>JASDFA010000018.1:186806875-188173750 GCA_035772735.1 Datura wrightii | reverse complement strand
ACTAAACATGTACTGCAGACTTTTGTGATCTATAAAGAATCCACATGAACCCCACAGAGATAATGTCTCCAAAATTTTAAAGCAAACACTACCGCTGCCAATTCAAGATCAGGAGTCGGATAGTTCTTCTCATAGATCTTGAGCTGTCTAGAAGCATAAGCTATGACTTTACCATGTTGCATCAGAATGCAACCCAGGCCAACTCTGGAGGTATCACAGTAGATCACGAACCCGTCTAAACCTTCTGGCAGAGTCAGAACTGGGGATGTAGTGAGTCGAGTCTTCAACTCCCGAAAACTCTTCTTACATTCATCATACCACTAAAACTTCACCTTCTTTTGAGTCATTTTTTTTAAAAGAGAGGTAGTGGAGGAGAATCCTTCAACAAATCATCTGTAATAGCCGGCTAGACCCAAGAAACTCCTGATGTCTGTCGGAGAGGTGGTTCTAGGCCATTTCTTAGCTGTTATTATCTTCTGGGGAATCCACCTGAATACCCTCTCTAGAGCCCATGTGTTTGAGAATGGTAATCAATTTTAGCCAGAATTCCCACTTGCTGAACTTGGCTAACAACTGGTGATCCCTGAGAGTCTGTAAAGCTATTCTCAGATGGTCCACATATTCCTCCTCTGTTCTAGAGTAAACCAGAAGGTCGTCTATAAAGACAATGACAAACATGTCCAGGTAAGGCTTGAACGCTCTATTCATCAAGTTCATAAAGGCTACAGGAGCATTGTTTAGTCCAAGTGACATAACTACAAATTCATATTGATCATACGGAGTTCTAAAGGCCATTTTTGATATGTCACATTCTCTTACCCTGAGCTGGTGGTATCCTGATCTGATGTCACGAACCGAACAGAGGCCCGGATTGTATACACGGGACAAAGGACCCTGAGAGACCCCAAGTCGACCCATGGCACAAGCATTCAACTAATTCATTTAATAAAAATAAAGAAAACATAAATATAAACTCAGCGGAAGTCTCACACAATAGCACAACAAGATAATATCCAAAGTTATATATATACATAAGTCTGAAAGCCTCTACTCTGAATGAGTTGATGGGAGAAGACCCCAACTAACTCAATAACACCGAAACTGTAATGCGACGCGGAACTGAGAATCTAGTCCTCAAAAGATGAGGACTAACCAATCCTAGACTGCTAAAGACTCTGGAAAGTTGCTTATGATCTGACAGCAGCTGCAAACCGAGTCCTGTATCATGAAACGATACAAGATAGAAAGTATGCAATCAGTACGTGAAATGTACCGAGTATGCAAGGCAAGTAAAACCGCTTATGTAAGAAAAAAAATTATTTAAATACAATGCGTAAATTAAACATGTTATCAGTATGCTAATAATAGTGCTTGCTGCATTATTTTAGAAATCATGATTTTTTCACAACATAACGACTCTTAACTCAAAAACACCAACTGTCTCGGATGACTTAAAGCTGAAGAAGAATTTTTATGGGGAAGCTGTACATAAGTCAAACCTTACTTTTAGAACATGCATGTACACAATTGAAACCATGAGCAATGAGTATGCAAATCCAGAATTATATAAGATGGTGGGAGACTCGTCACTTAACCGACATACCACGATAGAGCTTACGTGGTCCCGACTATCATACTCAAGTGGGTAGAGTCGTCCATAACCTTTCCAGGACTATGAACAATACCATGATATCAATATCAAGATCAGGTCCCAATCGGGGCAGGGGATAGCTCACTAGCGAGGTCCCAAAATAATATAATAGTATCAACCTATGTTGACGAGTAGTTTTGGGGCATATGGTGATCGACCCTTAATCCGCTCGGTGCTAGAATATTCTCCCAAAAACATGTAGTGCTCTACATCATATATAACGAAGCTCAACATCGTCTATTGACGACGCTCAAGATGAAATCATGCATAGACTCGAGATCATGTAAAAACATGAAGCTCAACATTGTCCCTTGAAAAAGCTCAATAATGAAATCATGCATATGCTATGCTTTATTCAAAACATACCACAAGCTAAAGTGTAGAAGTTGGGAGAATTTGCTTCGGACAATGTGGTAAGCTTATCTCGGGAAATTCAACATTCGAAATCAACATGTGGGCATTTCCCAAAGCTTTACTATATTAAGAGATGCTCAACTCTCATTGGAATCGTAATTATAGAAATGGGTAGCTCAAATTCATATTTCTCCTCAAAATCTCTCATCAATAAAATAGTTATTTCAAAATTTGCACCTTTCATGATTGGATGACCAATGAGCTTCAACATTCATAAAACTAAAAACATGTATTTAATTGAAATCATTGTAAATCAGCCCATGCTTCACAATTTGATATTAAAATCAAAATCACTTCATACCCATGTAAGAAAATTGAAGAAATACACAATTGAGTAAAAATCCCATACTTGGTCATAGGCAATTTATCATGATTTGATAGAAATTGGATATGGGTTTGGAAGGAGACACTCACTCATAGTCTTACATACCTCAGAGGGATGATTTTAACACCCTCTGATAGCCCAAGCTGAGATTCCAATGGAAACCTTGACATTTTTCCTTGAATCTCCTCTTCAATCCTTCAAACTTGCAAGAAGGAGAATAATAGCTTAGGATAGGTTTTACCCTTCTTAAAACCCACTAAAACGAGCCTTAAACAACGTAGTATAGGTCTTAGGAACTTAGGAAATTATGAGAAAGCCCTTACTAATTCGAAAAAAATAACTACCAGGTGATTCTAACGGACGACCTGACGGATCATCAGTGGCCCAAACGACTCGTTATGTCGCTCATCGGTTGTACTGGTTAACTGATCCTTTAGGGCTCAAAATGGATGACTTAAAAACCCGTTGCCATTGGTCACAACTCCTTGCCACCTCCTATCACGTACACTGCCTTGGCACCAAATAGGACTCACCTTGCTTGATCACGACTCACCTCACGAGTCATTGGTACAGACCATGACTCATGGCATCTCTTCCGTTAGGTACACTGCTCAAATCTCCTATTTGTTTCTCAACTTCACCCGCAGTTAATCTGACGACTCATGGTGGCTGACCATGGGTCGTTCGCATGCCAGTAAGGACCTCAACCCTTCAATTCATCCAAGCCTTCCCACAAGCCACCTGACGACTCGTAGGGTCTCCTCACGAGTCGTCCAACAACTCGTCCTGCAACTGCAACATCATTTCCCAAAGTTTTCCCGTTTGACTCCCAGGTCTTATCCTTGGGTTCCCAGGGTGTTACAATATCTTCCCCTTGGGAACATTCATCCTCGAATGTTGGAAACAAGTAGAAAGAAGAAACATACCATTTATCATATTCAAACTGATCACTTTTAACCGAAAACTGAAGGAATGACTACCTCGGATTCAAAACACACAGCTGAATTGAATTCACCAATCATACACACATCCATATACATAAAAGAAACTTGTACACATAGTTCAAGCATGGAAACTAAATAGAGTATGAGTGCAAAACTGATACCTCAAGCTAAAATTGAGCCGGTAGAGAAAAAATGTAGGTAGCTAGCGATCATATCAACTATGGCTTCCCACGTAGCTCCTTCAACATGTTGTTTTCTCCTTAATACCTTAACTGAAGCTACTTATTTGTTCCTTAGCTTACGTACTTGACGACCTAATATTTCAATTGGTACTTCTCCATAACTGAGGTTGTCTTTTACACCAACGTTGTCCACCGAGACTGCTAAAGTTGGATCACCCAAGCACTTTTTTGAAAGTGACACATGAAACATAGGATGAACTGAAGATAACTCTGAGGGCAAGTCCAACTCATACCCCACCTTACAAACTCTCCTCACAACCCGGTAGGGACCAACATAGCGAGGACTAAGTTTCCATTTCCTTCCGAACCGCATGGCTCCCTTCATGGGAGATACCTTTAGAAATACCCACCCGTCTACCTCAAACTCCAGATCTCTTTTTCTCACATCAACATATGATTTCTGATGACTCTAAGCGATCTTCAACCTATCCTTTATCAACTAAAACTTTTTCCATGGCCTCATACAATATCCAATCTCTCAAATCATCAATGTCTGGGACACATAGACGACCCTGATATCTTAGCACACCATATCCCCCTTGGGAGAAAACCTCCACCTAACCTCCACCTTATGACTCCGCACCACTTCCTTCAATTTCCTCAAAATCACATCCTCATCTTGTCTAGATTTTACATCCCACCAAAGATGATTCTAATCTATTCGAGACAACCACCCCGCCATCGGTCGAGTCAACCAATCTAACTCCCAACCATGCAAGTCGATGGAAATCTTTCATCCACTCCTGCTTTTCCATCATCCATGTGGGACACACTCTCCATAGAGAGCCTACTAAGTGCATCTGCAACCACATTAGCCTTTCACGGGTGGTTAAGGATACTCATGTCATAGTCCTTCGGCAGCTCCAACCACCTCCTTTGTCGACGATTGAGATTTTTCTGCGTGCACAAATATTGCAAGCCCTTGTGATCTGCGAATTCATATACATGAACCCCATACAAGTATTGCCGTCATATCTTCAATGCAACCACACCACAGCCCACTCAAGATCATGGGTTGGGTAATTCTTTTCGTAAGCCTTTGTTTGTCGAGAGACATATGTCATTATTTTCCTGTGCTGCATCAACATACATCCCAGTCCGATTCTCGAAGCATCACAATATACAGCAAGGCCATCAGTACCCTCGAGTATGGTCAACACTGGTGCTAAAGTGGGTCAGGTCTTCAAGTCGTAGAAACTTTGCTCACAAGTCTTCAACCATTGGAACTTTACCTTTTTCTAGGTCAATCTGGTCAACAAGGCTACATCAGCAACTTTAATTCTTACTAAAATGACCATAACTTCATCATACAAACTTTAAATGCAACGATTTTCTTTCCTATAGTTCCCAAATAATGATATGGACCTGCTAATTCAATCAGAACTCTATTTGGTGCCAGTTTGCTTGCTCAAGAATTATTTCTCCTTTGGTGATAAAATCTGATCTTGACTTATTGAAATTTCACCAAACTTTTCAAATAACCCCTATAATTCATGCTAAAAACACTGAAAGACTTGGCTGCTTTCTGGAATTTTACATGATCACGAATCATTTAGGAAGTCTAAGCTGGGTATATGCCTAATATAACATGATCTTATGAGCTGATCGAATTCATTGCGAGGGTTTTGATTTAAGGCTAAATAGGAAATTACGAGGATTGCTGCTAGATGGGGTTGCCTGATCTTGGGCAGAATTATATGCCCAAGTGATGCTCAAATGCTTCATTTCGTCTTGTTTATCTATCGTTATGTGTGCATTCTCATGTGATTTGTCGTTAAAATGTGAATTTATACTAACCAACATGATTAGTGTTGTTTTGCAGGTAAAATATAATTTTAGGAAGCTAAAATGTTGGTAAAAATCAGGAATGGACTTGGAAGCAAGCAGTGGAAAAGGTCAAGGAAGAGCAGAAAAATAAGGGCTCCGCGATGGAGCCATGTCACGCTGCCATCACGGAGGCATTCTACCTCGGATGATTTAGTTTGGAAAATTCCAGTGAAGGTATGCGTTGCCTCCATGACACGGAGGCAATGCCACGCGATACAAGTTGTGGCACGTTGGGGACATTGACCTGGGACATCAACTTCAATAAAGGGTCGTGACTGCGCCGTGGCACGTTGGCTTGGCTCCGCATTGCAGGCTGTGGCACGCCAAGGAGAAATTGCTGAGGAACCTGATTCCAGTGAGGGTCCGCGTTTGCACCGTGTCATTGATGGAGTGCTCTGCGATACACTCCGTGTCATGTTGCTTGTTATTCCGGGAAAAATTCCCACCGGGAAAAATTCCCACCATTATAAATAGCACACTTAGGTTTATTTTTAATTATTCTGACTTGGTTGAGCAAGAACGTGGGTTACAGGAAGTTGAGGGGACGAAAATTCTAGGGTTCTTCTCTATCTCTTTCTCTTTTATCTCAATTGTTTGTATGATTTATACTCATTTGATGATGTTTAATTCACAAATGAGTGGCTAAATTCACTTCTTGCTGAGGTCAAGAACAATTGTAGTGGAATGTAATTGTTGATCAATTTAGTTTTCATCTTTGTTTCAATGGTTGTTCTATCAATTCTTGTTCTTACTGCATTAATGTTTGGCCAATGTTAATGTATATCTAAAAAATCCAATTTTGATTTTGAAAAGAAAAGAAATTGGAAAGTTGTGAATTGGTAGGATATGATCTCTTCTTAGTTTGGGAAAATTGAGAATTGATTTACATTCAGAATAGAAATATATCTGAAAGTCGTATTAGTCAATTAAGGAATCGATTTTGTATGGCTAGAACATGAAATTCTTTTATCACAGAAATGTAGGTTGAAGGTTCATGATTCTTAAGTTGGATAGGATACGAAAGTTTCAATCCATAGGCAATAATTCTTGACTAGCAACCGAAGGAAAGATTAACTGAATTGTATCGACAAATTACTTCCCTGCATGTTCGTTTTAGCCTCAACATGCTCATTACTATAGTTCAGACTCACTTTATAATTTTGTCTTAGATTCGTAGAAATTAGGAAACTAAACTCTCAAAATCCTATTTAAATTGTTGTCTGCATTTCTAAAGTTAGAGTTCATTAACACTTAAGTTGATTATTACCTTAGTTCAGTCTCTGTGGGATCGATACTTGGCTTACTTAATCCACTTTACTACTTGTTCGACGACGTGCACTTGCGTGTAGTCACCAAAAGCCCGAACGAGTTTTTGGCACCGTTGCCGGGGACTGGCAATTGGTAAAATTGTTTTCTTAGTGTTAGTTTACAATTTCTATATAAGTGCTGACAACTTGATCTTAGCCTGTCTTTTGCAGATATTAAATTCTGTTGAACACTGGCAAGAGACAAGGAGATGGTGGATTCATACTTAGAGCCGGAAAGACAGTTCCATCGTCAAAGAAGGGAAGCTCTAGAGAAGAAGCTGCAGTTGCTCAGATAGACAATCCTAGAGCAACAGCAGAATCCACCACTTGTGAGGGCAGTGTTAGTGCCCGAGGAAATGGCAGCTAGGTCGGTTCGCGAAGTGGCAATCCCACATGCTAACAATGTTACATCAAGTATTCGCAAACCTGAGCCAGGAGGGAGGTTACAGCTTAAACAGAACATGGTGCAATTGCTGCACACTAGCGGGCAATTCACAGGTCTCCCTCACGAAGATCCACAACAACATCTCCAAAACTTTTTTGGAAATAAGTGACACTTACATCCCTGCTGGATTATCATCCGATTACGTAAGGCTTAGATTATTCCCATTTTCATTATTGGGAGAAGCAAAGAGGTGGTTGAAAGCTGAGCCACCTAACTCTATCACCACTTGGGATGATCTTGCAAGAAAATTTTTGATACGGTTCTTTCCGTCCGGGAAAACAGCAAGACTTAGAAGTCAGATTCTAAGTTTTAAACAAAGAGAGGGGGAGAATCTGTATCAAGCTTGGGAAAGGTTCAAATCATTCCTAAGGGATTGTCCTCACCATCACCAGTCCAATGATGTGCTGGTGCATACTTTCATAGAGGGTTTGGAACCCCACACAAAAATTTTGCTAGACTCAGCAGCTGGGGGACAAGCATTAGGAAAGACTTATAAGGAGCTGTATATTTTGTTAAATCATATTTCGCAGGGAAATCCAGAGGGGAATGCAGACTCTTCTAGAGGAGGAACAAGGAAAGAGGCAGGAGTTTTGGAAATGGATGGTTTTACAGTTATAGCTGCACAGATAGTTGCGCTGCAAAATCAACTTAACACCCACTTCAGCAATATGAGCTTGAATCAACCTCAAGCCCCAGTTAATGTAGTTCAGCAGTTTTGGGGTGAAGTATGCGGTAGTAATGAACACTCAGCTAAGTGTTGTGGTGCAAATCCAGATTCAGTGAACTTTATGGGGAATGTACAGAGAAATAATCACCAACAGTATGGCAACAACTACAACTCGAATTGGAGAAATCATCCGAATTTCTCTTAGGGTAGTAATAGCCATCAAGGGCAGAGTTTGAATCAGGGTGCGCAGAGAAATCAAGGAGGGCAGCAGAACTATCAGACTCAATATAGAGGAAACAATGCACCTCCTCCACCACCACCCAACATTGAGGAAATTTTTAAAACAATGATAGCTAACCAAGCTTAATTGCAGGCTGATTATGTGAAATTGGCAGCAGATGTAAAGAATAATAAATTAGCTACAAAGGTGTTAGAGTACCAGTTTGGACAACTAGCTGGAGCTCAAAACATCAGGCCAAGAGGAGGACTATCGAGTGACGCTGACCCAAATCCCAAGCAAGTAAATGCAGTGACCACAAGGAGTGGTTTACAACTCAAGGAGGTGGAACCAGAAAGACCACCTCAGCAGTCAGGAGCAGTAGATAAAGAAAGGGAACAGGATGATGAGAGGGGGAAGGAGAAGGTAGCTGAAGCAGAAAGACCACCACTCCCGTTCCCTCAAAGATTAAAGAAACACAAGGAAGAAGCTTGTTTAAAAAAGTTCATGGAGGTGCTTAAACAGATACACATTAATTTACCTCTAGTTGATGTTTTGCAGGGAGTGCCGAAGTATGCAAAGTATATCAAGGACATCGTAGCTAACAAAAGCAGATTGACGGAGTATGCTACGGTGGCGCTGACTGAGGAGTGCACTTCCCGGATACAGAACAGGTTGCCAACAAAGCTCAAGGACCCTGGGAGCTTTACAATTCAAATCACAATTGGGCAAAGTATCCGAGCTCATGGATTATGCGATTTGGGAGCGAGTATTAACTTGATGCCGACATCGGTGTTCAAGAAGTTGGGGCTGGGCAGTCCTAGACCAACTACGGTGATCTTGCAGTTAGCGGACCGTTCTTTAGCCAGACCAGATGGCATTGTGGAGGACGTGTTGGTGCAAATGGGCTCCCTTATCTTCCCGGTAGATTTTATTGTTCTGTATTTTGAGCCAGACGCGGAAGTCCCATTTATTTGTGGACATCCTTTCTTGGCAACCGGGAGAGCTTTGATTGATGTAGCTGCAAGGCAGCTAACCATGCGGGCGCATGACAAAGTAGAGGTATTTGATGTATATAAGGCCATGAAGCTTCCGGCCATACATGAGGAGCTTTCAATAGTCAATGTGCTAAATAAAGCATAAATTCTTCAGATTGTTGAATCTCAAGATCCATTGGAAAGAGCATTGATGAGCGCCGATCATTTTGGAGATAAAGATACTTATGAGATGGTGCAAATGTTGAATAAACCACAATGGTATCTCAGGAAGCATGACTTTCAGCCTTTAATGAGGTCCCTAGAACCCTTGTCGAAACCATTTATTGAGGAAGCACCAAAGCTAGAGTTGAAAACATTGCCTCCCCATTTAAAATATGTCTTCCTGGGGGAAGATGACACTTTACCAGTCATCATCTCCGCAGAATTGACGGAGGCACAGGTAAAGGAAGCATTGGTGGTCCTCAAAAGAAGGAAGAAAGCAATGGGCTGGCAGATGTCTGATATTTGGGGTATCAATCCAGCTTTTTGCACACACAGCATTTTCATGGAAACAGGAGCAAAGCTGACTGTACAGCCTCAGCGGAGGTTGAATCCGATGATGAAGGATGTGGTTAGAAAAGAAGTAATTAAGTGGCTTGATGCAGGTGTGATCTATCCTATTTCGGACAGCGAATGGGTCAGCCCCATTCAGTGTGTCCCAAAGAAAGGAGGGATGACTGTAGTCACCAATGAGAAGAATGAGCTGATCCTTACTCGCACCGTCACAGGCTGGCGGATTTGCATGGACTACAGAAAGCTCAATGAAGCCACAAAGAAAGATCACTACCCTATCCCATTCATTGATCAAATATTGGACAGATTGGCTGGACAAGAATATTATTGTTTCTTTGATGGGTACTCTGGCTATAACCAAATAGCCATAGCACCGGAGGACCAGGAGAAGACTACTTTCACAAGTCCTTATAGGACATATGCTTTTAGGCGGATGCCACTTGGGTTATGCAATGCACCCGCCACATTCCAGAGATGCATGATAGATATCTTTCACGACATGGTGGAAGATTTCGTAGAGGTATTTATGGATGATTTTTCTGTTTTTGGTAATTCGTTTGCTACTTGTTTGCAGAATCTTGACAGGGTGCTAGCTCGCTGTGAAGAATCCAACCTTGTACTCAACTGGGAGAAATGTCATTTCTTAGTCAAGGAGGGTATCGTCCTTGGCCATAAAGTGTCTTGCAAGGGGTTGGAAGTCGATCGTGCTAAGATCGAAGTTATTGAAAAGGTACCACCACTTGTGTCAGTGAAGGGTGTTCGTAATTTTCTCGGGCATGCGGGGTTCTATAGACGGTTCATCAAGAACTTCTCCAAAATTTCTTGACCAATATGCAGGTTGCTAGAAAAAGAGGTGAAGTTCGAGTTTGATGATGAGTGTGTTAAAGCATTTGAGGAGTTGAAGCAGAAATTGATAGAAGCACCTATCCTTATTCCTCTGGATTGGGAACAACCATTTGAACTGATGTGTGATGCAAGCGATGTGGCTGTGAGAGCTGTATTGGGGCAGCGAAGGAATAAAATTTTTCATTTTATTCAGTATGCAAGCAAAACACTGGATGTTGCCCAAGTTAATTACACAGTCACAGAAAAGGAGATGCTAGCATTGGTGTTCGCGTTTGATAAATTTAGGTCATATTTGGTGGGTTCTAGAGTGGTGGTGTATACCGATCATGCAGAGATTCGGTATCTATTTGACAAGAAGGATGCAAAACCCAGGCTGATCAGATGGATCTTGTTGTTGCAAGAGTTTGACATAGAGATTAGAGACAGAAAGGGGAGCGAGAATCAAGTGGCAGATCACCTATCGCGATTGGAAAGTCGGTCGCATGTGAAAGAAGGTGACAGCATCAAAGAGGAGTTCCTAGATGAGTAGCTCTTGGCAATAGGGGAAGCTGAGATCCCTTGGTATGCAGACATAGTGAATTTGCTAGTGAGTGGAGTCTATCCACCGGAGGCTACGGCTCAGCAGAGAAAAAAATTAAGGCATGATTGTCGGTATTTTATTTGGGATGAGCCATACTTGTTTAAATAGGGAACAGATCAGGTTATGAGAAGATGCATCTCGGAGAGCCAGATTGTAGAAGTTTTGAGGAGTTGTCACTCTTCATTGTATGGAGGGCACCACGGAGGCGAGCGGACAGCGCACAAGGTGCTACAGTCAGGTTTCTTTTGGCCTACACTGTTCAGAGACTCTATGGCATACGTCAAAATGTGTGATAGATGTCAAAGGATAGGTACAATTTGTAGAAGGCAAGAGCTGCCACTGCAGCATATACTTGAAGTGGAAATCTTTGATGTATGGGGTATTGATTTCATGGGCCCGTTACCACCGTCATTTGGTAATCGTTACATCTTGGTGGCCGTTGATTATGTATCAAAGTGGGTTGAAGCACTAGTTTTCCCCAGGAATGACAACAAGGTGGTAACAAAATTTGTGAAAAAGCACATTTTCACCAGGTTCGGGACACCCCAAGCCATTATCAGTGATGGAGGGGCTCATTTTTTCAATGCAAGTTTCAAAAAGTTGCTAGCTAAGTATGGGGTGCGCCACAAGGTGGCAACAACATATCATCCCCAAACTAGTGGGCAAGTGGAGGTGTTGAATAGAGAAGTGAAGCAGATTCTCCAGAAAATAGTGAATGCACAACGTAGTGATTGGTCAAGCAAACTTGACGATGCGTTGTGGGCTTATAGAACTACTTACAAGATACCAATTGGGACTTCTCCATACCGATTGGTCTATAGAAAAGCGTGTCATCTGCCGGTGGAGCTAGAACACCGAGCTTTCTGGGTCGTGAGGAAATTGAATATGGACCTAGAGCTAGCGGGCAAGAAGAGGCTGATGCAACTCAACGAACTTGATGCGTTTCGTTGGCATGCTTATGAAAGTGCCAAGTGCTACAAAGAGAAAACAAAGAGGTGGTACGATAAGAATATGGTGCATCGTATTTTCGAGCGGGGGTAGAAAGTGTTGCTTTTCAATTCAAGATTAAAGTTGTTTCTAGGGAAATTACGGTCCAAATGGTCAGGGCCGTTTGAGGTAGTGAGAATGACCCCGCAAGGGGCAGTGGAGTTGTGGCAAGAAGATCGAAGTGCCACGTTACTTGTTAATGGGCAACGTTGTAAGCATTACTGGGGTGAGGACGTTAGTCGAAAGAAGACGTCCATTACTCTAGAGGATGATTGAGTGTCAATGACGTCGAGCCGCAACGGTAAACCAGGCGCTGCGCGGGAGGCAACCCGTGAAATTAATGTAATAGATGAATAGAATAGTGAATAAATAGAAAAAAAAATTATTGTTGCGTTGAAACCTATGAATTCTAACAAATTTCTTGTTGCGAGATGATTTTCACGTGGAACGGAGGGCAAAAATGCAAAGAATCGCAAAGGAAAAAAATCGAGGTGAGAAAAATAAAAAAGTGGCATTACAGTGAGCCTATGTGTTGGCTCCGTGTCACGGAGGAGGGCCTCCGCGTTACCCTCTGTGACACGTTGATGCCTATTCAGGAATTTTTTAAAAATTCCAGAACAGGGGCGCGATGGCTCCGTGTCACGGAGGGTATGCTCCACGTTACCCTCCGTGACACGTTGAGGTGTAATTCGCGTCGGGTCACACCGGGTCGCCGGGTAACCTGCGCGAAAAACACCCTTTAAACCCTGAAATCCCCTCATGTTTTCCTCATTTCCCATTCCCTCCGCGACCAACTCCCTAAATTCCCTCCTCCCCCAACGTGACACGGACCTAGGCACAAGATTTCTTCAACTTTTCTTCGATTTCATCGGATTAAAGGTATGTTCTTGAACTTAACCTCAATTTTTGCTTAAATTTTCAATTTTTGAGCATGTGAGGTGAGTAAACATTTCCCTAAGTGTAAATTAAGTTTGAATTCACTTAAATGTTGATTGATTGATGTTCATAGTATCATTGTGAGTATGTGAATTCGATGAATGCATGTTTGATTGAATTTTTGTGAAATTAGTAGCTAGGGTTAGAATTTGAATAGGAAGAAACTAAATTTGGTTGAAAATGTGAAAAAACTTGGGTTGTGCATGTTGGGTGATGCGAATTATGTCGTGATTAAGGTTGAATATGCTAAGTAGACAAGGAAATTGTCAGAAAAATGGAATTGGTGAATTGCATAGGTTGTTGAGAACAAAAAGTTTGGCTAAGTGCTATGTGATGTAATGGAATCGATGGTAATATTGTTAGTCGTTGTACGAAGTCTGAGTAGTACATAGTAATTATTCCATCGACTTATCTAAATGCACTAAGCAATTTGATTGATAAGAATTGGGAAACCATGATTGTCTTGCCGAATTATTTTAATTGTGGCTAAAGACTAAGTGTGGGGTGGCCTAACTCAACCCAACCTTAGTTGTAGCTATGTTTGACTTGAATAACATTGGGATTGTCTGTTCGATGGTACAGGAACAATGTCAGGCTGGCAAGACAAGGGAAAGGGCGCATCTACATCGGGCGCCGGCAGAAAAAGGATTTGATTGGGAATAGCAATTCCAGCAGCACCAGTGGTTCCGTGAGGCCAACGCCGACAATACGAAACCCGATGGGTGACGGATGAAGGGAAGAAACGGTATGCAAAACACAAAGAGACCAAATACTTCCCAGAGGAGCACATTGCAAGGGAGCCGTTGGTATAAGAATTCCCCAGAATCATACAACGGATTGACACTGCCGGGCTGAACTTCATCTTCGAAGAGCCCAAGGAGTGTAATCTCCATCTGATTCGGGAGTTCTATGCCAACTGGAACCCGACCCTCCGCAGTCACACCGTCAAGATAAGAGGGCAGGTTGTCACGTTTGAGCCCCATCATCTGAATGCTATATTGGGGGCACAGGACACAGACGCCCATGTACTCCGGCAGCTGAACATAACTCCACCTTATGCGTACATTAGACGAACTCTGTGTGGAGCCCGTTCGACAGCACGGTGAGCAGTCACAAGGAGAGGGGCTACCATCAGACACTGCCTTACTCTCAAATGAACAGGGAAGCCAGGATTTGGCTCAAAATTGTGTGTTCCTGCTTGATCCCGGGGGTGCACATGACTGATGTCACCCGAGATCGTGTGTGTTTGGTATATGCCCTGATGAAAGGGCTTGAGATAAATGTTGGGGCGGTGATCATCTCCGCCATGAAGAGAGCCCGACTCCATCAAGGGCACAGGTACGGGTTCGGTGGTTTGCTTACAACGTTCCTGAGGGGCCACGACATCGAGGAAGAGGCCCTGGACTACATCCCTCAAATGGATAGGCGTGCCTTGGATGTCACAAAAACCAAGGCACCTGACACTACTCACGGGCCAGTTCTCACACTAGCCGAGCGACATGATTGGGATGATCAATATATGGCCCACATGTACGGGATGCAGATGCTGGAGTTGCGCATAGGCGGGAGGCCAGCAATAGAAGATGAGCTATGGCAGCTCGAGCTAGATTACCCCTTTGGCGAGAATGTCCAGGCTCTATGCCGAGTGGGGCCAGCTTTTGTGGAGCCTGTAGATGATGATGTCCCCACTGATGAGGAGACCCGCCGTGAGGAATCAGATGTTGAGTCAGATGAGGACAGCGGGGCCGATTCGGATATGGGAGATGAGGTAACAACACCTGATGAAGAAGTGGAATACTTCGATTGATCAGGGAGTTTCACCACCCACCTTTGTGATATGTTGAATTTTGTGAACACTAGGGACAGTGTTCGGTTTAAGTATGGGGTGGGAGTAGTTAGGTGCTGGATGTTTCGTTTTTGTTTTTGTTTTTGTTTATGTTTTGTGTTGTTGTGCCTGTGAAAACATGTGACCCTGTGACTCTTTGTGATGTGCTTTGTAATTAAGTGGTGTTGTAACGCATGTAAGTTGTTGTGGTTGTGTGAGCTGTTGTTGATTGGTTGGTTATGTAAATATTTTTTTGTAAATATTTTTTGTTTTCTATCAAAATTATCGATACTTTTGAAAAAAAATTTTGTTGAATTTTCTTATGATTGGGTTTCTCGGCCTTTGTTTTCGGTGCTTTTACCGAGAATAGTCCTATTGAACCGAAGACGTAAGTAGTGACTGTTCCCTATGATGGATGGATGACGGCCGCTTAAGGGAAATGTAGTCAATAGGAGTAGTTTTTTTTTCTTTTTTTCTTTTATTTTCTTTCTTTTGTTTGTTTCCCAAACGTGTTGCTACTTCATGGTTCGGAATTCTTGTTGCGTGTTGTACATGATATTGAGATGCAAAGATGATTCGTATGAAAGCATGCAAATGTGTAAACATGTTGAGATACCTAGGCCATAAAGTTCGATTCGGTGTGATTGAGGCTTAATATTGAATTCTTGTAGTTAGCTGATTGAAGAGTCTGTGAATAAGTCTTGAGTTGAGCATGTGCAATGAGTGTGAGGTGAGGTTTTGATTATTCCATGCTATTGTGAAGTGTCTAGAACTTGCCTGGTGTGTGTGCGAAACGAAATGAAGGATGTGTATTGTAGGAAAGGATGTAGGCATTTCTTTGATTAAACCGAAAGTTTTTTTCCTTATCATACCTACCTTGAATGTACATCCTAGTTAGCCCCATTGAGCTTTTAGCCTATTTTTTTTCTTTCTTTGAAGAGGTAGTAACCGAGCTTAATCCCTTCTTTTCATTAGCCGTGAATTTGATCCAAAACTCTTAAGCGCTCAAGAAAAATAATTTTCCCACAGTGTCAAGGAGTGAGAATTGTGAAAAGGAAGGAAAAGCGAAAGTAGTGAAAGTAAAGAATAGGTCAAGGGTGCACTTGCTGAAATTAAAGAAAATAAAGATGTATAACTAATCTTTGTTATTAAGTCGAGTGTGCTTAAGAAAATGGGAACAAAAATAAAGAGGAAAATTTAAGAAAGAGAAGATAAAGGAAGAAACAATGCCCATAATGATGGTGGGATGTATTGAAAAGCGTTTAAGGAAGCTAGGTACTATTATTGGTTAGCCCAGTATTTACTAGTTCCTTAGGTTACATTACAACCCGTTAAGTCCTACGTGATCTTACATCACGCGTCCTTATATTAGTGGAGTAATACACTAGAGGCAAGCATATGGTTCATGACATGATGCATGTGAATTCTTTGGGAGAGAGAGTGAAATCGTGTTCATATACCCCTTCATGTAATTCTTTGGAAATCATATGATTGAAAAGGGGGAAATTCTCTTGTGTTGTGAGGGCACATGCTTGATGAGAGATTGAATTTCGTGTCGGATGTCTTGATCAGTTGATTTGCATGAGTTTGCCGAGATCGAGAGTCGATTCTTGAGTTTAGGAGGTCTTAATGTGGTGTATGTCATGGTATTGATGGTACCATGCATGTTTTCTTGATGATTTGCTATAATAAATAATCGGTATAGTCGTAGCTTGAATTGTCGAGCCAAAGTAGCTATGCGTGGGTGTCAATTGCATGAGATGTGAGAGTATTGTTTGAGGATGAACAAGGTTCAAAGTGTGGGGTAAGTGATCTTGGGCAGAATTATATGCCCAAGTGATGCTCAAATGCTTCATTTCGTCTTGTTTATCTATCGTTATGTGTGCATTCTCATGTGATTTGTAGTTAAAATGTGAATTTATACTAACCAACATGATTAGTGTTGTTTTGCAAGTAAAATGTAATTTTAGGAAGCCAAGATACATGTTGGTAAAAATCGGGAATGGACTTGGAAGCGAGCAGTGGAAAAGGTCAAGGAAGAGCAGTAAAATAAGGGCTCCGCGATGGAGCCGTGTCACGCTGCCATCGCGGAGGCATTCTGCCTCGGATGATTTAGTTTGGCCAATTCCAGTGAAGGTCTGCTTTGCCTCCATGACACAGAGGCAATTCCACGCGATACAAGTCGTGGCACGTTGGGGACATTGACCTGGGACATCAACTTCCAGTAAAGGGTCGCGACTGCGCCGTGGCACGTTGGCCTGGCTCCGCGTTGCAGGCTGTGGCACGCCAAGGAGAAATTGCTGAGGAACCTGATTCCAGTGAGGGTCCGCGTTTGCATCATGGCACGGAGGGAGTGCTCCGCGATACATTCCGTGTCACGTTGCTTGTTATTCCAAGAAAAATTTCCACCAGTTAAATAGCACACTTAGGTTTATTTTTAATTATTCTGACTTGGTTGAGCAAGAACGTGGGTTAAAGGCAGTTGAGGGGACGAAAATTCTAGGGTTCTTCTCTATCTCTTTCTCTTTTATCTCAATTGTCTGTATGATTTATACTCATTTGATGATGTTTAATTCACAAATGAGTGGCTAAATTCACTTCTTGCTGAGGTCAAGAACAATTGTAGTGGAATGTAATTGTTCATCAATTTAGTTTTCATCTTTGCTTCAATGGTTGTTCTATCAATTCTTGTTCTTACTGCATTAGTGTTTGGCCAATGTTAATGTATATCTAAAAAATCCAATTTTGATTTTGAAAAGAAAAGAAATTGGAAAGTTGTGAATTGGTAGGATATGATCTCTTCTTAGTTTGGGAAAATTGAGAATTGATTTACATTCAGAATAGAAATATATCTGAAAGTCGTATTAGTCAATTAAGGAATCGGTTTTGTATGGCTAGAACATGAAATTCTTTTATCACAGAAATGTAGGTTGAAGGTTCATGATTCTTAAGTTGGATAGGATACGAAAGTTTCAATCCATAGGCAATAATTCTTGACTAGCAACCGAAGGAAAGATTAACTGAATTGTATCGACAAATTACTTCTCTGCATGTTCGTTTTAGGATCAGCATGCTCATTACTATAGTTAAGACTCACTTTATAATTTTGTCATAGATTCATAGAAATTAGGAAACTAAACTCTCAAAATCTTATTTAAATTGTTGTCTGCATTTCTAAAGTTAGAGTTCATTAACACTTAAGTTGAATATTGATCTTGGGCAAATTTATATGCCCAAGTGATACTCAAATGTGTCAATTTTGTCTTGTTTATCTATCGATGTTTATACATTCTCATGTGATTTGTAATAAAATGTGAATTTATACTAACCAACATGATTAGCATTGTTTTGCAGGTAAAATATAATTTTGGGAAGCTAAAATGCATGTTGGGAGAGATCGGGGTTGGACTCGGACGCGAGCAAAGAAAAAAGCACTTGAAGGCACAAATTAAAGGGGCTCCGCGATGGAGCCGTGTCACGCAGCCATCGCGGATGCATTCTTCCTGGATGGTGAAATTATGTCTATTTCCAGTGGAGGTACGCGTTGGGGTCGTGGCACGTTGGCCTAGCCCCGCGTTGCACACCGTGCCACGTTGGGCCTAAGTACCTGGATGACTAAATTCCAGTAAGGGTCCGCGTCGGTAGCGTGTCACGGAGGCAGTGCTCCGCGATGCACTCCGTGACACGTTACTTGTTATTCCGGGAAAAATTCACACAAGTATAAATAGAACACTTAGGTTCATTTTTTAATAAGGCTGACTTGGTGGAGCAAGAACGTGGGTTACAGGCAGTTGAGGGGACGAAAATCTCAGGGTTTTTCTCTATCTCCTTCTTCTTTAATTCAATTGCCTGTATGTTTAACACTCATTTAACGATGTTTAATCCACAAATGAGTGGCTAAATCCTCTTCTTGCTGAGGTTAAGAACAATTGTATTGAAATGTGATTATTGATTATTTGGTTTTTCGTCTTTTCTTCCATGGTTGTTCTATTGATTCTTGTTCTTACTGCATTAATGTGTGGTCAATATTAATGTATATCTAAAAAGTCCGGTTTCACTCGAGAGAGCAAGAAATTGGAAAGTTGTGAATGGATAGGATATTATCTTTTCTTAGTTTGGGAAAATTGAGAATTGATTTACCTTCAGGATAGAAATATACCTGAAAGTCGTATTAGTCAAAAGGAATCGGTTTTGTAAGGCTAGAACATGAATTTCGTTTTATCACAGAAATGTAGGTGGACAGTTCATGCTTCTTAAGTTGGGTTAAATACAAGAGTTTTAATCCATTGGCAATAATTCTTGACTAGCAACCGGAGAAAAGATTAACCAAATTGTATTGATGATTCGTTTCTCTACATGTTCATTTAACCTCAGCATTCTCATACTTATAGTTCAGACTCAAATTGTTTATTCGTTTTATAATTAGTATAAAATTAGAAACCAAAATATCAACTTTTTCTTAACACTATTGTCTGCATTTTAAGAGTTAAGGTTTATTGACACTTGAGTAGATTGTTACCCTAGCCTAGTCCCTGTGGGATCGATACTTGGCTTACTTAAGCCACTTTACTACTTGTTCGACCACGTGCACTTGTGTGTAGCTATATACCCATTATGTATAGACCGAACAAGTTTTTGGCGCCGTTGCTGGGGACTGGCAATTGGTAAATTTTTTTTAAGTGTTAGTTATTCTTTCTTCTTAGTGTTGACAACTTGGTCTTAGCCTGTATTTTGTAGACACTAATTTCTGTGAACACTGGCAAGAGACAAGGAGCTGGTGGACGCATATTTAGAGCCTGAAAGACAATTTCATCATCAAAGGAGAGAAGCTCTAGAGAAAAAGCTGCAGTTGCTCAGACGAACAATCATGGAGCAACAACAGAATCCACCAGCTGTAATGGCAATGTTAGTGCCCGAGGAAATGGCAGCCAGGCCGGTTCGCGAGGTGGAAATCCCACATGCTAACAATGTCACATCTAGCATCTGCAAACCTGAGCCAGGAGGGAGGTTCGAGCTCAAACAAAACATGGTGCAATTGCTGCACACTAGCGGGAAGTTCACAGGTCTCCCTCATGAGGATCCACAGCAGCATCTCCAGAACTTTTTGGAGATAAGTGACACTTACATTCCCGCTGGAGTGTCATCAGATTATGTCAGGCTTACATTGTTCCCATTTTCACTTTTGGGAGAAGCCAAGAGGTGGTTGAAAGTTGAGCCACCTAATTCTATTACTACGTGGGATGATCTTGCAAGGAAATTCTTGATACGATTTTTTCCATCCGGTAAAACAGCAAGACTTAGAAGTCAAATTCTAAGCTTTAAACAGAGAGAGGGAATGAATCTGTATCAGGCATGGGAGAGATTCAAGTGTATGTTGCGGGATTGTCCTCATCATCACCAATCCAATGATGTGCTGGTGCACACTTTTATAGAGGATTTGGAACCCCACACAAAAATCTTGCTAGACCCAGCAGCTGGGGGACAAGCATTGGAGAAAACTTATGAGGAGCTGTATACCTTGTTAAATCGTATTTCGCAGGGAAATCCAGAGTGGAATGCTGATTCGTCAAGAGGAGGAACAAGGAAAGCAGCAGGAGTCCTAGAAGTGGATGGTTTTACAGCTATTGCTGCACAGATAGCTGCTTTACAGAATCAAATCAACACCCACTTCAGTAACATGACCATGAACCAGACTCAAGCCCCAGTGAATGTAGTGCAGCAGATTTGGTGTGAAGTGTGCGGGAGTAGTGAGCACTCAGCTGAGTGTTGTGGAGCAAATCCTGATTCGGTGAACTTTGTGGGAAATGTACAGAGGAACAACCACCTACAGTATGGCAACAACTACAATTTTGACTGGAGGAATCACCCAAATTTCTCTTGGGGTAGAAACAACCATCAATGGCAGAGTTCGAGTCAGGGGGCGCAGATGAATCAAGGAGGGCAGCAGAACTATCAGGCACAATATAGAAACAACAATGCACCTCCTCCACCACCATCACCCAGCATTGAGGAGATGTTTAAGACAATGATAGCTAACCAAGCTCAATTGCAGGCTCACTATGTGAAATTGACAGCCGAGGTAAAGAACAACTAGTTAGCTACTAAGGCACTGGAGTGTCAATTTGGGCAATTTGCTGGAGCCCAAAACACCAGGCCTAGAGGAGGAATCCCGAGCGACACGGATCCCAACCCCAAGCAAGTGAATGCAGTTACCACAAGGAGTGGTTTGCAGCTTAAAGAGGTGGAACCAGAAAGACCACCTCAACAATCGGGAGCAACAGAAGTTGAGAGGGAGCAAATAGATGAGAGGGGGAAGAAAAAGGAGGCTGAATCAGAAAGACCACCACCCCCGTTCCCTCAAAGATTAAAGAAACACAAGGAGGAGGCGTGTTTCAAGAAATTCATGGAGGTGATGAAACAGGTATATATTAACTTACCTCTTGTTGATGTTTTGCAGGGAGTGCTGAAGTACGCAAAGTATATTAAGGACATCGTGGCAAACAAAAGTTGGTTGACTGAGTATGCTACGGTGACTCTCACGGAGGAGTGCACTTCCCGGATACAAAACCGGTTGCCCACAAAGCTCAAAGACCCTGGGAGCTTTACTATACAAATTACAATTGGGCAGAGTATCCGAGCTCGCGGATTATGTGATTTGGGAGCGAGCATTAATTTGATGCAGTCATCGGTATTCAAAAAGTTGGGTCTAGGGAGTCCTAGACCAACAACAGTGATATTGAAACTAGCGGATCATTCCTTAGCCAGACCTGATGGCATTGTGGAGGACGTGCTGGTGCAAGTAGGCTCCCTTATCTTCCTGGTAGATTTCATCGTTCTGGATTTTGAGCCAGACGCGGAAGTCCCATTTATTTTGGGACGTCCTTTCTTGGCGACCGGGAAAGCGCTGATTGATGTAGCTGCAGTGCAGCTAACTATGCGAGCACACGACAAGGTGGAAGTGTTTGATATATACAAGGCCACCAAGCTCCCGACTATGTACGAGGAACTCTCGGTGATCAACGTGATTGATCGAGCTGATGATGCACAGATAGTTGAGTCACGAGAGTTATTGGGAAAACCACCGGAGCGATGTAAGCATTACTGGGGTGAGGACCGTGGTCGAGAGAAAACGACCGTCACCCTAGAAGATGACTGAGCTTAAGGACGTCGGGCCGCGACGGTAAACCAGGCGCTGCACGGGAGGCAACCCGTGAAATTTTCTGTGCAAAATGTGAATAGATTTCATAGAAAAAGAAAAATGAAAAAAAAAGAGAAAGAAAAAAAAAGAGAAAATAATTAAAAACAAAATCTTTATATTTGTTATTTTTTTATTATTTTTTTTAGTGTAACCTATAATTCTAACAAATTTCTTGTTGTAAGCTGAATTTCAGGTTGAACGGAGGATAAATATGCAAAGAATCGCAAAAGAAAAATTGAGGTATGAAAAATAATCAAAAGTGGCAAAACAGTGAGCCCACGTGATGGCTCCGTGTCATGGAGGAGGGCCTCCGCGTTACCCTCCGTGACACGTTGAAGGTATTCTGGAATTTTTACAAATTCCAAAACACCTGCGCGATGGCTCCGTGTCACGGAGGGCATGCTCCGCGTTACCCTCCGTGAAACGTTGAGGTGTATTTCGCGACGGGTCACACTGGGTCGCCGGGTGACCCGCGCAAAAAACCCCCCTTTTAACCCCGATTTTGCCTCATTTTTTCCCATTCCTCACCTCCTCCGCGACAAACAACCTGAAATTCCCCCCTACCCCAGTGTGAAACGGCCTAGGAGTTCAATTTTATCAACTTTTCTTTGATATTATCGAATTTAAGGTATGTTCGTTAACTTCATCTCATTTCTTACCTTGTTTTTCCGATTTTTAGCATAGGAAGTGAAGAAAACTTGCCCTAAGTAGAAATTAAGCTTAAATTTGATTGAGTTATTGT
This sequence comes from Datura wrightii, assembly GCA_035772735.1. Classification (NCBI taxonomy): domain Eukaryota; kingdom Viridiplantae; phylum Streptophyta; class Magnoliopsida; order Solanales; family Solanaceae; genus Datura; species Datura wrightii. Next base: position 188,151,047 of record JASDFA010000018.1, on the reverse strand, counting down.
TGATTGAAGTTCGTAGAATCATCGTGATTGCATGAACTCGAAAATTACATAGCTTGATAGGATTTTTAATAAAAGCATAGCTAGGGCTTGAATTTGAGTGTGAAACGGAAAAATTGAGTTGAACTTTGGAATTCTAGCTGGGTTGTTTATGTTGGATGAGATGAGTCGGTTGTACTAACTGTAATATGCTAAAAGACCGACGGATTTACGGGTTAAGGAAATTGTGGAAATTGCAAGGAATGGATGAATTATATGGATTCATGTAGATAAATTATTTTCTTGTTTCTTTGTTCTCCTTGCTAAGTGCTATGTGATGGAATGTTATCGATGGTTATTATTGTGATTAGTTGTACGAAGTCTGAGTAGTACATAGGATGTATACTGTCGAATTCTCTGAATGCACTAAGCATAGTTGTTATGTTTTGTTGTTTGTTTGTGAAAATAAGTATGACCTTGCCGTAGTGTTATGATTTTGGCTAAAGACTAAGTGTGGGGTAGCCTAGCTTAATCCAACCTTAGTCGAAGAAAATTTTACTTGGCTTAACATTGAACTTGTCTGTTTGGTTTGACAGGAACAATGGCAAGCAGGCAAGACAAGGGAAAAGGCGCATCAACATCAGGCGCCGAAAGAAAAAGAATTAGGCTGGGAACTGCAGAACCAGCGGTTCCACGTGGCCAACTCCGTCAATACGGAACCAGATAGGTGACAGAGGAGGGGAAGAAATGGTACTCGAAGCACAAGGAAAGCAAATACTTCCCCGAAGAACACATTGCGAGGGAACCGTTGGCACAGGAGTTCCCCAGGATTGTCCACAGGATCGAGGCAGCCGGGCTAAATTTCATCTTTGAAGAGCCCAAGGAATGCAACTTGCACTTGATTCGGGAATTCTACGCCAACTGGAACCCGACTCTCAGAAGTCACACCATCAAGAGAAGGGGGCGAATAGTCACTTTTGAGCCCCACCACCTCAATGCTATCCTAGGGGCGCGGGACACAGACGCCCATGTGCTTCGACAGCTGAATATCACTCCACCATACACGGACATCAGACGCACTTTGTGTGGAACCCGGTCTACAGCACGTTGGAGTAGGCATAAGGAGAGGGCTATCATCAGACCTTGCCTTACTCACAGATGAACAGGGAAGCCAGGATATGGATGAAGATTGTTAGTTCCTACCTAATCCCGGGGGTGCATATGACAGATGTAACTCGGGATCGTGTATGCTTGGTATACGCCCTGATGAAAGGGCTGGAGATCAACGTGGGGGCGGTGATTATCTCCTCCATGAAGAGAGCCCGGTTGCATCAAGGGCACAAGTACGGGTTTGGTGGATTACTCACCACGTTCCTGAGGGGCCTGAATATTGAGGAAGAGACCCTTGACTACATCCCGCAGATGGAGCGGCGGGCCTTAGATGTCACCAAAACTAAGGCACCCAACACCACTCACGGGCCAGTTCTTACACTAGCCGAGCGACATGCTCGGGATGATCAGTACATGGCTCGTATGTACAGGATACAGATGCTCCAGCTGTGAATAGGTGGGAGGCCGGCAACAGAAGAGGAGCTGTGGCAACTCGAGCTAGATTACCCTTTTGGCGAAAATGCCAGGGCTCTATGCCGAGTGGGGCCAGCTTTTGTGGAGCCCACGGATGATGACGTTCCCACAGATGAGGAGACACGTCATGACGACTCCGATGTGGAGTCAGATGATGATGATGGGTGCGATTCAGACATGGGAGACGAGGCAGCAGCACCTGATGAAGAAGTGGAATACTTTGATTGATCAGGGAGTTTCACCACCCATTCTTGCACTATGCTAATTTTTGTGAACACTGGGGACAGTGTTCGATTTAAGTGTGGGGTGGGAGTAGTTAAGTGTTGGTTGCTATTGATTTTAATGTATGTTTCTGTTCTGTTGTCGTGCATGTGATAAAATTGTGACCCTGTGATTGTGGTGTGTATGTTTTGTATTGTAAGTAATGTGAAGTTGTTGGTTGTTGTTGAATGTGTTAGCTGGCTTTGTACATATTTTCGTTTTATCGAAATGATCGATATTTTTAAATTTTTTTTTCATTAAAAATTTTTTCATGAATTTTTAAATTTTTGGGTTTCTCGGCATTTATTTTTGGTTCTTTTACCGAGAATGGTCCCATTGAACCGAAGTCTTAGTTAGTGACCTTCCCTATGATGGATGGATGACGACCGTCTTAAGGGAAATGTAGTCGTTAGGAGTAGATTTTTTTTTCATTTATTTTTCAGTTTTTTTCTTTTGTGGTTGCATCCCAAAACCTATAGTTACTTTATGGTTGCGGAATTCTGGTTGCGTGTTGTACATGATGTTTGAAATGCAAACGTGATTCGTATGAAAGCATGCAACTTTGTGAATATGTTGAGATACCTAGGCTATAGAGTCGAGTCAGTTTGATTGAGGCTTAATGTTTGAATTCTTGTAATTAGTTGATTGAAGAGTCTGTGAATATGTCTTGAGTTGAGCATGTGAAATGAGCGTATAGTGAGGTTTCGTTTCTTCCATGCTATTGTGAAATGTCTAGAACTTTCCTGGTGTGTGCGAAATGAAATGAAGGACGTGTAGTGTAGGAAAGAATGTAGGCATTTCTTTGTTTTAACCGAAAGTTTCTCTTTTTCATTACCGTACCCATCTTGAATGTATACCCTAGTTAGCCCATTGAGCCTTTAGCCTATTATTTTTCTTTTGTCAGAAAGGTGTAAACCGAGCTTACCCCTTCTTTTAGAATTTGATCCAAAACTCTTAAGCGCTTAAGAAAAGAAAATAATTTTCCCACAGTGTCAAAGAGTGAGAATGGTGAAAAGAAAATAAAAGCAGAGCGATGAAAGGAAAGAAAAGGTCGAAGGTGCACTTGTTCTAAATTAAATATAATGAAGATGTATAAATAATCTGTTATTAAGTCAAGTGTGCTTAAAGAGATGGGTCAAAATAAAGACAGACTTCAAGAATGGGAGGACGAAGGAAGAAACAATGCCCATGAGGTTGATGGGATGTATTGAAAAAGCGCTTAAGGATACTAGTGGCTATTATTGGTTAGCCCAATATTTACTAGTTCTGTAGCTTACATTACAACCCGTTAAGTCCTACGTGATCCTACATCACAATTCCTTATAGTAGTGGAGTAATATACTAAAGGCAAGCCTATGGTTCATGACATGATGCATGTGAATTCTTTTGGGGGAGAGAGAGAAATTGTGTTTATATGCCCCTGCATGTAATCTTTTGAGTTCATGTGATTAAAAAGGGAAAAATTCTCTTGTGTTGTGAGGGAACATGCTTGATGAGAGATTAAATTTCGTGTCGGATATCTTGATCAGCTGATTTACATGAGTTTTCCAATATCAAAGAGTCGATTCTTGAGTCTAGGAGGTCTTAATGTGTTGAAGGTCATTGTATTGAAAGGACCATGCGTGTTTTCTTGATGATTTGATGTATTAAATAATTGGTATGACCGTAGCTTGAATTGTCGAACCAAAGTAGCCAGGATGGGGTGTAAATTGCATGAGGTGTAAGATTGTTGTTCAGGGACGAACAAGGAATTAAGTGTGGGGTAAGTGATCTTGGGCAAATTTATATGCCCAAGTGATACTCAAATGTGTCAATTTTGCCTTGTTTATCTATCGATGTTTCTACATTCTCATGTGATTTGTAATAAAATGTGAATTTATACTAACCAACATGATTTGCGTTGTTTTGCAGGTGAAATATAATTTTGGGAAGCTAAAATGCATGTTGGGAGAGATCAGGGTTGGACTCGGACGCGAGCAAAGGAAAAAGCACTTGAAGGCACAAATTAAAGGGGCTCCGCGATGGAGCCATGTCACGCTGCCATCGCGGATGCATTCTTCCTGGATGGTGAAATTATGCCTATTTCTAGTGGAGGTGCGCGTTGGGGCCGTGGCACGTTGGCCTAGCCCCCCGTTGCACGCCGTGCCACGTTGGGCTTAAGAACCTGGACGACTAAATTCCAGTAAGGGTCCGCGTCGGTAGCGTGTCACGGAGGTAGTGCTCCGCGATGCTCTCCGTGACACGTTGCTTGTTATTCCGAAAAAATTCCCACAACTATAAATAGAATACTTAGGTTCATTTTTAATAAGGCTGACTTGGTGGAGCAAGAACGTGGGTTACCGGCAGTTGAGGGGACAAAAATCTCAGGGTTTTTCTCTATCTCCTTCTTCTTTAATTCAATTGCTTGTATGTTTAACACTCATTTAACGATGTTTAATCCACAAATGAGTGGCTAAATCCTCTTCTTGCTGAGGTTAAGAACAACTGTATTGAAATGTGATTATTGATTATTTGGTTTTTCATCTTTTCTTCCATGGTTGTTCTATTGATTCTTATTCTTACTGCATTAATGTGTGGCCAATATTAATGTATATCTAAAAAGTCCGATTTCACTCGAGAGAGCAAGAAATTGGAAAGTTGTAAATGGATAGGATATGATCTTTTCTTAGTTTGGGAAAATTGAGAATTGATTTACCTTCAGGATAGAAATATACCTGAAAGTCGTATTAGTCAATTAAGGAATCGGTTTTGTAAGGCTAGAACATGAATTTCGTTTTATCACAAAAATGTAGGTGGACGGTTCATGCTTCTTAAGTTGGGTTAAATACGAGAGTTTTAATCCATTGGCAATAATTCTTGACTAGCAACCGGTGAAAAGATTAACCAAATTGTATTGATGATTCGTTTCTCTACATGTTCATTTAACCTCAGCATTCTCATACTTATAGTTCAGACTCAAATTGTTTATTCATTTTATAATTAGTATAAAATTAGAAACCAAAATATCAACTTTTTCTTAACACTATTGTCTACATTTTAAGAGTTAAGGTTTATTGATACTTGAGTAGATTGTTACCCTAGCCCCGTCCCTGTGGGATCGATACTTGGCTTACTTAAGCCACTTTACTACTTGTTCGACCACGTGCACTTGTGTGTAGCTATATACCCATTACGTATAGACCGAAAAATTATTACCTTAGTTCAGTCCCTGTGGGATCGATACTTGGCTTACTTAAGCCACTTTACTACTTGTTCGACCACGTGCATTTGTGTGGAGTCACCAAAAGCCCGAACATTGCCTACCATTTGGTTTTCTGAACATGAGCATGAGCCGAGTGTGGCATCGAGCAATACGTAAGGGAACATCTAAAGGAGAAAGGATGGAAAACCCCCCCCCCTCCAAGATGCTACCTATAAGACCTCCTTACTAGAAGGCTAGAGACCTGACTAGGCCCTCCGACTACCACTCTCTTACCTTCCATGAAATAGATCTTATCTTAAAATACATAAGGGAATTGTACCTCTTATAGAAGTTATTGAAACTAATAATCATAATAGATTTGATAGGGGAACTTATAACATACCTAGGACTACATCTGGGAATGACTACCACCAACTCTTCCCTCATCCTGTTTGATAAAAGGGAAATTTTTGCGCATGTGCCTGGTATTCCCACACCTGTAGCAAGCATCGTAACCTTCCAAAAACGGTCCAAAGTGTGCCCTACCACATTTCGGGCATGATAACTGGCTAGTTAGAACTACCGGAGGGGGAATCGGGACACGACCCTTCCTTCCATCCTGCTTGGCTGCGGGGCAATCCTTATGCATATGCCCGGATTGACCACAATTGAAGCATATATTTGAACCCACCAGGCACCTTCCTAGGTGGTGCTTCTTGCCACGCCTACAAAGTGGATAAGTGACCTCCCTCATCCGAGGCTTGTACCCTCGAGCTTGAGCTGATGACCTCTGACGGGGATGAGGGCGACTCCCAGTACTCGACCCCTGCTGGGAGCTTTCCAAGTCCTCAGTCCTGGGACTTTTTCTCATTCTCCTTACACTCCCTTGTGCTTCCCACCCAAAACTGAATCACCACCCATGAGCGGGCTCCTCTTCGGAAGTTCTTGAACCGTAGCAGTCGTCGCCTCCCCAGTAGGGCTTGTAGGTACAGTAGCTTGTTGGGTAAGCTGGGTGATCATGACCCATATCAACACTCGGACTGCAGCCCCAAGTTTTTCATCCATAACCTTTCCAAACATAAGACTCCATGGGGTTGCTGGGGCTGGCTGAGTCCCGTTGTTTCCTTGAGACGACATATTTTTGCACACGCATATAGCATGATTTATAAGGTTAGGGAGACTCTTTATCGCACGACGTAGATCATGAAAGAAGGGGACATTTCCTAAATGTTTAGTAGCCTCTTTGTCATAAGTGTGGCACGCTTCACACCCATGAAAAAGACTCTACTTAACGCAGCTTTCTGACTCCCTAGGATACTTCAAACCTATGGCTATGATACCAAGTTTTTCACGACCCGAACGGAGGACCGGATCGTACACACGGGACAAGGGACCCCGAGAGACCCCAAGTTGACCCATGGCATAAGCCTTCAACTAACTCATTTAATAAACATAAAGAAAACATAAATATAAACTCAGCGGAAGTCTCACGCAATAGCACAACAGGATAATATACAAAGCTATATATATACATAAGTATGAAAGCCTCTACTATGAACGAGTTAATGGGACAAGACCCCTACTACCTCAATAACACCGAAATTGAAACGCAACGCGAAACTGAGAATCTAGTCCTCGAAAGATGAGGACTTACCAATCCTGGACTGATAAAGACTCTGGAAAAATGCCTAAGATCTGACTGCAGCTGCAAACACGGTCTGGTATCATGAAATGATACAACATAGAAAGTATGCGGTTAGTACGTGAAATGTACCGAGTATGCAAGGCAAGTAAAACCACTTATGTAAGTAAAATAAATTATTTAAATACAATGCGTAAATTAAACATGTTATCAATATGCTAATGATAGTGCTTGAATGCATTATTTTAGAAATCATGATCTTTTCACAACAAAATGACTCTTAACTCAAAAACACCAACTGTCTCGAATGACTGAAAGCTGAAGCAGAATATTTATGGAGAAGTTGTACATGAGTCAAACCTTACTTTTAGAACATGCCTGTATGCAATTGAAACCATGAGAAATGAGTATGAAAATCCAGAATTATATAAGATGGTGGGAGACTCGTCACTTAACCGACATACCACGATAAAGCTTATGTGGTCCCGACTATCACACTCAAGTGGGTAGAGCCGTCCATAAACTTTCCAGGTCTATTAATGATACCATTATATCAATATCAAGATCAGGGCCAAATCGGGGTAGGGATAGCTCACTAGAGAGGTCCCAAAATAATATAATAATATCAACCTATGTTGGCATGTAGTTCTGGGGCGTAGGGTGATTGACCCTTAACCCGCTAGGTGCTAGACTCTTCTCCCAAAAACATGCATTGCTCTACATCGTATATAATGAAGCTCAAGATGAAATCATGCACAGACCCGACATCATGTAAAAAAATGAAGCTCAACATTGTCCCTTGAAAAAGCTCAATAATGAAATCATGCATATGCGATGCTTTATTTCAAAACATACCACAAGCTAAAGTATAGAATTTGGGAGAATTTGCTTCAAACAATGTGGTAAGCTTGTCTGGGGAAATACATCATTCGAAATCAACATGTGGGCATTGCCCAAAGCTTTACTATATTAAGAGATGCTCAACTCTCATTGGAATCATAATTATTGAAATGGGTAGCTCAAATTCATATTTCTCCTCAAAATCTCTCATCAATAAAATAGTTATTTCAAAATTTGCACCTTTCATGATTGGACCACCAATGGGCTTCAACATTCATAAAACTAAAAACATGTATTTAATTGAAATCATTGTAAATCAGCCCATGCTTCACAATTTGATATTAAAATCAAAATCACTTCATACCCATGTAAGAAAATTGAAGAAATACACAATTGAGTGAAAACCCCATGCTTGGTCATAGGCAATTTATCATGATTTGATAGAAATTGGGCATGGGTGTGGAAGGAGACACCCACTCATAGTCTTACATACCTGGGAGGGATGATTTTAACACCCTCTAACAGCCCAAGCTGAGATTCCAATGGAAACCTTGAGATTTTGCCTTGAATCTCCTCTTCAGTCCGTCAAACTTGCATGTAGGAGAATAATGGCTTAGGATAGGTTTTACCCTGCTTAAAACCCACTAAAACGAGCCTTAAACGACGTAGTATAGGTCTTAGGAACTAAGAAAATTATGAGAAAGCCCTGACCAATTCACAGAAAATAACTTCCAGGTGATCTTAACGGACGACCTGACGGATCATCACTCGCCCAAATGACTCGTTATGTCGCTCGTCGGGTGTACTGGTTAACTGATCTTTGGAGGGCTCACAACGGATGAATTAACGATGCATTGCCACTGGTCACGACTCGTTGCCACCTCATGTCATGTACATTGCCTTGGCACCAAATGGGACTCACCTTGCTTGATCACGACTCACCTCACGAGTCGTTCGGACAAGCCACGACTCGTGGGGTCCCTTCCGTTAGGTACACTGGTCAATTATTCCATTTGTTTCTCAACTTCACCCTATGGTTAATCTGATGACTCGTGGTGACTAACCACGAGTCGTTCCCATGTCCGTGAGGACCTCAACTCTTCAATTCATCCAAGCTTTCCCACGAGCCACCTGACCACTTGTGGGGTCTCCACACGAGTCTTCCAACGACTCATCTTGCAACTGCAGCATCATTTCCCAGATTTTTCTTGTTTGATTCCCGGGTCTGATCCTTGGGTTCCCAGGGTATTACATCTGAGATCTATCTTGGAGAAACAGCTAGCTCTCTGAAGCTGGTCAAACAAGTCATCAATCCTTGGTAGAGGATATCTGTTCTTAACTGTGACTATGTTCAGCTGACGGTAGTCGATGCACATTCTAAGGGTACCATCTTTCTTTCGCACGAATAGAACTGGGGCACCCGCAGAGAGATATTGGGTCTGATGTAACCCTTATCCAGCAGGTCTCTAAGCTATTCCTTCAACACCTTAAGTTCAGTTGGAGCCATTTTGTGAGGAGGGATAGAGATAGGCTGGGTATTTAGGAGGAGGTTTATGCCGAAGTCTATCTCCCGCTCGAGAGGAACTCCAAGAAGATCTTCGGGAAAAATATCAGGAAATTCATTGACAACTAGGACTGATTAGAGTGTCGAGATTTTGGAACTACAATCCTTGACCCTAACCAAGTGGTAGATGTGATGTCTCCCAAATTAGACCTCGCAGTTGAGATATAAACGGTCAATTATCAAATATAAAACCCAAAAAAGGTTGAGGTCGATCCCACAGGGAATATGGTAAGAACTTAAGTTAATGTGAATAATTGTTACTATTCACTTACTTATTTCCGAAGGGGGGAAATATAGAATAATAAACAAATGTAAAACTACTGAATCTTTAAATCAAATTCGGTTTGTATTCAATTAACGTCTTGACTAGGATTGTGTTCCCCAAGATTTCATAACCATAAGGCTTATACACTAGTGATATATTCCGGTGTTTAACATGCAATATTAGTAAGTTAGGTTAACCCAAATGGTTGGTACCCTATCTAGATGATTATCACCATGTAACTTGGTCCATATACGGGTGTATTTTAATTGACCCTTACCCTTAATATCAGATAAGCTATCCCCGGACAAGTTCAAGCAATTAGATGAGGGTTGATAGCCTCAAATCTCCGTTGTTAATCCATTTTCCTATTCATTACCTCCTTGGTTCGGTAAGTAGGAATAAGGCAAGTCCTAACGTTTGCAACCGTCAAGAATCAATCAAAATGAAAAGAAAAACAATAAACATGCATAAAACCCCGTTCAAGAATCACTAAGTATTTTACCTATGTGTATTAATTCATCTTGGTTCCCACAAACCTAGTTATGGGTTTAGCTACCCATGCTTGTATTATCGATATCACAAAATATTAAATAAATCATAATTGCAACTTACAAATTATCATATAAGAAAAACCATGTAGATTGAATAAAACTCCAAAATTGATGAATAAATTTCAATGTTGCTTTTGATCCTCAAATTCAAGAACAAAATTGTAAAAATTGTTTGTTGATTCAAGAACAATTGAACAACACCAAAATCCTATTTGAAAACTAATAAAATCGGCTCTTTGAATTATTGTCTAACAGTTCCTAATCGTCCTTCAAAAATAAACCTAAATTGTGTATTTATAGTTCCAAGAAATCCTTTTTCTAATTAAAACTGGAAACCAGGTCGGCAGTGGCAATGGGCTTGGTGATGATTTGTTTGGCCTTCTGACCAGTCGTGCTTTGCTTAAAATAGTCGTCCTAAGCAACATACCCAGTTGTGGCAACAGGTCACCTAATGACTCATCGTGCCTGAGAACGAGTCATTAGGTCCCTCGTGGTCTAACTCTTCAAAAGTTCCAGTGCACCTTACGGTTGGTTCCAGTGAACTGCCAACGAGTCGTTTCATCACGTGACGACTCGTTATGTTTGTCGTCAACTTCACTGGTCACTTTGTTAAGATTTTCTCTCTCATCCTTCACGATTGACCTCACGACTCGTTACCAGGTGTAACGAGTCATTCCATCAACTTGTCATGTACACTGTCTCTTCTTCTTCGAACTTTAACTTTTTCCCACGCCTTCAACAACGAGTCGTGCCTCCTGCCAATGACTCGTGAAGTGCCTGGCAGTCACCCTTTTAGTTATTTTCATCATAAATTCGCCTAGTTCACTTCTCAACCTATTTTCCTGCAACATTAAGCACAAAACAAATCATACCTATATAAATATACCCAGAATGTGCATAATTTCATAGTTTTAAACGTCGAAAGTGTCGTAAAATCACGGCACATCAACACCCTCAACTTAGAACTTTTTCATGTCCTCAGGAAAAAATAAAATAAAACAAAACAAACTAAAGTACTTCGATGCTTAAATCGAAAGAACTCTAGGAAACTTACAGCAGTCACTTTTATACATAAAAATCAAATTTTATAACCCCTCCCTCATTGTATCAACTCAAATGACTATGCATATGCAAAATTTCCAACCATGACACAGAGGAATCAAAACATGGAAAAATACTGTCACTTGCAACCATGCACATAAATCTATAACACTGGCCCAGAAAATTTACAGACGATTTTGTTGACCAAATGCTCTCACCTCAAAGATGTCCCACACTCACACATGTATTTGATTATTTCAATAAATTCCTTTTGGGACTAGGTAAGATTCACTCATTCTCACAAAGAAATTTGAACTGTATGCATAAATATGGTAACTCGGGCTCAAATATGGTACATATGGAATTAGTAACTCAACCCTCCTTAGCACTACACACCTCTTGGCTCCACTTTTAACCTTTTTTCCTTTAACTGCTTCTTCTTTCCTTTTCTTTTGCTACTATGGATGCGGTTTCTCTTTATTCAAACACTCATTAATGTTACATTTTTCTTTTCTTTTCTTTTCTTACTTTTTGACAACAAATCTTTTATTTATTTATTTTCTTTTTATTATGCATACCCCACCCGCTCTTTCCCTTTTTTACTACCCAATTTTTGTTCCTCCCAACTCTTCTTAATCACCCCTATAGTAGCCACCCTCAACTTAGGCGATTTTCCTGAGTTGAGGTTCACAATATCCAAGGAGCGACTAGGGCCAAAACAGGTTCATTCTTAATAAACGCAGGCAGGTGAATTGGTGTAAACAAAAAGAAAGGTCAATTTAAGCTCAAACATTTGGATCAAGGGATTTTTAATCACTTTTGGTAGGTCTTTTAATGCTAAAGTGGGCTCATAAATCAAAAATGGCCTATGATCCTTTCCTAGTTTCCTATCCTCTATCTCGGTATGACTAACCAGGCAAGTTCTAAATTGACACATACAATCGAATTCAGCTATTCAACCTCACTCACACATAGCATAGGTCAACATCATCACTTCTACCAATTGCTAGTTCAGGTACATCCATACAATGGTAAATATGTTCACAGTTTCAATTCCATGCAAAGATTCACAAAGGTCATACTTGTCAACTTTCACATACACATATATAAATTTTTCGGAGGGGTATTAAATTATCAATCAACAAAAAAAATCAACAATTTCAGCTCTTGAATGCCTTCGGTTTTCCTAACTTTCTTCCAACTGACACAAAAAACACAAACTAAAATCCTAAACATGCCGGTTCTACTAGATATGGAACACCCGAGGGAAAAGATATCCGGAAAGAAAAACCCTCGGGTTATGTTCAGCAAAAAGAATGCACAAGTATCCCTCCCCACCCCCATCAAGAAAGCATGCGTCGTCCTCGATGCATATATATATCAGACAAAGTAAGGAAATAGGGAACATACCTGTGCGACCTAGGTGTCAGCTACCTGGTTGGTGGAGGGTGTAGATACACCTCCAAAGTCATCTCCAATATTACCGACTTGACCCGGTGCATTCTCAAATCCAACAGAGCTCGTTCCTTCTCCACAAGCTCTCGCTGCCTCAGTCTCGGCTTTCTGTCGAGCCTCCTCTCTTGATTCATGCAGCACTCTCTCCATCTCACTCCGCTCTCATTTTTGCTGACGGAGTAGAGAAGTATCATCATCAAAACTTGTCTCCTCACGAGGCCTCTTCCCCTTATCATGTGCCACCGGCTCCTTCGTGATAAAGTTGAAAATCAGTGGTAATTCTTCAAACTCGTCATCTATCATGGGAAGTATCGGTGGAGGTACTACAGCTACCTGTCATGCGATCAAGTCCCACACCTCAGATCTGAGTGCTCCTAGCTCTGAGTACCATCTAGACAACTTTGGCGCCTGTAATTATGCAACGCGCTCATCCATTCTCTTCTCAAAAGCATCCAATCGGCCATGCACCAAACTGGACAATGTCTCTAACTCCTTTGACACCCACGACTTTACCTGCTCCATCAGAACTCTAACCTATAGAGCCGTGTATGCCTGCTGCTTCTCGGACTTAGCTAGCCGCCTAGCCATATCAACTAAGACCGTAGTGGCTCGTGGAGGCACAACTGGAGGTTTAGGTGCTGCTACAGTAGATGATTACTCAGGAACATCGGCAAGTGTGGAGGTGTCTACAGCATCTGTAGCCTCAGGCTGGCTACCTGTCTCTCTTCCCTCCATAGGCTCAGCTGCCAACGCAACGAACTGTGCTGCATCAGTCTGCATCCCGCTGTCAAATGCCTCTACTAATGTGGTTTCTCCAGTGGATGCAGCTTCTTGAGCCCTTGCCCTCGTTACTGGGTTTGTATCATCTCGAATCAACCTGATATCAGTAATCTTCTAGACCACTACTCTCTGGTCAACTGATGGAAATACCGGCACCTTTGACTCCTAACAGAGTCGATCAATCAAACATGGAAACAGGATGGTAGTACTGTCATTGATTGTCCGCTCTCTAATCTCCTCAGCAATATATCATGGGAAATTGATGGCATACCCCTCCATTATACTTGCAACCAAAGCTACTCTGTCAAGTGAAAGGATGTTGTCATTGTTGGTTGGTACCAGCCTGTGCCGCACCAGCGACCACCAAAATTTTGCCTGAAAGTTTAATGTGTCCTTCTTTATCTGCAACTCTATACCATGCATTCATTCAACTAGCGGACCTCTCGTAGCAATGATCCGAGACAACCAAGTGTACTACTGGATGCGCTCCTAGCTATTCAACTTTTTGGTTCTAACTTTCTTCAGCTCAGATAGCCTGTGGTTAAACTTGGCCGTCTTCATCAGAGCATGATAATCCGGTCCATACAGCATCCTGGAGATTGTCCGCTCGTAGATATCTACTGGAGTCTCTCTCACCAACACCTGATTTAAGGCGGGCCTCTTCTTCCAATCCTGGCCCCCTAATGCCAACTGCTGCAATGTGGACGCATACGCTGCATAGAACTCTCAGACTAAGCACGGGCTGTAGCTACCTAATGGCTCGGTCAACCACCCAAACTTGTATTTATCGAACACCGCTAGTAGCTCAAGAAGGTCTTTCAGCCCTGTGGTGATCAGCCTATACTCCTCTTCGGATTGCCTTTCTCATTAGGAGCAATATCTCTGTTGTATATAGCCCGCATTCCATGGACACACCATCTCTGCACATTTCTTGGTTGCTCATTTGATGTGTCTGAGGTTTCAGTCAGCTCATTATCAGAGTCCCCTCGCTGAGCATATGATTCATCCACTCTCTCTGTGTTTTGCCCAGCTATGGGAGCCTCAGGAACAAGTGCATCAGTAGCCCTAGCATTCTCATCAGTGCGGCTGGGCGGATCCATGCCAAGTGGAGTGGGAGCATCGACCAGGGCTGTCGGATTTGAAGTTTGTTGAGCCCTAGCCCTGGTGGACCTCCTCACTAACTGCTCCTCTAATATGTCATACTCTTCCTTAGATCCAGTTGACTCTTAAGAGGAGGACGGATCATCACGCAGTCTACGATATGAAGGTTGACTACACTCAGGTGTTTGTTTCTTTGTTGGGCCCTTCTTTGGTGTACCTCTTAGAGCCATTGTACCTGTGGAAACATTGTTAGTATGCAAGATGAGATGAAATAGAAAACATTTTTGAGCTAGTGCCCAGTGGTCTTGACTAGTGACTAAACAAGTTGTTTCCACTGGCAATGACTCGTGAGGTCGCTTGTCGTCTCAGACTGGACTTCCTTCAAGATTGGCTAGTGTACTCGACGACTAGTCCCAACGATTCATTGCCAAAGGCAATGAGTCGTTAGGTCAGTTGTTAGGTACACTACCTCATTGGTTTAATTTTTCCACTTAGGATGAGCTACACAACGAGTCGTTTGGTGATCCAATCACTCATGATGTAGCTCGTGCTCAAGAGTTTCAGTTCACACGTTCAACTTCATCTTCTTCCTATTATTCAATTCCACAAACACAGAGCTTCACATTCTCAAATCAACCCAAGTGTACATACAATCGAAACCCATTTATTTACACCTTCCTAGGGTTTATCAATATCAAAAGGCACAGATTGACATAAGCACCATATTAGCCGAAGTACATTCAATTTCATTCACAACATGGGTCCCCAAATTTCTTGTTTAAATGCAGCGATATTCAAAATTTAAATGGGAAATAGTACTCACAATATTCTTGAACAATGATGGAGTGCAATCGTGTGTGCGTTTGAGTGAATGGGCGTGCAAGGTCGAGGATTTCCTTCAATGGGTTTTGAATAGAAGAAGAAAAATATGGAAATTTGAAGTGGAGGGTGTTGGATTTATTTTTAGTGGACAGAAATAGGAGAAGGAAAAGAAATCGAGTATTAATGATTCAAATCAAAATTTTCCCCAATTCCAATCCTGGGTTGGGTTAGATATGGTCATTAAATTTTATAACGCCCAGTGTGATGAGTTGTTAAGTGCTTAAATGACTCGTTGAGCCCTTTTGTGTCATGACTGGAGTTTAGCAAACTTACCTGGGACCTATGAGTCAAGCAACGACTCGTGGGGTCACCCAATAAGTCTTGGTCCTTGGACTGGTGTAGCTTCAAGACGGGTCACTGAACAACTCATTTGGTCTCCCAACGATTCGTTGAGTGAGTTGTGATCACCCTTTTCCTTTTAATTTAGACTTTGATCTAGTGTACATGATGGGGAACATGAAGATTCGTTTCTTGAAGACATGAATCATTAAGTCGCCCATTGCTCCCCTGTTTTCTGCAGTTCTCTTCACGAGTTGATTGAACAAGTCATCAGGTCAGATGACGACTCTTTCTGTGACTTTTTTGCACCAGAACTGAAGTTCCAATTTTTGGTTCCAACTTCAGATTTTCCATATTAATCACTTGCACCCATCAACAAACATAAACACTAGATTTTTCTTACATTTACATCTTGGGTTGCCTCCCAAGAAGTGCTTGATTTAACATCGCGGCATGACGTGGGTGTTTTGGCTACTCAGACTTCACCAAAAAACCTTCATGGGTTGCCTCCGATGCAGCGCCTGATTTAACGTCGCGGCACGATGCAAGTCTCTCGACTACTCACAATTCGTCAAGTTCTCCATCCTCCAATGCTGAGACTATGTTGAATTCCCTTTCCTGTTTCATGGTCCAAATAATGTTAAAGGTGACCTCTTCTTTATTTAATCTGAATTTCAACTGGCCTGCCTCCACATCTACTAGGGCCCTACTTGTTGTAAGGAATGGTCGCCCCAAAATGATGGGGACCTCAAAATCGACTTCGCAGTCCAGAATCATGAAGTCTGCTAGGAATATGAATTTTTCCACCTTGACAAGTATATCAAATAAAATCCCCACTGGCTTTTTAACTGTTCTATCAGCCATCAGTAGCCGCATAGTAGTGGGTGTGGGGGTTCCCAAGCCTAACTTTTTGACCACTGCTAGTGGCATCAAATTTATGCTAGCTCCCAAGTCACAAAGCGTCCTTGTAAACTCAACTTCCCCAATGGTGCAAGGTATAGTAAACGCACCTGGGTCATCCTTCTTCTGAGCTAGAACTAGGGTAGTTATGGCACCACGTTGGTGCAAATTATCGGTAGGTTTCAAACTTACAGCCTTTTTGCTCTGCTCAAGTGCCTCAACCAGTGGGATGTTTACTGACAGCTGCTTAAGCATAGAGATAAACTTTTGATACTTCCCATCTTCAGCTTTCTTCTTCAAACGTTGTGGATAAGGAGGAGGTCTAGGAATTGTTGTAAGTTTTTGTTGTGCCTCCTTCTCCTTCCCATGAGCAGCTCCTTGCTCCTTTGCATTACTTGGAGCAGTTTGCACATCTGAGTCCGCAACCAAAGTTGTGTTGTCGAAATCCGCAAAACCATCATCATTTATCAATACGGGCTTCTCTGACTCCTTAATTACAACTGGCCTAGGAGGATCAACTGTGGCCTTCCCGCTCCTAGTAGTGACCGCCATGTAGTGACTGTCATTTTTTAGATTTTGCACTAGGTTGCTAGGAAGTGTGCCTTTCTATCTCTAATTCGTTAAAATAGACATTTGACTCATCTTCTGCTCAATCTGCCTGATCTCCACAGCATGTGACTCCACCTTTTGATTTAAATCGGAAATATCAGCACGGAGCTCCTTAAAGTGGCTATCTATTGTCTCCATCTGCTTGAGTACTTTGGAGAGCATGTCCTCCACCCTTGAACCACTGGACTCTGGCCCACGGTTTCTTGGTGGAACATATAGACCGCCTCTATCATTTTTGAACTCCTCGCGCTTCTTCCAATCCCCATTATCTCGGTATTGGCCCTAGTTGTAATTATTATCCTTGTAAAAGCTCCGACCTTGGTTCCCTTGACCTTGACGCCAAGAGTCTTGGCTAGACCCCTCGGTGTTGGTCCATAAACCCTCCCTCTGATCATTCAAATAGTTAACTTCTTCTTCAGACTCAGATTCACAACCATCATTTCTCGGGGCCTTGCCCTGAGAACCCACAACATTTACCTTTTTTGCTCCAACCCCTATCAAGTTCTTGGCAAGCAACCCCATGGTGGTATTTATCTCTGCAATATGTTGATCATTCTCCTCATCTTTTCTCCTCTGTTATGCAGACATACCAACCACATAAGAACCAGCCAGAAACTTCGACTCTCTAGTGTGCCAAGCTCGGTTGGTTTTGGTGATCTTGTCTTGCAGCTCGCAGCCGCTACATAAGTGTGGCTCATAAAAGTTCCTTCGAAGATGGTATCAGCCACTACCTTATTGTTTTCACTCAAAGACCTATAAAATATCTCCAATGATGTATCATCCAGAATCCTGTGATTTGGCACCCTTTTGAGATTTTTGTTGAAATGCAGCTAAGTCTCATGGAGTGCCTCAGAATTTAGCTGTCTGAAGTTATATATTTCATCCTTCAACTAAAAAGCTTTGAATGGTGGAAAGAACCTTTCAAGAAAATCTCTCTTAAGCTCTCCCCGTGTAGTAACGAAATCATTCGGCAGCTCAGCCAGCCACATCGTTGCCTCACTCCCTAATGAGAATGGAAATAGCCTCAGTCTGATTGCGTCCTGGCTCACCCCCGGTTGCTTGTATACCTTACATATGCCTATGAAATTTTTCAAGTGAGCATGGGCATATTAGATGCATGACCCGCAAATATTTTCTTCATATTAAGCAGTTGGATCATCGCACTGGTAATGTCAAACTTTGCCCCAGCAAAAAGAAAAATAAAAAAGAAATAAGAACCAATAGTAAAGCAAACGTAATTAACAAAAGCCTTAGCCGTATTCCCCGGCAACGGCACCAAAATTTGATGTCGCCCAAATTACACCTCGCAATTGAGATATAAGCAGTTGATTGTCAAATATAGAACCCAACAAAGATTGAAGTCGATCCAACAGGGAATATGGTAAGAACTTAAGTTAATGAGAATAACTGTTACTATTGAGTTACTTATTTACGAAGGGGGAAAATACAGAATAATAAACAAATGTAAAACTAATGAATGTTTAGATCAAATTCGGTCTGTATTCAATTACGACTTGACTAGGATTGTGTTCCCTAAGATTTCATAACCACAAGGCTTATACACTAGTGATATATTCCCGTGTTTAACATGCAATATTGGTAAGTTAGGTTCACCCAAATGTTTGGTCCCCTATCTAGATGATTATCACCACGCAACTTGGTCTGTATATGGGTGTACTTTAATTGACCCTTACCCTTAATTTCGAATTAGCTATCCCCGGACAAGTTCAAGATATTAGATGAGGGTTGATAGCCTCAAATCTCCGTTGTTAATCCCTTTTTCCATTCATTACCTCCTCGGTTCGGTAAGTAAGAATAAGGAAAAGTCCTAACGTTTGCCACCATCAAGAATCAATCAAAACGAAGAGAAAAACAATACATTCATAAAACCTTGTTCAAGAATCACTAAGTATTTACCTATGTGTATTAATTCATCTTGGTTCCCACAAACCTAGTTATGGGTTTAGCTACTCATGCTTGTATTATCGCAATCACAAAATATTAAATAAATCATAATTGCAACTTACAAATTATGGTAGAAGAAAAACCACGTAGATTGAATAAAACTCCAAAATTGATGAATAAATTCCACTGTTGCTTTTAATCCTCAAATTCAAGAACAAAATTGTAAAACTTGTTTGTTGATTCAAGAACAATCGAACAACACCAAAATCCTATCTGAAAACTAATAAAATCGGCTCTCTTAATTATTCTCTAACTGTTTCTAATCGTCCTTCAAAAATAAACCTAAACTGTGTATTTATAGTTCCAAGTAATCCTTTTCCTAATTAAAACTAGAAACCAGGTCGGCGGTGGCAACGGGCTTGGTGACGATTCATTTGGCCTTCTGACGAGTCGTGCTTTGCTTAAAATAGTCGTCCTCAGCAACATACCCAGTTGTGGCAACGGGTCACCTAACGACTCGTCGTGCCTGAGCACGAATCGTTAGGTCCCTCGTGGTCTAACTCTTCAAAAGTTCTAGTGCACCTTACGGTTGGTTCCAGTGAACTGCCAATGAGTTGTTTCATCACGTGAAGACTCGTTGTCTGTCGTCAACTTCACTGGTCACTTTGTTAAGATTTTCTCTCTCATTCTTCATGATTGACCTCACGACTCTTTACCAGGTGTAACGAGTCGTTCCATCAACTCATCATGTACACTGTCTCTTCTTCTTCGAACTTCAACTTTTGCCCACGCCTTCAACAACGAGTCATGCCTCCTGCCAACAACTCGTGAAGTGCCTGGTAGTCACCCTTTTGGTTAGTTTCAACATAAATTTGCCTAGTTTACTTCCGAACCTGTTTTCCTGCAACATTAAGCACAGAACACATCATACCTATATAAACATACCCGAAATGTGCATAATTTCTTGGTTTTAAGCGTCGAAAGTGCCGTAAAATCACAGCACATCAAGATGTACCCCTTTGAGATCGTTTTCCTAGCTTTAAGGTAGGAAATAAACTGACCCTTAGGTGCTGAAATACTATCCTTCCACTTTAGGAATGGTTCATTAGGAAATTGAAATTTAACAACCCTGGTTCTATAGGTAATTGAGGCATAACAGGAATATAACCAATCCATGCCAAGAATCAGGTCAAACTCGACCATGTCTAGCTCTAATAGATCAACTGGGATAACCTTACCCAACACTGAGACTGAACAATTTTAGTATACGCAACTGGCTCTAATTGATTCACCAATCGGGGAGAGACTGAGAATGGTTTAGAGAGAGTTTTTGCACTAATATCTAGCTAGATTGTAATATAAGGAGTCACAAATGAAAGTGTGGCTCCTGGATCAGTAAAGCATATACATCAATGTGGAAAAGACGCAACATACCCGTAACCACATCCAGTGAGTTCTTCTGATCGTACCTGGAAGATAGAGTGTACAAATAATTTTGGCGTTGACTGCCACCTGTGCCTGAAATGGTGCCATGCTGAGCTGGGCAACCTATTGGAGCTACTGAAGTAGTAGACTGAGCCTTTCCTCATCTTTCTATGGGCACTCTATCAACTTGTGACCTAGCTAACCACAACCAAAACAACCCTCTTCGCGCAGATGGCACTTGCTTGGGTATTTCCTGCCACACTTGGGGTAGGCCAAAAACATGCAGCTACTGGAGACATAGCTCTTGGACTGGTAGCCTGATGCTCCACTCCTTCAGTCTTTATGGGATCGAAAGAAGGAGCACTAGTTGATGAGGGTGTTAGAGGCTTTTGCTGGTGATGCGGGTGTAGGAGTGTCTTTGCAGGACTGGAAAGAAGGGGCACTGGCTGATGAGGGTGCTAGAAGTTTCTGCTACTGCTGCGGGAGAATATTACCATCTGACCTCTACTGTCCATACTCAAACTGTCTTGTCCTTTCCCGTTTGTTCTCTCTCTCAATCTACTTTAACTTCTCTACCTCTATCTGATGTGCATTAATGGTGATACTAGAGAGATCGATGTCTTTGATAAGCATCATGACCCTGTATTTTTTAAGCACCAAATTCAAAACTTTGTTAACAAACTTGAGCATATGGGCCCTCGGCTCAACAACCACTTCCAGAGCATATCTTGACAACTGAGTAAACTTCAATACATACTCCTCTGCTGTCATATTATTCTGCCTCAAGTTCATGAATTTGACAGCCTTATCTTCCCTCAACTCCTAGGAAGAAATTTGTCAAGGAACGTCGTACAAACTCATCCCACTCTACTAGACCGTCTCCATTTGTCCTCCCTTCCTTCCACTGTTTGTACCAAATTTGAGCCACTCCTTTCAAATTGTAGGCAACCATATCACCACTCTTTGTGGAGGTAACACTCATACTTTGGGCAATCTTCTGTACCTCATCCATGAACTCCTGCAGATCCTCTTCTACCTTGGACCCGTAAAAAGTTGGAAGATCCATTCGCGTAAAGTCCTAGACCATGGCCACGGCTACAGACCCATTAGCATTCATTGGCACCACGACCTGCTGGTTGACCTGATTGGTCATTGCATGTGCCAACATCTAGATGGCGGCTGGAAATTTCGCATGGGACACCTAATCATCCTGAGGAGCTGTAGGAGCTGGTGGGGCCGGATGGTTAGCATTCGCAGTCCTTCTACCATTTCCACTTTTGGAAGTCATTGTTATTTGAAAGGAGTGTAACACAAGTTAGGAGTACGTATTAGAGTTTAAAGCTATACGCACGATAAGAAGTATGAATAAAAGGGAATTTTTCTAAAAACGCCTCATAGCCTTCCCCCATAAGTGTGGCGCACTTCACACCTATGTAAAGGACTCTATTTGACGCGGGTTTTAGACATCCTAAGACACTCTAAACCTAGCTCTGATACCAAGTTCGTCACGACCTGAGTCTACACCCTAGACACGACGCGGTAGTTAGGGCCATAAATGACCCTAAGTTAACCCATGGCATAACATACTACTGAAAATCTGAATACTGTATGAATTCTATAAACGGAAGCTTGAAAACATAACTAAAAAAATACTGATAAGCAATACACTACATCTGATAGCACACTGAGTTACTAACTCTATCTAAAAGCCAATTAAGAAATTTTTGAGTTGCTGGGACAAGTCCCCAGCTAACTCTAAAATCTGAAATCAAGAAAATAAAACTGAAATTGAAGATAAACTTTTGTCCTTGGAAAATGAGGACTCAACACAGAATTTTGCTGAATGTCACTGAAAAGAGGCTACTAACGGTGCTGAGTTTGAGAATCTACGCCTGTATCATGAGACGATATAATATAGAAAATATGCATCAGTACTTTGAATGTACTAACTATGAGAAATATGAAATAAACATACAAGCACTGAAAATCTATAAGCTGAACTGAAAAAGAACATGCAAGGACCATAACAAGAATCATAAAAATACTATAAGCATCAAAGTTGTCTGAAGGTCATAAGCATATCTTGAAATCTGGAGGACTAGACTAAGCTGGACATTAAGACTATACCGGGCTATATTATACTATCATGTGTTATATTGTGGGAGAAACTATAACTGACATGTAACCACGTGAGCTAGACGTGGAGTTCAATGTATAACCCCCATCGGGAAATCCTACTATACCTTGCCAGGGTATAGTAGCTGAGCTGGATGATCACTGTCTGATGCCCATTTGGGCTAGTAAGCCACGGTGGCAACATAGTTCGAGGAACCTGAGTGCGCTGAACCCCGGTCTACTCGGTGCTAAGTTCTACTCCCACTGGAAAATCATAATTTTGACTGACTAGGCTGATATCTCAAAACTGATGTCCTAAGACTTAAATCAGAACTACTTATTTGGAAGCATCCTAAGAGTCTAGAGGACCTGATAACTGAAACATAGGTGTTCTAAGACTTTTCAGAGCTACTTTATCTAAAAGTGTCGTAACTGTCTAAAGAACAATCTGAGGACTGATAACTGAGACTACGGAGTTTTATTGAATTACTCAAAAGATTGACTATAGTCAAACTGATCAACTGACATTTCTATAGGACACTGAGAATGTTAAGTACTGATTGAACAAACCATAAGCTAATTTCTGATCACATATTTGTACTATCATGGTGATTTAAAAAGAAACTATCAGAATCAAGCAACATCCATATCAGGACTTTCAGTTATGCAAGATTCATTCAAACCATATTTAAGGATTTGAGCTAAAACACATATTCATGGAAAGGGATATCTGTATAATTATAGCTGATAAAAATCATCAAAAATCACAAGAATTATATCAAGAAGAAAATTTCCTAATCTAACTGAAGAACAACCCCAGTTCCTATATTTCATTGGGCTAGAATTGATAAATTTTTTCGAAGAAGTTTTAGAGTACAAGGGAAGAGAAAATTCCCTTGTTGAAATTCCACATACCTGGAGTAAATTCCCCTAGGAAATGCTTGGAAAGCTTGAGAAGAATGGAAGCCCTAGTCCTGCTCTAAGAGAATTGTCTAATTTCTTCGTATCATTTCTAAGAGTTTGAGGGAGAATAAGAATACAATCGGTCAATCCTCCCTAAATTCCCTTCTAAATGAATCCCAAATGACATAGCTTAGGCATTAAAATAATGGGAAGTTACAAAATACCCCTGGAAACTTCGTTAAAATTTCTGCTCGACAGGTGGTACGACTCAACCTACGGCTCGTACCATAATCCTATGATCCGTACTACCTCTCATGGTTAAGGACTCTGTTTCAACCCATTTCTCTAATGTTTTTCACGGATGCTTACTTCGGCCTGTACCAACATCCCATGAGTCTTGCTATGATTTGTAGATTACTTCTAAGACTTCCTCTAATCTCTCTCACAACTCATCCTATGGGTCGTACCACTGTACCACAAGTCGTACCATGACTCGTGGTTAGCTGGGATTTTTCTGACCATTTCTCTAAACTTTTCCATGACTGGTTAGTGCGATCCATACCAGGATAATTCGATTCGTAACATAGAGTCGTGGTTTCTCCAATCTCATTCACTGGCTTCTCCATCCTCCTATTACGAGTCTAAGTATGATCCGTACCTTAATTTTTCGAGTCATACTGTGACTCGTACTGAGATATTTTCCTCAGTTTTCTATAATATCAAGGTTTAAATCTAAAGGCTAGTCTTAGGAAGTTTTGGGTTGTTGCAAGATGGTTCAGTGATGTTGGCTCATGTTTACGTTCATGTGATATGTTATTCAGACTTCCACTTATATCATGTTCATGCTTTAATTCTACTTAGCTATGCTCTTCTTCATGCTACGTCTATGCCATGGGTTCTCTTGAAGCCATTCGTGGTTCTAGATCTCATATCTTGATCCGGAGTCTCAGCTCAGATCGTGACAATGTATGAGCCCTTCCCAATACCTCTAAAGAGCTACCGATTTGGCTTAGGTTATGTTCCAACCGAAGCTTATCTCTTATCTATTGATTTAGAATACGGATTTGTTGGCCTTTTATATATATGTTTTGCATTGTTTGTCATATGGAGTGTATGTGTTAAGACTTTGCCGGTCCCACTTAGATTCTCTGTTTGGAGTTTTCCTATATAGCGGGCTTGTCATCCCAATTTCTATATAGGTTTAGGTTGTATAATTTTCTATAGGATTCACTTAGTCAAGTAAAGCACTAGGTGCCTATCTCATCTCTTTAGGTTTTGGGCGAAAAAAACTTGATATCAAAACACATAGAGTCCTAGAATCTACAAGCTGTGTCTAATAGAGTCTTGCTTATGGGTGTATTGTACATCATACTTATAATCAGGAGACTACATAACATTTAGAAATGGTTACCTTTCTTTATCTTTAAGAATATTCAAGTAGAATGGAGTCATAAAAATTTGACTCCAACTCGTGCCTTATAAATTTTTTCAACAATGCCTAATCATTAGACAGAATACTGCTAGTCAGTGAGCCAGTGCAAATGCAGGAGAAGGAACTTATTGCTCCTCGCCTAGAAAGTGAGTTAGGCTTGAAGCCTAGAGCAAGTCACCATCTCTAACACAACTTATTTTGCCAGTAACTGAAGAAGTTAAAGGGCACTTAGTGATCTCAACTCCTTCTATTCCACCAACACCTGAGGAGGTTAGAGGGGATCCAAATCCCAAATTCCCCTATTGACCCAATAAGTAAGGATATTATAAGTTCGATCTAATTATTAACATAGACGGTAATTTTACAACAACAACAGATTGGGGCACTTATGAGTATTGGGCCTTCTTATGGTTTAGGGAGTTCTAGAGTTCGAGAATTTGTTAACTTGAGTTCCCCTATGTTTAAGGGATCTAATCTAACTATGGACTCTCAGGAACTCATTGACTAACTCTATAGGATACTGCAACATAATCAAACAAAAGAAAGGTAGCAGAATAAGACATAGGGGTGTGCAAAAAACGATTTAACTAATAAACCAAATCAAAAAAATATTATGGGTTTATCAGTACTGGGTTATTAGGCTAACAGTTTTTAAATAGTTTTGCAAATTATTTTATAGGGATAACAGTTTGATTTTTGATTTTAAGATTTTAGTTAATGGTTAAACCAATAACCCGATAAGATTACAATAAAATTATCTTTTTTTACTCCTAATTATATGATAGTGGCTTTAGATTTTATATAAAAACCTTATTTTCTTTTGCACCTTATAGTTGTTGTCTTAGTGCTCTCTATTTTTTTATGAACTAGTTGGCTTGGTGGGTTCTACCCAACAGTGTCAACTGTGAACTGACCTTATTTTTCTTTTTGAGAGATTTCTACCATGCTATTGCATTCAAGTTTTCTACTTAACTAGAACGAAAATAAATTTATTTTAACAATAACATATTTTAATTTATTTCTGCTTATAATTCATTTAAACTTTTATGCTAAAGGTAGTGCATTTATAGACAAATAAAAATAAGAGAATGCAACAAAAAAATTTAGAGGAGCATTTTCTTATTGGGTGAACTGAAAACCAAATCGTTAAGGACCAAAAATTAATTAACTGAAAACCAATAACAAATATCTTATTGGTTTGTTTATCAATTTAGTGTGTTTACAAATTAAAAATTGATAAATCGAATCAATATGATACAAAATCAGATCAAATCGATTGATAAGTACCCCTAACAAGAAGGCTAGGTTTACAGGAGTTTATGGAGGATCTTAAGATAACATTAGGCCACAATTTCCCAAATGACTAGTTAGTCTGCTAGTAGTGCTTTGTCCCAGTTACAAGAGTCTAAATACAACTTTTATACTAAGTTTACCCAGTTCAGATTTCAAGAGTATCTAGTTCTTATTATTAGGAGCGTTGGTCTGGTAGGTCCACCTCAACCATCTTATGCTTTGTGTAGAAGATAATATCCTAGACCATATTGTCGGGGCATGAATGCATGTTATTATTGTGGAATTCTTGGTCATATTTTATGCCATTACTCGAATAAAGATATGGGTAGTATGACACAACCAATAGGTCTAATAGAACTTCTTTTCTTGGAATTTGTCCTCCAAGGACAGGCCCACAGACCTCTATAGGTTGAAGTATGGGTAGAGAAGTGGAGCGTCCAGTTCAGGTGGTGTTCAGAATTATATATATGCTTTAGCCGGTTACTAGGACATGGAGTCATCACCTTATGCTGTTATAGGTATATTATCAATCTTCACTCATGATGTTTATATATTGATAGAACCTGGATCTACTCTTTCATATATTATGTCACTCATTTCTACTAACTTTGGAATAAACCTAGAGTTATTACTTAAACTATTTGCTGCATCTATGCCTGTTGTGAATCAATTATAGCCAGAAAATTCTATCAAGATTATACAGTAATGATTTATAGCCATAGTACTTCAACTGTTTTGTTTGAGCTACACATGGTTGCATTATTATAAGTATAGATAGGCTAGATTCATGTTATTCCAGTGTAGATTGTCGAACAAAGGTTTTAGGCTTTCATTTTCTGGGTGAGCCCACCCTAGAATGAAAAAGCAACCCTACAATGCCAAAGGGAAGGTCTATTTCCTATCTTAAAAAGTGAAATATGATTTCCAATGGGTATATCTTCCATTTTGTTTGAGTCAAAAGCATGGATGAAGAACCAGTGACTCTTTAGTCAGTTCCTATAGTTAATGAATTTTCAAATGTATTTCCCGATCAACCTCCAGACGTTCCTCAAGAAAGGGAGATTTATATTGCTATTGATGTGCTCCCAGATACTCAAGCTATATCTATTTCTCTTTATAGAATGAATCCTATTGAATTGAAATAATTGAAAGGGAAGTTGAATGATCTACTAGAAAAAGGCTTCATCAGGCCTAGTACTTCACCGCGGGGTGCACTAGTGTTGTTCACCCATAAGAAGGACAGTTTGTTGCGAATGTGTATTGATTATTGGCAACTAAATAAAGTTAAAAATAAATAAAAATCATCCACTTTTAAAAATGGATGATTTCTTTGATCAGATATAGAGTGCCAAGTGTTTCTTGAATATTGATTTAAGATCAGGGTACTACTAGTTTTGAGTTAAAGAGAAAGACATTCCAAAGACAACATTCAGAATAAGATATAGTCAATTTGAATTTCTAATAATGTGATTTGGTCTTACTAATGCCCCATCAGCTTTCATGGACCTAATGAATTGAGTCTTCAAGTCAGTCCAGAAATATTTTCCATTATATTCATAGATGACATTATGATTATTCACGGTCTAAAGTAGAACACGTAAATCATTTGCAAACAGTGTTATAGATGCTCAAGAATCATAAGTCATATGCAAAATTCTCCAAATATGAGCTTTGATTGAATTCAGTGACATTCCTTGGCCATCTAGTCTTAGATTAGGGAATCACGTGTAACACCCCAGATAATTTGAGCAATAAATCCATACTTTTGAGGTAGAACTAAGAGTACCTAATAGTCTAAGAAGGAAGTGATATAAGGTATTTGAATCTGCTATTATCTTATTTAATATTGGATATCGATCAAGTTGTATAATGAAATTCGAAAAAAGTTATCACAAATTTCCTTCTTGAGATTCTCTGAAATTTAGGTCAAATATCTCAAAACTTTTCTCCTAATCTATAAGGATTTAGGGGGCTCACGACCTATCATATTAAAGGTCTATGAGTCTAGTTTTAAACTCAATAAACCATTCGCCAATCTGACTTTGACACAGAGAGATATTCATATTTTTTAGAGACAACATAAGCAGGCATGTCAAAGAGGGTTAAGGCGGTGGAGGACTATTTAAGTCCCTTGGTCGGTGTCTTGGATCATTATCCAGATCTCCCGAAGTCATCTTGTCCTAAACTCTCTCCATAGCTTCCTTTACATGTTCTTGATGGTTTTGGGCCTTGGAATCCATGGTTCAACATGGTTCTTGAGGTCAGAAAGTCGGGATCTTTGTGAAGCTTGCGCTTTGTGCCTTTCTTGAGTGTTGTGGTGGCTGTTTCGTGTGTACCAGTTGGGTAAGAACTCTTCCCCATTTATTTCTACCTTTTAATCCTGGTTATTAACTTGAGAGTGTCGTTATAGCTTCGAGTTAAAGTTTCTATAATCATATCCATAGAAATGTCGTCGTTCAAGCCGTGTTTGCATTGTCTTCCTGTTGGATTTTGGTAGCAGAATTTTTGGTGGTTGTTCATGGTGAGTAAATGTTAATATTACTTTCATTTTTTATTCTTAGTATGTTTAGGTTGATTAACAAGTTGTTGATGTTATCAGGTTGTTATCTTAGATTTTCTACCGCTGATTTCATCAAAAGTTAGCTGAATAAGTGTCTTCTTTTGTTGTTTCTTTGTCGAGTTTGTTGTCTATGTTCTTAACAAAATCTTAGACTGCCTTTATCCAATAGTTCATGGTGTTTAAGGCTTGAGTTCAACTAGGCTTGAAGCTAAGGTATGTTAGGCTTGTCCCTTCCTTTATCGGCATGGATTCCGTAGCTATTGCTATTTTATGAAGTCTTGTATTATGTTATTATTGGCCCTTTATGATACTATTTATATAATGTTGGATGTGTATAGCAGATGATGGTTTGGTTGGAATCTTGGGCTTGAGTACGGAGAATCGTAGTCATGACAAATTATTAGGCTCGTGCCGAGAGGTCGTGTGTGTGGCGTGTAGTTCTTGCAGCAAGTTATGGTATGTTTGTGTGTATAATATTAGGTGATGATATTAACATGTGAATAAGGGTTCTAAGTTGTTAAGGTCGATGGTTGCGACCATCTTTTGTTATATTTGAGTCGGCGGTCGGGTCAGCCGTGTCGATGGCATGTTGGTAGTCGTGGTCATGCTTGGGTTGGCTTGGCCGTGTTCCTTGTTGTTAGTGGTGATTAGAGGGGTTTGTGGGCTATTTGTAAAGCTTTGGGTGGTCTACTTGTAAATCTTGGGGATAGACTGGTTAGGATGGTGATCCTTAGCTCGGTTAGTGGCTCATCGGTGGACAGTCAGACGTGTGAGAATAGTACTATGTTATGATAGTCGGTTGGTGGGGTACGGAGCCGGTTATGGGATGTTTGAACATGTATTATTTTTTCTGCTGATTGTGAATGTTGTGATTGTGTGATTGTATGTGTGTGTATTTGAGGCCCTTGGGATTCGTGGATACCCAAAGCTGAAAGTAGGTCAGGCCGCAAGGTTGAGTCCAAGGGGTAAAATAATTGGCATATGGTTGAGTTGAGTTTTCCTCCCATAGGGCTGTTCTGAAACATGCAAGACCTATAGGGAGGTACATGCCTCCATAGCATTGTATATGTCCATTCTAAGCCTTCTTGGGATCGCGATTGGCTCTCCCGGATGAATGGAGCTCTGCTAACTATGCGCAGCTAAGAGAGGGTCCAGCAATTCCTGTTTGATGATGTTGACTGATTGGTTTTTACTTTAGATTTTCTTAGAATTATATTGTTGTTGCTTGTGTCATTTGTTACCTGATAACAATGGATACTAGATATTGGTTGGTGATAGCTGAGGCTGTTGAGAGTTCTAGATGGATGATAGGTGAATTTTGTCGGCTAGGTGCTATGTGTTGTGGTTTACTTATTGGACTTGCCGGACTTATGGGGGCCAGGTAGGTTTTGTTTGTGTGCTTTCTTATACTTGTCAGGCTTATGGGGTCCAGGTAGGTTCTATGTATTTACTTAAGTTGAGTTTCTCCTTTTGTGGTATCTGGTATATCCGTTGATCTCTAATCTGAGTCTTGCAGTTTCTCCTGCCTTTTATACTCAGTACCTTATTATACTGATGCCCTAGTCGAGGCGCTGCATTTATTCCTATAGGTGATTGTGGGCTAGTAGATCCAGTTCTTGGATACTGAGTGGAGTTCCAAATGAGCTGGTGCGCTCTAGATCTTTCAGAGTTGCCAAATATGTTTGAGTTAAGGGTAGTTTGAGGCATTGTCCTGATCATTTGATTACTATTGTATTCATAGAGGCTCATAGATATCGTTGTGGTATTAGTATATTGTTAAAGGATAGCTGGGCCTAATTGTATAATTGTTTTTCATTATGGGGTCTTGACATCCTATTGTATATATGTTAGTTGGTCTGTGAGCCATCTTCTGTTTTAGTCTGTCGTTACTCTTATTTAGATTGTTCCATGATGTCAAACTTTGTCAGTTCTGGCTTGTTGTAGTTAGATTTGTGGCAGGGTATGCTCGATCAGGTGTGGCATAGAGTGCCATTCATGCCCTTTCCAGCTTTGGGGCATGACATCACGATTGATAGCCAAAAGATTAAAGTGGTAAAGAATTGCCAATGAAAAAAAATTCTTTTGAAGTACATAGTTTTTTGGGCATAACAAGTTACTAACAATGATTTTTAAAAGGTTTCTCTTCTATCCACACCATTGAAGAAGTTAACTCATAAAGAAAATAAGTTTCAGTGGTCAAAAGCATGTGGAATTGAAAGCTAGACCTGCATTGACTCCTATTTTGACTCTCCTATAATGGATGGAGGGGTATTTTAGGTTGTGTTCTAATGCAACACGGTAGGGTTATTTCATATGCTTTGATACAAATGAGGAAGCATGAGTAGAATTATCAG
Source organism: Datura wrightii (assembly GCA_035772735.1). Taxonomy (NCBI): domain Eukaryota; kingdom Viridiplantae; phylum Streptophyta; class Magnoliopsida; order Solanales; family Solanaceae; genus Datura; species Datura wrightii. The sequence continues at coordinate 188,120,149 of JASDFA010000018.1, read as the reverse complement.
ATTCATGATCTTGAGTTAGTATCTATGGTATTCTCCTTGAAGATATGGCGCTGTTATTTATATGGAGTTCATGTTGACATATTCACATATCACAAAAATATTCCATATATCTTTAGGTGGTGAGAATTGAATTTGATGCAAACAAGATGGCTCGAATTGTTGAATGGTTATGATGTGAATATCTTATATCATCTCGGCAAATCTATTATGGTAGTAATACTCTTAATCTCAAGTCTATGGGTAGTTTGAAGTATGTAGAAATGGAAAAGATAGAGATGATTAAAGAATTACTGTAGTTAGCCAACTTAAGGTTTGATTGTTATATTTGAGTGATTGGGGAGTTTTCATTTAGAACACAGCGGAATTGTCACTTATGTTAGAACTTAAAGAGTGAAAATTTGCTGATGCAGAGTTGGTAGAATTGAAAGAAGAAATACTGTAACAAAAGAAGCTTATACTAGGGCTTAAGGGAGATAGAGTTCTCAAATATAGAGATCAAACTTTTGTACTAGACGTAGGGAGACTTTTGGATAGAGTAATGGCAAAAATTATATCATTTATGATATTCAGTCCACCTAAGAGCGACAATGATATATCCGGATCTCAAAGAGTTCTATTGGAGGAGTAACATGAAAATAATATTGCATAATTTGTGGCTCAATGTCCTAATTGTCAGCAAGTAAATATAAAGCAGCATAAGCCTAGAGGATTAGCTCATAAATTTCTTGTTACAAAATGGCTCTTGTTGAGCTAAAGAAGTTGAGAGGAGTAGTTGAAAGACTCATTTGATAAAGGCTTCATAGGCTTGGTGATTCGCCATGGGATGTCCCAGCATTCTTTTTATGAAAGAAAGACTGACTTGAGGTCAAGGTACCCTCAGGTACAAGTTCTGGAAAAAGATATTTCGAAGACAACATTCAGAACCAGATATGGTCACTTTGAGTTCTTAGTTATGTTTCTCAGATTGATGAATGCCCCAACAGTACTTATAGACCTGATGAACAACATATTTAGGCCATTCTTAGATCTTTCCATATTAGTATTTTATTAACGATATCCTTGTATATTAACGTTTAGAGGCTGAGCATAGATATCATCTACAGGTGGTACTCCAGGTACTCAAAGATCGTGAGCGAGACAACAAGGTTCTCTCAATGTGAGTTCTATTCAAATTCTTTCTTTCTTGGGCTATATTGTATCAAACGTAGGCATTTAGGTTGACTCCCAGAATATAGAGGCTATTAAGACTTGGCCTAGACCCACGACTTTGATAGAGGTTCATAATTTCTTGGGGTTACCTAGGTATTACAGAAGAATTGTAGAAAGATTCTCTACACTATCATCACCATTTATGAAGCTGACTCAAAAAGCAGCTAGTTCTAATAGACCGAGGTTTGTGAGCAGAGCTTTTAGGAATTGAAAGATAGGATGACATCTGTACTAGTACTAGCCTTACCAGAATTCTTAGAGGGATATGATATATATTGTGACGCTTTAGGTGTTGCGTTAGATGGTATTCTAATGCAGCACAACAAGGTGATTGCTTATTCTTTGAGACAGTTGAGGAAGAACGAAAAGAATTACCTAACCTATGCTTTAGAGTTGGCTGCAATTGTACATGCATTGAAAATATGGAGACATTATTAATATGGTGGTCACATAATATCTTTATAGATTATAAGTCTCGAGTATATCCTTAAAAACATGAGTTGAACTTGCGACAATATCGTTGGCTTGAGTTGCTGAAATTACGACGTGCATATTTTATTATCATCTAGGGAAGGCAAATGCAGAAGATGATACCCTTAATTGTAGATCCATGGGCATATTATCCTATTTGAGGCCTGAGAAGAGATAGTTGGCTCGAGAGCTACACGAGTTGGCTAGTTTGGGAGTCCAATTGATGACTTAAATGATGGTGGAGTCATGATAGAGAATACTATTGTGTCATTTCTAGTTGTGGAGGTGAAAAAGCGAAGATATGAACATCCTAGCCTAGTATGTCTTAGAGGTAAGGCTCAGCAGGAAGGATCATTTTTCTTTGATATAATAGGTGATGGAGTCTTGAGGTTTAGAGGTCGACTCTATGTTCCAGATGTTGCAGAACTTCGCCAGCAGATCATGGCAGGGGTACATTATTCCCCCTATTCTCTTTATTCGGGTAACAATGAACCATGATATAAAAGAAATCTATTGGTGGCATGGGGTAAAGAAAGATATTTCTGAGTTTGTGGCATAGTGTCCCAATTGTCAGCAGGTAAAAGTTGAACATCAGAAGCAGGACAGGCTAACTCAGGAGATATCCGTGCCTATGTGGAAACAGAAAGTAATCAACATGGATTTTGTTATAGGTTATCCAGTACTAGGCGCAAGTTTGAATCTATTTGGGTCATTGTTGATACGCTAACAAAATCATCCCATTTCTTTCCAGTTAGAACTAAATTCACAATTGAAGATTATATTGAGTTGTATATTAGAGATATGATCAGAATATATAGTGTCCTACTATCTATTATCTTTGACAGAGGGGAACAATTGACAACTAATTTTTGAAAGTCATTTTCGAAGGGTTTAGGGACATAGGTTAATCTTAGTATAACTTTTCTTTCCCAAATAGATGGCCAAACTGAGTGCATGATTCAGACACTCGAGGTGCAAGTTTGACTCTATCTGGGTCATTGTTGATAGGCTAACAAAATCATCCCATTCTTTCCAGTTAGAACTACATTCACAATTGAAGATTATATTGAGTTGTATATGAGAGATATGATCAGACTGTATAGTGTCCTACTATCTATTATCTTTGACAGAGGGACAAAATTGACAACTAATTTTTGGAAGTCATTTTAGAAGGGTTTAGGGACATAGGTTAATCTTAGTATAACTTTTATTTCCCAAATAGATGGCCAAACTGAGTGCATGATTCAAACACTCGAGGATATGTTACGGGCATGTGTGCTAGACTTCAAAGGAAGTTAGGATCACCTGCCTCTTATTGAATTTTCTTATAATAATAGTTACCATTCTAGCATTAAAAAGGTGCCTTACGAGGCTTGTTTGAGAAGAAATGCAGGTCCCCTATTGGATGGTTTGAGGTAAGTGAGTCAGGGTTGGTCGAACCTGACTTGATACATCAAGCTGAGGAAAAATTAAGCTCATTAGGGAGTGATTACTAGCAACCTAGAGTCATCAAAAATCTTACTTCGATGTATGATGTAGGGATTTGGAGTTATATGTTGATAATTGGGTAATGGGGTACGCAAACTCATGCTTCCTAGTATGCTCAACACTATGAACTCAGTCCTTAGAATTTTCCTTAAGGGATTATAAGAATCTTCTACTTCATGTATGTGCTCAGTTAGATTTCTTGAACGATTCGTGTTTACGATTTCCTTACTCTCAACCCTATGTATGTTCACCTATAACAAAAAGAATGCTTGCAATGGATATTTCCAAAATTGACTCCCCATTCATGCTCGTTAGGTATAAATTTATGAAGTACAGTTGTTAGTCATGTCAGGGAGTCTAAGGAGCTTTTTAGAAGGTATAAGCTACAACGGAGCCGTAAAATTAGTTTAGTGATAGCTTGAATTGTTTGTTGGCATTAGAGAAGTTCGTGTAGTTAGCATGGTGATCTTATATGAGAGATGAGATATTTGGTGATATAATGCTGATGGGAATGGCAAACCCTAATATGAGAAGGTTCAACTTGAAACCTTGGTCCGTCGGTTCATGAGTTAGGAAAAAAAAGGGAGTTGGCTTTAGTGGAGGTCTTATGGAGAATCAACTAGTGAAAGGAACCACTTGGGAAGTTGAATTTAGTTAAGTCTAACTTTCAGTCATATCGGCTATCATGTCAGCTATTTTGAAATTAGAAAGCAGTTCAAGATTGAAGACTTGGAGAGTCCCCATAGCAGTCTGATCAGCATTACAGGTGCAGCTCCGGTATCAGATAGCTCTGTTGAGTAGTGTCCAGGGAATCAGACCCTATCTGTTACTGTCTGTACATTCAGTTATTACAGGTGTAGCTCCGGTTTCAGATAGCCCCGTAGAGTTGTGTCCGGGGATCCAGACCCTATCTGTTACTGTCTACACAGGAGTCCTCCGGACCCAGACACGGTTGCTTATATCGGAGGCTATGGCCCGAGCCGGAGACCCAGGGGGCCGGTAGAGGAGCTCCGAAGTGAGTAGATGAGTGGAGTGACTTATTTTTGGTTGGTTTTGACCCGGGTAGGGGTATATAGATTGATTGCTTGTCTGGCGCCGTCCGGCTTATGGGGGTTGGTATCGGCTCTTGTGTGCTATATATGTATATATGTATTTATGTGCTACATGTTAGTTAATAGGCAGCAGGCCGCCGTGTCTACAGGTACGCTCCTGCCCTATCACAGCACAGGAAGTCTGATTCAGTTCATATCAGTTCTTACAGATTCAGTATTCCCCTGCCATTCAGAATTGCTAGTTATGTTATTGTACTCAGTTATGTTATTTCAGTTGCTTTGCATACTCAGTACCAGCGGTACTGACGCCCGGTGGGGCGCTACATTACTTGCCTGCAGGTACTCATAGACGAGGAGGCGATCCCTCGTGATCCTAGCCAACGCAGAGTCATCAGCTCCTGTCATCCGGAGCTTGATATTTCAGAGGTTTATATCATTTCCTTTTATTGTACAGTACGGGTAGGTCGGGGCCTTGTCCCGACCATCTAATCAGTATTCCTAGAGGCTTGCAGTTTGTATATATTTCCCTGTGGTCAGTTGAGCCAGTCGTGTGAGGTCGTGCAGTTTGTTATAGCTATTTAGTGTTTCAGTTTATGTTGGCCGTGTGTGGCCGTAATCAGTTGACAGTAGTGGTGACCTTGCCGATCACGTAGTTATTCAGTATGCTATTGTTGAGTTGAAGATAACTAGACAGCATGGTGGCCTTGTCGGCCCGCATAGGTTCCTTGTTACGAGTATGTTTCTGGTTAGCTGTTATTACAGGTACTGATGACTATAGGCCAGTTGGTCGGAGGCTGTGTTTACAGCCGTTATATATCCCTTTGTTTCCAGAAATTTGAGTTAGAGCCAGCCAGGCACTAGATGTGCTTAGGCTTACCTGATAGTAGTCTAGGTCCTACTAGGGCACCAGGTGCCAGTCATACCCCCCAAGGCGGGGCGTGACAGAAACCTTGAAATCATACCCTCGTCCTTCTTTAGTTAGTTTTTGATTAAGTGGGTATTAGGAGGGAAAATGTAACATTGATTCAATCATAGACTCGTACAGTTATGATACGTCAGTGGGACAATTGAATATGTAAAATTGGAATTGCATTATGAATATCAGTTAGTGTCTTTGTATGCTTATTTGTGGGTTGTTTTGGTCCTATGATATTCTTTATTAGGGTACTGGTTTGTGGTGGTATTTACGTGTCAAGTGTGTGGCTTGAGTTGGCGTATAGATACATGTGTTTGTGGCTCGACGGTGAGTCGGTGTAAATATGAAATATGTGGTTGAGAAATTAGGTGGTATAATATTGTGTTGTTATTGGTTACTTTGTATATATATAATTATGTTTCATATTCATGTGTTTGTTTTATCCTAATCATTATTGTTTTCGAGGTCTTGCCAGTACCCAACGGGCGATAATAGCCCCGAAAATGGGTCGATCCCAAAGCTAAGTCAATCCGAGTGGCCCGTGATATCTACTCCAGAAGGGTCGAGACTAGATATATCTATGATGCTTACCCTGGCACGAACATACTAGTGTATGGCTGTGATATATTACTTTGGCGCACTTGAGAATTATTTGCTAGTGTAAGCGTTTACTCTGATGCACTGACCATTATTAACTAGTGTATGACTGTGATGCGTACTCTAATTCACTAGGGCTTGTATGTAGCTAGTGTATGGTTGTGATGCATACTATGTAGCACTTGATCTTGTACTTATCATCAACTTGTAAGATCGTGAAGTATTCCCCGACACGGTCGAGTTTATGTACAATTTTACATTGTGTTGATTGTTGCATCATACTATATTACGTATTGTTGCTTATTTTGATTAGTTATGGCTAAGATTACTGTTGGTTTTGGATATATGAGATGGTGATGGATGATTTAATCTTCATTATTGTGAAGCCTGGAATGGGGGTAGGTAAGGTGGCATCAGATTGGCGTTGTTGGTGTGCAAATAGTGACTAGAGTGCTTGTATTGATTTGGTTTCGATTTTAATTGTTTGTACTAGCTAGACTTATGGGGGCTAGGTAGGTTGTTTGATATTTGATTCCTTTTTTTGATTTCTTCTTCTATACATGATATTTGCTCTATTTATTTGTCTCTTTATATACTCAATACATTTTTATATTGACTCCCCGAGCTTAGGGGCATTACATTCATTCTTGTAGGTGTTGATCGGCTGGTAGAGTGAGATATTCATAGTGGAGTGGGATTCCTAGCTGTTGTTAAGCCCCAACATTTTTTGGAGTTTTTTTTTACTTTTGGGGTTTATATGTATATTATGGGTAGGTCGAGAGCCTGTCCTAATTGTTTTTCATCTTGTTGTACTCGTAGAGGCTTGTATACTTATGTTGTGGTTGTAGAACTGTTGTAGGCTTGGTTTTCCATGTTGCATAGTTGTTGTTGTACAGGTGTGTCCTTGTCGAAGCATTGTATATAAATGTTGGTTTATGGCTAGCTGTTGTTGCAGACTTTGATGTCAGTTGTTGTATTTATTTCTATTATTGTAATATCGAGTCTCATTAGTTTTGGCTTATTGTGGTTGATTAGTTATAGGGTTCACTCAAGTGAGGCATCAGGTGCCAATCACTCCTTTTGAGTTTGGGGTATAACAAACTTGGTGTCAGAGTAGGTCATGTCCAAGGGAGTCTATGAGCCATGTCTAGTAGCTTCTTGTTTATGCATGTGTTGCAAAACATACTTATAAATAGGAGGCTACAGGATATATAAGATTGTTACCCTTATTTCTGATTAAAATCGTGTGGTAAGTTTCATATTGTAGGAGTTGGTTCTAGACTCATGTTTGTTGATTTGTGTAGAGAGTGCCTATGACTTGACGGACTATAGTCGATCAATGGCTAGATATGGTAGTAGGTATGATTCTTTATCTTATTACTGATTGGGTGTCATGGTTTTACCTTAATAGGTCTAGGGTTGTCTTGTTTAGGGTTGTTTACTTATGGGATCGCAGGTTCTAGTTGAGTATGTGAGTATCATTGTGGTGCGTGAACTCTTCGAACTTATTTGTGTCTGTTGTTAACATTCAAGGATGAATTCTCCCAATGAGGGAAGGATGTAACACCCTATGTAATTTAAGAAACAAATCCGTACCTCCAAGATAGAAATAACAGAGCTTAATATTCTAAGAAGGATGTTTTATGAGCTATTTTAATCACTCTATGATTTTATGTTAAGATTTGACGTCAAGCAAGTTGTAAAATAAAAGTCGACAAAAGTTATCGCAAATTACCTTCTTAAATTCTCTAAAATTTGGATAGGTGTCTCAAAGTTTTTATGACGCCTACGGCCTATCAAATTTAAGGTCTATGAGTCTGGTTTCCAACTCATTAAATAGTTTGTCGATACGACTTTGAAATAGATAGATATTTACATTTTTGTGAGACTACATAAGCAGGTATGTTAAAGCGAGGGTTGGTTCAACCATATCCTTATCATATTTTATAGATCCTAAATGGTGGAAACCCTCCACTGATGTATTTATCGATATCCATGAACTTTTACAGCTTAAAATTCATGGCCAAGTTTATATTCTAGTGTATATCATTGTAGCCATCATATAGCTCTTGTTGTAGTCGTCGTTTCGGTAGTTTCATCGTTGTTTAATTAGATATGGTTGGGTAAGTACTCTTTCCCTTTAATATTCATACAGATATAAAGATAATGACTCATTATAGTCATTAGTTTCTTGTTTCGAAATTTCTATCGTTGAATCTATAGAAATCTTATTGGTATCGTGTTTGTATGTTGTTTCTTGCCAAACTAGTTATTATTTTGTGTTGGATGGTGGTGAGATGCTACTAGACAAAATCTTGGTAGTTCTAGGAGCGGTTATCATCTTAACTTCGTATTGTTGTCAACTATAAGGTATGTTAAGGTCTTTGTTTCCCTCTTTTCAACATGTTTTATCATGAACTCTGTATTTACGTTATCATTGTGCGTGTGGGTTATTTTAGTAATCTTGAATTTGTGCTAAAATCCTCTTGTAGGTTGTTGTTTTACGTTTTTTTTAATTTAGGAATATAGCTTAGATTTGGGTCTTAAGACTCGTATAGTTGTATTGTGTTGATGTGCAAATGGAAGTCGTTAATGTCATGTATGTTGGTTGAATTAAAACCTTGAAATAGTGCCCTCTTTCCTCTTTATTAACTTCTGATTATATAGGTATTAGGAGAGGAAATGTAACAGGGATTCAAACCTAGACTCGTTTGGTTAGGATATGTCGGTGGGATGATTGAATACGTAAAATTAGAGTGGAATTGTGAATATCGATTAGTAGCTTTGTTATGTCGATTTGTGGGTTGTTTAGGTATTGTTATACCTTTTGTTGTGTTATTGGTTTGTGGTGGTGTTTGGGTATCAAGTGTGTGTCTTGAAATGGCATATAGATACATGTATTTGTGGATTGATAGTGAGTTGGTGGAATATGAAATCCCAGTCGTGTGGTTGAGAAGATTGGGCGGCAAAATATTGTGTTGTTATAGGTTGCTTTGTAAATATATTTGTGTTACATATTCATCTATTTATTGCATCCTAATCATTATTGCCTTTGAGGCTTTAAAAGTACCCATGGGTAATAATAGCCCTAGAAATGGGTCGAGCCCAAACCTAAGCTAACTCGAGTGGCCTATGATATATACTCTGAAATGGTTAAGCAAGGATACGGTTGTGATGCTTACCCCAACACGATCATGCTAGTGTATGGCTATAACGTATTGCTCTGGCACACTTGAGCATGATTAGATAATGTATGGCTGTGATGTTTACCCCAATACATTAATCATGATTAACTAATGTATGGTTGTGATGCGTACTCTGATGCGTTAGGTCTTGTGCCCGTAGCTAGTGTATGACTGTGATGCCTACTCTACCACACTTAATTTCATAGTTATAGTCAAATTGATAGATTGTGAGCCTGCAAGGTCAAATTTATGTATCATTTTACATTGTGTGATTGTTGTATCATACTATATTATGTGTTGTTGCTTGTTCTGATTAGTTGTAGATGAGGTTACGGTTGTTGTGGGATATATGAAATGGTGGTAGCTGATGTAGTCTTCATTATTGAAGCCTAGAATGGGGGCAGGTAAGGTAGCATCAGATTAGCATTGCTAGTGTACAGGTGGTGTGACTAGAGCATTTGTATTGATTTGGTTTATGTATTGATTGATTATTTGTACTTGCTAAGCTTATGTGAGACAGGTAGGTTTTGATATTTGATTCCTATTTTTGATTTCTTCATGTATACATGATACCTGTTCTGTTTTTCTATTGCCTTACATACTCGATACATTTTCATATTGACGCTCTGAGCCTGAGGGCGCTACTTTCATGCATGTAGCCGTTGATCGGTTGATAAGGCTAGATCTTAATAGTGGAGCAAGGCTCCTAGATATTGGTAAGCTCCATACTGTTTGTAGTTACCAGTTAATTTTTCTTTTGGGATCCATATGATTATGGGTAGGTCGAGGCCTTGTCTCGATAGGTTTTCATCTTATTATACTCGTAGCGGCTCGCAAACTTATGTTATGCTTGTAGAACTATTGTAGGCCTAGTTGAAAATGTTGTATAGTGTCATTTTACAAGTGTTTCCTTGTCGGCCCATTATATATAAGTGTGCTTTTGGGGCCAACTGTCGTTGTAGACTCTAATGTTAGTTGTTGTCCTTATTTTATTATTGTATAGTTGGGATGCCAAGCCATGTAGCTCTAGCTTGTTGTGGTTGGTTAGATGTAGGGATCGCTAAGCCAAGTGAGGCACCTGGTGTCAGTCACACCTCCTCAGATTTAGGATATGGTGCACGTGGTTACTTTGGGCTGACGGGTTGGTCGGATACAACCGGCTATAGGACTATAGTGAAATAAAATTTTAATTTCAAAAACATTCTTTCCACCATTTTTAGAGTTCTGGAGCTCGGATTAAGAAGATTTTTGTGCAATTTCTTCATTTTTGAAATGGGGTAGGTTTCTAACTTCTAATTTGGTATTTTCCCATAATTTTGTCTTGGATATCAAGCTTTAATCAGTGTTTGGAGTTTGGAATTGGGATTTTTGTCTTAAACTTCTAAAATGAGTTTTTTGGTGATTTATGGTCAGATTCGAACCCCGTTTTCGATGATATTTCATTTTCAGTTCCTTATCTTATTGGTTATTCTATTTTGAAATAAAATTATAGATTCACCCTTGAAATTCGGGGTTGACTTTTTGACATAATGTTTGCTCCGAACTTTTATATTGCAATATCAGTATCAATAGACTCGTATTCACTTGTGGGATCATAATTTTGATAGATAGGAAGCGTTACGAGGATTTATTTTAAGAAAATACAATGTTGTCAAGGTATCTATCTCGTTGCTCAGTCTTCTTGGTAGGTTATGACTTACTCTTTTCACTCTTAGCTTTGGTAATAACTTCATATAAAACATGTTATGGACCGGGTGAAATATTGGATTTGGAATATTGAAAGTAGTGATTGTTATTGTGGACTATGAGATTAGGATTTAGCTAATAGGAGGTTTAAGAATTGGATTTACGTCATTATTGAGTTTTACTCAGTTCCTGGCATCTTATCATATATGAAGGATTATCTTGCCAAAATAGAAATTATATTCAAAGCAATCTATTTAAATTGATGAAATGTGGCCTAAGGGAACAAATTTGAAAGTAAATCTGTGATTGAAGGCTTGAAATCTATGGTAATTGAGATGAAAAGGCATTCATATATGTGTGTGTGTATTCATTCTCAAGGATTGCAGGAATAGTATTATGGAAATAATATTTGAAAGCAAATATTTATATCAAACGAGGATTGGTTCCGAATGATTTTATTACTTATGAAAGGTCTCTGATTGGAGTTTGGGTGACGACATGTCTTATTTATTGATGTTGATGGAAAGTCTCGATTTGAGTTCGAGCAACGTAAATTTAGGTTTGTTAACGAAAATGATAAATATGCATTATTTATTAGACAACGAAAGTATATATGCAATACTTTTTTAATGAGGAATATATCCACTCTAAATCACAAAGTTGAAGGATATTTTTCACATTTTCCCTTGAGTAAATATGCAAGACATCCAATGTGAGATTTCGAACACACAATTTGAGATTTTGGTTATCTTTCACCTTTCAACGGTCAAATTTTATGTCATGGAACCAATTAAAATATTTAGTACCATTAAATAGATTAAAAATTTTTAATTCTATATTATATTTGAGTACATATAAATATTCTAAACATTTAAATCTAATTTTTTTTTAAAATCTAATCACGATACAAATCTAGAGCGATTTTCAAAAATTTTAAAAATAATTTAGTCATCTATAATATAATTTGTTAAGATCATTCAGTACAAATTTATTACAATGGTTTCCTTCAAGTAAATTTAAATTGATATAATCTAATTCACTCACTTCATGTTTAATTCGATATTTTGGTTTATTGAATCGGTTACATTTTTAAAAAAGTCACAAAGAAAAACAAATTAAATTTTAAGATTATTAGTTCTTTTTTGAGGATATACACATAGTTCATGTGAAAAATAATGTATTCAATAGAACCGTCTGATCTATCTTAGATACGTCTCTATTAGGAAATTTGCTGCTCCGACTTGCACCTAATGATATCACAATTTAATTATTTTAAGAAAAAAGTATCTACTGTGTGAGAGTATTAGATGATAAAACCAATACTTTTCTATTAATTTTAGTGTATTCATGTATTGATGTATGAGTTTATGATGATAAACAAAAATTCTATGATTGTAAGAACGACTAAATTAAAATATTGACTTTCTATTTTCCAAGGTGATTAACACTCGATGAGAGAAAATAAAACTGAAAAAAGAAGAAAAATAAGGCAACCTAAGAAACTCATTCAAACTACTCCGCTTAGGCTAACGTAGGTGAAAACAGGAAAAAAGACTTTAAAAAATAACAAAAGATATAAAAGTTCTCCAATATCCAGACATGGATATTCTTGTCCTTCAAAGCCTTAAGGTTAGGTCTAAATCATTATTTTCATCAACATTGAATTCCCACTGAATGGGAATATCCAGTTGATCTATGAAAGGTCTTGTGACCTCTAAAGAAATTTGATTCAGGTTTGTATCAGTTAAATTTGGGATCTGAACATTCCTTCTTGTTGATGGACGAAAATGTTCCTCGCGGTTTGCCGGCACGTGTTGGCCACCACCATTATCTCTAACTGGACGGCGATAATTTAGTGGGGGAACTCGGGGCACCTGTCTCTCGTTTCTCGGTAATCTTTCTGGTTGGGCTGGTAGTGCAAGTACACATAACTGTTGTTGCTGCTCTATTGGATGTGATTGAACATGATTCATGAAATCTTGAGTTGGGAAAATGATTTGGTTACATAAAGGACATCGGAGCAGCATAGAATCATAACTCGACATTCTTAAGAACAAGAATAAAATCTCTGTCACACACGTAAATATTTGAAATCAAGCAAAATAAAAGAAGTTATCTAAAGAGAAATTAAGTTTACCTATCTCACTTATTTCAGCACGAAGAGGAAGATCCGATGAATTATGCACATCAATGCTAGCAATTTTACGAAGGATTTATAGGCATCACTCACCTCCTATTTTGGGTCCCACACATGCTATATTATGGTAAATTTGTATGAATAAATAATGCCGTTGATGTAAAAAGTGATAAATCTGCAAATAAATGAGAAGTAATTGACATTCTAACTTATTTTATTTATTTTTCTATTTGAAGATTTTTATTTCCTTTTTCCCTATTTATGTTTCACTGTTGCATTATATTAGACACCATCTAACAAAAATTCACCCAGTATCGTCTTCATCCTTTCTAATTTGATTCAAATTGAAAATGATGCAAAATTATCATTTCAATATTAAAATGTTAATCACCTACATGGATATTTTAGAAGTATTTCAATATATAGGTTGGACATCCAATTGGCAAAATTTGAATCATTAAAATGATAAATAAATTTTTAAAACATAATATGGGAACAAATGTAAGAAAAAAGTTAGAAAATAAAAATATTTCCCCCCAACAGTCAAATTTCGTGATAAATACTTTATGTAACAAGTCTGCTTATTTACTCTTTTTTAAAATCTATTTCAAGTTTTTTCTAGGGACAATTCATTATTATATCAAATTTCATTATAATTAAAAATAACCAGGCTTATAATATACTTACAAAAGAATGACTTCTTTTTTTTCAAATTATGTTACTTGCATCTTATTTAATTATAGTCCTTCTATAAGTGAATAGTAAATGAAATTTCTGTAATTACTTGAATTTGTAATTTGACCCAAATAATACATATAATATTTTAGTTAGTAATTTATTTTTCTCCCATAAGAGACAAGTTGTGGATTGATGCAGGATTGCTAGCACTTAAGTTTCAGGAATGTACCAAATATGCCTTAAGGGACAAAGCCATAATATAATTAAGAATTCTACTGTTTTCTCAATATTTTTCTTTTTTTAAATAAGAAAAATTTCTGGACTAGAAAATTAATTTTTTTAAAATTAATCAGTAAAATAATTTTAGTAATAACACAAAAAAAAACTGGTTTCACCTAGAAAACTAAATTTAGCTTCAAGTATTTATTCATAAAAAGTTTTTTCTTCTATGGAAGAAAGTAGTCATATGTCTTATTTTATATTTTCTAATCAAAATACATAATTCATAGAAATAAAAAATTAAATAAATAAATAAATGAATTTCTTACACAAATACTACTTTTTTAAAAATGCTAATTACAAAAGTTATAACTACTTTTAAAAAATTACATAAATACAAATTCTTTAAAATTTTGTCTTTTTAATTACATTTTGTACAACTTTTACTTTCCTAAAATATCTATTCTAATTAAACATTAAAAACAAAGATTGTATATCTAATATAATAATTTAAATACATAAAATAATATAAAATACTCTCTTTTCCATCTTTTTTCTTTTGCAAAAGTTTCAAAAATCCTCCAAATATCCCAAGAATCCATCTATCTTCTCCATATTTATTTTTCAAAAGTTCTTATAATCCCGCTCTCTTCTCCATTTTTGTTTTTCCAAAAATTCATCTATCTTTTCCATATTTGTTTTTGAAAAAATTCAAAAATATCTCTTTTCTCCATTTTTTATAAATTAGTTGTGATTTATTAAGATTTACTTTTATTTTGTCGAAATATTTTAAGATCCTTGAATAAAGGATGAATTTATCCAAGGTTCATCAAAGATATTTTTGTATTAACAAAAGTTGTGCATAATATAAAAAATAGATGCACATATATGCTTCAACTATATAATATAATATTAATACACTAATGGATAATATAATATATAGTATATGGTGTCTAATATATATATATATATATATTAGAATATATATATTTTACGTTCATAATCTTTATATATGAAAGACTAAAGTAAAAGAAAAAATTTATGAATGATGAAAATGAGGATAATAATAATAATAATAATAATAATAATAATAATAATAATAATAATAATAATAATAATAATAATAATAATAATACATATATAGTATATGTATAGTGTAAAATTTTTAGTACAAAATTTATTACTAAAAATTGTGTGTAATATAAAAAATAGATGCACATATGCTTCAATTATATAATATAATATATTGATACACATATCCATAATATAATATATATTTTGTGGTGTCTAATATATATTATATTCATAATTTTTATAGGTAAACGACTAAAGTAAAAGAAAATTTTATGAATGATAAATATGAGGATAATATGAACAACTTTTTTATAAAAAAATATAATAATACATATTTAGTATATGTATGGTGTTAAATATAATAATATATATTAAATTTTTGTCATATTTAATCTACTTAAATTATAGAAGAAGTTATTACTATGTCATTTATATAAAATTATTATGTTTACAATATTTATCCATTTAACATGTATAAGATATATATTGTATATCATATAATTTTAAAAAATAGTTATAATTTTTATAATTGCAATTTTTAAAAATTATATTTATATAACCTCACCTGAATAAATTTATGTGAACAATAATTATAGAGGTAAAAGAATATTGAACACCTTTGAACAATGTTCAAGAAGTAATACTTGTATTTCAAATGATTCCAATCACAGGCCTATAAAATCTGAAATAAAAAATGAAGCACATAACTAAATTCCCAACCCAATAATTGCAATCATAGGCCTAGTTCAATAAATATAGATATTGTCATGCCCAATTTATCTTAACTTATCACCTTACACCCTCAAGTCGATAGGAGGAATAACCAATCCATTATTTGAGGAACATAAATTTAAGCATTAGAAACGGTCCTATGTCATAAAATAGATATCATAAATTAGTGGAGCGAAAAAATACAAGAAAAAATTTCCAAGACTCGAGATTGAGTCAAAAGCCGCTAAACTAAATAAATACCCAAGTCTCAAATTGAAACACCATTTGATAGAAATATAATAGTGGTAAAAAATAATAATGAGTTTACTCTGTTGCGAAATATCAAGAAACTCACCCTGAATCTCTTCAAACCAAACTCTAGATCTACTCATGAGCACTGCTACCTCAAGGGTTTGTATATGTACAAAAAGTGCAACAAGTGTAGCATCAATACATAAATAACACATACTAAGTATGTCTCATCAACGGACCTCGATAAAGTAATGGCGTGAGTTGATTTAAAATACCTTCATCTCAATCTGCGAAGTCAATCTAATCTTAAAAGATAATGACAAAGAATAGTATCAACTAAAATAGGGCGAACAACTATCACAACACGAGTGTACATCCTGGACGCGATATGATGCATAGAGCCATAAGTGACTCCAAGCTAACCCATGACATAGCACATTTCTAATTTACTGCAACTATAAGAAAGCTTAAGCGGAAGCTATTTAAAAATAAAAATATTCTGATGTAAGTAAAGATGAAATCTAATAAGATACTGAAATTTTAAACCAAACTAAGAATTAATGCTGAAACTAATACCCTCTGTCTGAAAACCTTCTAAAACTGATAAGTTGATAGGACAAACCCCCAAATAACTCTAAAGTCTGAACATTAAAAATGACAATAACTGAAGTAAAGGGACTCCAGCCCTCGGAAGATGAAGACTCACACTGTCAGTCTGCTATATATCACCGGATAGGGCTAACCGCATTACTGAATCTAGGTACCTGATCCTATATCATAAAACGATATAGCATATAAAGAGTATGCGGTCAGTACTTTGAATATACTGAGCATATGAAATGAAACTAAAATAATATGCATGCAAATAAAATCTGACAATATGACTGAGCTGAGATACAATGACCCTATCTGAATGCATAAATACCGAAGGTAGTATGGAAGTCTTAAAATACTGTAAATGCTAGTAAAATGGTTTTAAGGGTCATATACCTATACTGAAGACTGAGAACTAAGACTAAACTAAAGACTATAATTGTACAGTGGGAGCGTCTGTTAATCGACATGTAACCACGAAAGCTAACCGTAGAGTTTGATGTTTACTCCCCATCGATAGGGCCAACAATACGTTGCCAAGGTATAGTGACTGGAATGTGTAATCACTAACTGAAAAACCCATTCGGGCTAAGAGCTACGGTGGCACGTAGTCTTGGAAACCTGAGTACACTGGAACCTGGGTGCATTGAACCTTAGCCCACTTGGTGCTAAGTACTACTCCTAACTGAAGACAAAATATTTATACATATATATATATACACACAAACACACACACACACACACACACACACACACACTGTACTAATTAGCTCAAGACTGGTGTCCTAAGACTAAGTCAAACCTACTTATCTGAAAGTGTCCTGAGAGTCTAAAGGACCTGATAAACTGATACTTGAAATACTGATAACTGATAAGTGATATTTCTGAAGATACTAAGCATACTTATAATCTAAAAATATTGACTTTTATTTAAAGCATTTATGTTAAAATTCATAGTCTAGTGATAAAATCATGACAATATAATATTTCTTACCGGATACTAATTCATACAAGTTTTATTTCAAAATCAATGCTAAAGATCAAGGCTAGGAAATCATACTGTAGAAATAAACCCAAGACATGAATTTTGATTAATAATAGTCATGGAAGCTCTAAAACATTGAGAAGATAGTGAAATTCAATAATTAGAAGAGAACCCTAGGTTATGATTTCTAGAAATTTCAAAGCTATGGTTTACCGAAAATCTTGGGACACAAGGGATAAAGAAAACCATTGTTGGAGTCCCACATACCTTTAGAAGAAAACCCCTAAGAAGAAGCTTGATTTTCTGAAGTTGTAGGAAGAAACCTAGTTCTTGCTTAGGAGAGTTTCTGAGCATTTACGTTTTGTTCTGGAGAAATTTTGTGAGAAAAGATGGGGAAGAATCAACTAAATCCCCATAATCCCCTGCCCATTTACACCAAAAGAATGTAGTTTAGGAAGCATAGACAATTACTAGGATGCCCTTATTAAAACAAGCTAAAAAAATTACCCTACCAGCCCACGTGGGTCGTATCATGACTTGTGATGACATACCATGGGTCGTGGTATGAAATTTGTGGCTTCTGGTGACTTAATATCTTGCCAAAACTCTTTCTATAGGTGCTTGGTACTAGTCATACCTAGATGCCACAAGTCGTACCATGACTCGTGATTCCCCAAAATCTTTTCTGAACACTTCTCTTACGACTGGTCAGTATGATCCATACCATGTTGGTACGAATCATGACATGCAGTTGTGGTCTCCTGGCGATACTTGCTGCTTCTCTAATTTTCCTGCTACAAGTCCTGGTACGGCTCGTACTATGGTCCTATGATATGTTCTGGGACTTGTACTGAGGACCTTTTCTGTAATTTTCTGCATGATCAACTTTTAAATCTAGGGGCTAGTCTTAGGGACTTTTGAGGTGTTACAATATCTCCCCCTCGGGAACATTCGTCCTCGAATGAAGAATAAATAAGCTGAAAAGGTAGGAAAAAAGATGCAATCCTATAATTGAGGAATATAGACTGAAAATTGATAGAGTGATTGATTCCAAACTGAGATACATGACTGAACTGAACTCAAGAATCATGGATGCATACTAAGACATAAATAGAACTGGAAGGCATGAAACTGAGTAGAGTGCTAAGGAAAAACTAGTACTTGATGCTGAAGATGAGATGGAAGGGAATAGTTTGGGGTACTTAGCCATCATATCTGCTTCAGCTTCCCACGTAGCTTCCTCTACAAGTTGGTTTCTCCAAAGAACCTTGATCGAAGCAAATTTTTTATTCCTCAACTTACGAACTTGTCAGTCTAGGATCTCAACTGGAACCTCCTCGTAAGAGAGACTATCCTTTATGTCAACACTCTCTACAGTCATAACTGAGGTTGCATCACTGATGCATTTCCTCAATAGAGACATATGAAAGACTAAATGCACCAATGCTAACTATACAGGCAAGTCTAACTCATAGGCCACATCGCCAATGCGCCTTAGGATTCTGTAAGGACTAACATATCTAGGACTGAGCTTTCCTTTCTTCCCAAATCTCATCATCCCTTTCATAGGTGAAATTTTCATATATACCCAATCATCTACAGCAAACTCCAGCTCTCTTCTCGTCACATATGTATACGATTTCTAGCGATTTTGAGCTGTTTTCAATCGTTCCTTGTTAAACTGAACCTTCTTCATGGCCTGATGTACTGAGTCAGACCCTATCAAGGTAGCTTCATTAACTTCAAACCATTTTATAGGAAACCTATACCTCCTACCATATAATGCTTTGAATGGGGCCATCTGGATGTTGGAGTGGTAGTTGTTGTTTTATGCAAACTCAATGAGGTAGGTGATTATCCCAACTAAGGGTGTGCAAAAACTAGTTTAACCAATAGACCGAACCAATAAAAATATTATTGGTTTATCGATATTGGTTTATCGATACCGGGTTATTGGGTTAATGGTTTTTAAACGGTTTTGTAAATTTGTTTTTATTGGGATATCAGTTTGATTTCCGGTTTTAAGATTTTTGTTAATGGTTAAACCGATAACTCAATAAGATTATACTAAAATTATCTTTTTATCTCTAATTTCAAAATAGTGACTTTAAATTTTAAATACAAACTTTATTTTCTTTTGTATTTTATAGTTATTGGTCTTGATGATGCTATTTTATTTCTGAAGTAGTTGGCTTGATGGAGTTCTACCATCAGTGTGAACTGACCTTGTTTTTTTTTAGAGATTGCTGTCGTGCTACTACATCCAAGTTTGTTAACTAGAAAGAAAACACAATTTTATTTTAGCAATAACTTATGTTAATTTATTTCTACTTGTAATTTGTGTAGACTTTTATGAACGAAAGTAGTGTGTATATGAACAAATGAAAATAAGAGAAAGCAAAAAACAATTAGAGGAGCATTTTCTTATAGGTTAAACTAAAAACTAAACTGTTAAGGACCAAAATCAATTAACCGAAAACAAATAAGGAATATCTTATTGGTTTGGTTATTGATTTATCATATTTACAAATCAAAAATTGATAAACTGAATCGGTTATACATATAACTGGGCCGAACCGACCGATAAGCAACCTTAATCCCAACTGCCATTAAAATCAATCACGCAACCTCAACATATCCTCTAGAGTCTGAATGGTTTGCTCAGCCTATCCATCTGTTTGTGGATGGAAAGTTGTGCTAAGCTTAACCTGAGTGTCAAGTCCCTTCTGAAATGACTTCTAGAAGTGCAAGGTGAATTGAGTACCCTTATCCGGAATGATGGACAAAGGAACCCCATGCAACTTGACCAACTCCCGAATGTATAATTTGACATAATCTTCTGTTGAGTCTGTGGTCTTAATTGGTAGGAAATAGGTTGACTTAGTCATTCGATCTATAACCACCCAAATCAAATCATACTATCTGTGTGTACGAGGTAGAACTGTAACAAAATCCATATTGATCTTTTTCCAATTCCAAATAGGGATGCTAATATCTTGATTCATACCTCCTTGTCTCTGGTGTTCAACCTTCATTGCTGGCAGTTAGGAAACTTATTCACAAATTTTGTGATGTCCTTCTTCATGCCAATCCACCAATAGACTTTTCGTAGATCATGGTACATCTTGGTGGCACCTGGATTGATAAGATACTTGGAGATGTGAGCTTCCACTAGTATCCATTGCCTCAAATTATCTGCATCTAGAATATACAATCTTCCATGATAACGGAGTATACCACCTCCCCCTTTGGAGAATGCTCCTACTTTTTTCCTCAAGACTTCTTCCTTTAACTTAAGTAATATTGGGTCATCATCTTGCCTCGCCTTAACCTCTACCACAAGAGAGGACTCTGACCCATTTTGGATTCAACTCCACCTTTTGTTGAGTCAATTAAACGAACTCTTAACCAGGCCAACCTGTGAACATCTTTAACTAGTTCATTCTTGCCATCCTCAACACAAGCAACACTATTCATCGACAATATGTTAAGGACGTCGACCACTACATTGGCTTTCCCGGGGTGATACAAAGCACTCATGTCATAGTCTTTCAGCAACTCAACAATCATCTCCAATGAAGATTAAGGTCCTTCTGACTGAACATATATCGTAGGCTTTTGTGATCAATGAAAACATACACATGAACTCCCTAAAGTTAGTGCCTCTAAATGTTTAAGGCAAATGCTACAACTACTAGCTCAAGATCATGAGACGGGTAGTTCTTTTCATGAATTTTGAGTTGTCTGGAGGCATGTGCTATAACTCTGTCAAGTTACATCAGAACACACCCAAGGCCAATTCTGGAGGCATCATAATAGATTACAAATCCATCTGAACCTTTTGGCAGGGTCAAGACGGGGGTTGTAGTGAGCCGAATCTTTAACTCTTCAAAACTCTTCTCACATGCATCAGACCACTGAAACTTCACTTTCTTTTGACTTATTCTGGTCAAAGAATAGGCAATTGAGGATAATCCTTCTATGAACCGGCTAGGCCTAAGCAACTCTTGATGTCTAACGAAGAAGTGGGTCTTGGATAGTCCTCAAATACTGCTATCTTTTGAGGATCTACCTGAATATCGTCACTGGAGACAACATCACCAAGGAATGCAACTGATTTTAGCTAAAAGTTGAACTTACTAAACTTAGCGAATAATTGGCGGTCCCTAAGAGTCTGCAAAACTATCCTTATGTGGTCTGCATGTTGCTCCTCTGTTATGGAATAGACCAGATCATCTATGAATACAATAACGAACATGTCCAGGTACTTCTCGAATACCTTGTTCATCAAGTCCATAAAAGTTGTAAGAATTTGTTAGTTCAAAAGACATAACTACGAATCTGTAGTGACCATACCGAGTTCTGAAGGCTATTTTCGAAATGTCATATTCTCTTACCCTAAGCTGATGATAGCTTGATCTGAGATCTATCTTTGAAAAACAACTAGCACATAAATAGGACTGGGGCCTTATTCAACTGATGGTAGTCGATGCACATTCAGAGTGTACCGTCTTTCTTTCACATAAATAGGACTACGCACCCCAGGGGGATATACTAGGTCTGATGAAGCCTTTATCTAAAAGGTTTTTCAGTTGTTCCTTCAACTCCTTAAGTTCATCTAGAGCCATTCTATAAGGAGGAATTGAGATAGGCTGGGTATATGAAAGAAGGTCTATGACGAAATCTATTTCTCGCTCGGGAGGAACTCCAGGAAGATCTTTGAGAAACACATATGGAAACTCATTTATGACTGAAACTGATTGGAGCGTCGGGGTTTAGAAACTAGGATACCTAACCCAAACTATATGGTATATGTTTCCCTTAGAAATCGTTTTCCTAGACTTAAGGTAAGAGATAAACTGACCCATAGCGCTGAAGTACTACCCTTCCACTTTAGGACTGGTTCATTAGGAAACTGGAACTTAACGACTCTGGTTCTGCAGTCAACTGAGCATAGAAAGAGTGTAAACAGTCCATACCAAGAATGAGGTCAAAATCGATCATATCTAACTCTACTAGATCAATTGTGGTTACTTTCTCTAAAATTGTGATCGAGTAGTTTTTGTATACCTAACTGACTATAATTGAATCCCCAATAGGAGTAGAGACTGAAAATGGTTTTGATAAAATTTCTGGACCAATATCAAACTAAACTGCTACATATGGAGTCCTAAATGAAGATGTGGCTCTAGATCTAGTAATGCATAGACATCTATGTGAAAAAGGCGTAACGTACTGGTGATTATATTTGGTGAGTTCTCCTGGTCCTAGCGAGAGGATATCGCATAGAAGCGATTCTAGATCTGACCACCACCTGTACCTGAAGTACTAACCTGCTGAGTTGGGTGACTCATAGGAGCTACTAATGCAGTTGATTGTGCCTTCCCTCATCTAGCTGATGGGCAGTCCCTCAACCTGCGTGCCACAACCAAAGCAACCCTCCTTGCCTAAACGACACTCACCCAGATGGTTCTTACTGCACTTAGGACATACTAGGAAAGTGCGACTATTGGAGACATGGCTCAGAGACCTGGATCCTATTGCTCCACCCTTTTGATCCTTATAAGGCCTGGAAGAAGGAGCACTAGCTGAAGAGGGTGCTGGAGGTCTCTGCTGCTGCTATGGGCGACTACCATTGACCGATCTTTTCTGTGAATACTCGAACTGATCGGTCCTCACCCACTTACTTTACATTTCTATTTCTTTTAGTTTCTCTGCCTCTATCTATTGTACATGGATTATAAGCCTGGAGATATCCATGTCACTAATGAGCATGGTAGTCCTGCACTCCTTCACCATCAAGTCTGAGACTCTATTTATGAACTTGCTCATGCAAGCCCTTGGCTTAGCAACCATCTTCAAAGCATATTTTGACAGTTGAATAAATTTTAAGGCGTACTCCTGCACCGTCATGTTATTCTATTTCAAATTAACAAACTTTGTGGCCTTTGCTTCCCTTAACTCCAGGGGAAAGAACCTGCCCAGAAACACAGTCACGAACTCGTTCCACTCCACCAGATCTGCACTAATCTACCTTCCCTCTTTCCATTGTCTGTACTATAACTGAGCCACTCCTTTCAGCTGATAAGTGGCAATGTCTGCACTTTTGACAGAGGTAACACCCATGATTCGGGTGATCTTATGAACCTAGTCAATAAAATCCTATGGGCCTTAATCTAGCCTAGAACCATGAAATTTTGGGGGATTCATCCGAGTAAAGTCCTGGACACTAGTAGCAACTATAAACCTATTCGTGTTTGCAGTTGCGATGGCCTACTAGTTGACCTAGTTGGTCACAGCCTAAGTGAGCATCTGAATAGCATCCCGAAACTCAGCATGCGTCACTTGATCATTTTGAGGGGTTGTTGGAGTTGGTGGGGCTTGCTGGTTGGCGTTACCGTTCCTCCTTCTATTTAATCTTCTAGGAGGCATTGTCACTGAAAACGGTAGAACATGAGTTAGAAGGATATTTTAGAGTTTCAAACTCTGCGCACGATAAGAACCATGAAGAAAAAGGAATTTTCCTAGAAACACCTTTTAGCCTCTCCCTCATAACTTGGCGTGCTTAACACACCTAAAAAACTCTACTTGATGCGACTTTCAAATGCGACTTTCAAACACCTTATGGCTCCAAGTTAACCCATGGAATAGCACATTTTTAACATACTACAATTATAAGAAATCTTAAGCAAAAGCTATTTAAAAATGAAAACATTTTATTCTAAGGAAAGATGAAATCTAATAAGATAATGAAATTTCAAATCAAATTGAGAATTAAAGCTGAACTAATACCCTCTGTCTGAAAGCCTTCTAGAACTAATAAGCTGCTAGGACAAGCCCCCAGTTAACATTATAGTCTGAAAACTAAAAATTATAATAACTAAAATAAAGAGACTCCGACCCTCAGAAGATAAGGACTCACACTATCGATCTGCTATATATCGTCGAATGGAGACTAGCCGCGGTGCTAAATCTAGATACCTGAGCTTATATCATAAAATGATATAGCATATAGAGAGTATGTGATTAGTACGTTAAATGTACTGAGCATGTGAAATATGCAACTGAAATAATATGCGTGCAAATAAAATCTGACAATATGACTAAACTGAGATACAATGACCCTGTCTGAATGCATAAATACCGAAGGTAATATGGAAGTCTTAAAATAAGGTAAATGCTAGTAAAACTATTTTAAGGGTCATGCACCTATACTGAAGACTGAGAACTGAGACTAAACTGAAGACTATAATTGTACTGTGGAAATGTCTGTTAACCGACATATAATCACGTGAGCTAAATGTGGAGTTTAATGTCCATTCCCCATCGATAGGGCCCACTGTATATTGCCAGGGTATATGATTGGAATGTGTGATCTCTAACTGAAAAACTCATTTAGGGTAAGACCTACGGTGGTACGTAGTTTTAGGATCCTGGGTAAGTTAGAACCCCAACCCGCTCGATGCTAAGTACTACTCCCAACTGAAGACATAATATATATATATATATATATATATATATATATATATATATATATATATATATATATATATATTGTACTGATTAGCTCAAGACTGGTGTTTTAAGGAAAAGTCAGAACTACTTATTTGGAAGTATCCTAAGAATCTAAAAGACCTGATAAACTGATAGCTGAAATACTAATAACTGATAAGTGATATTTCTGAAGATATTGAGCATACTTATAATCTAAAAATATTGAATTTTATTTAAACCATTTATGTTAAAATTCATACTCTAGTGATAGAATCATGATAATATAACATTTCTGGATGGATTTTAACTCATGCAAGTTTTATTCCAAAATCAATGGTAAAGATCAGGACTAGGAAAGCATACTGTAGAAATGAAACCAAGACATGAATTTCAATTAATAATAGTCATATAAGCTTTAAAACATTGAGAAGATCGGGAAATTCAACAATTAGAAGAGAACCCTAGGTCATGATTTCTTGAAACTTCAAAGCTAGGGTTTACTGAAAATCTTGGGACACAAGGGAGAAAGAAAACCCTTGTAGGAGTCCCACTTACCTATAGAATAAACCCCTGAGAAGAAGCTTGATTTTCTAAAGTTGTAGGAAGAACCTTAGTTCTTGCTTGGGAGAGTTCCTGAGCTTTTACGTTCTGTTCTTGAGAAGTTATGTGAGAAATGAGGGGGAAGAATCGACTAACTCCCCTCCCCTAGGAAATTACTAGGATGCCCTTATGAAAACAATCTTAAAAAAATTACCCTGCCATCCCACATGGGTCATACCATGACTTGTGGTGACATACTATGGGTGGTGGTATGAAATTTGTGGCTTCTGGGTGACTTAAAAACTTGATAAAACTCTTGCTATTGGTGATTGGTACAGGTCGTACCTAGATACCATGAGTCATACCATGGCTCATAGTTACCCAAAATCTTTCTTGAACACTTCTCTCACAGCAGGTCAGTACAATCCATACCATGGTGGTCCAGATCATGACATGTAGTCGTGGTCTCTTGGCGTCACTTGCTGCTTCTCTGATCCTCCTGCTACGAGTCCGGGTACAACTCATACCAGAGTCCTACAATATGTACTATGACTTGTACAGAGGACCTTTTCTCCAGTTTTCTACATGATCAAGTTTTAAATGTAGGGGCTAGTCTTAGGGGCTTTGGGGGTGTTATAATAACATAGTCGTTTATGCACAAATGAAATATATAAAATATTATGCAAGATAGAAGTCAATGAATTGAATTCACATTATACTAACTCATTACCCATCTTTCTTATAACCAAAGCTACCAATACTTCGTGTGCATACTGCCTGGGGTGCCCAATAGCAGCGACCCTAGGGGAACAGATCCATATTCACAAGCATAACTCAATAATAAGCATCTCATCAATAAATATCTCATCCTCAGTTGGTGAGGTGGGGTCCATTACCATTGATACCCAATTTGTTGACCACATAAACTCACTAACTTTACAATTGACATCCAAGTTGCGGATTAAAAGGACTCATCATTCCAACTCATTAAATAAATCATTAATCTCTTATGTAAGCATTTAGGCATATTATTGATGCAAGATCAAAGCGATGTAGGTCAGGTAATCTAAAATACATAAAATCTAAACAGAAAACCATATCATGTACGTAATGCTAACAGTGCTGTAAGAAATAAAGTTTTCATGATCATAATTTTTTCAAGCCATGATGGAACCTACCCAAACCCTATGGGCAAACCAATTCCATTAGGCAATTACCATTATTAAGATGTAAAAGTAACAATAAGCATGGATGAATTATAAGGGATGTATCAATATAATAAAACTATGGAAGATACAATCGATAAACCCCAAAACCTGGTGATATAAGTCAAGGGAACCTTACTAATAATAATATGAAAATTTAAAATGAGGCTATCTATGAAAGAAGGAAACAAAAATTTTAAAAGCAGAATTAGATTTTGATGTTGTGAGTCGGCTCACAATCCATCACAAAATTCCTAATGGCATAACTCGTATCGCTCCACTGTATCTTAGTATTATTTGTATTCAATAGAGTAGGTATGGAAAACACATTTACTCAACAGTATGATTGACCAACCCTAAATTGAAGTGATGGGAGGGTTGATCTTACGAACCCCTGTCTCAACATTTTAAAAATATATTAGATTAAAATTTAGTTTTAAGATAGTTCTACCATTAATGACTATTATAAACAAGGTAAATGAAAAATATTCAAATTTCAATAAGTAACAATATAAATTTTACATCATCTCAAAAATAGCATAACAACTTTTTCAATCATTTCAACCAATTAGGGATGAAAATAAGCCATTTACATACATCACTTGACCATTCAAAATTCATATGCAACGTAATAAGGATGAAGTGGAATGTAAATGCATATGCCAATAACTTGTGTACATCCGCTTCCTTAGATGGATAGTTAGGACCCATGAGAAACTCGTACGGACAATATATACTCTCTATATCAGACAACACTAAAAGAATTCCTAGGATGTAACATTATATATTGAATAACCTTATATCTGAGATACCCTAAATGACCCGTCTATCAAAATTTTATCCTTTCACTTTATAACAACTATCAATGTCATTTTGAGATTTTCCCCTATTTTTCTCTTATTTTACGCTCCACATAGCTTCTTTTAGCTATTATGACTTGAGGGGATGAATAAAATGACACTCAAGGTTGTCGTATTTATTTTAGTAGAGTTTTGAGTTTTGAAACTTAAGAAGTTTGACCAAAGTCAATATTAACTAGGTCTATTTTGAGTTTTGATGATTTAACTAGACCTGGATGGTATTTTGTAACTTAATTGGATGATGTTCATGAACCTGAGGCGCTCGAGTGTTATTTGGATCCTTGGCTAAGATACTAATTAATTTGGAAATTTGGTTTGACTATGGTCAACATTTAATTAAGATGACACCAAATCAGTGAATTTATGATTGAAACAGGTTCGGAATGCATTTTATGATCGATTTGTATATTTAATTTTTGATTGAGAGG
The DNA here is from genome assembly GCA_035772735.1 of Datura wrightii. Classification (NCBI taxonomy): domain Eukaryota; kingdom Viridiplantae; phylum Streptophyta; class Magnoliopsida; order Solanales; family Solanaceae; genus Datura; species Datura wrightii. The sequence goes on along the minus strand of JASDFA010000018.1, from coordinate 188,092,368 downwards.
TTTTGAATGAATTTTGGATGTTGAAACCAAATTTGGGAAATGACTGGAAAATTTATTGGTGTTGGTATCCAATGCAGGCAGAGAGTATGCACACGTCAGCAAGACTTCACGAATGTAGTGTAATACCCCAAAAGTCCTAAGATCAAACTCAAGGGTTGAAAGAGAGAAAATAGGAAAATTTGCACCAGGTCACAGAATGAGTCGTTTAGTGACTCGTCAACTGACCTAATGGCTCATTGAGTGACCTGTTAAGTGGTTCCCAGTTGGAGAAAATGTTATCTTTCGGAAGTCATGAAGATTGTGATGATAAGTTGTTAGGACTCCCCATGAGTCATCCTTTGACCCGTTAAGTACGCAGTGATGGAGAAAGTATTAATTCCAGTGTTCAGAATAGATTGAGAGACAAGTTATTGTAACCCCTAACGACTCATTAAGTGACTCGTTAGTGAAAAATATCAGAGAATGCAGAATGAGTTGTCAGTGGCAACAGGTTAGGGGATGACCCGTCAAGTCTCCAACAGGTCATCATGTCCCTCGTTGGGTCTGGCAGTGTGTAATTTTATATCAAATTATTAAGGGTGTTTTCGTAATTTATAAGTTCCTACTCCTAAACTACGTCATTTTAAGCTTCCTAAAGAGTATTTTAAGAGGGTTTAACCTAGCTTAAGTCATTATACTTTCATAATTTCATTAAATTTGAAATCCTCTTCCAAGATCAAGCTAGAGTTCCTCCTCAACTTCTTCCTCGATCCTCTTGGACTTTCAAGACCAACTTAGAAATGAAGTTATCTAGGTATGTAGGGCTATGAATAGGGGATTTCTGCCACCCTCATGCCTAATTTCTTCTCTAATTCATGAATTCAGGTCTCCAAGTAAGTGTATTGAAATTCAAGGGTTTCAACCCCAATCCACGCAATTATCTATGTTATGTCTATGGGTCCAATCCCCTCATGTTTCAATGTATGATTTAATACTAATTGGGGAAAATTTTACCTTCAATTTAATTATAAATTAATGATTTCAAGTTATTAGAAATTATGCCCCATTATACATGGTTTATGAAGGTCAAGATTATAATTCCATGAGTTCTAGCATGATGAGTTATCTAGTATGCATGAATGTTTATGAATTATTAACTTATAGTTCCAAGATTTTGAATTATGAAATCTATTTCAAGTATGTATGTCACGACCCGAGGCTATACCCTAGACGAGACATGGTACTTGGAGTCACAAGTAACCCCAAGCCTACCTATGGTCTATCATAACACTGGTAAACTGAGTAAATATAAGCAGAAACTTTAAATAAATAGAATCATTTAAGAAAACTGATTTGAACAAAGTCCATACATCTGAAAAAAATAATACTGAATCTAAGTCTATGTCTGAAAGCCAACTATTAAATGATGAGTTGTTGGGATAAGCCCCCAGCTAACTCTAAAGTCTAACTGAAAATAAATACCGTCCTCAAAAGATGAGGAATCACCAACGCTACTGTTGTTATCATCTGAGGGAAACTACTGATGATGCTGGGACTGAGAACCTGTGTCTGTATCATGATATGATATAGCATAGAAGGTATGTGTCGGTCTTGGAATGTACTGAGTAAGTGAGAGATATAATAAGCATAAAAAACAAGTAACTAAACTGTAGTAACATGAAATGACCAACTGAAATACTGAAAACTGATACAACTAAAGTATAACTAATATGGTCAATAGTGACCCTGGTTGATGGTCAAAGACATGTCCTGGATCCGAGATATGGAACTGAACTGAGCTAACCTGAAACTTTACTGACTAGTAGGAGAGTCTATAACCGATATATAACCGTGTGAACAAAACGTAAAGTTTGATTTATATGCCCCATCGATAAGACCCAATATACCTTGCCAGGATATAAAGGCACGAAGTGGGTGATCACAAATCTAGGGCCATTGGGCCAATAAAATAATCAACGGTGGTAGGGTAGTTTTGGGAACCTAGGTGCACTGGAACCCTGGTCTTCTTGGTGCTAAGTCCTACTCCCACTGGATAGTCCTAATCTGACTACTAAGCTAATAACTCAAAAATGGGGACCAAGACTAAATCATAGATACTTATCTGGAAGTACCCTGAGAGTCTTATCGGACCAGATTCTATAACTGGTGTTCTAAGACTAGCCAGAGCTGCTTATCTAGAAGCGTCATAACCGTCTAAAGAACAAACTGAAACTGAAGGTGGTAGTTTTAAGACTGGTCAGAGCAGCTTATCTAGAAGCGTCGTTACCGTCTAAAGAACAAAATGGTAACTGATAACTGAAAATTGATAACTGATATCTGGGAGGCATTACTGACACCTCAAGAAAAAGACTATAGTCAAACTGATCCGCTGACATTTCTGAAAAAAATACTGAAAATGCTAACATTTGACTAAAATTGGACTAGCGTGCAACTGATTGAGAATTCAATTGATATTGTTAATATGGGAATTCTAACACTGATATAATCAAGCAACATGAATAACTAATCAATCATGCAAGATTCTAATTTACTGTATTCAAGATCTAGGGCTAAAGCCATCTTTATAGGAATAAGTATCAACATGATTAGTAGATAGTGGAAATATAGCAACAATTAACATGAAAAATACTCCACATGATATAGATAGAATCAGACTAATAATTTACTCACATTTGAAAATTTTGGGCTTAGAACTGATAAGAAAATTTAGATGGATTTTGGGGCACAAGGGAAGGACAATTCCCTTGCTAAATTCCCACATACCTGCTGATAGATTCTCGGAGAAAACTCTTGAGAATCTGAGAAGAAGAGTCGAATGCCCTAGCTTGCTCTGGGAGAACTATCTGCGTAAACTGTACTTTTGATTTTTGGGAGATCGAGAGTTCAGCGAAAGTGAGAGGGAATTAGTTGATTATCCCTTTAATTCTCTGCAAAATGTGCCCAAAATGACATAGTTTAGAGTCTAGGAGTTTAGAAAATTATGAAAAAGCCCTTAGAAATTTCACAGAAAAATCACATTGTTAGTCCCAACGAGGGACTGGACGATTCATTGCCATTGACCACAACTCGTGGTTTGCCTCGTCGCCAGCACTGGAAATTCTTCATCACGGGTCACCACAAGGGACACCATGACTTGTGGTGTTCCCAATGACTCGTGGTGACCAAGTCGTGACCATCACTACCCAATTTTTCCACTTTGAGTCAACCCCTGACCATGAGTGACCTAACAACTCGCGGTCTAAGCCGTGGTTAGCTACAAACCAAAAATTCCAACCAAGTCTACCTTCCTCCCATGAGTCACCTAACGAATCATGGTGCACCCCACGAGTCACTGGATGACTCGTCTTGTGACCTGGTGCAAAAAATCCTGTCTTCTCTGTTTCAACCCTCGGGTCTAATCTTAGGGCTTTCGGGGTATTCAAATGTATGATTTCATGACTTGGGCAAGACCATGTAGAGTTAAGTATGCTTATTATGATTTTAGTCAAGGATTATAAGATCAGTTTTAAAGAGATAATTGGAGTCAAGATTCCCCAGTTATTTAGATTTAAGTTATGTTTTGAGAATATGATTATATGAGCAATATGCATGTTTTGGTAGTAGTGTCTAGCACCAAGTAGGCCAGAGATTCCAGGGACCCTAGTCTCTGAACTATGTGCCAACGTAGGATATATTTTATTAAGACCTCTCAAGAAAGTGTTTCCCCAGCTCGAGGGCACTCCCGTGATATCACACCTCATTCGTCCTTTACCCTGGCAAGGCTTAAGATGGCTCTCCTCCACGTGGGAAAGATGTGGGATCATCATGCACTCATACATGATAGTTGTTAGTTATGATGAGTCTCCCATTATTCCTCATAATTTCAGTTACTCATGTTTAGGACTCATGATATTATGTTTTTATAACATATTTGACCCATTGATTAGTTTATGAGCTTTCATTTACGATTTTAAGCATGGCAAGTTATATGATTTCTATTTCTAAATTTTGGGTCATTATGTTCAGTTTATGATGAGTAGCTTATGATAATGTATATCTCAGATATATGGCCTTTTGCATATTGTCTTTACTCTCATGATCTATTTTGATTTATATTCATGATTTCAACTAATGTTTTACTATCATAGTTTACTTACCTTGCATACTCAGTATATTCAAATTACTGACCACATACTCTATGTTATATCATATCATGATATAGTTTTGGGTGATCCCTCCCAGTCTTGTCACTAGCTCGCACTCGCTCAGTTCAGCTCCATCCCACTTTGGGTGAGTCCTCATCATCTGAGGACATTTATTAATTTATGCTTTTTATGTTTTGTGTTAGCTTCAAACTTGGAGTTAGCTGGGGGCTTGTCCCAGTATCTCATCAGATACTAGAGGCTTCCAGGCCTAGACTTAGTATATTCAGCGTTGTGATATTATCACTTTTGTTTACGCTTTTTGATATTTAGACTTTCGTTTATCCATGCTTATGTAAATTTTCACTTGATTATGCTCTTAATTCATGCTATGTATGTACCATGGGTTATCTTGGAGCGATTCGTGGTTCTAGATTTCGTGTCTCGTCCTGGGGTCCCAGCTCATGTCGTGACAAACTTGGTATTAAAGCCAAGGTTTAGGTGTCTCCTAGGGTTTCTGAAATCCATGTTAAGTAGAGTCTTTTCCATGGGTGTGAAGCACACCCCACTTATGGGGAAGAGGCTACAAGATGTTTTAGGAAAAGTTCTCTTCTTCATGATCTATGTCATGCGATGAACTACTTCGCTATTCCTCTAACTCATGCTATATGCGTATAAAAAATATGCCTCCACGTTGACTCAATGGAAGGAGAAATAGCAAAGGAAATGACCATGGCAATGGCAATGGAGATGGGCATCATCTAGGTCCACTAGCTCCAGCAGATTCCTTGCCCGAGCAAGTCACTCATACCGAGTTCAGGGCAGCTTTACAGATATTGGCTCAGGCTATGTCCGCTCAGGTCAACCAGTAGGTAGTGGACCATGTTCATCAGAATGGAAATGCAATAGCAGAAAGAGTGCGAGACTTTCTCAAGATGAACCTACCTGAGTTTCTCAGTCGAAGGTGGATAAGGACCCACATAAGTTCGTTAAGGAGGTGCAGAAAATCACCTAGATTACGGGTGTGACTAGAGAGGAGAGTGCGGATTTAGCCTCCTATCAGTTGAAGGGGGTTGCTCACATATGGTTCCGTCAATGGAAGGACAATGAGGGAGTGGGAGCAGTTCCCGTGGGTTGGGAGAAGTTTGTGACCGCTTTCTTGGATAGGTTCTTTCCCAGGGAGTTGAGAGAGGAATAGGTAGCCGAGTTTGTCAACCTGAAGCAGAAAAAAAAAACTGTCCAGGAGAATGCTTTGTAGTTTACCTGGTTGTCCAAGTATACACCGAAGATGGTTTTTGATCCAAGGGCTCATATGAGCAAGTTTGTGAATGGAGTAGCAGATTCACTACTCAAGGAGCGTAGGACCGCCATGTTAATCAACATTATGATTTCTCTCCACTGATCATATATGCCCAGCAGATAGAGGTGGAGCAGATAAGGAGAAGGAGTGAAAGGCCGAAAGGGCCAAGACAGGGAGTGTCACACCCCGATCTTACACCCTAGACAGGACACGGTACTTAGAGTCACAAGTAACTCCTAGTCAACCTATGGTCTATCATACACTAGCATTCTGAGTAGCATGTAAATATATACAGCGAAAGTATAAGGCAAAAATATAAATACTTTGACAGAAATAAAGCTGGTGTCACCACCCAAGTTCATACCTTAGCCGTAACACGAGACAAGGAAACCCGAAAGGCTCCAAGTCGACCCATGGCATAATCATAGCATATCACTTGACTATAGAAAGAATCAACAATATGAAAAAGCGGGAACTAAATCAAGAATCTAATAAGAAACCATAAGAACAATTGTAACCACACTTGATACAACGCTGAGTCTATCTAGACAAGTCTGAAAGCCTTCTACTAAACTGATGAGTTGTTGGACAAGCCTCCACCTAACTCCTTAAATCTGAAAACCAAAACATAAAGAAAATATAAACATAAATCACGTCCTCAGGAGATGAGGACTCACCAGTAGCCGCTGAGAGAATGAAGCGTATCTACCCACGAGGCTGAGTCTGGAGACCTGAATCTATATCACGAAATGATATAGCACAAAAAAGCGTGCGGTCAGGAGCTCTAACCACCTTCTCTACCGAAGATTTAGGTCCTTCGGACTGAATACATACTAAAGGCTCTTATGATCGATGAAAACATCCATTTGAGCTCCGTACAGATAGTATCTCCATATTTTTAACGCAAACACCATCGCTGCCAACTCCAAGTCATGAGTTGGATAATTCTTCTCATGAACTTTGAGCTGTCCGGAGGCATAGGCTATCACCTTGCCCCGCTGCATCAGAACGCAATCGAGTCCAACTCTAGAAGCATCGCAATATACTACAAAACCCATCTGATCCTTCCGGTAGGTCAACACTGGTGCGGTAGTGAGTCAAGTTTTTAACTCCTGGCAACTCTTCTCACACGCATCTGACCACTGAAATTTCACCTTTTTCTGAGTCAGCCTAGTCAGAGGAGATTCTATAGAAGAAAATTCTTCCACAAAGCGTCGGTAATAACTGACCAAACCCAAGAAACTTCTTATTTCAGTTGGGGAGGTAGGTCTGGGCCAGTCTTTCACTGCTGCTATCTTTTGAGTATCAACCAGAATACCTTCACCCGAGACCACATGACCCAGGAAAGTCACGGACTTCAACCAGAATTCGCATTTGCTGAACTTGGCAAGCAATTGGCGGTCTCTGAGTGTCTGAAGCACTATCCTCAGGTGATTAGCATGCTCTTCCTCATTTTTGGAGTATACTAGAATGTCGTCGATAAATACAATGACGAACATATCAAGATACTTCTTGAAGACTCTGTTCATCAGGTCCATAAAGGTTGCAGGGGCATTTGTTATTCTGTAGGACATAACCACAAACTCGTAATGACCATACCGAGTTCTAAAAGTTGTTTTTGGTATGTCACACTCTCTAACTCTTAGTTGATGATACCCTGACCTGAGATCTATTTTGGAGAAACAGCTGGCTCCATGAAGTTAGTCAAACATGTCATCAATTCTGGGTAGGGGATACCTTTTCTTGACTGTGACCTTGTTCAGCTGACGGTAATCGATGCACATTCTGAGGGTACCATCTTTCTTTCACAGGAATAGCACTGGAGCACCACAGAGACAGATGCTGGTCTAATAAAACCTTTATCAAGAAGATCTTTTAGCTGCTCCTTCAACTTCTTAAGTTCAGTCGGGACCATTCTATAAGTAGGGATGGAGATGGGCTGAGTATCAGGAATGAGGTCTATACTGAAGTCAATTTCCCGTTCAGGAGGAACTCTATGAATATCTTCGGGGAACACATCTGGAAATTCACTTACAATAGGGACTGACTGGATAGTTGGGGTCTCAAAGTTGAAATCCTTAACCTGAACTAGATGGTAGATAAATCCCTTAGATATGAGCTTCCTAGCCTTAAGGTAGGAAATAAACCTACCCTTAGGCACTGAACTACTGCCCGTCCATTCTAAAGATGGCTTAATAGGGAACTGAAACCTGATGACCCTAGTTCTGCAGTTGACTGAGGCATAACAGGAGTGTAGCCAATCTATGCCAAGAATGAGCTTGAAGTCGATCATGTCTAACTCTATAAGGTCAGCTGGAATGACTTTATTGCATACTGAGATTGGGCAGTTTCTATACGCCCGGCTGGCTCTAACTAAATCGCCAACTAGGGTGGACACTGAAAAGGGTTCTGAAAGGACCTCTGTACTGATATCGAATTGGACTGCTACGTAGGGAGTCACAAATGATAGTGTGGCCCCCAAATCAAGTAAGCATATACATCTAGGTGGAAGAGACGTAACATACCCGTGACTACATCCGATGAGTTTTCCTAATCCTGAAGAGATGATAATGCATAAAAATGGTTTTGGCGCTAACTGCCCTCTGTACCTAATGTGTTAGCCTGCTGAGTTGGTCGGCTTGTTGGAGCTATTGAGGTAGTGGATTGTGACCTTCCTCGTCCTACTGATGGGCATTCCTTAAGCCGATGACCAAGCTGTCCACAACCAAAACAACCCTCTCGACCCTGAAGACCTCTCCTGGGTGGTTCTTACCGCACTTAGGGCAAGCTAGATACCTATTACCAGCACTATAGCTTTGGAACTGAGAGCCAGATGCTCCACCCCTCCGATCTTGGCGAGACTGAAAGGTAGGGGAGCTGGCTGAGCTGGGTGTTGGAGCCCTATACTGCTCCTGCACTGCTGTTGTGGGCAGCTGCTACTGCCATACATCTGGTGGCCATAATCCAATTGGCCAGTCCTTTCCCGCTTGTTCTTTCACTCCATGTCTCGCAGTTTTTCGGTCTCAATCTGTTGGGCATAGACAATCAAGCTGGAGAGGTCGATATCCTTAATCAGCATCGCTATCCTGCACTCTTTATGGACTAGGTTCGACACCCCATTTACAAATTTCAGCATATGAGCCCTTGGCTCGGCCACTATCTCTAGAGCATATTTGGATAACCTGGTGAACTCCAGAGCGTACTCTTCTACTGTCCGATTTCCCTGTCTCAAATTCATGAACTTCGCTACCTTTGCCTCCCTGAGCTCCCGAAGGAAGAATCTATCCAAGAAGGCTGTAGTGAACTTCTCCCATTCCACCAATCCTGCTTCCGCTTTCCTCCCCTCCTTCCACTGTTTGTACCAGACCTGGGCTACCCCTTTCAGCTGGTAGGCAGCCAAGTTAGCACTCTCTGTGGAAATGACACCAATAAAGCGGGTGGTATTTTTAATTTCATTCATAAATCCTTGTGGGGTCCTATCCCACCTTAGATCCATGAAAATCCAGAGGGTTCATCGGGTGAAGTCCCGCACTGGGGCAGCTGCTGCGGAATCGTTGTTGTTGATTGGAATCACCTGCTGGTTCACCTGGTTGGTAACAGTTTGGGCGAGTAGTTGAATGGCCACTCTTAATTCTGTGGTAGACACCGAGTCATCCTGAGGGGCTTCCGGGGCTGGTGGGACAGCCGACCCTTCTTCCGTTACCATGTCGTGGAGGCATGATTCATTAAAATGAATTAGAGCACAAGTTAGGAGAATGATTCTGGAACTGAATTTCACTCACAATAAGGAGTATGAAATAAAGGAAATTTTTAGAATAACATCTCATAGCCTCCCCATCATAAGTGTGGCGCGCTTCACACCCATGAAGAGGACTCTACTCGATGCGGCTTTTAGACATCTGAGCATACTCTAAACCTAGTTCTGTGATACCAAGTTTTTCATACCCCGAGCTTACACCCTGCATGGGACACGGTACTTAGAGTCACAAGTAACCCTAAGTCAACCCCTGGTCTATCATACACTAGCATTCTTAGTATCATGTAAATATATACAGTGAAAGTCTAAGGCAAAATATAAATACTTTGAGAGAAATAAATCTGGTGTCACGACCCGAGTTCACACCCTAGCCGTAAAAGGGACAAGGAACCCTAAAAGGCTCCAAGTCGACCCATGGAATAATCATAGCATATCACTTGACAATAGAAAGAATCAACAACATGAATAAGCAGGAACTAACTGCAAGAATCTAATAAGAAACCATAAGAACAATTGTAACCACACTTGATATAATGTTGAGTCTATCTCGATAAGTCTGAAAGCCTTCTACTAAACTGATGAGTTGCTGGGACAAGCCCCCAGCTAACACCTTAAATCTGAAAACTGAAACATAAAGAAAACATAAACATAAATAACGTCCTCAAGAGATGAGGACTCACCACTAGCCGGTGAGAGAGAATGAAGCGTATCTACCCACGAGGCTGAGTCTGGAGACCTGAATCTATATCACGAAATGATACAGCACAAAAAGGCGTAGAGTCAGTACTTGGAATGGACTAAGCATGCGAGATAACATAAATAATTAAATATACAAATATACGGTAAGGAAATAACAAAGTACATCAACATAACTGATTTAACATGCAACAATCCCCTTATGAGTCACATACACATATGTATACATGAAACTTTCTTTTAGATCTCATATTCTGAAACATCATTGAACTACTACATAAGGATCAAGTTTTGAACATTTAGTAAGAGTTGAATCCGAAACTAGCATCACACACTGAACTAGATCACTGCTGGTAACTTAGTCTGATTCTCATTATATTAAATCTATTATAATTTGAAATTTGAATCATGCTGATAACATAACTAAGGGAGTCATCCTCTACTATGGAGAGTCCCAGCTGAACTAGAGAGTCACTCTCTACTATGGAGGATCCCGACCGAACTAGGGAGTCACTCTCTGCTATGGAGGATCCCGATTGAACAAGGGAAACATTCTCGGCTATGGAGAGTCCCTGGCTGACTAGAACATAAGGAGTACTGATCAGACATTAAATATTTATTCCATGCTACTCACTTCACGAGTTATGGTCTACCACGACGACTCGTGACTTGCATCCGTCATCCCCACTGCCTGGGACCTTATCCAAGAACTCTTGCCTCCACCCAACGGCCGACCTAACGAGTTGTTGCCTAGAAAGATGACTCGTCAGGTTGTCCGTGATCACTGGACTTTGCTACACCTCTGGACTACTCCCCACGGGTCTTGTCACGACTTCTGGGGTCACCTAACGAGTCATCCCTAGATCGTCCTATGCAAAACTTTTCCATCTCCATCTTAATTCTTTCCTTAAGCCTGGAATCTGATCTTAGAAACATTCGGGGTGTTACAGCTGGTTAATAATATTTAGAAAAAATATTAGAACGAAACTACAAGTCTGAAACAAAACCAATCTGCGTTTGAAAGCCACTATGACTGATGAGTTGCTGGGACAAACCCTCAGCTAACTCCAAATCTAAGTGGAAGGAAAGAAAATATAAATGAATTAAATAATCTCCGTCCTTAAAGAATAAGGACTCCCCAACTAGAATAGCTGAGGTCTTCCGTGAGCGGTCGACTAACGAGGCTTAGACTGAGATCCTGCAGCTGTATCATAAAATGATACAACATAAAAGTATGTGTCAGTACTTTGAATGTACTGAGTAAGTAAGAGAAATATAACACAATGGAATAAAAATGATAAACTGAAAAGACATGCAATGACCAACTAAAGAAACTGAACTGAATGATTGAAATAACTGAGATGGTTTGAAAAGACCTAGTTTGATTGTCAAAGCATGTTTTAAATCTGGAATACTAATTTGAACTGAACTGAAACTGGACTGAACTGACTAGTGGGAGAGTCTATAACCAACATATAACCACATGATCTAGACGTGGAGTCCGATGTATACACCATATCGTAGGACCCAATATACCTTTCCAGGGTATAAAGGCATGAACTGGGTGATCACAAGAGTCTGGGGTCAATCAAGCTAGTAAATACTGTAACCTACAAGTGGCAACATAGTTCTAGGAATCTAGGTGCATTGGAACCCCGGTCTGCTCGGTGCTAAGTCCTACTCCCACTGGATGGTCCTAGACTGAGTACTAGGCGAATAGGTCAAAATGGGGCCCAAGACTAGTCAGGGATACATATCTAAAAGCACCCTGAGAGTCTTATCGAACCAGATTTTGAAACCGGATTCTAAGACTGGTCAGAGCTGCTTATCTAGAAGTGTCGTAACCGTCTACAAAACAAACTAAAATCTAAAACTGGCGTCCTAAGGCTAGTTAGAGCTACTGGTTTAAAGTGTCATGACAGCCAAGTGGACCAATAAAAATTGAATTCTGAATCTTATTCTTATAACTGGGAGGTACTACTGGCACCTCTAGAATTTCTGTAGTTAAACTAATCAGTTGACATTTTCTGACTGACACTGAGAATTTTAACATTCGTTCTGAACTAAACTGACAATATATAATCAGATTGAGATTTAATGCCACTAACTAACATGGGAGTCCCCAACACTGATAAAATCAAGCAAAATTTTGATATTCAAACACTATAACAAGATTCAAGAATTTCTACATTCAAGAACTAGGGCTAAATTTCACTTCACAAGAACAAAAATCATTTCAGTCATGAACTGGTGGAAAAATATCTATAATTTACATGATATAATATTCCACATGATTTAGATAAAGTATGACTAGCAATTTCTTAACATTCGATAGTTTCAGGCCTAGAAATGATAGACAAAAGTAGGAAGGAATTTGGGGACAAGGGAAGAATTATTCTGTTGTTGAATTACCACATACCTGGTGAAAAATCCCAAAGAATTTCCTTGAGAAACTAAGGCGAAAAGTTTGCCCTAGATCTTTCTCTGCAAAGCTTTAAGAGAAGTTCTATGATGATTTCTAAGAGTCTGGATGGGGAGAATGAGGAAAGAAACTGTTTAAACCCTCTAAAAATTCTAAAAATATGTTTAAAACGATGTAGTTTAGAGTCTAGGAGGGTAGGAAATTACTAAAAGACCCTTGAAAACTCGCAGGGAAAACTGATCGTCAGTCCTCACGGGTGATCCAACGGGTCATGGTTAGTGACCATGACTCATGGTCACACTCATAAGGTACACTTCCTGGAACCCCCTGCGGGTCACCACGAGGGACCTAACTAGTCGTGGTTAGTAACCACGACTCGTGCTCACCTCTCGTGGACTACACTGCCCGAAAAATCCCTGGAGTCCCCATGGGTGACACCATGACTCGTGGTGTCACAAACGAGTCATGGTGAGGACTTGTTGCGCGCGTATCGCTGCTCGGTATATATTAAAAACCGACATGCAAGTGTACGTGGTCAAACAAGTAATAAAGTGGCTAAGTAGCCAAGTATCGATCCAAGGAGGCTGCTCTAGATATGCAAAACTGCCTAGTTTACTATATCTCTATTCTATTTCTAACTATGTTAACAACAATCCAACCAAGATTTGAGTGAGTTTTGTTTCTAAACTAATTATATACTAAAATTAATAACTACTATTTACGTTGAATTTAGACAATGGATATGCACATGCCAAGGTTAAGAACGAGTAATGAACTTGATAATCATGATAATTTGGTCATCCTCTTCTTCATATTGCTAGCCAAGAACGTTTGCCTAGAAATTAAAACTTCTGTATTTAATTTCACTTTAGAATCATAAACCATCCGTCTACATTTCTGTGATCAAATGCAATTTATGACCTAACACTCCAATTCCGGTTCCTAAATTGACTAATACGGCTTTCAAGTATATTTCTATCAAGAAAGCACATCAAAACCCAATTTTCCCAAATCAAGTTAAGAACAATACCCTATTAATTCACAACTTTCCAATTTCATGCTCTCTCGAGTGAAATTGGAATTTTTAGATATACATTAATGGTGGCCAATCAATAATGTAATAAACACAAGAATTAATAGAACAACATGCAAGAAGAAGAAGAAACCATATCAATTATTACCAACATTCATTACACAAGTTCAAAACCTCAGCAAAGAAAGGAATTAGCCACTCATTCTTGGATTAATCATCCTAAAATGAGTGTAAATCATGCATACAATTGAAGGAAAGAAGAAAGGAAGAGAAGAAAACTCTTAGCTTTTCTATTCTTCAACTGCCACAAACCCACGTTCCTGCTCTCCACTTCTGAACTCAGGCTAAAAAAACTAAAACTAAAAAAAACTCTTTTAAAAATAACCTAAGTGTGCTATTTATACTAGTGAGAAATTTTTCCCGGAATAACAAGCAACGTGTCACGGAGGCCAATGCGAAGCACTGCCTCCGTGACACGGCGTGGACGCGGACCCTCTCTGGAAATTGCAGGGTCCGGATAATTGGCCTCAACGTGGCACGGAGGCCATCGCGGAGGCCTATCTCCATGCCACGGAGCTGACGCGCAGGCACACTGGAAATTGCCAATTTTATTTCTGCCCAGGCAGTGTGCTACCGCGATGGCAGCGTGGCACGGCTCCATCGCGGAGCCACTGTAAAATGTGCCATCCAAGGCCTTTTCCACGCTCGCATCCCAGTCCAACTCCGACATAGTTCCAACACGCATTTTAGCTCCTAAAAATCACATTATCCTGCAAAACAAATGCTAATCATGTTGGTTAGTATAAATTCGCATTTTATTAACAAATACATGATATTATATACACATTGCACAACAAACAAGGTAAAAATGATACGTTTGAGTATCACTTGGGCATATAAATCTGCCCAAGATCACTTACCCCACACTTAAATCCTTGTTCGTCCTCGAACAACACATACACAAATCATGCACATCACATCTCAACCTTTGTCACTATGGTGCAACCATTTTATGCTACGGTCATACCGATTATTCAATTCTTGCAAATCATCAAGAAAACATGCTTGGTCGTACAAGACAATGACCTTAATACATCGAGGCTTCCTAAACTTTTAAGAATTGATTCTTGATATTGGCAAACTCATGCAAATCAACTAATCAAGAAATCTGACACGAACATCAATCTTTCATCAAGAATGTACCCTCACAACTCGAGAGAAACTTCCCCTTTTTTTTTTTCGTGCAGCACACAAACATGCAAGTAGGGGCATATAAAAATTACTTTCACTCTCTCTCCCAAAAGAATTCACATGCATCATGTCATGACCCATAGGCTTGCCCTTAGTGTATTACTCCACTAATATAAAGAAATGCAATGTAGGATCAAATAGGACTTTTAATGGGTTGTAACTGGGCTATGGATCTAGTATATATATATTGGATTAGCCAATAATAGTCGCTAGCATCCTTAAGCGCCTTTTCAACTCATTCCCATCGACTCATGGACATTGTTCCTCTCTTTTCTCTTTTTCTCCCATTCATGCTGGTTTACTTTCATACAACCCATTTCATCAGGCACACTTGACACAAAATAGAAGGTTTTCATGTACCCTCAATTTCATTTAATTACAACTAGTGCCTCTTCAACATCATCTTTTCTTTCCTCACCTTGCTTTTCTTTTCTTTTCACTCTTTTCACTCTTTAACACTTTGGGAAACATTTTCTGTTCTTTGTAAGCGCTTAAGAGCTTCTTAAAGACTTTAAGGCTAATGAAAAGAAGGAATAAAGCTTAGTTCATACAATTCTGGACAAAAGAAAGAAATCGGCTAAAGGCTCAACGGGCTGACTAGGGTATACAACATATAAAAAGGTAGAATTTGACAAGAAAAAAAAATGGAAACTAACGGTTAAAACAAAGAAATGCCTACATCCTTTCCAACACTACACCTCCTTCATTTCGTTTTGTATACACACCAGGCAAGTTCTAGACAATTCACAATGACATGGAATAGCAAAACCTCACTTCACACTTCATGCACATGCTCGAATCAAGATGCATTCACAGACTCTTTAATGAGTCAATTACATGAATTCAAGATTAAGCCTCAATCATAATGAACCAAATTCTATAGCCTAGGTAACTCAACATATTTACAAAATTGCATGCTTTCACACGAATCATTTTCACATTTTGAACATCAATTACAACACGCAACGAAATTTTAGCAACCATAAGCAACTACAGTTTATTGATGCAATCCACCAAAGAAACTAAAAACAAAACATCTACTCCTATCGACTACATTTCCCTTAAGACGGTCGTCATCCATCCATCATAGGGAACGGTCACTAACTATGACCTCGGTTCAATGGGACTATTCTCGGTAAAAGAACCGAAAACAAACTCCGAGAAACCCAAAAATAAAACTTCAAAATTTTTGCAACACATCGATCATTTCGATAGAAAATATTTACAAAATATTTTGATAAGTGCAAAATCTTTTCGCAAAAATTTTGAAAAATATCGATCATATCGATAGAAAAAAATATTTACAAAATTTACAAAATATTTACAAAGGCAACCATAACTTTCAAAACACACATCATCAGCCACAACACAAATATATACACATAGATCACAAATCAGTTCACAACAACAGGGAAAGCACAAACATACATAAACGTCAAGGAAAAATTATACAGCAAATTTAGAGCCTATATCCCAGCACCTAACTACTCCCCACCCCACACTTAAATCGAACACTATCCCCAGTGTTCACAACAATACAAAGCACAAAATTTTGGGTGGTGAAACTCCCTGCTCAGTCGAAATATTCGACTTTCTCATCCGGTGCTGCGGCCTCATCGCCCATATTCGAATCTGCTCCATCGTCGTCATCGGACTCTACATCAGAGTCCTCACGATGTGTCTCCTCATCAGTAGGGACGTCTTCATCAGTCGGCTCCACAAAGGCTGGCCCCACCTTGCATAAAGCTCTGGCGTTCTCGCCAAAGGGGTAGTCCAGCTCCAGCTGCCATAACTCATCCTCGGTGGCTGGTCTCCCACCTATCCGTAGCTGCAGCATCTGCATGCCGATCATACGGGCCATATACTGGTCGTCACGAGCATGTCGCTCGCCCAGAGTCAGCACCGGTCCGTGTGTAGTGTCGGGGGCCTTGGTCTTTGTCACATCAAGGGCCCTCCGCTCCAACTACAGAATGTAATCCAAGGCTTCTTCCTCAATGTCGAGGCCTCGGAGGAAGGTGGTGATGAGTCCGCCAAACCCGTATCTGTGGCCCTGGTGTAGTCTGGCTCTCTTCATGGCGGATATTATGACCGCCCCCACATTAATCTCAAGCCCTTTCATAAGGGCATATACCAGGCAGACACGGTCCAGGGTCACGTCTGTCATATGCACTCCCGGGATCAAACACGAACATACAATTTTTAGCCAGATTCTTGCCTCCCTGTTCATCTGCGAATAAGGCAGAGTCTGATGGTAACCCCTCTCTTTGTGTCTGCTCCATCGGGCTGTGGATCGAACCCCACACAACGTACGTCTGATGTCGGCGTACGGTGGGGTGATGTTGAGCTGGCAGAGAACGTAGGCGTCTGTGTCCCGCGCTCCAACGATGGCATTCAGCTGCTGGGGTTCCAGAGTGACAATCTGCCCTCTGATTTTAATAGTATGGCTCCTGATGGCCGGGTTCCAGTTGGCGTAGAATTCTCGGACCAAGTGAAGGTTGCACTCCTTGGGCTCCTGAAAAATAAAGCTAAGCCCAGCTGCCTCAATCCTCTGTACAACGCGAGGGAACTCCTGTGCAAGTGGTTCCCTTGCAATATATTCCTCCGGGAAGTACTTGTTCTCCTTATGCTTTGCGTACCATTTCTTCCCTTCATCGGTGACCCATCGTGTCCCGTATCGGCGGTGTTGACCGCGTGGAACAGCAGGTGCAGCTGGGACAGCAGTGCCCAGTCTCATTCTCTTTCTGCCGGTGCCTGAGGTTGAAGCACCCTTGCCTTTATCTTGTCGGCTGGCCATTGTACCTGCCAATTTACACAGACAAGCACAACGTTAAGCTGAAAACCTTGTTAGCTTCGGCTAAGGTCGGGTTAAACAAAATTTACCCCACACTTAGTCTTTAACAATATTTACAACATTTTAGCAAGGATATCTCTATTTACACCCCAAACACAATCAACTATAAACATGTTGCTTAGTGCGTTCACAAAAATTCGATAGCATAATGGCTAGCGAACTACTCAGACTTCATACAGCTAACCCAATCCTACTATCGACCGCTATTCACCCATAGCACTTAGCAACAATAACAACAACAAAATATACAAACCTATTATATACAACTAATCTAAGCAATTCAACCAATTCACATATTATGGACTTTCCCACAAAAATTCGAGAATTAGTCGACTTTCAACAATTATACAATAGTTACCACGACTTATCTCAAATAATAAACACACCTCGGCATCAATTTCATTAAACTATCAAGTTACCCAAGTTAAAATTCAACAACCCCAAGCCCTAGAATGCAATTCGACAATCAAAATTGAACTATTCAATCAATCGATAAGTTCAAACGTCAACTACAACAATCCGAACATAATCAATTACAAAATAATTCACGTCATGTGTAATTTCTACCTAGGGTGATATATCTCACCTCACATGCTCAAAATCGACAAAAATCGCCAAAAAATTGAGATAGACGATGAAGACATACCTTGGAATTGAAGAATCGATGAAAACTTGACGTTTTCCTTGCCTCTTAACGTGGCACGGAGCTTGGGGGTAGGGGAATGGGTGTTTGGTCGCGGAGGGTAGAGGGAATGGGGAAAAATGGGCGAAAATCGGGGGTTTATTTAAAGGAAACACGCGGGTCACCCGGAAACCCGGTGTGACCCGGCACTGGGATAAGGGCAACGTGTCACGGAGGGTAACGCGGAGACCCTCCTCCGTGACACGGAGCCAACGCGTTGGCTTACTGGAATTTTTTAAAAAATTCCAGATTTGCCTTCAACGTGTCACGGAGGGTAACGCGGAGCATTGCCTCCGTGACACGGCGCCAACGCGCCAGTGCTCTGTTTCACCATCAAATTTTATTTTTCATACCTCGCCTCGTTTCCTCGATTCCAAGTATTTTTCCTCCGGTATACCTGAAAATCACCTCACTAAACAAAAATTGGTTAAATGAATAGATTCCCTACTAAAAAATAAAAATTTACTAAATTACTAAATTAAAAAATTTACTAAATAAAATGCAAATCTAAGCCTAATCAAGAAAAAGAAAAGAAAATAAAATAAAAGAAAAACTAAGAAAAAGAAAGAAAAAAGAAAGAAAAAAAATATATATTTTTCACGGGTTGCCTCCCGTGCAGCGCCTGGTTTAACGTCGCGGCTCGACAGCCTTTATGCTCAAGTGTCTACTAGGGAGATGGACGATTTGACCCGATCATGGTCATCTCCCCAGTAGTTCTCAACCTTGTCTGGTGGCCTACCTAGTAACTCTCTGGGATCACTCAATCCATTCACATTCCCATGATCAATCACGTTGATCACCGAGAGTTCCTTATAGACAGTCGGGAGCTTAGGTGCCTTGTACACGTCGAACACCTCAACCTTGTCGTGTCCTCGCATTGTGAGTTGACCCGCAGCTACATCGATCAATGCCTTTCCGGTTGCCAAAAAGGGTCGTCCCAAAATAAATGGGACTTCCGCATCTGGTTCAAAATCCAGAACAATGAAATCTACCGGAAAAATGAGGGAGCCTACCTGCACTAGCACATCCTCAACAATGCCATCCGGCTTAGCTAAAGACCTGTCTGCTAGCTGCAAGATCACTGTTGTAGGTCTAGGACTCCCTAGCCCTAACTTTCTGAATACCGAAGATGGCATCAGATTTATACTTGCCCCTAAGTCGCATAACCCACGAGCTCGGATACTTTGCCCAATCGTCAGCTGGATAGTAAAACTTCCAGGATCCTTCAGTTTAGTGGGCAACCTATTCTGAATATGGGATGTGCATTCCTCCGTTAAAGCCACCGTGGCATACTCAGTCAAGCGACTTTTGTTGGCCACGATGTCTTTGATATACTTCGCATATTTTGGCACACCCTGCAAGACATCAACAAGAGGTAAGTTAACATGTACCTGTTTAAGTACCTCCATGAATTTCTGGAAACACGCCTCCTCCTTGTGTTTCTTAAGTCGTTGAGGGAACGGGGGTGGAGGCCTTGCTGGTTCAGCTTCTTTGGTCTTCCCCGTATCTGAGGTTTGTTCTCCCTCAACATCTGCTGCTCCTAACTTCTGAGGCGGTCTTTCCGGTTCCACCTCCTTTAATTGTAAACCACTCCCCGTGGTCACTACATTCACCTGCTTAGGATTGGGATCCGTGTCGCTAGGTAGTCCTCCCCTTGGTCTAGTATTTTGGGCACTAGCAAATTGCCCAAACTGATATTCAAGAGCCTTGGTTGCCAATTGATTGTTCTTTACTTCGGCTGCCAATTTGACATAGTCAGCCTGCAATTGTGCCTGGTTGGCAATCATGGTCTTGAACATTTCCTCAATAGTCGGTGATGGTGGTGGAGGAGGGGCATTGTGATTTCTGAACTGATTCTGATAGCCTTGTTGCCCTCCTTGGTTTCTGTGCATACCCTGCCCTGAACCTTGACCTTGTTGATTGTTGCTACCCCACAAAATATTTGGATGATTCCACCAGTTCGAATTGTAGCCACCACCAAACTGTTGTTGATTCCTCTGTGCATTGCCCACAAAGTTGACAGAATCAGGATTTGCACCACAGCATTCAGCTGAATGCTCACTACTACCACACACTTCACACCACATCTGTTGGACTGCATTAACTGAGGCTGAAGGCTGGTTCAAATTCATATTGCTGAAGTGAGTGTTTAACTGATTTTGCAAAGCAGCTATCTGTGCAGCGATAGCTGTGAATCCATCCACTTCAAGCACTCCCGCTGCTTTCCTTGCTCCACCTCTTGAAGAATCTGCATTCCATTCTGGATTGCCTTGTGAAATTCGGTTGAGCAAAGTGTACGGCTCCTCATAAGTCTTCTCCAGCGCTTGCCCTCCAGCTGCTGAGTCTAACAAAATTTTAGTGTGGGGTTCCAAACCCTCAATAAAAGTGTGTACCAACACCTCGTTTGACTGATGATGATGAGGACAGTCTCGCAACATGGACTTGAATCTTTCCCAGGCTTGATAAAGATTTTCTCCTTCCCTCTGTTTAAAACTTAGAATCAGACTTCTAAGTTTAGCTGTTTTACCTGAAGGGAAAAATCTGATCAAAAACTTCCTTGCAAGATCATCCCACGTTGATATAGAGTTGGGTGGTTCAGCTTTTAACCACCTCTTGGCTTCACCCAGTAAGGAAAATGGAAATAAGGTGAGCCGAACATAATCAGGTGACACTCCAGCGGGTATGTAAGTGTCACTTATCTCCAAAAAGTTCTGGAGATATTGTTGCGGATCTTCGTGAGGGAGACCGGTAAACTGCCCGCTAGTGTGCAAAAGTTGCACCATATTTTGCTTTAACTCAAATCTCCCCCCAGGCTCTGGTTTGCGGATGCTGGAATGTACATTATTAGCGTGTGGGATTGCCACCTCGCGAACCGGCCTGGCTGCTACTTCCTCGGGCACTAACACTGCCCGCACAACTGGTGGATTTGGTTGCTCCATCATAGACTGTTTAAGCAACTGCAGCTTCTTCCGAAGAGCTTCTCTACGTTGACTGTGCAATTCACGTTCTGGCTCTAAGTAAGATTCCACCAGCTCCTTGTCCCTTGCCAGTGTTCACAGAAATAAAAATCTGCAAAATACAGGCTAAGACTAAGTTGTTAACACTTAAGAAAATAAAAATACAAATACAGCAAATTTACACTAAACACAATTTTACAAATCGCCTAGCCTCCCCGGCAATGGCGCCTAGAACTTGTTGCGCGTGTATTGCTGCTCGATATATATTAAAAATCGACACGCAAGTGTACGTGGTCAAACAAGTAATAAAGTGGCTAAGTAGCCAAGTATCGATCCAAGGAGGCTGCTCTAGATATGCAAAACTGCCTAGTTTACTATATCTCTATTCTATTTCTAACTATGTTAACAACAATCCAACCAAGATTTGAGTGAGTTTTGTTTCTAAACTAATTATATACTAAAATTAATAACTACTATTTACGTTGAATTTAGACAATGGATATGCACATGCCAAGGTTAAGAACGAGTAATGAACTTGATAATCATGATAATTTGGTCATCCTCTTCTTCATATTGCTAGCCAAGAACGTTTGCCTAGAAATTAAAACTTCCGTATTTAATTTCACTTTAGAATCATAAACCATCCGTCTACATTTCTGTGATCAAATGCAATTTATGACCTAACACTCCAATTCCGGTTCCTAAATTGACTAATACGGCTTTCAAGTATATTTCTATCAAGAAAGCACATCAAAACCCAATTTTCCCAAATCAAGTTAAGAACAATACCCTATTAATTCACAACTTTCCAATTTCATGCTCTCTCGAGTGAAATTGGACTTTTTAGATATACATTAATGGTGGCCAATCAATAATGTAATAAACACAAGAATTAATAGAACAACATGCAAGAAGAAGAAGAAACCATATCAATTATTACCAACATTCATTACACAAGTTCAAAACCTCAGCAAAGAAAGGAATTAGCCACTCATTCTTGGATTAATCATCCTAAAATGAGTGTAAATCATGCATACAATTGAAGGAAAGAAGAAAGGAAGAGAAGAAAACTCTTAGCTTTTCTATTCTTTAACTGCCACAAACCCACGTTCCTGCTCTCCACTTCTGAACTCAGGCTAAAAAAACTAAAACTAAAAAAAACTCTTTTAAAAATAACCTAAGTGTGCTATTTATACTAGTGGGAAATTTTTCTCGGAATAACAAGCAACGTGTCACGGAGGCCAACGTGGAGCACTGCCTCCATGACACGGCGTGGACGCGGACCCTCTCTGGAAATTGCAGGGTCCGGATAATTGGCCTCAACGTGGCACGGAGGCCATCGCGGAGGCCTATCTCCGTGCCACGGAGCTGACGCGCAGGCACACTGGAAATTGCCAATTTTATTTCTGCCCAGGCAGTGTGCTACCGCGATGGCAGCGTGGCACGGCTCCATCGCGGAGCCACTGTAAAATGTGCCATCCAAGGCCTTTTCCACGCTCGCATCCCAGTCCAACTCCGACATAGTTCCAACACGCATTTTAGCTCCTAAAAATCACATTATCCTGCAAAACAAAAGCTAATCATGTTGGTTAGTATAAATTCGCATTTTATTAACAAATACATGATATTATATACACATTGCACAACAAACAAGGTAAAAATGATACGTTTGAGTATCACTTGGGCATATAAATCTGCCCAAGATCAAGGACCCATTGGGTATACTGCCTAACATTTTCCCAGCCTAAAATTTATCCTAGAACATGGGTCATATCATGACTCATGGGATTGACCACAATTCGTGGTCACCTAATTTTTTTTCCAAATTTTCAACTAAGTCCCCAGTTCTCACCATGAGTCACTTAACGACTCGTGGTCACCTCTCACGGGTCACGGAATGACTCATTCTGTGACTTGGTGCAAATTTTCTAGTTTTCTCTAATTTAAGTCCCGGGTCTAGTCTTTGAGTTTCTGGGGCATTACAGGGAGTCATGGGCACTTTCAGCAAAGATCCGGTGGTGGACACCACCCTCAGTTCCACCAGAGGTCGTCAGCCCTAGCTCCTTCATCAGCCAGTATTCTATCCAGACCTTAAGAAGATTATAGAGGCATAGCGTCAGGGTCTAGGGGACAGAGGAGCATGTCAGGGAGCACACTTTTCTGGCTTCTAAGAAGTGTGGCAGGAAGCACCCTGACGAGTTCTTTGTTAGCACTAATGGTTGTTTCGGGTTTGAGAAGCCCGAACATATGCTTAGAGATTTTCCTTCAGCTAGACAGGGTGATAGTAGATGTCGTGCTCCAACTACCACTTTAGCAACTCAAGCAGCTCGCCCATCTCAATAGGGCGCATCTTCTAGTGCAGGTGACGACCAGCCAAAATAGGTTCTATGCACTATCATCTCATCAGGAGCAGGAGGTCTCTCTCGATGTGATCACGGGTATGTTATGGAGTATTCCATCTTGATGTGTATGCCTTGTTAGATCCAGGGGCTACTTTATCTTTCATGACTCCTTATGTTGCTGTTAGTTTCGGAGTCAGTCCCGAAATTCTGTCAGAACCCTTCTCAGTCTCTACTCTTGTTGGTGAGTCAATTTTAGCTCGATGGGTATACATAAATGGCCCCTTCACGATTCTTTAGAAGGTCACCTCAGTTGACCTAGTGGAGTTAGATATGACTAATTTCGATGTTATTTTTTATATAGATTAGTTATATGCATTTTATGCCTCAGTCAATTAATCTTGAGTGACCCGAGTGTTGAAATGGAAAAAAAGGAAAATCTGCACTAAGCCACAGAACGAGTCATTTATTGACTAGTCAAATAACCTAACATGTTGTTGAGTGATCCGTTAAGTGGTGCCAAGTTGGAAAAAATATTATCTTCTAGAAGTCATGACAAGTGAAATGAAGAATCGTTAGGACTCCCCATGAGTAATCATTTGACCCATTAAGTGACTCGTTACTGAGAAAGATCAGAGAATGGAGAAGGAGTTGTCAATGGCGACGGGTTAGGGGAAGACCCGTCAAATCTCCCAATGGGTCATCCTTTCCTCGTTGGGTCGAGAAGTGTGTAATTTTCTGTCGAATCATTAAGGGTGTTTTCGTAATTCCTAAGTTCCTAGACTGCATGTTTTAATATTCCAAAGAGTGTTTTAAGAGGGTCTAACCTAGTCTAAGTCATTATTCTCTCATAATTTCATTGAATTTGAAATCCTCTTCCAAGGTCAAGCTAGAGTTCCTCCACAAGTTCTTCCACAGTCCTCTTGGGCTTTCAAGACCAGCTTAGAAATCAAGTTGTCTAGGTATCTAAGGCCATGAATGGGGGATTTCTTCCACCTTCATTCCTAATTTCTTCTCTAATTCATGAATTCAAGTCTCCAATTAAGTGTATTGAAATTCTGGGGTTTCAACCCCAATCCATGTAATTATCTTGTTATGTCTGTGGGTCCAATCCCCTCATGTTTTGATGTATGATTTATGACTAATTGGGGCAAATTTTAACTTCAATTTAATTATAAATTCGTGATTTCAAGTTATTAGAAATTATTCCTCATTATGCATGTTTTATGAAGATCAAGCTTATGATTCCATGATTTCTAGCATGATGAGTTATCTAGTATACATGAATGTTTATGAATTATTAACTTATGATTCCATGATTTTTAATTATGAAGTCTATTTCAAGTATGTATGATTTCATGACTTGGGCAAGCGCATGTAAAGTTAAGTATGCTTATCATGATTTTAGCCAAGGCTTACAAGATCAGTTTTAAAGAGATAATTATAGTCAAGACTCCCTAGTTATTCAAATTTAAGCTATGTTTTGAGAATATGATTATATGAGAAATATGGATGTAAAATGACCCAAGGACATACATATAGAGTTGAACAATTGTGCAAGCCATGAAGTAAATCAATTTAACTAAAAACATAGGCTATGTACAACTACTACTGAAACTGTATCTGTGGGAGGTTCTCGTTACCGACATAAACCATGTAAGCAACATGGAGTCCAAACTGTAACCCTAGTTGGAAGGGTTTTCAATACCTTACCAAGGGCAATAACCATCACTGGTGTTAATTCACTCATGAGCCCATTCGGGCAAAGGAAGACACTCTAAACTGGCAAGGACCCCTTATCCTACGGCAACACGTAATTTGGAACTTGGGTTATCTGAACCAGCATCCACTTGGTGCTAAGTACTACAACTAAAATTGTATATATGTGCTCTTAAATATAACTGAGGTCTGAAAGGTTTACATGGACTACTTCAATTACTGGTTACTAAAATAACTGAAATACTGAACCAGTCACACAAGTTATAACTGATTCTGAAGTCATGAGATCATAGTATAATGAATCATTCTAAAAATATGTTCAAATTGAGTAAATCATGCTAAATTCTTAATATAGAGTTACACAGAGATTTATTTTTCTAAAAAAGTTGTGAACTATGCATAACTATAATATTCATGCAAGGTTTGTGAGGGAAATATAATATACTAGAATTCATGGATTTTGCATCAAAGAGTTTTTATGCTCAAAACTGTATTATGCTAATGAGCTTATATACTCAGAACCGTGTTTAAAAAACATATCTTTACTTTCTTTCTAAAAATCATATACTGAAGCTAAAACTGACTGAATTGAAACTCTTTTCTGAAATACTTCTCTAAAACTAAACTTTGCTTTCTTTTTGAAATTATGAATTTGAAGCCAAATATGCTGACATGAACCCTTTCTTGAAGATTCTTTCTTACACTTTAAAACTAACTTTACTCATGAAAACAATGCATATAAATAGTATGATAATACTTTCAAACACTTTAGCCAGAAAGGGTCCATGTCGTAGAAAAAGCATGAACCATCAATCAATGATGTGAATTATGATAATCTCAGCAATAGAAATAACAATAATCAATTTAAGATACACAAAATTTGAAATAGGAGATTTTGGGTAAAAAAATCTAGCTTTGATCTTACTAAAATTGGAACTTTGAGGTAGGGTATAAGGAAGAATAGGGTTCCTCACATATGATAGCTTTACATACCTCAAACACTCTAATCGTCAATGGAGAATCTGAAAATCTGACATTGAGACCTTACAAACTTGTTCCCTAAATGATACCTTGGGTTTTGCATCAAGAGATTTATGCCCTAAAACCATAAGTTGAATTAGACTTGATTTTTGCCCATAAGGTTGAAAGGAATTCCTTACTGATAATCCCACATACTTGGACTGAAGGATTCTTGCTAATAACTTGAGAATTCAAGAGTTTGGAGAACAAGAACCCTAGCTTTTCTTGAGAACGTAGGAGCATACTATTTCTAATGTATTAGCGTTAGGCGAGGGAATGGAAGATTAGCCAACGAAGGACCCTTAACCTCCCTCTAATAGGATCCAAAATGACAAATTATAGGATTAAAAGCATAGAAAATTACAAAAATACCCTAGAGAAACCATTCGAAAATTCTAAAATTTGGTGTTGGGCGCACTACGCCTCTCAATACAACTACCCTACTGAAATATTTGGTCTGAAGTTTGGTCCTGGGTGTGGTGCGCCTCCCAATGCACCCAACCTGATAAACAATTTCCCCGAAGTTAAGGGTCGGGCATGGTGCGCCTCTCAATGCGCCTACCTTAAAAGTGTCTTAGTAAAATGCCGATAACGTTTTACTCCGAACACCGATTAATAAATGGTTGGATGTGTTGGAAATTAGATTCATAGGGCTTCAATTTGATGGGTAGAATCACGCAAAAGTACTTTGTACATTTGGATATATGTTTGTTTAAAATTGATCCTTGTAAGAACTTATAGGAAAACTTAATCGGTAGGAAGGCTCTCAACTCTACTTTATGCTAAAGGTTCCTTATGAACTTAATTTGTATCCAATGCAATTCCCACACTTAAGAATTGATCTTAACACCTAATTTCAATAAAAACTCATCGGTTTTAGGTCTATTTACACACCTAGAACGATTTTAAACTTAGCCCAAGAGTTCGAGGCATTATAATATCTCCCCCTTGAAAACATTCTTTTGAATGAATATCATGGACACATATAGGATCTAGCCCTAAAACTTTCTAAATGTTTTGGTAGATTTTCCTTCATTGGATGGACTAACTCAATCTCTAAATTTATATTAGCAGACTAGGATAACTATCACGAGTCTCATCAAACGTTGAAAAGTACATAAACCTGAAAAACTGCATGGGAACATGGTTTTGGCCCTTATTGGCCTCTTAAAGAATGAAGTAAGAATAGGACATCCTTTTCCTTAAGTGACACGACTGACAGTCCTTAAGCTTAGAAACACCTTTTTAATTACATCCTTCTCTGGGTGCCACACTGATTATTTATAACTTATAATTCTCACCTACGTCATACCGATACTGAAGTCTGATTCTAACAGCAGGCTTCCATCACATTCAAGCCTAACTCGACTAAATCTCTCACATCTAGAGTTGTCCCCCAAGGATACTGCTTCTTTTTATATTGAAAATCACCCAACCTTGAGCTCTAATCAGGGAGTCATTAGTCACACAATGCAATCGTCTATATGTATATTATCACATCATTCAAGTCTATCACTATAATCATCTTATGGATTCTTTGTAGCTTACACTATCTAAGAATTTTTCCATATTCCCTAGCATATCTAATAACTACAACTTCATGAACTTCTATAAAGAGACACACTGATATGCTGGCAATTGACTGTGTATTTGATGCTTTTAAATACGAATTGATGCAAGTTCTTGAGCAACTTTCATTAGATTTGATTGTTTTTTGTCTTTTGTATAGAAAAATAAATCAAGGCAAGAGATGGTGTGAAATAGGCTAAAAGGACCAAGTGAAGTCCTAACTGATGGGCCGTCAACCAAGTGACGGGTTGTCACATCCACTGTCGTGCTCAGAGACGGATGTACAGTAAAAGTTATGGGTTCAATTTTAAAATCTTAAAAGTTTGAATCCATAAATTTTAAATTCTAGATCCGCCTCTGGTCGAGCTAAACCTTCTAAGACTTGGCAAGTGATGGCAACTTTGATGGGTCGTCAACCATATGACTGTCACGCCCCGAGTCTACACCCTGGATGGAACACGGTACTTGGAGTCACAAGTAACCCCAAGTCAACCCCTGGTCTATCATACACTGGTATTCTGAGTAAAACATACATAGAAGAAGCTTTGAAATAATACAGAAAACATTTATGAAAGTAGCCTAAATCATAAAGTGTAAAACATCTAAACAATACTGATAGTCTAAAAACCATGTCTGTGTCTGAAAGCCATCTAACTGAGGAGTTGCTGGGACAAGTCCCCAGCTAACTCTAAGTCTAACTGAATGTAACAAACATAACTAAGATAAATGAAAATATTGTCCTTGAGAGATGAGGACTCACACTTCTGCTACTGAGAGAGGGAGATCTAAACAAAATCAGCTAACGGTGCTGGGTTTAAGAACTTGCGGCTGTATCATGAAACAATACAGCATAAAAGTATGCGTCAGTACTTTGAATGTACTGAGTAAGTAGGACAAAACATAACTAAATATAAAAGAATGTACTGAAAAATGACAAGCAATGACCAACTGATATACTGAGCTGAATAACTGTAATAAACTAAGATGGCCGAGATGACCCTATCTAATGTTCAAAGACATGCCCTAAGTATGAAAGTTCCAATTCTGAAATACTGTACTGAACTGATCTAAACTGATAGAGCTGAAACTAAACTAAACTTCTTATTATGAGACTGGACTGAGTTGACTAGTGGGAGAGTCTATAACCGACACGTAACCACATGAGCTAGACGTGGAGTCCGATGTATACACCCCACCGGTAGGACCCAATAGACCTTGCCAGGGTATAGAGGCATGAACTGGGTGATCACAAGTTTGGGCCAATAAGGCCAATAAATACTGTAACCTACGCTGACAACATAGTTTTGGGAACCTGGGTGCGCTGGAACCCCGGTACGCTCGGTGCTAAGTCCTGGTCCCACTGGAATACCTATATTGAATACCAAGCTGATAGCTCGAAACTGGGGTCCAAGACTAGTCAGGGATATATAAGTAAAAGTACCCTAAGAATCTTATGGGACCAAATTCTGAAACTGGGTTTTAGACTGGTTAGAGCTACTTATCTAGAAGCATCGTAACTGTCTAAGAACAAACTGAAATCTGACTGGGGTCCTAAGGAAAGTCAGAGCTATCTATCTAAGTGTTGTGACTGCCTCCAGAACTAATAAACCGAGTTCTAGATCTGATTCTGATAACTGGGAGGTGATACTGACACCTCGGGGATTTCTGTAGTCGAACTGATCAGCTGACATTTCTGAATATATGAACTTTCTGATTGAAATCATTTAACATATATTTGACTGAGTTTATAACACATACAAATATTATATAAACCCCTAACTCTGAAAGATTCAAGAAAATTTCGAGAATTCAATACTTATGTAGGATTCTAGTTTCTATTTTCAAGATTTAGGGCTAAAATTCACATTCAGCGGAACAGACATTATTTTAGTTACAAATTGGTGGAAAACATCTAAAATTATCATAGAATAATATTCCTTGAGAAATAAACAAGGTTTGATAGCAATATCTTCACAATAAAAAATTCGGGGCTAGAACTAATAGTGAACTAAGGAAGAGTTTTAGGGGAAACAAGGGAAGAACAATCCCCTTGTTGAATTCCCACATACCTGAGTTGAATTTCCTTAGATAAGGAGCTTGAATCTTCTACAGTGGATTTCCTTGAAGAAGGATCTTAAATCTGCTGCAATGGATGCGAAGCCCTAGTCTTGCCTGAGAGTTCTTGAGAGGAAATACGATCGGTTTCTAAGAGTCTTACGTGGGGAATGAGGGGAAAACCGTTAAATCCCTATAATATCTCTGTAATTTCACCCTAAACAACATAGTTTAGAAAATAAATAGGTAGGAGATTACAAAAATATCCCTAGGCTAAAATCTGAAATCTGGTCGACGGGGTCCCAACGGGTCACTCAATGAGTCGTTGGTTGAGACCACGACTCTTTGGGACCTCTCATTGGATCTACTGCATGAAGGTCACTGAAGTCACCATGAGGGACCTAAAGACTCATCCCTCATGGCCACGACTCATTACAAGACCTGTGAAGTGCACTGGCCGTCTGGCCACCTGGGTTCATCACAGACAACCCAACGACTCGTTGGGGGTGACCACGACTTGTGGTCACCATCTGTCAGGTACACTGTCTCCTTTTCTCACCTCCTCACTTCCACTTCCCAACGACTGACCTAACGAATCATGGGGACTGGCCACGACTCATTGGGTCGTCCGTGGGGTACACTGCCTCTCCTTTCTCAATCCCCTTCCCACGATCAATCTAACGAGTCGTTAGATCTCATAACGACTCATTAGGTGAGTTGTTCTGAGGCTTTCCTATAGATTTCTAGATTTCATTATTTTAAGTCCTAGATCTAGTCTTTGAGTTTCCAGGGAATTTCAATGATGGCCCATAATCTTTAGCGTCAAGCATAAGAAATGGAAGTGTAAGGTTGGGAAGAACTAATGACCAAAGTGACGTATCACCGAATAAGTGATGAGCCGTCAATTGCGGCTTCATTACTGCAAACAGGATCATCACTGGATAAGCTGATGGATCACTGCTTGTCAATGGGTCATCAACTGGGGCGTCACATGAGAAGTGGGACTCTGATTTTAAAGTTCAGTCTTGAATTACACTAGGCTATAAATAGCAACTGCTAGGTTTATTTTGGATATCATACTTTTGTGAGAGAAAACATCAACTTGTATGTTACTTTTCAAAAGTTCTTGAAGACAATATTGTTGATTATTGGAATTATAATCAAGGTTTCATCTCTTTTTTGTAAGTTGAATCTTTTTTATGATGATAATGGTTATTGTGATATTAATGATCATGTGTGGCCAAGTTCCATTACCAGGGTTATTAGATTTATAGTAGATTGATATAACTATGGTGATTGATGTGTGGATTTAGTTAGTGTAATGGTGTGTATTATCACTTTTTTTGTTATGAATGATTTCTAATGGTTGCAAACATTAGAACAAACCCTAGGTTTAACTTGCTTAAGTAAGAGAGATAAATCTAGGAAAAAAGAATTGATAAAAAGGATTCAAGGTGTTAACCTTGTCTGAAGATAAATGTTGTAATAAGATTAATTGACTTAGGTGAATTATTAGAGCTCAGTATTCCTCACTCTTAATTTGAGAATATAAGAGTGTTATCTGTCTGGATAGGTTGAGAAATGTTTAGATGGAGTAATTGAGTGAATAACCTACATATGTAACATTAAACAAATCCACCATAATCAATCACTGAATGTCGCTGAGAAATCATGATGATCATAACTCTAGTTTCTATTCTTCTTGGATTTAATAATAATAAATTATATTTGGTACCTCTTGCATATGAGTGATATTAAAACATAAACAAATTTCCTACACCTTTATTTTTACAGAAATACTTGACTAAAAGTAAATAATTACATAAGACCAAGTTTTCATCATACTCCCTATGGGATTCGATCCCAACCTTGTTAGGTTCTATATTTGACAACGACGGTGTTATACTTCTTATAGTAGAGGTGTAATTTGGGAATATCAAATATTGCCGTCGTTGCCAGGGAATACAATCTTAGATTAAGTCAAGTGTGTTTATTTGAATCTTAGTCTTATTTGCTAATTTTACTTTTTTTTATTGTTTCTCTTTATACATGGTATAGGTCAGTGTATGCCAAGTACCTGAACTTGGGGCAAACCGTTAATTCCTTACAATCCCAAACTCGAGAGAACTTTGAGGAGTGCTACGAATGCACAAGAGCGTGAGACTGCAAGGTTCTAGCAGCTTGGTAACGCTCAACCAGGGGAAAGAATCAATATGCACCTAACAACGAGAATGATGATTTTGTTAGCGATGAGATAAATAAACAACATCTTTAGAATGTAGCCCTTGGAATCATCGTCAGCCCCATAGAATCAAGCGACAATGCCGGCAGGCTATTCCATTTGATTACGGTGAGGAAAACAATGCTGACATAGATGGAGTTGGCGAGACTGAAGCCATCATCCCTCCACATTAGCTCTAGAAGCTAAGTTCAACATCACAAGTACTATGATCTGGTTGTTGAACTTGAAGGGATTGTTCAGAGGAGTAGCTGGTGATGATCCTAATCTACATCTAATGAATTTTGTAGGAATCTGCAAGTCATTTAAGTCGCCCGGGGTTAGTCAAAATGCAATTTGGTTGAGATTATTTCCGTTGTCTCTATCTGGTGAGGCGACAATGTGGCTGAATGAGTTGCCACATGAATCTTCATGAATTGGAGAGAGCTAAAAGATACTTTCCTGGAGAGATCTTTCCACCTTCCAGAATGTTGCAGCTGAAAGATGAGATAAACAATTTTAGGCAGCTATCCTGTGAGGCGTTGCATGAAGCATGGTTGTGATTTAACAAGAAACTGAAGCAGTGGCCCAATCATAAAATATCTTATAAGCATTTAATGGAGTCTTTTTATAGGTCTCTAAATTCGACAACTAAGTCGATTGCTGATACTGTGACTGGAGGATCGTTCATGTCACGAAGTTACACTGAGGCAACAACTATGTTGTACAGAGTCACCAAGACTAACAAGGTTTGGTATACTAGAGACTCTAAAGTCTCTGGTAACACCTATTCAGTTGGCTTAAATGTAGAGCAGCGCCAGAAGGAAAAGGAGAGAGACCAAGATATGGGCATCTGAAAACCCATGTGGAATTATTACTAAACATTTGCTTGCAGGTGGTGCTGAGGAGGTCAATGTTGTAGGTAAGAAAACTAGACTAGAAGAGCATGAATTGGACTATGAGGAAGAAGCCAAGTATCTGAACAACATGGGGCTTTTTCGGGCTAATGGCCAAGGAAACCAAGGTCAGAACTATCCGAAGGACAATTATTATGACAGATATGGTTATAGAGATAGAGAATAGGGTAGCTAGAAAAACAAAGAAAGCTACAGGAATGATCGTAGTAGGTTATATGTTCCTCCTGGAAACCGTGAGTGAAACAATAATGATGCAGCAAGTTCTATGGTGGACGAAACGTTGGCCAAGGTACTGCAAAGAGTCGAATCTACCGACTTTGGAGTTAAGAAGATGAAGAGTAACCTCTCTAACATGATTCAACTTGTGGACTCACACTCCACCGCCATTAAACAACTGGAGTATCAAATGGGGCAAATGTCTGCAACCCTTAATCAGAGGAAGAGTGGTGTCTTGCTGAGTGATATAGTGCAGAATCCGGGGATGGTTGGCCACTACATGTCCATTACAACTAGAAGTGGCAAAAGGTTGGCTGAAACAACTCCTATTAGTGTAGAGTGGGTTGAGGGTTAGCTTCAAAAACAGAACTTACAATTAAAGATGAGATGGAGAAGATAAATTCGGCTAAGTCAGTAGAGCCGATAGTTATGGAGAACAACCAGGGAGATGAAAGTAAAGAAAAAGGAAAGAAAGTGGTAAAGCCATTGACTCAGATTCCTCCTCTCCATTTCCACAATGGTTGAAAAAGAAGGCGGAAGATGGCAAATTCCATAAATTTATTTCCATGTTGAAGCAACGACAGTCAATATTCCATTAATGGAAGCCCTTGAGCAGATGCCATAATACGCCAAATTCATGAAGGACTTGGTCACAAAGAACAGGACTGTCAGTTATGAGCCGGTGGAAAATCTTCATCATTGTAGTGTGATCTCTTCACGCTCACTGGTTCAGAAAAAGGAAGCCCCTGGTGCATTCATTATTCCATGCTCTATTGGAGCATTCAATTTTGCCAAAGCACTCTGTGACTTGGGCGCCAACATCAATTTGATGTCGTTGGTGATATATATATATATGTAGTTGGGCTTGGGATCCCCCAAACTTACTACTATGAGGCTGCTAATAGAGGACCGGCCAGTTAAAAGACCTCTGGGGATTCTCTGTGATGTGCTAATTAAGGTGGAGCACTTTATATTTCCTACAAACTTCATAATCCTAAATTGTGAAGTGGATTTTAAAGTCCCTATAACCCCTTGGAGACCATTCTTAGCAATTGGACAAGCATTGGTTGATATGGAGAGTGGAGAATTGAAGTTCAGACTGAATGATGAAGAGGTAAGGCTCAATGTCTGCAAATCCATGAAATAGCCGAGAGATATGAATGTAGTCTCTATGATTGATATTATCAATGAAGGGGTAGTTGAAGTGCCCAGGAAAGAGAGATATACAATCGAAACTCTAGGTGCAGTAATGATGAATTTTGGGGATGACAACATCTAGGAATATGAAGAGACAGTGAATGCTCTAGCAGGGATGGGGTCTTATTCTTATACTTTGAATAAGTTGGATTTGGACTTGAAGAATAGACCAACTTCTCCAGCAAAGCCCTCTATTGAAGAACCACCAGTGCTGGAGTTGAAAGCATTACCCGATCATTTGCGTTATGATTTCTTGGGAGATAACAAAACAATCACAGTCACTGTGGCAATTGATTTGTTAGAATGGTAGGTTGAAGCCCTGATTTCTATGTTGAAAAGGTTCCGAAGATCAATTGGGTGGACGATCGCTGATATTATCGAGATCCCTCCGGGATTATGTATGCACAAGATTCAACTGGTGGAGGATTGTGTCCCGAGTAGAGATTACCAGCATAGACTTAATCCACCATTGCAAGATGTGGTGAAGATGGAGATAATTAAATGGCTGGATGTAGGTATCATATACCCAATCTCTGACAGTAAATGGGTGAGTCCGGTGCAATACGTCCCCAAAATGGAGGCATGACTTTGGTGGTTGTTCACGCCCCAATGCACGCAAGTGCACGTGGTCATACAAGTAATATAGTGGCTCTTTCAAGCCAGGTATCGAACCCACAAGGACTGTAACTTAGTGGTAAACCTTTTACTTTAGTAGTTACAATTTCTTTATGCAAGTATATGAATAACACACCAAATTAAAAGTTGTCCAAGAGTACTATTTAACGTATCACTAATTAAAATAGGAGAAAATGAGTTAAACAATAGCACGAATAATCTAAGGTTAAGGCGTTACATGCAGGCATGTATAATTTATATTATTTTTCAGCTAACCTCTCTCTTAGGTTGATGGTCGGGAAAGAGTAAAATATGGCTCGGGTCACCTCTAGGCAATTACTGAAGTATGAGCCTTACACTTACACATTTCTGTGATGCAATAACTCATCTTCTGGGGAATCAAAAATAGTTTCCCTAGATAACCGAATATGACGTTGCAGGTATATTTCTATCCTGCACGAAAATCTTACCTTTAATTCACAACAAAGATAAGAACATATTCCCTTATTCTAGGTCTACCCTAATAATTTTCCTCTCAGAATCAAATTAGGATTCTAATTTTACCTTAATGCTGGACAAACATTAAAGAAATGAAAAGCAAGAATAGCAGAACAACCGTTCATGAAAGAAGAGAATTAAGCTGAATTTATATAAAATTACACAATCCTGCAATTAGCCTCAACCTCAGAATGAGGTAATTTAGTGACTCATTGGTTGATTAAACATCTTCAAACAAGTAGTAATCATACCAACAATTGAAATTTTGAAGAAAAGATAAGAGAAATAACCCTAAAATTTTCTTTAGCTCAACTGCCTTCCTCCCACGTTCATGCAAAAAAATGTCAGATATCCAAAATAAAAGCCTAAGTGTTATATTTATATCAGTGGAAAATTTCCCAGAAATAAACTAGCAACGTGGCACGGAGGCCATCGCGGAGCTCAGGCTCCGTGCCACGGAGCCATTGCGAGGGCTCACTGGAATCTAGCAACGCATGAATTTCCCTCAATGTGGCACGGAGGCCATCGCGGAGGTCAAGCTCCGTGCCACGAAGCCATCGCGCTCCTTCACTGTTTTGTGCCTTCCAATTTTTTATAATTTTCTTCCTCCACCCATGCAATGTGGCACGTCGTTCAACACGGACGATTCTTAGCGTGACACAGTGGGGAACTTTTGACTCTCTCTTTACGCCCTCCAAATATTAGTTTATTCCCCCTCAGAGTTTAACTTGCTCCTCCAGCTGACATCTCCATCTTCTCCACCTGCAAATAGTCACCACACAATTATTAATCCAAAAAAAAGAAAAAAACAACCTTAATTAACTCAAACATGCGTGAATACATCAATATTCTCCCTATCCAGACTCACAACAGGTTGAAAA
This sequence comes from Datura wrightii, assembly GCA_035772735.1. NCBI lineage: Eukaryota > Viridiplantae > Streptophyta > Magnoliopsida > Solanales > Solanaceae > Datura > Datura wrightii. The sequence goes on along the minus strand of JASDFA010000018.1, from coordinate 188,056,054 downwards.
TATGGATTTTGGTCGTATAAATACGCCCAAGATCACTACCCCACACTTATACCCTTGTCCGTCCTCGGACAAGCTTTTAGTATCCTCGACATGATTGCAACTACTTTACCATCATTATGGGGCCAAAGTAACTCACATCTAATTGTGCTAAACACTTTAATCACGGAGTAACATTAATTTCATCAAGCAAGGTATTCATTTATTATTCTCATGAGCAGAATCATACAGGCCTAATGATTGACTCTTTAACTGAAAATCTGGCCAACATGTCCGAATCATAATAGCAAAATATTATCTTAACCAAAAATCCCCCAGCATATGCCCTCACTGATGTATAACGGTTCTATTTCCATGAAACCGAGATAATCATACTTAAGCACATTGTCCACTGAATCGCTCACACTCCAAAATATTATTCCAAGCGAATCTAATGCTTCATGAGTTTGCCTTTAGCGTACTACTCAACCGATCATCGCATCACTTATAGGATCAAAAGGACTTTTTTTTCAGGTTGTAATATCGACTAAGGGACAGGTAGGATTATTTGGTCTATAGTGACTCATATCCCTCTGCACTTTAGGACAATTCCACATTTTTGCTTTTTTTTTTCAACTTACATCTTTAGCCATTCACTTCAATTCCTTTCAAATTGTCTTCCTAGATGCACATACTTTGTACCCTTGACTGAACTCATCAACAGACTATATATACACAAGTGTCTAACTATATACGTCATAAAACTATTTTTCTAATTATATATATATTATGAGCACTCATATATATAGCTTATGATTACAAATTGGGCACCCACACTCCTTCTTTCCCTTTTTTCATGTTGTCGTACTAAAGTGCAATGGGATCTATTAGGATGAAAATGACATTGAGGCTATTTGAACAAATGGGGTAAGGTTTCTTAGTGAGGTTGTTACAAACAAATTTAGGCTCAAAGGCTCAAACTGGCTCATTAGGGAAAATCACTAAGGTTAGGAACACTGAAAGAAATGGGTAAACTATCTCGGTTCACAAAGAATTGCCTTAATCATGTCCTCTAAGCTTAATGCCATTTCCGACTTTTTGTACACACAAGGCAAATTCTAGATGTTAGTTTGCATGAATTACCACTAGTTCTCACCACACATGGCACAGAGGGTAACTTTTGGTTAGCTTATCTCCTTTCATGATTTAATCCATATTGAGTGACAAGCACAATTAAGCCTAAAATTCAGCAATTTAGAGTTCAACATCACTACCTATGTGATCTGCTTAGAGAAAACCATTTGCTTATCCAAATGCATGTTCCATGAAGTCTAGCATCTAACCAAGTAAAATTCTTTAGCCTAAAATGATGGGCTTATTGTCTATTTCCTAACGCGACTAATTTCCCTTAAGACGGTCGTCATCCATCCATCATAGGGAACAGTCTCTACCTATGACTTCGGTTCAAAGGGACTACTCTCGGGAAAAGCACCAAAAACAAAAATTGAGAAACCCAAAACAATAAAAAAATAAGAAAAATTAAGAATAAAAATAAAACTAACAAAAAAATAGAAATAAAACCTTCACAAACACAGCAAAGTGCCCTGGGACAGAGCTCACTAGCTATTACAAACCAGTTTTTCATGTCACGGTCATCAAACCACACAAGTAAACAAACATAGTACTACTAATCAGATTATACATGCCACATCATTACCCATATAGATAAACAAACAAAAGATAACCTCCACCCCACACTTAATCTGCACACTGTCCTCAGTGTTCACACAAATCAATTGAAGAGCAAAGTTAGGGTGGTAAAAACTCCCTGATCAATCAATGGGTTCAATTTCTTCATCTGGTGTCAATGCCTCGTCACCGAGGTCTGCGTCATCTCCTTCATCTTCATCTGACTCAATGTCTGAGTCATCACGGCGCCTCTCCTCATCGGTGGGTACATCATCGTCCATCAGCTCTACAAATATTGGGCCAATCCTGCACATGGCTCGAGCATGCTCATTCATTGGGTAATCCATGTCCACCTACCACAACTCATCCTCTGTTGTGGGTTGTCCACCTATACGCAGCTGTAGCATTTGCAGTCCAAATATCCTAGCGACATAGCAATCATCACGAGCGTGTCGCTCTGCTAATGTAAGCACAGGGCCATATGTGGTGTCTGGTGCCTTAGTCTTAGTCACGTCCAAAGCACGATGGTCGAACCGCGGTCTGTAGTCTAGGGCCTCTTCTTCAATGTCATGGCTTCTGAGGTATGTAGTGAATAGACCACCAAACCCATACCTGTGCCCCTGATGCAGTCTGGCCTTTTTCATGGCTGATATGATCACAGCCCCAACATTAATCTCCATGCCTTTCATCAAAGTATATACCAGACAAACTCTATCGCGAGTGACATCAGTCATGTGCACCCCATGAATGAGGCAAGTGCAAACAATCTTCAACCATATTCTGGCTTCCCTGTACATCTGTGAATATGGTAGTGTTTGGTGGTACCCTTTCTCCTTGTGACTCCTCCACCTGGCTGACGATCTTTAACCACATAAGGTGTGTCGAATATCAGCATAGGGTGGTGTGATGTTCAGCTGGTGGAGAGGATGTGGGTCTGTGTCAGGTGTCCCCAAGATGGCATTTAAATGATGAGCTTCCAAGGTAACCACCTGTCCCCGGATCTTGATGGTGTGGCTGCATAGAGTAGGGTCCCAATTTGCGTAGAATTCCATCACCATGTGTAAATTACACTCCTTGGGTGCATCAAAGATGAAGTCCATACCCAAAGCGTGTATCTTGTGCAGTATCCGGGGGAATTCTTGTGCCAAATGATCCCGCTCAATTTGCTCTTCGGCAAAGTATTTTGAATCCTTAAGCTTGCCATACCACTTTTTACCTTCCTTCACCACTCATCTAGTGCCAAACTGTCTTCTTTGGTCCCTGGGAACTGGTGGGGCTGCTGGAACAGCTGAACCCATTTTGTACCTTTTTCTGCTAGTGCCAGAAGTGAAGACACCTTTGACCTTGTCTTATCGAGCTGACATTGTTCTTGTTCATCCAAAACCATACATTCACATTGTCAGTAATAAACATGGCTAGCCAATACTAAGGCCAGGCTTCAGTTGATCACCCCACACTTAGTTGCTAGAATGGTTTCACGAGTCATAGTCAGTCGGGTACTCAGACTTCCCCTTCTTTACACTTCCATGACTTGCTACTTCCCAAAATAAATCTGAATCACTACTTTGAAAAGATAAAGCAAACACAACACTATATAGCATCTTCCAATAGGGTGCATTACATCAAAAACATTAGATGGAGCAATTTTCTTGTACTACTCAAACTTTGTACAATTAAATTCTCATGTTCATTAGTCTAGCAATTTCATGAAGTTAATATTGCTTGACTCAGCCTTAAAGCACTTGAAAACTTACACTGACGAACACTAGCCTTTTGGATTTTACATGCTCACATTTACAGGGACCATCATTTCAAACACTGCATACTCAATTGCTATTTCCAATTCTAAGAATACAAGAATTAATGACCCAATTTCTGATTTTTCCTATCTTTTTCCTCTTCCTTCAACTCATCAAGCAGCCCCAACATGTAGCTAACTTATGAAATGCAAAAATCATCATGTCATTATCAAGTGTACAGAGCAATTATTATCCTAACTGCCTTATTCCCCCATAAAAAGTTGATTCAATCAAGTTCCCATGACTTAGGTCAAAATTTTGACTTACCATGTGTTCATGCTAAGAATTTTGCATTAAAATGGAAGAAGAACACTCAAACATACCTGTTACTCTTAGTTGTGAAGAAGAGGGGAGGATTTGGTGATGCTCCGGCGTGTCACGCTCAAGGGGGAAGGGGGAATGGGGGTTTTATCGCGGAGGTGTGCGAAAAATGAGGGCAAGATGCAGAATTTGGGGTTAAAAGGGAGGGGTTTCAGCCGGGTTGACCCGGATTTTTAAGTGAACCCGTCAGCATTATAACGGCGACGTGGCACGAAGGCCATTGCGGAGCTCAGGCTCCGTGCCACGAACCCATCACAGAGGCTTAATGGAATTTGAGCATACCTGCATTTAACGTCAACATGGCACGAAGGCCATCGCGGAGGTCAAGCTCCCTGCCACGAAGCCATCGTGGAGGCCCTCTGTGCCTTGTCCCTATTTTTCCAAAACCTTACCTTAGCGCACACGTCTGTGAATATTTTTTGGGCTCCGTACCTCCTGAAATCCAAAAAACCAATTAATTAGAAAATAGTGGGTTGCCTCCCAGCTAGCGCCGTAGTTTTAGTCATGGAATGACTTTTTTTTCTTCAATAATTTCTAACTATTACATTACATTACATTCACGGGTTGCCTCCCACACAACGCCTGATTGACCGTCATGGCATGAAGTCTCTCATATTCATTCATCCGCTAAGGTGATAGACGTCTTCTCTCGATTCACGCCCTCACCCAAGTAGTGCTTACACCGCTGACCATTTACTAAAAATGTAGCACTTTTATCTTCTTGCCACAATTCAACAGACCCGTACGGGGTCATCCTTACCACCTCAAATGGTCCAGACCACTTAGATCTCAGCTTTCTTGGGAATAACTTCAACCTAGAGTGGAATAGTAGCACTATCTGGCCAGGCTCAAATATTCGATGCACTATATGCTTGTCATGCCACCTATTCATTTTTTCCTTGTACAATTTAGCACTCTCATATGTGTGCCATCGAAACTCATCCAACTCCCACAATTGTAGCCACCACTTTTTTCCAGCTAACTCGGGATCCATATTCAACTTCCGCACAACCCAATAGGCCTGATGTTCAAGCTCTACGGGTAGATGACATGCCTTCCCGTAAATTAACTATACGGTGAAGTCCCAATTGGCGTCTTATAAGCAGTTCTATATGCCCACAAAGCATCTTCTAATTTGCTTGCCCAATCCTTGCGTTGAGCATTCTTAGTTTTCTGCAAAATCTGCTTGACTTCCCGGTTGGACACTTCTACCTGCCCACTAGTTTGGGATGATATGATGTAGCCACTTTATGTCGCACTCCGTATTTAGCTAACAAATTGCAGAACCAGGCATTAACAAAGTGTGAACCTCCATCACTGATAATTGCTCGTGGAGTGCCAAATCTGGTAAAAATCTGCTTTTTCACAAATTTAGCCACCACCTTGCTATCATTCATGGGACAAGTTGCTGCCTCAACCCATTTAGACACATAATCTATGGCTACCAGAATATATTGATTACCAAATGATGGTGGAAACGGCCCCATAAAATCTATCCCCCACACATCAAATACCTCCACTTTCAAGATGTTATACAATGGCATCTCATGTTTCCTGCTGATTGTTCATGTTCTTTGACATTGATCACAGGACTTGACATATGTTACTGCATCCTTGAATAATGTTGGCCAAAAGAAACTGGATTGGAGCACTTTATGAGCGGTACCCTCTCCTTCATGATGACCGCCATATAGTGATGAATGACAGCTTCTCAACACCTCACCTATATGACTCTCTGCAATGCACCGTCTCATAACTTGATCTGGTCCTTGCTTGAATAAATAAGGCTCATCCCACATATAGTACCGGGACTCATGCTTCAGCTTCTTTCTTTGTTGAGCAGTTGCCTCTAGCGAGTATACCCCACTTACTATAAGGTTTACTATATTTGCATACCACGGGAATTCTGCCTCGTTTAGTGCCAATAGTTGTTCATCAGGGAACTCTTCTCGGATGTGCTCATCCTCCTTCACATGTGACCAGTCCTCTAGTCGTGACAGGAGATCTGTGACCTGATTTTCACTTCCCTTCCTATCTCGGATTTCCAAGTCAAACTCTTGCAGCAATAATATCCACCTGATAACCTGGGCTTTGCATCTTTCTTGCCAAATAAGTAACGAATTGCAGCATGATCCGTGTGTACCACCACTTTTGTCCCAACCAGATAGGACCTGAACTTATCAAATGCATAAACAAGTGCCAACATCTCCTTTTCAGTGATTGTTTAGTTCACCTGTGCGGCATCCAGCGTTTTGCTTGCATAGTAAATGGGGTGAAAAATATTTTTCCTTTGCTGCCCCAATACCGCCCCCACAGCAACATCACTAGCATCACACATCAGCTCGAAGGGGCGTTCCTAGTCAGGAGCAATGAGAATGGGAGCCTCCACCATCTTCTTCTTCAGCTTCTCAAATGCTTTCACACATTCTGTGCCAAACTCAAACTTCACATCTTTTTATAACAGTCGGCACATTGGTCTAGAAATCTTTGAGAAATCTTGAATGAACCGTTTGTAAAAGCCAGCATGTCCTAAGAAACTGCGGACACCCTTAATCGATACTGGTGATGGTAGCTTCTTAATCACCTCAACCTTTGTGCGATCAACCTCCAAACCTCTGTGAGACACCTTATGGCCAAGAACAATGCCCTCCTTGACTAAAAAGTGACACTTCTCCCAATTGAGCACCAGGTTTGAGTCTTCACACCTTGCTAACACCCTGTCTAAATCTTGCAAACACACAGCAAACGAGTTACCAAAAATAGAAAAATCATCCATAAATACCTCAACATAGTCTTCCACCATATCATGAAATATTGCCATCATGCATCACTAGAAGGTGACTGATGCATTGCATAATCCAAAGGGCATACGCTTGAAGGCGTATGTCCCATAGGGACATGTGAATATGGTCTTTTCCTGATCTTCTGGGGCTATAGCTATTTTATTATAGCCAGAATAACCGTCCATAAAGAAATAATACTCCTGCCCTGCCAATCTATCAAACATTTGATCGATGAATGGTATGGGATAGTGGTCTTTACGAGTTGCCTTATTTACCTTCCTATAATCCATGCAAATCCTCCAACATGTGACTGTTTGCGTGGGAATTAACTCATTCTTCTCGTTAGTGACAACTATCATTCCCCCTTTCTTTGTGACACATTGAACCGGGCTGACCCACTCACTGTCTGAGATCGGATACACCACTCCTGCATCTAGCCACTTAATCACCTCCTTCATGACTACATCTTTCATCACCGGGTTCAGCCTCCTTTGATGTTGTACAGTTGGCTTAGATCCTTCCTCCATCAATATCTTGTGCATGCATAAGGCTGGACTGATTCCCCGGATGTCTAACATCTGCCATCCCATAGCTCTTTTTCGCCTCCTCAGGACCACTAATGCTTCTTGCACCTGTGAATCTGTCAGTTCTACTGAGATAATGACCAGCAATGTGTCATCTTCTCCTAAAATACATACTGTAGGTGTGGAGTCAATGCTTTTAGCTCCAATTTAGGTGCCTCCAATGGTTTTGGTGATGGTTCTAAGGACCACTGCAAGGGCTCAAACTCCTGCTTTCGAAAAAACATTTTTGCCTCATTCAGAGCTTGAACCATTTCATATGTTGCACCATCCCCTGACTGACCATGTCCCACCAATGCTCTCTCCAAGGGATCCTTTGGGCCAATAAGCTGAAGTGCGGACTCTTGGTCCACAATAGTGATGGCTGACAACTCTTCATAAATAGCTGGTAGCTTCATAGCCTTGTAGACATCAAATACTTCTACCTTATCATGAGCTCTCATGGTTAGCTACCCAGCAGCTACATTGATTAGAGCTCGCCCAGTTGCCAAAAAGGGACGTCCCAAAATAAATGGGACTTCCAAATCTGGCTTAAAATCAAGAATTATGAAATCCATAGGGAAAATCAGGGAGCCCACTTGCATTAGCACATCCTCCACAATTCCATTTGGCCTCGCCAATGACCGATTGGCCAGCTGCAAGATTACTGTAGTGGGTCTGGGGCTACCCAACCCTAACTTCTTGAATACAGATGTAGGCATTAAGTTAATACTATCTCCCAAATCACACAAACCACGAGCTCGAATAGACTGCCCAATAGTAATCTGGATAGTAAAACTTCCCGAATCCTTGAGCTTTGTAGGAAATCTATTTTGTATTTGAGAGGTGCACTCTTCAGTAAGTGCAACTGTAGCATATTCTGTCAGTCTGCTCTTGTTTTACACGATATCCTTTATGAACTTTGCATACTTTGGAACTCCTTGCAAAACATCTACCAAAGGAAGATTTATATGCACCTGCTTCAACACTTCCATAAACTTCTTAAAACATTCTTCCTCCTTATACTTTCGCAATCTCTGTGGGAAAGGAGGCGGTGGTCTTTCACTATTTGCTGCCTTTCCACTCTCCCTCACATTAGCATTCTCTTCAGCCTACTATGTTGTTTCAGCTTGCTATGGTGGCTTTTCAGGTTCCAACTCCTTCATTTGCTTTCCACTTCTAGTGGTGACAGCATTCACCTGCTTGGGATTTATGTCTCTATCACTTGGCAATCTGCCCCATGGTCTAGCATTCTGCGCTCCCGAGAACTATCCCAACTGAATCTCCAAAGCTTTTGTGGCCAATTGCTGGTTTTTTATGTCAGCTATCAATTTTATTTGGTCAGCCTACATCTGAGCTTGGTTAGCTATAATGGTCTTTAGCATGTCCTCGATGTTGCTAGACAGAGGAGGTGCATTATTCCCTCTGAATTAAGGCTGGAAATTCTGATGAGCCCCTCGGTTCCTGTGCAAGCCCTGATTTGAACTTTGCCCCTGCTGGCTATTACTACCCCGGGAAAAATTCGGATGGTTCCTCCAATTCGGGTTGTAATTGTTGTCGTATTGTTGACTGTTGCCCCTTTGCGCATTGCCCACAAAATAAACTGAGTATGGATTAGCACCACATACATCAGCTGAGTGCTCACTGCTAGCACAAACTTCACACCATACCTGCTGGACTGCGTTGACCGGAGCTTGTGACTGCCCCAAGCTCATGCTATAAAATGAGTGTTGATATGATTCTGCAATGCAGCTATCTGTGCAGCAATAGCTGTGAGTCCATCTACCTCCAAGATCCCTGCCGCTTTCTTCACCACGCCTCGAGTTGTGTCAGCATTCCATTTAGTATTACCTTGTGAAATACGGTTCAATAATGTAGACAGCTCTTCAAATGTCTTTTCCAAAGCTTGACCCCCAGCTACAGAATCTAACAGAATTTTTGTGTGAGGTTCCAAGCCTTCTATAAAAGTATGCACCAACACATCATTTGACTGATGGTGGTGGGGACAATCTCTCAACATCGACTTGAACCTCTTCCAGGCCTGATACAAGTTCTCACCATCTTTCTGCTGAAGCTTAGAATCTAACTTCTAAGCCTGGCTGTTTTCCCTGACGAAAAGAACCTAATTAAGAACTTCTTTGCTAGATCATCCCATGTGGTAATAGAATTAGGCGGTTCAACCTTTAACCACCTCTTAGCTTCCCCCAGCAATGAAAATGGAAACAATGTAAGCCTCACATAATCTGATGATACTCCAGTGGGTATGTACGTGTCACTGATCTCCAAAAATTTTGTAGATGTTGTTGTGGGTCTTCATGAGGAAGACTTGTGAATTGTCCGCTGGTGTGCATTAATTGTACCATGTTCTGTTTCAGCTCAAATCTACCTCCTGGCTCCGGCCTGCGGATGCTGGATGTAACATTATTTGCTTGTGGGAATGCCACCTCTTGTACTGGTTTTGCTGCCATCACTTCAGGCACTAACTCTGCCCGTCCAACTGGTGGATGCTGTTGTTGTTCCAGAATTTCCCTCTGTAACAACTACAACTTCCTTTCTAGAGCTTCCCTCTTTTGTAAATGAAACTGTCTCTCCGGCTCCAAAAATGGATCCACCAATTCCTTATTTCTTGCCAGCATTCAGAAAAGATTTAGTACCTGCAAGAGTAACCGCTAAGATCAAGTTGTCAATACTTGCATAAATTTGCAAACTACACAAAAAAAAATTTAATCAACCAATTATACCAGTCCCCGGCAACGGCGCCAAAAACTTGTTCACGCCTCAATGCATGCAAGTGCACGTGGTCATACAAGTAATATAATGGCTCTTTCAAGCCAGGTATCGAACCCACAAGGACTGTAACTTAATGGTAAACCTTTTACTTTAGTAGTTACAATTTCTTTATGCAAATATGTGAATAACACACCAAATTAAAAGTTGTCCAAGAGTACTATTTAACGTATCACTAATTAAAATAGGAGAAAATGAGTTAAACAATAGCACGAATAATCTAAGGTTAAGGCGTTACATGCAGGAATGTATAATTTATATTATTTTTCAGCTAACCTCTCTCTTAGGTTGATGGTCGGGAAAGAGTAAAATATGGCTCGGGTCTTTCGAACCTCTAGGAAATTACTGAAGTATGAGTCTTACACTTAACATTTCTGTGATGCAATAACTCATCTTCTGGCGAATCAAAAATAGTTTCCCTAGATAATCGAATATGACGTTGCAGGTATATTTCTATCTTGCACGGAAATCTTACCTTTAATTCACAACAAAGATAAGAACATATTCCTTTATTCCAGGTCTACCCTAATAATTTTCCTCTCAGAATCAAATTAGGATTCTAATTTTACCTTAATGCTGGACAAACATTAAAGAAATGAAAAGTAAGAATAGCAGAACAACTGTTCATGAAAGAAGAGAATTAAGATGAATTTATATAAAATTACACAATCCTGCAATTAGCCTCAACATCAAAATGAGATAATTTAGGACTCATTGGTTGATTAAACATCTTCAAACAAGTAGTAATCATACCAACAATTAAAATTTTGAAGAAAAGATAAGAGAAATAACCCTAGAATTTTCTTTAGTTCAATTGCCTGCCTCCCACGTTCGAGCAAAAAAATGTCAGATATCCAAAATAAAAGCCTAAGTGTTCTATTTATATAAGTGGAAAATTTCCCAGAAATAAACTAGCAACGTGGCACGGAGGACATCGCGGAGCTCAGGTTCCGTTCCACGGAGCCATCGCGAGGGCTCACTGGAATCTGGCAATGCAGGAATTTCCCTCAACGTGGCACGGAGGCCATCACAGAGGTCAAGCTCCGTGCCACGGAGCCATCGCGCTCCTTCACAATTTTGTGCCTTCCAATTTTGTATAATTTTTTTCCTCCACTGCAATGTGGCACGTTGTTCAACGCAGACCATCCTTAGCGTGACACGGTAGGGAACTTTCGACTCTCTCTTTACTCCCTCCAAATATTAGCCTATTCCCCCTCAGAGTTTAACTTTCTCCTCCAGCTGACATCTCCGTATTCTCCACCTGCAAATAGTCACCACACAATTATTAATCCAAAAAAAAGAAAAACAACCTTGATTAACTCAAACATGCATGAATACATCAATATTCTCCCTGTCCAGACTCACAACGGGTTGAAAATATGGAGTTTTGTCGTATAAATACACCCAAGATCAGTGGCCAATGAGCGAAATGAGTTGATTTCATTGAGACCCGTCATGGGCTGGCGTGTCTGCATGGATTACCAAAAGTTGAACACCTGGACACTCAAAGATCACTTCCCAATGTTTTTATGGATCAAACGTTGGACAAGTTAGCAGGCAGAGGTTAGTATTGCTTCTTAGATGGTTATTTGGGATATAACCAAATATTAATTCCACCTGAGGACCAAAAAAAGACCTGAGGACCAAAAAAAGACTACATTTACTTCTCCTTATGGTACATTTGCTATTAGACGCATGCCATTCGGATTATGCAATGCATCTGTAACTTTCTAGAGGTGTATGATGTTAATTTTTTCTGATATGGTGGAAGACACCTTGGAGGTATTTGTGTACAACTTCTCACTCGTAGGTGATACTTTTGAGGGATACTTAGTCAATCTTAGCAAGGCCTTAGAGCAATGCGAAGAAGCAAATCTTGTGTTGAATTAGGAGAAATATCATTTCATGGTGAAAAAAGGCATTGTTCTTGGTCACAAGATATCAGAAAAGGTCATTGAAGTGGATAGGGTAAAGATTGAGGTGATTGAGAAGTTGCCTCCACCAATTTCAGTGAAGAGAGTAAGAAGCTTTTTGGGTCATGCAAGGCTTTATCGTAGATTCATAAAAGACTTCTCAAAAATAGCAAATCCATTGTGTAAGTTATTGGAGAAAGAAACTAAATTTGTGCTTTATGAAGAGTGTATGAAAGCTTTTGAAAACCTTAAAGCAAGGTGGGTGGCTGCCTCGATAATTATCACACCAGATTGGTCAAAACCATTGAGGTGATGTGTGATGCAAGTGGAGTTGCACTTGGAACTATATTGGGGCAAAAGAGAAGAAAGATTTTCCACCCCATTTATTGTGCTAGTAAATCATTGAATGGGACATAAAAAAACTACATGATGACTGAGCAAGAGCTTCTGACAGTGGTATATGCCTTTGAAAAATTTAGGGCATACATGTTAGGCACCAGAGTTATTTTCCATACTGATCATGCCACCTTGATATATCTCATGGCACAAAAGGATGCAAAACCAAGGTTGATAAGATGGGAACTTCTACTACAAGGGTTTGACTTTGAAGTCAAGGACTGTAAAGGGTGTGAAAATCAAGTAGTAGATCACATGTCCAGACTTAAAGATGAGGGAAGATTGGCAAATGAAGAGGAGATTGATGACTCACTCCCTAACGAGTAGGTATTAGTTGCAACCATCGATCTTATTCCTTGGATTGCTAACTTTGCCAACTATATTGTCAATGATATAATTCCGGAAGACTTGACTTTCCATAAGTGAAAGAAATTCCTTGATGATGTAAACAAGTAGTTTTGGGATGAGCCATATTTGTTCCAAGTATATGCTGACAACTTGATAAGGAGATGTGTTCCTATCATGCCCTGAGCTTACACCCTAGATGGGACACGGTACTTGGAGTCATAGTGACCCTAAGTCAACCCCTGTTCAATCATACACTGACGTTCTGAGTAAACTTTTAAATATATATATAGCGGAAGCTTTAAAGTAAAATATAAAACATTTATGAGAATGAAACTGATTCATAAAGTTTGAATACATCTGAACAAAACTATAAATTTGAAACTAACCCAAGTCTGTGTCTGAAAGCCACTACAACTGATGAGTTGATGGGACAAACCCCCAGCTAACTCCAAATATAAATAGAATAAAGCAAAACTGAGTAAAATAATCTTCATCCTCGAAAGATAAGGACTCACCAAATAGGACCGCTGAATTCTTCTGAGAGTGACCAGCTAGCGAGGTGAGATTGACATCCTGCAGCTGTATCATAAAATGATATAGCATAAAATTATGCATCAGTACTTTGAATTTACTAAGTGAGAGAAAGCATAACACAATGGGATAAATAATTGTACTAAACAGGCATGCAACGACCAACTGAAACTACTGAGCCTGAAATAACAAAAATAAACTAAGATGGTCTAATTGACCCTGTTTGATGGTCAAAGACATGCTGTAAATCTAGGATATTAGTTTGTAAGACTATACTAAACTCATAACTGTACTGAGTAGTCTGAAACTGTTCTGAACTGAGCTAAACTAAGATGGAATTGACTAGTGGGAGAATCTATAACCGATATATAACCACGTGAGCTAGACGTGGAGTCCGATGAATACACTACATAAGTAGGACCCAATATACCTTGTCAGGGTATAAAGGCATGAACTTGGTGATCACAAGAGTCAGGGGCCATGAGGCTAATAAAACTGTAACCTACGGTGGCAACATAGTTCTTGGAACCTGGGTGCGCTGGAACCCCGGTTCGCTCGGTGCTAAGTCCTACTCCCACTGGATAATCCTAGTGATGTGTCGTGATTTTACGGCACTTTTGACACTTAAAACCAAGAAATTATGCACATTCCAGGTATGTTTATATGGGTATAAGGTATTTTGTGCTTAATGTGCAGGAAAACAGGTCTGGAAGTGATTTTGGTCAAATTAATGCTGAAAACAACTAAAAGGTGACTGCTAGGCACTTAACGAGTCATTGGCAGGAGACAAAACCCATCACTTGAAGTGTTGGCTAAAGGGTGAAGTTTTGAAGAGGTGAGACAATGCATTTGACAAGTTGGAGGAACGACTCGTTACACCTTGTAACGATTCATGAGGTCAATCGTTAGGTTTTGAAGAGAAAAGTTCAACCAAGTGTCCAGTGGAGTTGACGACCGACATCACGAGTCGTCACCTGAAGGAACGACTCATTGGCAAGCTACTGGAACCATCCGTGAAGTGCACTAGATTTCCTGAGGAAGTAGACCATGAGGGACCTAACGACTCATGCTAAGGCATGACAAGTCGTTAGATGAACCGTTTCCAAGCCTCGGTATGCTGCTATGGACGACTATTTTAAAGCAAGGGATGACTCGTCAGAAGGCATAATGATCTGTCACATGGCCCGTTGCCACTGCCAACCTGGTTTCCAGATTTATTTAGGAAAAGGATCTCTTTATATTATAAATACCCAGCTTTAGGTTCATTTTAGGGGGGGATTTTAGATGATTTTCTAGACGAATTTTAGTCTATATTGAGAGTGAATCTTGAAAGAATTTGTGAGGAATTTCTTGAGAGAATTTTCATACAATTGTTCTTGATTCAAGACACGAAAGCAACATTGGAATTTTATTCAATCTACTTGGCATTTATTCTACAATAATTTGTAAGTTGCAATTATGATTTCTTCTATATTTTGTGACTGCAATAACACAAACATGAGAAGCTAAACCCATAAACTAGGTTTGTGGGAACCAAGATGAATTAACATACATAGGTAAAAATACCTAGTGATTCTTGAACGGGATTTTATGCATGTATTGTTTTTCCCTTTGTTTTGATTGATTCTTGACGGTTGCAAACGTTAGGACTTGCCTTATTCTTACTTACGGGATCAAGGAGGTGAAGAATGGGAAAAGGGATTAACAATGGAGATTTGAGGCTACCAACCCTCATCTAATAGCTTGAACTTGTTCGAGGGATAGCTAATCTGATATTAAGGGTAAGGGTCCATTATAGAATAGTCGTATACAGACCAAGTTGCATGGTGAAAATCATCTATATAGGGGATCAACCATTTAGGTGAATCTAACTTACCAATATTGCATGTTAAACACCGAAAAACATCACTAGTGTATAATCCTTGTGGTTATGAAATCTTGGGGAACACAATCTTAGTCTAGTCATCAATTGAATAAAAACCTAATTTGATACAAGCATTCATTAATTTTACTCTTGTTATTATTCCATATTTTTTCCCTTTGGAAATAAGTAAATCAATAGTAATAGTTATTTGCATTAACCTAAGTTCTTACCATATTCCCTATGGGATCGACCTCAACCTTTGTTGGGTTCTATATTTGACAATCGACCGCTTATATCTCAATTGCGAGGTGTATTTTTGGCGACATCAAATTTTGGCACCGTTGCCTGGGAATACGACTAAGGCTTTTGTTAATTGTGTTAACTTTACTGTTGGTTCTTGTTTCCCTTTTATTTTTTTCCTTTGTTTTTGGTTTTGTATTTAACAGGTCTATCCATGGACGAGTCTTTGTTTCTTGATGACTTAGCAGCCATTCTATTGGGTAATAGGCTGAGGAGATTGTAAATGCACTTGCTGGCATGGGTTATATTCCTACATTCCAAAAAAGATCGATCTTGATTTAAAAAATCGGGTGACTTCACCAGCCAAGCCATCTATTGAGGAACCTCCAATATTGGAGCTCAAGGCACTCCCATACCATTTACAGTATGTATTCTTGGGAGCCGGTAACACTTTACCGATCATTGTTGCAACTGACCTGGAGAAATGACAAGTGGAGGCTTCGGCATCCGTCTTGAAGAGATACAAAAAAGCTATTGGGTGGACCATTGCAGATATTATTGGAATCCCAACCGGTATTTGCACTCATAAGATCCAGCTAGAACCAGATTGCATTCCAAGTATTGAACATCAGCGTAGGTTGAATCCACCTATGCAAGAGGTGGTCAAGAAGGAAATCATAAAGTGGTTGGATGTAGGGGTGGTATATCCAATTGCAGACAGCAAATGGGTAAGCCCAGTCCAGTGTGTACCAAAAAAAGGGAGGAATCACAGTGGTCCCAAATGCAAATAATGAGCTCATTCCTCTAAGACCAGTCATTGGTTGGAGAGTATGCATGGATTACAGAAAGCAGAACCGGTGGATGCAGAAAGATCACTTTTCGATGCCATTCATGGACCAAATGCTAGACAGACTTGCAGGTAGAGTATGGTATTGTTTCCTTGATGGTTATTCAGGCTACAATCAAATTTTTATATCCTATGAAGACCAATAGAAGACCATATTCAATTGTCCATATGGTATATTTGCGTTTAAGAGGATGTCGTTCGGATTATGCAATGCACCTGCCACTTTTCAGCGTTGCATGATGTCCATATTTTCTGACATGGTGGAAGACATCATTGAAGTCTTTATGGATGAATTTTCTGTGGTGGGTGACTCATTCGAGGATTTTATGCCCCATTTGAGCAAGGTGCTTCAGAGATGCAGGTTTTTATAGAAGATTCATCAAGGACTTCTCCAAAATTGCACATCCATTGTGTAAGCTACTCGAGAAGGAAGTGAAGTTTGTTTTTGATGAGGAATGTCTGAAAGCGTTCGAATGTATGAAAGAGATATTAACCACGACCCCCATTATCGTGGCACCTGACTGGTCTTCGCCTTTTGAAGTGATGTGTGATGCTAGCGGTGTGTCCCTAGGAGCTGTGTTGGGCCAAAGGTGCAAAAATATTTTTTATCCAATTTATTATGCTAGCAAGGTCCTTAATGCATCTCAGAAAAATTATACTATGACAGAACAGGAGTTGTTGGCTGTAGTGTTTGCATTCAATAAGTTTCGGGCATACTTGCTCGAAACCAAGGTGATAGTCCACACAGACCATGCAGCTTTGAGATATCTGATGGAAAAGAAAGATGCCAAGCCATGGTTGATTCGATGGGTTTTGCTACTACAAGAGTTTGAGTTTGAGGTAAAAGACCGAAAAGGGACTGAAAATCAGGTTGCAGACCACTTATCCTGATTAGAGCCTAATGCAGCACTTAAAAATGAGCATGATATAGATGACACATTTCCAGACGAGCAAGTTCTAGCGGCATCCCAAGATCTCATCCCATGGTTCGCAGACTTTGCTCATTATCTGGTGAGTGATGTTGTACCGGAGCACTTATCTTGTCACCAGAGAAGAAAGTATATGTCTGATGTGCGGAAATTCTTTTGGGATGAACCCTACTTATTCCATATATGTGTTGATGGGGTTATTTGGAGATGCGTGCCCGAGGTAGAGATGCTGAGTATATTAGAGGCCTGCCATTCAAATCTTGTTGGAGGCCACCACAACGGGATCCGTACAACCCATAAAATTCTACAATGTGGGTACTACTGGCCAACCATTCACCAGGATGCACACGATTTTGCAAAGGCATGTGATGCATGTCAAAGACAAGGAGGCATATCACGGAGGCACGAGCTTCCTCTCACTCCCATCCTCGTTATTGAGTTATTTGATGTATGGGGCATTGATTTCATGGGCCCATTTGTGAGATCAAACGGGATGAAGTACATACTTGTCACTGTTGACTACGTTTCAAAATGGGTGGAAGCAGTTGCTCTGCCAAACAATGAAGGGAAGAGTGTCACGGCCTTCTTGAAGCGGAATAGATTTGCAAGATTTAGGACCCCTAGAGCTATCATTAGTGATGGGGGTTTGCATTTCTGTAACCGGTTGTTCTGCTCTTTATTGGAAAAATATGGGGTCAAACACAAGGTGGTCACACCCTATCATCCGCAGTCTAATGGGCGGGTTGAAGTCACCAACAAAGAAATAAAGACTATTTTGGCAAAGACTGTGAATGCAAACCGGACAGATTGGGAAAGAAAGCTAGATGATGCTTTATGGGCCTATCGGACCGCCTTCAAGACAGTTATAGGTATGTCTCCATATCATCTTGTTTATGGTAAAGCATGTCATCTCCCGGTCAAACTTGAGCATAAAGCTATGTGGGTGCTCAAGAAGTTGAATATGAATTGGAACGAAGCTGCGAACTTGAGGCTTGATCAGTTGAATGGGTTAGATGAATTCCATTTGAAAGCATATGAGAATTCTAAAATTTACAAGCTAAGAATGAAAATTCAGCATGACCAAAAAATCGAGAAAAGAGAATTCAGTCCGGACGATATAGTACTGTTGTTTAATTCTAGACTTAGGTTGTTTCCTGGAAAGTTAAAGTCTAAGTGGCTGGGACCTTACCTAGTGGTTCAAGTATTCTCTCATGGGGCAATCGAATTGGAAAACTAGGAAAGAAAGCGGTTCAAGGTAAATGGTCAGCGGGTCAAAGATTATTTGGGGAGAAGCGAAGAACTCAAACTAGTAGACCTATGGATTTTGAGTGAAGTCTGAGTAACTCAAGTGACTTGCATCGCGCCACGATGTTAAATCGGGCGCTGCATGGGAGGCAGCCCATGGAGGTGTTTTGGTGAAGTATGAGTAGCCAAAACACCCACGTCGTGCCGCGATGTTAAATAAAGCGCTTCTTGGGAGGCAACCCAAGTTGTAAATGTAATAAAAAGTTAGTGTTAATGTTTGTTGATAGGTGCAGGTGAATAAGATGGAAAATCTGAAGTTGGAACCAAAAACGGGAACTTCAGTTCTAGTGCAGAAAAATCACAGAATGAGTCGTCGTCTGACTTGACGACTCGTTTAGCCAGTCGTGTAGAGAACTGCAGAAAATAGGGGAGCAACAGTTGACTACACGAGTCATTTCTCCAAGGAATGAATCATTTAGTCCCCTATCAAGTACACTGGATTAAAGTTTAAACTTAAAGAAAATAGGTGATGACGGTTCACTCAACGAATTGTTGGAAAACCAAACGAGTCGTCAAGTGACTCGTCCTAAAACTACAATAGGATAAGGACCACGACTCAAGGAATTCCTCGTTGCGTAACACCTCGAGTCGTTATGTAAGTCGTCAGGTCCCCAGGTAAGTTGACCTAACCCGACCCACGACTGCAACTTTGGAAGAATTTTTAAAATTAAAATCAAAGAATCTAATCTTAGTTAAGTACTCCCCGTTAAAACTCACACCTTTAAAGCTTCAATTTTCCCTCTTCTCTTCTTCCCCTTCTTCACGCAAACCCATCGGAAAAAAACACCATTAAAATCACGTTCACCACTGCACAACACATTCATTGAAGCACAAGCATAACTGTTATCACATTCCATCTCTGATAAATTGCATTGTAAGTAATCTTTCCCCCACAAACACTTTGAATAAATTTGTTTCTGCATTCAATTAAGAACTTTCGAAGACCCATGTATAAATCTGTTTGTATGCATTACGATTTACATTGTGTTAATACGTGCCTTGTGATTAAGATACACCCTAGGAGGAGTAAAAATATTGATTAACGATCATGTAGTCACCTGGGTGAATTTTTAAATTGAATTTGCCTGTGAAATTCAACTGGAACGAAGAGGAAGATGAACAAGGACTCTTGAGCACGAGCAACATAACGAGTCATTGGGTCACAAAACGATTCGTCATGTAGCTCATGTAAAGTGGGAAAAATAAACTGCTAAGGCAGTCTACTTGAAGAGTGACCTAATGACTTATTGCCTGTGGTAACGACTCGTTGGGACAAATCGTCATGTACACTGGACCAAATGAAAAATTACCAAGCCTGGGGTAACGAGTGACTTCATGAACCATTGCCAGAAGAAACGAATCATTTAGTCACCCGTCAGGACCACTGGCACCAGTAAAAATATATTTTCTGTTTCATCTTCTCTTGTGTACTAACATGGTTTCCACAGGTACAATAAGGCACACCAAAGAAGGGTCCAACCAAAAAGCAGGCACCTGAGCATAGTCAACCATCATATCGAAGGCTGCAAGATGATCCATCCTCCTCTGAAGAGTCAAGTGGCTCTGAAGAGGAATATGAGGTATCGGAGGAGGAGCTGGGGCGGAAGACGACCAGGGATAGGACTCAGCAAAGTTCAAATCTGATAGCCCTGGTCGATACTCCTACTCCACTAGCTAGGGATCCGCCCAGCCCCACTAATGAAAGCCCTAGGGCTGCTGCTGCACTTATTTCGGAGGCTCCCACAGCTGGGCCCAATACAGAAAGAGTAGATGAGTAGTATGCCCAGTGAGGAGATACAAACCCGGTATCAATACAGTTGTATGCTAATACAGAAAGAGTAGACGAGTCGAGTGCCAGAATGGCCATCAGTTGATCAGAGAGTGGTGGTTCAGAAGATTACCTATATAGGGTTGATTAGAGATGATACAAACCCGGTATCAAGGGAGAGGACTTAGGCATCTGCATCCACTGGAGCAACCATACTAGCAGAGGCATTTGGCAGCAGGATGCAGACTGATGCAGCACAGTTCACCAAGTTAGTGGCCGAGCCTACTGAGGGCAGATATATAGGTAGCCAAGCTGAGGCTACAGATGCAACGGATGCCTCTGATCTTGGGCAGAATTGCATGCCCAAGTGATACTCAAATGCTTCATTTCGTCTTGTTTATCTATCATTATGTGTGCATTCTCATGTGATTTTTAGTCAAAATGTGAATTTATACTAACCAACATGATTAGTGTTGTTTTGCAAGTAAAATGGAATTTTGGGAAGCTAAGATACATGTTGGTAAAAATCAGGAATGGACTTGGAAACAAGGAGTGGAAAAGGTCAAGGAAGAGCAGCAAAAAATAAGGGCTCCGCGATGGAGCCGTGTCACGCTGCCATCACGGAGGCAGTCTGCCTCGGGTTATTTAATTTTGGCCATTTCCAGTGAAGCCTCGCGTTACCTCCGTGACACGGAGGCAATGCCACGCGATGCAAGCCGTGGCACGTTGAGTACAATTACCTGGGACATTAATTTCCAGTTTAGGTGCGCGATAGCACCGTGGCACGTTGGCTAGGCTCCGCGATGCAGGCCGTGGCACGCCGAGGTGAAAATTCTGAGGAGCCAAATTCCAAAGAGGGTCTGCGATACCCCCGTGGCACGGAGGGAGTCCTCCGCAATACACTACGTGTCATGTTGCTTGTTATTCAGGAAAAGATTCTCAATAGTATAAATAGCACACTTAGGTTTATTTTTAAGCATTCTGACTTGGTTGAGCAAGAACATGGGTTACAGGCAGTTGAGGGGACAAAATTTCAAGGGTTCTTCTCTATCTCTTTCTCTTTTATCTCAATTGTTTGTATGATTTATACTCTTTTGATGATGTTTAATCCACAAATGAGTGGCTAAATTCACTTCTTGCTGAGGTTAAGAACAATTGTAGTGGAATGTAATTGTTGATCATTTCAGTTTTCATCTTCTCTTCAATGGTTGTTCTATCAATTCTTGTTCTTACTGCATTAATGTTTGGCCAATGTTAATGTATATCTAAAAAATATAATTTTGATTTTGAAAAGGAAAGAAATTGGAAAGATGTGAATTCTTAGGATATGATCTCTTCTTAGTTTGGTAAATTGAGAATTGATTTACATTCAGAATAGAAATATATCTGAAAGTCTTATTAGTCAATTAAGGAATCGGTTTTGTATGGCTAGAACATGAATTTCTTTTATCACAGAAATGTAGATTGAAGGTTCATGATTCTTAAGTTGGATAGGAGACGAAAGTTCCAATCCATAGGAAATAATTCTTGACTAGCAACCGAAGGAAAGTTTCACTGAATTGTATCGATAAATTAATTCCCTGCATGTTTGTCTCAACCTCAGCTTGCTCATCACTATAGTTCATACTCACTTTATAATTTTGTCCTCGATTCGTATTGATTAGGAAACTAAAATCTCAAAATCTTATTTAATTTGTTGTCTACATTCTTAAAGATATAGTTCATTAACACTTAAGTTAAGTAACTTAGTTCAGTCCCTGTGGGATCGATACTTGCCTTACTTAAGCCACTTTACTACTTGTTTGATCACGTGCACTTGCGTGTAGTTACTAAACACCTGAACAGCCTCCACACCTGTCAATGTTCCCGAATCATCATCTACAGCAACAGTAGCATCCAGACCATCAGTCACACATCCGCAATCCAGCACAGCCGGCCTAGTGATCTTGGGCATATTTATACAACCAAACTCCGTATTTTCAACCCTTCGAGAGTATGGATAAGGATAATATGGATGTATTCACGCATGTTTTGAGTTAATTATGGTTGTTTTTCTTTTTAAGATTAATAATTGTGTTGTGACTATTTGCAGGTGGATAAGACAGAGATGTCAGCTGCAGGAGCGAGTTAAACTCCAAGGGGGAGTATGCAAATATTTGGAGAGCGTAAACATTAAGTTAAAATTTCACCACCTTGTCACGCTAAGGATGGTCCGCGTTGAACAACGTGCCACAGTACATGGGTGGAGGAAGAAAATTAGGGAAAATTGGAAGGCGCAAAACAGTGAAGGTGCGTGATGGCTCCATGGCACGGAGCTGGAGCTCCGCGTTAGCCTCCGTGCCACGTTGAAAGGAAGTCTAGCCTTGCCTCAATTCCAGTGAAGCTACGCGACAGCTCCGTGTCATGGAGCTATTTCACCGCATTGAGCTCCGTGCCACGGAGCTAGTTTATTGCTGGGAAATTTTCCACCTGTATAAATAGAACACTTAGGCTTTTATTTTGTTTTATCTGACATTTTGGAGAACATCGGAAACAACAGTTAAGCTGAAGAAAATTCTAGGGTTCTTTCGCTTATCTTTTCTTTTGAATTTCAATTGTTGGTATGATTGAAACTTGTTTGAAGATGTTTAATCAACAAATGAGTGGCTAAATTACCTCATTCTGGGTTGAGGCTAATTGCAGGATTGTGTAATTTCATATTAGTTCAGCTGAATTTTCTTCTTTCATGAACGGTTGTTCTTCTATTCTTAATGTTCATTGTTTTAATGTTTGACCAGCATTAAGGTAAAATTAGAATCCTAATTTGATTCTGAGAGAAAAATTATTAAGGTAGACTTGGAATAGGGGAATATGTCCTTATCTTGTTGTGAATTAGAGGTAAGATTCGTGTGCAGGATAGAAATATACCTGCAACGTGATATTCGGTTATCAAGGGAAAAACTATTTTGACTCACCCGAGGATGAGTTATTGCATCACAGAAATGTGTAGTTGCAGGGCTCATAACACAATAATTGACTAGAGGTTCGAAAGACCAGAGCCATATTCTAATATTTATTGACCATCAACCTAAAAGAGAGGGTAGCTGAAGAATAATATAAATTATACATGCCTGCATGTCATGTCTTAACTTTAGATTGTTCGTGCTACTGTTTAAATCACATTTTCTTGATTCAATTAGTGTTACTTTAGATATTACTCTTTGGCAACTTTTAATTCATTTTGTTATTCACATACTTGCATAAAGAAATTGTGACTACTAAAGTAAAAAGTTACCTCTGAGCTACAGTCCTTGTGGGTTCGATACCTAGCTTGAAAGAGCCACTATATTACTTGTACGACCACATGCACTTGCGTACGTTGGGGCGTGAACAAGTTCTTGGCGCCATTGCCGGGGTCTTGGTGAAATTGGTGGAATTTTTGAGTGTTAGTTTTTGGCGCCGTTGCCGGGACTTGGTGAAATTGGTGGAATTTTTGAGTGTTAGTTTTTGCAAGTTTTTTGCAAGTATTGACAACTTGATCTTACTTGTTGCTCTTGCAGGTACTGAGTAGTTTCTGAACGCTGGCAAGAAATAAGGAATTGGTGTATCCATTTTTGGAGCCGGAAAGACAGTTTCATTTACAAAAGAGGGAAGCTCTAGAAAGGAAGTTGCAATTGTTACAGAGGGAAATTCTGGAACAACAACAGCATCCACCAGTTGATAGGCAGAGTTAGTGCCTGAAGTGATGGCAGCAAGACCAGTACGCGAGGTGGCAATCCCAAATGCTAATAATGTGACATCTAGCATTTGTAGGTCAGAGACAGGAGGTAGATTTGAGTTGAAACAAAACATGGTGCAGTTACTGCATACCAGCGGACAATTCACAAGTCTTCCTCATGAAGACCCACAGTAGCATCTACAAAATTTTCTGGAGATCAGTGACACATAATACCCACGGGGGTATCATCAGATTATGTGAGGCTTACGTTGTTCTCATTCTCATTGCTGGGGGAAGCAAAGAGGTGGGTAAAGTCTGAACCGCCTAATTCTATTACCACATTGGATGATCTGTCAAAGAAATTCTTAATTAGGTTCTTTCCGTTGGGGAAGACCAGCAACGCTTTGAAGTCAGATTCTAAGTTTCAAGTAGAGAGATGGTGAGAACCTCTACCAAGCCTGGGAGAGGTTCAAGTCGATGTTGAGAGATTGTCCTCACCATCATCAATCAAATAGAGTGTTTCTCATACTTTTATAGAAGGCTTGGAACCTCATACCAAAATCCTGTTAGATTCTGCAGCTGGGGGGAAGCTTTGGAAAAGACATATGAAGAGTTGTATACACTATTGAACCATATTTCACAAGGTAATCCCGAATGGAATGCTGACACAACCCGAGGTGTGGTGAAGAAAGCGGCAGGGGTCTTGGAGGTAGATGGACTCACAACTATTGCTGCACAGATAGCTGCATTACAGAATCAGATCAGCACTCATTTTAGTAGCATGAGCTTGGGGCAGTCACAAGCTCCGGTCAATGCAGTCTAGCAAATATGGTGTGAAGTTTGTGGTAGCAGTAAGCACTCAGCTCCTGGGCAGCTAACCATGAGAGCCCATGATAAGGTGGAAGTATTTGATGTCTACAAAGCCATGAAGCTACCGGCTATTTACGAAGAGTTGTCAGCCATCACTATTGTGGACCAAGAGTCCGCACTTCAGCTTATTGGCCTAAATGATCCCTTGGAAAGAGCATTGGTGGGACATGGTCAGTCAAGGGATGGTGCAACGTATGAAATGGTGCAAGCTCTGAAAGAGGCTAAAATGTTCTTCCGAAAGCAAGAGTTGGAGCCCTTCCAGCGGTCCTTAGAACCACCACCAAAGCCATCAATAGAGGAGACACCCAAATTGGATCTAAAAGTGTTGCCTCCACACCTGCAGTATGTATTTTTGGGGGAAGATGACACATTGCCGGTCATTATTTCAGCAGAACTAACAAACTCACAGGTTCAAGAAGCGTTAGTGGTTCTGAAAAGACGAAAAAGAGCCATAGGATGGCAGATGTCAAACATCCGTGGGATCAGTCCAGCTTTCTGCATGCACAAGATATTGACAGAGGAAGGATCTAAGCCAATTGTACAACATCAAATGAGGTTGAACCCAGTGATGAAAGATGTAGTTAGGAAGGAGGTGATTAAGTGGCTAGATGCAAGAGTGGTATATCCGATCTCTGACAGTGAATGGGTCAGCCTGGTTCAATATGTCCCAAAGATAAAGGGCATGACAGTTTTCACTAATGAGAAGAACGAGTTGATTCCCACTCGAACGGTCACAAGTTGGAGGATTTGCATGGATTATAGGAAACTAAATGAGGCCACTCGTAAGGATCACTATCCTATACCATTTATCGACCAAATGTTGGATAGACATGCAGGGCAGGAGTATTATTGCTTTCTAGACGGCTATTCTGGCTATAATCAAATAACTATAGCCCCGGAAGATCAGGAGAAGACCACATTTACCTATCCCTGTGGGACATACGCCTTCAAGCGTATGCCCTTTGGGTTATGCAATGCACCAACCACTTTCCAGCGATGCATGATGGCGATATTTCATGATATGGTGGAAGACTATGTTGAGGTATTTATGGATGATTTCTCTATTTTTGGTAACTCATTTGTTGTATGTTTGCAGAATTTGGACAGTGTCTTGGCGGGTGTGAAGACTCAAACCTGGTGCTCAATTGGGAGAAGTGTCACTTTTTAGTTAAGGAGGGCATTGTTCTTAGCCACAAAGTGTCTCACAGAGGTTTGGAGGTTGATCGCGCAAAGGTTGAGGTGATTGAGAAGCTTCCACCACCTAGTGAGCCCCGTTTGTGCTTGTGAACATTTTTCATGTTTTAGATTTCTCGGCTTTTATTTTCGGTGCTTTTCCCGAGGATATTCCCCTTGAACCGTAGTCATAGGTAGAGACTGTTCCCTATGATGGATGGATGACGACCATATTAAGGGAATTTAGTCACGTTAGGAAATAGAAAATAAACCCATCATTGTTGGGCTAAAGCATTTCACTTGGTTAGCTGCTAGACTTCGTGGAACATATATTTGGACAAGCAAATGGTTAACTCTAAGTGGATCACATAGGTCGTGATGTTTAACTCTAAATTGCCAAATTTTAGGCTTAATTGTGCTTGCCACTCAATATGGATGCAATCATGAAAGGAGTCTAAGCTAACCAATGGTGACCCTCTATGCCATGTGTAGTGAGAACTAGTTGTATTTCGTGCAAACTAACGTCTAGAATTTGCCTTGTGTGTACAAAAAGTCGGAAATGACATTAAGCATAGAGGATATGATTAAGGCACTTCTTTGTGAATCGAGATAGTTGACGTATCTCATTCAATGTCCCTGACCTTAATGATTTCCCCTAATGAGCCCCGTTTGAGCCTTTGAGCCTAATTTTATTGGAACAACCTCACTAAGAAGCCTTATCCCACTTGTTCAAATGACCTCAATGTCGTTTTGATCCAAATAGATCCCATTGCACTTTACAAAGGCAATATATTAAAGGAGGAAGTGAAAAAGGGGAAAGGAGTGTGGGTGCCTCATTTGTAATCATAAGCTATATATATACATGTTGAAAAAAAATAATATATATTTATATATGATGTATATACTTAGCACACATGTGTATACATAGTCTATTTATGAGTTCAGTCAAGGGTACAAAATCTGTGCTCTATTAATACACTTTGAAAGGAGTTAAAGTGAAAGGCGAAAGAAGTAAGTTGCTGAAAAGCAAAATGTGTAATTGTCTTAAAGTGCAGATGGATAAGAGTCACTACAACCCAAATAATCCTACCAGTCCCTTAGATGACATTACAACCTGGAAAAATCCCTTTTGATCCTATAAGTGATGTTATGGCCGGTTGACTAGTACACTAGGCAAATTCATGATGCATTAGATTTGCTTGGAATAATCTTTGGAGTGTGAGCGATTCAGTACATAATGTGCTTAAGTGTGATTATCTTAATTTCATGGAAATAGAACCATTGTACATCAGTGAGGGCACATAATGGTGGGATTTTGGTTAAGCTAATACTTCGCTATTATGATTTAGACATGTTGGCTGAATTTTCAGTTGAAAAGTTATTCATTAGGGCTTGTGTGATTCAGCTCATGAAAATGGTGAGTGAATACCATGCTTGATGAAGTAAATGGTACTCCATGACTAAAGTGTTTAGCACAACTAGATGTGAGTTACTTTGGTCCTCTAATGATGGTAAAGTAGTTGAAATCATGTCGAGGGTACTAAAAGTTTGTCCGAGGAGGGACAAGGGTATAAGTGTGGGTTGGTAATCTTGGGCGTATTTATACGACCAAACTCCATATTTTCAACCCTTCGGGAGTCTGGATAAGGATAATATGGATGTATTCATGAATGTTTTTAGTTAATTATGGTTGTTTTTCTTTTTCAGATTAATAATTGTGTTGTGACTATTTGCAGGTGGATAAGACAGAGATGTCAGCTGAAGGAGCGAGTTAAACTCCGAGGGGGAGTATGCAAATATTTGGAGAGCGTAAACATTAAGTTGAATTCACCACCGTGTCACGCTAAGAATGGTTCGCGTTGCACAACATGCCACAGTAAATGGGTGGAGGAAGAAAATTAGGGAAAATTGGAAGGCGCAAAATAGTAAAGGTGTGCGATGGCTCCGTGGCATGGAGCTGGAGCTCCGCATTATTCTTCGTTCCATGTTGAAAGGAAGTCTAGCCTCGCCCCAATTCCAGTGAAGCTCAATGACAGCTCTGTGTCACGGAGCTATTTCACCGCGTTGAGCTCCATGCCATGGAGCTAGTTTATTGCTGGGAAATTTTCCACCTGTATAAATAGAACACTTAGGCTTTTATTTTGTTTTATCTGACATTTTGGAGAACATGGGAAACAACAGTTGAGCTGAAGAAAATTCTAAGGTTCTTTCTATTATCTTTTCTTCTAAATTTCAATTGTTGGTATGATTAAAACTTGTTTGAAGATGTTTACTCATCAAATCAGTGGCTAAATTACCTCATTCTGAGGTTGAGGCTAATTGCAGGATTGTGTAATTTCATATTAGTTCAGCTGAATTTTCTTCTTTCATGAACGGTTGTTCTTCTATTCTCGATTTTCATTATTTTAATGTTTGGCCAGCATTAAGGTAAACTTAGAATCCTAATTTGATTCTGAGAGGAAAATTATTAGGGTAGAGTTGGAATAGGGGAATATGTCCTTATCTTTTGCTGTGAATTAGAGGTATAAAAAAAGTGGGGGCTTCGCATGGCCCGCAACCCAGGTATTGATGGGGTGGGCTTAGTATTTTATGGCCCATCAAAATGATGGGCCGGCCCGACCTAACCCTACAAACTCCAAGGCCCGTGTGGGGTAGCCCAAATGGGTTGGGTCGACCCATATTGACAGCTCTAAATATATCCTATCATTACTTGTTGTCCAGACTATAACATTCTCTTTATCCTCTTCCACCACTGTTGTACTCAGCAATTGTATTAGTTGCCTTACTACCTCCATCTCCCAATCATTAAAACCTCTCCTAAAATTCAATTGTCACCCACTGGAGGAATAAATCTCGGACACCTTACCTTCCTCATTTGTAGAACAGTTATATAAAATGGGAAATCTATCTTTAAAACTTACCTCCCCCCCCCACACACACACACACATACATGATACTAGAATTTGATTTTGGCACCATTCCCCAACTTCAATTTAGTATGTTGCTGAAATTATTCCACATTTTACTAATGTCACTTTAGATGGTTCGCATGCAGGATAGAAATATACCTGCAACGTCATATTCGGTTATCAAGGGAAACTATTTTGACTCGCCTGAGGATGAGTTATTGCATCATAGAAATATGTAGTTGCAGGGCTCATAACACAGTAATTGGCTAGAGGTTTGAAAGACCAGAGCCATATTCTAATCTTTCCCGACCATCAACCTAAGAGAGAGGGTAGCTGAAGAATAATATAAATTATACATGCCTGCATGTCATGCCTTAACCTTAGATTGTTCATGCTATTGTTTAAATCACATTTTCTTGATTCAATTAGTGTTACTTTAGATATTACTCTTTGTCAACTTTTAATTCGTTGTGTTATTCACATACTTGCATATAGAAATTGTGACTACTAAAGTAAAAATTACCTTTGAGCTACAGTCTTTGTGGGTTTGATACCTGGCTTAAAAGAGCCACTTTATTACTTGTACGACCACGTGCACTTGCGTGAGTTGGGGCGTGAACACCTAGTCATGGTCTCACAGGATTTTTTGGTTGATGTGGCTAGGCAGCTGGCTAAAGTAGAAAAGCAGCTGACACAGACGCCTCTATAGGTCAAAGTCTTGATGGAGCAGGTTAAGCCGTAGGTGTCAAAGGAGTTGGATACATTGTCCAGTTTGGTGCATGGGCGACTGGACACTTTTGAGTGAAGGATGGACGAGCGCCTTGCACAGTTACAGGCGCTAGAGTTATCCCGATGGTACGCAGAGTTGGGAGCACTATGATCCGAGGTGCGGGACTTGGCCACACGACAGACAGTTGTGGTACCTCCACCAGTACTTCCCGTGATTGATGACGAGTTTGAGGAGGAGCTACCACTGATTTTTGATTTCACCACAAAGAAGCCAGTGGCAAATGCCAAGGGGAAGAGACCTCGTGAGGAGGCAAGTGATGATGTTGATAAATCTCTGCTCCATCAGCAAAAATGAGAGCGGACTGAGATGGAGAGAGCATTACATGAATCAAGAGATGAGGATCAACTGAGAGCCAAGACTAAGGCAGCAAGAGCTCGTGGTGAAGGAATGAGCTCAGTTCGATCTGAGAATGCGTTGGGTAAAGTCGGCAATATTGGAGTTGATGTTGGAGGCGTATCTACACCCTCCACCGAGCAGGTAGCTGACATCTAGGTCGCACAGGTATGTTTCCTATTCCCTTAGTTTTTGTATTGTATATATATGCATCGAGGACGATGCATGCTTTTTTGATGGGGGTGGGGAGGGATACCTGTGCATTCTATTTTGTTGAACATAACCCAAGGGTTTTTCTTGCCAGATATCTTTTTCATCGGGTGTTCCATTTCTAGTAGAACCGGCATGTTTAGGACTTTATTTTGTGTTTTTGTTTTTTGTGTGTCATCCAGAAGAAAGTTAGGAATACTGAAGCAGTCAAGAGCTGAAATTGTTTGATATTTTGATCTTTGATGATTTGATACCCCTCCCAAAATTTTGTATATGTGTATGTGAGAGTTGACAATTATGACCTTTGTGAATCTTTGCATGGCATTGGAACTGTGAACTTGTTTACCATTGTATGGTTGTACCTAAACTAGCGATGAGTAAAATTGATGATGTTGACCTGTGCTATGTGTGAAGTGAGGTCTGCTAGCTGAATTCGATTGTGTGTGTCAATCTAGAACTTGTCTGGTCAGTCGTACTGAGATAGAGGATAAGAAACTAGGAAAGGATCATAGACCATTTTTGATTTATGAGTCCACTTTAGCCTAAAAGACCTACTAAAGTGAATAAACATCCCTTGATCCAAATGTTTGAGCTTAAATTGACCTTTTTTTTCATTTACACCAACTCACCTGCCTGATTTTATTATGAATGAACCTGTTTAGGCCCTGGTCCCTCCTTGGACATTGTGAACTTCAACTCAGGCAAATTGCCTAAGTTGAGGGTGGTTATGATAGGGGTGAGTAAGAAGAGTCGGGTGGAAGTAAATTTGGGTAATGAAAAAGAAGGAAAAAGAGCGAGTGTGGTATGCATGATGAAAAAAAAGAAAAAATTTGTTGTTGTCAAAAAGCAAGAAAAGAAAAGAAAAATAATCTGTGACATCAAGAAGTTTTTGTTGAATAAAAAGTAACCGCATTCGTAGTGTCTAAAGTAAAGAGAAGAAAAAGCAGACAAAGGGGGGAAAAGGGAGAAAATAGAAATAGCGGTGAAAAGTGGAGTAAAAAGGCGTAGTGCCAAGGAGGGTTGAGCTACTAAAATCCATATGTACCATACCCAAGCCCGAGCCTACGTTACCAGACGAGAAAGTCCTATAGTGATCCTAGTTATTTGTCCGAAAATCGAGGTATTGAAAGTAAAGACAAGCCTATGGTATTGTATGCATACAATTCGAATTTCTTTGTGAGAGTGAGTGGATCTTACCCAGTCCCAAGAGAAATATACCGAGATAATCATATACACATGTGTGAGTGTGGGACTTCTTTGAGGTAAAAGCACTTGGTCAACAAAATCGTCTGCAAATTGTCTAGGGCAGTGTTATGGATTTATGTGCATGGTTACAGGTGACAGTATTTTGCAATGTTTTGACTCCTCTATGTTATGGTTGGAAATTTTACATATGCATAGTGTTTTGAGTTGATATGATGAGAGAAGGGTTAGAAAATTTTATTTTGATGACTGTTGTAAATTTCCTAAAGTTTTTCCGATTGAAGCGTCAAAGTAGATTGTTTTGTTTTGTTTTGTTTTGTTTTTGCCTGAGGACATGCAAAAGTTTTAAGTTGAGAGTGTTGGTGTGTCGTGATTTTACGGCACTTTCAACACTTAAAACCAAGAAATTATGCACATTCCAGGTATGTTTATATGGGTATAAGGTATTTTGTGCTTAATGTGTAGGAAAACAGGTTTGGAAGTGATTTTGGTCGAATTAATGCTGAAAACAACTGAATGGTGACTGCTAAGCACTTAACGAGTCATTGGCAAGAGGCACGACCCATCACTTGAAGCGTTGGCTAAAGGGTGAAGTTTTGAAGAGGTGAGACAATGCACTTGATAAGTTGGAGGAACGACTCGTTAGTAACGAGTCGTGAGGTCAACCATTAGGTTTTGAAGAGAAAAGTTCAACCAAGTGTCCAGTCGAGTTGACGAACGACATCACGAGTCATCACCTGAAGGAACGACTCGTTGGCAAGCAACTAGAACCATCCGCGAAGTGCACTGGATTTCCTGAGGAAGTAGACCACGAGGGACCTAACGACTCGTGCTAAGGCACGACGAGTCGTTAGGTGACTCGTTGCCAAGCCTGGATATGCTGTTGAGGACGACTGTTTTAAAGCAAAGAATGACTAGTCAGAAGGCCTAACGATTCGTCACATGGCCCATTGCCACTGCCGACCTGGTTTCCAGATTTATTTAGGAAAAGGATCTCTTTGTATTATAAATACCCAGCTTTAGGTTTATTTTGGGGGGGGGAATTTAGACGATTTTCTGGACGGATTTTAGTCGATATTGAGAGTGAATCTTGAGCGAATTTGTGAGGAATTTCTTGAGAGAATTTTCATACAATTGTTCTTGATTCAAGACACAAAAGCAACATTGGGATTTTATTCAATCTACTTGGATTTTATTCTACAATAATTTGTAAGTTGCAATTATAATTTCTTCTTTATTTTGTGATTCCAATAACACAAACATGAGTAGCTAAACCCATTAACTAGGTTTGTGGGAACCAATATGAATTAACACATATAGGTAAAAATACCTAGTGATTCTTGAACGGGGTTTTATGCATGTATTATTTTTCCCTTCGTTTTGATTGATTCTTGACGGTTGCAAACGTTAGGACATGCCTTATTCTTACTTACTGGATCAAGTTAAAGAATGGGAATAGGGATTAACAATGGAGATTTGAGGCTACCAACCCTCATCTAATATCTTAAACTTGCCTAAGGGATACCTAATCCGATATTAAGGGTAAGGGTCAATTAAAGAACACCCGTATACAGACCAAGTTGCGTGGTGAAAATCATCTAGATAGGGGATCAACCATTTAAGTGAATCTAACTTACCAATATTGCATGTTAAACACAGGAAAAGATCACTAGTGTATAATCCTTGTGGTTATGAAATCTTGGGGAACACAATCTTAGTCTAGTCGTAAATTGAATACAAACCCAATTTGATACAAGCATTCATTAATTTTACTCTTGTTATTATTCCATATGTTTCCACTTTGGAAATAATTAAATCAATAGTAATAGTTATTCGCATTAACCTAAGTTCTTTTAGTTATTCCTCATGATTTTAGTTATGCATGTTATTAGTCATGATATATGTTTTCTGTAGGTTTGACCCAATATTCAGTTTTACTTATGATTATCAGTTTTCAGCTTTGGGTCAATCGATTCAGTTATGATGTTCAGTTATCTTTAGATCATGATTTCAGAAAATAGTATGCAAGCCCTACTCTCATAATCTTATCTTGATTATGCTTTATATTATGCATGATTTAATGATTTTACTTACTTAAGCAGTTTTACTTACCTTACATACTCGGTACATTCCACGTACTAACCGCATACTTTATGTTGTATCACTTTATTAAACAGGCTCCGATATCCAAACTCAGTCTCGCCGATAGCGAGATTCTCAGCTTCAGTACTTCCCGTATCATAGTTGGTGAATCCTCATCTTGCGAGGGCCCTTTTTATCACTTATGTTTTGTCTTTTTAGTTTTCAGACTATAGTGAGTTAGTTAGGGTATGGTCCCATCAACTCGTTGGTGTTAGAGGCTTTTTCATACATAGTTTGTCTTTCAGCTTTCGATTCTTGTATGTAATCAGATGTTATGTTTTGTTAGATTTTTGGTATGTTATTTATGATGATCTTCCACATTAATATGATTGAGTTAGAAGTATGTTCATGTCATAGGTCGACTTGGACCCTCTCGGGGTTTCTTTTCCCGTGTCTCGATCTGGGCCTATGTTCGAATCGTGACACATGAGAAGCAATTGAAGTTGTTTGCTGAGCAGCTGGGCACATTTGTAAATAGAGCTATCACTTCTTCTTTGGAGCTGTATGTGAGACTTAATGCTCGCATTGATGACATGGAGGCACAGATGAATGACAGACTAAATGATATTACCGTGCCAGACTTAGCAAAATTTGCAACCAAGTTGAAGAAAGCTTAAGATGACATTGCCAAGTTGCAGCAAAAGAGGCAAACTTCAAGAATTTGCAGAGTCGGAGGAAGAGAAGGCATTTATAGATCAGTTAGGTGAGTAGCCTAAAGCAGCAAGTAAATAGCCAAGAGAAGGTGTTGGAGATAAGACCAAATCATATAAGAAGAAGCATAAGAAGAGAAAACAAGAAAAAGCAGATTTGCGAGAGGCTCAAAGACTGTCTAGAGCAGAAGAGGAGATGAGACTCGAGAAGATGTGAGCCCCTGTTGGTGGAGCCTCCTTTAGTTCAGCACCCAGAGCTAAGGGGCATGTGACTGGTGCTATAGTTTCTTAAGAGTCACAGACTCTCATTACACCACCTCCAGTTGTAGAGGCTATCTCGCCTGATACGATGAGCGTGTCGGTTACCATTGGCGCCACTACTAAGGTCCTTGGGGGTATACCTCCCCAAAGTGTCGTGCCAAACTCAGGAGCATAGAGCTTCACAGGTTTACCTTACTTCCAGTTTAATTTGATAGGTGCATTGGGGACAATGCTAATTTTTTAATGGGGGTAGGAGTACCTATGAGTCTGTCATATTACTTGCGGGTTTTTATTGTTGTGTTTGTTTTCCCTCAGGTGTATTATCTAGTAGAATTAGCATGTTTAGGTTTTGTTTGAATTTGTTTTGTGATTGTGTTTGTAAAAGAAAATTTGGGAAAATTAGAGTAGTTGTTGGAAATAAACTCGTTTTGTTAAAGTGTTGGCAAATGGAGACCCCTACAAACTTTTAATGTGTCATATGTGTATTTTTGTAACATATTGACCTTGTTGGATCTGTGCATAACATTACCAGTATATTGATATAGCAACTGTGCTTAAGCTAGAGCATACTTTGATAATTAGTCGATGATAGTGCAAACTTGTATCAAGTGTGTGCGAGCTGAATTGTTATTGCTCTTACCTTGTGCATGCATCTAGAATTTGCTTGGTTTATCTTGCTCAAGTTGTAGGGAAACTTACTAGAAAAGGATCATAGGTCATCTTTTGTGATCAATCCACTGAGACTATATGACTATCCAAATAATGTGAATAATCTATTGATCCCTGGTTTTGAGCCTAATTGACCCGTTCATTTCATTAGCCTATTTGCCTACCCATATTTTTTATAATGAACCTGCTTTGGCCCTAGTCCCTCCTTGGACATTGTGTATCTTAACTTAGGCAAATCGTCTAAGTTGAGGGTGGCTACAGTAGGGGTGCATAAAAAGGTTTGGTGTAAAAAGTAGAGTCTGATGGTTGAAAAGAAGTGGGTGTGGTTTGGTTAATAAAGAAAAATAAAAGAAAAGAAAAAAGAATTCCAATAGAAAAGAAAATGACAAGAAAATAAAAATAGTGACATCTTGATAAGGGAAAAGAGAATCAAAATGAAGATCACACCTATGGGTTGGAAAGGGAAATGAATAAAGGAGAGTAAGGGAGAGAAAATAAGAGTGTAGCAAGAGAAATTGTGTAGCGCCAAGGAGGGTCAAGTCACTATATTCATATGTACTATACCCGTCCCCAAGCCTACATTACAAGTTAATAAAGTCCTATAGTGATCCTAATCAAGTGTCTGTAGAACCTAAAACAATGATAATAAGGGCAAGCTTATGGTATTGCATGTGCATTATTGGAATATATTTGTGAGAATGAGTGTTTTGTTCTAGTCTCCATGTAAATTACGTTGTATGTGAATTGGAATTTCTTTGTGGTAAGAGCACTAGAAAAGTGCTATTGATTGCTGGTTATTAGGATAGTCATTGTTGGTGTCTACAAAATTCTATGTTGATATCATAATGTCACCCTTAGATCCTCGTGAGTCAATATGTTAAGTGAGTGTGATATGTGCATGTTTTATTTGTAAAAAGGGAGTTGTAAGTGTGAAATAATCAGTTTTGAGTATAAAGACTACTATAATTTATCCTAAGTTTCTTCTACTTTAATGTGGTGTTTGGTACGTTGCTTGAGGTCAATAAAACATTCTAAATTGAGAATGTTGATGTGCCAGCATTTGATGGTGCATTTGATGCTTTCAACTACGAATTGATGAAAGTTCTTGAGCAACTTTTGTTAGATATAATTTTCTTTGTGTCTACTATACATGAAAATAAATCAAGGCAAGAGATGGTGTGAAATAGGATGAAAGGACCAAGTGAAGGCCTAACTGACGAGCCATCAACCATGTGATGGGCCGTCACATCTATCGTCGAGCTAAACCTTCTGATACTTGACAAGTGACGGCAACTCTGACGGGCTATCAACCATGTGATGGACCATCAACTTTAGTGTCAAGCTTAAGCAATGGTAGCGCAAGGTCAGGAAGAACTAACAATCAAAGTGACAAAACATTAAATAAGTGATGAGTCATCAACTATGGCATCATTACTGGTGCAAACGGGAACATCACTTGATAAGGCTGACGGCCTAAGTGATGGACCTTCAGCTTGTCGATGGGCCATCAACTTGGGTGTCACATGAGAAGTGGGACTCTGATTTTGAAGTTCAGTCTTGAATTACCCTAGGCTATAAATAGCAGCTGCTAAGTTTAGTTTGGATATCAGACTTTTGTGAGAGAAAACATCAACTTGTACATTACTTTTTAAAAGTTCTTGAAGATAATATTGTTGAGTATTGGAATTATAATCAAGGTTCTATCTCTTCTTTTTAAGTTGAATCTTCTTTGATGATTATAATGGTTGTTGTGACATCAATGATCATGTGCGGCTAAGTTTCATTACTAGGTTATGGGATTCATGGTAGATAGACATAACTATGGTGATTGATGTGTGGATTTGGTTAGTGTAGTTATGTGTATTATCACTTTTTTGGTTTTGAATGATTTCTAATGGTTGCAAAAATTAGAACAACCCTAAGGTTAACTTGCTTGAGTAAGAGGTATAAATCTGGGCAAAAAGAATTGATAATAAAGATTCAGGTGTTAACCCTTGTCTGACGATTAATGTTGTAATAAGAATAATCGACTTAGGTGAATTATTATAGCTCAGTATTCATCACTCTTAGTTTGAGAATATAAGATTTTTATCTGTCTGAATAGGTCAAGAAATATTTGGATGGAGTAATTGAGTAAACAACCTGCACACATAACACTAAACAAATCCACCATAATCAATCACCGAACGTCGCTAAGAAATTATGATGATCATAACCCTAGTTTCTATTCTTCTTGGATTTGATAATAATAAATTATAGTTGGTACCTATTGAATATGACTGATATTAAAACATAAAAAAAATTCCCAAACCCCTATTCTTACGTAAATACTTGACTAAAAGAAAATAAGCACACAACACTTATTTTTCATCATACTCCCTGTGGAATTCGACCCCAAATTTGTTGGGTTTTATATTTGATAACGACTGTGTTATACTTCTTATAGTAGAGGTGTAATTTGGGCGTATCACTCACCAAAGATTTCATCTAACTACTACACATGACCAGTTCTTACCTCGCATTTCATCCACACTTATAATCTAAGATGGAACTAGTACACCGCAATTGTCATCAAAGAAGTATCTACTTTCTCCCATCCTTCCCTTACCTAGCTTCTTTTACTACTATCTATCAAGTCAAAAGGAGGATCACTAAAAGAATAGAGTATGAGCATTAGGAATACGAGGGATACAACTCAATCATGACTTATACTTAGCATGACTTTGTCACTCAAGGTGAGGTCTCAGGAATCAAGTGCAATGGACACGAGTACTTCACATACTAGGCATATAAGGCATGAATAAAGGGTTATTTTGGGCATATATGTTATAACCACCATTACCATTATGGGTGAACGTACATAGGGCTTAGGGTAAGAAAATCATAAGCACGAATTGTTCAAGAAATCTAATCTAAGCATATACATGACATAGCATGATTTTATTAGCCATTAAGGCATATCTTGAGGACTGAATTCATAGTACTAAGCATACAGTGAGACATGAGTTTATATATATATAACGATTCATAACATAAAACAGAGATTTTTGGAATCATAGACTAAGACTAGGATCGCTGTCTGAAGCGGTTGCTTCTCATTCTAGGAATCTCATTATGGGCATGGGTATGCATAGAGTACTTGGACCTTAGACGTGGTCATGGCATGAATACATATGACATAAGTAGAGTGTCATATTAACTAAAGTGCAAGGAATACACCTGAATAAGAATGGATCGACATCCCATAGTTACTTCTCCTGGAACTTTTCACAATTCAAAATCTCCAGACTTGACTTGGTTCTTCACCTTATCACCCACCCCCCACCCCCCAAAAAAAAGCTCAAAATTCAATGTTCTAAGTCCTTATACCTTTTCTCTAGATCGGGCTATAATCAAATAACTCTTGTGGGGTTGGGATATCACTATACATATGGATGCTAAACTCTCCTTCAACGACTACATTTTTTGGTACTAAAATTATGCTAGTATTTCTTGATGAGGTAACTCTTAACTTCCCTTTTGCCTCTAAGACTATCATTGCAGGATTTTTACTTTCTCTGACTTATCAACTTCAAACATTTAATCTTCTATCCACCCAATAAAAAGTGTTAAATCTTATACTAAGAGGCTCAAATCATCTACCTTATTTAAAATTATCTAGCTTTTGCTCTTAGCGACACCATATAGTACATACCTATCATTCTTCACACTTTTCAACTCAAGTAAACTAGGCACACATAGCAATTTAGGAGCTTAGAATCTAGTGTAACTACTTTCTACCTTGGTGCATATCTTCCTTTTTGACATTCAAGGCTCTACTTCACCTATTGACTTAGCCTCCAATCACCTATACTTAATCTTTCTCTAACACATTGACATATTGACATGCCCTCACGATCTTCTACTCTAGTTCAAATGTGCTCTAAGTGATCTTTACCAACAAGTCTTCCTCTAAATACTACCATGAATCTATAAAACTTATTACTCTTAGATCAA
Organism: Datura wrightii; assembly: GCA_035772735.1. Lineage (NCBI taxonomy): Eukaryota > Viridiplantae > Streptophyta > Magnoliopsida > Solanales > Solanaceae > Datura > Datura wrightii. Next base: position 188,017,095 of record JASDFA010000018.1, on the reverse strand, counting down.
CACCAAGGGACTTATCAACCCATTACTTACCTTATAGATACATGACTATTGATACATACTCCCCAATCACTATATCCACTTTTGGCTTCCATGCTTCTAACTTCATATTTCTGGCTCTAGGTTCATTCTACTGCTCATGGCTCAGACAACCCAAATCACACTATCTCTAGGGTAACAAAACTACCCAATTACTTAGACACACACTCTCCCACTAAAGGTTTCATCTGCATTTAAGTTTCAAAAGAGGGGGCACATCTTGTTGTAGGCTCAACGAACGATTCAAGATAACAAAAGTGCATTCTTGCGATGCATTAGACTTAGCTTCAATAATAAGCTCCTCTTAAGCCCTTGTGTAGTCCCTTAACCTTCTGTTAGCTCTATCTGAGAGCACCTCGCTGATAGGAATCTGAGCTTTGTTTCTTCTACCACCTCTAAGATGAGGTGTTGTCAACGGAACAGGAACAAGGCACGAATCTGTATAAGTTTCTTATGGCATCACTCTATTACACGATCTAGAGTATGAAAGAATGGACAACTTTTCTTAAATGTCTGTAGTCCCTTATTTATAAAAGTGGGGCCCAGAAAATCCTAAACGAGATCCTACTTAAATGACTTCATAGACTCCTTAGGACACTTGAACTCTGCACTCTGATACCAAATTTGTAATGCCCCGAGCCTACACCATTGAATGCGACTGGCATCCATAACCATAAGTGGCCCGAGCGAACCCTTGGTCTGATACTACGGAAGCTAAACCATGAACCAAACTCTTATAAAATAATAAAATAAACTTTCATTAAACTGAAATATAAATTCATTTGAAAATTTATACAGTTAACTAACTAACTGTCTATGAAACCCCTACTAACATACTGAGTATTATTTACCGAGACAAGGCCCCTGATCTTCCTTTATTTAATAACTCAACTAGAAATAGCTAAATCCCCTGAATGCAAGAAGGACTAAGACAAGCTGAGGAGTGATATCTTAATGGAGCACTTGCGAATGCATCTGAGTACCTGGACCTGCATCATGCAGCTACCAATGGCATCAATATATGGATTGTATGGTATGTAACAAAGTTGAGTAAGCAATACTAATAACTGACAAGTTGCAAAACTGATGCATGAATATGATATGAAATCAAGATCATGAATTAACTAAATGACTAAGACGATATGACTGAACTTCTGAAACTAAACAATAAGGGTTGTATGTAAGTGATTATAAAACATGTTTTAAAAACTAGAGTGGGAACTGAAATCATATTGTATAAGGAAAATAAATGGAAAGAACATAAACTAATGTACAATGACCTAAGGACATGCATATATAGTTGAACAAATATGTAAGTCATGAAATAAATCCATTTATCTAAAAACATAGGCCATGTATCTCTACTATTGAAACTGCATCTATGGGAGGTTATCATAACGGACATAAACCATGTAAGCAACATGGAGTCCACCATGTAACCCTAGTTGGAAGGGTGTTCTCTACCTTACCAAGGGCAAGAACCATCACTGGTATGAATTCATATATGAGCCCATTCGGGCGAAGGGAGACACTCTCAACTGGCAAGAAACCCTTATCCTGAGGGGCATGTAGTTTGGGACTTGGGTTATCTGAACTTGCATCTTCTCGATGCTAAGTACTACACCAAAAATTGTATATATATGCTCATAAATATAATTGAGGTATGAAAGGTTTCATGGACTAGTTCAATTACTAATTACTGAAATAACTGAAATTCTAAACTAGTCATGCAAGCTATAACTAATTCTGAAGTCATGAGATCATAGTATAATGAATTATTCTAAAAATATGCTCAAATTGAGTAAATCATACTAAATTCTTAATATATAGAGTTACACGGAGATTTTTTTTCTAAAAATATTGTGAACTATGCATAACTATTATATTCATGTAGGGATAGTGAGGGAAATATAATATACTGACATTCACAGCTTTTGCACCAAAGAGCTTTTATGCTCAAAACTATGTTGTGCAAATGAGCTTCTATGCTCAAAACTGTGTTTTAAAAACATGTCTGTAGTTTCTTTCTGAAAATCATATACTGAAGCTAAAGATGACTGAACTGAAACTCTTTTCTGAAATATTTCTCTAAGACTAAACTTTGCTTTCTTTCTAAAATCATGTATTTAAAGACAAATATGCTTACATGAACCTTTCTTGAAGATGCTTTCTTAAACTTGAAAACTACCTTTACTCATGAAACAATGCATATAAATAGTATGATAATACTTTCAAACAACTTTAGCTAAAAATGGTCCATGTCATAGAAAAACCATGAACCATTAATCAATGATATGAATTATAACAATCTCAGCGGTAGAAATAACAATAATCAATTCAAGATACAAAAAATTTGAAATATGAGATTTTGGGTAAAAATTCTAGCTTTAATCTTACTAAAACTAAAACTTTGAGGTAAGGTATGAGGAAGAACAGGGTTCCTCATTTATGATAGCTTTACATACCTCAAAAACTCCAATCTTCAATAGAGAATCTGAAAAACTAACTCTGAGACCTTACGAACTGGTTCCCCCAATCATTCCTAGGATTTTTCATCAAAGAGATTTTTGCCCTAAAACCATGAGTTGATATAATCGTAATGGAAAACATAATTTAGACTTGAGTTTTATTCCCTTACGGTCCTTCACCTCAAAATCAAATTCTCGAAGCAAAAGCACCCACCGAATCAGATGAGATTTTGCATCCTTCTTTGCCATCAACTACCTCAAATCAGCATGATCAGTGTAAATTGTCACTTTTGATCCAAGAAAATATGACCTGAACTTTTCGAAGGCATAAACAATGGTAAGTAGTTCTTGTTCTGTGACAGTCTAGTTCAATTGGGCTATATTCAGAGTTTTGTTGGTATACACTATCAAAAATTGCCCAAAATGAGGGTCAACACCGATGGACAGGGTCTTTTTTTAGCAAAACCGATGTCAAACCAATGCACTTATAGTCGTCAGAATTTAGCTTGTGGGAATCGTGATACCGACGGACAAGGTCGGTTGAAATCGAGGGATAGCCGACTCAGTAACCCATTTTAAAAAATAAAAATTAATTCAAAAAAAATTTAAAAAATCGAGGGACAGGGTCGGTTTGTCATCGGTTTTTCAGAAATATATATATAAAAAATGTAGCTACTTAGAATCGAACTCAGGTATTTACTATGGCAATTAGAAAATTCTACCATTTGAATATACATGCTCTTTGATGAAATATTTCCTTCAAAATCGACCCAATCCCTCGATTTTTATTAAAAGAAAATCGAGAAACACCATTGGTTTTTTAAAAAAATATATATTTTTTTAAAATAATTTTTGCACAAACAATCAATGAATAATCTACCCTGTTTGATAATTTTTTAAAAAATTAATTAAAAATAAAAATAAAAACAAAATCTGACGGATTGGATCAATTTTTAGACCGACTCTGTCCATCAATTTTTGTTCCCTCGGTTCTGATAAAAATTTTAGTAGTGATAGTAGATGGGATGCATAACTTTTTCATTTTGCTGTCCAAATACTGCTCCAATGGCCATGCCACTAGTGTCATACATGAGTTCAAAAGGTAGTGACCAATCGGGGGTAGTAATGATAGGCGCGGTGCTCAATCGCCTCGTTAGTTCTCTGAATGCCTTCAAGCATAAATCATCAAAGAAGAACTTGGCATCCTTCTCAAGTAGTTTATACATGGTCTGGGCAATCTTTAAGAAGTCCTTGATGAACTTCCTTTAGAAGCCAGCATGACCGAGGAAACTCCTTACTCTTTTCACCAATATTGGTGGGGGAAGCTTGGTAATAATATCAACTTTAGGTTGATCCACCTCAATCCCCTTTTTGGAGGTCTTATGCTCGAGCATGATTCCTTCCTTGACCATAAAGTGGCATTTTTCCCAATTTAGCACAAGGTTGGTCTCCTCACCCTGCTTCAACACTTGACCCAAATGGTCTAAGCATTCATAAAATGTGTCATCCTCCCCAGAGAAGTCATCCATGAAGACTTCTAGGAATTCCTCCGCCATCTCTGAGAAGATAACCAGGATGCATCTTTGAAACATTGTTGGGGCATTGCATAAACCAAAGAGCATCCTTCTAAATACAAAGGTCCCATAACGACATGTAAAAGTCATTTTCTCTTGGTCCTCTAAAGATATATTGATTTGATTATAACTTGAATAACCATCAAGAAAGCAATAAAAGGCTCGCCCCACAACCCGATCTTACATTTGATCAATGAAAGGCTTGGGAAAATGGTCTTTACAAGTAGTCGCATTAAGCTTTCAATAGTTCATGCATACTTTCCATCCCATGACAGTGTGTGTAGGGACTAACTCATTGCGCTCATTTGCTACCACCGTCATTCCTCCCTTATTTGGTACATATTGCACTGGACTTACCCATTGGCTGTCAGAAATGGTGTAAACCACTCCAGCATCTAACCACTTGATGATCTCTTCTTTTACTACCTCTTGTATAGCTGGATTCAGTCTTCGTTGGTGTTCTATACTATGGGAACTGCCTTCCTCCAATATAATCTTGTGCTCACAAATACCTGGGGGAGTACCATGGATATCTGCTATGGTCTACCCAGTAACCTCCCAATGTTGTTGGTGCTTTTTGATCACCTTTTATACCTGTTCCTCATTTAAGAATGATGATATAATGATAGGCAGAGTTTCCTCCGGACCTAAAAACTTGTAGCATAGATGAGATGGTAAAAGTTTCCATTCCAACTTTGGAGGCTCCTCAATGGAGGGTTTAGCTGGATGAGTGGATCGATTTTCAAGATCAAGTGATAACTTCCTAGGCCTGTAAGGATGATGCCCAAGCCCTTCAAGTGAATTCACTACCTCCCTGCTTGCTTTTCCATCATCATTAAGATCATTAGACTCCCAAGTAATAACAAGAACCCCTCCTAGGTCACCTTCATCCATGTCAGCCAACTCATCAAACACTAATTTTCATGCAAAGGATCACTGAAGTTTCATGCCCTTATCCACTTTAAATATAACCTTACCATTGTTCACACGAAACTTGACTTCATTATGCTTAGAATCCATCAAAGCCCTGTCGGTGGCTAGAAATGGGCGTCCCAATATAATAGGAACTTCTACATCCATTGCGTATTCTAGCACCACAAAATCTACAGAAAGCGTGAACTTTCCTAATTGCACCAAAATATCATCAATAATCCCTACCGGTAGCTTGATTAATCGATTAGCCATTTGTAACCTCATGTTAGTAGGTTGAAGGAGACCTAATCCCGTGCACTTGAACATTAAAAAAGGCATCAGTTGATACTTGGCCCATTGTCATATAAGGCATGTACGTAATCATAGCTCCCAATTCTGCAAGATACAATGAATGTACTTGGATCCTGTCATATAAGGCATGTAGGTAATCATAGCTCACAATTCTGCAAGATACAATGAATGTACTTGGATCCTACTTTTACTCAATATTAGTGTCAATGATGATAGCAGTCACCAGGTAGTCATCGAAATCAGCTCTTTGTTCTTAAATGGTAGCCTCCTTGTGAGCAACATTTTCAAGTACTTAGAAAACCCTGGCATCTCCTTGATGGCTTCAATAAATGGAATGTTCAAGGGTACTTTGTTCAACAACTCAAAATACTTAGCTATTCCTTCATCATTGTGCTTCCTTTTAAGCTGTTGAGGAAATGAAGGCCTAGGAATAGGATGCTTGAGTGAGGGGAGTAGGTCCTCCACCTCAATTTTTTCACTTACTTTCTCACTTGATGCTTCATCCTACATTTCCCTTGGTATTGCATCCAAATTTAGGGATTGTTTTTCATCATCATGTATGTCTTGTTCTACAATCATACGGGGTTGTGAGCGCAACACCTTCCTACTTCTTGTTGTGATAGTTGAAAAAGAAGCGAAAGGATCCTCTTCAAGACTATCAAAGGCCTTATCAAAATAAATGATGGGTGTATCATTATAGCCCCGAATCTCGCTCTTATGGAAATCAAGACTCTGAAGTGACTCTGACTAGGAATTCACCACCTCAGTCGCATTTCTGAGAATTATTTCCTCCTCCTGTTGATTTTGCAATATTTTGGTGACATACTCTCCAATAAGGAGCTAGTAGAGTCAAAGGTAGGGTCAAGTGCAATACTCCAAAAGTTTCTTAGGTCAGACCTGAGGCTTGCAGTAAGAAAATAATTGTTACACCCCATAAGTTCCTAACCGCTTAATCGGCCTATTCGTATGTTGGTTGAGATGTTTAGAGTGCCATATGTACGAGGAAAGGGCCCGGGGAAAGGCCGAACAAGTGCCAAGTCGGGATTTCGCGGGAGGAGGCCGAACCAAGCTTCCCAGAGGGGCAAAGTGGCATGGATCAGCTCCTCCGCGTTAGCCAACGTGGCACGGAGCAGAATCAGCGCGATGGGCAGAGTACCACATCGCCTTGTCTGCTGCCTCAAGTATATAAAGGCCTCACACTTAGAAGTTAGATCATTTTTAATTTATCCTCGGCCAGCAGAGGTAAGAATGAAGGAGAACATTGGGGAATCATCTGATTACTCCACTAAACGCCGTCCAAATCTAAATTAACTCCGGTTAGTAAAGTATAAGGCTGCAGAGAGCATCGCTACGGAGTTATTTTCATAAAATACGCCTGACAAATCGTCGCCCCGCCGAGCCTAAGTTGACGGAATTATTTCAAACTAGTGTCAATACGATCACGTGCCTAAAGTAAGTACTTATCCCTTCTAGATTCTCGAGAAATTACGAGTTTTTGATCGTCTTTCGATAAGTTAAAGTATAGTCAGTATATATATATATATATATATATATATATATATAAGTTATTATTTTCTTCGAATTCAGTAACGAAGTTGGCCCTATTCTTCCATTAATATGATTACAGTTGAGAAGGGCAGTTGAATACGAGCTGTTACTCATCAGTTAGTCAGAAAACGGTGAACGAGGTATGTAAAGCTTAACTCTTGGAAAGTATCCTTGTCGTACAGTGTTACTACTTATGTTATCGAATAGAAATAACGATCTCAGATGCTGCAGACGATTGCTACCATTACATTGTGATTCGATATGTTGTAATTAGTTTTTATTGATATACATATATAAATATTAGATATGTTGTGATTAGCTGCTAATAGGGATTACAATTACATAAATTTTGGTTAGCTGCTAGAAAACGTATACAGATCCTACTGCAGGATCCCTCGCTGAAAGGGAGCAAGTTAAATGTGATTCGCGTTATGAACGCTATGGAAACTCTTTTAGTTCTCAGTTTATTGTGATGGTAGACTTATATGTTTGTTGCCAGGCCTAGACTTCAGAAGCTCGCAAGAGTTATTGTCCTAAATCAGTCGGTTAAGTAGTATGGGCGCAGTTAGGCGGTCTAGCGGCCAGTTGGCGCCTGTATTTTTAGAAAAGCATCCCTAGAGGTCATTGACGTTATCGCACGTTCCAGAGCTGGAAATAAAGACAGAATAGGTATATTCTAGAGTTAGCGACACCAGGATTGTCAAGTGTATTGAGTGATCGTCTGCCATCCCTTTAGCCTTATCAGTGATTGTAAGTCTTAGTTGACCTAACAGTTACCACATAGGATGCCCAGCAAGCCGTCCCAATCGTCCGAGTTAGATAAACCCTTGGGTACCCCAAGGAGGGGTCCACATCAGTAGTCAGTGACGAGCCAGCACCCTAGCTGGTTCTTGTAAGGTATTTAGATACATAGTGCCAGGAGAGGGCCATTCTATATAGAATTGCCTATAAAATTGAGAATTTCCCAAAACAGTAATATAGATCCGAGTAGATTCAAACAAGGTCTAAGGAGTCAGTAGTACTCTACTAGTATAGTGTTAACCACAAGTTAAGGAGATCGGTAAGCTCCCTGTGGAGGACAAGAGACTGGTCGCGTAGAAGAAAGTTCGACCAAGCCCAGCCCTATAGTTGTTTAATTAGAAGAATAAAGTAGTTAGCTATCCGTAACCCCACAGTTATTCATGAGTTATAGATGTACGAGTAGGACATTCAAAGTATTGTTAGGCCACTTCAGACCTCGCTCTATTCAGCCCAGACTATTAGAGATCATGATCACTATCAGGATCCTCTAATCAAATACGGGCACATGGCGTGCCTGCAAACAGCAATACAGGTTATCTCAAAAGTGAGTAGCATGAGTGTTATGCCCAGAAAGCCAGCACGCTCTCTTTATACAGATAGATTGATGTGTCAGTATAGCACCTTGTTGGGGCTGCGCACAGTTAGAAGCCTTCCATGACCGCCCTAGGGTTAATAGCTGTGTCGACTAGCCCACCAGGGGCAAGGATACGTCGCTCTACGGAGCGGCATGCTGTTCGCAGGGGACGAAGATGGGGATCCAGATCCTCATATTGTCGTGGTTGGCCTTATAAACACCCCCACCAAGCATTTACGCCCGGGGTATAGATGTCAGGAGTCCTTCAAACTCAAACACAGCTACAGTTCAAGGGCCAAGTGGGCCCAGTTGTAGACCCAGGGGACCGGTAGGTTGGCTACAGTACCAGTAGAGTTATAGACACCTGAGTAGAGGTATATAGATTGAGATGTGCTCGCCAGGACTTATGGGGTCCTGAACGAGTTATTCTGTGTTGATTGTACCTCCTGACTTATGGGGGCCAGGTGGGGTTCTTGTATGAATTCTTGTCTGCTAGTTGTAGTGTATAAATGTGTAAGTATGCAGTCTTAGCTTATATACATGTAGTGTCAGTTAGATGCAGATTACGAATCAGAAAGCGTACAGGTTAATCTTTTGGCTCTTCTTTTTATTTACTTTTAGTCCTATTCAGCTTATCTATTGCCTTACATACTCGGTACATATTGTACTGACGTCCTTCCCGGGGCGCTGCATTACTTACCTGTAGGTACATATAGACGAGGAGCACGTCCCTCGTAGTTCCAGTCAGCCGTACAGTACCATCAGCTCCCTTCTTTCGTGGCTAGTGTGACAAAGGTTTATACCTTTTGTTTGTACAGTATGGGTAGGTCAGGGCCCTGTCCCAACCATCTTATTACTCCTAGAGGCTTGCAGATTGTGTTACTTCCCTATGGTTAGATGATATCGGTCGTGTGGGGCCATATGTGTTTCAGATTATGTGTGTTGGTCGTGTGGGGCCCTATTTAGCTGTTGATTGGTGGCCTTGTCGGCCCGCATAGAACTCCCTATGATTGTTTGTATTTAGTTAGTTGTTTACTTTCACAGGGGCTATAGGACTTATCGGTCGGGGTTGTATTTACAGCCACTATATAGCCCATTGGTTTCTTGATTCATGAGTTAGAGTCAGCCCTGCACCTGAGGTGCTTAGGCTCAGTCAGTTCAGCAGTTCAGGTCCTAGTAGGGCACCAGGTGCCAGTCATGCCTCCCAAGGCGGGGCGTGACAAACTTGGTATCAGAGCAGGTCCTATCCCAGGGAGTCTGCAAGCCGTGCTAAGTAGAGTCTTGTGTATGATGTGTTGTGCACCACATACAAAAGGCAGGAGGCTGCAATGCATGATAGGATGGTTACTCTTTCTTCTTCTCAGATCGTGCTATAGAGCAAAGTTGTACAGCGTTAAGTCCCTAAGTTTCCTTGTTATGTCAGTCTAGGGTAATCTTTAATATAAGAAAGACACCAGCCAGTTGCAAAATAACTACAGCAGCAGGAGGAGGTATCATTAAGACGCCACAGTTGGGAGATAGTCAGCCTAAGGACGGGAGCGGACGTCCTTGATCTCCCCAATACTCTCCCGAGGTACCAGGACCCTCAAATGTGATACATCTACAGCACCGTCCCCAGTTCATTTTTATAACCTCAGAGTAGGAAGTCAGGAGTATAGCGTATATATGAGTCGACTTATCTGTTAGATATACAAGATCTGGTCAAGACGATAGTTAATATTAGATTACCTGATGGATGTGAGAAAGAGAGGGAAATGCAGGATTCCCACCTCCATCCTTTCGAATGTTGTACAGTTCCATATTCCCATTTCATTGCGGTAAGAAAAGGCTATTCCTACCTCATAGTTTTGTTTCCAGTATAGCAAAGGGCGTAAGAATTGAGGCGATATTTCCCAGAGTAAATAGTAAGCGAAGGTTGGATTTCTTTTACTCCAAAAAGTGTTAGGAAAGAGTAGGGAGCCCAATGTTTATGTAAGTTGTCCAGACCATCAAGGTAACAAGTCAGAAGAGCGGGTAAGACTACCAGCTTACTCGAAGAATGTGTAAGAAATCCATCAGTGATAAATTCCCAGTAATGTCAAGTTCAAGTCAGAAAAAGGCTGAATCTGCCGTAGCATGCTAATGACAGCAGGATATGCCTGCAAGATAATGGTTATGATCTTAGTTTGTGATATCGAAAGACAGGGAGGTCATATGAATAAAATGGGTCCGACTACAATCTAGAAGAAGTATAGGCAGAAACCTGGCCAGTAACATTATTAACAATGTAAGGCGGGTACCATGAACCCCAGAGCTCAGTCTAAGGAAGGTAAGGGGAAAAGCACGAATACCATACTTTGGGAGAAATTAGAATCACCTCCAGGTTGATAGAACATCGCATATGGAGGACTAAGCCTCGGGTTAACAGTTAAGAGACAGTAAGGTTGTAGCCTAGAATGTTGCGGTACGCCCGCCTAAGGGGAAGGTAAGAGAGTGCCGACACGGAGACTCTAATCTAATGCATCTTGGAAACAAGGCCCAGCAGACAGTTACGGGCCTTCAATATAACAACAAGCAAGGTCACAAGGTCTGGATGTTGACCTCATGGTCCAAGGGTGGCGAAACTTCAAATAGCAGATCATAGCTAAGATTGCTCCCAGAATTTAACAAAAATTCAATGAGATGGTACGAGAGGACAGGAGATATCATTAAATTATAGAAGCAGAGTCCCAGTGACAGGCCAGAAAAGGTGAAATAGTAGGAACTGAGTTATCCAATATAAGAGATGGTCGTGTCTGCAAGGGAGTGGAGAGTAATTAATATGAATATAGTCACAGGGTTATCTCACACCAGGCATAGCCTGACCTTATTTGAGTCAGCATAATAAGACCAATGAGGTCAATTCGTGCCTTGCCAGAAGAATTTATGTCACCATTAAGAATTATGTCAGGTTAAATACCCCAGAAGTAGATGGAGTGTGTGGAGCCTCAGTGTTTGATAAACTCCGATGGAGGGGCGCAATCTACGACTAAATTTTAGGAAGGGATGTTGGAACACATGGTGACATATGTTAACTTAAGCATAGTTCCTCGTACCCTAATTGGTGGCTAAGTAGAATATACAACTCATACTCTCGAGGCCCACTATAAAAGGAAGTGGAAGCCTTCTGAATGATAACTTTAGGCAGATAGAGCAAACCTGGACATTTTAAAATGGGAAGAAGGAAACAGTAAAGCAGTCAAAGACGTCCAAATCACTAAGGAGCTAGCTTATGAAGAAGCTCCAGTAGCCATACTAGATCGGCAGATCTGCAGACTAAGAACTAAAAATGTTGTTTTTGTTGAAGTGTTATGGTGAAATGAGAACTGAGAGGAGATGACCTGGGAAGCGGAAGACGATATGAAAACCAGATATCCTCATTTATTTCAGGCTTAGTCAGATTGTGCAACTAGAGGTATGTGGTTGTTGTTGGTTCATAAGTTGCATTATATACATGTGTATGTGAGATGATTGATTTCAGTCTATCGTGAAGTGAATGCCATAGTATAGTGTGGAGTACCTGTATTGGACTTTTCTGCGTTTTAGGGTTTTTGGATAGTCCATATTACAGGGGAGACTCTGCTGAAATTTTTCCAGAATAAGTAATTGCAAGGTTAAGGTTCTTGCAAGTAGAAGCTAACATTCGAGGACAAATGTTCTTAAGGAGGAGGATGTTACACCCCGTAAGTTTTTGATGTTTAGTCGGCCTATTCGTATGTTGGTTGAGAGTTTTAGAGTGCCATATGTATGAGGAAACGGCCCGAGGAAAGGTCGAACGAGTGCTAAGTCGGGATTTCGCGGGAGGAGGCCGAACCAAGCTGCCCAGAGGGGCAAAGTAGCATGGAGCAGCTCCTCCGCGTTAGCCAACGTGGCACGAAGATGAATCAACGCGATGGGCATAGTGCCACGTTGCCTTGTCTGCTGCCTAAAGTATATAAATGCCTCACACTTAGAAGATAGATTATTTTTCATTTATCCTCGGCCAGCAGAGGTAAGAATGAAGGAGAACATTGGCAAATCATCCGATTACGCCTCTAAACACCGTCCAAATCTAAATTAACTCGGGTAGTGAAGTATAAGGTTGCAGAGAGCATCGCTGCGGAGTTATTTTCTTAAAATACGCCCGGCAAATCGTCGTCCCGCCGAGCCTAACTTGACGAAATTGTTTCAAACCAGTGTCAATGCGATCACGTGCCTAAAGTAAGTACTTCTCCCTTCTACATTCCCGAGAAATTATGAGTTTTTGATCTTCTTTCGATAAGTTAAAGTATAGTCGGTATATATATATATATAAGTTATTGTTTTCTTCTAATTCAGTAACGAAGTTGACCCTATTCTTCCATTAATATGATTATAGTTGAGAAGGGAAGTTGAATACGAGCTGTTACTCATCAGTTAGTTAGAAAACAGTGAACGAGATATGTAAAGCTTAACTCTCAGCAAGTATCCTTGTCGTACAGTGTTATTACTTATGTTTTCGAATAGAAATAACGATCTCAGATGTTGCAGACGGATGCTACCATTAGATTGTGATTCGATATGTTGTAATTAGTTGTTATTGATATACATATATAAATATCAGATATGTTGTGATTAGCTGCTAATAGGGATTACAATTACATAAATTTTGGTTAGCTGCTAGAAAACGTATACAGATCATACTGCCGGACCCCTCGCTAAAAGAGAGCAAGTTAAATGTGATTCGTGTTATGAACGCTATGGAAACTCTTTTAGTTCTCAGTTTATTGTGATGGTAGACTTATATGTTTGTTGCTAGGCCTAGACTTCAGAAGCTCCCAAGAGTTATTGGCCTGAATCAGTCAGTTAAACAGTATGGGCGCAGTTAGGCAGTCTAGCGACCAGTTGGCGCCTGTATTGGTAGGAAAGCATCCCTAGAGGTCATTGACGTTATTGCACATTCCAGAGCCAGAAATAGAGACAGAATAGGTATATTCTAGAGTTAGCGACACATGGATTATCCAATGTATTGAGTGATCGTCTTCCATCCCTATAGCCTTATCAGTGATTGTCAGTCTTAGTCGACCTAACAGTTACCACGTAGGATGCCCAGCAAGTCGTCCTAGTTGTCCGAGTCAGATAAACCCGTGGGTACCCTAAGGAAGGGTCCACATCAGTAGTCAGTGACGAGCCAGCACCCTAGCTGGTTCTTGTAAGGTATTCAGATACAAATTACCAGGAGAGGGCCACTCTATATAGAATTGCCTATAAGATTGAGAATTTCCCAGAAAAGTAATATAGATCCGAGTGGATTCAGACAAGGTCTAAGGAGTCAGTAGTACTTTGCTAGTACAGTGTTAACCACAAGTTAAGGAGATCAGTAAGCTCCCTATGGAGGACCAGGGACTGGTCACGTAGAAGCAAGTTCGACCAAGCCCAACCCTATAGTTGTTTAATTAGAAGAATAAAGTAGTTAGCTATCTGTATCCCCATAGTTATTCATGAGTTACAATGTCCGAGTAGGACATTCAGAGTATTGTTAGGCCACTTCAGACCTCGCTCTATTCATCCCAGACTATTAGAGATCATGATCACTATCAGGATCCTCTGATCAAATATGGGCACATGGCGTGCCTGCAAACAGCCATACAGGTTATCCCAAAAGCGAGTAGCATGAGTGTTAGGCCCAGAAGGCCAGACACACTCTCTTTATATAGATAGATTGATATGTCAGTATAGCACCTGGGTTAGGGCTGCCCTCAGTTAGAAGCCTTCCATGACCGCCCCAGGGTTAATATATGTGTTGACTCGCCCGCCTTGGGCGAGGATACGTCGCTCTACGGAGCGGCATGCCGTACGCAAGGGATGAAGATGGGGATCCAGATCCTCATATTGCCATGGTTGTCCTTATACACACCCCCGCCGAGCGTTTACGCCCGGGGTGTAGATGTCAGGAGTCCTCCGGACTAAGATGCAACTACAGTTCAGGGGCCAAGCAGGCCCAGTTGTAGACCCAAGGGACCGATAGGTTGGCTACAGTACCAGTAGGGTTGTAGACACCTAAGAATTGAGATGTGCTAGCCAGGACTTATGGGGTCCTGAACGAGTTATTCTGTGCTGATTGTACCTCCCGGCTTATGGGGGCCAGGTGGGGTTCTTGTATGAATTCTTGTCTGCTAGTTGTAGTGTATAAATGTGTAAGTATGTAGTCTTAGCTTATGTACATGTAGTGTCAGTTAGATGCAGATTACAAATCAGCAGGCGTACAGGTTATCTTTCGGCTCTTCTTTTTATTTACTTCTAGTCCTATTTAGCTTATCTATTGCCTTACATACTCAGTACATATTGTGCTGACGCCCTTCCTGGGGCGCTGCACTACTTACCTGCAGGTACAGATAGACGAGGAGCAGGTGCCTCATAGTTCTAGTCAGCCATATAGAACCGTCAGCTCCCTTCTTCCGGGGCTGGTGTGACAGAGGTTTATTCCCTTTGTTTGTACAGTATGGGTAGGTCGGGGCCCTATCCAGACAATCTTATTACTCTAGAGGCTTGCAGATTGTGTTATTTCCCTGTGGTTAGATGATATCGGTCGTGTGGGGCCATATGTGTTTCAGATTATGTGTGTTGGCCGTGTGGGGCCCTGTTTAGCTGTTGAATTGTGGCCTTGTTGGCCAGCATAGAACTTCCTATGATTGTTTGTATTTAGTTAGCTGTTTACTTTCACAGGGGCTATAGGCCTTGTCGGCCGGGGGTTGTATTTACAGCCGCTATATAGCCCGTTGTTTTCTTGATTACAGAGTTAGAGTCAGCCCTACACCCGAGGTGCTTAGGCTCAGTCAATTCAGCAGTTCAGGTCCTAGTAGGGCACTAGGTGCTAGTCATGCCTCCCAAGGCAAGGCATGATAATAATACCAGAACCAAATAAAGAACATCAATACGATTCGTTGTAGGGTCTAACGGGTCGTTGGAGGTTCTCATTGTTTCTTGACCAGAGAGCTGTTAGAAATTTTACCAGAACCCACGAGGGGATTGTACGGACTGTGGCTTGATTGAACTGGTCGTTGTTTGTGTTCATTGAAGCAGATTAAGAGAATTGTGAAAGAAGAATGGGGAAAACCAATGGACGGACCTATGGTCCGTTGTTTGTTACCACGGCCCGTTGGATGGGTCATTGCTTCTGCTAGTTTGTTCAAAAATCTCGAGCTAAGTTTGGAACCCTTCTAGGTATATGGATAGACTCCATCCCTATTAATTTACGGAAACAGGGTGGAAAGATCAATTTCTAAGTATAAGAAGTGCATTACATGCAAATTAAAGTCATAAGGAACCTCTAGCACAAAGTTGAGGTTAGAGCCTCTTCACGGATTAAGTGTTCAGATCTTACAAGGGTCAACTTCAATAAGCATAGCTCCCATTTTAAAAAATGTTTTTGGGTGATTCAGCACCTCAAATTAAATCCCTTAGAGTCTTCATTTCAATGCATCTGACCTTGCATCAATTGGAGTTCGAAGTAAAAAATTATGAGCAGTTTAGTGAAGCAGCAGAGGGCAAACAACGAACATCAGAATGGGTCTTCCTAGCAACCAATGACCCATCTTGTTGGTCATTGGATGTCACGCCCCACCTTGGGAGGTATGACTGGCACCTGGTGCCCTACTGGTCTGAACTAACTTGACTAGACTGGGGCACGTTTGACACTTAATTCAAGAAGTGAACGGGCTATCTCTCGGGTGTAAGTACAGCCCTGGCCGACAAGGCCACTTGTAAAAGAAGACAGCTGACCACAACAATGCAATAACAGGGATTCTATGCGGGCCGACAAGGCCACCATGCTGTCTAGTTATAACTGAAAAGTAAATCAGGCACTAAACTATGCTATGGCCGACAAGGCCGCAAACTAACAGCTAAACAAGGCCCCACATGGCCAACACAGGAACCAAAGCATACATGGGCCCCACACGGCCAACAGCAAATAACCACAGAGAATGTACAACAGTCTGCAAACCTCTAGGAGTGATATAATGGTCGAGGCAGGGCCCGACCTACCCAAAAATTGTACATCAAAATTACAAACCTCTACTAACTTTCTACTCCGGAGGGAAGGAGCTGAATAAACTGCTGACTTCAGCTGGAGACAAGGAACGTCTCGAACCGCATCTACCTGCACCTGCAGGCAAGTGATGAAGCGCCCCAGGTGAGCGTTAGTACAACATGTACCGAATATGTAAAGCAGAAAGATAATAACTGACGGAAAGCTTTGTAAAACTGTAGTAATTAAAGGAAGAGAGTAAGGATTTAACCTGAATACCTTCACTGTATGAAGAGTCTATATAAGAAACCAAGAACCTAATCGGGCCCCCATAAGTCTGGAAGGTACAAACAACATAGAATAACCTACTTGGGCCCCCATAAGCCTCGATAAGTACAAACAAGGTCAACTCTTACTACCTGAGTACTAAGGATGGTGTGTACTATAACTCGGGATGGCCCTCACGGCCTCAATCTAGTGAATTCATTATGGCCCTTGCGGCCTCAATCTTATGGAACTCAATTCAGCCATTGTGGACTCAGTAAATGGAACTCTGTATGGCCTTCGTGGCATCAATAAATGAAACTCAAAATGGCCCTTGCGGCCTCAGTAAATGGAATTTTGTATGGCCCTTGCAGCCTCAATAAATGCAACTCAAAATGGCCCATGCGGCCTCAATAAATGGAACTCTGTATGGCCCTCGCGTCCTCAATAAATGAAACTTAATTTGGCCCTCGCAGCCTCAATAAATGGAACTCTGTCCGGGATAACATCCAACTACTCAACATCGAAGTAAGACCATTCTAGCTAGATTAACTCAGACAAGAATTACTATTTTGTCACCATAGGCTTAATTCAGTTTATAACAGCGGACACCAATAGGTTTACTCTGAAGTACTATAGACACACAAGTTGTACTAACTTTATGACGAACCTAACTTGCCGAAGGGATAGCCTTACATACCTCAAGTGCCGACTTTCTGTCTATTCGGCGAGTTTCAATCTGTACTCAACAGCCCTTTCCAAATGTAATTGTATTACTGGGAGAATAAGACTAGTTTTAGTACTAAATTCGGCAAAAATGATAACTTTTAATACTAATATTAACTATGCTTTAACTTAACAACACACGGTTGAAAATGTATAATTTCTTGAAGTTCAGAAGGGAGAAATACTTACTTGAAGTCTGTGATCATATAGAAATTAGTTTGGAGCAATTCTGACAACTTCTACTTGGCGGAGTTCCGATTCGCTGGGCGAATTTCAAGAAAATAAGTCCCTAGTAATGCTCCCTGCGGGCTTATAACCCGATATCTGAATTTAATTTGGATTTAGATGGCCTTTGGCAGTGTAATCGGAAGAAAATTACCCTAAGTTTTGTGTTTTCCTTTCTCTGGATGAAGGTATGTATGTATATATGAAATAACACAAATGAAAACTTAAACTTATATAATCTTTAGGCGGTGGATAGGGGGTCCGTGGCACGGACCCTATCGCGCCAAAAGTCTGGCATGCCACGGCGCCCAACGCGGAGGGAGGGGATCTGTGGCATGCTGCCCCTGTTGCAGCCTGCTCCGGCCTTCTCCCTCGCTTCCCCAATTCCGCGCTTGATCGACCTTTTCCCGGGCCATTTCTCACATGCGTTGTACTCTAAAACTCTTGAGTAACATATGAATAGGCCGACTAAACATTAGGAACTTACGGGGTGTAACATCCTCCCCCCTTAGGAAGATTCATCCTCTAATGTCATTTTAGCTTACGGGAAACTAACCCTTTTAACTAGTATTTTGGAAAAATTTCGGTAGTGTCTCCCCTGTAATATGGACTATCTGAAAACCTAGCAATGCAGAAAGCCCAATACGGGCATTTCACATAACACTATAACAACTCTTTCACAGTAAGATGATAGACAACTTAGCATTACATATAACATAAATTGTAAAACAACAACTTAACCAACAATTTCACCTTAACTACGTAATCTGAATTAGGTCTGAAACAAATGAGGATATCTGGATCTCACGTCGTCCTGGGCTTCCCAGGTCATCTCTTCTCTATTCCTGTTTCTCCAAAATACCTTAACAAAGGCGACATCTTTAGTTCTCAACCTGCGAACTTGCTGATCCAATATGCCCATTGGAACCTCTTCATAGGCTAATTCCTCAGTAACCTGGACTTCCTCAATTGGCACAACTCAGGATGGATCCCCTATGCACTTTATTAACATCGACACATGAAAGACCGGGTGAACAGATTCCAATTTTGAAGGTAGATCTAGCTCATATGCCACCTGACCTATTCTCCAGAGGATTCGATATGGCCCAATAAACCTCGAGCTAAGCTTGACCTTTTTACCAAACCTCATCACGCCCTTCATTGGCCAACTTTCAGAAATACCCAATCGCCTATATCGAATTCTAGACTTCTATGCCATACGTCAGCGTAATATTTCTAGCAGCTCTAAGCTATCAGCAAGTGCTCTTTGATAAGCTTTACTTTCTCTTCTGACTGGTGGATTATGTTTGGCCCAATTAACTCTGATTCTACTACGTCAAACCAACCAACTGGGGACCTGCATTTCCGCCCATATAAGGCCTCATAAGGCGCCATCTAGATTGTTGAATGGTAACTATTATTGTAAGAAAATTCAATAAGGGGTACGTGCTCATCCTAATTGCCTCTGAAGACTAACACGCATACCCGTAACATATCCTCGATTGTCTGGATGGTACTTTCTACCTGTCCATCTATTTGAGGATGGAAAGTTGTACTCAGATTAACTTGTGTCCCCAGGCCCTTCTAAAAGGACTGCCAGAATTTAGCTGTGAACTATGCTCCTCTATTAGAAATGATTGATACTGGAATGCCATGCAATCGAACTACTTCCCTGATATATAACTCAGCATAGTCCTCGGCTGAGAAGGTAGTCCTGACTGGCAGAAAATGTGCTGCCAGATGGAATCTTTCAATCTTTCAACAATCACCCAGATGGAATCAAATCTGTTGACTTCGTCAATCTTTCAACAATCACCCAGATGGAATCAAATCTGTACCTGGTACGGGGTAATCCTGTAATGAAATCCATATTGATTGCCTCCCATTTCCACATAGGCACTGCTATTTCCTGTGTCAATCAATCGGCTTTTTGATGTTCCGCCTTTACCTTTTGGCAGTTAGGACATTGTGCTACAAATTTTGTTGCCTCCTTCTTCATTCCCGGCCACCAGTAAATTTCTTTTATGTCATGATATATCTTTGTTGAACCTGGGTGAAGAGAAAAATGGGAATAATGTACCTCCTCCATGATCTGCTGGCGAAGTCCTGCCATATCTGGAACACAGAGGCGACCCCTACATATCAAAACCCCATCCTTATTTACCTCAAAGGTTGGTATTTCTCCCTACTGTACCTTATCTCTGAGCTGTGCTAAATGAGGATCTTCATACTACCGCTCTTTTACATCTACAACTAGGGATGATACTGCAGTATTCTGAATTATGGCTCCATTATCCTCTGTATCAACTAACTTAACTGCTAAGCTGGCTAGCTAGTGCAATTCTCAGGCCATTTCCCGCTGTTCCATCCTTAGATATGCCAAACTGCCCGTAGATCGGTGGCTAAGAGCATCCGCCACAATATTAGCTTTCCCTGGGGTGATACAAGATGTACACATCATAATCTTTCAATAATTCGAACCAACGGCTTTGTCGCAAATTCAGCTCTTTCAGTGTGAAAATGTACTGAAGGCTTTTATGGTCAGTAAAAATGTCACATGCACCCCATATAAGTAATTCCTCCATATCTTTAGGGCGTGAACCACTGCAGCTAACTCCATATTGTGGGTGGAATAGTTCTTTTCATGGTTTCTCAATTGCCTCGAAGCATGCGCTATTACCTTTCCATTTTGCACTAAAATACACCCACTACTGGGTCTGAAGTGTCACGATACACCGCATAACCCTCTGAACCTTCCGGCAAAGCTAACACTGGTGCTGATATCAATCTGTTTTTCAATTCCTGGAAACTCAGCTCACAGGCTTGGGTCCACAGAAAATTGGCTACTTTTTGAGTCAATTTAGTCAAAGGTGTTGGCAGGGTAGAAAACCCTCCACGAACCTTCTGTAATACCTGGCTAACCCCAGGAAACTGCAAACCTCTGTTGGGGTCGTAGGTCTAGGCCATGTTTTCACTGCCTCAATTTTCTGCCAATCGACTTAAATATCAGCCTCTGGCACAATGTGGCCCAAGAAAGCTACAGAATTCAATCAGAACTCACATTTAGAAAACTTTGCATATAGCCGCGGTCTCTGAGGATCTGAAGTACTGCCTGCAAATGATCTTTATGTTCCGCTTCTGAGTGGGAGTAGACTAGAATATCATCATGAACACTATTACAAACAGATCCAAATACGGCCTGAAGATACTGTTCATTAGGTCCATGAACACTGCTGGCGAATTTGTCAACCCGAAAGACATAACTAAGAACTCAAAATGGCCATACCTAGTCCTAAAAGCTGTCTTCGGAATATCTTTCTCCCGAACTCGAACCTGGTGGTACCCGAATCTCAAATCAATTTTAGAGAAATATTTCACCCCTTGCAGCTGATCAAACAAATCATCTATTCTCGAAAGAGGATATTTATTCGTAATAGTAACTTTATTCAATTGCCGGTAATCTATGCACATGCGTATAGACCGTCCTTCTTTCTCACAAACAGGACGTACTGGGTCTGGTGCACCCCACGGTGATGTATTGGGTCTGATGAAACCGTTGTCTAACAAATATTTTAACTATTCTTTTAATTCTATTAATTTAGTAGGGGCCATTCAATACAGGGGTATGGATATAGGCTGAGTATCTGGTAGCAAATATAGAGAAATCTAACTACCGCTCTTGGGGAATATCGGGAAGTTCATCTGGAAACACATCGGGGAACTCATTAACAACTGGGATAGACTGTAGAGTCGGGGAT
Source organism: Datura wrightii (assembly GCA_035772735.1). Lineage (NCBI taxonomy): Eukaryota > Viridiplantae > Streptophyta > Magnoliopsida > Solanales > Solanaceae > Datura > Datura wrightii. The sequence goes on along the minus strand of JASDFA010000018.1, from coordinate 187,995,892 downwards.
TCTTCTTGCACATCCCGAACCCTGACAATATGGTAGATACAACCCTTTGCTATTAACTTTTTTGCCCTAAGATAGGATATAAACTTACCTTTCGGCATAGTAGTATTACCTCTACACCCTCGCACTACATCTCCCAAAAAGTGAAATCAGACAATTCTGGTCCAACACTCTACAGTAGCATAACATGGTGCCAACCAGTCCATACCCATAATCACATCAAAATCAATCATTTTTTATTCTACCAGATCTACTGAGATTGGACGACCCATAACCTCTACTGTACAACCCCGACAAACTCTTTTAGCAATAATAGAGTCACTTACCGGAGTAGATACCAAAAAGGTTCGCTGAAGCAATTCTGGTGCTATATCAAACTTCCGGGCTACTAATGGAGTAACATACGACAAAGTGGAGCCCGGATCTATCAAAGCATAAACTGAGTGAGAACAAACATCTAATATACCTGTCACAACATCTGGTGATGACTCTGACTCCTGTCGCCCTGGTAATAAATTTGTGTGATCCTGACCGCTACATTAACCATATGCCCCTGATCTACCTTGGCCTCTGCCGACTGGAGCTGAGGGTCTGCGCCCTACAGAAGGTGCTGGAGCATACGACCCTGCTGAGGATCTATTCTGCTGGTCCTGACCGCTCTGGCATCTAGTCAGGCAGTCTCTCATTATGCCCCTCCTGCCCACAGGTATAACAGGCGGTGGAACCATATATATACCTCCCCAGATGCTGTTTATGACAAGTACTGCATCGGGGTATTGCTAACTATGTCTAGTCTGGCCCTCTCTGCTGCTGCAACCTGGGTGCTCGTGAACTTTCATCGGGGCATGACTGCCTCTGACGATCTGATATGCTATCGTGCTACTGCTGAAATGGGGTCTGGGTGGCCTTCTTGAGAAACGGGGTCTGGGCCTGCCCTGGAAATCTACGGGTCTAACCCTCCAACGCTGCTCCTGACCTGACCTTTCCAATAGCATATTGGCGCTGTTTGAGCTCTTCTATATTCTAAGTAAAAGCCTAGATCCATGAAATGTCCATATCCTCTCGTAGAGTGACTGTAATGCAAGATTCTATATATTCTGGCGTAAGCCCCATAATAAACCGGCACACCCTGGCTGGCATGGTGTAAACAAACGAGGGTACATACCTGGCTAAGGAGTCAAACCTCTAGGCATATTCTCTGACACTCATTTGACCCTGCTCTAGATGAAAAAACTACTCCACTCTGGAATGTCGAACCTCTCGAGGCAAATAATGATCTATGAAAGCCTTAGAAATGGTAGGCCATGTAGATGGCGGTACATCTCTACCTCGGGATCTCACCCAAGTCTCGTGCCACAAAACCGCTACATCTCACAATCTGAATACTGCTAGCTTGACTGATTCTGTGGATGAGGCATGTATGACCTTGAATATCCTCTGCAGTTGGTCTACAAAGTTTTGGGGTCCTCTCTACGATATGTCCCTATAAACTATAGGGGACTCAAATCCAAAAACTAACGAACTCTCAAACTACCGGGCCTCTCAGCGAGCTTAACGGAAGCTGGTACTACCGGCTGAGGCTAACATCGGGAAGCCATCATCTGTATCAACATATAAAAAGCACCCCTGAGCTCTTGAGCTGATGGCACAGGTATAGTTGGGGGTGGTGCTGATATATCTGCCGCCCTAGCAGGCTCTGAATGTGGTGGTGGGTGTTGGGGAGATCGAGGTGGTGTCCCCCAATCACCCTCAAATCGGGATGACTCTGCCTGTGGTCCCCTACTGGTGCCCTCTCCTGCTGCCCCATACAACTCTCGACCAGTCGCGGTCTGCCTTGTGTCTAATATTTCTCTATAAATAAATAGGATAACATAAGCTCAGGAAGTTACCCTATACAGCACAGCTCTATAACACGACTAGAGGAGAAAGAAGAATAACCACACTATTATGCCTTGTAGCCTCCTGCCTATAGAATGTGGTGCACAACACACCCATAGACAAGACTCTACTTGGCATGGCTTACAGACTCCCTTGGATACGACCTGCTCTAATACCAAGTTTGTCACGCCCCACCTTGGGAGGTATGACTAGCACCTGGTGCCCTACTGGTCAGAACTAACCTGACTGGACTGGGGCACGTTTGACACTTAATTCAAGAAGTGAACAGGCAATATCTCGGGTGTAAGTACAGCCCCTGGCCGACAAGGCCACCTATAAAAGAAGACAGATGACTACAACAATGCAATAACAAGGATTCTATGCGGGCAAACAAGGCCACCATGTTGTCTAGTTATAACTGAAAAGTAAATCAGGCACTAAACTATGCTATGGCCAACAAGGTCGCCAACTAACAGCTAAACAAGGCCCCACACAGCCAACACAGGAACCAAAGCATACACGGGCCCCACACAGCCAAAAGCAACTAATCACAAGGAATGTACAATAGTCTGCAAGCCTCTAGGAGTGATATAATGGTCGAGACAGGGCCTCAACCAATCCAAAAACTGTACATCAAAAGTACAAACCTCTACTAACTTTCAACTCCGGAGGGAATGATCTGAATAAACTACTGACTTCAACTGGAGACTAGGAATGTCCTGAACCGCATCTATCCGTACCTATAGGCAAGCGATGCAGCGCATCGGGTGAGCGTCAGTACAACATGTACCGAATATATAAAGCAGAAAGATAATAGCTGACTAAAAGCTTTGTAAAACTGTAGTAATTAAAGGAAGAGGGTAAGGATTTAACTTGAATACTTTCACTGTCTAAATTATCTAAACAAAAAGTCTATATAAGCAAACAAGAACCTAATCGGGCTCCCATAAGCCTGGAAGGTACAAACACAGAAGAACCTACCTGGGCCCCCATAAGCCCCAGCAAGTACAAACAAGGTCCACTCTTACTACCTGAGTACTAAGGATGATGTGTACTGTAACTCGGGATGGCCCTCGCGGCCTCAATCTAGTGAAACTCATTACGGCCCTCGCGGCCTCAATCAGATGGAACTCAATACAACCCTCGCGGCCTCAATAAATGAAACTCAAAATGGCCCTCGTGGCCTTAGTAAATGGAACTCTATATGGCCCATGCGGCCTCAATTAATGGGAACTCAAAATGGCCATCGCGGCCTCAATAAATGAAACTCAATGTGGCCTTCGCGGCCTCAATAAATGAAACTCTGTCTAGGATAACATCCAACTACTCAACATCGAAGTAAGACCATTCTAGCTAGATTAAATTAGACAAAAGTTACTATTTTGTCACCATAGGCTCAATTCAGTTTATAACAGCTGACACCAATAGGTTTACTCTAAAGTACTATAGACACATGGGTCGTACTACCTTTACAACGAATGTAACTTACCAAAGGGATAGCCTTACATACCTCAAGTGCAAACTTTCTATCTAACCAGCGAGTTTCAATCTATATTCAATAGCCCTTTCCAACTATAATCGTATTACTGGGAGAATGAGACCAGTTTCAGTACTAAATTCGGCAAAAACGATAACTTTTAATACCAATATTAACTATGCTTTAACTTAACAACACACGATCGAAAACGTATAATTTCTCGAGAGTTCAAAAGGAAGAAATACTTGAAGCCTGTGATCATATAGAAATTAGTTTGGAGAAATTCTGACAACTTCTACTCGATGGAGTTCAAATTTGCTGGGCGAATTTCAAGAAAATAATTCTGTAGTAATGCTCCCTGCGAACTTATAACCCGATACCTGAAGTTAATTTGGATTTAGACAGCGTTTGGCAGCGTAATTAGAAGAAAATTACCTTAAGTTTCACGTTTTCCTTTCTCTGGATGAAGGTACGTATGTGATATGAAATAACACAAATGAAAACTTAAATTTATATAATCTTTGGGCGGTGGACAAGGGGTCCATGGTACGGAACCTATCGCGCCAAAAGTCGGGCGTGCGGCACCCAATGCGAAGGAAAGGGGTCCGTGGCACCCTACCCCTGTTGCAGCCTGCTCCGGCCTTCTCCCTCGCTTCCCCGATTACGCGCTCGTTCGACCTTTTTTCGGGCCCTTTCTAGCACATGTTTTACTCTAAAACTCTTGAATAATGTATGAATAGGCCGACTAAATGTAGGAACTTATGGGGTGTGACATTGGAACTGCCAGTTCCAGGTCTTTTTTGCGCAGTATGGGAGTATTTTGGTAAACTCCTATGTTTCTAACTCCTAAATGATGACGTTTTGGGATTCCTTAAGGTCAAATTAAAGGGATTAACCTAGTCTAAATCCCCACCCTCTCCAAAAGATCAATAGTTGGATTTTCTTTCAAGAAAGGAGCTAGGGTTCTTCTTCAATCTCTTCAAATATTCTTGGACTCTTCAAGGAAAGTCAAGGGATCATAAACCCAGGTATGTGAGGCTATGAATAAGAGTTCCTTTCACTCTCATGCCCTAAATTCTATTCAATTCCATGGATTTCAATCCTAGATTAAAGATTCACGATCTTATGGGGTTTATTCCAATTCTTGTGAAATTCTCTATGATCTATCTGTGGGTCAATTCCCTTCCTGTATCAAATCATGTTTTATGATCTATGAGTAGATTTTATAATTATTTTGATTATTAAGTTATAGTTTCAACTTCTAATTAAATTATGTCCAATTATGTAAGCTTCATGAAAAGTCAATTTATGATTCCATTATGATCTTGATCTTCTTAAGACCTAAATTATAATTTATGATTTATAATATGATTTCTCTCAAGTACTCATCATGGATTTATGAATATCAAGTATATACATGTTTTACAAGTATGCATGGATTTCATGATTTATGGATTTATGACTCTTGGCCGATTCACGGGCCCTTATTCATGGCTAATCATGTATTTCAAGTGGGATCCATCATGTTATAATTTATTTGTCCATGAACTTCGTGAATGATTTTACGATTACGATATGAGCTCCATGTGCATGTTTTTGGGAGCACTGTCTAGCATTGAGTAGACCCGACGTTCAAAGAAAAACCCCGTAATCTCGGAACTATTTGCCACCATAGGTATATGTATATATTTATTATTGGATCCCTATGATATCACCAAGCATGCACGTCCCCCCTGCCTAGCAAGCTGGGGACGGTCCTGACCACTTGGGCGAAATAGTGGGGCATCATGTAAGGATCTATCATGATGGTGTCGGTTAAGACGAGTCCTTCCATTGTTCCTCATGATTTATGCATGGTTATGTTTATGTTATTTTGGCTCAAGTTATGTTTTATAAAGTTTTCTCTTATGACTATGATTATGATTGAATTACGAATGGTTTGAAAACCTTGATCCCTTTTGTTTACATTATGATATTTACTTTATGATCATGTTGTCCTACTCTTATGAACTTTTATGTATTTTAACTGTCCGTTTTTACTTACCTTACATACTCAGTACATTTCAAGTACCGACCGCATACTCTATGTTATATCGTTTCATGATACAGGCTCGAGCATTCAGGTTCAATCCCGCGATTAGCCAATCCTCAAAGTTTGAATCCCTCAACCAGAGTTGGTGAATCCTCATCCTTCGGTGACCCTTTTTCCAGCTTATGTTCAGTGTTTTCAATTTCAGTCTTTAGTGAGTTAGTTGGGGTCTTGTCCCATCAACTCGTCAGTACGTAGAGGCTTATTAGACATAGTATGTATTCAGCTTCAGAATTGTGTTATGTATTCAGCTGTTCACTTGTTATTATATTCTCAAACTTTCGTTATTTTATGTTAGACTTTTCCGCATTTATTATGTCAAGCTTTAGATGTAATGTTCATGCCATGGGTTGACTTAGAGCCACTCGGGATTCTTTATCCCATATCTCTATCCGGGCCTATATCCGGGTCGTGACAAACTTGGTACCAGATCATTAGGTTTTGAAGTGTCCTAGGGTGTTTGAAAGTCGCGTTAAGTAGAGTCTTTTTCATGGGTGTGAAGTGCGCCACACTTATGACGAAGGGGCTACGAAATGTTTTAGAAAATTTTCCTTCTTTCATGATCTATGTCGTGTGATGAAATATCTTTCTATCCTTCTAACTCATGTATTCACGTACTCCATAGCATAATGCCAATCAATGGAATAAGAGGCTCTCTCGAATTATTTCTCCCTGAAGGAGTTAAGAGAAGTTAAGGCAGAAGAATTCGTGAACTTGAAGAAAGGAACCAAAAGAGTGGGGGAGTACAACAGGAGAAGTATGAAGCCTTATGTGATAGTCTTAAAGGAGAATGGGAAGTCAAGAGATAGTAATTTCTACCTAGCCTTAAGAAGGGGATCTAATCCTCAAAATGATGACCCTTAAGCTAAAGGGGAGATTATAAGGTGAAGGACCAGGTCAAGCCTTGAGTTTCAAGTGTGGACCTTATGGGAGATCGCTCCACGCTTATTCAGGTGTCCTTCCATACTTCAATAAATGTGATACTCTACTCATGTCGTATGTGAACATGTTATGCCCATGTCTAAGTTCCAAGTACTCCTTACGTGTATCTGTACACAGATTCATAGAATGAGAAGTAACTACTTCATATAGTGATTCCAGTTGTCTTCCATGATTTCGTAAAACTCAGCTTCATGTTATAACCCTCGTTATGTATGTAAACTCATGTCTCTCAGGATGCTCATCTCTATGGACTCAGTCCTTAAGATTTGCCTTAACAGCTTATAAGATCGTGTTATATCAAGTATATGCCCAACTTAGATTTCTTGAATGATTTGTACTCATAATTTCCTTACTCTAAGCCCTATGAATGTTCCCCCATGATGGAAATGATGGTTAAAATGTGTACGTTCAGGATAATTCCCTATCCCTTCCATAAGTGTCAGGTACATAGAAGTTCAAGAAGCGTAGTTATTAGCCAAGCCTGGAAGAGTAACAACCCACATGGTTATTTTGTGATTTTTAACCCATTTCCCTAGTTTGAACATTTTCATATCTTTATTTTACTATTTATGACCTGTAGAGATGGATGACACCATTCCTGAGATGATCCAATGAAGATTGGATAAGATTTTTGGTTTTTGGAAGGTTTGAAGTTTGAGAGGTTTGACCAAAGTCAACATTTCAGGTTAACGAGCTTGAATTTGGATGCTGAAAGCTCTGTTAGTTCCAAATGGTGATTTATGACTTAGTTGGGTAGTTTGCATGGATCCCGAGGTGTTTGAGAGTGATATGAACCTTTGGTTGAATTTATGAGCTTTAAGGAAGCTAAGCTTGACCACGGTTAACTTTCGATTGGTGATTTGATGATTCCAACAGGTCCGGAATGTGTTTTATGATCGAATTGCATGTTTGGTTTGTGATCACAGGATTCCGGATGAGTTTTGGGTGGATTTGAACTTTTTGTGTGTTTTAGCATGATTTTAAGCATAAATGTGGCAACTCAGACGTTCGTTTTTAGTTTTTGAGATCAAAAATTATTCTGAGACTTTCAAAATTCTTAGCATGAATTATAGGAGTTATCTGAAAAGTTTGGTGCAATTTTGATAAGTCAAGATCGGGTTTTACTGCAAAAGATGAAAAAATTCTTAAGCGACCAAAAATGATGTTTGATGGGGCAAACAAACACCAAATGGAGTTTTAGTTGAACCAGTAGGTCCTTATCATAATTTAGGAATTATTTAAAAAATATTTGTCGCATTTCGAGCTTGTATGATGAAGTTATGATCATTTTAGTGAAAATTAAAGTTGCTGGTGCAGACCTATATAAATACCTGAACAGTGTATTTTTGCACAGACTCTGTTTATTTGGTATTTTGGGAATATTTGGAGTTCTAGAGCTCGGAATTGAGTGATTTTTGCGTAATTCTTTTTTATTTAATGAGGGGGTAAGTATATAATCCTTATTTTGGCATTTCTCCATGATTTATTTAGTTGGTTTTCATTTTTATTCGTGAATTTATTGGACAAAATTGAGGATTTTGAGTTTAAAGTTAAGAAATCATATTTTGATGAATTCAAAGTCGATTTGAGCTCCGTTTGGATGAAATTTCATATTTGAGTTGCTTACATTATGGGTAACATGATTTTCAAATAAAAATTCCAGTTTTCCCTTTGCGGGCTCGAGGTTGACTTTTGGGTTGACTTTTTAGGCCCGGGATAGAAGTATATCAATATGGGTATCTATAATTTTATTTTCTTATGTAAAATACGTACTTGACCAGATTTTGATCATTCGGAAGGGTTACAAAAGGGCAAATTCATAATTTGATGCTTGAGCTTTGTTTTGAGGCAAGTAGAGATTTTTAGATTCTTTGAGGTTCGAAAACAAGGGGAAGCTTAGTCCCCAGTATGTTGGGCCATATAGGGTTGTGAGACGTGTGGTCAAGGTGACCTATGATTCGGAGCTACCAGCGGAGTTAGCTTCGGTGCATCCGGTGTTTCATGTGTCCTTGTTGAAGAAATGCATCGGAGATCCATCTTTAGTGGTTCCGGTAGAGGGCATTGGGTGAAGGACAGCCTTACCTATGAGGAAGTACCAGTCGAGGTCCTTGATCATCAGGTTCATAAGTTGAGAACTAAGGAAGTAGCCTCGGTAAAGGTTCTGTGGAGAATCATCTTATTGAGGGAGTTACGTGGGAGGCCGAAGCAGATATAATGGCTAAGAACCCATATTTTTTCCCATTCGGCTCAGTTCCAGCTTGAGGTATCAGTTTCCTCCTTAGTACTTTATTCAGTTTCATGTCCAGTTCATGTTCTCAGTTCCTTTCATGTTTTAGCATGTACATATGATTCATGAAATCAATTCAGCCATGTGTATAAGTCCTGAGTCAGTCACTCCGTCAGCTTTCAGCTTCAGATGTTCGGTATATGGGATTGCAATTTCTTTTCCAATCCTTCCAGTATGTTTAACCCACATTCAAGGACGAATGTTCTCAAGGGGGAGATAATGTAACACCTTAAAAGTTCCTTAGATCAGATCCGAGGCTTGCAGCATAAAAATAATACCAGAACCAAACAATGAACCTCAGTACGGTTCATCGTAGGGTCCAACAGGTTGCTGAAGGTGCTCGTTGTTTCATGACCAGAGAGCTATCAGAAATTCACCCAGAACCCACAAGTGGATTGTACAGACCGTGACTTGATTGAACTGGTCGTTGCTTGTGGTCATTGAGGCAGATTAAGAGAATTTTGAAGGAAGACTAGGGAAAACCAACGGACAGACCAATGGTCTGTTGTTTGTTACCACGGCCCACTGGATGGGTCATTGATTCTGCTACTTTGTTGAAAATCTCGAGCTAAGTTTGGAACCATTTTAGGTATATGGATAGACCCGAGCTTAATTAATTTATGAAAACAAGGTGTTAAGATCAATTCCTGAGTATAAGAAGTGCATTACATATAAATTAAGGTCATAAGGAACCTCTAGCACAAAGTTGAGTTGAGAGTCTCTTTACCGAGTAAGTGTTTATATAAGTTCTTACAAGGGTCAATTTCAAACGACCATAGCTCCCATTTTACAAAATGATTTTGGGTGATTCATCATCTCAAATTTAATCCCTTGGAGTCTTCTTTCCAACGCATCTGACCTTGCATTAATCAGAGTTCGGAGTACAAAGTTATGAGCAGTTTAGTGAAGCAGTGGCAGGCAAACAACAAACCTCAAAACGGGCCGTCCTAGCAACCAACGACCCATCCTATTGGTCATTGGAATTGCCAGTTCTAGGTCCTTTTTTGGCAGTTTGGGGGAATTTTGGTAAACTCCTATGCTTCTAACTCTTAAATGAAGATGTTTTGGGCTTCTTTAAGGTCAGATTAAAGGAATTAACCTAGTCTAAATTCTCACCCTCTCCAAATGATCAATAGTTGGGTTTTCTCTCAAGAAAGGAGCGAAGGTTCTTCTTCAACCTCTTCAAATCTTCTTGGAATCTTCAAGGATAGTCAAGATCATCAACTCAGGCATGTGAGGCTATGAATGAGAGTTTCTTTCTCTCTCATGCCTTAAATTCTTCTCAGTTCCATAGATTTCAATCCTAAATTCAAGTTTCATGATCTTATTGGGTTTATTCCAATTCTTGTGAAATTCTCTATGATCTATCTATGGGTCAATTTCCTTCATGTATCAAATCATGTTCTATGATCTATGGGCAGATTTTATAATTATTTTAATTATTAATTTATAGTTTCAACTTCTAATTAAATTATGTCCAATTATGTGAGCTTCATGAAAAGTCAATTTATGGTTCCATTATGATCTTGATCTTCTTAAGACCTAAATTATGATTTATGATTTATGATATAATTTCTCTCAAGTACTCATCATGGATTTATGAATATCAAGTATATACATGTTTTACAAGTATGCATGGATTTCATGATTTATGGATTTATGACTCTTGGCCGACTCATGGGCCCTTATTCATGGCTAATCATGTATTTCAAGTGGGATCCATTATGTTATTATTTATTTGGACATGAACTTCATGAATGATTTTATGATTACGATATGAGCCCCATGTGCATGTTTTTGGGAGCAGTGTCTAGCACTGAGTAGACCCGACGTTCAAAGGAAAACCCCGTGGTCTCAGAACTACATTCCACCGTAGGTATATGTATATATTTATTATTGGATCCCTGTGATATCAACAAGCATGCACGTCCCCCCTGCCTAGCAAGCTGGGGATGGTCCTGACCACTCGGGTGAAATAGTGAGGCATCATGTAAGGCTCTATCATAATGGTGTCAGTTAAGACGAGTCCTCCCATTGTTCCTCATGGTTTATGCATAGTTATATTTATGTTACTTTGGATCAAGTTATGTTTTACAAAGTTTTCTCTTATGACTATGATTATGATTGAATTAAGAATGGTTTGAAAACCTTGAGCCCTTATGTTTACATTATGATATTTACTTTATGAACATGATGTCCTACTCTTATGAAATATAATATATTTTAACTGTCCTATTTTACTTACCTTGTATACTCAGTACATTTCAAGTACTAACCGCGTACTCTATGTTGTATCGTTTCATGATATAGGCTCGGAGATTTAGGTTTAGTCCCACCGTTAGCCTGATCCTCAGAGTTTGCATCCCTCAGCCAGAGTTAGTGAGTCTTCATCCTTCGAGGACCCTTTTTCTAGCTTATGTTTAGTGTTTTCAATTTCAATCTTTAGTGAGTTATTTGGGGTCTTGTTCCATCAACTCGTCAGTATGTAGATGCTTATTAGACATAGTATGTATTCAGCTTCAGAATTGTGTTATATATTCAGATGTTCACTTGTTATTATATTCTCAGACTTCCGTTATTTCATGTTAGACTTTTCCTCATTTATTATGTCAAGCTTTAGATGTCATGTTCATGCCATGGGTCGACTTGGAGCCTTTCAGGGTTTTTTGTCTCGTGTCTCTATTCAAGCCTATGTCCGGATCGTGACATCAAGACTCCACCCTTGTATTGAACTACAATGCTCACTCCAGCTACTTTCTTCTCCAAGATCTTGTGGATGGGACTCCCAATAATCCTGTGAACTAGGGGGTTGAAAGTATGGACCTTGATCATATTCATATGGAGTCCTCTCCTCATCAAATGTTGAACACTTATAGGCCATTTCCTCATCATGCATGAGATCGCCCTCTTGATATGAATAGTATTGATGTAATGGGAAATATTCTCCACAATACTTATGGTGCCCACATGGGTCATCATGTGACCATAAATTCTAAGACTACTCATGATCCATCCTTTTGAATTCAGAATGCTTACAATCACTTGTTATACAATATTAAGCAAAGGAAAGATAAAAGAATAGGTCTAAGCAAGCAAACCAGACTGTTAGGGCTAGATAGGGCTTATGCCATAGTCTCTGGCAATGGTGCCATAATATTTGATGTTGTTCAAATCCACTCCAAATATCAGGTAGTGTAAATGATCGAAGGAAATATAGAATCCAACAACTAGTTAGGGTTGAATCCCATAGATACTACTCGAAACCCATACTATCTAAGTACTAAATAGTAAATTGTTGCAAGATTAAAGTCTATTTGGATTGAGAGTAATGAAATTTAACTAAAACTATAGAGTGTAATAAGCCATGCTTGCAATCAATTAAAGATAATTATAGAGAAGTGACCCCAATTATGGATCAATTACCCTAAATCACCTAATGTGGAAGAATTGAGAGTGGATTAGAGCTGAATATGCAAGCAATTTACTTAGGCAACCCATGGGTATCTTTCAATAGCACCTATAGGTGTCAATCTACTTCAATTTTGTCAAATTGAAGAGAACTCTCTTCTACCCAATTGCTTGTTGCCAATTACAATTCAACCTATGTCTAGGAGAATCAATTAAACAAGGGTTATGCCTTGAGTTATTGTTGATTGATGCTAACCCAACCTAAATTTGCTCTTTCAAGCATCATAAAGGTAATTGGGCAGGATTGGATGACTCTCATCACCAATCACAAATTACAAAGCAAAAATCAATCAAATGTTCATAATCCCAAACTCAATTTTAATAAATTGGGATCATTAGGGTTCACAATCCTAGATATGGGTTTAGTTAACTATAGTAAGAAGAAGAAGAAGAAGAAGAAGAAGAAGAAGAAGAAGAAGAAGAAGAAGAAGAAGAAGAAGAAGAAGAAGAAGAAGAAGAAGAAGCTTGGGTCCAATCTTCAATTGACGGACCGACCTTTTGGAAGACAGTACGTCCCTTCAACTGTACTTTAAAGACCCTTTTTGTTGGATCTCTGTAATCTATAGCTGGAAAAGGACGAACGGAGGTGCAGACCGCCTTTCAAATAGATGGTCCATATGTTGCTTTGTCTTTTGAGTAGTTTTTTAGCCTAAACTCCTTTCATCTTTCAATTGCTTGAGTTCCGAAAATATGGCATAATAAGGTTAGTTTCTACTTAATTTAACTCCTAAAGACATGAAAATTGATACGAAATGAAGTAAAGATGTGTCGCTAATTCCAGACATATCAGAGTTCTCAATGAAAAACATGTACAAAGTAATAACTATTATATGTAATTCGCAACAGATGATTAATTATCTAATTTCAATGAGCCATATTAATGTATCAAGTGTCTATATAGATTTAGGCTCAATCCAAAAAATGTAAGAAAGCATTACTTAATCAAGATAAATTAGATTAAACTTTATTAATAACAAAAATTATAATAATATGACTAGACCAATTAATACTAATTGAAGACTAGAACTCTTGTAAATAACTAATTTTATATGATCTTTATTCACTACTATGAATTTACAAAATTAAAAAATCAAATCACTCAATCTGTTACACCCTGTAAATTTTAAATGAATAAATAGCCTAATGGTATGTTGATTAAGAGATTTAGGGAAAAAAAAAAGAGAAAGTCAGTTTTTCCATTCTTATCAATAAAAATCAGAGAAAACAGGGGGTATAGCCATGTAAGGCAAAACCCATGACTATTTGCTCAAATTTCCTTCCGATTGCGCTATGAAACGCGGTCTAAACTCCGTTTTGGCCTAGATACAGAGGTATAAAGCTGCAGAGAGCAATCCTACGAAGTTGGTTTTGTGAAATTTGGCTGGCGAAACGTCGTGCTACCGAGGTAAAGTAAATAGAATTGCTTTAAATTAGTACCAATGTGTTCATAGCTTTGCAGTGAGCATTTATCCCTTCTGGACTATCGAGAAATAACGAGTTTTCGACCGTTTTTTGAAAGGTCGAAGTTTGGGATAAATATATATCAAAAGTGATAATTTCTCCCAGATATTAATGTATTTAGTTCTAATTGACATGTATATGAATGTAGTTGGGGGAAACAGCAGAAGTACCGACGGAAATCACATCAGTCAGTCGGGTACTCAGAAACCAGGTATGTAAAGCTATCCTTTCGGCAAGCCAGGAAGTACAGTCTAGAAAATAAATAGAATAAAGCCTATTAATAGACACCCAGCGTACAGGAACGATTTTAGTATAATTTCCAGCAAGCATGCTAGTATATCATTACGTATCATGCGATAATCAGAATAACGGATAGTCAGATGATTTTGGATAGTAACGTGGTATCAGCTAGCAGCTCAGCATGTTCTTACGTAATATCCAGAATGGAAATTGTAAAAGCGGTATAATGAATTAGCAAGATTACAGATAGTATGTATTACATTTGTTGAGACTATATCCGGTAATAGAAGGCACATCTTATGTTATTGAGCTATATCTAGTTATAGATGGCATGTTCTATGTTATCGAGTTATATCCAGATATAATCAGATCAGTAATCAGATATAGAAATAGCTCCAAATACATATGTAGCTCCAGAAACAGATATGGCTCTAGAAACTGATATAGCTTCAGATCGTGGATAAAAATAATCAGATAAACAGATAAAGGTCAGGTAGCAGTTAGCCCAGCAATCAGAAACAGTGTAAAACAGAATATAGCATCAGTTGTTTAGTACGGACTGGCCTTGAAATAAAAGAAGAGAATATGAGTAGTATTTTTCATTTGAGCATGCTTGTTGTGTATGTGTTGTGCATGTTGAGACTTGTTATGGCATGTGGGCACCCTTTAACATCCCCACCGTCCCTGGGTTATAGCTGTGTCGATAGCAAATTCAGATACCACCACCAGTTGGACGATGTCGTCCGCCTAGAGGACGATGATAGCCAACCACCATGATAATACAGTCCAGATTACCTTGTTTGCAGGGGCAGTTCAGTTCACTCTGCGCAGAGCCAGATTACCCTGTTTACAGGGGCAGACTACTCTGTGTGCGCTTGTGGCTGGGGGCAGTTTCAGATACAGATTTTTATAAAATTACCTTGTTGTGTGTTTACACCCAGGGGCAGTTTCAGTCACACATACAGCAGCAGATTACCCCGTTGAGCGCTTGCGCCCAGAGGCAGGAGTCTTTGGACTCAGACACAGTTCATTATCAGAGGCCAAGGCCTGAGCTACGTACCCAAAGGGGCCGGTAGGAGGAGCTCACAGTTATCAGATGAGTGGAGTGACTTATTTTTGGTTGGTTTAGACCCGGGTAGGGGTAATAGATTGTTCTGTTGGTTGGCACCTTCCGGCTTATAGGGGTCGGTCAAGTATTGTATGTATTTATATATATATCTATATGTGCTATTAGATACTGATAGGAAGTAGGACGACACGTCGTCAGGTACGCCCAGTTTAGTTACAGAATAGGTAAACTCTCCCCAGTTATCCTCAGCCAGATAGACTCAGCTATTTCCTGCTTATATGTCATGTTATTGTTGTTACCCATTTCAGTTGTATATTTTAGTTTGCTTTACATGCTCGGTACCTGTGGTACTGACGCCCGTAGGGGCGCTGCATTGCTTGCCTGCAGGTACTCACAGACGAGGGACCGATCCCTCGTGATCCTAGCCAACGCAGAGTTATCAACTCCTGTCATCCGGAGATTGATATTCAGAGGTGTATTTCATTTTCTTTTGTTGTATAGTACGGGTAGGTCAGGGCCCTGTCCCAACCATCTTATCAGTATTCCTAGAGGCTTGCAGTCTGTATATATTTCCCTGTGGTTAGTTGTGTCGGTCATGTGAGGCCGTGCATTTTGTTTAGTTGCTAAGCTTTGTTGATTATGTTGGTCGTGTGGGGCCATAGTCAGATGGTAGTGGTGACCTTACCGGTCACGTAGTCATTTAGTATTCTATTATATTGTGTTAAAGATAACTAGACGGCATGGTGGCCTTGTCAGCCCGCCTAGGTTTCCCTATATGAGATGATTCTGGTTAGCTGATGATACAGTACAGGTGGCTATAGGCCCAGTCGGCCGGAGGCTGTATTTACAGTCGTTATATAGCCCGTTGTTTCCTTGAATTTGAGCCAGAGTCAGCCAAAGCACCAGATGTGCTCAGGCTGGACCGTTTAGCAGCCCAGAGTCTAGCAGGCACCAGGTGCCCGTCATACCCCCTAAGGTGGGGTGTGACAAACTTGGTATTAGAGCAGTTCGTGTCCCAGGAAGTCTACAAGTTGTGCTAAGTAGAGTCTTGTCTATAGATGTGTTGTGCACCACATACTATAGGCAGGAGGCTGCGAGGCATAATAGGATAGTTACCCTTCATACTCAGTCGTGCCATAGTACAGTACAGTATAGGGTTGGTTCTTTTGAAACTTACCACCCTCTTTGTTTACAGATACTATGGCAGATCAGTGGCACCCAGCTACAGGCAGGTGATTAGATACAGCGGCGGGCGAAGGCACCAGCAGGATGCCTCACTTACAGGCAGATTCAGCCCGGTCTGAGAGCAATACGAAGGTGTCATCTCGACCCTCCCAGTAGTCTCCGCCTCGCCAGACACCATTTGAGGCAGCACCGCCTCCCACAGCTCAGTTATGCATGTGACCCCTACAGAATCAGTTGAGCTGGCAGTGTTCCGGTTGAGGGATATTGCTGTTTTGTGGTATGAAAGTTGGGAGAGATCTCGAGGAAGAGATGCAGCCCCTCCTACTTGGTCCAGCTTCTCAGAGGCCTTCCTGGACCACTACTTACCCCGGGAGGTCATACAGGCCCGGATGGACCAGTTCTTACACTTAGAGCAGGGGGCCAGGAGCGTCCATGAGTATTCTTTACAGTTCGACTCCTTAGCTCGCTATGGTCCAGCATTTGTGGACACCATGTAGTCTAGAGTCCATCGCTTTATTATGGGCCTGAATTCAGATTACATAGAGACGTGCATGACGGCTACTTTGAGAGAGGATATGGACATAGCCAGGGTATAGGCCTTCGCACAGACAATTGAGGGCCTGAGACAGCGGCAGCGGGGCGACAGGCAGGCGACTTCAGAGCAGCGCCGTAGAAACAGACCGCTGAGATTCAGGGGGAAATCCCTAGGGGGTCGAGACCACGATTTTTAGATAGGCCACCCAGATCTTTACCTCCGGTACAGTAGCAGAGAGGTAGATTTGTTCGCCGAAGTCAGTCAGAGTCCGGTAGCAGTTTACGGACAGTAGCATCACCTCAGCAGTGAAGGGCAGAACAGAGTAGATTTGCACCTACCCCTTGTCCTATATGCCACCGACCCCATTCTGGAGCCTGCAGGCAAGGCTCCTCAGGGTGCTATTACTGCAGACAGGAAGGGCATTTAATGAGAGATTGTCCGGCCAGAGGACAGGGTAGCCGGGATAGTCTGGATGGAGCATCACGGGGCCACGAGCTCCAGCAGCCTCAGCAGGGCGCAGACCCTCAAGTTCAGCAAATAGGGGCCGAGGCAGATCAGGAGCCTCTGGCTCAGGTGCAGGCCCCAGCCGTACCTATGCATTACCATGGAGGCAGGATTCAGAGGTATCTCCCGACGTGGTCACAGGTATATTGATTATCTGTTCATACCCTGTTTATGTATTGATTGATCCAGGGTCTACCTTGTCATATATTACACCATTTATGGCCCGGAAGTTGGGTATCAAACCAGAATTGCTTCAGCAGCCCTTTTCAGTGTTTACACCGGTTGGTGACTCGATTACAGCTAAAAGAGTTTACCGAGGGTGTATGGTAGAGGTTGCTGATCGCCAGACCACAGTAGACTTAATAGAACTTGAGATGGTCGACTTCGATGCCATTATGGGTATGGATTGGTTAGTGTCATGCTATGCCAACTTAGAATGCTGGACCAAGACGGTCCGATTTCACTTTTCGGGGGAAGCAGTGCGAGAGTGGAAAGGGAGCACAGCTACGCCTAAAGGTAGGTTTATTTCCTACCTCCAGGCGAGAAAATTAATAGCAAAGGGATGTATTTACCACCTAGTTAGGGTCCAGGACATTCGGGTGGAACCGCCGACTCTTCAGTCTGTTCCAGTAGTCAATGAGTTCCCTGACGTATTTTTGGATGAGTTGCCAGGTATCCCTCCCGAAAGGGAGATAGATTTTGCAATTGACTTGTTGCCAGGGACTCAACCCATATCCATTCCCCCGTATCGCATGGCACCAGCTAAGCTTCGAGAGTTGAAAGAGCAGTTAAAAGATTTGCTCCACAAAGGCTTTATCAGGCCTAGTACTTCCCCGTGGGGTGCGCCAGTTCTGTTTGTAAGGAAGAAAGATGGCTCACTCCATATGTGTATAGACTACCGGCAGCTGAATAAGGTAACGGTTAAAAACAAATACCCGCTCCCTAGAATAGTTAATTTGTTTGACCAGTTGCAGGGGGCCAGATGTTTCTCTAAGATAGATCTGAGGTCCTGGATACCACCAGGTCCGGGTTCATGAGAGGGACATTCCAAAGACTGCTTTCAGGACCAGGTATGGTCACTTTGAATTTCTAGTCATGTCTTTTGGGCTGACGAATGCTCCTGCAGTGTTTATGGACCTAATGAACAGCATATTCAGACCATATTTGGATCTATTCATGATAGTATTTATCGATGATATTCTAGTATATTCTCGTTCAGAGACAGATCACCAAAACCATTTACGAACAGTACTCCAGATCCTTAGGGACCGTCAGCTGTACGCCAAGTTTTCTAAGTGTGAGTTCTGGCTGAACTCAGTTGCCTTTCTGGGGAATATTGTGTCGGATGCTGGTATACAGGTGACACACAGAAAATAGAGGCGGTCAAGACCTGCCCAGACCTACCACTCCGACCGAGGTCCGCAGTTTCCTGGGTTTAGCAGGGTATTACCGGAGATTTGTTGAAGGATTCTCCACTATAGCAGCACCTCTGACAAAGCTGACACAGAAAGCAGCGGAATTTCAGTGGACGGAGGCATGTGAGCAGAGTTTTTAAGAATTGAAAGGCAGATTGACCTCCGCCCAAGTACTAGCATTGCCAGAGGGAACAAATGGGTATGCGGTGTATTGCGATGCTTCAGGCTTTGGACTGGGTTGTGTGCTGATGCAGCATGGAAAGGTAATTGCTTATGCTTCCAGACAGCTGAGGAATCATGAAAAGAACTATCCGACTCATGACCTGGAACTGGCCGTAGTGATCCACGCTCTGAAAATCTGGAGGCATTATCTGTATGGCGTTCATGTAGACATTTTTACAGATCATAAAAGCCTGCAGTATATTTTCACACAGAGGGAGTTAAATCTGCGGCAGCGTCGTTGGTTAGAATTGCTGAAAGATTATGACGTAAATATTCTCTACCACCCAGGGAGAGCTAATGTAGTAGCCGATGCCCTCAGCCGTAAGTCAATGGGGAGTTTAGCGTATTTGCGACCCGAGAAGCGGGAGTTAGCCTAGGAAATTCATCAGCTAGCTGGTTTAGACATTCGAGTAGTAGAAACAGAAAATAACAGAGCGATGATTCAGAACTCTGTTGTGTCATCGTTAGTTACAGAGGTAAAAGAATGGCAGTACGAGGACCCTGACTTAGTCCAGCTCAGAGATAGAGTTCAGAAAGGTAAGGAGCCAGATTTCTAGGTGACTGAGGATGAAGTGCTACATTGTAAGGGTCGCCTATGTGTCCCGAATATTTCAGGGCTTCGCCAGCAGATCATGCATGAGGTACATTACGCTCGCTATTCCCTCCATCCAGGAGCAACGAAAATGTACCACGACATCAGAGACATCTACTGGTGGCCAGGTATGAAAGCTGAAATAGCTGAATTTGTATCTAGATGCCCTAACTGCCAGCAGGTGAAAGCAGAACACCAGAAACCGGGCGGTCTGACGTAGGACATAACCGTGCCTTTGTGGAAGTGGGAAGCGATAAATATGGATTTTATAACAGGGTTACCCCGTACCAGATGTAGAAACGATTCTATTTGGGTAATCATTGACAAATTAACAAAATTAGCCCATTTCCTGCCAGTACGAACTACATTCTCTGCTGAGGATTATGCTGAACTGTATATCAGAGAGATAGTCAGATTGCACGGTGTTCCGGTGTCTATTATCTCAGATAGAGGAGCACAATTTACAGCGAGATTCTGGCAGTCGTTCCAGAGAGGCCTGGGGACACAGATTAACTTAAGTACAGCCTTTCATCCTCAGGCAGACGGGCAAGCAGAACGAACTATCCAAACGCTCGAAGATATGCTACAAGCATGTGTACTAGAATTTGGGGGTAGCTGGGATGAGCATCTGCTGTTGATTGAATTTGCCTATACTAACAGTTATCATTCAGCCATCCAGATGGCGCCCTTTGAAGCTTTGTATGGGCGAAAATGCAAATCACCCATCGGCTGGTTTGAAGTGGGGGAATCAGCGTTGATTGGGCCAGACATCATTCAACAGTCAGAGGAGAAGGTAAAGTTTATCAGAGAACGCCTACTGACTGCTCAGAGCCGCCAGAAGTCTTATGCAGATACGCGGTGCAGAAATCTAGAATTTGCAATAAATGACTAGGTATATTTGAAAGTGTCTCCGATGAAAGGGGTGATGAGATTTGGCAAGAAAGGCAAGCTTAGCCCGAGGTTCATTAGGCCATATCAGATTCGGCGAAGAATAGGCCGAGTAGCATACAGGCCAGAGTTAGCGTCTGTTCACCCAGTATTCCATGTATCTATGTTGAGGAAGTTCGGAGGAGACCCTTCCACAGTTATTCCAGTTCAGGATGTCCAGGTTACAGAAGAGTTAGCATATGAAGAGGTTCTAGTAGCTATCTTAGAAAGACAGATTCGTAGATTGAGAACTAAAGATATTGCGTCTGTCAAGGTATTATGGCGTAACAGGAACCGAGAAGAGATGACCTGGGAAGCCGAGGAGGACATGAAAGTCAGATATCCCCACTTATTCCAGGCATAGGCAAACAGGAGGTATGTTAGAACTGTTTTTCCTTATGAATGTTTATATTTCATATATGAAAGCAGGCGATTGATTATAGACAGTTATATGTGAATGTTACTATATCGTGTGGAGTACCTGTATTAGGGTTTTCTGCTTTTCAGGAATTTTGAGATAGTCCATAATACAGGGGAAACTCTGCCGAAATTTTTCCAGGGATAAGTCAGCAATTTAAGATTTCTATAAGTCAGAATGTCATTCGAGGACGAATGTTCTTAAGGGGGGGATGTTACACCCCGTAATAGCCTAATGGTATGTTGATTAAGGGATTTAGGAAAAAAAAGAGAAAGTCGGTTTTTCCATTCTTATCAATAAAAATCAGAGAAAAACAGGGGGTATAGCCATGTAAGGCAAAACCCATGACTATTTGCTCAAATTTCCTTAAGATTACACTATGAAACGCGGTCTAAACTCCGTTCCGGCATAGATACAGAGGTATAAAGCTGCAGAGAGCAATCCTACGAAGTTGGTTTTGTGAAATTTGGCTGGCGAAACGTCGTGCTACCGAGGTAAAGTAAATAGAATTGCTTTAAATTAGTACCAATGTGTTCCTAGCTTTGCCGTGAGCATTTATCCCTTCTGGACTATCGAGAAATAACGAGTTTTCGACCGTTTTTCGAAAGGTCGAAGTTTGGGATAAATATATATCAAAAATGATAATTTCTCCCAGATATTAATGTATTTAGTTCTAATTGACATGTATATGAATGTAGATGGGAGAAACAGCAGAAGTACCGACGGAAATCACATCGGTCAGTCGGGTACTCAGAAACCAGGTATGTAAAGCTATCCTTTTGGCAAGCCAGGAAGTACAGTCTAGAAAATAAATAGAATAAAGGCTATTAATAGACACCCAGCGTACAGGAACGATTTTAGTATAATTTCCAGCAAGCATGCTAGTATATCATTACGTATCATGCGATAATCAGAATAACGGATAGTCAGATGATTTTGGATAGTAACGTGGTATCAGCTAGCAACTCAGCATGTTCTTACGTAATATCCAGAATGGAAATTGTAAAAGCAGTATAATGAATTAGCAAGATTACAGATAGTATGTATTACATTTGTTGAGACTATATCCGGTAATAGAAGGCACATCTTATGTTATTGAGCTATATCCAGTTATAGATGGCATGTTCTATGTTATCGAGTTATATCCAGATATAATCAGATCAGTAATCAGATATAGAAATAGCTCCAAATACAGATGTAGCTCCAGAAACAGATATGGATCTAGAAACTGATATAGCTTCAGATCGCGGATAACAATAATCAGATAAATAGATAAAGGTCAGGTAGCAGTTAGCCCAATAATCAGAAACAGTGTAAAACAGAATATAGCATCAGTTGTTTAGTACGGACTGGCCTTGAAATAAAAGAAGAGAATATGATTAGTATTTTTCATTTGAGCATGCTTGTTGTGTATGTGTTGTGCATGTTGAGACTTGCTATGGCATGTGGGCACCCTTTAGCATCCCCACTGTCCCTGGGTTATAGCTGTGTCGATAGCAGATTCAGATACCGCCACCAGCTGGGCGATGTCGTCCGCCTAGAGGACGATGATAGCCGACCACCATGATAATCCGGTCCAGATTACCCTGCTTGCAGGGGCAGTTCAGTTCACTCTGCACAGAGCCAGATTACCCTGTTTACAGGGGCAGACTACTCTATGTGCGCTTTTGGCTGGGGGCAATTTCAGATACAGATTTTTATAAAATTACCCTATTGTGTGTTTACACCCAGGGGCAGTTTCAGTCACACATACAGCAGCAAAATACCCCGTTGAGCGCTTGCGCCCAGAGGCAGGAGTCTTCGGACTCAAACACAGTTCATTGTCAGAGGCCAAGGCCTGAGCTACGTACCCAAAGGGGCCGGTAGGAGGAGCTCATAGTTATCAGATGAGCGGAGTGACTTATTTTTGGTTGGTTTAGACCCGGGTAGGGGTAAATAGATTATTCTGTTGGTTGGCACCTTCCGGCTTATGGGGGTCGGTCAGGTATTGTATGTATTTATATGTATATCTATATGTGCTATTAGATACTGATAGGAAGTAGGATGACACGTCGTTAGGTACGCCCAGTTTAGTTACAGAATAGGTAAACTCTCCCCAGTTATCCTCAGCCAGATAGACTCAGCTACTTCCTGCTTATATGTCATGTTATTGTTGTTACCCATTTCAGTTGTATATTTCAGTTTGCTTTACATGCTCGGTACCTGTGGTACTGATGCCCGTAGGGGCGCTGCATTGCTTGCCTGCAGGTACTCACAGACGAGGAACCGATCCCTCGTGATCCTAGCCAATGCAGAGTTATCAACTTCTGTCATCCGGAGCTTGATATTCAGAGGTGTATTTCATTTTCTTTTGTTGTATAGTACGGGTAGGTCGGGGCCCTGTCCCGACCATCTTATCAGTATTCCTAGAGGCTTGCAGTCTGTATATATTTCCCTGTGGTTAGTTGTGTCGGTCGTGTGAGGCCGTGCATTTTGTTTAGTTTCTTAGCTTTGTTGATTATGTTGGCCGTGTGGGGCCATAGTCTGATGGTAGTAGTGACCTTGCCGGTCACGTAGTCGTTTAGTATTCTATTATATTGCGTTAAAGATAACTAGACGGCATGGTGGCCTTGTCGGCCCGCATAGATTTCCCTATATGAGATGATTCTGGTTAGCTGATGATACATACAGGTGGCTATAGGCCCAGTCGGCCGGAGGCTGTATTTACAGCCGTTATATAGCCCGTTGTTTCCTTGAATTTGAGCCAGAGTCAGCCAAAGCACCAGATGTGCTCAGGCTGGACCGTTTAGCAGCCCAGAGTCTAGCAGGCACCAGGTGCCCGTCATACCCCCCAAGGTGGGGTGTGACACAATCTTCTTTAACCACATAACTATCACCAATCAAGTGATCTATTTTTCCTTCAGGGTGCTCAAAGAAATCTGCTATATTCAAGTGTGTGATGTCAACATGATTTTCAGAGATAAAATTAACTTCAAAATTTTTCTCTTTCTTCTTTTATGATGCTTGATAAAGTTCAACCAAGTATTTAGGAGTACGATAGGTATATGTCCTCTTCCACCACATCAGTAGCATCTATTTTCTGAGCCACTGGCTTCGCTTCTCATCCTTTTTTTTCTTTTGGTGGTGATTTTTTCTTTGATGAATGATTAACACCAGGAATAGAAGTTTTTCCTTGAACACCATCACAATCATTACCACGACCATGACTTTTTCCATGCCTGAGGGGTGAGCTTACACCTCATTCACTTTAGGGAAAGGTGTAGATCAGATATGTCGATTCTCATGACTTTTTTATTGAGATTTTATAAAAATATACAATCTAATACAAAATATTACATTCACTAGCCCATGTTTTTATATTACACCTACATAGCCCTTTTTTGGCAACAGTGCTTATATAAGATCATACAGTCATAGTACATAATGTATAAACCTTGTATAAAGTGTATAATAATATATGAGATGTGCTTATACACACTTTTATATTGTTATAGTTTGATCTCTTATGAACTTCAACTATGAAACTCTATTCGAAATGGGTAAAATCTTTTTCAAATGACTTCAAATTTTAGCCATAATTTTGAAATGACATCACCAACAAAACACAATCATCAATTTGTTAAAATTTTCAATCAATTTAAAATTGATTTATGAGTTTTCAAGCTTTAAGAATTTCAATAATGGAGTTTTGAATTTTTCAATTTAATTCACCTAACAATTAATGTTTAAATTTGTAATAATAAATATGAGTATCACTCTCAATTAATTTTGAAGTATCAAAATATGAAATTCATAATTACATTAAATATATTAGATATCAACAATGTTAATATTAATGCTACATGAATATATTTTTGTAGTGACATTTTTATAAAATTGATACATATTCTTATTTAAAAAATTAAATTTACACATAATATCTACAGAGTTGATTAAAAAATTATGAAAGAACAAAAAAAAAACAACAAAAAAAAAATAAAGTAGAAGGAGGAAAAAAAGATGAAATGAAATAAAAAGAATAAGAAAGCAGAAAAAGAAAAAAGAATGAAGAAGTAGCAAAGAATGAAGAAGCGAAATAAAAAGAAAAAAAAAAGAATAAGCAAATATAATTGCTAAAAAATTTATGAAAAAAGAAATTAGAGATAGCTAAAGAGATAATAAACTGAAATATGAGTTAAAGTCGGTAATTACTTTATCCTAATTATCATACAACATAATTTTTTTATTAATTAGCAAATCATTATTTTGTTTAACCACGAAAGATAAGAAATCAATTCTAAATATTTCTTGAAATCTTTCTGTCGATATTGCTGCTGCGGGAGCACATTCGATGCATGAAAGGTGGAGTAAGTCTTTTCTAATATATCATAATAAATATTGTATCTCCATATAATTTCAACTGAGAAATAATTCTGAACATAGTAGAATTGTACTTACAAATAGACTTAAAGTCTTGTAGTCTTAAATGTGTCCGATCGTACTGTGCTTTTGGAAGGATCACTATCTTCGGGTGGTGATATCTTTCTTTCAAGCTATGCCACAATATGAATAGATCCTTAACAGTGAAATCAATTTTCAAAACTTCATCAAGATAATGACGTAAGAATATCATTGCTTTAGCACAATCTCGGTTGTATGTTTTGTTTTTATCCTTAATTGTGTCTCCAAGATACATTGCATCCAAATGAATTTCAGCATCCCACACCCATGAGAGATAATTCTTGTTTGAAATATCGAGGGCAATAAACTCAAGTTTATAAAAGTAGGCATAGATAGAGAGAAGAAAAATAATAGGGAAAAGGGTCATATTAGCCCCTCTACTATCAAAAAAAAAGTTATATTTACCCCTCATCATACTTTTTCAATAAAATTTTCCTTGACATCCAGCTTTGGGCACATATTTGCCCTTGAACAGTTAAATCCACTCTCCCCATCCTTATTATCCCATGTGGCGCCTACATGAAATTCTTTTTCTTTCAATTAAAAATTTAGTAACCATTAACACACGACCTACCCATCTAGAAAATCCATCCAACAAACCCAAATCCTAATGCACATAGCCCCCACACTTTCTCATCAGAGAAATATCAATCAAGTGAGTGACAGAGAGCTAGTTCAAGGGCTTTTTCATCCATGGAAAAGACATCTGTGGAGAGTTAGGATTCATCTGTGCTTCTTCACCTGCTTATTAAGGGCTTCAAAATCTGATCAAAAGGTATTTCTTTTTTGCTTAAATCATTTGTTTACCTTTTTATTTCAAAAATTTAAGTAATCAATATCTAGAATCATACTAATAATTAAATGGGTAACTTTCATATTTTAATTGTTTCGTTTTTGTTTTTTTTACACAATAAATTTCTGAAATATATTAGCATCTATTTTTTTTCTTTTAATAGCTCTTGACGTATAGTAATTCAATAACAAAGCAAAAGCACTACCCGGATATACCCTTATGTATTTATCTTTTGTTATTTTTAAGTTTTTTATATTTCATTGTTTGGGTTTGTCATTTCTGTCCACTTTTAATATCTTTATGTATTTTATTTTTTCACCTTTGATAAAATTTAGGGTTCATCAATTTTTGATATTTATGGATATTTCAAGAATTCAGTGATTTCGTATTATTCTTATCGATTTTTGTTTGTTTATCCCCTTTTTTTAGGGGGTTTGATGTTTAGTGGCCTTAGGTTTCACTAAATTTAATTAGCATATATGTGATTTAGGGTTTGATACTACAATAGGTCAAAAATTGTTGAATGTTGAGCACGTGGGGTTCCATTTATTTTTGAGGTAATTTTTGTCCCCTAATTGAATATTCACGATGTGAATATTATAATGTTGGCGTGACTTTTTCCTTTTTTTATTGTTTGTGGCTCTCTAATATGCCTTCATTCTTTGTGCTCTCCTAAGTTCACATGTTTTTTATTTAGGTGCTTTCCCCTGTCTCAACCTATAATTGTTAAAACAAACTTGGTGTCAAGAAATGCTAATTTGAAAGTTCTAAATCAACATTCAAGGGGTAAATAAACAGTAAGGATCCATATATATGAACCAAATTAATTTGGGATTGAGCATGCTTGATTATTTATAATGGAAGAAAATGCTAAGTAATTGTTGAAAGTTTGTATGGTAGAGAAAATGACATGTTAAATGTAGTACTTAAATTATTTGAATTGTGAAAGTTATATATAGTACTACTGAACCAAACTTTATTTGAATAAAAATAGATGACTTACTTGAGAAATATCATCATTTACCATTATCAGTGAGTTACTTATCTGTTAACTTGTGTTAGCAATTCTCTAATACTAATAGTACTTTAAAACTAAGTTTTATCCCCAACCAGAACCTAAATGTAAGTGTAAAAATAAAATGAAATCAGAGAATTATATGTGGATTTTTGAAGTATATTTTCATTTTTCTGAAATTGCAAAGATTTAAACTTTAACTTTCTCGTCCTTTGACCGTATATTTTCATGTTTTTAATTACTAAGATCTAATCTTTTTAGGTTTTGAAATATTCATTTTTATAATTATAAAAGTTGTAGTCTTTTGAGTTTTTGAAAGTACAGATTGTAGATTTTTTTAATTTTTGAAAGTACTTTTTCATGTTTCTGGTTCAGTGTTTTATGTCTAGTTTTATAGTTCTTGTTTGAATATTTTTTTCTCATTTTAATGATTGTATAGTTGATTGCATTATTGTTTTAACCTTTTTTTTGCAAGTTTTTCAACTTTATATCACTATTTTATTGATCACATGACCTTTTTTTTATTTTGTAGGATATTAAAGATGACCTTGGTTGACATAATTTTCAATTATGGCAGAGAGTGGATTAGAAAATTAAAAATTATGTATTCAAAGAAGTTGATTGGAACTTGAACTGGTTATGATCCTGATCTTCTTTCCTTTATTGATCTAGTAAATGAGCACACTAGTAAGTTTGGATACTTGGGTGTTGAACAACTCATTATTACTGTTTCCTCTGGTAAATATTATGATTTAGACGGTGATGATGGTATAAGGCAGTTATTGTACTTAGTGTCTGAAGAATTTAAGGTCTTTAACATATATGTTGTAGATGGATGTGATGAGTCAGTAAAAGTTCATAATATTTCCCAATATTTTGAGTCATATATTGTAGCAATTGAAGTTAGAACTAACTGTAAGAGTGAAAGTGAGAGTGATGATTATCATATTGAAGTAGAACATAATTGTGATGAATTGAATAGGATTGCCCTTCAAAAAAATAGGGTCATTGATGAAAAGTTAATAGATTATAAGGAGTTATACATGGGTATGACCTTCAAGAATATACCTGAAGCTAGATTATGCATTAACTTGTATGCTCTTTCAAACAAAAGAAATTTGAAGTTGTTGAAAAGTGATCCAACAAGATTAAGGTATAAGTGTGTTGAAGAATGTTCCTTTTTATTACACATTTCTGGGAATAATAATATGCCGAGGGTTAGAATAAAAATCTTGAAAAATAAGCATAATTATGATGAATCTTTTAACAATAGAAAGGTTGATCATCTTACAATAGCATATTATTTCAAGTCTAAGTTACAAAATAACCCAAAGTATAAGTTCAAGGACATGAGTGATGAGTTGAAAGAAAAGTTTGATGTCAATATTAGTCATGGTAAGTGCAAGAGTGCAAAACAACTTATTTTGGAAAAGCTTGAAGGGAGTTTTATAGATGATTATAATAGACTTGAGGCTTGTGCAAATGAGCTAAAGTTTAGTAATCCTGGAAGTGATGTGATTATAAACTTGTCAAAGGATGCACTTGTCAATGGTAAAAGAAGATTCTTGAGAATGTATATTTACTTCCTAACACTTAAGATGGGATTTAAGGATGGATTAAGACCTTTTATTGGCTTGGATGAAATTTTTTTAAAAGGAAAAGCAAAGTGTCAATTGTTAATTGCTATAGGTCAGGATTTTCAGAACCACAGTTACCCTATTGCTTGGGCTATTATGGACAAAGAAACAAAAAGTACAGGGTATTATTTCTTGAGCTTGCTTAAAAGGTCATTGGATCTCAAGGAGATGAGTGAAGGAATAACCTTTATTTCACACATGCAGAAGGTAACCTTTATTTTTTAAGTTTCAACCACTATTAACTTATTCATTTCAGTTCTGTCCAGAACTGTCTAGTTCTTTTTTTAGTTCTGAATAGAAATGCATTTCTTTCATTTCATTTCAGGAAAAGACTGAAAATTAGTTGAAACTTAAAAACTGACAAAATTAAACGCTTAATTGAATATTTTGGTATTTTTTTAAAATTTCATATAGGGATTACTTTAAGCGATGAAGGATGTGCTTCCAAAATCACATTACAGATTTTGTGCTAAACATGCTCAAGTAAACTGGTGAAAAATATTAAGGTCAGAGGAACTGAAGACACTATTTTGGTGGTGTTCATGGGCTACTTATGAGGAAGACTTCATAGACAACCTCAATATGATTGGTTCCTTAGAAAAGAAATCTGCTGAGGATTTGCTGAAATATTCTCCCCATACTTGGTGTAGAGCCTATTTTGACACAGTGTGCAAGAATATAGAGTGGAGAATAATTTTACAAAGTCAGTGAATTCATGAAATCTGAAGCTAGAGGCAAACCAATCATCAAAATGCTTGAAGAAAAATAAGAATAAAAGTCATGTACTAGTTGAGAGAAAGAGAAG
Organism: Datura wrightii; assembly: GCA_035772735.1. Taxonomy (NCBI): domain Eukaryota; kingdom Viridiplantae; phylum Streptophyta; class Magnoliopsida; order Solanales; family Solanaceae; genus Datura; species Datura wrightii. Next base: position 187,966,496 of record JASDFA010000018.1, on the reverse strand, counting down.
ATGAAGTGAGATTTTTGAGCAACTGAATTTAAACCAAAAAACATGCAATTGTTCACTGAGTACATGAAGATTGTCAAAAATACAAGGTTAATTTCAATGGTGATTATGGGTAGGAGATCACAAAAAGATATGATAGGTACACTGTGAGTATGACTTTGAAGAGATGTACATGTAGGCAATGGGATCTTAATGGAATTCCATGCCCACATGCAATTACAGCAATATTGTACAATAAGTTGGCTCCTTTGAGTGAAATGAGTTGGTGGTATAGCAAAGAGGCATTCCTTCTTACTTATAGACTGTAATACCCCAGAAGTGCGTAAGAATAGGCCTGGAAGTTTAAAAGTTGAAAACTGAAGAAATTGAAAAAAGTTGCACAGGATGGGCCATGAAACAACTTGTGGTAACAAACCATGAGTCGTTGTATGCAGTTGTTGGTTAGGGGGTATTGGTGGCAGTGGAGATAACAAGTGGTATGACGGCCCGTTGTGAGATACAACGGGCCGTCCTTTCCTGTCATGATTAAGCATGGATTTCAGCAGGTGGGAAGGTCTATCAACAATTCATTGTGAGCTGTAACGATCCGTTGTCACCGGTCGCTGTTTGGATGCCTAGGATTCCCAATGAAGATGACAGGTCGAGACCATGACTCGTTGGAAGGAACCACGAGTTGTGGTGAGGCCCGTGGTAGCAGCTTCAGATTTTTGTGATGAGCAAACAATGGACGATGTAACGGATCGTTGTTTCAGGGGACGAGTCATCCTGTCCATCGTTGGTTGATTCCGAAAGTAAGCCTTCAGCAGTGCCATGACGGGTCACCGTTTGTTCCAACGACCTGTTAGAGCCGTCGGTTGGTTCCATCCGGCAGATTTCAGGACAGGTTCATTAAGGGTAATTTCAACTTTTTCACGATATGAGGCCCTAAACTACATCGTTTTGGCTTGGAAAAGCTGGATATTTAAGAAAATGACCTATTCTAAACTCTCATTCATGCATGCAAGGATATTAAAAGGTGATCTAAGGGGATTTTAAGGTGTTCTCTTTAATTCTTCCAATTTCATTCTTGGGCTGCTAAGGAGAGTTAGGATTTGATGATCCCAGGTATGTAAAGTCATTAATAGGTGAATTCTTCCAAACACATGGGTATACCCTATGATTTTACTTAAAATTTATTAAAACTCATGGGGTTTTGTAATTTATTTATAAAAATCAAATGATTTAATTGTGGGTTTTGTGATTTTGAAATATTATCATAATTTATGAATTTTGATCATCTTTTGAGATTTAAATTGATTATAATATTATTGATTTTGATTTCTAAGCAATTAAGCTTAATTATGCATACCCCATGATGAATCGATTTATGATCTATTTTTTCATTGATGTTCTTTACAAGCCCAGTATGAATTATATTTTAAATTATGAATTTATTATGTTATCCATTATGATTTTATGAAATTCAAGGTATATGAATGATCTACAAGTATGTATGAATCTTATTAATCATGAATTATGTTTTTGGCTAACTCACGGGTCTCATGTCATGGCTAGAGCACATATGTTCAAGCATGTTTATGATTATCATGATTTAACTAACCCATGAACTCATGTATGTATTATTATGGTTACTATATATGTTTTGGGAGTAGTATCGAATACCGAGTAGGTTCGGGCTCAGGTTAAGCCCCGGATCTCATGAATTACGTGCCACAGTAGGTATATTGGGACCCCTTTCATGTTAGTCTCTGGCCCAAATGTCCATTTTCATGGTGATATCATACCTTTATGGTTCTACCCTTGGCAAGGTACGAGAACCCTCCAGACTAGGGTTACAAGTCGGGCTTCATGTATGCTCATATGGGGTATGTCGGTTAAGAGAATTTCCCACTATTCCTCACGATTTATACATATTATGATTATGTATTTTGGCTCAATTCATGTTAAGTAAATATCTTCTATTATGATTATCATTATGTTTACGTTATGAATGTTTTGAAAACCTTGAGCCGTATGATATGTTACTATGATTTACGATACGAGCATGATGTCTTACTCTTATGATCATTTATGAATTTCTTATATGTTTTAAAATATCCATTTTACTTACCTTGCATACTCAGTACATTCCACGTACTGACTGTATACTTTCTATGTTGTATCGTTTCATGATACAAGTCCCAGTTCTCAGGCTTATCCTCACCCGTAGATAGTTTCAGATTTTCTCTCAACGCTCTTGGTGAGTCCTCATGTTTCGAGGGTTGTATATTCATACTCTATGTTGTTTTTTCAGTTTCTAGATGTTGGATTAGTTGGGGAATTATCCCATCAATTCGTCATTCATGTTTAGAGGCTTATTAGACTGCAAGTTGTATTCAGCCGTATTATATGAGTCTTGTACTGATTTTTCCCTTTGGCTATATTATGATTACATTCTTATATGATAAGTCTCCGCTCATGTGATTGGTTTAGATGTATGCTCATGCCATGGGTCGACATAGAGTCTCTTGAGGCTCCTTGTCCCATGTCTACTATCCGGGTGTACCTTTGGATCGTGACATAGACATAAATTGCAACATGTTAAAGGTGAAAAATTTTGGAAGATGGATCCATCTCAAGCAATGGAACCACCTGAGCTAGTGAAGATGGCTGGCAAGCCTAAAGTTAAGAGGATCAAATAAAAAGATGAGGCAATTAAGAGGCAAGGCGAATGGCAAGTTCAAGAAAAGGAGAATTATGACATGCAACAACTGTGGAGAGCCAAACCACAATATTAGAGGATGCAAGAAGGTAAAATATCATCAATGGTAACACTAATTTTTTTTGGCTAAAGTTTGATTTCTAACTTGTATTTCTTGTTTACAGTAGATGATCATGGCAAGGCCAATGAAGAGGAGTATAAAATTAATTAATGAACCTGAAAAAAATAAATCTAACAACACCTCAATCAAGTCAAGCAAGCAAAGACATGAACTTTATGCCTACACCAACATTGAGGTAGCATGCACCACAATTTTCAGGTTCAAGATCAAGCATTTTAAGACATGAATCAGATTTTGAATTCCCAAATCATGATCCAAATCCTACTACAAGGCCAAGGGTAGTGTTAGAAAGCACAATACTTCAAGTCAGGCAACAGGGACCAAATTCTTCAGGGAAAAAAAAATTAACTTCACAGGTGATCACAATGGAGTGAGCGCCCCTCAAATATTCCCTACTCACCAACTAACCTCACATGGAATGGAAAAGTTGTTGTAACTCAAGGTCAATTGGAGATGCAAAGTAGACAAAGAATGAAAAATTAAAGACGAGAAAGGACAAAAGTGATCTATCGGGTTGAAAATTTTTTTTTGTTGCCATATTTCATAGGTTGTAATTACTTATTATGATAATACCTCTTAGTTAATTTCTTTCCAGTTTACTTCTTTTGTGGTGCACATTGAACAAGGATGCCATATTATGACTACACTTGAGTGGTGGCGTATAAGGTTTTGAAGTTTTATGTGACATTCAATATATAAAAATTTGGCAGTTTATATTACTTGAAAATGTAGTTGTTTGGATCATTTGAATTGTTTATATTAGTTATGAATACAGTTGCTCTGATCATTTGAGCTTGTGAAATATTGTAGTTCAGTTCTCCTAGCTACTGTCATTTCTGGTCATTTTGAGTTTGTGAGATATTTAAATTGTTGAATATAGTTTGGTCTTCTACTGGTGAAAATACTGTTGAGAATGCTTCGAAAATTGGCCTATTTGGTGTAAAAAATTATGTTAAAATGGTATTGAAATAGTGCTAAAATTATGTTGGAAGGGTAGTGAAAGTGGTGTTGCATTTTGTGTGCTTAGTTTATGCTGAAAAAGTGCTGAAAATGGTGTTGAAAGTGGTCTAATTTGTAGCTGCATTAGCTGTTGTAATTCAACCAAAAAGTACCTGCACAGTGATCAATTTGCTGATGCATTTTTTCTGCTTAGTTTATCTTGAAAGGGTGCTGAAAATGATCTAACTTATAGTTGAATTAGCTGTTGAAATGCAGTCAAAAAGCACCTGCACAAATGAACAATTTGCTGCTACATTTTGTGTGCTTAATTTGTGCTGAAATGGTGCTAAAAATGGTCTAAAGTGAAGCTGAAAATAATCTAATTTATAGTTGTATTAGCTGCTGAATTGCAGCCAAAAAGCACCTACACATTGACCATTTTGTTGTTATATTTTGTGCTGCAATGTGCCCAAAAAGATGCCTGAAACTGCAGTTTAAATTTGCTAAAATGCAGCTAAAAAAATGCCAAAAATGTAGTTTAAAGAAGACCTAAAATGCAAGTTCATTCTTGACAATATTAAGCTACTCAAAACTGATATATGTTAAATTCACATCTTCTTGTATCCAAGTTAATAAAAAAACAAACATAAACATTCACTCAATTGGAAGCTAAGTACAAAAATAAAGAGAGACCATATAAGTCTCGAATATAATAAAAATTTCTTAATGATTAATTATCAACATGTTTCCAACAAAAGAGCATATATAAATCTTCCTTTTCATCCATGAGATATCCAGTATATAAGTACATTAAATTCCTACACTTTAACATTAAACAATATCTAATATTACCGATTAATCTAAAACAATACAATTCATATTGAATCTCAACATCTTCAACTTTAAATCTTCTTCGTCTTCACTTCATTATCGTCGCTACAACATATCCGACAAAAAGTGCATATAACATCATTTTAAACATCTTCATCTTGAGAGCTTCTCTTTCCATTTTCGAGCTTTCATTTTCTTCACTTTTTCATTCAATTTCAATTTATCCCTTTTAAGAGTAACTGCATCCAATAACCACAATTGCTTTCCTAAGCAACATAATGAAAGCAACTATTAATTATGATCCATTAAACATGAAAAAGAAATTTCAAAAGTTACAGAAATCCAACAATTTAAAATAAGAAACTCACTTTAGGTTTTGAACGAATATTCTTCCAGGATTAGAAGGAGTCTTCGAAGTGAAGTTACAAGCAATTTTACCACAATGGCATTTCCTCATCAAAGAATAGCTACTTTCTGACATTGCAAGAAGGATTTTTGTGCAATCTTAATAATGTAGAGTACAAAACTAAGAAGAAATGACGAAGGGCAAAGAGATGACTTAAGTAAAGAAAATATAATTTTTTGGGTAGATTCAAAGTTCAAATCAGCAAGTGAAGAAACATGATAAAGAAGATAAATACATATAAATAAAAGGGCAAAGAGATGACTTAAGTAAAAAAGAATCCAACTTTTCTTGGAAGATTTGATCTGGAGCAGTGAGTGAAAGAATCGTAGATGAACCCTAGCTTAAATGCGTTGTTTTTTTCTGATGAACCTAGTCCTCTCTCTCCTGCGTTCATATTTCTCTGATAAGAAATTTGGGGGGGGGTTAGGGTATTAGGATTTGGGTTTGTTGGGTGGGTTTTCTAGACGGGTAGGTCAAGTATTAATGTTTACTAAAATTTTAATTGAAAGAAAAAAATTCTATGTAGGCGTCACGTGGGATAATAAGGATGGAAAGAGTGGATTTAACTATTTAAGGGAAAATATGAGCCCAAAGTTGGATGTCAATATAATTTTGATGAAAAAGTACGACGAGGGATAAATATAGCTTTTTTTCTTATAGTACAAGGACAAATATGACCCTTTTATCAAAATAATACCTTAAATTTTTTCAAAATGAGTGTTCAATACAAAAAAATAATATACTATAAAATAATAATTTTATAACAACTTGAATTAATAATTCTGGTATTCTTTTATAGGACAGAGGCCGAAATGTAAAACAAAAAAACTATAAATCAACTCCTCCTTAGTAAGAATCATCATTTTCTAATTGAATTACGTTATGGCAGAATGCGTATGATTGTAATCACCTAATTGTTAATGATTTGTGATACTAAACTTTCAGTTGTCAACTACCACTCGGAATCCGAGTATATCCGACAATTAAAAAAAAACAAAAAACGGAAAAAAGAAAATGATGACGACTGATTGCTGAAGCCATTGAATCATGAACTCCTCTCAGCACAGTAATTTTCAATTCCTTTTTACAAAAATTCATGCTATTTTCTCCCAAATCCCCTAACTTGTTCTTCACTATCTTCCTTTCTCTTCTTTAGAATGGAAGAATCAGATCGTAATCGGTCGTTTTCGCCGGAGATTAGGGATGAACAATTTTCCGGCGATGCGTCGGCGTCGACGTCTCGAGAAGAGGAGGAGGTTCCGGTGATTGAAGACGATGATCGGCGGCCTCCGTTGCCGTTTCCGGAGAGGAATAGTGTTTTTCACAATGCACCTTATTTTCCGGCGACTGACAATGAGGAAGCCGTGCGGTTTGCGAGAGATGATACCTGTTCCTACATTGTTGTTATTCTTACTTTCTGGTTCTTCGGTAATTTTTCTCAAAATCTACATCTATGCTGATACGTATCCGCCCTTCATTTTTTCCAATTTTATTTGATTATTGTTGCAGCTCTGAAACTCGAAAAGAAGAAAGATTATAGTTTGATGATATTTTTGTTTTTCTGAATCTAAAAAACAATGGATGCATTTATTGACATTACTAGAATCATATTGAAGAGTTATGTTAAGTACCATTAGATGCAGATTTAATTTTTCATTATTTAGATTTTAAATAGGGTGTTTCATGTTTACGGACTGATGTAACTTGAGCTAGCGATGGGCTATTGATGCCAAATAAAGACAGATTTGTAGGTGTTGAACTTTTTGCCTTGTCAACTGGTGACTGCCTTTGGTTTTGGTCTTAGACGACACACTACCCAGAACAACAACAACATGGCTCAACCCCAGCCAAAATGGGTTGGCTATATGAAGTCTGCACTATCCCATTCACTCCATCTTTTGATTCCTGTGAAGTCTGACCTGTTTCATTCTGATATTTGATAATTTAGGGTTCTCCAAGACTAGAATTTATATAAATTTTCTACCGATAATTAGTCTAAAATAACTTCTAGCAAAAACAGCTTCTACTGTAGCGTACCTACATGACTAGGCTTTATTATCAACCAATTGGTATCACTTTTATGGATCTTTTGCTTTTACATTCTATTTCTTTTGTTAAACCTCATGGATCCGAAAGAGCATAGGATCTTTTAGACAAAACTTGATTTGATTTTAGGCCTATCTCGTTCCTTTTAAAACATTCAATTATCATGTTTCATACCTATAGACTTGCACATTTAGAGGTATAAGTAAGACACAACCAAACCATCTTAGACGATCTTATCTCATTATGTATACTCAACTTGCACCTCCGGTTGGATGTGATGAGATCATTTTTCAGTTTGTTTAATCTTGTATGACTATACATCATCTTTTGCATTTATGTGACACTCATCTTCTGCAAATGCTGGAGCTTAGATGTAACAAAATTATGAACCCTTTTTGAAAGAAAGGTGAATCAAGATGACAACTATAATTGTTAATTGGCTCGAGGATGTGAATTTTATGGACATGTGATGTTGACTGGGATTAGGTCGGTGTGTAGGTTGATGTGGAGTTTGGGGGAAGAATGGAAGAATGGCTGGCTGCTAATATTTGTGTGTTGCTCCAAATGATTATAAATCTCGTAGCTTTTGATGGCTTCGCTGATTGGGTTTAATTCTATTGTTACGTTGTGCAATCCTAAAATTTTGTGAATCACTCAACTACAATAATTTGTCACCTAGCATGCTCATTTTATTATTATTTATTAAAAACTTTAGTTCTTATGCAAATAGGTGAGACAATGTAAGAAGAACTCATATTTAAATGCTTCTCTCTTTTACATTTGTCCCTTGTTCATTTTCTCCCGGTAAACACAATATTTGACACATCAGAGCTTCCTTTGCCGACACTTCAGAGCTTCCTTTGCTGAAATAATTTCTCTTTACTCCAGTATATATGACTTTGATAGGAAATATTCACGTTAATACACTAGTACATTTCCATTTTCTTGTTTATTTTCTTTCACTAAAGGCGTTTTATACTTCAGCCATGATGAATGTTTTCTCTTTTCTTCAGTATCTATGACTTTGATACTGGGGGTTTATGGGCCAGCCAATTTGCAGCTTGGACCAAATTCCTCAATCCTGATAAAACCTAATCCCTTATTTGTGAAAAATATAAAGGTAAAAATGTGTAATTTGTTAGCCTACATTTTATATATTCCCTAAGCTCGTAATTTTACAACTTGTGTCCTCCTACTAGGTGGAAGAGATGGATGATGCACACAATAGACCAACTGTATATGGGTTTTATGAAAATCCATCTCTTGATGTTTTCGCAACTTCTTCTGAAGCTTACAGAACCTCTCTTCCTGCAAACACTAACAAGGCACGCCATGACTTTAAATTTCTTTGAAGTCTCTGATGCCTAGCTGAGGATTGTTAAATGAACTCTCTTGTGTTTGATTTTACAGCAATGGATATATTACTTGAATCAAGGATCTCAAATAAACATATCATATAGCATCAAATCCTCAAGTTCGTTTGCTTTAGTCCTTATTATTGCTCAAGGTAAGTTCATCTTCATCAAATCTATTCAAATTTTTGTTTCCCGGTGTTGAGTTCCTTGTTTAAGGGTCAATTTAAATATAAATGAGGTTGATTATTTTGTAAGTTAGCATCAAAACTTTGCAAATCAATCCAAGTTAAAGGGCTTTTCAACCAACAGGATAGCATGTATAGAGAACCGTTAGAGTCCTTAACATGGTAGAAGTCTGGTACCTCACTATTGCAGAATTGCTTCTATTGTTTTTGAGTTCATTGTGATCTTTGATTCTTATATGCCCATCCAGAGAAACAAATAATATTTTATGCTGTACTATCATTTAGCTTACAGTTGACCTATAATTTTTGTCTAAGCTAGTCTCTTCTGAGTCCCAGTACCCCCCTTTCAGACCAGCGGTCAAAAAGAAGTGTTCCCTGGCACTCTCTCTCTCCTCATTTTCCTCTTTAAGTGGTCCATCTGACCAGTGTATACTGGACTCAATTCTTCAGTGGGGAATCATATTTGTAGCTCACTCCTTGGAAAGTGGTTACCTGTCTTGTTGATCAGGTCTTCTTAGTGAATATAGACAGTCAAGTTCTGACATGCTAGGTCCATTTCAATTTTCTAACACTTTGATATTTTTCTCTAAAAGTCAATGAACTGCAGGAAGTGAAGGGCTAGCTCAGTGGCTTGAGGACCCATCTTATCCAAATACAACATTATCATGGAATGTCATTCGTGGTAAGAAAGAAGACTAGCTAAGTTATTTACGATCCTGCATTAAGGTCTTGCACAAACTATAGCTCACAATAGATAGAAGTCAGCTTATCACACCAACTGCTTTTCTGCAGGGAGTGGCACAATCAGCCAAGATATAGGAAAGGCCTCCAGTTATTACGTGGCAGTGGGCAATTTGAACTCTGGAGTTGTACAGGTCAAATAAGCATTCTGATGCTTTTCTCTATTACCAAGTCATGACTTTCACTTAAGATAGTACTCTTAAGAGCAAGGATGGGTATAAGCTTTCCTCCCCCTGGGAACAATTATCTAATCACCTTGGTAAAAAGAAATCATAATGTCCCTGATTTTTCGACTTATCTTTGGGGGTGGGGAGAATATTTTGCTGCTTTGCACTGGTAGTTATCTTCTTTTTGTTATTTATCATGTTTGGTTCTGGCAAAACAGGTTCGGTTGGATATTAGAAGTAGCCTGTTGCTATATAATACAACTGGTGCTTATTACGAGTGCAACCTCACACAAAAGCCGTGTAGTATGAGGTTCTTTTTGGCCCATCGAAATGCTGCTCTTTTGACTTCTCCTCCTCAAAGGCCAGTAAGTCTCCAGCTTTTTCTAGATCTCCTTGTTTAACTCTCTCAACAGAGAATATGCCCAATACAAATGCTTTAGTTTTGCTCAACGCATTTGCAGATTTTTGTAGTCTTTCTATCATTTCTATTAATAGACGTTTCTTTAATCAGTGAATCTTTAACCACATATGGACACAATATCTGATAAGATTACTTGGAAATATATCTGTTGGAATAGTATGTTCTGTTTGCCGATTATATACTTGTGGAATGGAGACAACTAGAGCGAATTAAAACCAAGCAGTAACTTTTCAGCTTCTGTCATCACAAACAAGCAGTCATTTGAAGGCTGGGACCAGACTATTGAGACGCACGTAACTAGTAATATAGCCATTTGCACTGCTATGTTCTAGGATTTCACATGCATTTGTCATGATAACTCCATCCTTATATGTTTGGTTATATAGTGGCTTGTTAATAGAGATCCTTCTTTGTGTACGTTCATTCTCCAAGTCATTTGGCATCAAGAGGTCATGTTAATCTTAAAGGACCCTATACAGTGGTGTAGAATATGGTATATCTTCTTTGTCTCAACAATTAAATAGGATCTTATGTAAATATTCTTTGGCAAGCATTCAAGTTTCATATAGCGGATTTCATACAAATGAAAGTTTTTTTTCAATTCCTGTAGGGTACAGCTACTGGTATGTGGAGCGTCAAACTTTCCTATGGACCTAGATGGATCACATATCTTTTTGGAGTAGGTATATTTCTCTTTTTTACGTAATACCTGATGTCCTAATTGAAAAATCTGTAGTTTTTCATGTTCATTGTTTCTTTCTAAATGCAGGTGGTGTGAGTTTTCTCATTTGGTTGGTATCCTGGTACTTGAATAATATGCAATCCACTCATCAGGAAGGTAATAGAGATCCAGTAGGGCCAATGGAATCTCAGCAGACCCCTCTTCTTTCACGCAAAGATGATGATCTCACAAGCTGGGGTTCTTCTTGCGACGGTCTTTCACAAGATGATGAGTATAATGAAGATGGACTGGACCTCACTTCACCTCAAGGGAGACAAGTTAAAGATGGTGAATACAACAGTAATATTCGCCGACTCTGCGCAATTTGTTTTGATGCACCAAGGGACTGCTTCTTTCTTCCATGTGGACACCATGCATCCTGTTTTGAGTGTGGAACTAGGTGCACCACTTCTCTCTCTAAAAACTATAAATGTTTCCTTTTTGAGTTTAAACTCAAGAGAAATGACTAAGTACTTGCAAGAGAATATGGTAATATTTATTTATGAATATGAGACAAACCAACACGCCATGACATGACAGCTAGACATCCCCTGATAAAAAAAGGTCATCATTTTGAGTTGAATATTGTTATTCTTGTTCATTAAGAAAATGTGGTTGGGGCTACTACACTAGCTACGTGGACGGGGCTTTATTAGCATATGTCTGTGACACAACTTAGGTCTAGTCACAGCTTTGCCCTCAAAGTAAACTATCACCTCTCAGCCTCTTTCCCCATAACCAAGAGATCCTGTTATGGTGCTCTTCCTCCTTTCCCTTTCGTCTATTTCATCTACTATACTCCCTCCCTTATTTGTGGCGATTCTGTTTCGTTTCCACACTTATATTACTATATAAAGTTACGTGATTATACTTTTATCACAATTAAAAAAAAAAATTCAATATAATTTCTTTTTACCTGTCCTAATATCTACACTCAATCCAACTAACCCAATAAACCTATTCATGATACCCTTTTCAATACCCTAATATAATTACTAATTGATCATGATAAATTAATGTATAATTTGATATAAATACTAAATACAAGTAATTACTACATGTTTACCATTGTATGGCTGTACTTGAATTAGCAATTTGTATAAGTGATGATGTTGACCTGTGCCATGTGTGAGTGAGGTTTAATAGCTGAATTCAGTTGTGTGTGTCAAACTAGAACTTGTCTGGTCAGTCCTACCGAGATAGAGGATAGGAAACTAGTAAAGGATCATAGGCTGTTTTTGATTTATAAGTCCACTTTAGTCTTAAAAGACCTACAAAAAGTGAATAAAAGTCTACCAAGGCATCAAACAAGTTTCGAGATCATTTATTAAACTGTCTTTTGTGCAAGTCTTAAAAGCAAAGGTGGCAAAACTGTGATCTATCCAATTCATATTAAGAAGCTACATGATATAAATGCACCTAGATTTGTCTTATTGATCAGTAGAACCATCTGAATACCAGTATGCAAATGAGATATGTCATACTACTCGCAGAAATATGAAATACAGGCAATAAATGTGATGCTCTGGTATATTATGATCTGTGCTAGTTAGCACATCAAACCATGTAATATTGCCTTCCATCTGAGGGGCTACATAAGCACTTGGGTTTCAGTCTGTGATGGCATGCCGGTTGACTCAGTATGCATCATATTCTAAGAATCTCAGTTCGATGGTATTTATGAACGATGAAAAGAAAAGGGATCATATTTCAATGGTTTTATGGTGTGATCAAGGCAAAGAACTATAACAGACTAAAGATACCGCAAGGTGGTTACATCCCATAAAATCTCTGTAGTAACCCCATCAAGTTGGCAATTAAGATCTAACCAACATCAATACTACGCCTATTACTTATCAAAAAAATTAATACTCCGTCAATTGCAAGCTAAATTGCAGACACATATAGTTCTAGTCTTATACTATTGATAGTTAATTGGGATCCAGAAAACTGGAAATTCTTAAATTGTTAAAAGTACATATAACTTTGTGCTGACTTAGAGGATAACTTAAGTTTACTGTATTTGCAAGGTATTTTCCAACACGTAGTAACTTAGTTGATGGTAGTATCTACATTGGCAAAGGAACAATACAGATGGAAAATCTATGCATAACCAGTAACACTATGAAATTGACGTCTACAGGATAGCAGAAGTTGCTGGTACTTGCCCAATCTGTCGCAGGCCTATAAAGAAGGTAAGAAAGATATACTCAGTTTGAGCAGCCGAGAGTAAGCCATTGTAGAGGCAATGCAGATCTTGGATGTACGAATACTCCTTCCATGAATTACTCTTTGAGAACTGATGCTGTAAATGAAATAGTTCGCAGTGTTGGTAGGCCAATCCAATTTTTTTCTGTTGCCATCTATTTTGGGACAGCAGGCAGCACTTATGTATTCTTCTGTACATACATATTTGTATTCTTTCTCCAATAGATGTTTGGTTCTTCATTGGTTTACATACCAAGTAGCAACCATAATGTCATGTAATTGAAACGTATAGATGGTGAAGTTCACACATTTGAGGTGATATTTTCTCTTCTTTTTCCTTTATAATACATCCTCTGAAATCTATTTGCCCAACTAATTCAGATTCATGCCAGTAGTGTCCACTAAAGGGCAAGCACTCATTTACATGAGTTTTTCAATTCCCATGACTTGAACCAATACTATTTAAGGGCGCATCCATCTAACCACTGTCCTCGTGGTTTTATATTCGAATACCTATATTTTAAGGCATAGCATAATGTTGTGTGCTCCTAGACTATGCTTATATTTCTTTAATAACTATTTCTCTTTGTTTATTCGTATCCCATCCCTAGGTGATCAAGAATGGTTTTTCGCTTACCTAGTATGTGACTTAAACTCATGACCTATTCGTCAAAAGTGACTCGAAAGATGACATGTAATTGCATCAATAAGTTACTAAAGCGCAAGATCATGTGACAAGCTCAAAATCACTACGTAAATATTGTTAAAGCAAACTAATGAAAAGAGAAGATTCAATATTTAACACCATAGGGAGCAAACCGCTCCAAGACAAATTCCCAACGCAAGGTTCTATAGTTAATCATATTGACATTTAATAGGTAGCGACTAGCGAGTTTTCACCTTATCATTTAAGCTATATACAATTTATTTAAAGGTTTAATACATTGAAACTCTTTTTACATTTGCAAGTAAATTTTTTTTTAGACATTCTAATTACGATTTGTTTCAATTGAGTATCTAAATCATGATAAATTATTCCGATTAGATACTTTCAGTTTAATTTAAAAAAAAAAAAAAACCAATTCACGTATTCTCAACCATCTATTACGTACTCCCTCCATTTCAAAATAAGTGGTGCTTTTAGCTTGGGCACACCCCTTAAGAAAATTACTCATTCCTAGAAAAAAATATTTTTACCTATTTACCCCTAATAAATATCTTGAAAAAGATGAAACTCTTTAATATTTTCTTGATTATGTAAAACTTTTTCCATTTAAATAAGGATAAAATTGGAAAAACATCATTAATCTCTTCTTAATTATGTAAAACACCTCTTATTTTGAAACAAAATTAAAAGGGTAAAACATCACTTATTTTGAAATGGAGGGAGTAGTTACGTTAACCACATAAAATATGTTATCTCCTTTAATTATGCACATCAGCCTCAATTAGAACAATTCTGGGGTTTTACGGGTTATTGAGGCTAATATGAATAATTAAGAAACGTAACATATTATAAGTTTGGTTAACTTATCTACATAATGGGTGCTTAATAACATGCACAAAAAGTTTTTACGAAATTTGAATTAAAATTATCTAATATGAACGTAGTTTTGTATGCTTATGTGTTCAATTAAAACAAATCATAATTTAAGTGTTTAAATGAAAGATTTCTCCCTATATATTCTGTTTCAATTTCTCCCTACATTAACTTTGATGTAGGACCCCCAAAAGACTCTAAGACCTCATTTGTTTGCACTTAATGAAGGCATGAATGGTTCAGACCTCAAGCCATTAATTGCATTTATTTTTATTAAGATTTAAGCAGTTATTTGATTTGAATAGGCCTTAATTATTAAGATCTAGAATAAAGTATTAATATCATTAAGAGGTATGTTTGTATAGATAATTTTCACTACTCGCACAAGCATCAGCCACCATTATTAATCAACTTTGTCATCACAATCACCACCAACATTACCATCGTCAACCACCAGCCACCACTACCACCCATCACCTCTGTCACCATTTTCAACCATCTCTTCCATCACAACAACTACTACTGCTGCCAACAGCTATTGTCCATCGTTATCACATACACCACCTCAATCATTATAATTATATTTACTATAACTGTCACCGGCGGCGCCACATCAACCATCATTATCACTCACTACCACAACTGCGATCAATCTCTATTACCAACCACCTTCACTGTTACAACTAGCGGCGCTACTAACTCCCACCAACTCATCGTCAACTATCATACATTCTTCAGTTACCACCATCAACATCATCAACCACTAATATCAACCGACTTCGCCATCACAACCACCACTGCTACCATCACGTCAGTCACTACAACAGCAACCATTTGCATCATAACAACTATCACCACTACCATTACTAGCAATTATCAGTACCACATACTAGACACTAACATCAATCATTACCACGACCACCACTATAAATTATCTCCAACATCACTAGCGAGCATAGATATATTTTTTATTAGATAATAAATTTATTTTATTAAATTAATATTTTTTTAATATTTAATTTTTTTTTTTACTTGAGTTTGTATATTTAATATATTTATAAATAAATAATGTATGCATATTCAGATGTTGAAAAACAAACAGTTTTAATCATTTAATATTTAGATCTAGAAAAAATATCTTAATCATTCAGATGTTCATTCTGATTCAGACATCTTAATCTTAATAAAAACAAATGAGACCTAAATAGTTTTTACTTCTGTGAGAGAATCTCCTGAATAACATTCACCAATTTGCTTGGATATTGCATTAATCAAAGGTAAAGACGTTAAATTTGTTGGTAGACAAAGATATAATATATCTCTTATAAATATTTCTTATTTTCAAAATATAGTTTTTAGAAATTAAGTAAATAGTACTATGATAATATTATAAGTAATACACAAATAATATTTGAGTCGTGGTGGGCACTGTCCTATGAAATTATTTCAGCAGTGTGAATGTTTCCCCAGGATTAAACAAGTCTTCTCTATAAGAGGAACAGGAACAACAAAATAATACAAAACCAGCAAAATAAAATATGAACTATTAAAAGCAAAGGATTATTAAATTGATTTTTGACTCATGCTCTTAAAAGCTTGTCTTTGGACAATATATATATAATGAAGTAGTGAGACTTTGAAAAAGGAGAGGATAAAAATGAAATAAGTGGCTAGCTTTGCCACCAAGTAGTCTTAGAAACACCATGTGTAAAATATTAACTTTGGCACCAAGGATATCTTCAAAATATTCTTTGAAATATCCAATAATTCCCCACATATTTCAAAGGATTTTCTGAAATCAAAGAATAGAAACAGAAAGATTTTATTTTGCTGGATTGTGTATGATCAAAATATAATAGATTTGGTGTCTTTTGGACTATGAACCAAATTTAGACCGATAAAATTTAACTTACAGAATTATAAGTGAAATATAAAATTTCTATGAACCAATAATTCTTATTAAAAGTCAGAGATTTTACCAATCATATTTTAACCTTTATTTTGTTGTTCAATGCGGTTTTGCACCAATAGGCCATGAGCATGCCTGGTTATTCATGAGAGCTCTAAAGACTTGGCCAAAATCTAATAGGAGCGGCCTCACTCCACTTCTCACATAAGTGAATTTATCAAGTGTATACTGCTTTAAATACACCATCCTTATGGACTATAAATTCATTAAGAGTCAATAACTCATCCTTATAATTAGTAGCAGTTCGACACTCTCTTTTAGTGTGCAGTATCAGTATCGACTTGTTATTACCCATATGAACCTACTTCATGAGATCTCCAATAACATAGGTTGGTTTACCATCTCTATTGACAATTATATTGGCCTTAACCCCACCTCTTTTGAGGTTTGAAGAATTAATTTTCTTCCCATAAGTTTAGTCAGAGGATCGGCCAAATTCATTTCTGACTTCACATAATCAATGAAAATTATTCCATCTCTCAACAACTGTTTTATGACATCATGTCTCAATTTCATGTGTCTACTCTTATAATTATAAGATTTATTCTTTGCAAAGGCAATTGCTGCTTGACAATCACAGTGTATAGACATGGGAGCCAACTCATTCTTTATTAAAGGGATACTTGCTAAGAAATTTTCTAGCCACTCAGCCTCAGAACCAGCTAGCTCTAGAGCTATAAACTCTGACTCCATAGTCGATCTAACAATGATCGTTTGCTTAGCTGATTTCCATGATATTACTCCACCACTTAAGGTGAACACATAGCCACTATTGGTTTTTGTCTCATCTGAATCAGAGATCTAGTTTACATCACAATACCCTTCTAATGTAGAAGGAAATCCATTATACAGGATACCATAATTCATGTTTCCTCTCAAATATTTCATTAGTCTAATTAATGCAAACCAACGTTCTTTATTGGGTTATGAGTATATCTACTCAGTCTACACACAACATAGGCTATATCAGGCCTTGTAAAATTCATTAAATATATCAGACTTTCAATAATCTGTGCATATTTAAACTGAGCAACTGGGTCACCATTATTCTTTTTCAATTGAGAGTTAGCATCATATGGAGTGGCTATAGGTGTCACCTCAAAACATTCAAATTTCTTAAGAAATCTTTCTACATAATGTTCTTGTGTCAACATTATACCATCTTCACTCCTTATAACTTTAACTCCTAATATCATATTTACTTCACCCAGATCTTTCATATTAAAATTAGTAGACAAAAATAATTTGGTACTTTGCACAATATTTAAACTTGTACCAAATATAAGCATATCATCAACATATAAGCATATTATCACATAGTCATTGTCTACCACTTTAGTATAAACACATTTATCCACTTCAACAGAAGAAAATTTGTTTGTCAGTAAGACTTGATCAAATTTCTCATGCCACTGTTTAGGAGCTTGTTTAAGGCCATAAAGAGATTTAATTGATTTACATACTTTATTTTTTTGTCCAGGAATAATACATCCCTCAGGTTGAACCATATAGAACTCTTCTTCTAAGTCACCATTTAAAAAAACTGTTTTTACATCCATTTGATGGATAAAAAGCTTATGAATTGATGCTAAGACAATTAAAATTCAAATAGAAGATATTCTAGTCACTGGTGCAAAAGTATCAAAATAGTCAATATTTTATTTTTAAGAAAATCCTTTTACTACTAACCGAACTTTATATTTATCTATAGATCCATCAGGATTAAGTTTCCTTTTGAAAATCCGTTTACAACCTATAGGTTTTATACCAGGAGGTAAATCAGTCAAAACCCATGTATTATTTTTCATAATAGAATCAATTTCAATTTTTATTGCCTCTTTCCAACATTCAGGCTCAGAAGAAGATGTAACTTCAAAATAATTTAATGGTTCATTGTTAACAAGAAAAGTTTGAAAATCATTTCCATAAGAAAAATATTTTTTTCTAGGCCTTTTACTCCTTCTCAATCCTCAATATTAGAGGTAATCTCATTATTTCTTTCAACAGGTCCATGAGAAATTTTATCACACAGCGGAAAAATATGTTCAAAGAATTCTATATTTTTTATCTCAATAATAGTATTACAATCAAGCACATCACTCTTTAAAACAAGAAATCTATATACAACACTATGTTCAGCATATCCAATAAGCATGCAATCAGCTGTTTTAGAATCTATTTTTCTCTTTTTAGATTCAGGCAAAATAACTTTAGCAAGACACCCCCACACTTTTAAATATTTCAAATTAGGCTTATAACCTTTCCACAATTCATAAGGAGTTTTGTCAGTTCTTTTATGAGGAATGCTATTTTACAAGTTACATGCAGATAAGTTTGTTTCACCCCACAAATTATTAGGTGCATTAGAACTAACTAACATGGATTTCATCATTTCCTTCAATGTTATGTTTTTTTCTTTCAGCTACACTATTAGATTCAGGTGAATAAGATGGGGTTACTTCATGAATAATTCCTTCTTTTTTCATAAAAAATATCTAAAGATAAATATTCTCCACCTCTATCTGATCTAATTCTCTTGATTTGTCTACTTAGTTGATTTTCAACCACACTTTTATAAAAAATAAAAGCATCGTAAGTATCATCTTTATTTCTAAGTAAATATAACATAGTAAATCTAGAAAAATCATCAATAAAAGTCACATAATATCTTTTACCACCTCTAGGCATGTTTTATTTTAAATCACCTAAATAACTGTGAATAAAAGACAATAATTTAGTTTCTCTATTAACTGAAAAATATGACTTTTTAGTAATTTTAGTTTCAGCACATATTTCACACTTTTCAAAATTATTTGAGTCTAAATCAGATATCAAACCAATTGACTACATATTTTTTATATATGAGGCATTAACATGTCCTAATCTAGCATGCCATAAAGAAATAGACTCAACTATATAAGTAGAAGCGGATGCCTTTTCATTGATTACATCAAAAACATTAAGTACAAAAAGTCCCAAGTTACAATAGCCCTTTCCCACAAATACATTATTTTTTGTCATTATAATCTTATTAGATTCAAACGACACTTTCACTCCAGCTTTCATTAGCAAGGCCACAAAAATCAGATTTGCATGCATTGTAGGAACATGTAACACATCCGCAAAGGCTAAAGTTTTTTCTGAAGTGAGTTTCAGGAGTACTTTACCCTTACCCAAGACTTTAGTAGTACTTGAGTATCCAAGGTAGACCACTTCATTGTCATCTCCTATTGATATATAGGAGGTAAATGCTTCTCGATTTGCACAAATGTGTCGAGTAGCCCCAGAGTCTATCACCCATTTGTTTATTTGTGCTACAATATTTACTTGAGAAATGACAGCTGCAATAATATCATCTCCTTCAGCTAAGTTAGTCTTGGGAGGATTATTTTTTTTCTTTGTTATTTTCACTCTTTTCCTACATTGTGCGGTATGATGACCTGACTTTCCACAAATAAAACAAGGGCCTTTCTTTTTCTTAGAATTAGAATTATAGGGCTTGTTTATTATCGTAACTTTTATTGTTGTTGCTTTGGCTTTGCACAAGATTTGTCTTGAGAGCTATCTCCTTAGCTTTGAATGACTCCTTTCTGTTGGTAGTATCAGGAATAGTTTCAATAGTAGTATTATTTGTCGTAGTTTCTTAGATTGTTGGTAGACAAAGATATAATATATCTCTTATAAATATTTCTTAATTTCAAAATATAATTTGTAGAAATTAAATAAATAGTACTACGATAATGTTATAAGTAATACACAAATAATACTTGAGTCGTGCTGGGCACTGTCCTAAGAAACTATTTCAGCAGTGTGAAATGTTTCCCCGGGATTAAACAAGCCTTCTCTATAAGAGGAACAACAACAACAAAATGATACAAAACCAGCAAAATAAAATATGAACTATGAAAAGTAAAGGATTATTAAATTGATTTTTGACTCATGCTCTTAAAAGCTTGTCTTTGGATTATCTATCTATCTATCTATCTATCTATTTATATATATATATATATATATATATATACACACACACACATAATGAAGTAATGAGACTTTGAAAAAGGAGAGGATGGAAATGAAATAAGTGGCTAACTTTGCCACCAAGTATACTTAAAATAACCATGTGTAAAATATTAATTTTGGCACCAAGAATATCTTTAAAATATTCTTTGAAATATCCAATAAAATTAGTATATAAAGTTAGTGAATTTAATATTTGAATTATTTTAAGAATTATTAATTTTAGATTAAAGATTAGTATATCTTAAATGAATTTTTTCTAACAAACATAATCTGAATTAAAATTATGAGGTCCTGCAAACCTGCTCTCTATACTTTACTTCCGTTCTGACACTAACCAATTCTTCATGAAAATTTAGCCGTGGATGTAACAATCTGTTTTAACAAATAATTTCGAATATATATGCTTGCATTTATTTTTAAATAGCTAAACTTACAAAATTTAAGCCTCGATTATTCATTTAATTTAATGAATGTAAAAAATTGACTATATATTCACTTGCCCTAGTGATGGCCCACTGGAGTATTATTTCATTAATAAAATAAAATTAGATATAATTTTTCTTGTAGTATTTGTAAACAATAAAATTAGCAACAAAAGAATAATCAAGATCTAAAAAATAGTATAACAATTATAGTATTTTGTTTCTATATGATGAATATTGCATTGTGCTTGATCTTGAACTTAATTGGGTTGATCTTAATTTGATTGAGTTCACGGTTTGTAGCTTGATCTTGAATTTGAATGTGAATTTTTTATTTATTCGTCATAAACATTTTAGTGACAGCCACGAGCTCTCTCTTATTTCTTATTATGAAGTCTGAATTCAAGTATTCCAAAGTTGGATCTAAGTATCCAAAGTAGGTTCTAGGAACCTGCAAGCGAGGTCCATTGTTATATTCCCCCGAGTCTCATGTTCATGTCAAGCTTTTAAGTCAAGTTATGTCTTATGTCCCCTTCTGTCAGGTACTAGGGATGTTACGTTCAGTTGGTCCTCCGAGTTGGACCCGTTATCTGAGTTAGTTATCTTGCATTGTTCAGTTGGATCTTCGAGTGGGACCCGTTAGCTGAGTCAAATATATTGCATTGTTCAGTTTCTGGTCTAAGTATCAGTTTTCCCATTTGCATGATTTGCATTATTTACCGCACGCCTCTCTGGTCCGAGTATCAAATGGCTGACTGTGCGATGTGGCATGCACTCTTTGGTCCGGTATCAGATGGCTGAATGTGCGAAGGAATATGTATGAAAATCCTGGTCCAAGTATCATGTCAGCCATATAAAGTCCTAGTCCAAGTATCAGGTAACTCTTAAAGTCTTGGTCCGAGTATCAGGCAGCTATACTTAAATCCTGATCCAAGTATCAGGTAGTCATCGAGTCGATTCTTATAAACTCCGGTCTAAGTTTGAAAGTGTTGGCATATGAGTCAGTTATGTTATACTCATGTACAAAGTCTGCATACAAGGTAGTCAGTTGCAGAGTTATAGAATATCTCTTTCTACCCTACCTTCTGAGTTATGTTTAGCTATTTTATGTTGACAGGTTCCAATGTCAAGTTATTGCTATTCCTTTCTCTGGTAAGTTATATTTGGTTTGCTTTATTTACAGCTTTCAGTCTTACATACCAGTATACTTCTTTGTACTAATGTCCCTTCACCTGGGGACCCTTACAACCGTGTTGCAGGTGCAGGTAGGAGCTTGGATTAACCATTACAATAGGAGCCCAGATCTAGCGAAGAGTTGGTATGCTCCTTTCTTTCATAAGCCTTACGTTTGGTTTGGTCATTTTGAGTTTGGATGTACATATGGGTAGGCTGGGGCCCTGTCCCGTGCATTCAGTATTATTTGCTCCTTTAGAGGCTTTTGTGGACTAGTTGTACAGTTGTTCAGCTTTATTGCAGTTTGTGGTCTAGCTGGCCTTCTGCAGTTCTTTTCAGTTGTTATCATGGCCTTGTTGGCATTCTATCTTGTGATGTTTATTAAGACCTGGTCGGTCCATTTCTATGTTATAGTTGACTGTGACAGGTGGTCCAAATGGTCTAAGGGTTACAATCTAGATGCTATATAGCAAGCTTTTCAATCTCTTTGGAATCGAGTGTCGCTCGCGCCCTACCCCAATTTTAGGGCATGACAGGATGGGTGCAATAGAGGCTCACATTTGGGGTACTATGCGATATGAATGTGTTGCCAAAATTTAAAGGTAAGTCCTATAGGATGGTTGTTCGATCAACTTTGTTGTATGGGGTAGAATATTATCCATTCAAGAACGCTCATGTTCAAAAGATGAATATATGGAGATGATGATGCTTAGATGAATGTGTACGCATACTAATAGAGACATGATTAGAAATGAAGTTATACGGGGCAACATGAGAGTGGTCTCCATGGTGGACAAGATGAGGGAAGCAAGGCTAAGTTGGTTCGGGCATATAAAGAGGAGATGCGTGGATGTGTTCGTAAGGAGGTGTGAAAGATTGGCTATAACAAAAGTTAGGAGGGGTAGAAGTAGGTCGAAGAAGAACCAGGAGATGTAATTAGATAGGACATATCAACTTCAACTTATTGAGGACATGACACTAGATAAAAAAGTATGAAGATAAAAAATTAAGGTAAAAGGTTAGTGGGTTGTAGAGTATTGTCATACTTCTTGTAGGATCGAATAGGCAGGGGGATAGCCTCCATTCCATTTCTCCTTATTCATAATCATACGTAGGAATCATATATTTTTATGTTCTTTAGTGTTTATTACTGTTTGTTGCTCTATTTATTTTATCTCATGTTTTTTGGTATTTTATTTTATTTTTTTATAATCATGCTTCAAAATTTTCTTTTCTTTTAAGCCGACGCATATCGGAAACAACCTTCCTATCTCAAAGATAAGATAAAGATTTACCTATATTATATTCTCATTGGATCTCATTTATGGGATTGCATTTAGTATGTTGTTGTATTCATTATTGACTCATGTTTATACTATTTTGATTAAAAATTTGAAAACGGTATTATTTTCGTTAAGGGGCCGTTTGGTTACTGGACAAGGTATAAGTTAATACATGAATAACTTGATTATTCATGTATTAATTTATACCATGTTTGGTTTCCAAATAGGATAAAAGCTATTCATATATTAATTTTATACCATGTTTGGTTGATAAGTTTCAAATGTTATATAAAAGTTATTCATGTATTAATTTTATGCGGTGTTTGGTTGTGTTTTAGTAATTCTATATAACTAACACTTACATAACTTATGAGAAAATCTATGTATAATTTTATACGGGGTAGAAGGTAGAATAAGTAATGTGGGTATTAGTTATACATGGATTAAAATAATAAAATTATACATTTACCCCTATCAATTTACTTTTAGTTTTTTTTTTAGTTCGATATGTGAGTACACAATTTTTAAACTAAAAAATATTATTGATTAATTTTTTTTAAAGGGTTGTAAGCTCTCTTTTATTAAAATTAAAAAAATAGTTATATTATTTTTGTGAAAAAAGAAAGAATTTTACTATTTGTTTACTTATTTATTTATAAATAATATATATTAATTTATAATAAATTAAATATTTAATAAATAATAATTCATGTATTGTAATTTCAATGACTATAAATCCTACATAACTAATATTTACATAACTAATATATAAATAATTAATTACTGTATAAAATAATATATAAATTTTCTTATAATTAATTTATATATTACTAATGCATATGTAACTCTAATCCATAATCAATCAAACGAGCCCAAAATGTTTTAAATAATGGACTATTTAAGTAAAAAGTTCTAATAAAACGTTCAGAGGTGAAAAAGGAGTTTTTCTAATTTCTATACTTCTAGTAATTTATAACAATCCCAATACCTGCGCGGCTTGGGACACACTTCGTAACAGTAGCCGGAGCAAACACTTGTGCCGGAGGAAAATTCCGGTGGTGCTATACAATTGCAGAAGCAGCGGTTTCTCCGGCAGTACTCGCTTCAAAGTCATTGCTTTTCACTAGCAAATGTTAAAGCACAGCAAGTTGAAGCTCAGAGAAAACTAGGGTTCAACTTTTGCTTTCAGCAATGGTCGGAATGATGTCTCCGATTTCCAGAGAAAGGATAGCAAGTCTAATCAACGCCGCCAAGTTCGCTTCTGACGTTCCATCGAAGCTTCACAGCTTGCGCCGTCTCAAAGATGAGCTCTCTGGCGCTGACGCTCCTTTGCTCTCTGAATTCTTCCCTACTCTCCTCGACCTCGTTTCTGATCGGTTTAGTCCAGTTCGTAAATTAACCGCTGAGTACGTTTCCATTACTCGTTCTGTCTTTCTCTGCAATAGAATACATGTAATTCTGGTTTGTCGTCTATTACCTTGTAATTTGGTAGCAGTACTATTATATTATAAAGTTCGTGCCTGTTATATTTTTTTTCCGGTAACTCTTGTGATTTATGTCAATCCTGGTATGTCAGTAGATAATGTAGGTAACTTCAAGCGTTAGAAAACTGCAAGTTATTGAATAAATGAACCCAAATAGAGTGAGATGAACAGTGAGGATTTATATGCAAACCCCAGCTAGCTTGGGTAGTCCATGTAGATTGGAGCAATTGTGGAGTATGTGAAGAGGATATGACCCTGTTGATTGTTTTTTGATAACTAAACACTTTTGCTATTAAAATGTGAAAACCTAGGAATGCCCTGTCGAATGCTCCAATGAAAGCATTATTACTTGATAAAGAAATAAAGCTACAATAAAAGCACTATTACTTGATCAAAAAAAAAAAGAAGCTCCAATAAAAGCACTCTTACTTGATCAAATAAAAAAGAACTCCTATAAAAGCAAGCAAAGCTTTTACTTTGGTGCTAGGGGATTCAAATGAAGTTGCCATTCTTTATTTGTAAGTTATTGAGGCAAAATAATGCTGAGTGGAATGCTCCAATGTCTTTTACTTGTTGCACTGGAATTTAGATATAAAGTCAGAGTAACTCGGAGTGTTGGTGCTTACCTACTGACTACTGTAAAGTTTTATATTAGATTCTGGTTATTGGTCATGTCTGTTAAGCTTTTTAAGACCTCAAGAGATGTCATTTACGCTGCCGGCATAATTGTTTCATGAGCCCTTTATCTCACATAAACACTCTTCCATAGCGTGAATGTTCCCTGCCAATTTGGTCCTTATATATCAACTGAACTCCTTTTCATTCTACGCATGACATGCTCTCTTGGATGCTGTCTTACCCACTCCAGTTTCAGAATTGGATACTGAAATTATCTACTCTTTAAGCATAAGCAGGCTTCTATCTTTAAAGCATGTTTTGCAATCTGCTAGATTTCTCAACTCCAAATCACTAGATTGAAAATTAAAAAAAGGTGTTGTTTGTTCAGGGTGGTTGGTTATATTGGATTCAAACACGGAGAATTCTTACCTGATATTGTACCTGTGTTGATCTCTGCCTTGAAGGATGATACCCCAGCTGTTGCTCGACAAGCAATCACTTGTGGAATTGATATATTTCGGTGTACTCTAGTCAAAGTTGCAATCCAGGTAGTTGGCTGTTTCGGATATGACATCTGAATTTCAAATATGAGTCATTTTCTTTTGACCAGATTTAAGATTGTTAGAGATCAACCATCTGCAACTTTAGCTTATTGGATCCGCCATTATCATGTTAAGCAATTTGTTGCGTACTTCCACAGTTACCTCTCTAACCAAAGAACTTGATTGTTAATTGTCTGCCTTTCTGTTGGAATAACCGTGGGATCATGTATGATATCTGTTGGCATTAAATTTTTTTTTTCCCGTATCTGTTGATATCAAGAGAAACTAATTCAAACACCTTACTTCTTCATCAAAAGCTGGAGGAAAGAAATTATGCTTTGCTCTTAGTACATGCGCGCACGGTGTAACTCAAGATCCTATAAGTCTTTCTAGCACAACAGTTTTAGGCGAAGATCTGGTGCAAATAATGGATCTAACCTCCAGTCCTGGAATTCAAATATGCCATGATTTCTATTACTCACTCTGTATCAAAATGAATGACATGGTTTGACGTTCAAAGGTCAAGCTGTCGAATTTGCACATTGTTCAATCCACTGACTTTTACAGGAATAAAATTTGTATATTCAGGGATTACTTGATAATATACCTTAGAACCTATAAAAAAAACGCTTGATAATATACTGTGGATCTCACTTTATAAAATTAGAGCTTAGAAGTCTTTAAGTTGTAATACTGACCCTTTCAAAAAAATATTTATGTAGTATAAAAGAAATTTTAGTCTGCCAAGAGCTGTCGATTGATGAATAGCAGTTGTCATATAAAATAAAATTTGGGGAGTACATCATGTGTTTAAATTTGCAACAAAGCAATAAGCCACTTTATGATTATCATGGCATTACCTTGACTGAAAATGCAGTTTTGGGACATTGTGATCACATTTTTTCTCCTATAAATCAAACTTAGTTCCCTCCACTAATTTTTCCTTCTTTTTCATCTATAAAATATCTTATCCATATTAATGTCGGATAAACTTTCATCATTATATTAAAACCACCTATGAATGGTCCCTTCAATTGCAAACTGTATCATGAGAATGAAAACCATTTCCAATGTGCTTCCAACGATTATTGCTATTTTATTATTACTGCATACTTCATTAAAATTTTGATGATTTTGATATTTATTCCTATTTTTCGTGAACTGGAGTAGTAAAAATGCATCTTCTCTCTAGTCTCGTAGCCGGTACTTTGCACACTGATATATTCTTGAACATCTAAATCACTATCTCAATGATAGGGCTTGTTTTCAAGTGAATTGGATGATTCTCTTGAATCAGCATGGGCCTGGGTGCGGAAGCTTAGGGAAGAGATATACACAATGGCATTTCAGGTATGTAGTTTTGTTGAAACCATATGGTCATCTACCTTCTCTTTGGGATCTAACTCTCCAAACATGATGATAAGCCTGCAAGTGATGGGAGAAGATTGCTCGCGCTGAAGTTCGTGGAATCTGTCGTGCTACTTTACACACCTGATCCTAGTGTCAGTTCGGAGCCACCACCTGCTTTGGATATTGAAGGTATTAAATGTATTTTTGAAAGTGAAGTGAGTAAAAATAACTTGTGATATCTTCTAGAGTAAGTTATTTCTGCTTTATGATTGTAGTTTCTCCAAATTGGTGTCTTATTATTATTTGATTTTAGGGAAGTTTGAACAATTCAATGTATCGTGGCTTCGTGGAGGTCATCCAGTTCTAGATGTTGGGAATTTGTCTGTTGAAGCAAGCCAAAGTTTGGGTTTATTGCTTGATCAGCTTAGATTTCCTGCAGTGAAGTCAATTACTAACTTGATGATCATTGTGCTCATTAACTGGTGATGATCTATCGTTCTTTCTTAATGGGCTTGCATTGTGGAGATCCATTATTCTTTAATAGTACAACTTCTATATAATTTGTTTCTTTTACCTTTTCTGATGAAGTATCTTGTTCCTTTTATGCCCAGTCTTTCAGCAATTGCGACTAAAAGGCCGGCTTTTTATGGTCGTATTCTGCCAGTTCTACTTAGCCTGAATCCTTCAAGCTCCGACGGCAATGAGAAGCATGTTTCTGGGGTACACCGTGCTTTGAAGACTGCCTTCATTTCTTGCTTGAATTGTACACACCCAGGAGCTGCACCGGTAATTAGTTTCATTTTTCCTAAGTAGAATCCAATATGCTTTCTATGTTTATCTTGATTGGCCAGATAGTATGACACTTTCTGAGTACGATCATGATGACTCTGTATCACAGAAATATTCCATTGGCTTAAACATTGATAATGAGCGTTTTTCTTTTTCTTTTTCCGGGTGCTGAAGTGGCGGGATCGACTAGAAAGTGCACTCCAAGAAAAGAGAGCAGGCGTTCAGGCAGAACCAGTTGTAAGCCAAGATTCCCAGAATAATGGACACATAGAGTTGAAGGATGTTTCATCGATCTCAGAGGTTCCTGCTTTTTCAGTTTCCCTCTTGATTTATTATCAACGGCAAGCAATGCATTATACTAGCAGATGCTTTAGAGCCCGTAGTCCTCAAAGATTAGTTTGTTTTCTAGTGGAAGCTTTGAAGCTCATAGTCCTCAAAACTGCTTAACTTCTTTTAGGATTCAAAGCCTTCTATTATACCATCTGCTGGGACAAAAAGATCAGGGGTGGAGGACAATGCTGAACTGATAGATGATAATCTCTCTAAGAAGCGCATGCGGCCGACGCCTATCGTCTCCAAGGCACCAAAGCAAGAGTTAAGTGGGAACCAGGAGAGAGATTCAACTGGCGGTTCCACAACAACCAGATCTGATGGAGATAATGTTCATTTGCAACCACTTGTTGCAATGTTTGGTACATTAGTTGCCCAGGGTGAAAAGGCTGCAGCATCATTAGATATTTTAATCTCTAGCATATCAGCTGACTTGCTAGCTGATGTTGTGATGGCTAATATGAGAAATTTACCTTCAAATCAGCCAAAAGTTGATGATGATGAAGAGCCACCTCTGAAGCCAGAGATTGAGTCTGATTTTAGACAATTGTCATTACTGTTGACAGACGCTGTTTCTCAGTCTAGTATGTTAGCAGAAAAAGATGAGAAAGATGATCAAAGTTTGGTCTCCATCGAGCCGGAGGTCTGCAGTGCTTTTTCTAATTCCTCAATATATTTTCCTTTATCTTTTCCACTTTCTAGGATGTACATAAGTAAAACTCGTCGGACAAGTTCTAATTGGTTTTTGTAATTCTCTGGTTAAACTCTTAATTCATTACTCATGGGCTTCTTTGTTAAACATGTTTTCAGTTGCAACAAATTAAAGGGGGAGAAGAGCACCTTGTCACTATTAATGTTACATCTGGTGCCCTAAATTATGCAAGTGAACCAGCACCAGAATATGTAACTGAGCCTCTTTCTTCTACAAAGAGTACCCCTCTCCTAATCGATAATGATGTCTCAGCAGTGCAATCTGATGTCGCCGACACTGAGAACACCGAGGATTTCATACCTGGTCTAGATTCTGTCTCTCGCAAAGATGAATCACCAGAGCTTGTAGCTGTTTCAGCATTTGGGCCGACTGAACTTGAGGATGGGAGCCAAGAGCAAGGGTCTAGTTTAGTTAGGTCATCTTTGGATGTAGTTCCGTCGAATTCAACTGATAGGTCAGAGGAGCTTAGTCCAAAAGCGGCAATAACAGATGTAACCAGCATGAACACATCAACTGCAACTTCTATTGGACTTTCTCCGCAGGTGCTTCTACCCAAAATATCTGCTCCAGTCATCAACCTCTCTGACGAACAGAAGGACAATTTGCAGAAGTCAGCTTTCTCTCGTGTCATTGATGCTTACAAGCAAATTGCAATTGCTGGAGGTTCTCAAGTCCGCTTTTCTCTCCTTGCCTATTTAGGTGTTGAGGTATATGCCCAAGGATTCTTACCAATCCTATAATTATGAGTGGAAAAGACATATTTTAACTGTACTGTACTTTTCTTTTCTTTACTAAACTGCAGTTTCCTTCGGAGCTAAACCCTTGGAAATTTCTGCAAACACATATATTGTCCGATTATATTAATCATGAGGTAATTGACTATCATGTTAATTACTTTTTGATAAGGACTATCCTATTATTTACTTTGCATGGGTAGTGTTAATTAGTAAAATTAATGAGGAGTCAATAGAAAGTTGAAAAACACGGTGAAACACTCTACAGATTAAGGGCTTTAGCATAAGTTGGAGCATCTAGGTGCAATCAGGCAGGAGAATGAGAGATAATATATGCAGATGTAACATAGAACTAAAATATGAAGATTGAGATGAAAGGAATATGAGTGTTAAACGACAGAAAGATACCTAACATAGCATGCTGACTGTTGTCTATCAAAAGCAAAAAGCAAAAAAGCTTTAAGGTCCGTTGGGGCTTTAAGCGCAAATTAAAGAATGAGCTTTACTGAAAAAAGGCGTAAAGGGTGAAAAAAATACAAATATATATTTTTTACTCTAAGACTAATAAATTATAAGCATGAATGACAAATATATGAACAAAGAAATTGAAAAAAAAGGAAATGATAAAGTGAAATATCATTTGTTTAGTGTTGCCTCTTCAGAAGAGGCTCATTAGCAAAGGAAAGTATACCTTAGATCCTTGATGACGACATTGAAGCATACATTAAGCGAGGCGACGTGCTTAACACGTTTTGAGCCTCACTTCTGGGCTTAAGTGCGCTTTGACAACACTGCTCAGTACATTTGTGTCTCTAGGCATTACATGTTGATAGTTGTCTTCTGCCTAACCTGCTATCTTTCTCTCTTTTGTGCTTCCTCTTCTGATATTTCCTGGCAAAAATATCTCAGCAGCATAAATAGAAGATAAGTTGATTGAAGAAGTTTTATTTAATTAATAAAATTTCCTCTCTTTTTTGGTTTGTCTACCACTTCGTATATTATACATTGTAGTAGTATTTTTCTTAGTAAAGTCATATTTATTCCTTTTAATTGTGATAGTGTTGACTAATCATTGGATGTCTTTAGGGGCACGAGTTGACATTGCGTGTCCTCTACAGGTTGTATGGTCATGCAGAAGAAGACCAAGATTTCTTTTCTTCAACAGCTGCTGCATCTGTATATGAAACATTTCTACTTACAGTGGTATGTATATGTTCCTCTTTCCTGGTGCACTTTCTTGAATTAGGTAAATGCTTTGCATTCTTTTGATTTCCTGTATATGTTTGTAGGCAGAAACACTTAGAGATTCTTTTCCAGCTTCTGACAAATCTCTAAGTAGATTGCTTGGTGAAGCTCCTCACTTACCAAATTCTACTCTCAAGTTGTTAGAGAGCTTCTGTTGTCCTGGTAGTTGTGAAAAGGATGAGAAAGAGTTACATAGTGGAGATCGAGTCACTCAAGGCCTCAGTACTGTGTGGAACCTGATTCTGCTGAGACCTCCAATGAGAGAAGCCTGTCTCAAAATTGCTTTACAGGTTTGCTGTCAGTTTACTATGCCTGATCTGTATCTTTTATTTGAAAAAATTGTACTCCTGTCTTTCCAATTTTTTCCACGTAGATTGACTTGACATGAAAGGGTCGTTTGGCAGGTGTATATGAATAGTATTGCATAGGGTGTATTAGTAATATTGGGATTAGTAATGTTGTAATTAGTTATGCTGGGAAATAGGATGTATTAAAATAGTAATAGTACCCCGTATTGTTAGGGCCATGGTTTACTATGTATAAGAGCAATACTTTCTTTTTTTGGTCTAAGAATAATACTGAATAGGGTGTATAACTAATATATGTATAAGTTATATATGGGTTGTAAACACTACCAAAAAAAGGATTAACTAATACCAAAGCTAATATATTTATTATTTTCTCTAGTACTTCCTACCAAATGACTCCAGAGTTATAAGAAAGAAAGTAAGATGTCCAAAGGCGGGAAGTGCTTATCAAGAGCACCTTATCGAGTATTCCCACTTATTTTATGTCTTTGTTTCATGCTCCAACTTCGATTACAGTCAAGCTGGAAAAGATACAAAGAAACTTCCTTTGGGATGCAGCAGATGGGGCTAGGAAGTTTCACCTTGTGCGGCGGAAAAACATCACTTCTCCAAAGAAATGGGGAGGTCTAGGCATTAAAGACTTAGCGGTCTTCAACAAAGCTTTGTTGGGAAAATGGGTTTGGAGATTCGGGGAGGAGGTACAAGCCTTTTGGAGAGGGGTGATAGTAGATAAGTACGGGGTAATGGAAGGGGGTTGGAGAACCAGAGATGTCAATATGCCTATTGGGTGCAGTCTGTGGAGGAATATTTTGAAGGGATGGGATGAGTTTAATGCTAACATCTCATTCAAGTTAGGAAATGGGAGAAGGGTCAGTTTCTGGAGCCATAGATGGTGTGAGGAGATATTACTGAAAGGTGAATTCCAAACCTTGTTCAGAATTTCTTGTCAAGATAATTATATGGTATACCAAATTAGAGAAACTCAAGGAGGAGAGAATTTTTGGGACCTGAGATTTAGAAGGGATTTCCAAGATTGGGTGGTCAATGAGTTTCAAAGGTTGGTGACCTTGCTTCATAGGCAAGTCATACTGGTTGATAACCCTGATGGTTTGTGGTGGAGGGCGGGAAACAATGGAGTTTTCTCTGTAAAATCCTTTTACGAGAAACTTCTGATGGGAGAGGAGATCCAATTCCCGCATAGTGTAGTATGAGTTCCACAGATGCCGAGGAAGGTCTGTTTTTTCTCATGGATGGCTGCTAGAGGGGCGATTTTGACGGCGGAAAATCTGAGAAAGTGGAAGATTATATGCCTCAGTTGGTGTTTCATGTGCAAGGAAGCAGACGAGGAAGTCAATCATCCTCCTCCTACACTGTAATTTTACAATGAGACTACGGTGGGATATGTTTAGGTGGTTTAAAACGGCTTGGGTAATGCCAAAAACCGTGAAAGAATTGATGTTTTGTTGGAGGAGTGGAAGAGGTAGGAGAAGACGTAGAGCGCGGAACTTGATTCCTCTTGCGCTAATGTGGATTGTTTGGAGAGAGAAAAATAGGAGTGCTTTTAAGGGGCTAGAGTCGAGTTTTACCAAACTCAGGAGTAGGCTTAGGTCCCTTATTTTCTTTTGGTGTAATCACAAAGTCCCTTGTTGTATAGAAGAATGGGTTGACTTTGTAGAGAATCATGTATTTATGTAGATTCTCTACTTTTTGGTGATACCCTTGTAAATGGTCATAGTTTTGACCTTGTCTATGAATGAAATACCTTTACCTGATCAAAAAAATAAATAAAAAGAAAGTAAGGTTTTTGAAACTTTTGGTCTTAAATATGCCATAACATTTGTGGTTATATAAACTTCATTAAGGATAAAATGGGAAGTTCAAAGTTAATTGTTTTCAAATATAGAAATGTGTCATTTTTTTGGGGATGGACTAATAAGGAAATAATGTTGCATAATCTGGAACAGAGGGAGTACCTGTCCTTTTCTGGAATGCTGCATATCTGCATCTTCTCTTATATTGCTTGGTCAACCATCGGAGAGAGAACTATTAATGACTCGATTAGTTGTTGATAGGTTAAAAGAATATAGCTCTCGAGATTTACAGAGCTCAGTCAATACAGTTTTGCAGTTTGACACTTCATGATCTTTTCATTGTCAAAGAAGACACTTCCCCTCTGATTAGCAGATCTTTCCTGTAGGCATAGACAAACTTAAACTCTGTAATTTAAAGAAAATTCATGTGTATACAGTTTATGTTCAGACCTGAGTTCAAATCCCAAGTTGGGGCCTAGTGGTCAATTAAGTGAGTGATAATTATTGAGACCTGAGCTCAAATCCCAAGTTGGGGCCTAGTGGTCAATTAAGTGAGTGATAATTATTGAGACCCGAGTTCAAATCGCAGCAGAGACAAAAACTACCAGATGATTTCTTCGATCTGTTTACGAGTTGGTGTGTAGAGTTACCCTATACCGACGTTGGTGGGAGGTAGCAGGTACCTGTGAAATATTCCAGGTACGCGCAAGTTGGTCAGACCGCTACAGTTTATGTAAAAAAGGGAATAAGGTCTGATGCTCTGAAAATTATGATGGTTAAAAGCTTGTGGTCCAGATGATACTTTATAAGGTTTGGAAGTTCTCTGAAGAGGTTGAAGTAGTACGACTAACCATGCTATTCAATGTTTAAGGAATGAAAAGAATGCCAAACAAGTGGAGATACTGTGTCTTGGTTCTGATATATAAGATCAAACAAAGTAATCAAAGCTTTGCATAACTTATGTTCATAGGACGAAATGAGTAGTTAAGTCTATAATCTCTATATGAGCTGTCCCCACGTTTAGAATATTGCTCCTTGCATAAGGAGGAAGATTTTGTTTAGCCTGGTGGTGCTTAGCATGGAGCATCAGAGGAGATGATGAGCATTAGCTGTTGCATGACAGATTGGGTCTGATGTCATAGAACCTTGTGTACTCATCATTTAAAATCTCATTGATGCTAATAAGGACAATAGGGTCATCAATCACAAGGCGCAGATTATAGATTACAGAAGATAGGCTGCAACTTGAAGACAAAAGACCATTGCTGTTGTGTCTTTATTGGATACTATAGGATGAAAGCATAGGAGATTGCTTCATTTTGGTTCAGCAAACACCCCCCCCCCCCCCCACTACACACACACACCAAAAAAAAAAAAAAGAATAGGGGATTGCTTCAGAAGAAAAGAAGAGATCATTTCAGATGGAGGATGATTGAAAGTCTTTTTTGTTTAGAGGAAGGATTCCTTTTTTTCTGTAGGTATTTGGACAAATCTGATAGATGACTGTGGAGGTCATTTCTGTTTTTATTTTTGGTGTAAAGAACAGTTAGTAGATGATCCAGAATCATTGCTAGACTTTTTAGCCTCTTTGTAAGTTTCTGTCAGGGGCTGTATTTGTCGATGTGATATACCAGGCCTCTTTTGGGGTGCTGATGAATATCACAAATACCAATTTCAAAAAAAAGAAAAAGAAAAATAAAAGTTAGCGAGTTGTTAACAATGATGGGTGACTACTGTGACTGCAACAGTTCTTTGCAGCATCATAGTTACTGCCTTTGTGGTCCCTTCATATGAACTTCAATGAAGGATTCTGTGTATCATCATCTTCTCGGTTGAGAAATCCATTTCTTTTAAGGTGATGGGGTTGGATGAAATCCATTCTCTGTTCTGTTGGTAAATGTTAAATCTTCTACAGATAGAATTCTAGTTCACATCACCATGTTCTGACCTCTATCTTATTTTGAATCAAAGAGTGCTGTTCATCACTTGGAAGAGGTGCGCATGAAGGCAATACGGCTGGTATCTCATACATAACTTGGTTTTCTAGTGAATCAGACTAGTTATATGATTGTTGCAGTTCTTTCAACAGCTATTTGATGTAACTTTTGCAGGTTGCCAACAAGCTTTATCCTCTGACATCCATCTCTCAACAAATAGAACTCTTTGCCAATGAAATGTTGATGTCAGTTTCAACGGTTGATCATAAAGCAGACTCAAATGGTGATGGATCTGATCCTGCATTGCAGAAGGTGCTAATTCTCATTATGAAACTGAGTCTTGTCAACTTTAGTTTCAATTTCTGTTTCTTTTGGTGGCTGTTGCTTTAAGTCCACCTCGGTGGTGGTCGGTGGATTTTGGTGGGGGACAGCAGTCGCTTCGTGTATGTTGATAACCAGCTTAGCTTATAGTGCTAGCGCACCTTTCTGAATTTCAGAATATTCTCAGAGGGTGTTTACATATTATTGCCTGAAAGGAATCCTCTTCTTGTATTTGTATTGCTACACATGCTTTTAAGCCTCTGCTTTTAAAATGCTGCTGAAGGATTCTGATAAACTGATTTATTTTGCAAAAGATTAACTGTCTTCATGCTTACAAGCTGATTGCTGTACTCATAACCAAAGAAAGAGGGGATGAACACATCCGCAGATTGGCGCACAAACAAGGAGGCAAAAGCTAAAGTTTTTAGATTTTACTTATTGGAGAACTAGTAAATTCTCTTACAGTTGCTGGAGGTGATTTGGTGCAATAAATTTTTGTTTCCCGTCAAAAGTTTAATATAGTTAACTGTACCTAATGACTGATGCACATTAGACTTACTGTCTAAGTGTGTATTACTTTGTTTTTTGGGGTGGGGTTGGATCATAAGCGGGAATTCGGTTGGTTGCTTCCATGTTTAGAGTTAATTGATTGCTGCTAAGAAAAGAAATGAGCAAGGAAACGCGTCTGAATATGTGAACCCCCAACCTTGGGAATTTGAGGGAAATAACCAGGAACAAAGACAACAAGTGAGAAAATAAAAACAAAGAGATAGAAAAGGTACTCATGTATGTGTGTCGAGCATATCTTCTCTATTTCATAACTTGCATTTGCATACTGGGGTCTAAATGATTGCTTTTCCTAGCTCTCTTTCATACAGCTACCTGATGCTCTTTCTTTTTTCCAGGATTCTGCTTCAGAGAAACCCTCGGAAGAAGTACCATCATTTTCTATCTCCCCTCACAATCTTCAGTCATCCACTTCCAGAAGCAAATCACCATTTTCTATAGCTGAGGGTCAGCGGCGCATGTCGCTCTATTTTGCGCTGTGTACTAAGGTTTCTTCCACTTAGTTTGACTATTGTTGCTTGTCATTGAACCATAATTCCTTGTTTATTGAGAATTTGGTCATACATGTGTAACCTAATAAATACTTGTCTATGTTGCTGAGCAGAAGCACTCACTCTTTGGCCAAATATTTGTTGTATATAGTGGTGCATCTGAGGCTGTTCAGCAGGTTTGTTTTAAAATCTGGACTTTCTGCTAAGATTCTGTTCACAGCTTCAGTGGTTGTTCCTAACACTGTGTCACCTTAATTTTATTTTGAACATGCTGAGAGCTGGTAAATGTTATGCAGGCAATACATCAACAGATCCATATGCTAGTTCGGACAATTGGTTCTTCATCTGAGCTACTTGAGATAATATCAGATCCACCTAGTGGAAGTGAAAAGCTCTTGATGCAGGTCTTGATACACCTTAATGTTCAGTTAGTGCAAGCTTGGAAGCAGAAATACACTCTCTAACATTCTTATTTTTGTTCATGACTCAAGGTTTTGCAAACGTTGACCGAGGGGATAGTTCCTTCTTCGCAGTTGATAACTACTATCAGGAAGCTATATGAGACTAAAGTAAAGGTATCAAATATGATCATTTTGTTATTAAAATGACTTCTATCTTGGACTGCTAAATGAAGCATCTACAATAAACCCTCGAGCTTGATCTACTCCAAGATTTTTTTAAACGCATTGAGTTGGGCCAACATGTCCTTGCTCTCAAGGGTGGACATGTGCTCCTTGTAGCCTTCTTCTGCATACATGTTCTTTTAATATATTATAAAAGTTGTAGGATGGTATGTTGAGTAATGACAGTGCTGCTTGAAAAATCTGTACTAATAAAAATTCCAATGGTTTAGTGTTGGCAGTTTACTGTGTATCTTAAGGCCATTTGTTTGGAGGGACTAATATTTACTTTGTGGATATAACAGCAGCATTTCTCATGTACCTCTGGAGATTCCTATTTTCTGTCCAAAAGCTTGGGTTATGATATGGTTAATTATTTTGATTTGCTTTTGTGCTTCACAGGATGTTGAACTCCTTATTATGATACTTCCTTTCCTGTCAAAAGACGAGGTACTCATCTTTTTTTCCTCTATCGCCTATTTTGTATAATTTTCTCCCCCGTGTTACTTACATCCTCTATGCATTCGCTGCTACTAAGCTGCTATGTCACTTCTCCCTTTAGCTTAGTTTCTGCTAAAGGAGGTGATTGTACGTGCACAGACTGGGAAGTAATAACTGTAATAAGTAAGATAATTCAAGTGGTATATGTGCACAAGGACCACCAAAGGCTATGGTGGGGTGGTAAGTACCCTTCCATACTTTGGTAAGTGGTCTGTGCACAAGAGTAGTTATCCCAATAGGGATGTTCATTGTTTGTTCAAGTGCAAAAGAAGCTCCTTGAAAAAACTGTGGGTGTTAGAATGTTCTTCTTTGCTTCAGCTTCTTGTGTTCTTCTCTATGTTTTGGCTTTATTTTCTTGGCTTTATGTCATTCACGTGTTTCTATGTTTTCGTTCTACTTTCATCTTTCTTTGAGTTAAGTTCTTGCATCCCTTCTTCCTCAGGTTTTGCTTCTTTTTCCACATGTTGTGAATGCTCCATTGGAAAAATTCCAAGGTGCTCTCCCTCGTATTCTACAGGTATTTTACATGCTTCTATGAACAATATTTCTTTCAGGGCTGTTATTTGTGGTCTTTTTACTTCCCATCTTTTAGTCTCTCAGTTTTTTCCTTTGAGGGGAAGGGGGTCTGCAGCACTCTTCTCTGTTTCTTAACACCCACAGTTGATTTGACATTCCTTACATATTTTTAATAGTATGGTTGGTATTCATATTAGTGACTGTTTGTATTACAAAGACTGTAGGTCCGGTCTTCATCTATCCTGAAGTTTTAACCAAGATTTGTTTTCAAGTGGTGAAAATGTATAGGATATTAGGGCTTTTGGTGTATATTCACTACTGACCTCCTTTTGTAAAGAGGCCATATTATGTGTCATCTTCTGATACCCTGTTACGTCTGGACAACTTATCCCAGTTTCTGGAGTTTGTGTGTTGATATTTGTATAAGTGCTGTATGTCTTTGTTGATTAAAGTTCTGGATCAGCAAGTTTGAGAAGAAAATTGTGAAGGCTGTCAAAAAGCCATTAAGTGTGAACTGGGATGAGAACCACGAGGTCTCAAGTTCAAATCCTAGCTGAGGCAAACAAACATTAGGTGATTTTCTTCCCATTTGCGCAAGCATCGGTGGTAAAAGTTACTCGGTATCGGTGTGCAGGTGGGAGGCAGTAGGTATCCGGTGGATCAGTCGAGGTGCGCACAAGTTGGCCCAGATGCCACCTTTGTGGAAAAAAGTCCAGAAAGTCTAAACTTGACTAGGAAACTGTTGAAGTCATAGGTTTTGGTCGCCAATGTGAGTGTAGAATGAAAATTGGACCTCATATTCTCCCTTGTTGAACTTCCAGTGTTGTTAATAAGAAAGCTTCTGTTGAAAATATGAATCTCTATTCTTTAATAAAAAAGTTAGAAACAAAACAAAATTTTGCGAATGCAAATGCGTTTGATCGTTATGACCTGGGTTTGAAAATGTGTGTTACAACAGGGATCAGCTCACTCAGGTCCAGTGCTAACTCCTGCTGAAGCATTAATTGCTATCCATAGGATTGATCCTGAAAGAGAAGGCATTCCATTAAAGAAGGCAGATTTTCTTTACCATCTTTGACTTCCATCCTCTTTTGAATTTTGTTAAAATTTTGCCACTTAGAGGTAATATTGACTTTTGCAGGTCACAGATGCATGCAATGCTTGTTTTGAGCAGAGAGAGATATTCACGCAACAAGTTCTTGCAAAGGTCTTGAACCAATTGGTATAGCTCCTTTTATACCCGTTTACTCATTCGTTTCCAGTTTCAAACCTTCTTTAAATCTAAAATCCAGATTAATCTGAAAGAATAAATATATATTTTTTTCTGGGGACAGGTTGAACAGATTCCTCTTCCTTTGTTGTTCATGCGGACAGTAATACAAGCTATTGGTGCTTTTCCATCTTTGGTAAGATACATGTTTCACTCATGGTATCTTTCACTACAGTGATAAATGCATGCATAATGGTAGAATGATGATTAGCTACATTAAATGATTAGACCATCTTTTGAACCTTGTTGTAGCCCCTAAATCAGAACAATCCTCGTATCTGTGTTTATGCTGCATTGCCAGGAGAATGATTCTACAATCGACCTTCACACAGTTGAAGAGTCGATCTGTATTTTTCAGAAGAATCTTATTTACTTCTGCATCTGTGCCTTAGCGAGGTAGATTAAATGTTTCTTTGGGCTAGTGATTCCTTCCCCGGTATCTCTTTATGTGCACTATTTTGCTCATCTTGCTTTTACATCTAATTTTTCTTCCTGCTAACACTAGAGCATCATCATAAAGTCTTTTGTGCATAAGTTGAACATGGAGAATGACATATGCAGCCCCCTTCCTCATAATACTAGAACCTTTTGTTTTCTCCTTTTTTCCCTATGTCTCGTTACTTGTATGTGTCTAAGTTCCCTTATTAATGTTGTCCCAGGTGGATTTCATCATGGAAATCCTCTCTCGTCTTGTTAGCAAGCAGGTATGTATTGTCTGTACTTTTGCGAGCTATATCAATGCATGATCAACTCTGACATATCTGTTGTCCAGATATGGAAATATCCAAAGCTGTGGGTAGGATTTGTGAAATGTGCCCTTTTGACCAGGCCACAATCTTTTGGAGTGCTGCTTCAGGTATGCATTAGGTGTAAGAAGCTAACACTGTTTATCCTTCAACTATCTTACCATCATCCAAGTTAGGTTACAAGTCTTGGAGCGATTAGAAACTTAGAAATTTTGTTCTGCTTCATCTGTAAGTGCTGCATGCTTCTGAAAAAATAATAATCATAATCTAATGACATTCACCAGGTTTAATTATTCAAGTGCTTGTAAACTATCTGTTATAAACAAAAAACAGTTCCACAATAAACCGACTTCAAGGATATCCACTAGTGCATTTGTTTATCCTAGCACAACGGTTACTGTATGTAATTTAAACTTACTCTTTCATTATAATGATCAATGAGACAGTTGTAAGTGAAATTGAGTTAGCAGAAACTGAGCCCTCAAAAATTAAGGTATAAATTGATGTTGTATGTTCTTAACTGGCACTATTCTAGACATATGTATGCAGGCTACCGCTAAACGATCAGGTAGTCTTGAGACAGTTCAGTTTTAACAATAAATATATGAAGGTTGCAATCACCGAGATTCTGTTCTAACACAAACTTTTAACAGATGTATTTATGTTCTAAAATGCAACTTGGCGCTTCTTTGAGTTGTTTAAACTTTGAACCTTTCTAACCTTTGTTTAAACTTTGAACCTTTCTAACCTCAGTACTTTTCAAAGAGTTGTTATCTTAAATGCTCCAGCACTAATTTTAAAAAAATATTTTTAGTATGAAATTTGAGGCAAGGAAGTAGTCTATTTGGCTTTGTAATTCCGGATTAAATTGTTTGTTCCTCATCATTTCTGTTGGTTGAAGAAAATTTGAGCAAACACTGCTCTGGAACTGTCAGGTGTTTGTAGAGTGGGTGGTGGATGGGCTCATGGTAGATCTGGTGTTCAGCACCAATTTGTTGAAAGTTGTTTGTTTTGCTTACTAGGCTGGTAGGACCACAAAGATGTCTAAACTTAACTTTTTACCTTCATGACCTTGATGTGTCTTTCAGCTACCTCCAACTCAGCTTGAAAATGCATTGGGTAGAACGCCTGGTCTCAGAGCTCCTTTAGTTGCACATGCAAGCCAAGCACACATAAAATCTTCACTTCCAAGGTCAGTCTCACATGTATATCTCAGGAGGATTGATAGTCATCTCTATTTATGATATATGCTTTTGTATTATTTTAGGTCTGTCTTAACGGTTCTTGGAATTGAATCGGATGCTCAAGTTTCCAGTCAGGCACCTCCCAACCAGTCTCAGACAGGTGATATTGGCAATTCTGATAAGGAGGCAGGCGCTGAAAAATCCAGGGAATCGTCAATTGCCAGTTAATTTGATGTGCGAGGTAGGGCTTCTCCTGGTGTGGTAGTTACCATTATTTCCCTCTCTTTGCTTTGGTTCCTATATGCTTTGATACGCCCACTGAAGCTCAT
The DNA here is from genome assembly GCA_035772735.1 of Datura wrightii. Classification (NCBI taxonomy): domain Eukaryota; kingdom Viridiplantae; phylum Streptophyta; class Magnoliopsida; order Solanales; family Solanaceae; genus Datura; species Datura wrightii. The sequence continues at coordinate 187,924,845 of JASDFA010000018.1, read as the reverse complement.
CTCTTATCCGATTTGATGCTCAGCTTGGTGCTTCACTTGTAGATTGTGGGCATACTATTTGAGTTGCATCCTTAACTCCAGGAGTTGTTGTGTTTTCCCCTCCAGACAAAGCTCTTGGTTCTATTCTTTCAAGTATCTGGCAGGCTGATGCACACAGGGTCCCCACAGCGCCTAATTGGAATCAGATTGGTGGTTCTTTTCTGGCCTTGGAATGAGGTTATCAGAACACCTCAGCCTTATAATGGAGGCTCGGTTGTGTTGCAAGTGCTTTTTCCTGTAGAGGGCAGCCTTGGACTCTCCCAGCCACAGGTGTTGCTGCTGGTAGTGAGTAACAGTTGTATTTGAGGAGTGTCCTTACCTCTTCCAGAGGGTGCTCAGCTCGACCTTTTGTATTAGCTGATTCCTGAACTAGGAAGTCAGGGTGTCTTGATAACCGATAAATAGGTGCTTGTGTTTTATGTTACCTATGTTCTTCAATAATCAAGCATTTTAGCAAATTTTAGGGAGGTGGTAATAGAAATGTGACCGCCTAAAAAAGTTGTATATGTGAGAGATCTTGACGTAAACGCTTATTCAGCTGAGTCGAATAGATTGTAACTATTCAATTGGCGAGCAGGACAGACTGTGACCTTTCAATATCAAACTTTTGTTACATTGCAACTTTCTGGAAGGGGTTGCAGCTAAAAAGATATGAACGTCATGGGAATGCATTTACATAACGAGTTGAAGAAGTGTCACATAACTTGTTGCAGTTCATGGAAATCTTCTTCTCTATGCTAAATGGATGTGTGTACCTTGTCAATTTGATTTCAAGAAAGTGATGCATTTCATATCGTCAGCTTAAAATATGGAGATAAAGTCAGGGGGGATATCCCACCGTGCAAATGTATTTTCTAGTGAAATTGTTCGAATTATATTATTAGCTAATAATGTTGCTTTAGTCAGTGTGGCATTCTAGAAGGTTACTTTGAGCCCGTGAGCTGATCCTAGCACTAATTATAGGGGTTAAATGGACGGGTTGGGCTGAATTTGCGTGGGTCAAAACGGATTGGGATAATGACCTGTTCAAAAGTTATTTGGGCCGAAGTGGGTTGAACTGAAATAAGTTAAAATGCTGGCCATAATTCAATATGTCCAACTCTAATTAAGTTTTAATTGCTTTATTGTTCTTTTATAATCTTTTGATAACTTATAAAATTAATATTTTTTTTTATTATGACTAAATATAACATATTAAATAAAATAAAATATTTTTTTGAAAATATTTTGACAAGATTTCTCATTAATTAATTTGAGTAAGATATCAGCTCAAACTTTGATAAACTAAAATGAGTTGGACTGAAATGGCCTAAGTTAATAAATAAACGAATTAATTATCAATCCAAACTCAAATAAATTGAGCAACTTATAATTTCATATGCTGATTTAGCAACCTCCCAGAAGACCAATAATTTCTGCGAAGGAAGAATTTAATTGCTAAAGAGTAACAATTGAGGTAGTGAGCTGCTCCGATTGCATCTATTAAAAAGACTAATAATTATTACTAAAGGAAGAATTTAAAGAGAGGATAAATCTTTTGATTTTCAATAAAATGAACGAGAGAAAATAATTTTTTTTATAGAGAAAATAAGGTATTTTACCCTTTAACAATTTGAATAGAAGTAAATAATCATATTGAGAGAACTCATAAAATGTCCACCAAATTTATTTTAACATTTTAATTTTACGGATATTTAAATATCTCCTTTAATAACTTTTAAGTGAATTTTATTCAATCTCCCTTTACCAACACCAACTTGCCTATTGTAACAACATTAGTGGGCACGTTATCTCTTTATTTTAATAATTAAATATTTTTTTAAAAAAGAAATTAATTTAAAAAGGAAACAAACGATAATATCCCCCGCAGACCCAATGTCTTTTCCTATACGAGAACCCTAAATTTCTTTTTCTTCCTCTTCTTTAATTAACTCCAAATCTGCTATAAATATAAAATTTCTTCTTCTCCCTCATCTTCAATAGTCTCATTCATCCCCTCTAATTTTAGTTCTTAAACCTAAAGTTGAATCTTTGAAAGAATAAGTTTGCTACAATTTATCCGAAAAAAGGTAGAGCATGATCCAAACTTATTCTCCTTCCTCTTTTATTTTAATTATGTTTTGTACTTTTTCTTTGTTGCTCATGTTGTTCGATGTATATGGAACTACTTGGAGTGAGATTTCTTCTAATTTTTGAATTTTTTGATTTTGTAGCACACTATGCGATCAGTTAACTTGACTACGCTCTGTATGGAAGAGGGTGATTCGACTTTAAAGGACGAAGTTCGTTGCACTCATGGATTTGTGGTATGTTTGAAAACATCTTGGACGTCAAAGAATCCGAGTAGAAAATATTGGTTATGTTCTTATTTTGGGGTAATTAGAAGATTCATTAAGCAAATTTTCTCTATTTTAATTATAATTGAACACTAATTCCTTCATTATTTTCATCATTCAAGGGTCCAAGATCTTGTGACTTTTGGTGCTGGAGGGATAAAAAAAGCACTAACCCTAGGTCCAAATTTGTGATTTCAAACTAATCGAGAAAATGAGTGAGATTGAGAATCTAGTGGAATCTTCTCAATATCTTGAAAAGCGTACACCAACAAATGAAGATGAGAAATTGGTTGAACTTAAGGAAACTCCTGAAGAAGTTGACAAGCCTACAGAAGCCAAACAAGATGTAATTGTATAAAAATGAAATTGGAGAAGTTGGAATGAGAGATTGAGAAGATGAAAAAAATGGGAGAAAAAGTGGAGGAACAACATGGTTAAACAAAGGACGGGAGAGAATACACTCTTCTTTATTGGATTTTTTGGTTGTGTTGTAGCTATAGCTTTAAGGTATTAGTTTGGACTTTGGAGTCATCTATATGAAGAAAGGATCAATGAAGTTACCTTAGACTCTTGATGTTATTAGATGATATATAGTTGTATAACATCTTTTATATTGAAATTAATTAGGTGTAGCCTCTTATATAATCAAGCTTGACTTGTTGTATGAAGTAGTCTTTTAATCTAATGTAATTTGTTTGTGTATTCTGTTTTGTTATAATTGATTATATCTTGTTTATAAATTTGCATGACAAATTGCCGATACGCCAAAATTACACCGTTAAAAAGGTTTAAAGCGGTCATTGGTCATACATTACTCCTTCATAGTTCACACAACTCTAATTAAAGGATTAAGCTGCTCATACGCAAAATATGATGATCATAACTAAGTAATTAGTATTTAACATGAATGTACAAAGATTGTAAAGGAGTCTCTATTGGGATTGCAGTCCAAATTCAATTCAAAAGCAATGACGTTCTTCTCTATTTTCTGTTCTCATTTATCAAAATTCTCCAGAGTATCCTTTAAAAACTGAGTGTCTCTTAAAAACCCTACTCAGCATTAAAAAAGGCAACTAATTCGTGCCTTAAGTATTAACAAAATTGTCACCGTTACAGCATCTACAGTAATTTTGCCACTGTTAATAACAAGATACGGTTTACATTTTGGATGCACTTGGCTTTGTTTTGAACTGAACTTTCTGTTTTGAGGTGCCTTGTATCCACTTTCTTCTTTATCGTTCTCCATGACCACCACTTTGGGCATTGATTCCTCTTGTTCTCTTCTATCTGACTATAGCGGATTAACCAGAGTTGATTCCCTCCTTCTCGAATCCTTCCGATCCTGTAACTCTCCTCTTTTTGGCCAAGACAGACAAGGGAGAACTGGGAGGATGGGAAGTCCCACTCCTACGATAAGCCAAAACTCTTTCTGTTATATTTCAAATGTTGAGAGTTGCGGCCCCAAATATGGAAGAGGCTTTACCAATGACTTTCTCTTAGAAAGACATGAGGAATTGTAAACCATTGTAAAATTATAAGGAGGAACGGAAAAAAATTAATTTATGAAATCAGGGGGCTACTACGATTCTTGCCTCTGGCGATAATGGACTTCCAAGGCCTCTCCTCTTTAGTAGAAGTACAAAAGATCGCTCCTACTCAGTAGGCAATATTAAAAACGCATACAGATGAAACTATGAAAGATGTCATAAAGGAAAAAAAGTGGGGAAAATGTATGTAAGGAGCACTATTTAGGATCTTAAAATTGAGCCTCCATGATCCAGGGAACAAAAAGAGTCCCCGGTCGTGAAGGCGCTCAGTGGGCTTGAGCACAAACCTCTCATACCAGCCTCGATCGTGGTCACCATAAATGCTTGTAATCAATCTCATTCTCCTCCTAGAAATTATATGCATGACACTACCCCATAATAATTAGAGAGAATATAAATGCATCAGATGTCCATAATAAATATCACCCCTGCCTGATCGACTAAGTATTGAATGCATGCAATAAACTGCCAAACTTGAGGCACGAGTTGGGGCAAACAAACCTTATATGTCCTACAAAATTTCTTGATAACCTTCGGCATCGGGAGCCTAGACCAAATGGTGAAGGAATACGTATATATCAGGGAAAGACAAGAATACACCAATTAATATACATACCTCCCAAGATCATACACGCTTCAATATCATCCTCCCGTTTGTAGCACTCTTAGACTTGAGGAAGATCTTCTTCCTGTATCAAGGAAGGAAATCCTCTATTGATCCACCTTAGTTGTTGCTCTGACAATGGTGGCTAAAAGAAATCATCTTAGGGATGATCTCAGAAGAAGGTACCTATTCGTCAACATCATTTGAAGACCCGCCGATAAGGGCATTTCTTCTTCGTATTGTCAAGCTAGGAGACTTCTCAATAGATCTTCGACAGAAGCGACGAGTTATCAATAGGATCCATGTGATTGTTGGTAGGATATATGAAAGAATGTTGAGGAGAAGACATGAATAAAGAACTTGCGAAAGGTTGTTTCAGTAAAATGATCGAAGATATTATTTAAAGAAAAGAAGTTTGCAAAGCATCTACATCTCCAAAGCAAGATAAGCAGGAAAATTAAGAAAGTGAAGTGACAGACATGTAATGGTTTATATAGAGGAGATGTCATTATTACCTGGGAGAATAATGAGATATAGTCCAATCTCGACGCGGTACGTATTCTGAATTCAAGATTGGAATGATGTCGACGGTTGGGATTCATAGCAATGATGGTTGTGACTATTGACCTATACACATGATGAGATAATGATTATGATACATTCCCGCCTAAAGCCATGAGGCTTTAACTGAATATTTTTTCCCTTTCAAACCTTTCCACTTCTCGGACAAAGTTGAGGAACTGCACGGAAAGTGTGGAGACTATCTGTAGTAGTAAATACGTGTCAGACATAATATTTGTACACGTGTCAAAAAAATTTTTAAACTTGGGCATAATACCGTGCGAATGAATTTTCGGATAAGACTATTCAAACTTTGTTCTAAACATACTCAACACATAGCAGATCAGAGGATCATCCCAACATTCAAGACATTCGAAAAATGGCAGTTGAAGATAATCAGATGCCCCAAAATTTAAGAAATCACGATTTATCCTATCAAAAAGTCCATGACGTTCGCACTAGCAACGACTAGTATGTGTGTAGGGTTAGGGGAGTTTAACTCGGTCAAATCTATGTTTACCCCATAATTCTTGTAATGCAGTCGATCTAATTTTTCGCCTGAATATAATATTGCTTTTTACTGTTTGCTGTAAGCATTCAATTAATCAAGCATTCATTCATCCAAGCAATTTACATTACTGTTCCAGGATTTTTTTTCTGTTTTACTATTCAATTTTTTAATTATTATTATTAACTGTGTCGCCTAGCTCTTTTGTATTATTCACTGCTTCAAACATTAAATTAAAGATTTACTGAATAATTGAATTAATTTTCGTTGCTAAAGACTTTTTTCAAACAAATTCAACTGCTTTTTTCTAATAAATAAACTTTAAACTAAACAATAATTTAACATTTTTTTGATAAGATTTTTGATTTTCTCAAAATAAAATAGTACATGTTTACCCAATAATCTAAAAAATACATAAGTTATTAAATTAAATATATATAAAAGGGGTCATTAGTAAACAGTTATCGGCAAAAAAGTTTGTGTATTTTTCAATTACACAAACTAAAAATTGGCAATTTGTGAATTTTACCGGTGATCACCAGGCCCAATACTAGAAATTTCCCCGGGTATTCACTCAGAGTGAAGCGAGAGAAAGCAAAGCTCCGTCCGCACAGGATTGCGGAGCCTCGTCGGAGAGAGAGGTAAAGAAAGAGAAGATCTTGAAATTGACTGAAGAGGAAGGAAGAAGAAAACCATGGGTGTGGACTATTACAAGGTTCTTCAGGTGGACCGCAATGCCAAAGATGATGACCTCAAAAAAGCCTATCGCAAACTCGCAATGAAATGGCATCCTGATAAGAACCCTAACAACAAGAAAGAAGCTGAATCCAAATTCAAACAAATCTCTGAAGCCTATGATGTAATTACAGTTCCCAATTTTCACGGGTTCGATTTATTTTTTCCAATTATAAATTTTTCGTTAATTCTAAGGGGAAAAAAGAATCTTTATAACCTATAACGTATTTTTCTTAACTGATTATCCCAATTTTCAAGGTTCCATTTGTTTCCGAAGTATTTCCTAAATTTGCAGTAAATTTTGAACCAAAAAAAAAAAGAAGAAGATATAGATCTCTGAATTCTGAGATGTAATAGATAAGCTCAACTTTCATTGGCTTGGATTTATTTTCATTTTCCAAGTTTGTGGTTAATTTTGAAGAATTTTGAGCGTTTATTGTAGGTGTTGAGTGATCCACAGAAGAGGCAAGTGTATGACCAATACGGAGAAGAGGGGTTAAAAGGGCAGGTGCCACCGCCAGGTGCTGGTGGATTTCCCGGCTCTTCAGATGGGGCTGGTCATGGGTCGTTTCGATTCAACCCGCGTAGTGCTGATGATATCTTCTCCGAATTTTTTGGGTTTTCGACTCCGTTTGGTGGGATGGGAGATATGGGTGGACGGCCTGGTGCTTCAAATTTTTCTAGAGGTATGTTTGGGGAAGATATTTTCACTTCGTTCAGGAATGCTGCTGGCGAAGGTGCATCAGGTAATGCGCCACGAAAGGCCGCTCCCATAGAGCGGACACTGCCTTGTAGTTTGGAGGATCTGTATAAGGGAACCACCAAGAAGATGAAGATATCCAGAGAAGTTACTGATGCTACTGGGTGAGTTTCAGAGTATGCCCTCAGTGATTAAATTCTTATTTTTTCCCCTCTTTTTCTTGAATAAGAAGTTTTCAGTTGTTTTTTTCAGGAGTTAGACTAGTAGTCTCTGTATGATAAGAGTGAGATCCAGAGAACCTCTATGAAGGAAAAATATCGCATGTTGGAATAAACTTAACCTGAATAGAGTAGATATAAAGGATTTAGGTATATCTTTTGGAGATGCTCACGATTGAGGTATATCTGTTGGAGATGGTCACATTAAGTCATTAATGGTGGTAACTGAATCATTCATTCAGTTCTTTTTAATTTAAGTCTGTAACTGAATCATTCATGTACATACTTGAAAAGAATGATTTATACAGTATGATCATAGCTAATCTAATTGAGGCACAGTTGATTGATTCATATAAATGTTAAATTTCAATGTGGTGGCAATATCTTAGTATTTATCATTTTTGTTTTTACAATGGGATGATCTGAGTGAAAGCTATTCAATGCATTGGCTGAACTCAAATATGAAAAGCCTTGGGTTAAAGATGTCGTTACCTGGTAGCTGATGCTGGTCGGAAGTACAAATCTCTGTAGAGACAAAAATTTTAGGTGATTTTTTTCCATCATTCCTAGCCTTGGTGGATAGAGTTACCGGGTATTTGTTGCTGTTGGGAGGTGACAGGTATTCCGTGGAATTTCAGGGTTCAAATTGTGAAAGAGAAAGGAATATGAATATTTATCAAAGAGGGTGGGTGGGTAGGGGGTTGCATTTTTATGTTGTTACTGTTGGAAATGTTAGGAGAGGGTACTACTTTAGCATATGAGTAAATCGAGAAAGCTAAAGCTCATCGAAAAATAGTCAGGTAGTTGGTTTGGTTTTTTTCTTTTTTGGGTCTTTATAGCATAACCTTGTTAAGGCTGAATTATCATGTATACTGTGCAACGTGCATATGGAGCACCAAGTGGCCAATTGTTATTTTCTGTAGTGTGAAGTTTGTTGGGTAGTCCAGTGGGAAACTTCCTAGGAAGAAGTTCTAGACTAGTTATAGCTAAACTTCGGTTGCTGGTTGCCACAAGATCAATTGACATGGCTTAAGTGTTGTCAATGACACGCTTAATCCCTGAAGCGAGGCTCAAAACATATTGAGCGTTTGCCTAGCTTAATGTATGTTTCAATATCGTCATTAAGGCTCTAAGAAAATAATTTCCTTGTGAATGATCGTTTGCTGAAGAGGTGACACTAAACAATTGGTATTTCACTTTATCGTAAAACAAGTTCAATTTATTTGTATTTCATGCTTATATTTATTAGTTTTGGACTGAACATATATATATATATATATATATATATATATTTTTTTTTTTTTTGTATTTTTTTTTTGTATTGACATCTTTTTTCATTAAAGTCCACGCTTATTTGCGTTTAAAGTCTCAATGGACCTTTGAGCTTTTTGGTCCTTTTCACTTTTGATAACACTGCATGTCTCTAGAAGTAGAAAGTTTTTATATCATACAAAGATGATCATCTTAGATTTGTTATCAATCCACATTGTAACCTCAACCAAGGTCATGGTGTATTTCTTTTAACCTCCTCAAATGGACTGATGATGATCTACAGTCTAGAATAAGACAGGCAAGTTCTGAAATAAGCTCATTTTATGAGTATTAGTTTAGAAGAAGCTCTATTAAAAGAGTCTGTTGCATCTGCTTCTACAAATTCATCATAGGCTCATTTTCCTCTTCCATTTGCTGCATTATTGATGTTGAGAAAGTAAGGGCACTCATGTTGATGTATGCACCAACCCGTTCCTTTAGGCCTGACAATAAGCTATAAAACCAGCACAAAGGAAAAAAGATAAACTGTGATCTAAGAATTGGAATGACTTCCTTTATTGAAAAATACACTATCATTTTAGTGTTTGCATTTCTCAGTGAAATGGTCTACAATATCGTGAGTTGGTGCCATTGGTGGCATTAAGTAACCTCACGGTGTGCTCCAGAAGGAGGATGAATTAATCAATCTGTCTCTCACCAAAATGAGGATATACTGATAACTAGCTGGAGAATGTGAAGCACAGATATAAAACATTATTTTAGGGAAGGACACTTGTGATTTGAGTATTTATTGGTCCCACTTAATTTAGTTATTACCTGCAGGCTGCAAGCTGTGAGGAGAAGTTACTGTATGCATGTTTGACAGCATTGTTATTAGCTAGGTTGCTCGGACCCTCCTAAAATGTCATCTGGTGCGTGTCGATCCTTCAAAAGTAGTGTATTTTTGGACAATCCGACACGGGTGCGGCATCAGTTTTGAAGAGTCCGAGCAACATAGGTTATTAGACTTTCTGAGATTGTCTTTTACCCTAGAAAGTTATGCAGCATGTGCTCAATAGTTAACAAGTTGGTTGCTCATATTGAGTATTTTTATACAATTTTTTGTTTTATTCCCCATTTGCTTGTTGCCCCTCTTTCGCTCATGTTTGGTAAGTCCATGCTTGTTCTGAATGTTAAGAAATATATGTCACATTTGCCACACTGTTTTCATAATTCTAAGTTCATTTGACATTTCGAAAGATGATGGTAAATCAAGACTGAAAAGAGTGATATCCTCTTGTGATGTCAACCACTCTGATATTTATGGTGTTAATCTCCAGCAGCACGCCAGCGCCCCCCCCCCCCCCCCCCCCACCACCACCACAACAACAAAAAAAGAAGTGGTGCTATATCTCATTTCTATCAAGCTTTTTTTGGTTTCTATAGTCCTTGTTGTCGACCTTTGTTTCGCTTTTGAAGGCATCTGTGGATGTTTTTTCATTGTGCACGATGCACGTCATGGTCACCTATTTCATTTATTATTACATAGAATTTCAAGGGTTCATAGAAAACAAAATGACAAGCCTAGGTGGAAGAGCAAAATAAAAGTAGAATAATGTGTGAAAGAAGTCTAGGGCTAGCTCTTACAAACACTTTCATCTTCTTATTATTATTTTTGTATGCCTTCTGTATCTCTTATTTGGATGGTTGAAAGTGTAAGTGACTGCTTAGTATGGCTTTTACTATCAGGGTAATTCTGTAGTCCCTCTAATTACATAACCATTTTGTCTGTCTTTTTTCCTAGAAGGAATTAATTGGTGTAGAGGAGTTCTGAAATGGATTTTAATTTCGGAAGAAAAATATAAACTCATTACTATTCTTTGGATTGGGAAATATACACACACATATTGTCATTTTCTTTTGATGATGTAAAGAGTATGTATACATATATATTTACTCTTCTAGTGAAGTAAGCTTAATGTCATGTTGCTAATTTTGCTGGGATTTGAATTTAGCACATTTTGGGTGTGCAAATGACTACTTTGGTGAAATGATATCGGTCAGCTAACAAAAACCTGGTACTTAGGTGGGGGAGGGTATAGGGGCAGGCTCATTTCACCGAGTTTCCAACTGTGTATCACAGATCCTCAGGCATTTCTCCTGTATGTGTTTGTATGAGCATGTCGGTTCATGTCAATTCTGTTTTGTTTTTCTCTTTTTCAACCCAATCGGTGTGAAGTTTTTGTTTCTCACATTGCAAAGTGCTCTTTGCTACTTTTGAAAGAAGCAACAGGTCCTTGGATTCCTGCTGGTGGAGTGCTTGGTGTTTTGGCGTTTAATGTTGAGTTGTATTTTTCATTTTCCTTTAATTATATTTCCAGTTGATTCCTAGTAAAAATTTGTAATCTCTTCTCACAGTGTTGTTTGCACAGGAGACCCAGTACGACCGAGGAAATTCTGACGATTGATATCAAACCAGGATGGAAGAAGGGGACTAAAATAACATTTCCAGAAAAAGGAAACGAGCAACGAGGTATAATTCCATCGGACCTCGTCTTCATAATTGATGAGAAGCCGCATAGCATCTTCAAGAGAGATGGCAATGACCTCATTGTCACCCAGAAAATCTCCTTGGTAGAGGCTCTTACTGGATACACTGCACAAATAACAACGCTTGATGGCCGGAATCTAACTATTCCAATTAATTCCATCATTAGTCCAAACTATGAAGAAGTTATCAAAGGAGAAGGTATGCCCATTCCCAAGGAACCTAGCAGAAAAGGCAACTTGAGAGTAAAGTTCAACATCAAGTTCCCCAGCAAGCTTACTTCTGAGCAGAAAGCTGGCATTAAGCGATACTTGACATGATGAATGAACATTAGCTCCTAGAGTTTTCCATTACATACGCCTCGCCTCGTCTCTATCAATGCAAAGAAATGTACACTGTTTATTTGTGGATTTCTTCTGAAACATTTAAGTCTGTTATTTCAATATCACCGTTCTTAGAGCATTCATTGGAATCTCTATTTCTTTTCCATGTTTTGTGTTAGCGATAAGAGTACTATTGAATCTGACGCTCTTCCTCTTGTGTACTCTTATGTCAATAAAAGGTATTGGACTTCTGGCAAATTTTAAAAACCAAATATACAAAGTAGAAAGATAAAATTTTCTTCTTGTTCATGAGTTGCAAAGTCTTAAACAAGGATCTTGTGTTCCAGGGACAGAAAATGGATTTGACCCACTGCTATTTGCTCGGGAACTTGTGAACAAACATGAATGAAGAATTATGTAAGAAATAACAGGCGATCGAGTTTAATTCTTCCTACAATAACAAATCTTTCAATGCACAGATTTAATGGAATATGATTTTCACATTAACCCCTTTTAAACACCATCATAAGATTTTTCATCTTGAACAATGCTGTCAATTTTTGTCAATTTATCACAACTTGTGAATAATTTAACAAAAATAGAAAAATAAAGATTATATCATAACTTGTGAACAATTGAACAATGAAAGTTTCAAAGATTATATCATAACTTGTGAAATGAAATTTGGTCCACAGTTATGCTCCGCCAGTATAGCTTATGAAAGTGCAAATTTTCATTCGTCCGCCTTTCATAACTTAAAAAGGTTAGGAGTCACTTGTAAAAGTGTCACGGTCTAAAATTTAAGGTCATGATGGCACCTACTCTATCTTGCTGATAGGTAAGCCTACACTTCACAAACCATAGCAACAAGAAATAATAGCGAAAGAAGTAAAACAAAAGAGAATGAGTCTCAAAATTCAACTTGCATGATAAAAGACAGAAAGTGCGAAAGAAATCAATCATGTCCAAAAACCTAATGTTACCAGTAAAAGAGCTTCTAGAAGAAAGTACACTTGTTCGCTATTACAAGTCCGTCTAGCATATTAAAAAGACAGAAAAATAACATAGATGAATTTAGACTATCACTCCAGACGCAGGGAGCTGATACGCTCAAAATTACACCTAAAGATGATGTAACACAGAACGTATTCAAATATAGTAACCCAACAAGGTTGGGGTCGAATTTCATAGAGAATAGGCTTGAAAAAGTTACTAGATTGAGTGAATACTTGATTGGTTGTCTTAAGAATCTATCTGTATTGGTTGAATTGTTTTGATGTTCTAAACTCTAAAAGTTAATCTATTTTGATCTTTGATGTAAACTAATGTATTAATGAATCAAGGTTGTGTTCCTGATGCATGTTGTTTTACCTAAGTTTCTAAATCAAGACATGCCGAGTTAATATGCAGATAATCTCAATGTAACTACTTACTGTTTCCCAACTATTAAGCAATATGTCTCTTATCTAACTCTTTCGAATTAACAAGAGTTGCAATAAATGCGATTAATTTCTCCCAAGTAAATTTTACTTATTCTTATGCAAATTCATTAAACGAGAGTTAATGCCTCGAGTTCTTGTTAATTATTCCTTCCAAACCCTAATTGACTTTTTCAAGTGTTACTAGAGTAATATGTTTTAGATTGATGTTTCGAACCACCAACTGATGATAAAATTGAGGAATAAGTAAATATTGAAAATTCACTATCAAGTATCGAGATGATGAGCTCATTGGTGCAATAATCTTATTGGGTTCAAAACCTTAGTAAGAGATTTAACCACTCATAATGAAGTGGAAACAACAAAATGTTGAATAAAGTTTAAATTACTTACTATTACTATGAAGAAATGTTCAAACAAAAGCATGAATTATCCTCCAAGAAGTATTAAGAAATTTGACTCAAAACTCCTAATATTTGTTCGTGTAAAAATCCCTAATCCCCCGTATGAAAAGACCTAGAAAGAGTATTTATATTGGCCCAATATCCTAATTCAATTTTCAATGGGAGCTACTCATGTTTCACTTGCGGGCCACAAAATTGACATATGGCCCACAAGTGGATGTTGTGCTAGACGCAGATGGCTTCTGATGTTGTCTTGCAATCCTTCATAATTTCACATGTGGTCCACATGTGGCTGTCGTATTTTGCTTCTATTTTCTTCGCAGGTTGACTAATTGTGGTTTGTGTATTTCATTCGTGGCTCGCAGATTGATCTCTCTTAGATGCTTTGTTCTTCACTTGTGGGTCGTAGATTCCATTTGCGGCTCGTAACTGATCATCGTAGGTTAGTCATTGTTTTTCAGATATTCTGTTTACGACTTCTATCAGCACATGCGACCCATAGGTGGTTTCTACAGTCGTTTGTTCCTCAGTATATTACTTTGTACTTAGCCAATTTTTTCCATTTCCTCCAACGCCTTCCCAACCCATCTGTGATGGGATATACGACCTGTATAATCCAAGTACGGTCCATATGTTCCCAATTTGGGTGTCGTGCTCCTCTTTTTCATGCACTTTTCTCTTTATCATCCTATATCTGCAACACAACATTTTAACATTAGAATTGTTTGAGAAAGTGATAGAAGACACTAAAAACTCATTTAAAATGTGTCGTAAAATTCTGATACATCTGCACCCCAGCTTAGAATATTTGCTTATTCTTAAGCAACTAAAATAAGATACTCTCATACACCTACTGTTCAGGTTTAACAAAGCACGTTGTCTGTAATGATTTTGATAGTTAGATATTGGCACATGTTTTCAATAATTACTCATCCCTCATTCATTCTTTTACAAATATCATACGCTGCCCCAAACCAGTCAAGACTAACTATGCAACCTCAATCAATGATATCATGTTATTTGCTCAATATTGTGACTTAATTCACGAAGTAAATTAGTTTATCTATTATCAGCCATGTGCCCTTACATAGACCAAAGAATTGTCCCAACACACACATACACACATATATACACAGGGGACAACACGAGCAAAGAGACTAAGAAGAGAAAACACTCATCATTCACAAAGAGATTCACATGCTGGCACTACAACTACCATAGGTTTCTTATCCTTCTTCTTTTTTTTGTACCTTTTCGCTTCCAATGATCATAGTGCAATATTTCTTATCTCAATTCAGTTATTCTTTTTATTTCCAGGTTCCATACTATAAAAACTGTTGTTTTTCTTTTCATCACACCAATTCATGTTCTAGACATAACCTTTTTTCCACCCCCAACTTAGGCTTATTAACTCAAGTATCACTTTAATCACAATCTACCCCAACTTAGGCATTTTGATGCCTCATTTTCATTTTAGTGTCAAGAAAGGAAGGGTGCAAAAACAAGATTATTTCAATACATGGGTTAAGATTTCATTATGGCTAGCCAAGAAAAAGTATAAAGGCTCAAAGTAGTAGACTGGAGAATTATTTCATGCATGAATAGGCTCATATAGGCAAAATGGGCTTTGATTCACAAAAATGGCTTAGGGTCATCTCTATAACTAATTCAATCTTAGATAAAAGGCATGCCTAATCAGACAAGTTTAATTTTAGAGTGCAAGCGTAACATGTGAGCACATACTAGTTACTCACCACACATTGACACATGAATATCATTTAGATTTATTTTACTCCCAAATAAGTACTCTAGGCTACACTAGCAATTACAATGTCAGAGAAAGAATCTACATATCAATACCTAACAGTTAGGGCTCATGCAATTCATTTTAGAGGGGGTCCATTTTCAATCAAAATCTTATATGTTTGCCTTAAGCTATTCTGTCACCACCATCTAAATCAGACATCTGTTATACTACCCAAAATGACACAACACAATAGACTGATTCCCTTAAGAATATCGCCTAGCAATTTATCATCGAGATCAGTCACTATGACTCTGACTTTATTACCTAAACATGCCCAGTCAACAGAAATTAAAGGAGAAAGAACCATGCTAAAAAGCCCAGGTAAGTCTCTATGACAACTCAACTTGTCTACAACTAATACTTATTTCCCACACCACGTAGCTAGCAAATCACATTTTATGGCATAGAAAAAAGTTCTAACATTTTGACCTAACCCAATCCCAATAACAAATACATATGTGTCTTCCTCCGTGCATAAAAACTAAGGAAAAAAATTAGAACTCCCTGAATCAGTCTGTATAATTGGTGCCCCGATGGTATGGAGTCTCATCTTAGGGGCAACATTGCATGGCTTTGTGGTGATAGGAACTGCTATTATGGAGGTGTTAGGCCTTAGATGTGGGGCCTAAAGTGTATGTCCATTAAAGGCCTCTGTTTGGTCAGTCGGACTTAGGTGGCCTCATCTACTGGTATATCGGTCACCTGGTTCGTGTCATCCCCAAGACTTTCTTCATCAGTCTCATCATTGTTGACACCCAATTTTGACCTACCTGCGTCTTAATATGCTGCTTCTATATGTATATATTTATTTAATTATTTTAATGCAAATACTCGACTTACTTTCGTATTTATAAAGTAATTTATTACTATAATATTGTGAAAATTATTTTAAGTTACATATGTATGACTCATATTAATTTTAAGTTTTGATATTAAATAATTACATCGTACATAATGTATTTCGTTTTAATATGCGCCCTTATTTTGAAATATATTCTTTATTTAATAAATTATTTACCTAATTTTACTAAGTTTTACAAATTTATTTGACTAATATTATTACTCAAATTTATAAATTATTTATGTTAATAATATGATTTTTATAATATTTGATAACTTGATTTTTATTTTTTAGTCATAAAATTGTTTATAAATATAATAATTTAATTATATGATACTTAAATGTAGAATTTATTTATTAATAATAATATTTATATGATTTTCTTATAATTTAAACTATTTTATTGTTCATTTACTAAATTATTTAAAAGAGTAGTATGTTTATTAATTTAATAGCAGCCAAATTCAAATTCATTCAATTTATTTAAATTCTAGCCATCTTGTCATTCAATTCATTCAATTTATTTCAAATCTGGCCACTTCCTATTCAATTTATGTCAATTTTAGCCACTTTTAATCAATTTTGGCTATTATTTAAATTCAATTTCAGCCTAAATTAATTCCTAACCCAATAACCCAATTAATTACCCACGACCCGCGTTCATACCCATGACCCGACCCATTTAGCCTAAACTAATTTCAGCCCTCAAACATATTTAATCTAACGGTTGAGAATAAAACCTACATATTCCCATATTTATCTTTACTTCCCCCCTGAAACCCTAAACTATTTTTCATTTTTCCTCCTTCTCTCCCTCTATAGTAGCCGCCTCTCCTTCTTCTCTCTTCCACCACCCGCCGGAAAACTCACCACCACCAACCGGCGAAAACCTCACCACAGCCACCAGTCTTCCTCCATCGCCGCCTCAACTTCTTCTCCTCTCTCACCATCTCCTCCACTACCTTCTCCGACGACAACAAAAGCTGCCGACCAAAACCAGCCCTTCTTTTCCCCTTTCCGGCTAAACCAACACCACCAAAAACAACCTGCCGCCTTCACTCTCTCTTCATTTTCCTCCTCACTGCCGCTGCTTCTTTCCCCTCTCGCCGCCTCATTTTTCCGGCGAGAGACCAAACCACCACAGCATTACCTCACCATTAACGCCGGCAACCGCCAACTCCATAAAATCCGGCAACAAACCCAACCGGCTTTTTTCCCTCATATCCCTTACCTTAGCCGACCGCCACTCTCTCACCCTCTCCGACGGTCGTGGCAGCCATAAGCCTCCATCGCCGCCTCTCCATCTCCCTCTTCCCTCCTCGTTCTTGCCGGCGCAACCAATAGCGCCACCAACCCTTCACCCTCGCCGACTGCCGCCACCACCTTCTCCTTTCCCTCCCTCTCTTCTCTTCATCACCCGACCAGACCTTGGTTTTCTGTCTTGGACTGACGTTTTCTTATTATTTTGTTAATATTATGTATTCTATTGTTAAAAATTATTGATTATCAATGTTTCTGTCTAAATTACATACTATTGCGATTATTGGCACGATTGATTATACTGTTGGTTTGTAGCACACTTGGAATAGGTCATGATTCATCCTTTTAAATTCAGATTCTTGTTCAGTTGTAGTTCTTAGATCTGAAATTTTTGCAGCACTTGGTTATAATTTTGGTAAATGTAAATCTATATTACTACTTGGTGATTTCTACTTGTCTAACCAGTACGAATGATCATGGGAATCAACTTAGTTATTCTTGATTATTTTATTTTAGGCGTCATAATTTTCTTTCTAATATTTCAGCTCTGCGGTCTTATGATAGAAAGGTCAATTGATAATGGAATGATATTTAGGCTGACCCTATATTGAATATCCTAATCTTCACTGATATAACACTGATATAATGTAGTAAAGTTCTCTTTGTGCTTCTTTAAATACCTCCTGTATTTATTTATCCATAACATGGTGGTTTGTGATAATAGTTGTTTGATTTGATTTAATAATTTGTTTAAAAGTGCTACCTTATTTAGTTCTCTGGTTAATTTATATTTAGAAAATATCTTATTACAATGAGCCAAGAAATCATCTGGTTAATTTGTATCTATTTGAAAATGCTACCTTATTTAGTTCTCCGATAGAATTGAACTTATTTAAGAACATATCTTGTCTATTAACCAAGATTTCCTTTAGTAACCCGTACTTTATGGTAGCATATATATTCTTTTTGTTATCTTTTTACAATTTGTTTGGTAATCTTTTCTTTGCCTTATTTGAATAGATCCGTTATTTGGTTATTTTTCAGCCCCTCCTAATGATGGCAAAAGGAAGATTTCTTTGACTCTCTTTATTACTTTCGGTCAATTAGGAGAATTTATTAATTGGACAATTTATCCTTTCCTTTATTACTCTTTAAATTGACTGATTCTTTCCTCTCTTTAAATATTGTGTTTATGGTAAGAAAATTTTCCTTTTTGTAATTTATTTATTTACTTATTAAGTTGACTAATTTAATTATGTATGGTAAGCTTTTTATTTTGGAGTTAATTTTAATATTCCCTTTCGCTTTTAAATTTTCTGACATTTTGACTATAAAAAGAGGAGTCTTTTCCTCTTTAGTCAGAGTTTTTTTTGGAACAAGAAAAAGCCTCTAATACTTAATTTCAAAATATTAGTCTATTTTATACTTCTCTCCCATTTCGACACGAGCATTGCTCGGGATTCAAGAGATCCTTGTGATCTTGACGTGTCGAATTCGGGGTTTTCGAAAAGCTTTCTTTCAAAAAAAATTATTGACTGCTGTTTTACTTCTCGCATTAACTAACCGGTTAGTCCATCTCTTATTTTAATTTCTGCTATGTGAATTTAATAATTGCATCAGATTCTGCAAGGCATAAATTTTTACATTTATATGCCTATTTGCTATAATTTAAAATGTTCAAATAGAAAATTTGTTTATAAATTGCAATCTATTATAGAGATTGGACAACTGTTTTGTCGTTTAGTTCTGCTTAACAGGTTGGAATGAGGAGTCGCTCGGGACACAATGGACCATGGGCTTATGGATTTGTTTATTTTATTTTAATGTTTGTATTTATTTGTTATTTTTTTTTATTTATTATTATTCTGTAATAATTGTAAAAAATTAAAAAAAATGGTAAATAGTGGAAAGGGGTTTGGGGAGGGGATTTGAATGTTTTATCTAGTAATTTCGCCTAGAAATCATGCCATTAGGATTTCAATAACCTATGCAACGTTAGACATCATGTTTATAGGGTTAACATAAACACGATTATTTCATTAGAAATCATGCCTATAGGGACTATAATTAATTAACTTTACGAGCAAATCCACCTATAAGAACTATTCGGTACATGCCGGTATAATTTAAGTATTGATTTATTTATTTTTCTGCAAATGAATTTATGGTATTTGAATTTGATAATCGTTTAGATATCATGCCTATAGGGTTTAATTGTGTATTTGGTTTGTACAATCTGAATATTGAAGGTCATGTCTAAATTCTTTCATCGTGAATCTCGTTTTCAAAATAATAAATTAAATAGAACGGTTATCGATTTAAAAAGAAAACGTGTGAATAAAATATCGTCTAATATTGTGCACAAAAGTGATTTGTTGTTTGAAGGATTTGGACAACTATGGGCTAATAATATAATAAGTTATGCTGATTTTAACCAATTTGTAATTGGCTGATTTACCCAATTCATGCTTATTTGATCATATATTTAGAGCACTCCTTTCAAATCACAACGTAAGTGATAGTTATTAAAAATTGATATTTGGTTAGAAATCATAGGGTTTATTAACATCCCTTTAGAAATCATGTTCATAAGAAGAGGTCTACTTGAAAGTTTTATATGCATAGTGTGAATTATTGTTTTGTTTGTCGTCTTTTTTATAAAGCCTTAAGACTTTAGAACCAAAAAAGCAATAATTGTCCAAAGCCTCTTGGACCTTAAGTTTGGTGCGGGTAGGCAAATAGTAGGACGTTAGTTTCATCACCTAATGCGTTTTAGGTTAATTAATCAGCTAGGTGGGTAGTCGGGAAATGATATTTGTGCTCGCTGAATAATACAAGCAATTCAAAAGATTGCGAAGTATTATTTAAGTTGCACAAGTGATCCCATTAGGTCAAACATTGTTTTAACGCAGAACTACGTTTGGCCTGATTCCCTTAAGGGATACGTAGGCGCCTACCGAGGCTCGGCCCCATAATTAAAAAAGTGTTTATTTGTTTTCAATAAATGATTGCTTGCCACGGCTTTTGTATTTATTTAAGAACTTAGAATAACATAAATTTGTTTAAATTTTCATTTCATCCAAATTTCCTTCTTGTTTGTCCAAACTTTGTTATCTTTGACTTCATCATTTAGTTTAAAATGATATAAGTTAAAATCAGTTTTTGGCCACTTAGTTAATACCCCATTTAATGAGTACGGTCGGGAACCACATTTGTGGACCTCGAAAGGTGCCTAACACCTTCCTTTTGAGGTAATTAAAGCCCTTACCCGAACTCTGGTAACTTAGGAAATAAAAGCTTAGAACGATGCCCTAACGCACCTTAAATTCGTTAGGTGGCGACTCTCTTCTTTTTCCTCCCTTAAGAGTTGTCACATGTCGAATCCCGCTTTTCCGCGAGGAAAAAATGGGGCGCGACAGAATGGCGACTCTGCTGTTGACACCCAATTTTGACCTACCTGCGCCTTAATATGCTGCTTATATATGTATATATTTATTTATTTATTTTACGCAAAAATTCGACTTACTTTTGTATTTATAAAATAATTTTTATTATAATATTGTGAAAATTATTTTAAGTTACATATATATGACTCATTTAATTTTAATTTTTTGGATATTAAATCATTATGTTGTATGTAATGTATGTCGTTTTAATATGCGCCCCCATTTTGAAGAATATTCTTTATTTAATAAATTATTTACCTAATTTTACTAAGTTTTACAAATTTATTTGACTAATAATATTACTCTAATTTATAAATTATTTTTGTTAATAATATGATTTTTATAATATTGGATAACTTGATTTTATATTTTAGTCATTTATTTATTCATAAATATAATATTTTAATTATATGATATTTGCATAAGTATACTTAAATTTAGGATTTATTTATTAATAATAATATTTATATAATTTTCTTATAATTTAAACTATTTTATTATCTATTTATTAAATTATTTAAAAGAGTAGTATGTTTATTAATTTAATAGCAGCCAAATTCACTTTCCTTCAATTTATTTAAATTCTAGCCACCTGCTATTCAATTCATTCAATTTATTTCAAATCTGGCCACTTATCTATTCAATTTATGTCAATCTTAGCCACTTTTGATCAATTGTGGCTATTATTTAAATTTAATTTCAGCCTAAATTAAATCCAACCCATTGGACCAAATCCGGACGACCCGTTTGACCCATTAACCCGACCCATCCATCCTAAATTCTAATCCTAGCCGTCCATCTATTTTGATCCAACGGTCAGAGATTTAACCCTACTAATTTCCTTATTTACATTCCCCTAAACCTAATCTCACTTTCATTCTTCCCCTTCTCCCTCTCTCAACCGCCGCACACCCCTCCCCTTCTCTACCTCTCTTCCTTCCGTCGGAAAACCAACACCACCAGCAACCAGTAGCGTCACCACCCGCTTCCCTCTCTTCTTTTCTTCTTCCCAGCCGCAAAACCCAGTTCGTTTTCCTCCAAACCGTCCCCTTCGCCGGAAACAACCGTATCAGCACCTCACCACTGCCAGCAGCCAACACCGTCGACTCCCCCATTTCCCGTCGTTTTTGTTTTTTCGGCCGACCACCAACCCCATTTTGTCGCCGGAAACCAACACATCGGCAGTCCACTCTCTCCCTCTCCGCCGGAAAACCTTCGAAAACCACCATGCCACAACCCACCAGCTGCTGCACACCTTCCTCACTTCTCTCCCCTCTATCTCCGGTCGCCGCCGACCGACGAGACCACTAGATCTCCCTCACCTCCGACCAGTGCCGGTAACTCTCACCAGCGCACATTCTTTTCTTCTCCATTACTGCCGACCGGATCCGGACAGATCTGTCCGTAAATTTCTTTCTTTCCTTCTTTACTTATTTATTTATTTTTCTTTGTTTTGTTTATATATTGTAATAAGTATATAATTAATATATGAATATAATAAATATGTATATATATATATATATATATATATATATATATATATATATATATGTAAGTAACACTGTTTTTACTTTCTGTTTCATTTGTGTATAGTGATATATAATAAATATATAATATATAATAGATATTTATATAATATATATATAATAGTATAATATATATATATAAGTAACATATGATGTTTTCCTTTCTGTTTCATTCATATATATATATATATATATATATATATATATATATATATATATATATTGTTCTTCCTTTGCTTCATTTACATATCTGCTTATCTCTCAAATCATATTGATATTTGATATATATAAAATCAATTCTAATTTTTAGAATCGTTTAAGTAGCCGTGGATTCATTGTCTCTCTGCAAAATCTTCTTGTGATAACGTATGAACATTTTGATTTTTCTGTTTGAGCATGTAGTACTTGTATAATTACAGCCTTGATTTGTTTCTCTTTGGGGCACATATCATTTCTCATCCTCTAAAATCATAGTCAACATATGTATATACATTTATATATGTACACATAATCTTTGTTTGGTTGATTCCTCACTACACGCCGTTAAGGTTTAGTAAGGAATATATTGTGAATTCGGTAATACTTGATCTCGTGATTTTTGCACCTAATTAAATAATTTAATTGAATATTAGAATATTTGGTCATATATGATTATGTAAAACTTTGTACGATTCATGTTTCCTTTAATTTTGTCTTTAATTGATCCCGCATAATTGTGCTACTTTCATATTTAAGGAAATCTTGAATGTCATCCCTCTTCTTCAGCCTTCTGAATTAGTTGGCAAACACATGTGGTAGAATTGGGTATCATTTTGATTTGAATATTCCAGAAGGAAAGTTTTCCCTTGATTAATGTCCCTAAACGGGAATACTTGTTCAATATAAAAGTCTTATGCATTTTACTATTTTAGAACGGTTGCATTATTTGGCTATTCTTGGTAAATTTGGATTAATTGATTGATTTACTCCTTTAGAAAGGATTATGTTAATTCGTTATTTTATTTTCTTCTTGCTTAAATACTGAAAGTTGTTTAAATAGATTTGGTAAGACCCTCTCTCCTTACGTTTAGTAATTTTCTTTTCTTATCAGTTTTAGTAAAGAGATTTTTCTTCTTCTTCTCCTGATTTAATTCCATTAAATAAATAAATTTATTTACATATGGTAAGTAGTTATTTGTAATCAATTTTGATATTTCCCTTCCCTTTATACTACTAACTGATTTTTTATTTAAAGGACCCTTCTTCTTCTTTATTTGTGGGTCGAAGACGGGAAGACTGTCATAGAAAGAAATAATTTATTTTTCAAAAAAAATACTATTCTGCTCCTTCAAAAATTCCTAGTTCTTCTGCCCCGCCCCAATGCGAGCACTGCTCGGGATCCATGAGGTCCTTGTGATCTTGACGTGTTGGGGCATGGGTCTCAATTAAAAAAAAATATCTTTTGAAATTACTGATTTGTTTTATTCCGTTCTGATGTGTCATTTGCTTAACAGGTTATTCCAGTTTGGAACGAAGAATCGCCCGGGACAAAGGATTCTGGATCTATTTTACCTATTTAGTTCTTTAAATATTCGCACTAATTTATTTATTTGTTTATTTTCTTATTTGTAATAACTGTAAAAACAATAATAATAGTGAAAATGGGGTCTACGGGGATGGGGATTGGTATGTTTATTTATTTATTTATTTGTTTTTCTTAAATAGTAGCTTCACCTAGAATGCATGTTCATAGGATTTTAACGATATAAGCAACAATAGAAATCATGCCTTTAGGGATTTAATTTTAAAAATAAGATACAACACTAGAATTCATGCCTATAGTTTTAAAATAATGCTGTAAGTATGTATTATGTTTAAACTTTTTCAACATTGTTTGTCACGACTAAAATCAATTTCCCTCTTAAAAACACATAGAAATCATGTACCTAGGTTAAGATATTGATTTGTTTAAAACATACTTCTTATTTAAACATCATTATATTTATCCATTTTTAAACTGCTTTTACCTTATGTTAAATTTTGTTCTCATCAATCTATATTTCTGCATTCATTTTAGGCTTGAATTACGATTACATTAAGTTTCATTTCATTAAATCTGCATTTCTGAATTTACGATTTTGCATTTTGGCAATATACATGAAGTCTGCATATTCGTGTTAGAGATCACGTTCATAGTTCTAAATGAACATTTTTAAAATGCAGAAAATCGTGTTCATAGGTTCATAGGCCCCATTTTAGAAAATCATGTTCCTAGGTTTAAAAGAGGCTTATCTTGAACCTTATATGCTAAGTGTTTTTATTTATTTGTTTGTATTTCGTTAATCGCCTTTAATAACAGCCTAAGAATTTTAGAACCCGAACTCCAAAAAATAGTTGTCCAAACGCCTCTTGGACGTTAAGTTTGGGACGGGTAGGCTAATGTTAGGACGTTAGTTTTTCTCACCTAGAATGATTTAGGATTTTAATAATTAATTAAATAGGTGGGTAGACGGGAGATGATGTAACAGACAGGCTAATAGCTGACTTCTTGTATGAAGCGCATATCAGCTTTGTAAATACAAAGCAATCTTTACTCCCATCTTTTCTAAATTCATTTTTAAAAAAAGAAAAGCTTTCAAAGATTTTAAAATTTCTTTTATTATGTTGAAATATTGATATATTTTCATTAAAAGGAAATTTTGTTAAAAGTATATACATATACATGATTTTCTTAAAATGCATTTTTTACTCAAGTTATATATATATATGTTATTCTCTTCAAACTATCTCGATTTTTAAAAATAGAATTTATGGGAGTAATATCGGATTGGGCCCGTTTTCAGCCTTGTCAAAACCTGATCCCACTTTTTAGGTTAACTTCTTAATTTGCTAATTTAGTATTTATGTTAGTATTTTATTTACGCTTAATAACTCACCGACTTTATTTGGTCATTTAATAAATCCCCCATTTAATGAGTACGGTCGGGAACCACCTTTGTGGACCTCGAAAGGTGCCTAACACCTTCCTTTCGAGGTAATTAAAGCCCTTACCCGAACTCTGGTAACCTAGGAAATAAAAGCTTAGAACGGTGCCCTAACGCACCTTTAATTCGTTAGGTGGCGACTCTTCTAATTCCTTCAACCCTTAAGAGACGTCAATGTTGGGTCCCGCTTTCTGCGAGGGGAAAAATGGGGCGCGACAATCATCATCCTCCCTATGTGCTTTGCCGGAGTCTCTAAGAGGTGTGGTGTCGACTAATAGGCTCATTATGGAGACGCTTGACTAAAAGTCTACATTTTGGGGTTCGACCACTGTGTCCAGGGTGAGAAACTCCCAAGTTGCGAGAGGTGAATACTCAGAGAAATAACATTTCTCCAGCTAAGTAATACATTTTTCAAAAAAAAAAATTTGATTTTTCTTACCTCGCATCTTTTTAAAGTGAGTTCTCAATGCAAATGTGTTATAAAATAATAAAGCAATAAGAAGAATATTGTAGAGAAAGATAGAGAGAAAATAAATTATTATTTCTTTTGAATGATGAAATACAATGAATGAGAATCTCTTTATTTATACGAAAAAAGTAACTTGGTCCCAAAATAGTTAACCATAATTTTTCTCCAAGAAAAAAATAGACATTCACAATAATACAAATATATTTGTAATAAAAGCATAATTAATAATTAATAAAGAATAAACCTAGTCTGCTTAATCAAATGTACATAATTAAGTCACAACATCTATAAGTTGGTCCTCCCTCCATCTGTTAGAATTACTGCAATTCCTCATATATTCCATAATAGATGATTGCGATAACATAAGGTTAGGATAAGAAGAAAAAGAATCAAATTTTAACTATTGCTTTTGTTTTATAATAATGTCTTATGTTTTAGTTTTTTTTAACCCTTTTTTATAAAATTATCATGTTTAAGATTTTGATATGTTATTTAATTTATGTGCAGTAAAATATATATATGCATTAAAATTATTTTTGCATTACAATTTCATGTTATTAGGTGTGTCAACCAATTGACCCCGAAATTCATTTAAAGCATCACCATCCAAGCTTTTGATGTGAAGTAAAATGGGGTTTACTCCTTCATCATCATCTAAATAATTTATTGTAAAATATTTAATAGTCTAATAATATTTATTTATATGCAATTTTAGTTTTTAGTATATATAATATTATAGAAATAGTTTTAGATTGAACGGTAAAATAGTCATTTAATATTTTTCGGACACTTATATATGTGCACATACATACATACATGCATATATATATATATATATATATATATATATATATATATATATACATACATACATACATACATATATACTATTCTAAAAGTGAAAAGTGAAAAAGTTGAATTACTGAAATGTTCATCAAATATTGAACGACTCTTTTGCCCTTCACATAAAAAAAATATTCTATTGAATGAATTATTTTCAGCTATACATTCTTAATTGTTATTTATAACATCAAACTTTTCACATTTCATTTTTCATATAACATATAATTTATTTCTTTATTAAGCACTGACTCACTCAATTTCATCTTTCAATTAGTAACTTCCATATATTTCTAATTAAAAACTAAACAATAATATTTAATTTATTTAAATGTTGAATTCAAAGTCAAAATTCTCAATAAAATCTAGACACACATAATCTATATCTTGTTTATAACATAATATATAATTTATTATCTAATAATATTTATCTATATTTATAATATTTCAAAAGTGAAAAGACTTTTAGTTAAAAATTGATTTATAAAAAATACCCTTTAAAAGTTATGCATTTTCTTTATAAACCAACACATGAAAGCAAGCTCTCTTCAATAGAATTTGAAAAGTTACATCGAATAGTTTCATAGAACAGATTCATTGATAATAATCACAAATTAAATATGAAATCATAAATGTGAATTTAATTATCAGCAACATAAAATTTAATATGAAGTAATACATATGAATCAAATTCATTCTTTACTTGCCATTTTAATTTTTATATTCATTTAACACTCCATTTTTTAAAAATTGAACGAATATTAAAGTGGTTGCATTTTTTAATATCATCATAATGAATGCTAATAATAGGTACAATAAATAATAAGAAAGAATAACTTATCTCATTTTATATGCTCTCCAATCGTGCAAAAGTCTATATATTCTTTGAGTAATTATAAATAATTTAAAGAGTAATAATGGGTTTCCAATTTAATGAAATTCTATTAAATATTAAATAATTATTATAAAATAAATTACTATAAAAACTTAAAGCAACTTATGGCTACGTAGACGTTGTCAAACTCTTTGTTTTTCTCCATTAATTATTAAATAACATTAATTAATGATGAATTTATATCAAATTTTGCTCATTAAGAATCTTATATAAATGGACATAAAAAATTTGTCTAACCTTCACCATTGGATGGATCAAACTCAATAAGGATGTAACAATTTACCCAAGGATTCTACTTTTATCTTGTTTGCTCATTTTTTTGGCGAATCAGTAAGTAATACAGTGAAAGTTTTTCATATTTTGTATTACATTTATGATATCATATTTTCTTATTTGTTATGCCGGAGAGAAAACTATTTTGCGATTTTAAGTTGTAGGAATGATATCAATTGGACACGAAATTGTACTTGAAACTCTTACTTAAAAAATGTACAAGTGTTTGATGGCAAAAACTCTAGGGATAGAAATATATTTATGGTGGAGCAAAACACAAACAACTTTATGAATTTCTTCTCAATTATTCATTTAGATCTTTTTCTCTTAAGCTATAATTTATTCCGATATAATCAATCAATTTTCTTTCTGCAGAGATCATAATAGAATCTTAAGATATATATAAAAAAAATTAACACACTAAAATTTGCGAATACATTGTACAAGCTCATATGTACCTGTTGTGGAAAAAATAGACACATTTTTATATTATTTTTGAAGTTTGATTGTTATCTTACCGTAAGGTACTGTGTTATGGAGTTTGAAGAAGAAGAATAATTCTAGGCCTATCCATAATAGAAAAATGTGAATTCTGGAGGAAATAAATATTTAATAAAATCATGTTACAGTAGAGAAAAAAAGGTCTGATTTTTTTAAATTTTTTTATGTTATATTAACTTTTATGTTATTACAGTATTTCATTTTCACATGATTCGTATCATATATACTACTTGCCTGGGACTAACGTGCAATGCAAATATCAAAAATTAGTACACGCATGCGCACACACATTATCAAGTAGTAGTAATAAGAAGATATTTTTTAAGTATTTACACAACTAAAGCAAATTATACCTCTAATAAGTACAATCATGAAACTATCAATATATAAGTAAGATTACGGATCTGCTCGGTCAAATTATAGAAATCAATTTATTTTGATTTTAAAAAAGTAATTCAAAAATTAAGAGTTCATATTTAGCTATATTACTTGAAAAATAATTTTGTTATGTTATAAAATAATAAAAAAAGAAGAAGGATAGTTTAGAGAAAGAGAGAATAGAGAAGATTTTATATTTCTCTTGAAGGATAAAATATAATGAATGAGAATTCTTTTATTTAAAGGGGAAAACTAACCCTAATTTTTCTCTAAAAAAACTAAATAAACATTCATTATAATACAAATACATTTGTAGACATTCACTATACTACAACTATACTAATAGATTGCATTATAAAATAAAGACATTTATAACACTCCCCTTTGAATGTCTATTTGATAGATAATGTGTCTCGTTAAAGCTTTACTAGAAAAAACTCCGTGAAAGAAATTCTAATGAAGGAGAAAGAGTACTTATATCTAATAATATGCATTTTGGTTGTCTCATCAAAAACATTAGAAGAAAAACCTAGTGCGATAAAATTTTATAAGGGAAAAAGAGTAACATAGTGTATTAACTACCCCTGATGAAACATCAGTCCAAAAACTTAAATCTTTGCATCCCAATCATGTGTACCATTTTCTCGAAAGTTGTAGTTGGTAGAGTCTTGGTTAATAAATAAACCATATTACCAATCGAACAAATCTGTTTTCCATTAATATCACTATTCTTTTGGAGATCATATGTGAAAATAAGGTTTGCTGAAATGTGTTCTGTCCAATCTCCTTTTATGAATTCTCTCTTTAATTGTGCTATTCATGTTGCATTATCTTCATATAAAATTGTGGGTATTTTGTCACACTTCAAATTCACATTTTTCTCGAATGGGATGTATCATTGACCTTAGCCACACACATTCTTGACTTGCTTTGTGAATAGCTATTAACTCACCATGATTTGATGAAGTAGTCACGATAGTCTTGCATTAGTATAACCATCAAGATTAAGATGTTAAAATAAAATAAGCTCATATCGGTAGTCCATTTTAGATATCGCAATATGTGTTTGATTATGTTTCAATGTCTCCTAGTAGGAGCAGAAGTATCTCTTGCTAATAAATTAATTGAAAAATACTATGTCAGGCATTGTAGCATTAGCAAGATTTATCAGTACACCAATTGCACTAAGATATGGTACTTCAAGACCAAGAATTTTCTCATTTTTAGGTCAGAATGGATCCTCATTTACACTAAGTGATCGAACAACCATCAAAGTACTTGATGGGTATGCTTCTGCTTTATCCATGTAAATCGTTTCAACATCTTCTTTGTATAGGTAGATTGATGGATAAAGATACCATTATGTCAAATATTCAATTTTCAAATCAAGACATAATTTTGTCTTTCCAAGATCTTTTATCTCAATTCTTTCTATAAATAATCAATTGCCTTTAGAAGTTTTGCTGGAGTTCCAAAGAGGTCTATGTCATCAGCATAAGTAGCAAGTATAATAGATCCCAATGTTATTTTCTTTTTAAAAATCAAAGGTAAGAAAAGCCATTAGTGTATCCTTTGTCAAAAAATATTCACTAAGATGGTTAAGTTACATTCAACGCAAGGCATAGATGGGGAGGTCATAAGCGTCTATACCGTAAAATTGATTTTCGACAGAATTAAAAAGACATATATGGTAGAAACGTAACCATATAATACAATATTTTCTTCATATAAGGATTATCAACAAGTTTGTAGAAACTTATAAATGATTCAGACATTTTGAATCCTTCAGTAATTTTTATATAATTTTGTCAAGTGATAATGTTCAATAGTATTTAAATGAGTGACAATAAACTTTACACTTATCAAAATGCATTATTTCACTTGATAATTATTTCTACGTCATCACGCTTTAATAAACATAGAATTCAGATCCTCAAAATCTTTTGCAACATTATGCACTATATTATATCGAAGATATCATCGATGGTATATTATTCGTATCGATTTGCAATATGACATAATCATTGAGATCTCACTTTCATTATTTTTCTTAGATACTTAAATATCTCATGAGTTTTCATGTAGTGTTATGTCGTAGGCTCTTCAAGAGTACATTGCCTCCTTATTATGATCATTTGCTCTTCTTTTTTTTTCAAAAATTATCGAATTTAAAATCAATTGGTCTATAATACTTCATGCATGTTGTAGACTCTGTCCTTTAGGGACATTAATTTAATAGGAGCTTTTGCAGCTGAATATGAAAATAGTTTTGGGTCAGCAAATGCTTCTAGTATTTAACTTGAATTATCTTTGAATGAGGATCATACTAATGATAATTCATAATATATTTCTTACTTATTTATTCCTTCCTCCTCATGTTAGAAAGAAACATATATTCTCGGTCTTTTTAAAGAAATTCATCTGTGTGCATCGTGATAGATTCATTAATCATATACCGCACGTCAAAAACTATTAGATGAAAAACACTTAGTTTCTGACCCTAAACCAAGTGAGCGATGGGGAATTAATCATAATTTATTGGTCTGATGCATACAAATATTATTGTATGTAATATATCATGTCATAGACCAACAC
Source organism: Datura wrightii (assembly GCA_035772735.1). Classification (NCBI taxonomy): domain Eukaryota; kingdom Viridiplantae; phylum Streptophyta; class Magnoliopsida; order Solanales; family Solanaceae; genus Datura; species Datura wrightii. The sequence goes on along the minus strand of JASDFA010000018.1, from coordinate 187,893,838 downwards.
GCTAAGCTTTGTTATCACAAACAATGATTCAACTATTTACCAGAGACATTCAACACCAATCAACTTGGATATAAACTAGCATTATCAAGATGAATTGTAGGAAAAAGGGTCAAAAATATCCCTATACTTTTGTTTATTAGTTAAATTTGCCCTAGTTATACTCTAGGGCCAAATATGCCCTGCCGTTATGAAACTTAACATCTATGCCCCTCGATTGGACGGATTTCCCTAAATTGAATAAAATTATCCGATTTCACTTAAATAATCCTTATCTCTTTAAACCCGGTCTGGATCCACCTAATTCATTTAACTCATATAAAATAAACTCCAAATATACTCATTCCAAACCATTCTTCCTTCTCTCTCATATTATCTCCTCCACCTCCAAAAATAATAACTTGAGATCTTTCTATTATTTAAAAAAAAAAAATATGTTTGGGTAATTTTTCTTCAGCTTACAAACAACTTGAGATCTTTCTTCAGCTGCCTACGATGAGTACCATTGCTTGAAATTTTGCGATATTCTACAACCATCATCCGCAACAAGCCATTGGTAACCCCTCACCTGATCAATATCTTTGGCGACAACTGTATATTCTAGTGCTGCAAAAAATGCAAGTTTCATTCTCTCATCTTGAACCTTAATTAAATCAAAAAGGCATGGGACTCCTTTTGGCGTGCTTAGTTTTTCTTTGGTTCTAGGTAAATGAGCAGTTTGCTTTTCCTACATAATACATTTGCAGAAAGAGAGATCCTATTGACGCAACAAAAAAGATTTTACTCCCCTATATCGCTCTGTACAAGGAGCTGAGAGGCCTATACAATAGATAAAAATTAGAGCAATATTAAGCTGAAGAAAGATTACCCAAGCTAAATTTTTTATAAGAAAAAATAATAGAAAGATCTCAAGTTGTTGTTTGTGGAGGTGGAGGAGATAATATTAGAGAGAAGGAAGAATGATTTGGGATTAGTATATTTGGGGTTTATTTTATATGAGTTAAATTAATTAGGTGGGTCCAAGTCGAATTTAAAGAGATAACAGGTTATTTAAGTGAAATCAGGTAATTTTATTCAATTTGGTGGAATCCATCTAATTGAGGGGCATAAATGTTAAGTTTCATAATGACAGAAGCATATTTGGCCCTAGAGTATAATTAGGGGCAAATTTAACTAATAAACAAAAGTAGATGTGTATTTTTGACCCTTTTCCCTGAATTGTCTTGATCACACAACTGAAAATTGTGCTTATAACTCAATTTATATTGAACGAACAACTTTGCAAATGTCAAACTACATGTTGACAATAAACTCATAAGTGACCATCTTATAGATGATCTATTTAAGACATCACATGATAGATGAATGAGCTCATATTCACCTTTTATATTCTTTCAGAATTTTGAGGATTCCCAACATTAGTTGGGACAATCAACTTATCATGAGAACAAGCAACAAAAAAAATTCTTAAATTTTCTAGTTTTTCAATATATTTTGAATACTCAATTAGCACATCATATCAGGATGACCAAAACAACCATGTCAACTGATAAAATTATCTGTACTAACAAACTTCAGGTTATCATGATATGTGTTATTTATTTTAGTAAACTTCAGGTTTACTATGTCATAAATTTCACATCAATAAACTTCTGATTTACTGTAGCATGTAATTTCACCATGCTTATATCTGTAGTATAAATCGGATAACTTTTCATATACATATTTCTTACCATAGTAATATGGAGATATTTGATCTTCCATCATTTGTAGTTTTAATCATTTTTATTAGTGAACTTCAGATTTACTACAAGTGTTTTGATAATAAATTTTGTACATTAAAATATATGATGAATGACATAATAATAAATAAAATTTTTGGGAGTTTTCAATTTATTTTTCATAATAAAATATTGTTTGGACACTACTGGTGTCATGATTGTTGTAGATAAATAATTACGCTCTTTTGGAGAGCTTGATCATTTATTTATATTATCAAATATTGCTTAGATACTTCTGGCATCATGAAAGCAAATTTAGACAATGCTGGTGTCATGAAATAAACAAAAATAAGTGAATATTTAAAAACAGTTGTAAATTTATTAATAACGAAAAGAAGACATCAAGTTCTAAATTTCAGTATTTAAAATATCTCATTTAGGAGGTTAATTAACATCCGAATATTTTGTATCAAAGTGATAATCAACTAGAAATTACATCTAGGAACGGATACATGAATTATTATTTTCTTCGAGAAAACCAATAACATATAATTAAAAATAGTTAATAAGATTTGTTATCTTTGTCTCACAATGATCCGTAATAAATTTATTCAAGATATTTCTACATATGATAGGTATGTATTATAATGATTTTCATACTACAAAAATAACGTTTATGTTCTTTGTTATTTTATCACTCTAGGAGGTCAGTGGTGGTATTTGTTTCATTCACTTCGGGGAATGAAGCATGATTATTTGAATATACTTGAAATACAATATTTGTCAATAACTCATTATTTTGGTCAAGCATAAGAAGACATTGTTTCAGAATATTTCTTAAATATTTTTCAAATTATTTTCGCTTCAATAGAAAATTTTAGAGTTTTACTATTTTAGGAATAAAGTTTCAATTTTATACTATTTTAGGAGTAGATGTCAAATTCGTATTACTCCAAGAATAAATTTCATAGTATTTACTACTTTGAAATTAAATTTTAGAGAATTTACTATTTCAGGAGTAAATTTTAGATTATTTACTATTTCAAGAGTAAATTTCAGTTTACTACTTCGGTGGTAAATTTCAGATTTATTACAAGGATTGGATCTGTATTAGATCTATATTTGTAACATTTATCAAAAGTTCTCATTCTAGGAAAACAAAAACATAATAATCTAAACGTGTATTAATCATATTAAATTATGATATCTTAAAACTTCTTTTAATATATTACTACTTTGAGAGTAAATTAAGCTATGTATATAATGTAGAAAATTTCTCTAATATATTTTTTCATGTAATTATAACAAGCTTATAAAAGTATTATCACTTCTAATGATCATACATTTCTTGCAAATTCTCATTCTTATCCATTAATGGATATGAAATTAATATCATCATATATTTTATTCTTCTGGAATAAATATAAGGCATGAATTGCCAAGTGAACTAATTAAATTGTTCCTCATATTCATAAACAAAATAAATATTGTTATTAATAAAAACATAAAATATTAAGAAATACTAACCTTTTATCTCATGGAATCATAGTCACTTCATTCTTATTTTGTGAATATTGAAGTAAACAATATGACCATAGATATACCACTCCTCTGGCTAAGTAATACGTCTTTTGAAAAAAAACTTTGATCTTTCTTACCTCATGTCTTTTCAAAGTAAGTGCTCAAAGCAGAGATTAGTGCTGATAACTTATTATAAAATAATAAAAAAAGAAGGAGAATATTGTACTGAGAAGAGATAAGACTTCTAATAAAATACAACGAATGAAAAGCTCTTTATTTATAAGAAAAAACTAACCTTAACTTTTTTCCAAAGAAACTAGATAGACATTCAATATAATAAATATACATTTATAGATATTCATTATAATATAAATATATTTATAACATATTAATAATTATGTTTGATCAATATTTTAAAAATAATTTTAAGTGTAGAATTATGAAATAAACTTACCAGCAAGATAAAGAAAAATTTTAATATGAGTAATCTTATCGTAAAAAAACTAAAAAAATACTTGTTATTTAGAAAAACTATTTTTTTCAACTTATATCACTATTCAAAAATACTTATTTTTTCACTAAAAACTTTCATTCTTTAATATAAAAATATATTTTTGAAAAATAAGTGCTATTAATCTTTTAGAAGTTTTGGTTAAAAAACAACAACTAGAGTATATGTTTTTCTTAAAAATCAAATTATAAGAATCTAGCTATGTGGCACACGCCCTTGGTCATGATGCTCATGGGCGCTCTTCAATTTCTTCTTCTTCCTTTTTTTTTTCTTTCGTAATTTATGTTTATTAATTCTCACGTAACATGAGCTACCTCTCTATTTCTCAATTTGATTTTTGCTTTTACTTTTTCAAAATTTCTTAGATCTCAGAATAGATTCTTAAAAATTCTCTCTTTTTTTTCCCCTGCTGGGCTAAAAGAATGGCCTCAATTTCTTCAAGTCCTCGAACTGTAGAAGAGATCTTCAAAGATTACAGCGCTCGTCGTGCTGGCATAGTTCGTGCTTTAACTGATGGTACTTCATTTTCATGCATACCTTTAGAAACCCGTGTTCATTTGTTATAAAATTTTCATCCTTTTTTTTTTTTCATTTGGTATGTAATCCTGGATTTTCTTGATTAATTGAGTTTAAATTCTTTTGGGTTTCCTCAGATGTGGATGAATTCTATAATCTGTGTGATCCAGGTAATTTTCAGTTGAATTTACTTTGTGGTTTCTTGTAGATCGTTGATTATTGCTTTCGGTTGCAGTTAACAAGGTTGCCCATTTTTTGTATTTTTAGCTTTGGATGTGAAACACTGATATTCTTAATCTGAATATTTGATGCTAAATCAATGAGCTTTCTTAGTCCACAAAGTACAAAGTGAATTTTTTTTACCGGTTTGCTTATTTTGGGAACTTCAACTGATTGAAACATTTCAGATTTCTTTTAAATTGGATGCATTTGGTTGATTGACCAGACACTATTGGCAAGATAAGAAAGGCAAGATTATTGGTTCTCTTGGAAAAATCATATTTTTCTAACATTCTCCGAAGTTTCTCAGGAAAATTGGTTCTATTGAAGAAAAAATATTTTTTAGAACATTCTTTATAAGGAATTGAACAAATGAAAATCTTTGTTTAAAGAAAGTTTTAATTAGCCCTGTTGTGACTTGTCTTGACATTTTCTGTTTTTATGCTTTTTTCCCTCCTTAAAACGTGTCACTACATGGGTGTAGAGAAGGAAAATTTGTGTCTGTATGGACATCCAAATGAAACTTGGGAAGTCAACCTTCCTGCTGAGGAAGTTCCTCCTGAGCTGCCAGAGCCAGCACTTGGGATAAATTTTGCCAGGGATGGAATGAATCGTAGAGATTGGCTTTCCTTGGTTGCTGTTCACAGTGATTGTTGGTTGCTTTCTGTGGCTTTCTATTTTGGAGCTCGTCTTAACCGAAATGAAAGGTACTCTTTTGTTTGTTATTAATTAAGATAAAGCATATAGAATTGGAAGCACTTTAAGAAAATGTGGGATCGCTCTCCACTGTTTCTCTTGTGTAGTGCATTGATATTTTCAGAACTCTAAATAGAGTCTATGCTGAGTTATTTTTCACTATGGAACCACCTTTCTCACGTGGTTCCTGCTATGATTTTGATGTCTCATGAAAAAAGGGGATTAACTTTTTCTTTGTATGTAAAGTTGCTAATTGGCTATAATTTGAACTTTCTAGTTGTTGAGCAAGGCAATTTCAATGTCCTGAAAAGCCATTGTAATCGTGTGTCACTAATTATCTTGAATTCGTTCCACTTCTTTGGTTTGGTTGATAGACATCGACAAAGAACTTCTGGTACATCTTCGAGCACTTCTTCTTTTTGGATTTCTAAATTTAAGGAAATATGGATGAAGACGGCTTTATTTTTTGTTATGACTTCATAGAGAAATCTTGTGAGAGAACGCATAAAAAACATTTAGCAAAATTGAGATTCAGGGACTTGCTAAGAGGAGGCTGATCTAGCTTTTAACCTGTGGGTTCATGTGAACCCAGTGGTCTTCTGCAGCCAATGTGTCTTAATTGTGTAATGGAGGTGACGCTTTAAGAAAGAGAAGGTGTTATCACTATCAAAGTGAAGGAGCTAGATACTAAACCAAGATCAAAATAATTTCCAAATGGGATTGCATCTTACAATTTGGCTAGATTTCTGTGGAATACAGAAAAGCAGAACTTGTCCGGGGAATTTATAGTATTTGATATTAACTCTTAACAGGGAAAGTGAATTTGCAAGACAAATCATTAATTCTTGTTGCTGATATTGAATATTATTACTATGCATGCCTTTGGGAACCCACTGAAAATGAGTTATTTGAATTATATTTAATCAAGAAACAATATTGTTGCTGTTTTCACCTTTCAGTAAATGTATGTGCTGGAGTACTGTCTAATTCTGCCTATGTTGTGATATGTGTTGGAAGGGCTTGATCATAGTGTATCTTGGCACTTATAGTGCATTTGCTATGAGGAAAAATTTGCATGGGAAAAGCATGGTTATTCTGTTTTCAGTTATAGATGGAACTATTGGATAGCTATGCAATAGTAAACAACAATAACATACCGAGTGTAATCCCATGGGGTTTGTAGAGGGTAGAATGTATGCATACCTTACCCCTGCCTTTTCGGGGCAGAGACGCTTCCGACAGACATTCGGTACAAAAAGAAATGTTTTGGAAAAAGGATTGCAAGAATAATATGAAAGCAAAATATCAAGATACGAAGCAAATGAAGCAACATGTAGTAATACATATTGGAGAATAAGAGACTACACGGCTACTAAATATCCCCTAGCTCTCCCACATAAAGTGCGATAACGCTCAGCTACTTACTAGCCTTCTACCCTAATCCTTGACCTCCAAATATTACTATCTTCGGTCATGTCCTCGGTAAGCTCAAGTTGTGTCATGTCTTGTCTAATCATCTCCCCAGTTCTTTTTCGGCCTACTTCTATCTCTCCTAACTCCTGTTACAGCCCACCCCTCACACCTCCTTACAGGCGCATCCGCGCACCTCCTTACTACTGCATCCATGCGCCTCCTCTTCACATGCTCGAATCATCTTAGCCTCGCTTCCTCATCTTTTGAGCCACAGAGGCCGCTCTCATCTTGCCTTGTATTTCTAATCATATTTCTCCTAATATGCCCACACATATAGCTAAGCATCCTCATCTCCGCTACCTTCATTTTCTGGATATGGACGTTCTTGACTGGCTAGCACTCTGCCCATATAACAAAGTTAGTCTAACCACCATTCTGTAGAAAGCTTTGGCAACATGGTCTCATCACACAGTACCTCGGAGGCGAACCTCCATTTCACCCACCCAGCTCAATATGTTGTGTAACATCATTATCAATTTCTTGGTCTTCTTGAATATGACCCAAGATACTTGAAACTTTTTCTCTTGGGTATAACTTATGCGTCGATCTTCACTTTCACATCTGCCTCATGCATTACATCACTGAACTTGCACCCTTCAGGTACTCCGTCTTAGTCTTGCTTAATCTGAAACCTTTAGACTCTAGGGCATGTCTCCAAACTTCCAACCTATCTTTAACACTACCGCATGTCTCGTCAATCAATACTATGTTATCTGCGAATAACATGCACCACAACACCTCCTGTTGGATATGCCATGTCAATTCTCCATCACTAAGGCAAATAGGAACAGGTTGACTCTTAGTGCAACCCCATCACGATCCTAAAGTGTTCTGAGTCACCTCCCACTATTCTAACTTGGGTCTTGCCTCCATCATACATGTCCTTAATTACCCTTGTGGCTTCCTAGTATAAGCCACAGGTACATCTCTAGACTCCAAACATTTCCAAAGGATCTCCTTAATGACTTTATTGTAAGTCTTTTCTAGGTGAATGAACACCATGTATATGTCTTTTTTCTTATCCCTATACTGCTCCAACAATCTCCTAACGAGATGAGGATGAGGAAGGGTATGTCTATCTCCGAGAACCGATTCGAATTTATGCAGGGGTGATTGACTATAGAAGCCATTCACTTATTGCTTGATCCGATCCAAAACCTATTGGGATAACACCTTTTCTCCTATTAGTAGGTCTTCTTGCCGTTCAATTACTCTACTTGTAGTCTAGTTGTAGTTTTGAAGGGTGAACTCATGTTCTATCTCGTAGTCACCTAAGCGGCAGAATATAAACTCAAATGGTCTAAGAGTTGCCTTTGGCTTCTAAACCCTTGAAACTGGACTAGAGCCATGCACAGTGTCATATTCTCTTGAAGTGGTCCCTATGTGACCATTAAAATCTCCTCCTAACAATAGTTTCTCGGTCCGTGGGATACCTCTCACAACTTCGTCCAACTCTTTCCAAAAGCGCTTTTTGACCTCCTCTGCTGCACATATGCACTAATAATGTTGAAAGTTCTCTCCCAAAACTAGCATAATGACCATCATCCTGTCATTCACCTTCCTAACCTTTGCCACTTTCTTCCTGAGTTTCCTATCTACTTAAATGCCTACTCCATTCCCTACTCCTCGAGCTTTCTGAGTACCACAACTTAAACCCGTTACATCCCTAGCTTTGGTTCTTACCCATTTGGTTTTCTGGGCACAAGCTATATTGGCCTTCCTTTTCTTAAGAATTCACTAACTCTATCAACTTCCCTATCAATGTCTGATGTCCTAATGTTCCAAGGCCCAATTCTCAACCTAGAAGCTCCGTTTGGTACCCTTACCACCCCTTCCTCTCGCCCCTGCCCCCAACCGAGGGCATGACCTTAAACTACCATCAAACTCCGACGCCATTAACACAGTTCATAACAATACTCAAGTGAAATAATCAGTGTTCCCCTAAATTGACACTACAACATTCGAAGAGTCTAGAATTAAAGGTAAAACAGTGCAACTAACAGGCAAGAAATAAGAATAAAAAATAATCAGGAGACCACCAATATTATCACCAAATTGCTGAGTCTAGAACTTGAGGAAAAACAGTGCAACTAACAAGCAAGAAATACAAATATACAGCAATCAAACAATCCAATAAAAGCACAGACTGGACAAACTAATTCAATGCACCTAATAAAAAAATGTAAACTGAACAAACTAATTCAATCAACTTTCAGAATAAAAAAGCAAGGTTTCTCAGTGATACTGGATGCACGAAAAAGTATCATAAGCAATACGTGAATAGCAAAAAGCTGCAGATAAAATGAGATGGCTAGGGAGGTGATTAATTCAAATTTAAACTATTTTCTAATATTTATGGTCAGAGGAAGTCCTAATCAATGTATGTAATATCTCACAATAATCCCATGCGGAACCTGATAGTAACTGCTTGTGGTAATCCGGAACCTCTCCTGGCCAGCAGTATCACAAATTTGCAGCTTGGTTGTCTTTCCATCCTGCTCCACAGTCGTAATTTTGAAATCAACTCCGCTGGTGCTAATGTAACTGTTAACATTCGAATCATTAGCAAATCTGAGAAGAAGACAGGATTTGCCGATTAATAACAATTTGAACAACCAATTGCTGCAACCAAAAAAAAATCAGTGACAAAAATGAAAAATAATGGAAAAAAATCACATGAATATTGCAGAATCTCGTACTATTTGTTGCTCATGTTTGCTTCTCCCTTTTTTGGCTATGCACTGAACAGGTTATTTTTTCTTCTGAGAAGTGAGGATTTCCATTGGATAGCTATGCATTTTTTTTGAAACTGGTAATTTGTGTGTATATATGTAAATGAACAAAACAGTACATAGGTTGTACTGAAACCATATTTACAAACGTGTCTCTACGAAACTGAAGCTATTCGGACCATCTAAATGGAATCTAGCACATGCAGAATTCTACAGCTTCTCTCCTGAGTAAGACCGTACCAAAACCAGAAGAGCAAAATACAGTCAATTTGATCTTTTGCACAAAATTGGACAGATCTTCAAAACATTTGCAATTTCTCTCTTTTCAGATTGTCCACCCAATGTTAGCTGGGACAATTATCTATCTTTCACTATCCTTTGCCTCTACCCCTGCTTCCTTCCAACTAAGTAATATATCAGATATCTTGCCAGGCATTATCCAAGTGATGCCTCTAAGATTAACGAAGATCCTCCACAGTTGTTCTGTTAGTTTTCAATGAAGAAAAGGATGGCTGTCTCTGCTCTTTCACCACATAAATAACATCTGGGACAGAGAGACATCCCTCTTTTTATCAAGTTTTCCCGGGTAAGAACAACTTCTTTTATTAAAAGACAAATAAAGCAAGCCACTTTATGTGGCATCTGTCTTCCAGATGTGCTTCCAATACCAATTCTCAACCTGTTGACTGGTCTGATTCAATACTTTATAAGCTGAACTCACCTTGTATGAATCACTACTATCTCCATTCCACCAGAATCTATCAGCCCCCACCTGTGAACCACCAAAATTTCCCAAAGTACTGTGAAATTGAGTCACCCTATTCAACTCCCAGTCATTGAGTATCCGCCTTGTATGATCCCAACCTTGGTTGGTCCACAGTTCTGCTAGGGTCTTTTGCTGATCTTGCACTAGGTTTAAAATATCAGGAGTATTTATAGTTATGCATTGTTAAGACTGTCATTTAATGGTGGCAGTGCTTGGTTAAAGCAAATAAATGGTGCTCTGTGCTATCAGGTCGTTATTCTGCGGGTTGCACTTCATCCTATCTTGAGACGAGACAAATTCTGTTCGTTCAAAAGATGAGTTCTTCTTGAGTCTATATTGTTGCAGATTTTTTCCTATGGGGCAGGGGATGCATTCTGTTTGTTGCATGTATTTGTCATGCTGGTCGAGTATTGAGGTTATAACATTTTCTCTTGATTACATGGAACTCCATGTCCCTGTACCACCCTTTTAGAGTCAGTTACCCGAGTTCTGAAGTCCATCTTTGTAACTCTCCATCTATTAAGTACAGAAATTTATTGCATAACACTTCTTTTTGTTTTTCTTAATCTTCGGCAAGTAGCATAGATCATTCACCAATTTAAGCCATGATATGAAGAATTAAATCATTTTAGCTTTCTTATATATATCTACAAGTATTGGATTTCATTGAGCAACTCTTCCTGTTGTGAATGTGTGGTGTGGTGTAATGCCAATTTTTAAATTTGTTTGCTAATACATGTATCTACTCTTCAATCTCTTGCCCCTGGATTTCTGAAGGGTTGACCATTCAGCTGTATATTGCTTCTCTGGTTGTGAGACATGTGAAGTGGTTCCACATTCTTTCAGGTACAGCTGCTGGTGCTAATAACAACAAGCCTTTAAGACACTTTTCTCTTCCTAATGATAGATTGCACATCTAATAATAATGAACATGCATTTGTGGATTAAAATAAAAAGGGCAGGCAGATGCATGAAGCATCCGGTGTTCATGCAAGGTTCGGGGAGGGGTCGCACCCCAAGGGTTGATAGAGAGAGAGAGAGAATGTTTAAGGATGTTATCACATGTTTGCCAAGGCGCTCTCTTTCCTAGAGATCTCATAGTTTGTACTTCTCATGGTATTTGTCTGATCCTTCTTTTCTCGGGCATTGCATTAGATTCAAAATTCAGTGGCAGTATTCTTTTTGGGTATAACCATCTGGTATCCGGAACTCACTAGCCCACTAATCTAGATTTGCACCATGTAGGGCCCAGTTAAGGAGGAAGCGCTTCCCACCAGGGGCAGCATTTATTACATCTTATTCACCTCTTTCACCACTCCACCATCTTCTTTTGGTGGTGGATGTGTGGTGGTTTGCAAGAGGTGAAAAGAATCACAGTAGAGAGTCACCCTACTTGCTAATTGTTATTTTTAGACAACTTCTTATTTGGTTCTTTATAACTTTCACCTGGGAAGTCTCTACTTTGTGGCATAACTTTTCTGCGAGGAAGTCCTTGTTATTCTGACTTTCCATACTTATTGGACAGGAAGCGTCTATTCAGCTTGATCAATGAAATGCCCACTGTCTTTGAAGTTGTGACAGAAAGAAAGCCTATAAAAGATAAGCCCAGTGCAGATAGTGGGAGCAGATCACGTGGTAGTAGCATAAAGGTAGGGAAAACATTCAAGTAATTTATGTTACCCTTTAATTTGTTGTTCATGAGTTGGTAGGTCCCCTCAGTATTAGATGGATTAGTGCGAAATATCAGTAACACCATGATACTCTTGCTGAGTTTCTCCTCAGTATGTCATGATCTACTATTTAAGTGCTTGCTCACTCTCTCCTTCATTATTAAAGACAAAATTTCCCCGTTTTGTGCAGAGATCTAGTGATGGTCAGGCAAAAAGCACCCCAAAGCTGGCAGATGAAAGTTATGAAGAGGATGAAGAAGAACACGGTGAAACACTCTGTGGAAGCTGTGGTGGGAATTACAGTGCTGATGAATTTTGGATTGGCTGCGACATCTGTGAGAAGTGGTACCATGGCAAGTGTGTGAAGATAACACCTGTTAAAGCTGAGAGTATAAAGCAATACAAATGCCCGTCTTGTACCTTGAAGAGGAGCAGGCAGTAGCCGTCTCGTGAATCAGAGAGGGAGCGGCCATGAATCTTGTTCCGGCCGTTAACAGAGTAGTACAGCAATATTACACCTGTAATGGACATGCTATTGTAATTTTTCTTTACCTATATATGCTCAAAAAGAGGATGAAGTTTCTCTTCTTTCCTAAATCTATCTTCAGAAGTTAACACAATCCCAATATATAGAAAGTCTGTTGATTTACTCTGCTATCATGTTAAATGCTTCACAGTTATTTGTCAAAGAATTACATAGTTTGTTAATTTATTTTGATGGTTCCATAGTTCTTTGAATAAAGTAGTGAATACAATTGCATTATGTTGATTATATGCCTTTACATGTATAACTTCCAAAGAAGAACCTGATTACATCGATACCTGGTCTGTTCATATTTTATTGATGGTGTGCTGTTTGGATTTAGCCAACAGTATGAACCAAAAAACTTAAAATGAAAGGAACATACCAAGGATAAAAGCTGGTTTGTAGATATGCCTTATTTTGTCTTTGTACAAAAAATTGAGAAAATTCCAATAGAAAAGTGCCAATGTTTGCTACTCTTGTTAGCTTCTTGTTGCTAATGAGTTTAGTTCTCTTCACCAAATGATTATAAAAACCAATATGTTTGTGCTTAAGAAATTGGGGACTCTTTTCATTGAGCTTAGTTTGTTCCGAAAATTCATCAGCACTCAATTCTACCTACCCTGTTTCCATTGGATCCATCAACTTGTTAACATTATCTTGACAACACAGCTTTACTTATAGTGTTCTTTCTTTGTCTATAAGCTTTGGCATAGTTCTCTGCAATGCCTGGGAAATTCAGAGAACTGCCAAGTTCCAATATGGGTTCGAATCGTTCTGATTCTTCATCAAAGGAGAGACTGAAATGGACTCAAGAGCTTCATGATCTGTTTGAGAAGGCAGTTAGTCAGCTCGGAGGTCCAGAAAGTAAGTGATCTTTTATTGAAGAGTCAGACCGTCTTATCTAGAAGCTTTAACCGTCTGTCAAAGAGAGCTCTTTTTATTTATTTATTTAATTTCGTTTGGACATTGCCCCTCACGTGCAAGCTTGATTGTTTTTCATAGGACAAGGATGCAAAAATTCTTTTTTATAATAAGTGACAATGACATGCTCATGTGCAAACCTGGTTCTATTTTCATGAACCAAGCATGTCGAAATTTCCTTTCGCTATTACGTTTTACTTAATTTTGTTGTTGTCTCATTGCGGGCGAGCGAGCATGATTCTTTTCATGGATCAAACACGTGAAAATTCTATACGTCTTCAACAATCCTCCCGTTGGACTTGAAATGCTTTCTACCATATAGTTATCCTCTCACCCCCTTTTTTTCATTTTTTCAAAAACTAAATTTTCTTGCAGGAGCAACACCAAAAGGAATTTTGAAGGTTATGGGGATTCCTGGTCTGACAATCTTCCATGTGAAAAGCCACCTACAGGTTTTCTATATATTGTGTGTTAACATCTCTCCATCTCCTTCTTGTTATGGAAAAAACTTTAGATGGATACACAGTTCATGTAGGTGGATGCAGAATCTGAGTTTTTTGATATAGGTTCAAAACTTATATTTATGTGCTATTTTTCAGAGTGTTTTCACACACACACACGCATCTTAATGATGCGATCAATTGAACTCACTCCTAACACTCTAGGGTCCGTCTTTGAGTTCATGACTGTGATCAAGGTCGGAGCCAAAATTCTAGCTATCGGGTTGGGCAGAGCCCATCGAGCTTTCGTCAAAACTTTGTATTTGTGTTAAGAAATTCACTTAATATGTATAAATAATTTATTTAGAACTCAATAAGTTGTAGTTTCTACAATTCAAAATCCACAAATATGGATTCTGTATTTGCCTCTGGCCTTTTATTTTTTTTCTAAAAGTATCTGCTTCTGTTGAGAGGATGGATCTAGAAGTCTAGTTACGGGTTCACGTGAATCCAGTAAGGTTTGGTTGTAGCTTTTCTCTCTCTCTATATATATTAAGAAATCTACTAAATATCTATAAATATTTAACTGTGAACCCAATAATTATTTTAATATTAACTTAAGATCGATATAAAAAATTCATAAATTTCAAATCCTGAATCTGCCACTACCAATCGGGTCATCATAAAGGGTTCAAATGGTTTTGGTCTTTTCTCCTGTTTTACTTACTTGGGTCTTGGGTACCTGAAATGCAACTTAGTACTTCAACTGTGCAAAGCAAATGAGATTTTTGTTTTGATTCAAAACTCAAGTCATGTAAATATGCATGAAAAAGGTAAACTACTTGCCTTATTATATTTATTCATTCCTTATTTTCTCATTCAATTTGCAACAGAAATACCGTATGTCAAAATTTGTACGTGAAGATCCTGCTAGTAAGTCTCTTTTCTTTTTCTTTTATTTTTTTGAAATTAATTTCCACTGGTTATATGCAGGTCAGTTTTATTTTTTACTAATATAGACTAAACTTCTGTTTCTTTTGTCTTGTTAATTTTCATTTTTCTAACGTATTAGTTGGCAAGTTTGAAAGGAGAAGCATATCAGAAATTTTGCCAAACTTCAGTGTTACCGCGTGAGTTTCTACAACGATCTCAAAATAGTGAAGCTTCTATTACATACACAGTTTGAGCAAAACCTATTGGATTCCCACGAGGGGAGCATCGGATCCACCGTATATTGTATAAGTCTTAAAATTGCTTGAAATATGATATCAAATGTTAACGAATTTAATTTCTATATTTACATAAAAAATGCTGAAAAATTACATTTTCACAGTATTTTAACATGTTATAGTTGGTCGCTAGTCAGCTGACTTATGTTTCACAAGTTACTAGTCCAACTTATCATGAATAATATGTATAATTATCTTTTAAGTAATCATTAGATAATTTTTTTTTACGCTATCAGTATATAAAAGTTAAACTCTATATCAATCTATATAGGGGCGCTCAACTTAATGAAGCATTAAAAATGCATATGGATGCACACAAGCGATTAAGCGATCATCTTGAGGTAAACTAATTAACCTTAATAAGTCTTTAATGATTTTCATCCATGTTTAAAAACTTATTAAGACCATTTTTTTTTGTTTGGTCTTAAAGGTTCAAAGGGACTTGAAGATGAAACTTGAAGCACAAGGAAGATTTCTAGATCGAATAATGGAAGAACAAAAAACTCGTGCTTCGAGTTCTAGGCCAAGCTGCAAGTCCCATTCGTATTCACCCTTGTCATTACCATCTCTTTGTGAAGAATCCGAATCAAACGTTAAAGAAGTCGAGGTTGAATATGAATCCGAGGTTGATAGATCTGGTTGTCAATTACCACGAAAAAGGACTCGATTCGAGGAAGACGATGCGTTATTAAATCATCGATACAATAATAGTACTAATCTTACATATTCACCACAAGAATTACAATGGAGTAGTACTCTTGCAACTTACCAGTCAACACATTTGCATGCTTTATATGGTTCTCTTTAATCAACTTAATTAGTGAAACATGTTCTTGAATATAAAGAGTATTGGGCATGGGTCAATATGTATATATATGAGTGAAGAAAAAGTGTGTTAATTATAATTAGCTAGGCCAAATGTGAACGTATTTAAAATAAAACTACATATTGTGTGATATGTAATTATTTATGTAATCTTTATAATTAAGCACAATCAATGTCAGCTGGGCTGTGCTTACTCTTCAAGATGGAGTATGCTTTGTACCTCATACCGATTTAATGATGAAGAGCAACCCTCTTTTGGGATTTATTTATTATTTTTTAAAAGTTTGTTTTCCCGAAAAAGTCATTTGTTTTCTATCAGAAACGTTATGTCATTTTCAATTCCGATATATCTCGAAGGCTTGAAGTACTTGCATGGTCACGTTTTTTTTTTGTGCCTTCAGGATTCTGCAACTTCAATTATGGCGGAATAGATATATGAGTATGAAAAATAAAAAGAGAAGTTAATTTTACAAAATACAAGAGCTAGATGAACTGAATATTGAAGAAAGAAAAAAATGCTACAAATTTTCTTACTTGTTTGATCTTCTTCCGATTGAAGTGTGTGAGAACCTAGAATGCATATGAAGAAAAATAAACGAGCTAGAGTAGTTTGCGTTATAAGATATGTGAAGTGATTAAGTAGGCGCTGATTATTTGAAAAAAAATAGTATTTAAAGTTAGGTTGAAAAAGGATATTTAAATATTGAAATTGTGTTTGAATATTCTTTTTAAAAAAAATAGAACTTGAAAGCTTAACCTCAAGTTGAAATGAAAATTTTACTGTAATGTATAATAAAATGGATGAAAATTATATTGTTTCACCTTTCAACTTTGATTTAAAAATTAAATTTCTCCCTCAATTTTGAACAATAGATATTCTTCCCTCTTTATCCTAATTGATTTTTTAAAATCTAATTTACTCTTACATTATCAACTTTGTCTCCTTTTTTGTTTTACTTCTTAAAATCATAATATATACACATATTTTTAAATCTATGTAATAATTTTTAATAAAAAAATAAATATTAATTTTTGGGATAAAATAAAATTTTAAAAAAAATACTACTTGAGTATAAGTTAATAACGTTCTATAATAAAGTAAATTAGTAGAATAAAAACAAAATTATTAGTAATAATCAAAACTCTAATATCTATTTAAACAAGTGAAAATAAAAGCTAATAATAATTCTACAAATATATTTTAATGCATGAAATACAAAAAGTTAATAAAGACAAATTTAAATATTATTTATTTGTAATATAAATTAATTTTAAATTATAAGTTGCGAAATATTCTATTAATAACAATCAAATTTTATTTATTTATATAGACAATAAAGGATAAGAAAGAGGAGAAACATAAATACACACACATGCATGCACATACATATATATACACATTTAGTGCATGTAATATTTTAATAACAACAAAAGAATTTTTTTTTAGGGCTACAAAAAAAGAAATAGGGGTCTGTTCTCTCTCAGTGTATGTTAGCATAACATGCACCGACCATGGGGAGGAGAGCTCGGATCCCTACTCAGAAGGAAATTATGGCTCAAGATGCAAATATGAGAGTGGGGAATCAACAGAAGCAGAAGAAATTACTACAGGGAGGTATTCTAGTTGCAACTGAGGAAGTACGATTGGGCAGTGAGGAGGACGGGAGTCCTGCGATACAGATGTTGGGTGAGATGAAGTTGGCAAGTGTGATGAGATCTCAGAGTGGAGGAAAAGTAAGCAGAATGTTGTGCAAGGAGATCAAATGACAGGACAAAAAACGTAGGGCAGATCTAATGAAACAGTAATAAGGGGGAAAGTATCAATAGTTGCACAACAGGAGTGGGAGGCTTCAATTCAGGCCTCAAACAGTAGAAGTAAGACATCTTGGAATACTCAGGTGGAGAATGAAGAGATAAAAAATCATCCGCATGGGATAATTTTGATATAGCTAAGATATCACATGCTGGCTTTAAATTAGAATTTGTTACTCCGGAGGTACATGGGGTATCAACTGTTTGTGAAATTGCTGAAGAGGACTTTAGTACAGAAATAGAGTATTGGAGGAATGAAATTGTGTGCTATGTATTAGGGGCTCACCCCTCATTTGCTGTGTTGAATGGATACATTAGAAAGTTATGGGGGAAGTATGGAATTAATAAGGTGGCAATGTTAAAGAATAGTATTGTGCTGGTGAGGTTTGATAATGGTGAGGGGAAGAATGAAGTGATTCAGGGGAATATATCACTTTGATAATAAACCTTTCAATGTAAAGGCTCGGCACCCTGATATGAAATTTAAGAGGGAGGAACTCTATACAGTGCCTACATGGGTGAAGCTGCCAGATATGAATTTCAAATACTGGAGCACAAAAAGGCTGAGTAAGGTAGGAAGTTTAATTGGGAAACCATTGATGGTGGATGATCACACTGAAAAGAAGATGGGATTAAATTTTGCTAGGCTTTTGATAGAGGTGGAAATGGATTCCCAACTACCAGATAAGGTACATTTTAGAAATGAGAAAGGAGTACTGATGGAGCAGAAAGTTCAATATGAATGACAGCCAACATTATGCAAGTGTTGTCAGAAATATGGTCATAAGGAGGATGCTTGTCGAGCCAAGAATTCTAAGTTAGATACAACATCATAGCCTAAGGTTTAAGCCAATGTAGTGGACACAAAAGTGAGGGTACCGTAGCCACAACTCAATTGGAACCAGGAGAATCTAGTGATAAAAAAGTCTCATCTAATGAAGGGCGGATTACTCCAAGTAATATTGTGCAACAGAAGAAAAGGGTTGTACAAGTGACTGAAGAAGGGATAATGCAAATAAATTCATTTCAGGCATTAGGGAAAGATGACACTGGCCAACAGGTTGACATAAGTTCAACCAGTAATGGGGGAGGCATTGCCATACCTCCTCATGAACCAGGATAATATTATGTGTTAGAATGTTACAGGTTTAAATGCCTCTAACAAATAAAAGGAGGTAAAACTCCTTACTAATAAAGAGAATGTGAGGTTATTGGGAATGATGGAGACTAAAGTAAAGGTGAATAATATTGAAAAAATGACAAAACAATTATTTGGGGGATGAGACTATATGATAAACCTGGTAGATCATTATAATAGTAGAGTGTGGATAACTTGGAGCCTTGATTGGTTCAATGTGAGATATATACGAAGTAATGCACAAGCTATTACTTGTCAAGTTGAATATTGTGTCTTATAGAGAAGTTTTATCTTTACTGTAGTTTATGCATTTAATACTAAGGAAGAAAGAAGGAGTCCATGGAGATATCTGAAAACTGTATCTAGTGGAGTTAATACGCCTTGGCTGATCATGGGGGAATTTAATTCTGTTTTGAATATGGGGGGAGGAAATTCTGTTAGTCATGCTGATAGACATGGGCACACAAGAATTCTATCTAAACTTGATTGGGTGTTTATTAACAATGAATGGTTAAACTATATGCCTAATTTTTATGCACTATATTTGCCTGTGGGAATAGTGATCACTGCCCTGTGAAATTAGTTTCCTTGCAGGCAACTAGGAAGGGAAGAGCAACTTCCAAATATTGTAATGTATGGGCTAGCCATCCTAATTTTCAAGATATTATTAAAGAGGGGTGGAGTGCTAAGGTGGAAGGGTGTACTATGCTGCAAGTTGTTAAGAAGCTTAAGCTATTAAAGGGAAAATTAAGATAGTTAAATGGCTAACACTTTAGGAACATACTCACAGAAGTAGATGAAGATAGAGTAGAATTAGCTAAGGCTCAAGCAAAGTTGCACTAGAATCCTCTGGATCATACATTGTAGGAGAAAGAGAGACACATCTATCAGATGTTCAGGAGAACATCATATTTGGCTGAAAAATATCTCCAACAGAGAAGCAAAGTTAATTGGCTGAAGTTAAGGAATGATAATACAAGATGTTTCTCCTCAGTGATAAAGTATAGAAAGCTCAAACAGGCTATTGTTCAACTCCATGATAATCAAGATGTGCTCCAAACTGATCAACAAGTTATTAGACATATATTTATGGACTATTATTAAGAATTATTGGAAAATAAGGAGAATCAAAGAGTTAAAGAAAATATAGAAGTGCTAAGGAATGGGCCTATCCTAAATTTGGAGCAACAACTTGAATACACTGTCAAGGAGGTCAAAACTGCTATGTTCAGTATAGGTATTAATAAAAGCCCTGTTCTTGATGGATATGGTAGTGGTTTTTTCAAAGCTGTTTGGGATGTAATTAGATGATGTTACAAAGGCTATCCTGAATTTCTTCAGTAATGGTAAATTACTCACTTAGATGAATGCAACCATTATTGCTTTGATTCCTAAAACAGATGTTCCACAGTATACAAGTCAATGAAGGCCTATATTTTTTCTCAATGTATTGTATAAATACATCTCTAAACTAATTTGTATGAGATTGAGGAAGGCAGTGGGAGTGCTAGTAGCTGATGATCAAACAACCTTTGTGGAAGGTAGATCATTGCTACATAGTGTATTGATATGTCATGATATACTCAGGCATTATAATAGAAAGACTTCCCCTAGATGCTTGATGAAAATAGACCTAAGAAAGTCCTATGACATGGTGAGTTGGGACTTCCTCCAGGAAGCTTTACAGGAATATGGGTTTCTAGTGTCATTTGTTCACTTAATAATGAAGTGTGTGACAACAACAAAATTCACTATGAAGGTGAATGGTGAAGGGTATGAATACTTTCATGGAAGGAGGGGACTTAGACAAGGGGATCTTCTGTCTCCCCTACTCTTTGTCCTTGTAATGGAATATCTGACAAGGGTGCTGAGGAAGATGAGTGAAGTTCCAGATTTTAAATATCATCCCTTATGTAGGACAAGTAAGTTGACTCATCTCATATTTGCAGATGATTTGATTCTATTTTGTATTGGTGACATGTCTTCTATTTAGAGATATATGGAAGCTTTACAGAACTTTAGTGGAGATATTGCCTTGTAGAAAACATGGATAAGTCTAATATATTTCTAGCTGTAATTGATGACAGCACAAAGCAACAAATTTTGACAAACACAGAGTTCTCCATAGTAACTTTGACTATAAGATATTTTGGCCTCCCCCTAAATGCTAAGAAATGGAGCAAAGTTGAATGTCAACATTTGGTGGAGAAGATCACATAGAGGATTAGCACAGGGTATGCAAAACAACTATCCTATGCAGACAGAGTACAAATAATCATAGCAGTATTTTATTCAATCTGTAACTTTTAGGGTGCAACATTTATCTTGCCTCGAAGTATATTATAGGAGATAAATAGGAAGTGTAGAGAACATATTTGGGATAGCTCAGAAGGAAAAAGTAAGGTGTCTTTGGTGGCATGGGACAAAGTATGTGTGCCAAAAAAATATGAGGGATTGAATGTTAGAAGTTGTAAGAAGTGGAACATAGCTTCTGTGGGGAAATTATTGTGGTAGTTAGCTACTAAGAAGGATGTACTACGGGTCAAATGGGTTCATGAAGTCTATATGAAAGGGAGGGATGATATTTGGACACATATTCCACCACAAGGGAGCAGTTGGTATTGGAGAAAACTGAACACTCTGAAGCATGAAATGAGTGATTGGTACAATAAAGGAAGATATACACTGACTGAAAATGATTCCTACTCAGTATCTTGCAACTATGTCAAGCTACTGGGACACTTTCCAAAGGTAAGGAAAGTTGACTTAATATGGAGCTCCATAATGGCACCAAAACATAGAATCATATTGTGGTTAGCTTACCACAACAAACTGTTGACTAAGGAAAGATTAAGGAGAATGAACATACTGGTAGATCAGTTGGATTATTGTTTGTGTGATGAAGTCATAGTGCACATCACTTGCTGGCTGAGTGCAATTAGAGGTGAGGCAAGAAGTAGGTACTTGGGCTGGTATCAATATCAGAGATAGAGGTGTCAAGCAAAGTGTACAATGGATCAGAGGAAGACATTGGAAGCAATTTAACAAGGAGGTGACAACTGCTATATGTAGAGCACTAGTTTACTACACTTGTCAGGCAAGGGATTGAAAGATTTTCAGGCAGATTACTGTAAATAAAGAGTTTATAGTAGCACAAATTAGAAAGGAGATCAAGGAAAGAGTTATCATGGTAGGAACCTTCAGGAAAGCTAGTAAATGATTACACATAGTTGCAAGAATTTGTATATAAGTTAGACTAGTTTGTCTGTCTTATTCCATTATTGAGGTGTAGCTACTTCGTCCAAGTTGGAAGAGTGCTGAAGGCTCTTTGATTATACAAATTTGTTGGTTTTATGATAATATTCATATCTTATTACCAAAAAAAAATATTTTAATAACAATAGTAAAAAAATACTAAATAGCATCAGATTTTGTGACAAATTCATAGAAGTATTGTTCTACTTTTAATGTTAGTGAATTTAAATAAGAAAATAAATATTTAGGTTAAAAAATAAATATTATAAATAATATAAAAAGGTATTACATAAATGGAGAATTGAAAATGACAAATGTAAAATAAATATTTTAAAATGTCAATTAGGATAAAGGGGGGAGAATCTCTATTGTTCAAAGTTGATGAGAAGTTTAATTTTTAAAGTAAAGTTGGAGAGTGATTTTCACCTATAACCAAAGAAGCAAAAAAATTGTAAGTTCAAACAAATCCTTCAAAAATGAAGAATAAAAAAAGAATCAGCTAGATGGAACTCATCTAACTAGCTAACAGAGAAAGAAAAGAATCAGGTTATACTTAATTACTAAGAGAGAAAAAGTTATTAGACATTAATATAAAAATAAATTACTATATTTATACTGATTAGAAAAATAATACAAAATTTATTTTATATATGACAGTATTAATCTTGAGGCCTAAAATTATGGAGGGCCTAAAGCAAGTTCTTGACTTGCTTCAGGGTATAGTCGACACTGTTAAAACATATAACTTACATATATTTTACATATAATTATGTTTGATATATTGTCACACCCCACCTTGAGGGGCATGACTGGCACCTGATGCCATACTGGGATCTAAGCTGATTTGGCTGGGCTTATGCACTCCTAGTGCCTATCTGCTCTTCAAATCAAGAAAACAGTGAGCTATATCTCGGCTGTAAACACAACCTCCGGCCGACAAAGCTTAAATCTATGCGGGCCGACAAGACCACCATGCTGTCTAGTTATATCGAAATGAAAACAAGTAGTCATAACTATGATATAGCCGTCAAGGCTGCTAACTAAAATCTAAACTAGGCCCCACACGGCCAACAAAATAAACCAACGACTGAGAATCTATAGCCTGCAAGGCTCTAAGAGTGGAATATTGGCCGGGACAAGGCCCCGACCTACCCAAAAGCTATACAACAAAAGAACAGACCTTCTCTAACTACCAACTCTGAAGAATAGGAGCTGACGGGACTATGGACTCTGGCTGGTGACCAGGAAGGTCCTGAATCGTGTCTATCTATACCTGCAGGAAAGTATACATCGCCCCAAAGATGGGTGTCAGTACAATATATACCGAATATGTAATGCAGTAATGAAATAACTGAATAATACTGATAATAAAACTAAAAATGACCAAGTAGGAAGGATAAAGGATACAACCTGAATAACCTCACAACCTGTTGTATAACTAACAATAAGTAACACAAACAAGAACGTTACCTGGCCCCCATTAGTCTGGAAGGTACAACCAACACTAAATAACCCGGGGGGGGGGGGGGCATAAGCCCTGGCGAGCACACTCCAATTTATATACCCCTAACATAGTCAATATGAGTCAAGAGATAGCTATAGCCAACCTATCGGTCCTCTAGGTGTGCAACTGAGCCTGCTGGGCTCCTATAGTTGTGTTTGAGTCCGGTGGACTCTTGTTACTGCACCCTGGGCACACAAGGCTTGACAGAGGGTCAGTGATGCCGATACGACATAAAAATAGAAGCCCATCCATGGATGTCTGTAATATGGCCTTTGGGCCTGAACATAGTCCCTTGGGATAACATATAACTCCTTAGAGTGATCCATATAGCCCCATAGGCGATGACACAACTAGTAACCCTGACGTTGGTCAACGGAGGGCTATATAGGGTAGGGTCAGTCCCAATCTAAATAGAAAACGCTAATTTCAAACTAACCGTAGTAGCTAATCACAACATACATTCTTTTGTTTTCTTAGAAGGATATACGTCATATTACTATACGACAGGAATAACTTGCTGAAGGAATTAGCCTTAACATATCTCGAATATCGACTTTCATTGAACTAGTGATTTCCAACCTGTAACCGGCGGGTCCACTCAACTGCAGCCCTTATGCCGAGAGAATAGGGCTAGTTTCAATACTAAATTCGGCAAACAATGATATCTTTCGATAATAATAACAACTATAATTCAACTCTATTTAACTCAGCCGAAAACCCAAAATTTATCGAGAGTTTAGAAGAGAGAAATGCTTACCTATTGCCTGTAGCCATTTAGGATATAATTTGGAGTAATTTTGACAACCTTTACTCGGCGGTTTTCAGTATACCGAGTGAATTTTCAGGAAATAACTCCGTAGAGATGCTTCTCATAGTCCTAAAACTTGTTATTCGAAGTTAATTTGCATTTGGACAGTATTTGATAGCGTAATTTGATGAAAATCTAGTGAAAGTTGCGTTCCTTCTCTGAGTTTGGACGAGGTGTCATTTGATGAATGAATTAGTTTAAACAAGGAAGGCTTGTACATGCATAGGGCAGTGGCCTGGGGGTGCCTCGCGCCGACCAACGTGCCAAGGGCGTGCCGCGTCGCGCCACCCAGGGTGCTGGCATGCTAGCACATCGCGCTGGCCCCTCGCGGCCTCGCTTCGCCTGACCCTGCTTTCGAGGCTCTTCCCGCACGCGTCAAACTCTCGTTACTCATCACAAATCCACGCCCACGCCCACTAACCGCTAACATCTTACGGGGCGTAACATATATATATATATATAATATGTCATTTGTATATCCAATATATAAAATACATATAATTTGTTTATATTTTTCTCTTCAAAATTTAATCAGAAATTTCAATTAAAGCCAACTAGAACCTTCATCAACTTGATGCCTTTTGAGATTAATTTTAAACTGTATAGTGTACATTAATGTACTCCTTATGTTGGATATTACTAAATAGAAATAACTTGCACTAAGCATAGAAGAAAGCTATGGACGATAACATGGACTCGACAATACATACCATCATAGTTAAGTAATTGAGTGTCTTCAGAAAATGTACAACCACCATATGAAATTCACCCAAATTCATGATTTCATTGTATATACATAGTTCTCAGTAGTGGCATAGTAAATTTTTTTATCAAAAACATCAAATGTTAAAGGAGTACTCCCTCAAATAATCAATTGTATATACATAGTACAATAATGTACTCCTGAATGCGCTTCTTGTAAAGCTTGAGTTGCTCTTCCTTCCCCAAACATCGCATGAGTACTTCCTCAATGATCTTCTATATAATATATCTTTGTAGTAAAGAAAGCGGGGTGCACGATGACAGATTTCAGTCCTTCTTGAATTTTCTAGCAGAATCCCATAACAAAAGTAGTCAATAATGGCTTGTTGCTAGTCCTCCTTCACAACTTTAGAACAACGATGAGATTCTCAAGCTTATTTTCTTCATATTCATCCTTATTCAATAGTGATACTATCCATTTTTGGCAGATAGTAACTTGTACTTGATCTGGCAGAGTTAGTGTTGAAGCTAGAGTAGCCAATGCATCAACTTTATTATTTTCCTTCCTCAGTACATGGTGGAGGGTCACATCTAAATGCCATCTTATCAACTTCTAAGCATAAACATGATAGAGGCATAGTTTGGGATTCTAATCTCATAGTTGCCCAAGAGTTGATTGATCACCAACTGCGAGTCACCAAAGACTTGTAATTGTAATTACTTCATGTTAACAACCATTTCAAGTACGAGTATTAACACCTGATATTCAACGATATTATTGGAGCAACATTGCGTCAAAGTAAATGAGTATGGTAGAACCTCTCCCTACGGAGTGACAAATACCACGCTAGCACCAGTTCTTCCACGATGTATAACACCATCAAAGTACATTTTTCATGGAAGTTGAATTTTAATAACTATTGCATCTTCATCAGGCAATTCATCGGTTAGCTTCCAATCATCAAGTATCAGGTGATCTACCAAGAAGTCTGCTAATGCTTCTCCTTCTATAGTCTTTTGCGGGATATACATAATCTCAAATTATTAATACTAAGGGTACCATCTTGCTAGTCGATCACTGAGAGCTTTCTTTGACATCATAAACTTGATCGAATTTGCTTATAGATGAGGTTAACAATGTGAGTTTGGAAGTCGTGCTTTAATTTTTTAATAGAGAAAACTAGTGCCAAACACAACTTTTAATAGGTGAATAATTTAGCTCATCTGGTGTCATCACTGTGCTTAAGTAATAAATGGAGTTTCTTTCCCTTCACTATTCTCTTGGGTCAGTAGCACTCCAACAGACCTTTCTTGTGCTGAAATGTATAGTATTAATGATTTTCCAAGTATTGAGGCCGTTAGCACTAGAGGCTTCAATTAATATGATTTGATGCTCCTAAAGGCGTTAACACAAACTTAGTCCCATTTGAAAAGAGCACCCTTCTTCATGAGATGGCTGAATGGTTGGCATCTTCCAATTAGGTTCGAGATGAATCTCCTAAGATACGCTAGCTTTCATTGAAGACTTTTAAATTTATGAATATTTCTAGGCTGGGGCATTTTCAAAATTATGTCAACTTTGGCTTGATCATTCAGTTCCCTGATGTCACATAATGAAACCAAGAAACTTCCATATGTAACTCCAAGGCATATTTCAATAGGTTCTTTCTAAGTTGATATCTTTGAAAGCAGCTCGAACACCATTCTCAAGTTTTTTCGCTTTCTTAACTTCATGACTAAGTCATTAACATAACATTCAATATTTTTATGGAGCAAGTCATCAAAGATATTTTTCATGGATCTTTAATATTTGGCACCAATATTTTTTAAATCAAAAGGCTTTACCTTGTAGTAATAAATACTCTTGCCTGTACGAAATGCGGTGAGTTCTTCATTCTTTGGTGCCATGCGAATTTGGTTATAGCCGGATGGACCATCCATGAAAGATATTGCCTCATAACCAGTGGTAGCATCAATCATCAACTATGGGATTGGGACAAAAACTTATCCTTAGGACATGTGTTGTTGAGATCCCTAAAGTTAACACAAACTCCAATTTGGCCATTCTTATTCCTTACGAGGATAATACTTAAAGTCCATATGGGGTATTTAACTTAGCGAATAAAGCCAAAGTTATTGAGTTTGTTAACTTCATTTTCAATTAATGGAACCAAGTTTGGTATAAAGTGTCTTTGGGCCTACTTAATAGGGTGAGTACCATTCTTGACCAGAAGCTGAAGGACCGCCACTTTGGGATCCAATCCAGACATCTCTCTACAAATCCAAGAAAAGACATCCCTATATTCTCTAAATATATTCACATAAGTGATTTCTTCATCAACTGTAAGAAAAACATTTAGTTAGATTGGCGTTAGATCTTCATTGGTGCTAAGATTAACTTTCTTCAAGGAGTTTACTATGGTCTTTACTCCTTCTTAAACTTCTGGAAGAGCATCTCCAACGTCTCCATCTTCTCGAGGATCACTATCATTGATAAATATGTGATAACACTAGGAGGAATCCCTAGCTTCTCATCAACCTTCCTTTAAGATGAGGTATCATGCTCACTTTGTGCAGTGATATGATATAAAGAGGCTAAACTTTCTTCATCTTTGTCACATTCTTTTGTACAAACCATAGTGTGATTATTTTCCATTAGTACCTCCCTATATGAAACAACAAGTTTCATTTATCACCTCATTCTAGAAGGAAGTGAGCTTTGGAAATCCTTCTGGATTTTAAGGAAAGTGGACACTCTCGTGCACTAATAGTTTCTTTGAAGCTTGTTTTCTTTTTCTTCAATAGGCCTAACATTTCGAACATAAAAGTTCTTGCGGTTGATTTTCCAAGTCGGTCAAAAATAGAAAGCCTTTTATCAGGAGCATCAGACTCGTCTTCCACAGTGATGTAATTGGTAGTTGCTATTCTTATGGAGATGCGAATTGGCAGCAGTTGCTTATATCTAAACCTTCACGTGATTGTATGATAGTGGCTTCTAATAGGAATTTTCCTAACTTTGATGGATCATTGAGGTTGTATCCAGCCTTTGCCAATAACTTTTAGGCATTTGGATTAAAACTTTTATTTATACATTTCATAGGGAGTGACACATTTTGTAGGGGATTATGAACCATGAACTCTCCAAGTAGATTTGAGGATAAGTGAATCGCATCAATCTATATGATAGGGAAAGTTAGCCCCTTTCGTACCTTTCCTTGGGTGTCAGACGATTGACCTTCCTATTTCTACCTTTGGCATATAGCGGAGCACGTGAGCTATATTCTTTTTCAAAGATATAATGTTCCCTTTATTCAAAATATAGTACAACTCCTTAACACCAACTTTGACTTTTCCAGCAGTCACATCTGCTCTTTCAGTCGCAAGCTCATCAATCTTGGCGGTTGTGACATTATCAACTTTTTCTTTCTTCAAAATGTAGTTTACTAAGTAGAACTTTGCATCGACAAAAGTGCGACTCAGATTCTGCAAAAGGATTATCAGCAGCAACCATATTCTTCTCGACTCCATCTTAGAGATACTTCAAATATTAATAGTAGAAGGATGGAACAATTTTGTTCTTATGTATCCAAGACATTCCAAGCAACATATTGTGTGAAGTCTTTGCATCGATTACATGCATCCATGCACTTGATTGCAAATATTTAACGTTGAACTTTAACTTGATAGCATCTATGGTCCTTTTCCCCCTTATTTGAATCCTTGAATTATCAAGTGACTATGATAAAGTTCTTCGAGATGCCAAGCTCCTTCATAGTTGAGTAGGAAGAATGTTAACTCTAGATCCATCATCTATCAAGATTCTATTTATCCTCTTCTCGAGTGCATGACCCACTAGATACAAAGAAAGATTGCGTGTTTCACCAATCAAAAGATCATCATATGCAATGTAATTTTTGTATCACATGTGTGAACTTCTTAGAAAGAGGGCTCATAAAGCTTTTATGGCGATGGTGAAGTCAATATTGATATACTTTTATTCTTTGTGTCTTTGTCGGTAGTGAAGCATGATGCCTCAATATCATTTTGAGAAATCTTTGTGCAAAACCCATTTGGTAAGAATTCCTCCAGCATCACGGGACATCATGGTTTCTGGTGGTATTGCACATTTACTTTTGGCTTCTTGAACTACTCAACTGATTTTTTCTTTCTTGGTCTTCTCACTATCCTCTTCCTAGCTAATTGCTTAGATGATTTCTTTTGTAGACTTTCTTTGAAGCAGCTCCGCCTAGTCACTAGAATCCATCCCTCATAATTGGCTTCATCAACTTGGATTTTACCTTGCTCCAATGGTCCTTCTTTTTCATGCTCTTCAAAGTTGCATATCTGCGTTGAATCGAGCGACACGATCCAAATAGGTGGATCGTGCAAGCACCGACATCGATTCTAACTTGATAGGAGAATCCCTTTTTAATCACACATGAAAATTCTTAGAAATCTCTCACTACCTTTACCTAGATCAAATAATAAGTAAAAATTTCAGTTATAACCCCGACACAACCAAGACTTCCCTCAAGATCTAGTCTAGGCAGGTACAAGAGTTCTACTTGGTAACTTGATCAGGTAAAATGACATAGTTTCTCCTGTGGAGGGGATGCAAAAGCTAATGCTGAGTACGCGACATCCGTCATAAAACTTTAACCTGCCAGAACCTACCCCCAAAAAGGTGTAGCAAGGTAGTATCAGTACACCACATATACCGCTATGCATCATCGACCGACTAAGATTAGTTCACGTAACAGAATAAAATTAATATGTAATCAAATCCCTCAATTTTAACAACAATTCATAATATTATCTATACAATTACATTCATCGAAATAGGTAGTCATCAGATAATACGAAATCTAAAATCAATTGGGATAAGGTAATAAGCTGGTCTGCTCACTGGATTGGGCCTCATTGCAGCGGTGGTTTGACCATGATAACGATCTCACCGCAACAGTAAGATTAGTACTATAATGGTACTACATAGGTAGTAACCCAACAAAGTTGTCAACCTTAGGTTCCTCACCTAGCAATTTCTCTTAATCAATTCATCAAATCCGAACAAGTTTATGTGTGACAGAAACTTCAACAATCAATTCCTCAACTTATCACATTGGATATACACATGAATCCTCAATAATCAATTCATCAACATATCACATTGGATATACACATGAATTATCAATGATCAATTCATCAACTTATCGCATATTAATAAATAGTTGTTACAATTATAAAGCACGTTATAACCCATACATCAACATTAAGTCCATAGATAGCTATTCATTCAACATATCAGTTTTATACGGTTCTTATATTGTTGAACCAGTCCTTACTATTCAAATTCCTTCAATATCATAACATTGGTAATGTGCCAGACATATGCTTCCGTCACATCTCCGTACACACTCACACAGAATATTATTGTATACACATGTCAAAGGGTCTTATTTCTGCCTTTTCAGTCATGACCTGCAAGGGATGCTAGAAATTCATGTACTATATCAGCATGGTACCCTCTCCCATTTATTTGCTCGTCTGTATGCTCCGCTCGGACGTGAGCTACTCAATTACAATTGCTCTCTCGAATGCTTCCCTTGGGACGAGCCAATCATCTCAGGATAAAGCATGTTATCCACTTTCATTTTCATACTCAATGTGTTATCAATCGTCCAATTAGTATAACTCTTTGGAGGCATCATGTTTTCCTCATCATCTTGGTTACACTCACTAGTATACAACCACTCTCATGGCAATTAAAAAAATACATACAACATATCAATGCACCCCAAATTCACAACGTCATTTATTAACACTCATTATTTCCAAGCTCACATTACAAGTATAATTAACTCATCATAACATTAACAATAATTTATGTCTTCAAACCAACTAAGAATGCTGTCATTCCATGCATATGCACATCATTACCTAAAGAGTATTTCCAAAATTGACAAGGCTCGATTACGACAAAATTCATGCCAAAAAGAGGAAGTGAAAGTCTTAACATACCATATAGCGTTGAGGCAAAGTTAGTCGATATCCACACTAATAGCATGATGAAAGACAGCCCTAAAACAGTCCACTCAACACCCAAAAACGCAGCTCTAAGTGATCTTGGGCAAATTTATATGCCCAAGTGATACTCAAAAATACTATTTTCGCCTTGTTTATCTATCAAGGTGTATACATTTTCATGTAATTGGTAATAAAATGTGAATTTATACTAACCAACATGATTAGCATTGTTTTGTAGGTAAAATGTGATTTCGGGAAGCTAAAATGCATGTTGGATGATATCGGAGTTGGACTTGGATGCGAGCAAGGGATAAAGCATTAGACAACATGAATTAAAGGGGCTCCGCGATGGAGCCTTGTCACGCTGCCATCGCGGAGGCCTTCTGCCTGGACAGTGAAAATTCGGCCAAATTCCAGTGGAGGTCCGCGTCTACTCCGTGGCACGGTGGCTAGCCTCCGCATTGCACGCCGTGCCACGTTGGTGTTTAATACCTGGACCCCCAAATTCCAGTGAGGGTCCACGTTCGTGCCGTGTCACGGAGGCAGTGCTCCGCGATGCACTCTGTGACACGTTGCTTGTTATTCCGGAAAAAATTCCCACTAGTATAAATAGAACACTTAAGTTCATTTTTCATAATTCTGACTTGGTGGAGCAAGGACGTGGGTTACAGGCAGTTGAGGGACGAAAACTTCAGGGTTTTTTCTCTCTTTCTTTCTTCTTTAATTCAATTGCTTGTATGATTAACACTCATTTTATGATGATTAATCCACAAATGAGTGGCTAATTCCCTTCCTTGCTGAGGTTATGAACAATTGTGATGAAATTTGATTATTGATTATCTGGTTTTTCATCTTTCCTTCCATTTTGTTCTATTAATTCTTGTTTCTACTGCACTGGTGTGTGGCCTACATTAATGTACATCTAAAAAGTCCGATTTCACTTGAGACAGCACGAAATTGGAAAGTTGTGAATTAATAGGATATTGTTCTTTACATGATTTGGGAAAATTGAGTTTTGATTAGCTTTCGGGATAGAAATATACCTGAAAGTCGTATTAGTCAATTTAGGAACCAGAATTGTATGGCTAGGACATGAATTGCATTTGATCACAGAAATGTAGACGGATGGTTCATGATTCTTAAGTGAGATTAAATACGAGAGTTTTAATCTCTTGGCAAATGTTCTTGGCTAGCAACTGGAAGAAAAGATTAACCAATTTATGATGATAATCAATTTCATTACATGTTCGTTTAACCTCAGTATGCTCTTATTCATAGTTCAGATTCAAAGTAGATAATTGTTCTTAGTTTTACCATAAAATTTATAAAACAAACTATCAACTTTTTGGTTACATTGTTGTCTGCATTTTTAGAAGTAAAATTATAGTATACTTGAGCAAATTTCACTTAACCCAAGTCTCTGTGGGATCGATACTTGGCTTACTAAAGCCACTTACTACTTGTTTGACCACGTGCACTTGCGTGTCGTTTTATATACCCATATAACACAAATAGCCGTACACTAAGAACACAACACGAAGACAACACAACACAAGACAAAGCTTATTCGGCAAAATTCTTATGGATTTGGCAGTAGAAAATCAAAGATAACCATCTACTAGTATAAACAACCTCTTAACAAACTTAAACATATTAAGAATCAGCAAGGAAAAACAACTTACCAATCACTCACCACGGACAGCCACCAAGAAATCCGTAAATGGCACCAAAACATGAGTTATGCAGAAAATACCGACTTTCCGATATAAAAAATCAAGTTGGAAATTATGTTCTATCCTTAGGATAAACAAGGACATGAAAAAGGGAGATTGATAGAGGTTTTCATTGAGAAAGTTAGATGGAAATTGAAGATATGACCAAACAACCGGCCAAAGGAACTTAAATAGTCCTCCACTGTCTTAGTCGTTTTTGATGTGCTTCCTTGCGCGACCTCGCAAAAATGCAAATATCTCCCTATTCCAAAGTCGGATTCATTAAATATTTAATGAGTTGGAAACTAAACTAATAGAACTTTAATTTGATAGGTTGCATTACCCCTAACTCCTTTTAGATTAGGAGAAAAGATCTGAGACATTTGATCCAAATTTTAGAGAATTTAAGACACAAATTTGCAATAACTTTTGTAGGATTTTGTCCTACAACTTGATCAATGTCCAATCGTAACATACAAATATAGAGTTGCTCAAATTCCTCAAAGCACGTCCTTATTATTAAATTAAGTACCCTTAGTCCTACATCAAAAGTACAAATTTATTTCTCAAATTATACGGCGTGTTACTTGCCCAATCCTCCTAAGGCCGAGCTGAAGCCCCGGGATACAGACAATAACGGAAGGTGGATAGTGGATCTTTGGTCATGCAGGAGCATAAGGCTTTGTCTCACTGGAGTGTCACCTGCATTGGTATTAGGGATACCCACTTCACGGATGAGGCCTGGAGATGGCTGAATTTAATGTCTCAAAGGATCTGCCTGTCTGTAAATATCATCAACATG
Source organism: Datura wrightii (assembly GCA_035772735.1). NCBI lineage: Eukaryota > Viridiplantae > Streptophyta > Magnoliopsida > Solanales > Solanaceae > Datura > Datura wrightii. The sequence continues at coordinate 187,860,318 of JASDFA010000018.1, read as the reverse complement.
ACCTGGCCCTAAGCTTTTGCAGTGGTCTATATATTGAGCGGGGTGCCAGTAAATGTAGGGGCTCAGATAGTGGAGGAATAGATGTATTTCTCGGCCAAGAGTGTCATTGGCCTGCCTTTTCCTCTCTCATTACCCTGCTATGTAAGCGGGCCAAGATGCACCAGGAAGCCAGAGACGTCATGATAGTATGTGACATGCCCTTTAATCCCCTGAGGATGAAGAGTGCATCACAGAGGGGCAGGAAGAAGAGAAAGGCTACTTTTGGTGACAAGGTTAGTGGTGTCGGCCCTTCCAGGCCTGCTAGTTCGTTCGAGCGGATTGAGACAGAGATGGCCTCTATGTGGAGCTGTTGGGAAGATTGCCTAGACCTCTTTCAAGCAACAGGATATCTAGCGCAGCTGCTGCGGATCCAAAAAGGTTGCAGGGAGCGATTGCCTCCTTGGCCCAGGACCATGTAGAGCTTAGGGAGGACCTGGAGAGGGAGAAGAAAAAACAGCTCTCTCGGGACAACCTTTTCATCCATATGTGGAAGGGGATCAAGAAGATCTTGAAGACCCTCTCCCTAGATACTAGACGCCCTACGTGGCCATGGAGGACATCCTAGAGTTCTCTTTCCTCAGTGAGTTTGAGGATGAGGTGGTCGGTGACCTTAGCGACAACAACGATGAGGCCTCTAGTTAGCTATGGCCACTGTATACCTCCCTCCCCTGCTCCTTTTATTTAATTGATTTGGGTTGCCCCCATTTGGGGCATGTAAGACAATTCTTGCTCTTCTTTTTACCTATTTTTGGATGTTTCTACATATTTTTAGTTGGTGTACAGGTGCCCGTTTGGCATCCTAATGACAATGGCCTTGTTCTGGGCTCACTTACTATTATTACTAGAAGTTCTCATCTACATCTATGCGTTTTATTTTGCAACTTTTAAAACAATCTAAAAATTTCTTGAAACAGGGGATTGGGGTCTGCCTAGAAACTGTCTCACTACAGCTGATCCGCTATGGCAGTCCATCACTCGCTATAGCGAGTCCGCCGTAGCGAGACCCATCTCTCTGCAGTGAGAAATCGCTAAGCAATATGCAGTTCTCGGACCACTAGTTTCCTGGACTCTATGGTCTCTAATTCATTATTTATTATCGCACGTGACTACCATCTCGTACTGCACAGAAATATGCATTATCAGATACCAATTGTACTCTCATAGATACCAATTGGGTCATTAAATTACCAATTGAATTTCTTCAGATATCAATTAGACTCAACCCATGTAGATAACACACTCGGACAACACGATATGAGAGAAACAAAGAGAAACTTAGATGCCTCATAGACTTTCAAAGATTACATGTGGACGTCAACACACCAATCCACGGAATTATACTTGACATTACTCTTGTACTTGTGAGATGGGTAGACTAGACGCTCTGCTACCAACTTGACACAACCTAAATGGGTGGGTCGTGCAGGCACCTACATTGACTTTAACTCTATAGGAGAACCCCTTTTTAATTACACATGAAAATACTTAGAAATCTCTCACTGTCTTTACATAGATCAAAAAATAAGTAAAAGTTTCAATTATAACCCAAACACAACCAAGACTTCCCCCAATATCTGGTCTAGACAGGTACAAGAGCTCTACTTGGAATAACTTGACCAGGTAAAATGACATAACTTTGCCTGCGGAGGAAATGCGGAAGCTGATGCTGAGTACGCCACGTATATCATGAAACTTTAACCTGCCACAACCTACACCCAAAAAGGTGTAGCAAGGTAGTATCAGTATACCACATATACCACTAGGCATCATCAGCTAACTAAGATTGATTCACACAATAATATAAAATTCATGTGCAATCAAATCCCTCAATTTTAATAACAATTCATAATATTATCTATCCAATTACATTTGTTGAAGCAGATAGTCGTCTGATAAACACAAAATCTAAAATCAGTCAAGATAAGGTAATAAATCAATCTGCTCACTGGATTAGGTCTCACTACAGTGGTGGTATGACCACGATCGCGGTCTCACAGCAGTAGTAAGATAACCGCTGCAGCGGTACATCATAGGAAGCAATCCAACCAAGTTGTCAACCTTAGGTTCCTCATTTAGTAATTTCTCACAATCAGTTCATCAATTCCGAATAGGTTTATGCATGAAAGAAACTTCAATGATCAATTTCTCAACTTATCATATTTGATATACACATGAATCCTCAACAATCAATTCATCAACTTATCACATTAGATATACACATGAATCCTCAACAATCAATTCATCGGCTCATCACATATTAATAAATAGTCGTTACAATTTGAAGCACGTTATAACCCATACATCATCATTAAGTCCATAGTTAGCTATACATTCAACATCTCAGTTTTATATAGTTTTTATATCACTGAAAAAATCCTCACTATTTAACTCTCGTTCAATATCATAACAATGGTAATGTGCTGGACACATGCCTCCATCACATCATTTCACACACCCACAGAATATCATTGTACACATGTCAGAGGGTCTTATTTCTACCCTTCTAGTCATGACCTGTAGGGGACTCTAGAAATCCATTTATTGTACCAGCGCGGTACCCGCTCCGACTTATCTACTTGTTTGGATGCTCACCTCGGATACAATCTACTCAATTATAATTGCTTGCCCAGATGCTCCCTTTGGGCATGAGCCACTAATCTCAAGATAAAACATGTTATCCACTGTCATTCTTATATTCAATGTGTCATCAATCGGCCAATTAGTACAACTGTTTGGAGGTATCATGTTGCCCTCACCGTCTTAGTTACACTCACCAGTATAGAACCACTTTAATGGCAATTAAAAGAACACATGCAACATATGAATGCACTCTAAATTCAAGCACTTTTTCCAATATTCCCTCAAGATTTGAGTCTCCATGATCTTTAAAAGGACTCTCCCTCCAATTTTGAAAGTTATAAGGGGGACCTCTCGGTGGAACATAAGAAGTTAAGCTAAGGTTTTCATAGCTCCCACCACTGTGCCAACCCTGATTTGAGCCAGCATAATTATTTCTTGGGTAGTATTGACTTTGACCTTGTGGTTGAGGTCTCCACTGCCCTTGATATGATGAAGGAGGTGGATTTGCTGATAATGCGGTCTATAGCCACCGGATAAGTTACAAACATATTTGGCGTATTCAACTTGCACATGAGGCGGCTCCTAGAATGGTTGATATTGATATGACTGAGGGGGTCATTAATGCACGTAGTGAGCACCTCTCACGGCCTCTTCAACTGGATGTACCTTTTTAACCTCAGCCTCAGTCAACTTTTTAGTGAAAAAGGCTATGTTGGTAGCGATGGCGGCCATCATTTGATCACAGTCCCGATTCTCCTTCATCAAAAGAGACAATGAAGAAGAAACCATGTTTAGCCCTCCACTTTGATCCCCTCTATGACATGCATGGTTGTGCTTTGCAAACCGATCTAATGTAATGGAAATCATACTAAAAGTCTTATCCATAAAGCATCCTCCAGTGGCATTGTTTGCAATAAATTGTGTCAACTGGTCCAAACCTTTATAGAACTCCTCAAGAAAAATATGCTTGGGGAACCCATGGCTTAGGGCCCGAATTATATATTGCTTGAATCTTGTCTAACTGCTTTTCCTTTTTTTCTAGGTGGGAACCACTTTTTTAGGAAAATATTCACGAGCTCCTTCTATGTATAGATCAAATTTGGTGGTAATCTATGCAATCATTCTCTTGCTTCTCCTGCCAAAGAGTATTTGAATACCCTAAGCCAAATGGCATCATCAAAAATATTATTCTACTTGTGGAAGTTGCTCACCTCCAAGAAATTCTTCAAATACTGATGAGGGTGGTTATCTGTAGAGTTGTGAAACCGCCCTTCCTTCTTTAGCATGGTGCAGATGCTATCGTCTATCTTGAAAGACATAATATTCACTCTTGGTGGAATAATAGCGCTTGCGTATTCAACTTTATCAATGAGATGTTGACATTCACAACACATTCTGCACTTTGCCTGGCGGAAGGGCCATGATCCTGTATCAAATTGAAAAAACAAACGAGAAGGTAAAAGAATAGGTCTAATAAAGAAAACTGAACTGATAGTATGAGATAGGATTTATGTTGTCATCCCTAGCAACGATGCCATAATATTTGACAACACACTCAAATCTACTCCAATTAATGGTAGTGCAAAATGATCGAAGCAAATATAGAATCTAACTTGGAGTCGGAGTCGAATTCACAGAGAATATATTAAGCCCAAAATATCTAGTATCCTTCAATTTACATTTGCAGGTTTAGAGACTATTTGGATTAGGACTGAGTAAAATTTAACTATAACTAACAAATGCAAATTGCTTAGTGTTAAATCAATTGATGGAAATACTAGGGAAGTGGCCTCAATTGTGGGTCGATCCCCCTAAAATACCCAATATGGGTAAATTATAAGTAGGCTATGGATGAACATACAAGCAAATACTTAGGCAACCCATGGTTATCTTTTAATAGCACATTAATCTACTTCAATTTTATCAAATTGAAAAGAGAACTCCCTTCTACCCAATTGTTTGTTGCCAATTGGAATTCAACCTATGTCTAGGAGAATTCATTAAACAAGGGTTATGCCTTGAGTTATTATGGATTGATGCTAACCCGACCTAAATTTTTTCTTTCAAGCCTCATAAAGGTAATTGGGCAGGATTGAGTGATTTTCATCACCAGTCACACACTACAAAGGAAAGATCAATTAAATATTCTTAAGCCAAAAGATAATTTTGCCAAATTATGTCACGCCCCACCTTGTGAGGCATGATTGACACCTGGTGCCCTACTAGGATTTGAACTGACTTAACTGGGCCTGTGCACTCCTGGTACAGGCCTACTCTCTATATCAAGAGAATAACGGATTATATCTTAGCTGTAAATACAACCTCCGACCGACAAGTCCTTATAGCCAACTGTAAAGAAAAACAACTAACCAGAAACGACAATAACAGGGAATCCTATGCGGGTCAACAAGACCACCATGATATCTAGTTATGACTGAAAACCCTAAAATGCAGAAAAGTCCAACACAAGTACTTTACATAACACTATAGCAACTATTTCACAACAAGGCTAGAGTCAACTGCACCAGATATATACAACACAAATCACAAACAACAACTGAATCAACAAATGTACCTTAACTGCATGATCTGAACTAAGCCTGGAACGTGAGGATATCTAGATCTCATATCGTCCTCAGCTTCCCAAGTCATCTCTTCTCTATTCCTATTCCTCCACAATACTTTAACAGAAGCGACATCGTTAGTTCTTAACCTGTGAACTTGTCGATACAATATTGCTACTGGAACCTCTTCATAGGTTAATTCCTCAGTGACTTGGACATCCTCGACTGGCACAATTCGGGATGGATCTCCTATGCATTTTCGTAGCATCGACACATGAAAGACTGGGTGCACAGATTCTAATTCTGAAGGCAGATCTAACTCATATGCCACCTTGCCTATTCTCCGGAGGATTTGATATGGTCCAATAAAACTCGGGTTGAGCTTGCCCTTTTTACCAAATCTCATCACGCCCTTCATCGGTGAAACCTTTAGGAACACCCAATCACCCATATCAAACTCCAGGTTCCTTCGTCGCACATCAGTGTAGGATTTCTGGCGGCTTTGAGCTGTCAGCAGGCGTTCTCTGATAAGCTTCACCTTCTTTTCTGACTGATGGATAATATCTGGCCCAATTAATCCTGATTCTCCTACCTCGAACCAACCTACCAGGGACACGCACTTTCGCCCATATAAAGCTTAATAAGGCGCCATCTGAATTGTTGAACGGTAACTGTTATTGTAGGAAAACTCAATAAGGGGTAAATGTTCATCCCAGCTTCCCCCAAAGTCCAGCACACACACCCGTAACATATCCTCGAGCATCTGAATTGTACATTTCGCCTGCCCATCTGTTTGAGGATGAAAGGTCGTACTCAGATTAACTTGTGTCCCTAGACTCTTCTAGAAGGATTGTCAAAATTTAGCTATGAACTGCGCCCCTCTATCATAAATAATTGATACTGGGACACCATGTAATTGAACTACCTCCATGATATATAATTCAGCATAGTCCTCGACTGAGAAGGTAGCCTTGACTGGCAAAAAATGGGCCAACTTCGTCAACCTGTCGGCAATTACCCAGATAGAATCAAATTTATGCCTGGTACGAGGTAACCCTGTTACAAAGTCCATATTAATTGCCTCTTATTTCCACATATGCACTGCTATTTCCTGTGTCAATCCACCGGATTTTTGATGTTCAGCCTTCACCTATCGGCAATTAGGACATTGTGCTGCAAATTCTGCTACCTCCTTTTTCATCCCTAGCCACCAGTAAATTTCTTTTATATCATGATACATCTTTGTTGAACCTGGATGAAGAGAATAATGGAAATAATTTATCTCGCCCATAATCTACTGGCGAAGTCCTACCGCATCTGGAACACAGAGGCGACCTCTATATCTTAAAACTCTGTCTTCGGTTACCTTGCAATCTGCCACTTCCCCTCGCCGAGCCTTATCTCTGAGCTGAACTAGGTTAGGGTCTTCATACTATCGATCTTTCACCTCTATAACCAATGATGATACTGCAGTATTCTGGATCACTGCCCCACTGTCTCCCGAGTCTACTATATGGATGGTCAAATTGGCTAACTGATGCAATTCTCGGGCCAGTTTCTGCTGTCCTGGCTTCAGGTATGCCAAACTTCCCATAGATTTGTGGCTGAGGGCATCTGCTACAACATTGGCCCTCCCTGGATGATACAGAATATTCACATCGTAGTCTTTCAATAATTCTAACCAGCGGCACTGCCGCAGATTCAACTCTTTCTGTGTGAAAATGTATTGGAGGCTCTTATGATCAGTAAAAATATCTACGTGGACACCATACAGATAGTGCCTCCATATTTTCAAGGCATGAATTACTGTGACCAACTCCAAATCATGGGTAGGGTAGTTCTTTTCATGTTTCCTCAACTGTCTTGAAGCGTAAGCAATTACCTTACCATGCTGCATCAGAACACATCCTAATCCGACACCCGAAGCATCACAATACACTGCATAACCCTCTGATCCGTCTGGCAAAGCTAATACTGGTGCTGATGTCAACCTGTTTTTCAACTCCGGAAAACTCTGCTCACATGCTTTAGTCCAGTGAAATTTGGCTGCTTTCTGAGTTAGCTTGGTCAAAGGCGCTGCTAAGGTAGAAAATCCTTCCACAAACCTTCTGTAATACCCAACTAACCTTAGGAAACTACGTACCTCATTCGGAGTGGTAGGTCTAAGCCATGTCTTTATAGCCTTGATCTTTTGCGAGTCCACCTGGATACCAGCTTCTGACATGACGTGACCCAGAAAGGCTACTAATTTCAGCCAAAACTCACACTTAGAAAACTTTGGATATAACTGACGATCCCTGAGAATCTGGAGTAATATTATCAAATGATCACGATGTTCTACTTCTGAGAGGGAATAAACCAAAATATCGTCAATAAATACTATCACAAACAAGTCCAAGTACAGCCTAAAGATGTTGTTCATCAAGTCCATAAACACTGCTGGAGCACTCGTCAACCCAAAGGACATGACTAAGAATTCAAAGTGGCCATACCTGGTCTTGAAAGCGGTTTTTAGAATATCTCTCTCCCGAACTCGAAGCTGATGATACCCAGATCTTAAGTCAATTTTTGAGAAGCACTTTGCACCCTGTAACTGGTCAAACAAGTCGTCTATTCTGGGAAGCGGTTACTTATTATTGATAGTGACTTTATTCAGCTGCTGGTAGTCTATGCACATGCGGAGGGAGCCATCCTTCTTTCTCACAAACAGAACTGGTGCTCCCCTCGGTGAAGTACTCGGCCTGATGAAGCGCTTATGTAACAGATATTTCAACTGTTCCTTCAATTCCCTGAGATCAGCAGGAGCCATTCGGTATGGAGGGATAGATCTAGGTTGAGTACCTGATAGTAAATCAATTGTAAAATCGATCTCCCGCTCTAGGGGAATACCAGGAAGTTCAGCTGGGAATACATTTGGAAATTCATTAACTACTGGAAAGGACTGAAGAGTCGGAGATTCTGCTTGAACATCCTGAACTCTGACAATATGATAAATACATCCTTCGCTATCAATTTTCTCGCCCGAAGATGGGAAATAAACCTACCCTTTAGTGTGGCTGCACTACCTTTCCACTCCCATACTACCTCCCTTGGAAAGTGGAATCGGACGGCCTTGGTCCAACATTCTACATTGGCATAATAGGGTGCTAGCCAATCCATACCCATAATTGCATCAAATTCGATCATCTCTAATTCTACCAAATCTGCTAAAGTCTGGTGGCCAACGACCTCTACTATGCAGCCCCGGTGTTATACCCCGTAGAATTCCCGGCACCAAGATGACCTATTCGCACGTTGGTTAAGCATATTTTAAGGCCATACGTGCTGGGGAGAGGCCCGGGAAAAAGATCGGACGATAAACCCGTCGAACCATCGCGGGAGGAGCCGAGGCAGAGCCCCTCCGCGATGGCAGCGTGTCACGGAGGAGAGGCCTCCGCGATGGCTCCGTGACACGTTGCCCAAGTTCAGGCCCAAGTATATAAAGCCCCCACTTCGGTTTAAAATCAAATATCACTTGAAAATTTCCAGAAAAGCGCAGTAAACAGAGGAAGACGAAGGAAAATTAAATATTTTCATCCGATTACGCTATCAAACGCTGCCCAAACTCAAATTAATCCTAGATACCAAAGTATTTAGCAGCAGAGAGCATTTCTACGGATTTAGTTTCGTGAAATACAGCCGACGAATCGGCGAGCCACCGAACTAAGGTAAGTAGAATTGCTCTAAATTAATGTCTATGTGTTCCTAGCTGAGAAGTGAATACTTCTCCCTTCTGGGCCGCTGAAAAATAGTGAGTTTTCGACCGTCTTTCGATAATCCTAAGTTTAGGCTATAAACTATATCGAAAGTAACGTTGCTCTTTACAATAAAGCTGTATTTAGTATTAATTGACGTATTTATGAATGCAGTTGGGAGAGAATAGTTGAATTACCGGCCGAGCCTCGTCCGACGGACGAATAGTCAAAGATAAGGTATGTAAAGTTAGTTTCCTCGGCAAGTTGAGTAACATTGAGACAGTATAGTAATTTACAGACCAGTAGAATGTTCAGAAGTCGAGTATTGCATTATTATGAATATTGGTACAATGTAAGAAGCTTTGGGTTGTAACGTGTACGAGACTTATCAGTATGATATAGATTCGGACGTAAGTGATTAAGATTGCCCAGTATATTCAGTATGTGATGTAATATGCCATGTTAAGATATTGTTGTGTTTAGCTGAAGCCTCGCAAAGTAGTATAGTATCCGTAAAGCATTCCAGACATAGAATAGTAACTAAATAAAGTTTAGAAAGCATGTTAGAAATAGGAAATCATGTTAATACAGAAACTCAGTAAACAGCATAGCTTTCAGCAGAAACACCCTCTTGTATAGCCTTTGCTCCAGTACAGTTTGACAGGAGACTATATTCATATTTATACTTACCTGTCTCAGCATGTATCAGACACTTACAAATTACTATTATTAGCTCCGCATGTGATTTATATGATACCTTACCCCTGTTAGCCTTAGCTTATGAGATACACAGACAGCATGACTAGTTGAGACCGTTTTATTGATTGGGGTTAGATTACCTAGCATCCCTGACCGTACAGGGTTAATAGTTGTATCGACTCGTCCGCCAGAGGACGAGGATACGTCGCTCTACGGAGTGGCATGCCGTCCCGCAAGGGGACGAAGATGGGATGCCAGTTTCCCCATATTGTGCCTTGGTCGGCCCTTATACACCCCCGTCGAGCGGGTACGCCCGGGGTGTTGATTTTGGCGTCCTTCGGACTCAGGTACAGTTATAGTCAGGGGCTCAGCGAGCCCAAGTGCATACCCAGGGACCGGCAGGATGCTTACAGCCACTATAGGAGATGGGATGACTGGGGTAGGTGCATAGATTCTGTGTTGATTGACCTCCCGGCTTATGGGGGCCGGGTAAGGTTTGTGTGTGCCATGTTATGTTATGTATGTCATGCTATGTTACATTAGACATGAGTAGATTAGTAGTAGAATGATACGTCTCCAGATACGACACCTACTCCTCCCAGTATGATTGAGCACAGGTACGACTTACACCTTCAGACAGATAATCTAGTTCTTCCTATTCCAGTTTCGTCAGTTACGTTATTGATTTCAGATATCTTTTTCAGTCATTGCTTTACATACTCAGTACCAGCGGTACTGACGCCTGGTGGGGCGCTGCATTACTTGCCTGCAGGTACTCATAGACGAGCAGGCGATTCTACGTGACTCCCTGTCAGCGGTCGAGTATTCAGCTCCAGTCATCCGGAGGCTGAATTTCAGAGGTGCAGTTTAGTTCCTTTTGTTGTATATTATGGGTAGGTAGGGGCCCTGTCCTGATCAATTCTATTGCTATTCCTAGAGACTTGCAGTCTGTAAATATTCCCTGTGGTCAGTTGAGCCGGTCGTGTGAGGCCGTGCAGTTGTTTAGTTGTCAGTATTCTTGCTTTCTTTTATTTTGGCCGTGTGGGGCCATAGTTTACCAGTAGTGGTGACCTTGCCGGTCACGCAGCTTTCCAGTATGTTATGTTTGAGTTATAGATAACTAGAGAGCATGGTGGCCTTGTCGGCCTTCATAGGTTTCCCTGAATTGCTATGTTTCTGGTCAGCTGTTAGTACAGGTACAGAAGGCTATAGGCCAATACGCCGGGGGATGTGTTTACAGCCGTTATATAGCCCTTTGTTTCCAGAAATGTGAGTTAGAGCCAGCCAGGCACCAGATATGCCCAGACTTAATAGTCCAGCAGGTCAGGTCCTAGTAGGGCACCAGGTGCCAGTCATACCCCCCCCAACGCGGGGTGTGACAAACTTGGTATCAGAGTAGGTCGTGTCTCAGGGAGTCTGCAAGCCGTGCTAAGTAGAGTCCTGTCCATGGATGTGTTGTGCACCACATACTATGGATAGGAGGCTGCAAGTCATGATAGGATGGTTGTCTTTTATTCTGATTCAGTCGTGCTATAGAGCGGTGCAGTATAGGGTTGAGTCTCTAAGAGCTTACCATACTCTTTGGTTACAGATAATGTCAGACCAGCAACCTTATACCACAGGTCGGAGCTTAGACATTGCAGCAGGGGAGGGCACCAGCAGGATGCCTCCCCCTCATTTGGAGACAGCCCGATCAGAGGGCCCTACAGAGGCTTCATCCCAGCCTCCTCAGCAGTCTCCACCACGTCAGGAGCCATTTGGGGCGACAGTACCTTCAGCAGTCCCTATACTGACACCTTCCGACCAGGAGGTTAGGAGTGCTGTAGTTATGTCAGCACAGATGATGGCTGCTCAGCGTCAGCAAATGCCATCCACAGTTGCAGATTCGTCAGGAGGGCCCGGTAGTTCGAGGGTCCGAGAGTTCTTAGCCCTGAATCCCCCACAGTTCACAGGCACGGACCGAACAGAGGACCCCCAGGATTTTCTGGATCAGATGCAGAGAATCTTCAGGGTTATGCATGCTACGCCTACTGAATCAGTTGAGTTGGCAGCATTCCGATTACGGGATATTGCGGTGTTATGGTATGAAAGCTGGGAGAGGTCCCGAGGGAGAGATGTTTCCCCTCCCACCTGTTCTAGCTTTTCAGGAGCCTTTCTGGATCACTATTTGCTGCGGGAGATCCGACAGGCCCGGGTAGACCAGTTCCTACATCTAGAGCAGGGGGCCATGAGTGTTCGGGAATATTCCTTGCGGTTTGACTCTTTGGCTCGATATGCACCAGCCTTCGTGGATACCATGGCATCCAGAGTGCACCATTTTATTATGGGGTTGAACCTAGAATATGTTGAGACTTGTATCACGGCCACACTGTGAGAGGACATGGATATTTCCCGAATCCAGGCATTTGCCCAGAATATTGAGGGCATCAGACAGCGACATCGGGAGATCAGAAGGGTCAATCAGGAACAGCGTCGCCGGGATAGGCCAGCTGAGTTACAGAGAGAGGCCCGGGGAGGACCCAGGCCACGATTGTCAGACAGGCCGCCCAGGCCCCTGCCTCCGCCACAGTCACAGGGAGGTAGATTCAGCCGCAGGGGGCAGGCAGAGGCTGGTAGAAGTTCGCAGACGGCAGACTCACCATTACAGAGGAGGGCGGAGCAGAGTAGGTATACCCTACCACTTTGCCCTATATGCAGTCGACGCCATTCTGGAGCATGCAGGTATGGTTCCACTGCATGCTATATTTGTGGCCAAGAAGGCCATTTGATGAGAGATTGCCCAGCTAGAGGTCGAGAGGACCGGGATAGACAGGATAGGGCGTCAGCAGGATCGCGAGTTACAGCATCCCCGACTGGGCGTAGGCCCTCAGTTTCAGCAGGCAGGGGTCAGGGCAGATCAGAGGCCTCCAGTACAGGTGCGGGTCCAAGCCGCACATATGCCTTACCAGGGAGGCAAGATTCAGAAGCATCGCTTGATGTTGTGACAGGTATGCTAACTATCTGCTCACACCCTGCTTATGTGCTAATTGATCCAGGGTCTACTTTGTCCTATATTACTCCATTTGTGGCACAAAAGTTTAGTATGGTACCAGAATCATTACAACAGCCCTTCTTAGTATCTACGCCCGTCGTTGACTCTATCACAGCTAGCCGAATTTACCGCGGGTGTACAGTAGAGGTTGCTGATCGTCAGACCACAGTAGATCTGGTCGAGTTAGAAATGATAGACTTCGATGCCATAATGGGTATGGATTGGTTAGTACCATGTTTTGCTAATGTTGAATGTTGGACCAAAACGGTCCGATTCCACTTCCCAGGGGAGGCAGTACGGGAGTGGAAGGGCAGCACCGCGACGCCAAAAGGTAGGTTTATTTCCTACCTTCAGGCGAGAAAGTTGATATCTAAGGGGTGTATTTATCATCTGGTCAGAGTTCAGGATGTCCAAGCAGAATCTCCGACACTCCAGTCTGTCCCAGTGGTAAATGAATTCCCAGATGTATTTCCTGATGAGTTACCTGGTATTCCCCCAAAAAGGGAAATAGACTTTGCTATTGACTTGCTACCAGGCACTCAGCTAATATCAATACCTCCTTATCGTATGGCTCCTGCAGAACTCAGAGAATTAAAAGAGCAGTTGAAAGACTTGTTAGATAAAGGTTTTATCAGGCCGAGTACTTCCCCGTGGGGTGTGCCAGTCTTGTTTGTGAGAAAGAAAGATGGCTCGCTCCGAATGTGCATAGATTATCGGCAGCTAAACAAAGTTACAGTAAAGAACAAGTATCCGCTTCCCAGAATTGATGACTTATTTGATCAGCTATAGGGAGCCAGATACTTTTCTAAGATTGACTTGCGGTCCGAATATCACCAGGTCCGAGTACGTGAGAGGGATATTCCTAAGACAACATTCAGGACCCGATATGGGCATTTTGAATTTCTGGTTTTGTCCTTCGGACTAACGAATGCCCCAGCAGTCTTTATGGACCTGATGAACAGTATTTTCAGACCTTTCCTGGACTTGTTCGTGATAGTATTTATTGATGATATTCTGGTGTATTCTCGCTCTGAGGCAGATCACCGGACTCATTTGCGGACAGTGCTCCAGATTCTCAGGGACCGCCAGTTGTATGCTAAATTTTTGAAGTGTGAATTCTGGCTTAACTCAGTGGCCTTTTTAGGGCATATTGTCTCAGACGCTGGTATACAGGTAGACAAGCAGAAGATAGAAGCAGTTAAGTCATGGCCTAGGCCTACCACCCCGACTGAAGTTCGTAGCTTTCTGGGGTTGGCAGGATATTATCGGAGGTTCGTTGAGGGATTCTCAACCATTGCAGCACCTTTAACTAAATTGACACAGAAAGCAGCAAAGTTTCAGTGGACGGAGGCATGCGAGCAGAGTTTCCAGGAACTGAAAGACAGATTAACCTCCGCCCCAGTACTAGCACTGCCGGAAGGCACAGAAGGGTATTCAATTTATTGTGACGCGTCAGGTATCGGGTTGGGTTGTGTGTTGATGCAGCATGGTAGAGTAATTGCATATGCTTCCAGATAGCTGAAGAAGCACGAAAAGAATTACCCCACCCATGATCTAGAATTGGCCGCAGTAATTCATGCCTTGAAGATGTGGAGGCATTACCTGTACGGCGTCCATGTTGATATTTATACAGATCATAAGAGCTTACAGTACATTTTTACTCAGAGGGAGTTGAATCTGCGGCAACGTCGCTGGTTAGAATTGTTGAAAGACTATGATGTGAATATTCTATACCACCCCGGAAAAGCTAATGTTGTAGCAGATGCCCTGAGCCGAAAGTCAATGGGGAGTTTGGCATATTTACGGCCTGAGAAACGGAAGTTAGCCAAGGAGATTCATCAGTTAGCTGATCTAGCCATTCAAGTAATGGAAACAGAAAATAATGGGGCAGTAATTCAGAATTCTGCGGTGTCATCGTTAGTTACAGAGGTAAAAGAACGACAGTGTGAGGATCCCGATTTAGTCCAGCTCAGAGATAGAGTTCAGAAGGGTAAGGAGCCAGATTTTCAGATAACCGAGGATGATGTGCTACATTGTAAGGGCCGCCTTTGTGTCCCGAATGTCGCAGGACTTCGTGGGCAGATCATGCATGAGGTACACTACGCTCGCTATTCCCTTCACCCAGGGGCAACGAAAATGTACCACGACATTAGAGACATCTACTGGTGGCCAGGTATGAAAACTGAGATAGCTGAATTTGTGTCTAAATGTTCTAATTGTCAGCAGGTAAAAGCCGAACACCAAAAACCGGGCGGTTTGACTCAAGAGATAACGGTACCTATGTGGAAATGGGAAGCAATAAACATGGATTTTGTAACAGGGTTACCCTGTACTAGACGCAGAAATGATTCCATTTGGGTAATAGTTGACAGGCTGACAAAATCAGCTCATTTCCTGCCAGTAAGGGCTACCTTCTCAGCTGAAGATTATGCCGAATTATATATCAGAGAAATAGTTAGATTGCATGGAGTGCCGGTAGCTATTATTTCAAAGAGGGGAGCACATATTACAGCTAGATTCTGGCAGTTATTTCAGAAAGGTTTGGGGACGCAGATTAACTTGAGCACAGCATTCCACCCTCAAACAGATGGGCAAGCGGAACGTACAATTCAGACGCTCGAAGATATGCTACGGGCATGTATGTTAGATTTTGGGGGTAGCTGGGATGAACATCTCTCGTTAATTGAATTTGCTTATAATAACAGCTACCATTCAGCTATTCAGATGGCGCCTTTCGAGGCATTGTACGGGCAAAAATATAGATCGCCGGTGGGATGGTTTGAAATAGGAGAATCAGCATTAGTTGGCCCAGACATTGTTCGGCAGTCCGAGGAAAAGATAAAGCTCATCCGAGAACGTTTACTGACCGCTCAGAGCCGCCAGAAGTCATACGCAGATAGGCGGCACAGAAATCTAGAATTTTCGGTAAACGACTAGGTATATCTGAAAGTGTCCCCGATGAAAGGGGTAATGAGGTTTGGCAAGAAAGGCAAGCTTAGCCCAAGATTCATTGGGCTGTATCAGATTCAGCGGAGAATAGGCCGTGTGGCATACGAATTGAACTTGCCTCCAGAGTTAGCGTCGGTTCACCCAATATTCCATGTTTCTATGTTAAGGAAGTTCGTAGGGGACCCTTCTACAGTAGTTCCAGTTCAGGATGTTCAGGTCACAGAGGAATTAGCCTATGAAGAGGTTCCCGTAGCTACCTTAGACAGACAGATTCGCAGGCTGAGGACTAAAGATGTTGCATCTGTCAAAGTATTGTGGCGTAACAGAAATCGGGAGGAAATGACGTGGGAGGCTGAAGAAGACATGAAAACCAGATACCCTCACCTATTTCAGGCCTAGCCAGACGACAGGTATGTCCGTATCATTACTTATACAGTACCTTATGATTGTATGTTTGTAAATGATAAAGAAGAGGTGATATTTAGTTGTCCAGTGAATCTTAGAATATTGTGTGCAGTGCCTGTGTTGGACTTTTCTGCATTTCAGGTTTTTGCGATAGTCCATATTACAGGGGAAACTCTGCCAAAATTTTTTTTCCAGAAAGTAAAGTAAGCAGTCCTCTAGATAACACTGTACATTCGAGGACGAATGTTTTTAAGGGGGGAAGAATGTTATACCCCGTAGAATTCCCGGCACCTAGACGACCTATTCGCACGTTGGTTAAGCATATTTTAAGGCCATACGTGCTGGGGAGAGGCCCGGGAAAAAGATCGGATGAGAAACCCGTCGAACCATCGCGGGAGGAGCCGAGGCAGAGCCCCTCCGCGATGGCAGCGTGTCACGGAGGAGAGGCCTCCACGATGGCTCCGTGACACATTGCCCAAGTTCAGGCCCAAGTATATAAAGCCCCCACTTCGGTTTAAAATCAAATATCACTTGAAAATTTCCAGAAAAGCGCAGTAAACAGAGGAAGACGAAGGAAAATTAAATATTTTCGTCCGATTACGCTGCCAAACGCTACCCAAACTCAAATTAATCCTAGATACCAAAGTATTTAGCAGCAGAGAGCATTTCTACGGATTTAGTTTCGTGAAATACGGCCGACGAATCGGCGAGCCACCGAACTAAGGTAAGTAGAATTGCTCTAAATTAATGTCTATGTGTTCCTAGATGAGAAGTGAATACTTCTCCCTTCTGGGCCGCTGAAAAATAGTGAGTTTTCGACCGTCTTTCGATAAGCCTAAGTTTAGGCTATAAACTATATCGAAAGTAACGTTGCTCTTTACAATAAAGCTGTATTTAGTATTAATTGACGTATTTATGAATGCAGTTGGGAGAGAATAGTTGAAGTACCGGCCGAGCCTCGTCCGACGGACGAATAGTCAAAGATAAGGTATGTAAAGTTAGTTTCCTCGGCAAGTTGAGTAACATTGAGACAGTATAGTAATTTACAGACCAGTAGAATGTTCAGAAGTCGAGTATTGCATTATTATGAATATTGGTACAATGTAAGAAGCTTTGGGTTGTAACGTGTACGAGACTTATCAGTATGATATAGATTCGGACGTAAATGATTAAGATTGCCCAGTATATTCAGTATGTGATGTAATATGCCATGTTAAGAAATTGTTGTGTTTAGCTGAAGCCTCGCGAAGTAGTACAGTATCCTTAAAGCATTCCAGACATGGAATAGTAACTAAATAAAGTTTAGAAAGCATGTTAGAAATAGGAAATCATGTTAATACAGAAACTCAGTAAACAGCATAGCTTTCAGCAGAAACACCCTCTTGTATAGCCTTTGCTCCAGTACAGTTTGACAGGAGACTATATTCATATTTATACTTACCTGTCTCAGCATGTATCAGACACTTACAGATTACTATTATTAGCTCAGCATGTGATTTATATGATACCTTACCCCTGTTAGCCTTAGCTTATGAGATACACAGACAGCATGACTAGTTGAGACCGTTGTATTGATTGGGGTTGGATTACCTAGCATCCCTGACCGCCCAGGGTTAATAGCTGTATCGACTCGTCTGCCAAAGGACGAGGATACGTCGCTCTACGGAGTGGCATGCCGTCCCGCAAGGGGACGAAGATGGGATGCCAGTTTCCCCATATTGTGCCTTGGTCGGCCCTTATACACCCCCGTCGAGCGGGTACGCCCGGGGTGTTAATTTTGGCGTCCTTCGGACTCAAGTACAATTATAGTCAGGGGCTCAGCGAGCCCAAGTGCATACCCAGGGACCGGCAGGATGCTTACAACCACTATAGGAGATGGGATGACCGGGGTAGGGGCATAGATTCTGTGTTGATTGTACCTCCCGGCTTATGGGGGCCGGGTAAGGTTTGTGTGTGCCATGTTATGTTATGTATGTCATGCTATGTTACATTAGACATGAGTAGATTAGTAGTAGAATGATACGTCTCCAGATACGACACCTACTCCTCCCAGTATGATTGAGAACAGGTACGACTTACACCTTCAAACAGATAATCTAGTTCTTCCTATTCCAGTTTCGTCAGTTACGTTATTAATTTCAGATATCTTTTTCAGTCATTGCTTTATATACTCAATACCAGCGGTACTGACACCCGGTGGGGCACTGCATTACTTGCCTGCAGGTACTCATAGACGAGCAGGTGATTCTAAGTGACTCCCTGTCAGCGGTCGAGTATTCAGCTCCAGTCATCCGGAGGCTGAATTTCAGAGGTGTAGTTCAGTTCCTTTTGTTGTATATTATGGGTAGGTCAGGGCCCTATCCCGATCAATTCTATTGCTATTCCTAGAGGCTTGCAGTCTGTAAATATTCCCTGTGGTCAGTTGAGCCGGTCGTGTGAGGCCGTGCAGTTGTTTAGTTGTCAGTATTCTTGCTTTCTTTTATTTTGGCCGTGTGGGGCCGTAGTTTACCAGTAGTGGTGACCTTGCCGGTCACGCAGCTTTCCAGTATGTTATGTTTGAGTTATAGATAACTAGACAGCATGGTGGCCTTGTCGGCCCGCATAGGTTTCCCTGAATTGCTATGTTTCTGGTCAGCTGTTAGTACAGGTACAGAAGGCTATAGGCCAATAGGCCGGGGGCTGTGTTTACAGCCGTTATATATCCCTTTGTTTCTAGTAATGTGAGTTAGAGCCAACCAGGCACCAGATGTGCCCAGGCTTAACAGTCCAGCAGGTCAGGTCCTAGTAGGGCACCAGGTTCCAGTCATACCCCCCCCAAGGCGGGGTGTGACACCCGGTAGACTCTTTTGGCAATTATAGAGTCACGAACGAGAGTAGATACTAAAAGGTCGCTGAAGCAATTCTGGCATAATACCAAACTTCTGGGCCACTAATGGAGTAACATAAGACAAGGTGGATCCTAGATCTATCAATATATAAATTGAACAAGAGCAAATGTCCAGCATACCTATCATAACATCCGGTGACGACTCTGACTCCTGTCGTCCCAGTAGAGCATAAGTGCAATTCGGACCGGTGCCTAAGCTGGATGCTCCTGGTCTGCCTCGGCCTCTGCCTTGCTAAAACTGAGCGTCTACACTAGGCTTGAGATGCTGGGGCATGTGACCCTACTGAAGATTTGTCCTGTCGGTCCTGACCACTCTGACCCCTAGCTGGACAGTCTCTCATCATGTGAACCTCTTGTCCACAAGCATAGCACACCATAGAACCATACCTACAGGCTCCAAGATGACGGCGACTGCAAATAGGGCAAGGTGGCACAATGAGTCTACTTTTCTCTGACCCTCTCTACTGCTGTGGACCCAATGGTCGCGAAATCTCATCGGGTCCTGACTGCGACTAAATCTACCACCCTGTTGCTGCTGTGAAAGTGGGGGTCTGGGTAGTCTGTCTGATAGCCGTGGCCTGGGTCTTCCCTGCAACTCTGCCTGAGTATCACTAGGCCTAGCCCTGTGGGGCTGCTCCTGGCCTCCCCTTTCTATCCTTCGCTGTCACTGCCTGATCCCTTCTATATTCTGAGCAAACACTTGGATATGTGCGATGTCCATGTCCTCTTGTAGAGTAGCCATAACACAGGTCTCCACATACTCTAGAAGCAGCCCCATAATGAACCGATGCACCCTAGATGGCATGGTGTCAACGAAAGCTGGTGCATATCAGGCCAAGGAGTCGAATCTCATAGCGTACTCCCAAACACTCATCGATCCCTACTCCAGGTGCAAGAATTGATCAACCCGGACCTGTCGGATTTCCCGCAGCAAATAATGATTCAGGAAGGCCTCCAAAAAGCTGGACCAAGTCGGAGGGGGAACATCTCTACCTCAAGACCTTTCCTAGCTCTCGTACCAAAATATTGCTATGTCCCGTAGCTGGAATACCGCCAACTGTACCGACTCCGCAGACGTGGCATGCATTACCCTGAAGATTCACTGCAACTGGTCTAGGAATTCCTGAGGGTCCTCGTCTCGATCCATCCCTGTAAAATGCGGGGGACTCAGAGCTAGGAACTCTCAGACCTCGAACTACCCGACCCTGCTGAGACTCAGTAACCACGGGCACCACTAGCTGTCACTGCGTAGCCATCATCTGAGCTATCATGAAAACAACATTCCTGACCTCCTGGTCTGAGGGCATCAGAATAGAAACTACTGGAGGTGGTGCCGACACATCCGCCGCTCTGGATAGCTCCTGGCGTGACAGAGAAGACTGGGGAGACCGAGATGAAGTCTCCTTATTACCTCCAGGTCGGGCTGACTCTGACTGAGGCACCTTGCTAGTGCCTTCCCCTGCTGCGGTATCTAACTCCCTGCCAGTCGCGGTCCATCGTGTGTCTAATATTTCTCTGTAGAAAAGCAGATTATAGTAAGCTTAGGGACTCATCTCTGTACAACATAGCTCTATAGCACGACTGGAAGAGAAAGAAGAGTAACCAACCTAACATGCCTCACAGCCTCCTGCCTATAATATGTGGTGCACAACACATCCATATACAAGACTCTACTTAGCATGACTTGCAGACTCTCTGAGATACGACCTGCTCTGATACCAAGTTTGTCACGCCCCACCTTGGGAGCACGACTGACACCTGGTGCCCTACTAGGATCTGAACTGACTTAACTGGGCCTGTGCACTCCTAGTGTAGGCCTACTCTCCATATCAAGAGAATAATGGGCTATATCTTAGCTGTAAATATAACCTTTGGCCGACAAGGCCTTGTAGCCACCTGTAAAGAAAAACAGCTAACCAGAAACGGCAATAACAGGAAAACCTATGCGGGTTGACAAGACCACCATGATATCTAGTTATGACTGAAAAGTAAATCCGGTGCTAAACTAAGCTATGGCCGATAAGGCAGCTAACTGACAGCTGAACATGACCCCACACGGCCAACACATAAGGTAAAACATATGTGGTCCCCACACAACCATCAACAACTAACCAAAGGGAATCTAAATAATCTGCAAGCCTCTAGAAGTAATATGATGGTCAGGATAGGGCCCCGACCTACCCAAAATTGTACAATCAAAAGGAGCAAACCTTCTATCTACAAGCTCCGAAGGAAAGGAGCCAACTATGATGACAATCCTGGCTGGAAGCTAAGAGGGACCTGCTCCTCGTCTATCCGTACATGCAGGCAAGTAATGCAGCGTCCCAGAAGGGCATCAGTATAATATGTACCGAATATGTAAGGCAATAATTATAAATAACTAAAATAAAGAAATGAAACTGAGAATAACTGAAATGAATGGATAGAGATCATACCTGAATATTTGAACTTCCTATCATCTAAATTATCAATAACTAAAGCAAACAAGAACCTTACTTAGCCTCATAAGCCGGAAGGTACAACCAGCACAGAATAACCCACTCGGGGCCCCCATAAGTCCTGGTGGGTACACTTCAATCTATATACCCTTAATAAGGTCATACTACATTATCTAATAACTATAGCTGTCCTACTCATCCCCTGGGTCTGCAACTGAGCCCTCTCGGCCCCTGAACTATAGTTGTGTCTGAGTCCGGTGGACTCCTGTTGTCTGTACCCCGGGTACTGAACTCGATGGGGTGTGCCGCTACGGTGTAAGAGTAGTCCAGCCATAGAATGAACTGTATGAGGACCTCGGACCTTATCTTCATCCCTCGTGGATGGCATGCCGCTCCTCGGATTCAAACTGAGTTATGATACTGAAGAAACTAACTTGCCAAAGGGATTTGCCTTAACATACCTCAATTGTCGATTTCTGATCAACTAACGAGTTTGGATACGTATTCAATAGCTTTTCTCAATTGAAACCGTATGACTGAGAGAATAAGACTAATTTTATTACCAAAATCAGCGGAAACAATAACTTTATATGTAAATATTAACTATATTTTAACTTAATGGAACATAGTTGAAAACTCGTAATTTCTCGAAAGTCTAGAAGGGAGAAATGTTTACTTAAAGCCTGTGATCATATAGAAATTAGTTTGGAGCAATTCCAACAACTTTAGCTTGGGGGGTTATGATTTGCCAGGTGCATTTAGTGAAACTAACTCCGTAGTAATATCCCTGCACCCTTAAACTTCAATACCCGAAGTTAATTTAAATTCGAGCAGCGTTTCATAGCATAAATGGAGGAAATTTAATTGAAAATGGTGTTCTCCCCTTCTCTGGTCGCTAGTTTGATTTAGTTTGAAGTGAACAATGAAAAACATTTGAACTTATATATAACTTGGGCGGTGGACACGGGGTCCGTGCCAATCCCGGGCACGAGTCCAATGCTCCAGGGAGTGTCCATGCCACGTTGCCCCCTTGGGCAGCTGGTCCGGCCTTCTCCCGCACGGTCCCAACTCCGTGCTCATTCGATCTTTTTCTGGGCCCTCTCTTGTACGTATTGAACTCTAAAACTCTTAACTAATGTATGAATAGGCCGACTAAATATTAAGAACTCACGAGGTGTAACAAATTGGGATCATTAGGGCTCACAACCCTAAATCTGAATTTGGTTACCTATAGCAAGAAGAAGATAAAGTAAATAATTAGACATTCTTACCAAATTATAAATTGTAGAAGATCCACTCTACTATTGATGAAAAGTATTCTATCTATCTCTACTCTCTACTGTAAATTAATCAAAATCCCTCTGGAAAAAAAAAGAAGAAAAATCTATTTATACTATATCTCAAAAAGCCTAAAATAATTTAAAATCGGAGGGTTCCAGGTATGTAGGGACGGATCATTCTTTGCCCCGTCGATTAAAATTATCTTATACCCAGCAGTTTTTCATCCCATGATCAATGGACCATCTTTTGGAAAGACGGTCCGTCTGTGGCTTCGTTCTAAAGTGGACCTTTATCTCCTCATGGGTCCGTTATCAATTGACAGACCATCTTCTGAAAAGATGTTTTGTCCTTCAATCCATCGATTAAGGACCTCTTCAAAATGGTTTCTAAAAACATTGTCTTTGGCTGGATGGTTGAACACGCGGACCATCCTTCAGACATGTGGTTCGTCCTTTGCTTAGTCTTTTGAACAGATTTCTGGCTTTGACTCCTCTCTTCTTCATTTGTTTGGGTTCCTGAAATATGGCATAATGACATTAGTTTCTACTTAATCTAGCTCCTAAAGACATGCAAAATGCTATGAAATGAAGAAAAGATATGCCACAAATTCCCAAAACATCACCTGTGAAGATGAATGATAAAATCTTGAGGGTCCCTCCTTTGGATTAGAACCCGTGAATGCAAGAGGATTTAGGCTAAAAAATTATCTAACTCTTGAACTTTTAGATCCATCAGAAGATCTAGTCTTTTGTTGTTGCTGCAATATTATTGTTTGTATCAGCAGTTGGATCGCCTTCTCCATGTCCCCATCTATTGAGCCAAGTGGGGGAACCAAGGAACTGGTCTCCTCTAACTGCTTCTTCAAGGGCAGGTGGAATATGGGGGTTGGATCTACTGGATTGGTTCTTGCTTCCTCTATCTTTGGCATCCCAAGACATGCCAACAACACTAATGATTCACCTTGGGTTTCATGCCCAATTCCCTGGCTAGGGGGGGAACGACTAATTCTCTCTCCCCCATATAGATTGGCTCATCAATAATGGTATTCAACCTTTTCAAAAGCATGTTGTAATGACATTATAAAGCATGAGTTAGACTTAGATTCTTTTGACTCGACTCTATATGCACGATTCTATAAAATTAAAAAAGGTAACAATCCCTAAATGCCTTGTAGCCTTCTGAGTGCACAACACACCCATAAGCAAGATTCTACTAGACATGACTTATAGACTTTCTAGGACTTTATGTGATCTGATACCAAGTCTATCATGCTCCAAATCTAGAAAGGTGTGACTAGCACCTCGTGACTCACTTGATCGAGCTAGCCACTGAAACTCTTACAACTTGAATAGAAACTGGGACGACCACGCCTCCATGCTAACTCGACTACAGTATAAGTATGAATAAACTGACAACCTTAAAACATGTATATATAAGACTAATAATCTGAAAGTACGTTAGGGACCGAATAACAAAGTGACAAGACTATGAACTCTACAACAACTAAACAGAAGGATAACAAGGCCATAAACGACATACTAAAATCTCATACAACTGTCTATAAACCTCTAAGAATAGTCTGACTGATATACAATTGGGACAGGACCTCGACCTATCCATCTTCTATACACATACTCAAACATAAAACTGGAGCTCTAATTGTTCAGCTCTTGGCAAAATTGGAGCTTACCAAAACCGCTGAACTCTACGGTTCCTAATGGAGAGGTCTATTTGGGTCTCGATCTGGGCCTGCCAAAAAAATGCAGCGTCCCCCAAGAAATAGGAACATTCATATAAAAGAAAGTACTGGTATGTAAGGAAGAAATATTATTTGAGTATGCTACAAATAGTAAATGAGAGCAAGACATAATATGAAATCTGGAGACTAAAATCTGTGAGACTCTTTAAGCTTATATCTCTTTTTCTCTTATTAAAAAACTCAACATATGCTTCAAATCACACTATAACATATGCCGAGTACTCTTTGCACCTTAGTGCATTGTATGTATGTGTGTGTGTATAATGGCCTCAATATGGCAGCGCCTTGGCGCACACTAACACACGCAACTCATGCATAGATAGTACCTCTATATGGTAGTAGAGCCTCGACGCACACTAATGATGTGATGTGGATTTACAGCACTATCGATGCTCAAAGCTAAGAAAATAACATGGACTTAGGTGTGTTTATGTGGATATTAGACACTTTTCCTTTGGTTGCAGGATAAATTAGTGTTGAATCTTAAAATTGCAAAAGAAAGCCTGAAAGATGCAAAATATGCTCAGATTGTAGACCACAGTATGAGCCGTAGGAAGGACCTACAAGTCATACTGATGGTCGTGAAAAGCTGCAGAAGGCTAATTTGAAGAGATGCAATGTACGAGTCTCAGTACAGGTCGTACCAAGCTGGTACGTGTCATGGTGATGAAATCGTGACAAGATCCAGAAAATTTGCATAAGGTGCTGACTCCTGCTACGGAAAGACAGTACGACCGGTGGGAAGAAGGTACGAGGCGTATCATGACGATCGTGATGAATTTCAGAAGAACTCCAAAGTTTCATAATCAAACCACAGGAGCTCAGTACGGCTCGTGTTATGGAGGTATGAATCGTACCTAGATCCAGAATTTAGCCTAAATTCAGCCAACAATGCAAGGTACGACAGGAAGCTACGGGTCGTAGGATGATGCTACAGATCGTAACACGGCTCGTGACGACTGCGGCACCATATATGGAAATTCATCCAGTTAGCCTAGGAAAAGGATTTTTTATGTCTGTATAAATACGTTTTAGGTTTTATTTTCCTGTAGAAAATCGTAGACAAGTAAGAAAGACATGAAAAGACAAGGAGAGAAGATATTTGTAGGGGAATTGAGTTGATTCAATTTGTGATCAACCTTTTCTTGAATTTATCTTGTTCTTGCTACTTGTTCTTCAAGATGTTGCTGAGTAATTAAAGGAAGTGTTTTTCTCATTCATTCTTGTAAGTATTGATTTATGTTCTTAATCATGAATACAATTCACAACCTTTCAACTATGAGAGGCTAAAACCTCCATAGCTAGGGTTGTGGGAACCATGGTGGATTAACAAGCTAGGGTTACAGAAAGTGATTTTAAAACCAATACAAATACTTATATTGTATTCTATTCATGCTTAAACATTTTTTAACAGTGCGCAATGTTAGGACTTGCCCGAATTCCTTACTTGCTTTAGTTGAAGAGGTAGAGATTAGGAAAAGAGAATTACAATAGAGCTTTGATTTTGATAATCATTGTATTAACTTGAGCTATAGTCGTAGGATAGTTAAATCTGAAACTTAGTGAAAACGGATAGTTTGAAACCACTCATAAGACTTGGTCGAGTAATTGAGAATAGTCATTCAATAGGGAATGGTCGGTCGTTTGAATGAACCTAAGTTATCAATACTATAAGTAAGTATTGGTGATAATCACGAGTGTATACCCAAAGCAGTTATGAACCCTGGGGAACACAAACCCTAGTTATCCTTTAATATTACTCAACATCAGAATTTTGATACTTGTTTTTATTATTGATTTCTTTTAGAATCCCCGTATTTTGAAGTAACTACCTCACAAGTTCAATTACCGGCTATAATCCAGTTCTCCCTATTCCCTGTAGGTTCGACCCCAACCTCTAGTTGGGTTCTTTATTGACAATGTCCACTTCTCACTTCAGTAAGAGGTGTGGTTTGAGCGTTATCAAAAAGTGGCGTTGTTGCCGGGGAATACGGCTGAAACTAGGTTATTAGCTTGTAATTAACTTTTTGATAGTTATTTCCTTAATTACGTTTATTTTTGTGTTTTTTATACCCACGGGATGTTCTCTGGTGAATGCCAAGCACTCGGAGTAGAGGAGATCCCCTTGTTCCACTAAATCCGAAAATCAAAAGAGCACTGCATAGAATGGAGAACCACGAGAAAAGAGAAGCCCGCATAGCTGAAAATGCTAGGCAAGCCGAGCTAGCTCGGCAAGCTGCACTACAAAATGTGGAAGATGAAAGAGATGAGGTGGTAAATGTTGGTCGACAAGGAAGGGGCAACAGAGCTCATAGATTTTCCCCTCAGTTCTTTATTGATGATGATGACCCGGATATTGATGAAGTCGGGTCGACTGGAGCAATTGTGCCACCACCACTTCCCGCTGGGGCTAAATTCGACATTACGAGCACCATGATTCAGTTGATAAACATGAAAAGGGTGTTCAGTGGCCACGCAGCGGATGACGCCAACCTGCACTTAATGAACTTCATAGGAATATGCAAGGTGTACAGGTTACCCAGAGTAAGCCAGGATGTAATACCACTCAGACTCTTCCCCTTTTCTCTATCAGGGGAAGCTATTTTATGGTTATCGGAGTTTCCCAATGATTCCATAACCAACTGGAGGGAGCTAAAATAGGACTTTTTGGAGAGATTCTTCCCCCCATCTAGGATGTTGCAACTAAAGGATGAGATCTATAATTTTCGACAGATTAAGACTGCGGCACTTCATGAAACTTGGTTGAGATTCAAAAAGAAGTTGAAAAAGTGCCCTGACCACAAAATCCCAGATGATAGTTTGTTGGAATTTTTTTACAGGTCTCTGAGCAATAGCACCAAAGCTGTAGCAAACACGATGGCTGGAGGAGTATTGATGAGTCACACCTGGGAGCAAGCTGCCACCATTCTTGACAGGGTGACTAAGACAAACAGGGCCTAGCATACGAGGGAGGATGATGCAGTGGCAGGCACATATGCTGTTGGTTTGACTGCAGACCAACAAAGAAAAGAAGAAGAGCGCGACCGGGAGTTGGCTCATTTGCACACATCATTGGACTTGCTGACAGAGCATATTATGGGAGCCGAAGTCAAATAGGTCAATGTAGTGGGTACTCCAGTAAGGGAGCCAGGAGGTGATCACTCTTGATTTTGAGGAGGAGGCCAACTTCTTGGATAGCCAGGTGGCAGGTTTCTGAACCAACGCCCAAGCGTCTAGACAAGACAATTGGCACCAAGGTTCTAGAAATCAAGGTCATAACTAGTATAGAGACAACTACAACAGAAATGGGTTCAGAGACAGGAGCCGAGGTCGTGAGTGAGAAGGAGATTGGAGGCGAAATGATGGATACCGCAATACCGGGCTAGATTCTATGTGCCTCCCAATGCACAAGAAAGGGAGGCTGGGAAATCAAAGTTGGAAAGCATGATAGCCGAGATGTTGAAGAAGGTGAGGTCCACTGATGATCAGCTGAAGGAGATCCGAGATGACTTGTCAAGTATGGGTCAGAAAGTGGAATCTCATTCTACCGCCATCAAGCAGATTGAACACCAACTTGGACAACTATCAGCATCAATGAACCCTAGACAAAAGGGTACACTACCTAGAAACATTGTCCATAATCCAAAGAACGATGCACATTGTATGGCGGTGATGACTAGGAGTGGTAAAACCACAGTTGACCCCCCGTTTCCAGTTGAAGTTAAGCGAAACAAAGAGAGCATAATGAAGGATGATGATATAAGTGCTGAGAGAGAGAATGGTGAGTTGCAAGAGGCCCCGAGAGGTGAGAAGGAACCTGACATGGATCA
Organism: Datura wrightii; assembly: GCA_035772735.1. Lineage (NCBI taxonomy): Eukaryota > Viridiplantae > Streptophyta > Magnoliopsida > Solanales > Solanaceae > Datura > Datura wrightii. The sequence continues at coordinate 187,832,122 of JASDFA010000018.1, read as the reverse complement.
AGGGGCAACACAAGTGCATAAAACTATCCCACGAACACTACCACCATTTCCCCAAAGGATGAAAAAGAAGGTGGAGAATGGTAAGTTCCAGAAATTCCTTTCCATGCTTAACCAACTGTCTATGAACATACCATTGGTCGAAGCCTTAAAGCAGATGCCAGGATATGCAAAGTTTATGAAGGACCTGGTGACGAAGAAGAGATATGTAAGCTTTGAGCCTGTTGACAATGTGCATCACCACAGTGCCATAGCTACAACGGTCCTAGCACAGAAAAAGGAAGACCCAGGTTCCTTCACTATACCATGTATGATTGGAAGTGTCGAGTTTGTAAGGGCACTCTGCGATCTGAGAGCTAGCATAAATTTAATGCCCTTGGTTGTGTTCAAGAAATTAGGATTGAGAGCCCCCACACAAACCAACATGCGGCTACTGATGGCCGACAGAACAGTTAAGAAGCCGGTGGGCATCCTGATCGATGTGCTTGTCAAGGTAGATAAATTTATATTCCCAGTAGACTTTGTGATTTTGGATTGTGAGGTTGATTATGAGGTCCCCATCATTTTGGGGCAACCATTCCTTGCAATCGGAAAAGCACTAGTAGATGTGGAAGCTAGCCTATTGAAGTTTAGGCTAAATCAAGAAGAGGTTACATTCAACATCTGCAAGACAATGAAGCAACCCAAGGAATTTAGTGTGATCTCAGCACTGGAGGATTAGTATGAATCACTTGATGAATTCTGAGTAGTCAAGAGATTTGCATCGTGCCGCGATATTAAATTAGGCGCTTCTTGGGAGGCAACCCAAGTGGTAGATTGGTAAAGTATGAGTAACCAGGCTACCTCCGTCGTGCCGCGACGTTAAATCAAGCGCTTCTTGGGAGGCAACCCAAGTTATTGAACTAATGTGTGCTCAGTGTGTAGGAAAAATTAAAAATAGGAGGCCAAAACATCAGCATCTATGGCTCACAGTACGACCTGTGATGAGATCGTACGAGCCATAGCAGCAGTCGTGGTGAGGTTCAAAAAAAATAGTCCCAAGATCTGACCTACGATTCACCCTACTGACTGTACCTTGATGATACGAGTCGTAGGATGCATGCATAGGTCGCCAGGTAAGTTTACTTCAAAAAGGGTTGCATACGAGTCCAAGGGACGAGCCGTAGGTACTTCCTATGACTCGTGGTATGAGTCGTGACGGGTTAAAACTGGCAATCTTACCCGACTCGACCCAAATTTTTTAAAATTTTCCCTCACCTATTTAAACCCCATAAACACCCTTTCCCACGTTTAAACACTCAAAAGCACGACTCACACCCACTTCTCCTACCCGTAACTCAACACCCCTGAAGAAAATCAACCCAAAATCTTGCTCGACCCAAGCTCTAAAAACCCTATTCGGTCATTCACAATTGATGAAGCATCAATCAAGTAAGTTTGTTATGTTAAACATTGCTAAGTGCTGTATAATGAGAATGATGGTCTTAAAACCCCTGTGAGTTAGTCACTAGGCTCAAAACTTGATTTTGAAAATAGACAATGATCAGGGTGTTGTATAAGGTGCTTCATAGACTAAAGAAATGCTAAATTCTTGATGAACTGAGGTTTTGAAGTTTAATGAGTTATGGGTAGTAGGTCAAAAAGGGAGGATTGGGCTTGGGTTAAATTGAGTCAATGATGTGCCTGGCCTTGGGGGGAAATCTGAGTACCCTGAAAATTGAAAAAGAACCTTTGCAAACTGAGAAAAGAAAATTTTAAAGGGGTATGAGGCACAGTACAGACCGTAGGTTGCCACTACGACTCGTACTGAGCAGTCGTACCACCAAACTGAACATGGTCTCAGAAAAATGTCCTTCTTACGACTCGTGGAATTGACCTACGGTTCGTACCATAAGTCGTGGAAAAATTCAGAAAAATAGCAATGTTGGGCTTCATCATATGACTCGTAATACAGATCGTACCTTTATGGTATGAGTCGTACCTGCAAGTTGTACTGACAAATGTTGCAACTCTGGGACTTCTCACGAGTCGTACCTTCATGGTATGACCCGTAGTGAGGACCCGTGATGAAATTAAGAATATCTCCTTTCTAATTCTTCTTTTTCAAAAATGGAATGCTAACTTCTTTCTCTACAAGTACAATGAAATTCAAAAGCAGGGAAGACAAAACAAAAGCCCAAAGGAGACTAATTAATGAACCAACTGACTCGGAGTCTGACAAGGTAGGAGACTGCTACATCCGCTCAAGCTCCACTAGGGTGAGAGAAAAGGCCTAAGCTGAAGCAACCACTACTACATTCGCTCAAGCTCCCTAGTCTGAGGAGGGAGTTAGAGAGGAACAAAAAAATTCAGGAAGTGACTCCAATGCTGAAGAAGGGTCAAGGGAGACCCAAAGTGGAGAAGAAAGCGGCAGTGAAGAGTCAAAGAAGGAGGCTCCTATTGTTGCACAAGAGCAGACCCTATTCAGGACAAGCCGTACAATCCGGTGGAGGGTTTCAGGAGCTAAAGAAATTTATGAGCAAGGCATCTCTCTCACCGCCAAGAATAAGCCAAGGATAAGCATCCAAGAAGAGCCGCGGATCCTCACAACCTCAATGAATGAAGTTGAGAAGATGAAGCAGATTTTTACCTTCTATGGTTTTGAGTGGATGGCCAAGACTCCAACACAGTACACAGAAAACATAGTTCGGGAGTTCAATGCCAACTACTTGGCCTCCATGGAGGTAAAGGCAAACGAAGGGCAGAAGATAAAAGACCAGCCTCGTCTGGAGAGTGTTATGGTACGAGGTCGAGAAGTTGATATATCCAAGCGGACCATTGCTCGATTTTTGTATAGCCCACAGTTCGTGCCTACCAGGATGATGCCAGAGTATGATTACAGGGTGGAGGCAATGAAGCAGATTAGATCCCTGGGTATGCTGGAGCGATAGAGACAGTTGCAATGGCTAGAAGGGGTGATTGCTGAGAACAAAGATGAAGCTGAATGGGTTATAGGTGGAAACAAGGTGACCAAGAATTCACTGAACTTCATTGCAAAAGCCTACTGGACACTAGTGTGCCATCGGTTATCACCTACAGTCAACGACAACACACTGAGTCCTGACAGAGCGTCTTTGGTTGCATGCCTCATGTCACGTTACCTCATCAATATTCTGAGGATCATAGCGGATGAGATATGAGACCGGGCGGTGGGAGTAAGTACTACTATCCCATTCCCGAGTCTTGTTTTCAGATTATGTATGGAGATAGAAGTTCTACGGGGTGACGAGCGGTTGATTGGAGGCCAAAGGATTGCAGATATAGGCCTTATCAGGATGAAACGAACCTGGTAAGCAGATCCAAAAATCCCATAACTACAACCCAGCCAACAGGGGACGCATAGGTGAATGTCCCAATCACACAGGAGCAAAGCGAGACACAGGCTACAGACGTCGGTCATTCATAGTCAGCTCCCAGCACCTTAGTTGCACCACTGCCTAGCATGTAGGCCGAGACACCAGTAGGATATACTTTGGTACCACGGGATTTCCTCCAAAAGCTAGCAAAATGATTGACCATGGCGGAGCGAAAGATTCAGGCGATGATGGACAATGTAAAACCATGGGTCAATTCAGAGATAGAGGCAGCAACTCAAGCTCTACATGCTCTCCTAGATAGTTTTGACAACCGATTCAATGTAAGGATGGCGGAGCAGACAGATTTTAGTAGTATCCATGCGGAGTTGGGGGCTCTTCGGAGCCAAGTAGTTGAGTTGTCATCACGACAACCAACAGTTTTAGCAGCCCCCACTCTTCTGAACCTAGATGTCGAGCTTGACGAGGACATTGATTTGGTGGCATATTGGGAGCCAACCATAGCTGTTGATAAAGCTAAGAAGAGAGTTGATGAGGAGGCTAGCGAGGAAAGTTTGAGAAAGAAGAGAAGGACAGAAAAGAGCGCAAACGGGCTAGAGCAGAGAGCATGTGAACTCATGACACGCATATTTCTGAGCTGCATGAGAGAGCTAAAGGAGCAGAAAGCTTCACCATACCTCAGCCCGAGCTTGCCCGTGGCCATGACCCTTCGGGAGAGCCACATTCAGCCCCGACAATTTCAAAGGTCGTCCAAGCGGCCATGACTACTGAGGGAGGGGACCACTCCCCCTATTGACACATAATTGAGCACACCGGCCACCACTAGTGCCACTACTACAGCAGAGGTACCACCTCCGCGAGATGAAGGAGCACCTAGTGCGCCACAAGAATGTTCTCTTCCCTATGTTCTTCTAAATGATGCTTCGGGGATGAAACTTACTTTTCAAAAATGGGAGGGGGTGTACTTGTGATTTTTGAGATTTTTGGTTCGTCTGAGGTTTTTTATTGACGTGTTTCTTATCCCTCAGGCATGCTATCTACTAGAACCAGCATGTGTAGGATTTTTATTTTTTTAGTTTGTGATTTTTTCAATTAGAAAGTAGCTTAGGAGTACTCAGCCAATAAAAATGCACTAGTTTTGATTTTTTTAAAAAATTGACCCTATTTAAAAAATTTTGATGCATTACTATGTATTTGTGACAACATGCATGATTGTTGTGGATCTTTTAATGTCATTTAGTTTATCAACATGAGTAGTTTTGTTAAGCCATGTATAAACCAGACAGGTGAGGTGACAATAGTTCATGTACCATATGTGAGTGAGGTATAGTAGTCAGTTCGGTATTGTGTTGAAGATCTAGAACTTGTTTGGTTGGTCTTTGCATAGGCTAATGATGGTTGATTAGAATATGATCATAGGCCATTTTTTTGTTTATCTCACTTTGGCCTATATTACCCTACCAAAAGTTGCATGAATCCCTTGATCCCAAGTTTGAGCCTTAATAGACCATGATTTCTTTGATTTACCGATTAACTGTACGCATTTTTTTTGTAATGAACCTGTTTTGGCCCTGGCTCTTCCTTGGATATTGTGAACCTCAACATAAGCAAAATGCTTAAGTTGAGGGTGGCTAGAGTAGGGGTGCGTAAAAGGTGGGAACAGAAGAAAGGAAAAGAAAAGAAAAGAAAAAAATAATAGTGAAGAATGAAGTGTGGTGAGATGATGAAAAGAAGAGATGAAAAATGCTAAAAATATTGAAAAAGAAAGCCAAAGGAAATTTGAAAATGCTGAAAAAAGTTGAAAACTCACCACACCCATGCAAATATGTATAAAAAGGAGAGAAAGGGAAGAAAATGGAATGAAAAAAAAGGGGCGGGGGTGAAATAGGTGAATGGTGTATCCAATGTATGTAGTGCCAAGAAAGGAATAGTCACTTATAAAATCTTTCATCTTTACCATGTCTAGCCCTGAGCCTACATTACAAGCCATATCAAGTCCTATAGTGATCCTAACCCGACCATCTGATAAACCAAAGCAGAGAAAATAAAGGCAAGTCTATGGTATCTAACACATAATACTTGTAACTTATTTGTGAGAGTGAGTTCCTTACTTGTTTAGTCCCATATTATATTTGACATCTCATATCTGAGTGGGGACTTCATTTGTGTGAGGGTACGTGGATCATGTTTGCTTTTACCATTGGTCTATGTGGAAAATATTGGTGATGACTTGATTGCTTGTTGATAGATGAATGACATGTTTTGATCCCTGTTTGTGATGTTTTGAGGTTGCTTGTAATACATTAGCTGATGTTGTTCCATGAAAAAGGGTTAATAGAGTTTGTATAGAAAGTGCAAGTTTGTTTGAATATTAGTTGTAGTATCTTAAGTCTATTTTCTAATTGAGTATCATGTTTTAGTTTTTTTTTCTTTGCCTGAGGACATGCAAAAGTCTTAAGTTGAGGGTGTTGATGTGATGTGGATTTACAACACTATCGACGCTCAAAACTAAGAAAATAGCATGGACATAGGTGTGTTTATGTGGATATAAGGCACTTTTCCTTTGATTGCAGGATAAATTAGTGTTGAATCTGAAAATTGCAAAACAAAGCCTAAAAGATGCAAAATATGCTCAGATTGCAGACCACAGTACGAGCCGTAGGAAGGACCTACGAGTCGTACTGATAGTCGTGAAAAGTTGAAGAAGGCTAAGTTGAAGAGATGCAATGTACGAGTCTCAGTACGAGTCGTACCAAGCTGGTAGGAGTCGTGGTGATGAAATCGTGAAAAGATCTAAAACAATTGCATAAGGTGCTGACACCTGCTACGAAAAGACAACACGAGCCGTGGGAAGAAGGTACGAGTCGTACCATGACGGTCGTGATGAATTTTAGAAGAATTTAAAAGCTTCAGAAACAAACCAAGGGAGCTCGGTACGGGTCATCTCGAGGCCTGGACGGGGTACTAGCTGAAGATGGTGCTGGTGCTATAGACTTGTGCTGAGACTGCTTGTGAGGCCCACCTCCTGGCCTCAGCTGAGAGAACCTATAGCTATCAGTCCTGTCCCTCTTGGCCTCTCTCTCCCTCATGTGAGCTGCCTCCATCTTCTAGGCATAAAGGACTATATGGGAATAATCCATATCCTGGTGAAGCATAGCTGTCTTGCAGTCTTGTCCAAATACTCGGCTACTCCGTGCATGAATCTACTCACTCGCGCCCTCTGGTCCACCACTAACTCTAGGGCATACTTTGACAAGCGAGTGAACTCAAATGATTACCCTAACACTGTCATCTTTCCCTATCTGAGGTTGATAAACTCTGTTGCCTTCAACTCCCTCATCTCCCGAGGGAAAAACCTTTCAAGGAAGGCCATGTGGAACTTGTCCCAACTTATAAGGCCCGCTCCTGCTACCCTATTGTCTCTCCATTGCTTGTACCATATGTGGGCGATCCCCTTGAGCTGATAGGTGACCAAATCAACACACTCCCCACTTGCCACCCCCATAACCTGGGTGACCTTCAAGATCTCCTCGATAAACTCGTGTGGATCCTTGTCCACCTTAGAACCCGTGAACTCGAGAGGGTTCATCCTCAAGAAATCTCTTACCCTTGCTGCCGCCGCATTCCCATTCTGAGGGTAATGCGCCACTGTCTGATGATGAACCTGGGAAGCCATGGCCTGCCCCCAGCATCTGAATGGCTGTCCTAAACTCAGCATGGGTAGCTGGCTCTGGTGCGTGCTCCTCACGAATAGGTGGGGCTGGTCGATGCCCATCACCATTGTCTCCCTCATGATCATTGTCATTGCCATTCCTTCAGATGTTCACTAGGTGTGGAGGCATGATTTCTGCAAATGTGAATAACACGAATTAGAAGGATAGAAAGACTTTTCATGCACGACATAGATCATAACGGAAGGGAACATTTCCTAAATGTCTAGTAGCCTCATCATCATAGGTGTGGGCCGCTTCACACCCATGAGAAAGACTCTACCTAACGCGGCTTTCAGACTCCCTAGGACACATCAAACCTATGGCTCTAATACCAAGTTTGTCACGACCTGAGAGTACACTCGGATCGTAAACATGGGACAAGGAGCCCCGAGAGACCCCAAGTTGACCTATGGCATGAGCATACATCTAAGTCATTCACATGAAGCGGAATACTTAACATGATAACATGATATAGAGGACATCATGACATGAAATAGAAAATACGACGATACATGATTCACATATAACAACTGAATTCTGCATATAGTTTGAAAAGCCTCTAGTAATGATAGATGGGTTGATGGGACAATACCCCAACTAACCCTAAGTACTGAAATTGAAAGAAGCTAGAATCTGAACATAAGGCCCTCGAAACATGAGGACTCACCAATACAGAATGAGAGCAAAAGCCGGGAGCAAGCTAAGATCGAGGCTGAACTTAAGAACCGGTTCCTGTATCATAAAACGATACAGCATAGAAAGTATGCGGGTCAATACTTGGAATGTACCGAGTATGCAAGGTATATAAAACAACATTTAAAAAAATAAAATTCATAAGAGTAGGAAATCATGATCGTAAACACTGAAATTATAAGTATACCATAAGGCTCAAGGTTTTCTAAAACATTCGTAAACCTGTCATAATTGTAACATGGGAGAAATCACTTCATAAACATAATCATAACATGCATGAAAACAATGAGGAACATTAGGAGATTTCTATAACCGACATACCTCATATGAGCATGCATGGAGCCCGACCTGTAAACCTAGTTGGGAGGTCGTTCATGCCTTGCCAAGGGTAGAAAAATGAAAGGCATGATATCACTCATGAAGACCCTGTAGGGCATAGGGGACAGTCATTGAGGAGGTCCCAAACATAACCGACGGTGGCACGTAGTTTTGTGATTCGGGGCATAACTTGAGCCCCGAACCTACTCAGTGTTAAGTATTACTCCCAAAACATGCAATGTGCTCATATAAATTCATACATGACATGCATGGCTAGTCAAATCGTGATAATCATAACATGCTTGAGAACTCGTAAGACTAGCCATGAACGGGCCCGTGGGTCGGCCAAAATCTTAATTCATGAATCATAATCAACATGTGGGCATTGCCCAATATTCATACATACTTGAAATACTTGAATTTATAGAAAATATGGTCATATTAACATGGGTAATTGAAAACATGCCTAAGATTCGAAAATTCATATCATGCTTGAAGGATCACCATAACTATGAACTTCAATAGAAAACCTCATGATTGGGCACTTAAGATTGTTAAACATTAGATCAACAAAACATTGACTAAAATAAGTAAAAACAGCCCAATAACTCGAAAACTATAATTTAGACATGCTACAACGTATTCATATCGATTTTGGAAGAATCATGCAATGGGGTTAAGGCCCATAAGAATTTAGTAATCATAACCATAGATTAGGGAGAAATTGGGCATGGGTGGGGACTAAACCACCCATTCAAAATCCTACATACCTGAAAAAACTGATTATAATCTTTTCTTGAAAGCCCAATATGGAATTTAGAGGAATTGAGGAAGAACACCTTGAATCACCCTCTAATCTCTTCTCGATACTCTTGCATGCATGAATGAGGCTTAACATGAACTTAACCCCCTTAATAGACCCCATTCAGACCTTAAAACGACATAGTTTAGGCCTTAGGAGTTTAGAAATTATGAAAACACCCTTACTAAAAAGGCAGAAATTTCTGGTTGCCAGTCCCTACGAGGGACCTCACGAGTCGTTGCCAAGGGGCACGACTCATGGTCGGGATCTGTCATGCTCACTGCCCAAAATCACTTAGAGGACCCCACGAGGGACCCCACTAGTCGTGGTGGCTGACCACAACTCGTGGTCACCACCCGTGATCCCCACTACCCAAAACCTTGACCAACCATACACTCCAACCCACAGGTGACCTCACGAGTCGTGAGGTCTGACCACGACCCGTGGTCATCATCCGTGGCCTTCACTGCCTTCCCAACCTTTCCAAACATCTAAGGCAGACCACGGGGGACCTCATGAGTCGTGAGGTCTAACCACGACTCGTAGTCATGCCCGTGGCCTCCTCAACCTGAGCCTGTCAACCTCGCTGACCACGAGTTACCTCACGACTCGTGGTCACTCATCACGACCTACCTCACGGGTCGTCCTGAGGTCTGGTGTGAATTTTCATTTTTTCTCCATTTTGACTCGCGGGTCTGATCCTTGGGTTCCCGGGGTATAACATAAACCCATTCCCCCGTACTAGTACCCGACCTACTGCCATTAGCAAGGTTAGGATTTTTTATTTTTTCAATTAAATTTTTATTGTTAGATTTCATTGTTATTGTTATTGTTAAATTATTATATTGTTAATGTTATTATTAGAATTATTAGATTTCATTATTAAATTGTTAGATTTTATTATTAGAATTATTAAATTATTATGTTCATGTCAATATTATTGATAGAATTATTAGATTTCATTGTTAAATTGTTAAAATTATTAGATTTCATTGTTATTGTTAGAATTGTTAGATTTAGTTGAAACATTGTTAGATTGTTAGATTTCATTGTGTTTGAAACTTTGTTACAAGTTAAGTTAGAAATTTATCAAAAATATTAATTAAAATAAAATGAATTTGTCCACTAATTTAGTTTTTATAAAATTTTAGTAATTAATCGATATGAATGTGTTAGTTAATTTGAAATTTGTAAATTTAGTTTAATTTAGGTTCTTGATATTGTTATATAGATTAATATTTAAATTTAATAATTATTAAAATGTAGATTAATAATATAATATTTATGAAAATTTTATATTCATAATTCAATAATTAAAAAATTTATTATTACATATTCAAATTCCTTAACCACATATAATTTTAGTAATTAATTATTGAATATTAGTTCAACAATTAAATCAAAATTCGACTTACTTTTGGAGGATGTTTGTTGGATAATTAGTAACCATTAAACAATAAAATTTAATTATCAATATAAATTAATTAATCTAAATTTTTATGTAATCTAAAATATCTAAATTTTCATAGATGAATCATCATTTGTAGATGTATGATAGAACTAATGCAAATCGTAGGGGCATGAGAGATGAATTTGTTGAAGTTGTTAGAGGACTTATCAATCATGCAATGTCACTATACAATTTTTAAACTGATGGGTTGACTAGGTGTCCTTGTAAATACAATAGTATAAAGTTTTTTAAACTTGATAAAGTTACAGTTCTATTTACTGTTATGGGTTTAAGCCTAAATATTTTGTGTGGACTGATCAGGATGAGAATGATAAAGAGAATGATATATTTTATAATTTGACAGTGGGTGAATGTAGTAGGTCTACACATGATCAAGGTAGTGTTCAACATGATAGAGTGCATGAAATTATCAATGACACATTCGGGATACAATATGGGATGAAACCCAAATAGTATTTCGAAGAATTTCCAATGAAGAAGCAACGCGCTTCTACCAACAACTAAAAGAGGCTAGTCATCCACTATGTGTAGGGAGTCCGTATTCTGAGTTGTCCGTTGTAGTTAGATTAATCAAATCAAATCAGATTGGATTGTTCCTCAAGCTGCTATGGATTCTATGGTTAGTTTTTTAGGAGAACTAGTTAACCTTGAGTTGAACATACCACTAAGAATTTCTATCAGGCAAAGATATTAATTTTCAAATTAGGATTGTCGTATGATAGAATTCGTTACTGTAAAAATGGTTGCATGTTGTTCTATAAGAATGATGGTGATGTAGAAAATTTTAAAAGTTTTGTGGACATGCTCATTTTAAGTAGACTCCTGGGGAAAGTTGGTTCCAGTTAATGCAATGCATTATTTACATCTTATACCTCGGTTGCAGAGGTTGTATGAGTCAATGAGTACTGCTCCTCACATGAGATGGCACCATAAGAATTGAAGGGCTCCTAGTGTAATGTCTCATCCATCAAATGGAGAAGTTTGGAAACACTTTGACAGAACTTATCCTGATTTTGCTAGTGAATCAAGAAATTTTAGATTAGGCTTGTGTGCAAATGGTTTCACACCATTCTCTATTTCTGCTGCACCCTACTCTTGTTGGCCTATATTTCTTACTCCATATAATCTTTTACTTGAAATGTTTATGACAAGTCTCTATATATTTCTAAGTTATATTTTTCTGAATCTCCGTAATCCAAAAAGTTTGATAGATGTTTATCTGCAACCTTTGATAAATGAGTTAAAATAATTATGGTATGAAGGTGTAGTGATTTATGACATATCAACTAAGCAGAATTTCTTTTTGCGTGCTTGTTTAATGTGGACTATAAATAATTTTTCTGCATATGAAATGTTGTCTGGTTGGATGACTGCTGAAAAATTAGCTTGCCCGTATTGCATGAAAAATAATAAAGCATTCACATTAAAACATGATCGTGAAAATTCATGGTTTACAAGTTACAAAAGCTACACCTTCTATACTTCCTAAATATGATGTTGGACATAATTGAACAAAACAGAGCATATTTTCAGAGTTGTCATATTGGAAGGACAACCTTCTATATCTTTATGTGATGCACATTAAAAATTATTTTGATAATTTATTCAACACAGTGATAGATATTAAGGGTAAGACAAAAGATAATTCAAAGGCCAGAATGGACTTAAATGAATACTGCATAAGAAAGGAATTATGGCTGCATGAAACACACAATAATAAACTATTAAAGCCCAAGGTGAGTTTTTCATTCATATTGAATGAAGAACATGAGATTTGTGAGTGGGTTAAGAATTTGAGGATGCTCGAGGGCTACGCTTCAAATTTGAGAAAGTGTGCAAATATGGATGAAGGGAAGTTCGTGGTATGAAAAGCTAAATTTTGATTCCTATTGAATTTAACCAGCTACCTGATAGGATATGGAAGTCAATCGTAGAGGTAAGATATGAAACAAGTGAGGAGGAAGAGTAAGAGAATGATGCAAATGAAACAAGCAAGGAGAAATATGGGAGAATGACGATTAGCAAGTTGGTTTATTTTTTTAAAGTAATTACTATATTTAATAATTGTATTATTTTTTAATTATATATTCAAATGTAAACTTGTATGCAGATGTCGTTAGGTGATGCTGATCGAGGTCATAGTGGTAGGGGTGGTAAATCGAGTAAGAGTAGTAGGAAAACACATAGGAGACCACTAGATTCTAGCGCCGTCTCGGGTGGTCTTTCAACTACTCCACATACACATTCTTCTCCACCTCTTTCCTATATCACCTATGGCTTTGGGCATCCGGCACATTCTTTTGTGCCTCCATTTCCTACTACTTCTCACACTTTCATGCCTATACCTGACATTCTTCCACCACGGGGACACTCGATGTATTCATCGTCTGGTACTCCTTTCCTGAGTGGATTATACTCTCACTTGTCCAACTTGCAACTCAGAGATAGCAGCTCTGAGTCAGACTCACAGGGTACTTATAGTACTCCACCCTTGATCCAATTGTATAGAGCACTGGCACCGTCACCAGCACCAGAACCATCACATTACTGACACTAGCAGATAGAGATCCATAGCCAGGAGATACAGACAGTTTCGGTAGAGTGGTGATCGTGCCTGATGGATGTGGGTAAGTTTGTTTTTGCTTTTTATTTAGATTTATAATATTTAATCTTAATATTATATTTATGACTTGACATGTTTATTGTCAATTTTATAGATTCTGTTCAAGAAAATAAAGAGAAAATACTCTAAGGGAGAGCATTCGGAGGTTTTATGATCGACCTTATTTGAGTTGGAGTGAAATACCACATCAGATACAACAAGGCATATTTAATCTATTTAAGGTATACAAATTAGTTATTATTTGCTAAAATTCTTCTTTGACTATTGATTATTATATATCATCTAAGACTATTGATCATTTGGTTGCAGACATTGTGCACTTGGCTTCCTCTGTACGATAAGACAATAGCTACTAACTTCGAGAGGGAGGATAGTTCTAGGATGTCCGATTGGTTTAGAGATGCTAGATTAAAGAACAAGAAGCCTGATTGGATGCTATCTCATCTTTACGGGGAGCTTATGAAATATTGGAGCACGCCAGAATTTAAGGCAAAGTGTGAACAGGCGAAGAAGGCCAGGAGGGAAGGGAAGGTGGATCGTCGCACACTGAGAGTACAAAGAGCCAAATGATGATGGCTAGAGAATTGGTAAGTGATTATTATATTTAATACTTACATAAATTTTGATTAAATTTTATATATTAGCTAACTTTGATTACATTTTGTTTGCAGGCCAAAAAATTGGGTCATGATTGACTCAGGAGGAGTTATTTCGGGCTATCCACGTAAAGAAAAAAAAGAACGAGCTGAATTCGGACACATGAATCAAGCAAAGAGCTGAACAAGCCTATGTAAGTCAATACAACTTACATATAAATAATAATATATTAAGTTTAATTTGAACAACCATATTATACTTACTTTTATTTTTAATTATGCAGATGGATTATCAATAGCTCTTGTCTGAGTACAGCCAGACTTAGGACCCAGATTCCGCCGGATGTCGCTTTCCAGATTTGGACTGAAAAAATGGCCGGAGGGAGACAAAAGGGGAGAATCTATGGTCTAGGATCTAGGAACCTAGTTCAACGAATTCAGTCCGGACAGGAAGGTATCAACTCTTTTAGCCAGGCCGAAGTGATTGATGGTGTCCAGATCGCTGCTATGTCGCAGAAGATCGAACACCTTACACATGCCTTGGCAGATGCCAAGGCAAGACACATTGCAGAGAGTAAGACAATGTGTCATATCATCGAGGATCTCAAGGCATAAGTAAATAGTCTCCTTACTAGTGAAGTGCATAGACGACGTGCCCATTATCCTCCTACCTCAGATGAAGATGGGGGTTCGACTGATGATGAAAATGTCGAAGAGATACCTTAGTTGTTAGAATTATTGAATATTGAAAACAAACTTTGTACATACATATTGATGTTTTTAAATTTTGTTGACTTTGTAGATAATTTTGGTGGATATTTAGTATTGTTTTGATGTTTTAATTCGATAATTACTATGTTGTTGATGTTGTTGTTAACATGAAATTGTTTTGGCAGCAATAAGTGCTGAATAGTAGCTGTTACTGAATTGCATTTTAATTTGACAGGTGGAAAATATAGAAATTACAAGTTTATGCATCTGGTTCTTTTACAGAAAATCAATGGACAACATAGGTAAGGCCGTCGGTTTTATGCAAAAATACCAGATGCAGAAATCCAGAAAATTAATGGACAATCGATACTGTGCGTCAGTGTGTTCTTAGATATAAAGACCATACTGATGGACACCGTCGATATTTTTTAATTTTTTAATAAAAAATAATTAATTGAAAAAAATCGAGGGTGTCCGTCGGTAAATTATTTTTTTTCTCGTAGGGTGGCATTTAAAAAATCCACCAAATTAAATTTTATTAAATTGACGGATGTCCCTCGGTAATAACAGATATTGTACGTCGATTTTTTGATTCTGACAAGCCAAATTCTGAGGAATCTTTGTCTGTCGAGTCATCGATTTTGACCAAAAAATCAACGTTGTCCGTCTGTTTTGGCCCTCATTTTTTGCCAATTTTTTGTAGTGACCCTCGCTGTCTCCTCCCCCATTTCAATACAACATATCCTCACACCAACGTACTATCTCCACCATAAAAAATATATAAAACAGCCCCTACACAAGGTAATTTACCTGAAACACCATAACCACATGTTAAACTCACGGCTCTCGATTACCATCTCATGAGTTCTTAACAACATTACAATAATATGGAGTTCAACTTGGCAAAAGGGCTACCATACTTCCTCAACTTCTAATCACATGTTCTCTTAGCTATATATAGTAAACCAAAATCATGAGTACTTTGACTTACCTCAAGCTCGGAGAAAGCTGAAATTTTTCAAGGACTCTTGAGGAGAAAAAGGGCGCTAGTTGGAGCTTAAGAGAGAGAAGAGGAAGCTTCTAATTTTTTAGATTTTTGCCAGCTATAAAATGTATCTTTTTGGGAATAAATATGACCTTATAAAGGTTCACCAAAATCGCCTAATTTGACCTTTGGACCTAAAATGGATCAAGTATTTGGGTCAAATATTATGTCAAGTTTGCCTTCAATTTGGACTTCAAATTGATCCAACTTTTTGGCCATCTTTGTCTTTATTTTTGGCCCAGAATTTTGTCAACATTGGTGGCTGATTTATATTTCATTTAGGGCTACCATTTGATCTAGTTGGTAATGCACCTACTTGGCCCTTTAATCACCTCTTTTGGGCCTTAACTTATTCCTCTTTTGGATCTTAACTTGTAGCTCCTTTGGGCCTTAACTTGATGGGCTGTTTTTGGGTAGATTTGGTGTCATTATTTTGAGCCAATTTCAAGCTTCATTTAGGCCATTATTAAGTCTAATAGTCCATGTAGTTGCTGCTTCGAATCGGCCCTCGTAACTTGGTTCATTTGATGTAAGCAGGTGACGCATCTACTCGTCACCTTGTGACTTGATAAGTCAAGCAAGCATATTATTTATGTTATCCTCTTTCCAAACATTTATCCTTAGCCTTTTACTTAACATTTATATACATTTGGTCATCCCAACTCTTGGCTCAAATATCACCTCATCATCTCGAATTTAAATGTCTTTATCAGTATTTACTTAGTTGTATGTGCGTTGAAAGATATAAAGTATTACAAAACTAAACCTTTAATTAAAAATAAAAAAATACTTACCATTTTATCATAAATATTAATGATAAGAAACAAATTTTTAGATATTTCATTATTGCAGTATGGCAGGTCGCCAAGCTAACAACTAGCAAGTGTATTGAATATGGACGGTAGTATAAAGTTAAAACTGAATCCTCATCCTTAGAAATATATAAGGACGAAATAATTACAAATTAAGTATCTTTAGATATTAACTTAAAAGAAATACATAAGGACGAAATAATTACAAAGTAAATATCTTTAGATATTAATTTAGAATGTAGATCTAAATATAAGAGATATGAATCGTGAAAGAACTAATTAGTATAACATATGTTGTGGAATTTCACTGACTTTAAATCTTAAATATGAGATGCGCTTTAATAAATATTTTATGATAGTTCAGATAAGAAATTTATGTATCTGATAATTCATATATGAAAATCATAAAATTAAAATATTTTACATGTAAATATCTTTAGATATTAACTTTAGAATGTATATCTAAATAAATGTCACGATCCGAACGAAGGCCCGGCTCGTAACACCGAACAAGGAGCACCGAGAGACTCCAAGTCGACCCATGGCATAAAACATACATCTAATTCAGTCAAGAAACTGAATAGTCAACAATATCATAGCGGGAGTCTAAGCTCAAACATAACATCAGAGAATATAATCTGAAGCTGAGTACATACATATGTCTGAAAAGCATCTAAACATGACGAGTTGATAGGACAAGACCCCAACTAACTCAAATAAACTGAAACTGAAATACATATAAGAAATCTGAATAGTCTAGTCCTCGGGAGATGAGGACTCACCAACATGAACAATGAAATCTCAAAAGACGGACTATGAGCGGGGCTGAACCTGAGAGCTGGGTGCTGTATCATGAAACGATACAGCATAGAGTATGCGGTCAGTACGTGAAATGTACCGAGTATGTAAGGTAAATAAAACCGCTAAAGTAAGTAAAATCATTTAAAGACAATGCATAATGTAAACATAAACATTAAGAATTTGAGAGTAGGGCTTGCATGCATTCTTTCTGAAATCATGATCTCTTCATAACATAACATAACATAACTTCATGACATCATAACTGAATTGATTGACTCAAAGCTAAATTCTGACATTTATAAGTAAAGCTGAATATTGAGTCAAACCTGCTTTAGAACATGCATATATATATAAATCTCATGAGTAATTAGATATGCATATTTGAAATCATGAGGAACAATGGGAGACTCGTCTTTTTAACCGACATACCACAATAGAGCTTACATGGTCCCAACTATCACACTCAAGTGGGTAAAGCCGTACAAATCCTTGCCAGGACTAGGGACGATACTATGATATCGATATCAAGCTCGTGCGCCATTAGGGCCGGGATAGCTCACAAGGAAGGTCCTGAAGCAATATATAATAGTATCAACCTACGTTGGCGCGTAGTTCTGAGACATAGGGTGATCGACCCTTAGCCTGCTCGGTGCTAGACATTACTTCCGAAAATATGCATATGCTCTACATCATTTTATAATGAAGCTCAACGTCGTTTATTGACGAAGCTCAATACTCAA
This sequence comes from Datura wrightii, assembly GCA_035772735.1. Classification (NCBI taxonomy): domain Eukaryota; kingdom Viridiplantae; phylum Streptophyta; class Magnoliopsida; order Solanales; family Solanaceae; genus Datura; species Datura wrightii. The sequence goes on along the minus strand of JASDFA010000018.1, from coordinate 187,814,447 downwards.
ATACATCTCAAATATAAAATCATGCATATGAGAAGCTTTAGCTCAAAACATACCATAAGCTAAAAATATAATTGGGAGTCTTCGCTCCAAAACCATGTGGTAAGCTATGCATAGGAAAATTTTAACTCAAAACATACCACAATCTAAAAGTATAATTGGGAGTCTTCACTCCAAAATAATGTGGTAAGCTTAACTCGGGAAAATCATCATTCATACTTAACATGTGGGCATTGCCCAAAGCTTTATCATACTTAGAAATACTCAATTCTCATTGAAAACATAATTGTAAACATGGGTAGCTTCAAAACATGCTTTTCATTATATCATCTCATCATCATCATATATTCATCACAAATCTCATCTTTCATGAACATCTCATCAATGGGCTTTTAAATTTATAAAACTAGAAACATGATTTTAGATTGAAAACATTATAAAAAATTTCATGCTTTATAATTCAACAGTAGAATCATAATTAAATCATACTCATGTATAAAAACAGGAGATTCATTCATTTGGGTTAAAACCCCATAGATTAGACATAGGAATTCCATACTTTAGAGAGGGATTTGGCATGGGTGTGAAGGAAGTCACCCATTCATAACCCTACATACCTGTTGGTAGCAGATTCTTACAGTTCCTTAGATGCCCAATAGGAAATTGAAGAGAAATTGATGAATGCTAGGCTTGATCACCCTCTCAAGTCTTCTACCTTGCATGCATGAATGTATAAGGCCTAAAATGAACTTAACCCCTTTAAAAGTCACTATTCATAACTCAAAACGTCATAGTTTAGGCCCTAGGAACTATAGAATTACGAAAAAGCCCTCACTGAATTTGCAGAAATTAACTGTCAGGTGGTCCCAACGAGGGACCTAACGACTTGTCGTCAAGGGTCGCGACTCGTGGCTTAGCTCGTGGTCACTGCTTCTCAGGTCTTCAGGGCTCATAACGGGCAACATAACGACTCGTGGTCACTCACCATCCGTGAAGTGCACTGCCTGAGCTTCAACAAAAGCCTTCCCTACTTGACCACGACGCACCCTATGAATCGTGGGGATTGACATGGCTCGTGGGGTCCTCCCGTCAAGTGCACTGCCTCCCTTCTTCTCTTTTCTTTCCTTACCCACCCCACGACTGACCTAATGACTCGTGGGGTCTGACCACGAGTCGTTGTCACGCCAGTAGGGATCCTTTTTCTCAAACTTCCAAACTCCTCACTCGCCTCCCCACAAGTCACATCGCGACTCGTGGGCTGCACCAACGAGTCATCCCACGACTCGTTCTGTGCCTGGTGCCAGTTTTTAAACTTTTCTCCATTTCAACTCTGGGGTCTGATCTTTGGACTTTTGGGGTATAACAATAAAAGAGATATGAATCGTGAAAGAACTAATTAATATAACATATGTTGTGGAATTTCACTAACTTGAAATCTCAAATATGAGATGTGCTTCAATAAATATTTTATGATAGTTCAGATAAGAAATTCACATATCTGATAATTCATATATGAAAATCGTAAAATTAAAATATTTTAGATATATTTTTTACCATTCGCTCTTTTTCTTTAAAAACAAAAATTTAAATGTCTTGTAAGTAATATTGTTGTTCAATTAAATGGTTTGTACAATTTGACAGAGTTGCACCTACATATTTGATTTAATAAAATTAAGCATATAGTCCACGCTAAAAAAGATCTTTAGGGTAGGTTGTAATATTGGAAATTTCAGTTAATAATCTATATATACATAATATTAAAAGTGTGAAAATCCTTAAAAATATTGATTGAATCCTTTGCCCTTTATAAAAAAATTTCACAATAGACAAAATTGTCATTTACTATTTTTACACAATTATTATTTAAAATTATGTCATTACATTATCATATTATATTATATTTTTTATTTGTGGCATAACTCTATTTTTTAAAGAAAAAAAATTCACCAAATTTTCACCATCAAATTTTTTTTCCTTTTTCATAATCACGAAAATTTATTTTTTCCTTTCTTAGGATAGCTAATTTTTAAAGAATTTTTTTTTCTTTTTTGATAAAAAAAAATTCCTTTTTTTAAAAGTCACGAATTTTTAAAATTTTTCCCCTTTTTGAAGTCACAATTTTTTTCTCCTTTTTTATATTTTTTTTCCATTTTTGATCGTCCCAAATTTTTATAAATAGTACCCTAATTTTTTTACACTTTCAAATTCTTTTTGGTTTATCAATCCTTCTACTTTTATAAAAAATAAATTATAATTACATAATTTAATTCATAATTCTTTTACATTAATACCTCTGATTCAATCTCCAACTTTGTATGTTTTATGTTAATCTATCTTTTTCTTCTTTCATATTGTGATTTGTTTTCATGTTGCGAATTTAAAAAAGACAATAGAAATAGCTATGTCAACTCAATTTGTTTATATTCAAAATAATTTAACTTAGATTGTCTCCTTTAGTTGAGTCTAATATTGACACTATTTTATCTCCTTTTGTTGAATCTTATATTGATATTATGTGATTTAAAATTTGTGTTATTTACAACTAACATTCTTCATCTACTCATATATTTGCATGTTTCATCTATTCAGGTAAAGTAATCTCCCATCTCATAAAATAATTTTTTTTATAAAAGTATAAATTATTATAATTATAACTCTTGTACACAATTTATTTTAGATAATCTTGCAATGAAATCTGAAAAGGATCTCGTGAACGAAATTATACCAATTGACAATTTAAGGTGGTATGATTCTCATTGGATAATAAAAGTCTTAGTAATTGCAGTTGGACTGGTAAAAGAGTATAAAAAGGGAACAAAAGAAGGCACGTGAATGACTATAATTAGTTGACAAGTGGTAAATAATTATTTTTTTGTATTATATTCTATATTTATATTTATATTTTTATAGTTTGAATTATTATCTATTCATACATACATACATATGTATGAATGTATGTATGTATGAATGTATGTATGTTTTTTAACCATTAAACTTTAATATTTTTACTAGTCCAAAAGTTTATGCTATATTTTTCAATAATTATATTAAAAAGTGAAAACAATATTTACAATAAGACAAGATCTGTTATTTCATAAATGAGCTTAATTTCATTTAATTTTTTTAACAAATTAAAAAAACTATAAATATTAAGTAGTTATGGTTATATAATAAAAATAACAACTCCTAAATCTAATATGAGATCTAGTCCACGGATTTTTCCTATTTTACTTTGGTGGCATTTCTTTTTTAATTTAAAAAATTATTATGATATATATTTTAAATAAAGAAGGATTTAATACATATTATTTAGTTGATTTTAAAGTTTAAACATTGGAGTATCAAAATAATAATTAAACTTAATTAATTTTATAGTTCTAATTATTAGAAATCTTATTCATCAACTTTATCTAGCTTTATCTCATAGTTTTTTTCATCAACTTTGTCGTAACTTTGATTTAATCTCCAACTTTATATATTTTTCCTACATATGATTTACGAATTAATGCAATCACACGTGCAACACCCATACGCCGAAACTAGATATATAAAAGTGTGAAGACCCTTAGAAATGTTGATTGAATTTTTTGTCCTTTATTAAAACACATCGCAATAGATAAAATTATCATTTACTATTATTATCTAAAATTATTATTTTTAATTATTTTTATTAGTTTGTTTTATTATTTTACAATTTCTGTTTATGACATAACTTTATTTATAATGTAAATCTATAAAATAAAAAAAATTAAATGAGAAATCGCCGAGTTTTTTTCCTTTATGATAGTCGCAAATTTTTTTTTCTTATTTTATTAAATTAAAATTTCTACTTGTGATTAACTCTATTTGTAATATAAAAAAATAAAAAAATAAAAATAAAGTTTAAAAAAAAAAAGAACCACGAAAGTTTTTTAATTTGGATTGAATTTTTTTCCTTTTTTGATTTGAAAGTTTTTTTTTTTTGGCCATAAAAGTTCTTCTTTTTGATTTTTTTTTAATAGTAATGTCTTAATATTTTTATACTTGCAATTTTTTTAATTTATAAATCCTTTCACCTCTAAAAGAATTTATAATTGCAAACTTAATTCATCAACTCTACTACATCAATATGTTTGATTCAATCTCCAACCTTGTATATTTTCGTGTTAATATATCTTCTTCTTTTTTTCATGTTATGAATTTCTTTTTATGTTGTGAATTTGAAAAACACAATAGTAATTGTTATGCCAGCTCAAGTTATTTGTAATTAAAATAATTCAACTTATATCATCTCCTTTTGTTGAGTCTAATATTGATATTATGTTATCCTCTTTGATTTAGTCTTATAAAATAATGTCTTCATCTCATAAAATAAATTATTTTATAAAATTATAAATTATTATAATTGTAACTCTTGTGCACAATTTATTTTAGATAATATTGCAATGGAATCTGTAAAGGAATTGAAGATGCAATACAATCTTGTAATGGAACAATCTTCGGTAATTTATTTAGATTTCATCACTAATCTAACATTCAATATATATATATATATATATATATATATATATATATATATAATATTTTGCTCCTATTTACTTGACAATATATTTTGTAGACATAAGCACGAAGATCCTTATAAATGTTTATTGAATTTTTTGCCCTTCATTAAAAGATTTTACTATAGATAAAATTGTCATTTACTATTTTCCCAATTAGTTGTTATTTAAATTATTATATATCTTTACTAATTTATAAAATGTAAAACTCCTAATATTTAATAGTTTAAACTTGATTAAAATTTTATTTCTTAAATCTTTTCTTATTTGAACTATATTAAAAGTTGACTTTCAATATTTAAGATTTTCAATTACAATTCTGTTAACTTATATATCAATTCATTATTTATTAAACTAAGTAATTATCAATCATAATATTTCAATATGAAAAAAAATTAAAAGAGTGTAATTTTACTATGTATTAATACGTGAATTCATCCTCCTCCTCCTCCTCTTTCTTCTTCTTTTTCTTCTTAAAGAAAATAACATACATTAAGTTGTTTCAATTAATCGAGTACTCTTGTTATTCACTCTCTTTAGTTAAATGGGTAAAATGAAAAAGTTTAAAATTAAGTTATTATTAAATATTTAAAGTATGAAGCTTCATAGAAAAATATAATTCACCTTTTTGCCCTTTTAAAAATAAAGTTCACACATGACAAAATAGTTATTTAATTATTTTGCTAATTTAAAATTTTAGAATTAACTAAATTTTATGAATTAAATTCTTCTTTATTTGAAATATATAGAAAATATTAATATATATATATATATATATCATGCATTTAAGTGCTCATGTAAAAGCGAACAATTTTTTTACCTTTTAATCAAACGCTATTTCTATAACGTTTTTGTTCATTGAAACAATTATTAGAACAAACTGAAGAAAGAGCTACGACTAGATCAAACTTTTAACATATTGTTTTGTAAATTCATAATTTTCTTTCTATATTCTTATATTGTTACACAAACACATCTTTTAAATATTATTTATGTTATTTTTATTAAATTTATTCTTATTAATATGAGGGACACGCGCGAGGCGCGTACACGTAGACTAGTATATTGAAATGATCATGGACCGTCTACGATCAAAGTAAATTTTTTTTTATAATTGTAGATCTGGAGAGTACGTCAATCAGAAAAGAAAAAATATTTTAAAAAAATATTGTGAGTCATGTTACTGTTCATAATTTGAAGAAAAAATAGTTAAAAAAATCTATATATATAAAAAAGGTTATGAAAATGCTGATGTGCCATGCTTTTAAAGCCTTTATTTTCATTTATCTTTTTTTTTGAGCATTTTCTCCGTTTAATTTATTTTTTTAATTTTTACTCATTTAATGTATATATAGATTTTATATTTAACTATTAATATTTTATATAGTTACTTAATGGTAAAGATAATATTTTAATGTTATTCAATTTTACGCATAATATTTCATTTTTACACATATGAAATATGAAAAGATCATTTTCTGAAAATATATATATATATATATATATATATATAGCTTAGGATTTATATTTATTTATTTCTCAATTTTTTGACTTTTTCTCTTATATTTCTCTTAAAATATTTGCTGAAAATTCATCTCTATAATTCACACATCTTTATTTTCATAACTTATATCTATCTATATATATACCAATAGACTCTCTCTCTCTATCTCTCTTTATATATATATATATATATATATATATATATTATATTCAAACTATGTAAAAGAAAAAGTAATGTGATACCTCTCTTTGATCAAAAAATTTAATTATTTTTTTATTTTTTTGGATATTTTTCTTTTTATTTTTTCTACATTATTTACTATCTAATTGAATTTAAAAATCTCTTATATATTAAATATTCATATGCAAGAGTTAACCCACGTAATCTTTCAATAAATCTTAATTAAACCTTTTAAGTCCACATAGTGTTCTTATTTACGTTTTTTCTGAATGCTTAATTACCAATAGTTATAATGCCCAATTAATTTCTCTGCGTATTGATATCCTAATTTTGCCTTAGATATATCTTCGTATTCTTTCTTTTTGGGCATGCTATTCTCCAATTATTGTGCCCTTAGCATATTTTACTGTGCATTATAAAAAAAATTCGTACAAAACTATTGTGTATGATTTTATTTTTTTAAAGCTTTTTATTAAGTAAATTAATTTTTAGTATCATATATTGATTCTAAGTAAGAACGTAATATGTGAGGTTTTAACTTATTTTCTTACAATTTTCATTCGTACTGCATCAATTTTTATGATGTACTTTTTTTGCAGAGATAAAGAGAAGATCAAACGATCTATATATATACTAAAGCAAGATATAGCTAAGGTGATGTGACACCTTTCTATGACTTTCAATTGCAGTTTTTCATTTTCTCCTTTTTTTTTGACAACTCCTTATTCATTTTACTATATAATAATAACACAATAATATATAATTTGTTTTTACCCTAGTAATATTTGATAACGCTGCGAACTGCCATAAAATTCACTAGTTTATAAATAGTGATGGTAACCACTATCAAATAAATAATTGTCCTTTTTGATATTTTTGCAGCCAAAATTTATCCTTTTATTTTTTTAAAATAAATATTTTTTATCTTTTAAAAACTTAGCCAAAAGTCTTGGATTTAAATAACTAATGTCTATTTTAAACGTGCAAAATGTGCTTCTTGATTTGATGGCTTCCAAACGAAACGGGTGTTTTCGTGTTTTTTTTTCCCTTCTAACAAACTGATAGAATCTACAAAAAATTGTGTGGCCAACATTACATAATAATAACAATAATAAACATATTTGAAACATTGATTGGGACCTCGACGTGGAAATGTTAATTATCTCTTCGAGATATTAACTAGACATTTGGACATGTGATTTCATGTCATGATTAGAAATTATGAGATAAAATTAGCATTTGAATATGCGATTTCATTTTATTGTCTCAAATTCCAAAAAAGTTAAATTTGGGATTTCAAATCATGAGATGAGATTTTTCAAATGTAAAATTTAACCCACAAGTTTATATTTATAAAAAAAAAATCCATAATTTTATATAAATCAACTATATTTACCAATCATTTATTTAATAAATGTAAACAACCTTTGTCAACTATTATATTGGACATAAATAGTTTGTCAACCATTGTCGAGGAAGAATTATATTAAAAACTAGTACACTATAACTCATGTTTAATTTTACTTTTTATTGAACTAAAGTTCGATTCTTAAGTTATATTTTTTTAAGAATGGCTTTGTGATAGTATATTATATTTTATTATGAACTTTTACTTATTTGGTAAGATTGTGTAAGAATTTGGGCAATTTGAATAGTTTTTACAACTTATGGGGTTCTTATATTCATGAGGAAAAAACGCAACTTAAAAATCCCAAATTGCATGTCCAAACAAAACTTTAAACTTCATTTCATATGATTTCATATCAGGATTTCATCTCGCATTACCAAACGGGTCCTATAAAATTAAAATAATATAGAACAAAAGTAGTATAATCCTCTATGGCAATAACATATATTCTCTCCCTCCATTTTTACTTATTTAATATCTCTCCATTTCTTTTTAGTTGTGAGGTATATTAAAAATAGTTGTTTCAAAATACTCCCTTTGTTTTATTTTAACTGCTAGGTATACTAAACATAGTTATTTCAAAATACTTGCTAGTTTCAAAATTTAAGAGATAATTGATTTTTTTTCAATTATAACCTTAATACTTAAAGTCATTCTAAAATGTGAAAAAAATTATTATTGTATGTTTTTAAAAAATTCATAGGTTTATATTAGTCAAATACTATTCATATTAATTTTTTCTTAATGAGTGTGCAAATTTATCCTAGAAACTAAAAGTGAACTGAGAGAATAGTTGCTAGTTTCAAAATTCAAAAAATAATTGACCACATTTTCTCAACTTTACCCTTAGTAAATAAGTAACTTTAGAATGTGAAAAGAATTATTATTGTATGTTTTAAAAAAGTACCTATCAATTAATAGGGTTATATTAGTCAAATTACAATCTTATTAATTTTTTCTTAATGAGTGTATAAATCGTATCCTAACAACTAAAAACGAAGTATTAACTTGGCACATCTCTTAAGAAGTAATAAATAGAATATTAATTTTACTATATTACCCTTTAAATACAATAAATTTAATATTTTAAAAAATAACTATGATTAATACTTAATAATAAGAGTAGATTAGAAATTATATGATAAAATATTCTATAATTTTTTAAACTGATTAAGTAAAATTAAATATATATATTTTTAAATATAATGGACAAATAAAAATAAAAAAAATTTACAAATTAACAATTCAAATTTATTTTTTTCTTGGTTGCTAATTGCAATAAGCCTTTAATTGTTGTCCTCTTGCATTTAAATAAGTAAAATAAAGATAAACAAATAAATATTCGAGATCATAGAATTCACTATATATATATCCTTAACGAATTTAATCCACTTATTGTACTCAAGGTTTTGGACTACTTCCTCTCAGGATAAAATAATATACCCGTTAATGGTATAGCAGTACCTTAAACACCAAAAGTTTTGTCGAATTCTAAGAACAGTAACAAATCACACACCAGACTAAATTTTATTTTTTCAAAAGTATGCAGAATGTTCGAAAAATCTCTATCAGAAATGAAGAAAAAAGGTCTTGATCTATAGCCAAAGAACTGAAGTGAAGGGCTATGAAAACACCTATTTAGATGGTGTCTGTTCGGAATGACAACTATTGGATTAAAAAATATTTTGGCTTGACTTGCGCTGTACCTGCATTTCACAGGTGAGGACTTGCGACAAGCAGGTGCAACACAGGTCCTCTGCCAGATTGCACGAAAAGTTAACTCGAATTTTAAGTAAATTTGGTATAAAAAATATATCAAACAAACAGATCATGTGACCAAATCTAAATCCAAATTCGAAGCCGAAGCCGAGCCGAGTGACGACGGCACGAGGGGAGACTTTCTTCTCAATTCTTTATTAGCTAGAAGATATGCTTCTCAGTATAAGCATCAACTTTTTTTTCCCTACCAATGTGGGACAAAGTTTTTTTTATAAAGAAATTTAAAGGAACTTTTTCAACTTTCTCTTTCCTTCAATATATTTCTCTCCACTTCCCAATTCACGTCCAATACTTAACTCTAACAATCTCTCACGTGAATGGGGAATGGCTATATGAAAATTTTAATGCATGAAAAAACTGTGTGATTAGTAAGTAATAGTTAATTGCATCTGAATAAGTAGGTTTCACTTTGAACTTTTTGTAGTGAACATATATTGGATATATTTAGTCAGTCAGTAGATTTAATATCTTTGAACCGTCAAGCTTTGTTGTATATCTAGACAACATAGGTCATATAATTAATCCTTTAACCGTCTTAGGTCCTCATTGTTTTGTTCATCCAGCCATGAACACTGTTTGGTTTCATAAGTGCGTAGAGAATTGGCCTTACAGAATTTTCCTTGAAATGACTTACACTTCACACTTATATAGGTGATTCCTAAATGTATTATCCCATCGATACTCTATTTGACATACTCCCTGTCAAACTTAGAAATCATTAAAAAGCCTTTAATTATTTATCCTTTTTACAAAATATTGTCTCATCATGAGAATAGACCAAAGTTATTTTAACAATGTTGAACCATCATGAATGACTTCGATGATTTTTCAACCGCCTCTATAGTTAGGGCTTTTTGTAAATGGATCCAACACATTATCTCTTGACCTTACGTAGTCAACTTTAATAATTCCAGTAGAGAGTAGTTGTCTAACGGTATTATGTCTTCGTCATATGTGATGAGACTTTCCGTTATACATTACATTCCCAACCCTTCTAATTGTCGTTTGGCTATCGAAATGTATATATATTGGAGCCAACGTTTTGGGCCAGAAAAGGAATATCTTCTAGGAAATTCCTGAGTCATTTAGCTTCTTCACCAACCTTGACTAAAACAATGAATTAAACTCCATTGTAGAGCGAGCAATACATGATTATTTGAATGACTTCCAAGACACTGCTCCTCCGCTGATGGTAAAAATATATCCGCTTATGAATTTAGTTTCAGTTGATCTGATAATTCAATTTGCATCACAATATCCTTCAACAATTGTTGGATACTTGTTGTAATGTAAAGCAAAGTTTTGAGTATGTTTTAAATAACCCAAAACTCATTTCATAGTCATCCAGTGATTCTGATTGGGATTACTTGTGTATCGACTAAGTTTACTTATCACACAAGCTATATCTGATTGTGTACAGTTCATGATATACATGAGACTTCCCAATACTCTTGCATAATCCAATTGAGACTTACTTTCACCTTTGTTCTTAGCAAGAGAGAGACTCACATCAATTGGTGTCTTTGCAATTTTAAAATCCAAATCCTTAAATTTTTTAAGTATTGTTTAGATATAATGAGACTGAGACAATCCTTAACCTAGAGTAGTTTTGTGGATCTTAATACCCAATATCAAATAAGCAATTCCTAAATCTTTCATCTCAAATTTACTAGCAAGTATAGGCTTGGTAACATTTATATTAGCAATGTCGTTACTCATTAATCAACATGTCATCCACATATGGACAAACAATGATGACGTGTTTTTTAATGTTCTTAATATAAACATATTTATCACACTCATTAATCTTGAAATTATTTGACAATATTATCTGGTCAAGTTTTGCATGCCATTGTTTCGGCGCTTGTTTTAGTCCGTACAAAGACTTTAAAAGTCGGCACACCTTCTTTTCATTTTCAGGAACTAAAAACCTTTCAGGTTGTTCCATGTAAATTTCTTCCTCCAAATCTCCATTTAAGAAGACTGTTTTCACATCCATTTGATGGATTTCACGGTCGTATACTGTGGCTAACTCTATTAACACCCGAATAGATGTAATTCTAGTTAGCGGCGAGTATGTATCAAAGTAATCAAGACCTACTTTTTATCTAAACCCTTTAACTACAAGTTTTTCTTTGTATTTATCAATAGTGTCATCATCTTTAACTTTCCTTTTGAAAATTCATTTGCAACCTAAAGATTTATTCTCTGGAGGAAGGTCAACCAATTCCCATGTATGGTTATTCATTATGAATTCAGTTTCATTATTGACTACCTCTTTTCAATATTGAGCTTCCAACAAAGTCATAACGTCTTGAAAAGTTCGAGGCTCAATTTTCAATAAAAATATTAGAAAATCTGGTCCAAAGGAAGTAGAAGTCCTTTGACATTTTCTACGTTTTAGATTCTCCTCATTAGAAATATTTTTATTTGTCTCTTGGTCGTTTAGATCCTTCGCTGGATGACTCACATTTCTGTTTATACAGATATATATATTCAAAAAATTCAGCATTATTTGATTTTATTACTGTATTAACATGAATGTCAGGATTTTATGATTTATGAATCAGAAATCAATATTCTTTACTATTTGTAGTATTCTTGTCACACCCCGCCTTGGGGGGTATGACTGGCACCTGGTGCCCTACTAAGACCTAAACTGCTAGACTACTGAGCCTAAGCACATCTGATGCCTGGCTGGCTCTAACTCAGATTCAGGGAGACAATGGGCTATATAACGGTTGTAAATACAGCCTCCGGCCGACTAGGCCTATAGCCACCTGTACCTGTAATAGCAACTAACCAGAAACACCCTCGTAACAAGGAGCCTATGCGGGCCGACAAGGCCACCATGCTGTCTAGTTACCTGCAACTCAGCAATGGAATCCTGAGTAACTACGTGACCGGCAAGGTCACCACTACTGACTGGATAAAAAGGCCTCACACGGCTAACATAAACTGAAATGCTAAACAGCTATAACATATTGCACGTCCTCAGACGATCGACTCAACTGACCACAGGGAAATATATACAGACTGCAAGCCTCTAAGAATACTGATAAGATGGTCGGGATAGGGCCCCGGCCTACCCATGCTGTACAACAAAAGAAAAGGGATAAACCTCTAGCTATCCAGCTCCGGATGAGTGGAGCTGATGACCCTGTGAGCTGACTGGAATCACGAGGTATTGGCTCCTCGTCTATAAGTACCTGCAGGCAAGTAATGCAGCGCCCCACTGGGCGTCAGTACCACTGGTACTGAGTATGTAAAATAATAATTGAAAGAAATATCTGAAAACGACAGTACAACTGATGAAACTGAAATAGGAAGGAATAGACTAACTGGCTGGAAATGTAAAGCTATGCTTACCCTCAACTATGCTGGAAGGAGTAGGAGTCATACCTGGAGATGTATCGCTTTACTGTCGATCTACTCGTATCTAGTGTAACATGGCATAACACAATCATAACATAGCATAGCACACACAAACCTTACCCGGCCCCCATAAGTCGGGAGGTACAACCAACACGCAATCTATACCCCTACCCCGGTCGTCCCATCTCCTATAATAGCTATAAGCATCCTGCCGGTCCCCTGGGTATGCACTTGGGCTCGCTGAGCCCCTGACTATAACTGTACCTGAGTCCGAAGGACTCCTGAATCAACACCCGGGCGTATCCGCTCGACGGGGGTGTATAAGGGCCGACCAAGGCACAATATGGGGAAAACTGGCATCCCATCTTCGTCCCCTGTGGGACGGCATGCCACTCCGTAGAGCGACGTATCCTCGTCCTCTGGCAGACGAGTCGATACAGCTATTAACCCTGGGGCGGTCATGGATGCTAGGTAATTCAACCCCAAGACAATACAATGGTCTCAACTAGTAATACTATTTGCATATCCCACATACTGAAGCTAATGATAATAAAGTATTTGTACATACTGTATGCTGAACTAGTGATAGTGATATGTACGTATTTAGTACATGCTGGGACTGATAATAGTATATATATGTTTAAATATAATCTTCTGCCATACTGTACTGAGTCTAGTGTTGAACAAGATATAGTTTTTCTGCTGGAAATCATGTTGTATAACTGAGTCTCTATAGTAACATGATTTACTATTTCTAACATGCTTCCTAAACTTCATTTTAACCTATCATTCTACTTCTGAGATACCTTACAGGTAATTACATTGCTTTACTTGGTTTCAACTGAATACGATAATATCCTAACATTCTTTGCTAAATCACATACTGGACATGCTGTGCTGTTTCTAACACTTGTATCAGAATTTATATCATGCTAGCTAGTTTCACACTATACATAACATGATGCTTCCAATATCGTACCAACATTCGTAATAAACATAACACACGACTTACGAACATTCTACTGGCCTTTAAACTACTTTACTATACCAAGATTACTAACTTGCCGAGGAAACTAGCTTTACATACCTTCGCTTCTAATTTCCCGACTAACTGGCATAGCTTGGTCAGTATTTCAGCTATTCCTCCCAACTGTATTCATATATATATCAATCAGTACTAAATACAACTTTATTCTGAAGGACGACATCACTTTCGATATAATTATAGCCTAAACTTACGCTTATCGAAAGACGGTCGAAAACTCGCTATTTTTCAGAAGTCCAGAAGGGAGAAGTATTCACTTCACAGCTAGAAACACATAGACACTAGTTTGGAGCAATTCCACTTACCTTGGTCCGGTAGCTCGACGATTCGTCGGCCGTATTTCGCGAAACTAAATTCGTAGGAATGCTCTCTGCTGCTAAATACCTCGGTATCTGTTGGGTTTGGACTACGTTTAGCAGCGTAATCGGACGAAAATATATTTACCTTCTTCGTTCTCCTCTGTTCCTCTGCGTTTTCTGGAAATTTTATAAGTTTTAAATGAATTAAAACCGAAGTGGGGCTTTATATACTTGAGCCTGAACAGGGACAACGTGTCACGGAGCCAACGCGGAGGCTCCACCTCCGTGACACGTTGCCATCGCGGAGGGGCTCTACCTCGGCTCCTTCCGTGATGGTTCGACAGGCTATCCGTCCGATCCTTTTCCGGGCCTTCCTCTAGCACGTATGGCTTACAAATATGCTTAATCACCGTGCGAATAGACCATCTAGGTGTCGAAAATCTTACGGGGTATAACATTCTCCCCCCCCCCCTTAAGAACATTCGTCCTTGAATGGAAACTGCTATCTAGAGGACTCCTCAATTTACTTATTTTGAAAAAAATTTCGGCAGAGTCTCCCCTGTAATATGGACTATACCAAAAACCTGAAATGCAGAAAAGTCCAATACAGGTACTGCACACAATACTTTAAGGTTCACTGGAGAGCTAAATATCAATCTTTCTCATTATACATACACAACCACAAGGTATTGGATAAGTAATACTACGGACATACCTGTTGCCTGACTAGGCCTGGAATAAGCGAGGATATCTAATCTTCATATCTTCCTCAGCCTCCCACGTCATCTCCTCTCAGGTTTCGTTACGCCACAATACCCTGACAGACGCAATATCCTTAGTTCTCAACCTACGAATTTGTCTATCTAGGATAGCTACTGTTCGGTGGTTTGCTATATGGGTTAAAAACCGACACGCAAGTGCACGTGGTCAAACAAGTAATAAAGTGGCTAAGTAAGCCAAGTATCGATCCAAGGAGACTCTGGATAAGTAAAATTGTCTAAGTACACTATATTCTTATCTTACTTCTAATTATGCTAACAACAACGTAACCAACAGTTAAATAAGTTTTTGTTTAGAAATTATATATACTAAAACTATTAACAATTATTTACTGTGAATTGAAACTATGGATATGAGCATGCCAAGGTTAAGAACAAGCAATGAATTTGACGATAATCACAATTTGGTTAATCTTTTCTTCATGTTGCTAGCCAAGAACATTAGCCTAGAAATTAAAACTCTCCTATTTAATTTCACTTTAGAATCATAAACCATTCGTCTACATTTCTGTGATCAAATGCAATTTATGACCTAGCACTACAATTCCGGTTCCTAAATTGACTAATACGGCTTTCAAGTATATTTCTATCAGGAAAGCACATCAAAACCTAATTTTCCCAAATCAAGTTAAGAACAATACCCTATTAATTCACAACTTTTCAATTTCTTGCTCTCTCGAGTGAAATTGGACTTTTTAGATGTACATTAATGTCGGCCACACACTAATGCAGTAAGAACAAGAATTAATAGAACAACATGGAAGAAGAAGGAGAAAACCATATCATTAACAATCAAAATTCATCACCATTGTTCAAAACCTCAGCAAGGAAGAGAATTAGCCACTCATTTGTGGATTAATCATCCTAAAACAAGTGTAAATCATACATACAATTGATTGAAAGAAGAAAGGAAGAGAAGAAATCCCTTAGCTTTTTCGTCCCTCAACTGCTTCTAACCCACGTCCTTGCTCCACCAAGTCTGAATTTATTAAAAATAAGCTAAGTGTTCTATTTATACTAGTGGGAATTTTTCCCGGAATAACAAGCAACGTGTCACGGAGGTCAATGCGGAGCACTGCCTCCGTGACACGGCGTGGACGCGGACCCTCTCTGGAATTCCAGGGTCCGGGATTATAGCCTCAACGTGGCACGGAGGCCAACGCGGAGGCCTATCTCCGTGCCACGGAGCTGTCGCGAGGCCTCACTGGAATTTGCCAATTAATTTCCCCTCCAGGCAGTGTGCCTCCGCGATGGTAGCGTGGCACGGCTCCATCGCGGAGCCCCTATACTTTGCGCATTCCAATGTCTTTTCCATGCTCGCATCCAAGTCCAACTCCGATATACTTCCAACATGCATTTTAGCTCCTAAACATCATATTTTCCTGCAAAACAAATGCTAATCATGTTGGTTAGTATAAATTCACATTTTATTACCAATTACATGAGAATATATACATATTGCACAACAAACAAGGCAAAAATGATACGTTTGAGTATCACTTGGGCATATAAATCTGCCCAAGATCACTTACCCCACATTTAAATCCTTGTTCATCCTCGAACAACACATACACAACTCATGCAAATTACATCCCAACCTTTGTCACTATGGTGCGACAATTTATGCTACGGTCATCCCGATTATTCAATTTTTGCAAATCATCACGAAAACATGCATGGCCTTACAATACAATGACCTTTAATACATCAAGACTTCCTAGACTTTAAGAATCGACTCTTGATATCGGCAAACTCATGCAAATCAGCTAATCAAGATATCCGACACGAAAATCAATCTTTCATCAAGCATGTGCCCTCACAACTCAAGAGAATCTTCCCCTTTATGTTCATGCAGCACACAAACATTCATGTAGGGGCATGTAGAAATTAATTTCACTCTCTCTCCCAAAAGAATTCACATGCATCATGTCATGACCCATAGGCTTGCCCTTAATGTATTACTCCACTAATATAAAGAAATGCAATGTAAGATCACGTAGGACTTTAATGGGTTGTAACAGGGCTATGGAACTAGTATATATATTGGATTAGCCAATAATAGTTGCTAGCATCCTTAAGCGCCTTTTCAACACATTCCCATCGACTCATGGATATTGTTCTTCTTTTTCTATTTTTCATCATCCCATTCATGCTTGTTTACTTTTGTATGGCCCATTTCCTCAAACACACTTGACACAACAACAAAGGGTTTTCATGCACCTTTATTATCATTTCATTATACCAAGTGCCTCTTCAACCTCTTCTTTTCTTTCTTCACTCTGCTTTTCTTTTCTTTCCACTCTTCTCACTCTTTGACACTTCGGGAAAAGAATTTTCTTTTCTTCTTAAGTGCTTAAGATTTTTGTATAGACTTTACGGCTAATGAAAAGAAGGAATAAAGCTTAGTTTATACAATTTTGGACAAAAGAAAGAAAGAAACGGCTAAAGGCTCAACGGGCTGACTAGGGTATACAATCACATAAAAAGGTAGAGTATGACAAGAAAAAAAAATAGAAACTCTCGGTTAAACAAAGAAATGCCTACATCCTTTCCAACACTACACCCCCTTCATTTCGTTTTGCACACACACCAGGAAAGTTCTAGACACTTCACAATAGCATGGAATAACAATACCTCACTTCACACTTTATGCACATGCTCGATTCAAGATGCATTCACAGACTCTTTAATTAGCCAATTACATGAATTCGAAATTTAAGCCTCCATCACACCGAATTGAATTCTACCGCCTAGGTAACTCAACATATTTACAAAATTGCATGCTTTCAAATGAATCACTTTTACATTTTGAACATCAGTTACAACACGCAACGAAATTTTGCAACCATAAAGCAACTACAGGTTCATTGATGCAATCCACCAAAGAAAAACTGAAAATGAATTAAAATCCTACTCCTACCGACTACATTTCCCTTAAGACGGTCGTCATCCATCCATCATAGGGAATGGTCACTAACTATGACATCGGTTCAATGGGACTATTCTCGGTAAAAGAACCGAAAACAAACTCCGAGAAACCCAAAAATAAAAATTGAATTTTTTTTGCAAAACATCGATCATGTCGATGGAAAACTATTTACAAAATATTTTGATAAGTGCAAAATATTTTCACAACAATTTTGAAAAATATCGATCATTTCGATAAGAAAGAAATATTTACAAAATATTTACAAAATATTTACACTAGCAACCACAACTTTTCATAACACACATCATTAACCACAAAAATATATACAGATACAACACAAATCAGTTCACAACAGGGAAACATAAACATACATACAAACCAAGGAAAAAGCATACAGCAGATTAGCCCAGCCCCAACACCTAACTACTTCCCACCCCACACTTAAATCGAACACTGTCCCCAGTGTTCACAAAAATTAAAAATCACAAAAATTTCGGGTGGTGGAACTCCCTGATCAGTCGAAATATTTGACTTCTTCATCTGGTGCTGCTGCCTCGTCGCCCATGTCCGAGTCACCTCCATCGTCGTCATCGGACTCCACATCGGAGTCCTCCCGACGTGTCTCCTCGTCCGTGGGGACATCATCGTCAGTGGGCTCAATGAAGGCTGGTCCCACTCGGCACAAAGCTCTGGCGTTCTCGCCAAATGGGTAATCCAGCTCCAGCTGCCATAACTCTTCCTCTGTGGCTGATCTCCCACCAATCCGTAGCTGAAGCATCTGCATGCCAAACATACGTGCCATGTACTGATCGTCACGAGCAGGTCGCTCGCCCAAAGTCAGCACTGGCCCGTGTGTGGTGTCGGGGGCCTTAGTTTTTGTCACATCGAGGGCCCTCCGCTCCAACTGCGGGATGTAATCCAAAGCCTCTTCCTCGACATCAAGGCCTCGGAGGAAGGTGGTGATGAGTCCGCCGAACCCGTATCTGTGGCCCTGGTGTAGTCTAGCTCTCTTCATGGCAGATATAATGACCGCCCCAACATTAATCTCTAGCCCTTTCATAAGGGCATACACCAAGCAGACACGGTCCCGGGTCACATCCGTCATGTGAACCCCCGGGATCAAGCACGAACACACTATTTTCATCCATATTCTGGCCTCCCTGTTCATCTGCGAATAAGGCAGAGTCTGGTGGTAACCCCTCTCCTTATGTCTGCTCCATCGGGCAGTGGATCGAGCCCCACACAAGGTACGTCTGATGTCGGCGTATGTTGGGGTGATATTTAGCTGGCGGAGAACGTGAGCGTCTGTGTCCCGCGCTCCAATGATGGCATTAAATTGCTGGGGTTCCAGAGTGACAATCTGCCCTCTGATTTTTATTGTGTGGCTTCTGATGGCCGGGTTCCAATTTGCGTAGAACTCCCGGACCAAATGTAGGTTGCACTCCTTGGGCTCCTGAAATATAAAGCTGAGCCCAGCTGCTTCAATCCTCTGCACAATACGGGGGAACTCCTGTGCTAGTGGTTCCCGTGCAATATGTTCCTCCGGGAAGTACTTGCTTTCCTTATGCTTAGCATACCACTTCTTCCCTTCCTCGGTTACCCACCTTGTTTCGTATTGGCGGCGTTGGCCGTGCGGAACAGCTGGTGCAGCTGGGACTGCGGTGCCCATTCTCATTCTTTTCCTCCCGGTGCCAGAAGTAGAAGCACCTTTGCCCTTATCCTGCCTACTCGCCATTGTACCTGTCAATATACATAAACAAGCACAACGTTAAGCTAAATACATGTTAACTTCGGCTAAGGTCGGGTTACACAACGTTTACCCCACACTTAGTCCTTAGCTACTTTTACAAACTATGGCAAGGATAACTCAATTTACACCAAAACAATCAACTATACAATTTATGCTTAGTGCGTTCACAAAAATTTTGACAGCAAAACGCTTAGCGTACTACTCAGACTTCATACAGCTAATCCCAATCCTACTATCGCTAGCAATTCAACCATCGCACTTAGCAACAAAAACAATAAATAAAAACAACGACAAAAGTTCTATCTATACATACAAATCCAAATAATCAAACCAATTTGCACAATTTCCACATTTTCCCCAAAAATTCGAGAATTCGTCGTCTTTTACATTCAAACAATATTTACACCGACTAATCTCAATTCCCAAAAATTCACCAAATTATCAAATTACCCAAGTCAATTTCAACAATTTAAGCCCTAGAATTCAATTTTACAATCAATTTCGAATTATTCACGTAGTCGACAAGTTCAAACGCTAATAACAACATTCCGAACATTCATCAATCACAAATAATTCAATTTTATGCTCAATTGCTACTTAGGATGATATATCTCACCTCACCTGCCCAAATTCGACTAAAATCGCCAAAACTTAGAGAGAAATGAGGTAAACATACCTTTACGTTGAAGAACCGAAGAAACTTGATGATTTCTTTGCTTAGTGGCGTGGCACGTTGATTGGGGAGGGGGGTTTGGGTGTTTGGTCGCGGAGAGGAAAAGAAATGGGGAGAAAGGGCAAGAAAATCGGGGTTAATTTAAAGAAAAACACGCGGATCACCCGGCAACCCGGTGTGACCCGGCACCAAATATAAGGCAACGTGTCACGGAGGGTAACGCGGAGCCCCTCCTCCGTGACACGGAGCTAACGCGTTGGCTCACTGGGAAATTTTTAAAAATCCGGATTTAACTTCAACGTGTCACGGAGGGTAACGCGGAGCCTCTCCTCCGTGTCACGGAGCTAACGCCCCAGTGCACTGTCTCTTCATTTTAATTATTTTTTATACCTTGCCTTATTCTTCCCGATTCCATGCATATTTGTCTCCGTTTGACCTGAAAAATCACCTCACTAAACAAAATTGGTTAGATTAATAGATTTCCCTAACTAAAATGAAATATTTTAACTAAAACAAAAAATATATACCAAATCAAGAAAAGAAAATTAAAATAAAAACTATTTACACCTTACTAAACAAAAGAAAAAAATATTTTTCACGGGTTGCCTCCTGTGCAGTGCCTGGTTTACCGTCGCGGCTCGACGCACCAAGTTTCACCACTTTTTCCTCCACCTTGAGGATATGAATCTCACCCCTAATTTCTTTTCTAATTTCCTCTTATGTTCTAGGGGTGGTGGTGTAAAATTGTAAGGACCAAGTAGTAGATGTTGCCTTTTGAACTTATTAGCCCTTGAGTAAGTGAAGTCATTTCATTGCTTCGAGTTAGCAAATTTCAGAATATACGGGGCTTGGTCCTCCTCTAGACATTTCTCTATAATCTTGGAAGACTCTATTTCTGTATTGTCAACCAAACTTAATGTCGAAAAATGCTTCGAGTGTGGTCCAATCAACCTCAACTCTGAAATTGCATTGTGCTTGACTTCCTTACTTGTGTACACCTTTTCAACATCGACATCTATTTCTCCATTAAGGTCAAATGGGAGATATTCTTTCTCTTCTTCCATGAATGGATTTTCTATAAGTATGAGCCGATCACGGGGACACTCAAGAGATTCTAATTGTTGGGCTTCATCCAAAAATTCACCCTTGTATTCCTCTTGTAGTTCCTCTTGAATATCGGCTAAAACTGTCACCTGCAAATTATCACAAGCTTCAGCCTCAGCACACATCTCCGTGAGTTTGACGCTCATCCTGCTTACAGCCTCTGCATTCTCCTTTTGCTGAATTATCAATTCTGCCACCGACTCCTTCATTGCTTCTGATTGCTCCAAGAGTTGTTTCATCATGTCCTCTATTTGAACTTGGCGTCCCAAGTCATCATTTTCAACATGCCCATATTCAGCAAAAACAATAGAATGATCATAGCGGGGGCTTGGGGGAGGGGAATATGCCTTTGGACAATCACCCCAATGGCCATATTGACACCCACATATATTGCACGTGTTACAGTTTTGCCACAAGTGAGGTCCTCCGCAATTCATGCAAGATTCGCCGAAATATGCGTATCCACCATTTATATTCCAAGATGTCATGTCAATGAGGGTATCCGAAAGAGAGAAAAATTAAAATGAACAAAGAATTAAAACAAATACTAAGACCAAGTTGTCAACACTTAAGAAAATAAAACAAAAATACAGTAAATTTACACTTATCACAATTTCACCAATTGCCTAGCCTCCCTGGCAACGGCGCCAAAAACTTGTTCAGTGGTTTACTATATGGATTAAAAACCGACACGCAAGTGCACGTGGTCAAACAAGTAATAAAGTGGCTAAGTAAGCCAAGTATCGATCCAAGGAGACTCTAGATAAGTAAAATTGTATAAGTACACTATATTCTTATCTTACTTCTAATTATGCTAACAACAACGTAACCAACAGTTAAATAAGTTTTTGTTTAGAAATTATATATACTAAAACTATTAACAATTATTTACTGTGAATTGAAACTATGGATATGAGCATGCCAAGGTTAAGAACAAGCAATGAATTTGACGATAATCACAATTTGGTTAATCTTTTCTTCATGTTGCTAGCCAAGAACATTAACCTAGAAATTAAAACTCTCCTATTTAATTTCACTTTAGAATCATAAACCATTCGTCTACATTTCTGTGATCAAATGTAATTTATGACCTAGCACTACAATTCCGGTTCCTAAATTGACTAATACGGCTTTCAAGTATATTTCTATCAGGAAAGCACATCAAAACCTAATTTTCCCAAATCAAGTTAAGAACAATACCCTATTAATTCACAACTTTTCAATTTCTTGCTCTCTCGAGTGAAATTGGACTTTTTAGATGTACATTAATGTCGGCCACACACTAATGCAGTAAGAACAAGAATTAATAGAACAACATGGAAGAAGAAGGAGAAAACCATATCATTAACAATCAAAATTCATCACCATTGTTGAAAACCTCAGCAAGGAAGAGAATTAGCCACTCATTTGTGGATTAATCATCCTAAAACAAGTGTAAATCATACATACAATTGATTGAAAGAAGAAAGGAAGAGAAGAAATTCCTTAGCTTTTTCGTCCCTCAACTACTTCTAACCCACGTCCTTGCTCCACCAAGTCTGAATTTATTAAAAATAAGCTAAGTGTTCTATTTATACTAGTGGGAATTTTTCCCGGAATAACAAGCAACGTGTCACGGAGGTCAACGCGGAGCACTGCCTCCGTGACACGGCGTGGACGCGGACCCTCTCTGGAATTCCAGGGTCCGGGATTATAGCCTCAACGTGGCACGGAGGCCAACTCGGAGGCCTATCTCCGTGCCACGGAGCTGTCGCGAGGCCTCACTGGAATTTGCCAATTAATTTCCCCTCCAGGCAGTGTGCCTCTGCGATGGTAGCGTGGCACGGCTCCATCGCGGAGCCCCTATACTTTGCGCATTCCAATGTCTTTTCCATGCTCGCATCCAAGTCCAACTCCGATATACTTCCAACATGCATTTTAGCTCCTAAACATCATATTTTCCTGTAAAACAAATGCTAATCATGTTGGTTAGTATAAATTCACATTTTATTACCAATTACATGAGAATATATACATATTGCACAACAAACAAGGCGAAAATGATACGTTTGAGTATCACTTGGGCATATAAATCTGCCCAAGATCAGCTACCAGAATCTTTTCATAGGCCAGCTCGTCCATAACCTGGATATCCTGGACTGGAACTGCTCTGGATGGGTCTCCTATGCATTTCCTCATCATAGACACATGAAAGACTGGATGAACGGATTCTAATTCTGGCGGCAAGTTCAACTCATATGCTACTCGACCTATTCTTCGATGAATCTGATAAGGCTCAACAAACCTCGGACTGAGCTTACCCTTCTTGCCGAATCTCATTACCCCTTTCATTGGGGATATTTTCAAAATACCCAGTCATTTACATCAAATTCCAAGTTCCTGCGTCGTACATCTACCTATGATTTCTGGCGACTCTGTGTAGGCGTTCTCTGATAAGTTTTACTTTGTCTTCTGACTGCTGAACGATGTCTGGCCCAACCAACGCTGCTTCTCCTATTTCAAACCAACCAATCGGCGATCTGCATTTTCGCCCGTATAATGCTTCGAAAGGTACCATATGGATGGCTGAGTGATAGCTATTATTATAAGCAAATTCAATTAACGGCAAATGCTCGTTCCAGCTACCTCCAAAATCTGGCACACACGCTTGTAGCATGTCCTCAAGCGTTCGAATAGTGCGCTCAGCCTGTCCATCTGTCTGAGGGTGAAATGTTGTGTTCAAATTAATCTGCGTCCCCAGACCTCTCTGAAATGACTGCCAAAATCTAGTCGTAAACTGTGCTCCTCTATCAGAGATAATAGATACTGGAACACCGTGTAATCTAACTATTTCTGTGATATGCAATTCGGCGTAATCTTTGGCAGAGAAAGTAGCTTTTACTGGCAGGAAATGGTCTGATTTCGTCAGTCTGTCAACAATTACCCAGATTGAATCATGTCTATGCCTGGTACGGGGTAATCCTGCTACAAAGTCCATGTTTACTGCTTCCCATTTCCATAGAGGCACAGCTATGTCCTGGGTCAAATCGCCTGGTTTCTGATGTTCTGCTTCAACCTGTTGGCAGTTAGGACACTAAGCTACAAATTCAGCAATTTCTCTTTTCATACCTGGCCACCAGTCATATGATTGTATACAATCACATAATCGTCGTGCCTGGGTGGAGAGAATAGCGGGCGTAATGCGCCTCGCTCATAATCTGCTGGCGAAGCCCCAAAATATCTGGAACACAAATGCAGCCTTTACATCGCAACACTTCATCCCTGGTTACCTGAAAATATGTCACCTCTCTTGCTGAACCTTGTGTTCAAGTTGAACCCGGCTAGGGTCTCCATACTGTTGTTCCTTTACTTCAACCACTAACGACAAAACTGCGACATTCTGTATTACCGCTCTGTTGTCCTTTATTTCTGCTATGTAACGGCTAAACCAGCTAACTAGTGTAATTCTCGGGCCAATTCTCACTGTTCAGGCTGCAAGTATGCCAACTCCCCATAGATTTATGGCTAAGGGCATCTGCTACCACATTAGCCCTTCCTGGGTGATACAAAATATTCACTCTTTAAGGCATAAACTACTGCAGCTAACTCCAGGTCATGGGTAAGATAATTCTTTTCATGTTTCTTCAACTGCCTGAAAGCATAAGCTATTACTTTACCATACTGCATCAACCCTCTGTACCTTCTGGCGATACTAACACTGGAGCTGATGTTAACCTGGCTTGTAACTCCAGGAAGTTCTGCTCACACGCCTCAGTCTGCTGGAACTTTGCTGCCTTTTGTGTCAATTTAGTCAGAAGTGCTGCTAAGGTGGAAAATCCTTCCACAAACCCTCTGTAGTATCCGGCTAACCGCAGGGATTGCGTACTTCGATCGGAGTGGTAGGTCTGGGCTATGTCTTCACTGCTTCGATTTTCTGTGTATATACCTGTACACCAGCCTCCGACACAATGTGACCAAAAAGGCTACTGAACTCAGCCAAAATTCACATTTAGAAAAACTGACATATAGCTGACGGTCATACTGGTTTATTATACCGGAGAATCTGACAAGTAATCTACCGGTATAGGTAGAGCTTATCTGGCCTTATTGCCGCATGCTAAGGCTACTTGTTGCTAAGGTAACCTGAACGACTATCTGCACACCATGTGCCTGTATCTGATCAGAGGATCCTGACAATGATCATGATCTCTAATAGTCTGGCTGAATAATCTTGACTAACTAAATAACTGGGTTAACTGATCTGAATGTTGCAGTAGTCTAACGATGCTCTACATGTCCTACTCGGACATCTGTAGCTCATGCATAACTGCGGGTTTGTGGACAGCTAACTGTTTCGTCCTCCTAATTGAACAATTGTGGTGTTATGCTAAGTCCAACCTACTCTCAGGCGATCCATCCCTGGATCTTCATAGGGAACCTGCCGATCTCCTTGTCTTAGTAAACACTGTGCTAGCAAAGCACTACCAATTTCTTACGCCTTATTCGTACCCCCTTGGATTATATTACTGTCCTTGGAAATTCTCGGTCTTATGAGCCATTCTGTAAAGACTGGCCTTCTGTTAGGGCTCTGTATCTGAATACCTTACGAAAACCAGCTGAAGTACTAGTCCATCACTGACTACTTATATGGACTCTTTCTTGGGGTACCCATAGGTTTGTCTGACTGAGACGGTCGGCTGACTTGCGGGGTGTTCCGCATAATAGCTGCTAGGTTGACTAAAGCCGACTCTCACCTACAAGGCTGGGAAAATGATGCACGACCACTTAATGTGCCACCCTCTCTTTTGGTGAGGGGTCCTGCAGTACGATCTGTATATATTTCCTAGCAGCTAACCAAAATCTGTGTGACTGTAAACCCCTATTGCCAACTACTTACATCATATCTATCATCTGTAGATATATATATATATATCAACTACTATGTACATTACATACTGAATTTTGTGGTGATACATAATCTCTAACATGCCTTACTGAATTTCATACTGCACATGATATACCGCTCCTACGGTCTAATGATATCTCATATCCTCTCGTATCATTTCATGGGGTTTTTTTTTCATCCCATTCTGGAAGCAACACACACATGAACTTTAGCTATGATCTGCTATTTGAAATTTCTCCACTCTTACAATGTGGGGTCAACATCCGAACCTTGTGGCCTTACTTGGCATTACATTAAGGCCCGTGACTTTCTGTTGGACCTTGTCTCTGGGCCACACTAGATTGGAGTCTCTGGTTCGGTACCCTCTTACCTTCTCCTTGGGTGGACATACCGCAACATTCTAAACTACAAGACATCCATAGACAAGACTCTACTTAGCATGGCTTGCAGACTCCCTGGGACACGACCTGCTCTGATACCAAGTTTGTCACACTCCGCCTTGGGGGGTATGACTGGCACCTGGTGCCCTACTAGGACCTGAACTGCTAGACTACTGAGCCTAAGCACATCTGATGCCTGGCTGGCTCTAACTCAGATTCAGGGAGACAATGGGCTATATAACGGTTGTAAATACAGCCTCCGGCCGACTAGGCCTATAGCCACCTATACCTGTAATAGCAACTAACCAGAAACACCCTCGTAACAAGGAGCCTATGCGGGCCGACAAGGCCACCATGCTGTCTAGTTACCTGCAACTCAGCAATGGAATCCTTAGTAACTACGTGACCGGCAAGGTCACCACTACTGACTGGATAAGGCCTCACACGGCTAACATAAACTGAAATGCTAAACAACTATAACATATTGCACGGCCTCACACGACCGGCTCAACTTACCATAGGGAAATATATACAGACTGCAAGCCTCTAAGAATACTAATAAGATGGTTAGGACAGGGCCCCGGCCTACCCATGCTGTACAATAAAAGAAAAGGGATAAACCTCTAGCTATCCAACTCCGGATGACTGGAGCTGATGACCCTATGAGCTGACTGGAATCACGAGGTATCGGCCCCTCGTCTATGAGTACCTGCAGACAAGTAATGCAGCGCCCCACTGGGCATCAATACCACTGGTACTGAGTATGTAAAACAATAACTGAAAGAAATATCTAAAAACAACAATACAACTGATGAAACTGAAATAGGAAGGAATAGATTAACTGGCTGGAAATGTAAAGTTATGCTTACCCTGAACTATGCTGGAAGGAGTAGGAGTCATACCTGGAGATGTATCGCTTTACTGTCGATCTACTCGTATTTAGTGTAACATGGCATAACACAATCATAACATAGCATAGCACACACAAACCTTACCCAGCCCCCATAAGCCGGGTGGTACAACCAACACGCAATCTATACCCCTACCCCGGTCGTCCCATCTCCTATAATAACTATAAGTATCCTGCCGGTCCCCTGGGTATGCACTTGGGCTCGCTGATCCCCTGACTATAACTGTACATGAGTCCGGAGGACTCCTGAATCAACACCCGGGCGTATCCGCTCGACGGGGGTGTATAAGGGCCGACCAAGGCACAATATGGGGAAAACTTGCATCCCATCTTCGTCCCCTGTGGGACGGCATGCCACTCCATAGAGCGACGTATCCTCGTCCTCTGGCGGACGAGTTGATACAGCTATTAACCCTGGGGCGGTCATGGATGCTAGGTAATCCAACCCCAAGACAATACAACGGTCTCAACTAGTAATACTATCTGCATATCCCACATACTGAAGCTAATGATAATAAAGTATTTGTACATACTGTATGCTGAACTAGTGATTGTGATATGTACGTATTTAGTACGTGCTGGGACTGATAATAGTATATATATGTTTAAATATAATCTTCTACCATACTGTACTGAGTCTAGTGTTGAACAAGATATAGTTTTTCTGCTGGAAATCATGTTGTATAACTGAGTCTCTATAGTAACATGATTTACTATTTCTAACATGCTTCCTAAACTTCATTTTAACCTATCATTCTACTTCTGAGATACCTTACAGGTAATTACATTGCTTTACTAGGTTTCAACTGAATACGATAATATCCTAACATTCTTTGCTAAATCACATACTGGACATGTTGTACTGTTTCTAACACTTGTATCAGAATTTATATCGTGCTAGCAAGTTTCACGCTATACATAACATGATGCTTCCAATATCGTACCAACATTCGTAATAAACATAACACACGACTTCCAAACATTCTACTGGCCTTTAAACTACTTTACTATACCAAGATTACTAACTTGCCGAGGAAACTAGCTTTACATACCTTCGCTTCTGATTTCCCGACTAACTGGCGTAGCTTGGTCAGTATTTTAGCTATTCCTCCCAACTGCATTCATATATATATCAATCAATACTAAATACAACTTTATTCTGAAGGACGACATCACTTTCGATATAATTATAGCCTAAACTTAGGCTTATCGAAAGACGGTCGAGAACTCGCTATTTTTCAGAAGTCCAGAAGGGAGAAGTATTCACTTCACAGCTAGAAACACATAGACACTAGTTTGGAGCAATTCCACTTACCTTGGTCCGGTAACTCGATGATTCGTCGACCGTATTTCGTGAAACTAAATTCATAGAAATGCTCTCTGCTGCTAAATACCTCAGTATCTGAGGTTAATTTGGGTTTGGACTATGTTTAGCAGCATAATCGGACGAAAATATATTTACCTTCTTTGTTCTCCTCTGTTCCTCTGCGTTTTCTGGAAATTTTATAAGTTTTAAATGAATTAAAACCAAAGTGGGGCTTTATATACTTGAGCCTGAACAGGGCCAACGTGTCACGGAGCCAACGCGGAGGCTCCACCTCCGTGACACGTTGCCATCGCGGAGGGGCTCTGCCTCGGCTCCTTCCGCGATGGTTCGACAGGCTATCCGTCCGATCCTTTTCCGGGCCTTCCTCTAGCACGTATGGCTTACAAATATACTTAATCACCGTGCGAATAGGCCATCTAGGTGTCGGAAATCTTACGGGGTATAACAATTCTATAAAAACACAATCAATAATTTTTGGTCCTATCTTAACTTTTTTAGGTTTAGGAACGTATATCTTAGCCAAACACCCCCACACTTTTAAGTATACAAGGTGAGGCTTCCTTTCTATTTTTCATATAGAATAGATTGTGTTTTGCTACAGGAACTCGATTGAGTATTCAGCTAGCCATAAGGATAGCTTCCCTCCATAAGTTCTAGGGTAAACCAGAACTATCAACAAGGCATTCAACATCTCCTTTAATAACCTAATTTTTCTTTCCGCAATTTCATTAGATTGCGGCGAGTAAGGGGTAGTTGTTTGATAAATAATGTCATATTCCAAATATATTTCTTCAAAAGAATATTCATATTCGCCACCTCAATCACTCCTTATCATTTTGATCTTTTTGTTAATTTGTGTTTCAACTTTATTTTTATATTGCTTGAATGCTTCAATTGTTTTGTCTTTATTTTTGAGTAAGTAAACATAGCAGTACAACGTACTATCATCAATAAAAGTTATGAAATACTTCTTTTCACAACGAGATAGTATTGACTTCACGTCACCAATATTTGTGTGAATTAAGTCTAAGGGACTTGAATTCCTCTCAATTGATTTATAAGGATGTTTAACATACTTAGATTCAATACAAATTTGACATTTTGATTGATTGCATTTGAACTTTGAAAATAATTCCAAATTGATCCTTTTACACAAGATTTTATAATTGACATATCCCAAACGTGAATGCGTAAATTATTTGACTCAAGCAAGTAAGAAGAAGCTGAAATTTTATTGTTCTCAACAACAATTACATTCAGTTTGTAAAGGCCCTCAGTGAGGTAACATTTTTCTACATACACATCATTCTTACTTATTACAGCTTTGTTTGAAATAGGGACACACTTAATCCGTTCTTTATGAGAAGTCCAACAGAAACTAAGCTCTTCCTCATTTCTGGAACATAACATACACCATTCATAGTCACCACCTTGTCGTATGTCATTTTCAGAAATATTTTTTCATAGCTTTCAATCTTAGTTGCATAGAGTTTTTCATAAAGATGGTCTCGTCGGGTCCAGCAGAGACATAAGAAGAAAATGTTTCTCTGACAGCATAAACATGTTGAGTGTCTCCAAAGTCAATCCACCACTCCGGGGCTTCCCACTAGGTAGCATTTAGACATCATAGCACACAACTCATCAATCTCCGTGGTTCCTTAAACCATGTTAGCTTGACCCTTTCTCTTATATTTCTTTGGAGCATGACATTCAGTAGCCTTGTATCCAATCTTTCCACAGTTGTGGTAGTTTTCTTTGAATTTCTTCTTGCTAGGATAATTCTTTGGTCCAGAAGGCTTCTTCCTCTTTTTCAAATTAGTTGGAGCAGTCTCAACAATATTTTCCCCCATAATTGTTGAGTTTTTCAATACCTTTCTTTTAGCAGCTTTATTATCTTCTTCGATTCTCAATCGAACTATTAGATCTTCAAGATTCATCTCCTTTCTCTTGTGCTTCAAATAATTCTTAAAGTCCCTCCATAAAGAAGGTAGCTTTTCACTCATGGCTGCAACTTGAAAAGCTTCATTGATGACCAAACCTTTAATGAAAAACTCATAATTAGCACCATAGTTAATACTTTTGATAAAAATACTAATTCGAATTATAACTTCAGCAAGGAGATCATGAATTATCATTTGCAGCTCTTGGACTTGTGTGATAACAGACTTGTTGTCTATCATCTTGCAGCCCAGAAATTTGATTGCAACAAATTTCTTTAATCCGGCATCCTCCGTTTTGTACTTCTTTTCTAGCGCATCCCAGAGTTCTTTAAAAGTCTGCACATTACTGTATACGTTATATAGATCTTCCTCCAATCTGCTCAGGATATAGTTCTTGCACAAAAGGTTTGAGTGCTTTCAAGCCTCGGTAGAACTGTTTATTTTCGGGTGTTGATTCCAGTAGAACCAGAATATCCTCCTTAATGAACTTCTGCAGACTCAACGTGGTCAGGTAGAAGAACGTCTTCTGCTGCCAACGTTTGAAGTCATTGCTAGTAAATTTTTCGGGCTTTTCTGTTGGAGCTGGTACTGCCACAGCACGGTTGGAGGATACTACATTGCTTGTAGAGGCAAACATGAGGTCAGTTGTTTCTATCATATCTGTTAATCAAGTTGCAAAAGTTAGCAATCGATGAAGATTCTATTTCTTCAAATCGAAAAACTTAGATAGAAATAAACTGAATAATTGGTGAAATTTTTATATCTTCAAACTGAATTATCAATCGGAGTAGAAAATCTAAAAATTTTAATATCCAACAGTGGAGTAGAAAACCAGAAAGATTTTAGTCTCCAAAATTAAAAAATTTTAAACAATTAAATTCCTTAAGCTTGTTGTCCTCCTGTGTTCAAATAAGTAAAAGAAAAGATAAATAAATAAATATTCAGGACTGTTCGGTGCTTTTGCTTTGGGTATAAAGCTACACGCAAGTGCACGTGGTCGAACAAGTAGTAAAGTGGCTTGAGTAAGCCAAGTATCGATCCCACAGGGACTGGGATGAAGTGCAATCTGTTCAAGTGTACTATATTTCGATTCTAAAAATGCAGACAACAGTGTAACCAAAAGTTTAATATTTTGTTTTATAATTTTTATGCTAAATCTAAAATATCTATCTAATGTGAGTCTGAACTATGAATGAGAGCATGCTGAGGTTAAATGAACATGTAATGAAATTAATTATCGACATAATTTGGTTAATCTTGTCCTCCAGTTGCTAGCCAAGAACATTTGCCAAGAGATTAGAACTCTCGTATTTAACCTCACTTAAGAATCATGAACCATCCACCTACATTTCTGTGATTAAATGCAATTCATGTTCTAGCCATACAAACCCGGTTCCTAAATTGACTCATATGACTTTCAGGTATATTTCTATCCTGAAAGTAAATCAATTCCCAATTTTCCCAAATCAAGTAAAGATCATATCCTATTAATTCACAACTTTCCAATTTCTCGCTCTCTCGAGTGAAACCGGACTTTTTAGATATACATTAACTAGGCCACACATTAATGCAGTAAGAACAAGAATTAATAGAACAACATGGAAGAAAAGATGAAAAACCACTATGATCAACAATCCATTTCACTACAATTGTTCATAAACTCAGCAAGAAGAGGATTTAGCCACTCATTTGTGGATTAAACATCGTTAAATGAGTGTTAAACATACAAGCAATTGAATTAAAGAAGAAAGAAAGAGAGAAAAACCCTGATATTTCATCCCCTCAACTGCCTGTAACCCACGTTCTTGCTCCACCAAGTCAGAATATTGAAAAATGAACCTAAGTGTTCTATTTATACTGGTGGGAATTTTTTCCGGAATAACAAGCAACGTTTCACGGAGTGCATCGTGGAGCACTGCCTCCGTGACACGCTACGGATGCGGACCTTCACTGGAACTGGGGGTCCAGGAAATAAAGCCCAACGTGGCACGGCGTGCAACGTGGAGCCAAGCCACCGTGCCACGGACCTATCGCGAACCCACACTAGATTTGGGCTGAAAATTCCCATCCAGGCAGAAGGCCTTCGTGATGGAAACGTGACACGGCTCCATCGCGGAGCCCCTTTATTTTATGCTATCCAATGCCTTGTCCTTTGCTCGCATCCGAGTCCAACCCCGATATCCTCCAACATGCATTTTAGCTTTCCGAAATTACATTTTACCTGCAAAACAATGCTAATCATGTTGGTTAGTATAAATTCACATTTTATTACCAATTACATAAGAATGTATACACATTGATAGATAAACAAGGCTAAAATTCCACATTTGAGTATCACTTGGGCATATAAATTTGCCCAAGATCACTTACCCCACACTTAAATCTTTGTTCGTCCTCGAACAACAATCCTACACCTCATGCAATTTACATCCCAACCTCGCTACTTTGGTTCGATAATTTAGGCTACGGTCATACAGATTATTCAATACAGCAAATCATCAAGAAAACATGCATGGTCCTATCAATGCAATGACCTTCAATACATCAAGACCTCCTAGACTTCAAGAATCGACTCTCGATATTGGCAAACTCATGCAAATCAGCTGATCAAGATATCCGACACGAAAATTAATCTTTCATCAAGCATGTGCCCTTATAAAACAAGAGAATCTTCCCCTTTTTGCTCATATGACTCACAAAATTTTAAGCAGGGGTATGTAAACACAATTCAACTCTCTCTCCCAAAAGAATTCACATACATCATGTCATGACCCATAAGCTTGCCCTTAGTGTATTACTCCACTAATATAAAGAAGTGCGATGTAAGATCACGTAGGACTTTAACTGGTTGTAATGGAAGCTACGGAACTAGTAAATATTGGGTTAGCCAATAATAGCCACTAGCATCCTTAAGTGCCTTTTCAACATATCCCATCAACTCATGGACATTGTTTCTTTTTTTTCATCATCCCATTCTTGATGTTATTCTTTAGTTTGGCCCATCGTATTAAGCACACTTGACACAACAACAAAGATTATTCATGCACCTTCATTATAGTTTATTTATAGCAAGTGCACCTTCAACCTTTTCTTTTCTTCTATCACTCTGCTTTTCTTTTTCTTTTCACCATTCTCACTCTTTGACACTTCGGGAGAATGATTTTCTCTTCTTAAGCGCTTAAGAGTTTTGTATAGACTTTAAGGCTAATGAAAAGAAGGGATTAAGTTCGGTTTACACTTTTTGACAAAAGAAAAAAATAATAGGCTAAAGGCTCAACGGGCTGACTAGGGTATACAATCAAGGTGGGTACGACAAGGAAAAATAGAAACTCTTGGTTAAAACAAAGAAATGCCTACATCCTTTCCTACAATACACCTCATTCATTTCGTTTTGTACACACACCAGGCAAGTTCTAGACACTTCACAATAGCATGAAATAACAACACCTCACTTCACACTTTTTGCACATGCTCAATTCAAGATGTATTCACACTCTCTTCAATCAGCTAATTACAGGAATTCAAACATTAAGCCTTAATCACACTGAATTGAACTCTATGGCCTAGGTATCTCAACATATTTCCAAAGTTGCATGCTTTCATATGAATCACCTTTGCATTTTAAATATCATGTACAACACGCAACCAGAATTTCGCAACCATACAGTAACTACAGGTTTTGGGATGCAACCCACCAAAGAAAAAACTGAAAAAAATAAATGAAAAAACTACTCCTAACGACTACATTTCCCTTAAGACGGTCGCCATCCATCCATCATAGAGAACGGTCACTACTATGACTTCGGTTCAATGGGACCATTCTCGGTAAAAGAACCGAAAACAAACGCCGAGAAACCCAAGAAGTAAAAAAATTTTTGAAAATATCGATCATTTCGATAGAAAAATATGTACAAAATATTTTAAAAATATCGATCATTTCGATAACAAAAATATATACAAAATCAGCTAGCAACATTCAGCAACACACATCAATTTCACATCAATTTACAAATACAGAACAACAACTTAACAATTCATCAATCACAGGGAACAACAAAATTTCACATGCACGACAACAGATTAGAGCATACATACATAACAGCACAGCCCAGCACCTAACTACTCCCACCCCACACTTAGCTCGAACACTGTCCCCAGTGTTCACAAAAATTAAAATAGCACAAAAATCGGTTGGTGGAACTCCCTTATCAATCAAAGTACTCCACTTCTTCGTCGGGTGCTATTGTTTCATCTCCCATGTCTGAATCACCCCCGTCGTCTTCATCGGACTCCACATCAGAGTCCTCCCGACGTGTCTCCTCGTCTGTGGGGACGTCATCATCTGTGGGCTCTACAAATGCTGGCCCCACTTGGCATAGAGCCCTGGCGTCTTCACCGAAGGGGTAGTCTAGCTCGAGCTGTCATAGCTCCTCCTCTGTCGCCGGCCTCCCACCTATCCTCAGTTGGAGCATCTGCATCCCATACATTCGAGCCATATACTGATCATCACGAGCATGTCGCTCGCCAAGTGTAAGCACTGGCCCATGGGTGTCAGGTGCCTTAGTTTTAGTAATATCTAAGGCCCGCCGCTCCATCTGCGGGATATAGTCAAGGGCTTCCTCCTCGACATCTAGGCCCCTGAGGAAGGTGGTGAGTAGTCCACAAAAGCCATACCTATGCCCCTGATGCAACCGGGCTCTCTTCATGACGGAGATAATCACCGCCCCCACGTTGAGCTCAAGCCCTTTCATCAGGGCGTACACCAGGCATACACGATCTCGGGTTACATCTATCATATGTACCCCCGGGATGAGGCAGTAAAAGACAATCTTCAGCCATATTCTGGCTTCCCTGTTCATCTGTGAATAGGGCAAAGTCTGGTGGTAGCCCCTCTCTTTGTGTCTGCTCCATCTAGCTGTCGATCGGGTCCCACACAAGGTGCGTCTGATGTCCGCATACGGTGGGGTAATGTTCAGCTGTCGGAGCACGTGGGCGTCTGTGTCCCGCGCTCCTATGATGGCATTGAGGTGGTGGGGCTTCAAGGTGACTATTTGCCTTCTGATTTTTATGGTGTGACTTCTGATCGTCGGGTTCCAGTTGGCATAGAATTCCCGAACCAAGTTCAAGTTACATTCCTTGGGCTCTTCAAAGA
This sequence comes from Datura wrightii, assembly GCA_035772735.1. Lineage (NCBI taxonomy): Eukaryota > Viridiplantae > Streptophyta > Magnoliopsida > Solanales > Solanaceae > Datura > Datura wrightii. Next base: position 187,778,493 of record JASDFA010000018.1, on the reverse strand, counting down.
TGAAGTTGAGCCCAGTTGCCTCGATTCGGTGTACCATCGTAGGGAACTCCTGTGCCAATGGTTCCCGTGCTATATGCTCCTCGGGGAAGTATTTATTTTCTTTGTGCTTTGCGTACCATTTTTTCCCCTCATCCGTCACCCATCTTGTTCCGTATTGGCGGCGTTGGCCGCGTGGAACTGCTGGTGCTGCTGGGACTATTGTGCCCAGTCTGATTCGCTTCCTTCCGGCGCCCGAAGTTGATGCGCCTTTCCCTTTCTCTTGCCTGCTGGCCATTTTACCTGTCAACCCAAGTAGACAAGATCAATGTTAAGCTAATGGATATTAACTTCGGCTAAGGTCGGGTTAAGCTAGGTTACCCCACACTTATTCCTTAGCTACAGTTACAACAATACGGCAAGATCATACTTATTTACACACAATAACCAACTATACAATCATGCTTAGTGCGTTCGAAGAATTCAACGGTATATCTTTTGTGTACTACTCAGACTTTGTACAGCTAATCACAATCACTACCATCACTAACATTTTATCCATCGCACTTAGCAAGGAAAAACAAAGAAACGAAAACAACAACAAAAATTTATCTACACGAACCTATACAACCAACCCAATTCTTGCAAATTTCAATATTCCTCTAACCCGAGAATCCGTCGGTCTTTTAACATGATAACAACTAGCACACCGACTCATCTCACTCAACATGTACATTCCGGCATGAATTTCACAAGTTCACTATGTTATTCACTTCAAATTCAAAAACAAGCCCTAGAAATGATATTATCAAGCAAATTCGATTAATTATACAATTGACGAGTTCAAGCAATCCTAACGACATTCCGAACATTCATCAACAACAATTAAATTGAATTCATGGTTAATTTCTACTTAGGGCAATTTAGCTCACCTCACATGCTCAATATCGAAGAAAATCGACAAGAAATGAGATGGAATCGAAGAACATACCTTGAAGTTGAAGAAATTACGCAAACTTGATGATTTTCTTATCCTACTCCATGTCACGTTGAAGGGGGGTGGGTTTTGGGGGGTTTTGGTCGCGGAGTGATTAAAAAATAAGGGAAAGGGAGGGTTTTCGGGGTTAAAAAGTAGGAAAATCGCGCGGGTCACCCGGCGACCCGGTGTGACCCGTCGCGATATACACGGCAATGTGTCACAGAGTGCATCGCGGTGCACTGCCTTCGTGACACGGAGCCATCGCGAGCCTGTTCTGAAATTTTTTTTAAACAATCAGGATTATACCTCAACGTGCCACGGAGGGTAACGCGGAGGTCCACCTCCGTGACACGGAGCTATCGCCCCAGCTCACTATTTTGCCACTTTTTGTTAATTTTCATACCTCAAATTTTCCCTTGCTATTCCGTGCATATTTTCCTCCGTTTGACCTGAAATTCATCTCACTATACAAAAAATGGTTAGAATTATAGGTTTCACTCTAAATAAAAATAAAACAAAAACAAAAACTAAAATTTTGTAGTAAATCAAGAAAAAGAAAAAGAAAAATCTATTTACACTTTACAAAAAGGAAGAAAATTTTTTTTCACGGGTTGCCTCCCGTGCAGCGCCTGGTTTACCGTCGCGGCTTGACGTCGTTAAGCTCAGTTGTCCTCTAGGGTGATGGACGATTTCTTTCGATCACCGTCCTCCCCCCAATAGTGCTTACACCGATCCGGTGGTTTTCCCATTAACTCTCGTGAATCCTTAATCTGCTCATCATCACCTTGATCAATCACATTGATCACCAAGAGTTCTTCCTGCTCCATCGGGAGCTTGGGTGCCTTGTACACATCGAACACCTCCACCTTGTCATGTGCTCGCATTGTTAGCTGCCCCGCAGCTACGTCAATTAGTGCTTTCCCGGTCGCCAAGAAAGGACATCCCAAAATAAATTGGACTTCCGCGTCTGGTTCAAAGTCCAGCACGACAAAATCTACCGGGAAAATTAGGGAGCCAACTTGAACCAGAATGTCTTCCACAATGCCATCAGGTCTGGCTAAGGATCGATCCGCCAATTTCAAGATTACTGTTGTGGGTCTAGGACTTCCTAGACCCAACTTTCTGAATACCGATGAAGGCATCAAATTTATGCTCGCTCCCAAATCACACAATCCACGAGCTCGGATGCTCTGCCCAATAGTGATCTGGATAGTAAAGCTCCCAGGGTCTTTGAGCTTTGTGGGCAGTCTGTTTTGAATCTGGGAAGTGCACTCCTCCGTTAGAGCCACCGTAGCATACTCAGTCAACCGACTTTTGTTTGCCACGATGTCCTTTATATACTTAGCATATTTTGGCACTCCCTGCAAAACATCAACAAGAGGTAAATTAATATATACCTGTTTCATCACCTCCATGAATTTCTTGAAACACGCCTCCTCTTTGTGTTTCTTTAATCGTTGAGGGAACGGGGGTGGTGGTCTTTCTGATTCAGCTTCCCTAGTCTTCCCCCTTTCAGTACCTTGCTCCCTCTCAACTTCTGCTGCTCCCGATTGTTGAGGTGGTCTTTCTGGTTCCACCTCTTTCAGCTGCAAACCACTCCTTGTGGTCACTGCATTCACCTGCTTGGGATTGGGATCTGTGTCGCTCGAAAGTCCTCCTCTAGGCCTTGTGTTTTGGGCTCCAGCAAATTGCCCAAATTGATATTCAAGTGCCTTGGTAGCTAACTGGTTGTTTTTCACTTCGGCTGCCAATTTCACATAGTCAGCCTGTAATTGAGCTTGGTTAGCTATCATGGTCTTGAACATCTCCTCAATGCTGGGTGATGGTGGTGGAGGAGGTGCATTGTTGTTTCTGAATTGTGCTTGATAATTCTGCTGCCCTCCTTGGTTCCTTTACACACCTTGACCCGAACTTTGCCCTGGATGGTTGTTGCTACCCAGGAGAAATTAGGGTGATTCCTCCAATTGGAATTGTAGCTATTACCATACTGTTGGTGGTTCCTTTGTACATTACCCACAAAGTTTACCGAGTCAGGATTGGCTCCACAACACTCAGCTGAGTGCTCACTGCTTCCGCACACTTCACACCACATTTGTTGTACTGCATTAACTGGGGCTTGAGGCTGGTTCATTGTCATGTTGCTGAAGTGGGTGTTAAGTTGATTTTATAATGCAGCTATCTGTGCAGCAATAGTTATAAACCCATCCACTTCTAGCACTCCTGCTGCTTTCCTTGTCCCGCCTCTTGATGAATCGGCATTCCATTCCGGATTGCCCTGCGAAATACGGTTCAACAAGGTATACAACTCCTCATAAGTTTTCTCCAGCGCTTGTCCTCCAGCTACCGAGTCTAGCAATATTTTGGTGTGGGGTTCCAAACCCTCTATAAGTGTGCACCAACACATTATTGAACTGATGATGATGAGGACAATCCCGCAACATGGACTTAAATCTCTCCCAGGCCTGATATAAATTCTCTCCCTCTCTCTGTTTGAAACTTAGAATTTGACTTCTAAGTCTTGCTGTTTTACCGGAGGGAAAAAACCGTATCAAGAATTTCCTTGCAAGATCATCCCACGTAGAAATAGAATTCGGTGGCTCAGCTTTCAACCACCTCTTGGCTTCTCCCAATAGAGAAAGTGGGAACAATGTAAGTCGTACATAATCTGATGACACTCCAGCGGGGATGTAAGTGTCACTTATCTCCAAATAATTTTGGAGATGCTGCTGTGGATCTTCATGAGGGAGACCAGTAAACTGCCCGCTAGTGTGCAGCAATTGCACCATATTCTGCTTAAGTTCAAACCTCCCTCCTGGCTCAGGTTTGCGGATGCTAGATGTGACATTATTAGCATGTGGGATTGCCACCTCGCGAACCGGCCGAGCTGCTACTTCTTCGGGCACTAACACTGCCCGGACTACCGGTGGATTCTGTTGTTGCTCCATGATCGTCTGTCTGAGCAACTGCAGCTTTCTTTCTAGAGCTTCTATCCGTTTACTGTGAAATATTCTTTCTGGCTCTATATACGAGTCCACCAGCTCCTTGTCTCTTGCCAGTGTTCAACAGAAATTAAGTCTGCAAAATACAGGCTAAGACCAAGTTGTCAACACTAAGAAAATAAAAATACAGCAAATTAACACTTAAAATAAATTCACCAATTGCCAAGTCCCCGACAACGGAGCCAAAAACTTGTTCGGTGCTTTTGCTTTGGGTATAAAGCTACACGCAAGTGCATGTGGTCGAACAAGTAGTAAAGTGGCTTGAGTAAGCCAAGTATCGATCCCACAGGGACTGGGATGAAGTGCAATCTGTTCAAGTGTACTATATTTCGATTCTAAAAATGCAGACAACAGTGTAACCAAAAGTTTGATATTTTATTTTATAATTTTTATGCTAAATCTAAAATATCTATCTAATGTGAGTCTGAACTATGAATGAGTGCATGTTGAGGTTAAATGAACATGTAATGAAATTAATTATCGACATAATTTGGTTAGTCTTGTCCTCTAGTTGCTAGCCAAGAACATTTGCCAAGAGATTAGAACTCTCGTATTTAACCTCACTTAAGAATCATGAACCATCCACCTACATTTCTGTGATTAAATGCAATTCATGTTCTAGCCATACAAACCCGGTTCCTAAATTGACTAATACGACTTTCAGATATATTTCTATCCTGAAAGTAAATCAATTCCCAATTTTCCCAAATCAAGTAAAGATCATATCCTATTAATTCACAACTTTTCAATTTCTTGCTCTCTCGAGTGAAACCGGACTTTTTAGATATACATTAACGTAGGCCACACATTAATGCAGTAAGAACAAGAATTAATAGAACAACATGGAAGAAAAGATGAAAAACCACTATGATCAACAATCCATTTCACTACAATTGTTCATAAACTCAGCAAGAAGAGGATTTAGCCACTCATTTGTGGATTAAACATCGTTAAATGAGTGTTAAACATACAAGCAATTGAATTAAAGAAGAAAGAAAGAGAGAAAAACCCTGATATTTTCGTCCCCTCAACTGCCTGTAACCCACGTTCTTGCTCCACCAAGTCAGAATATTGAAAAATGAACCTAAGTGTTCTATTTATACTGGTGGAAATTTTTTCGGAATAACAAGCAACGTGTCACGGAGTGCATCGTGGAGCACTGCCTCCGTGACACGCTACGGACGCGGACCTTCACTGGAACTGGGGGTCCAGGAAATAAAGCCCAATGTGGCACGGCGTGCAACGCGGAGCCTAGCCACCGTGCCATGGACCTATCGCGAACCCACACTGAATTTGGGCTGAAAATTCCCATCCAGGCAGAAGGCCTCCGCGATGGCAACGTGACACGGCTCCATCGCGGAGCCCCTTTATTTTATGTTGTCCAATGCCTTGTCCTTTGCTCGCATCCGAGTCCAACCCCGATATCCTCCAACATGCATTTTATCTTTCCGAAATTACATTTTACCTGCAAAACAATGCTAATCATGTTGGTTAGTATAAATTCACATTTTATTACCAATTACATGAGAATGTATACACATTGATAGATAAACAAGGCTAAAATTCCACATTTGAGTATCTCTTGGGCATATAAATTTGCCCAAGATCAGGGACCACAGAAATTATTGTATGTCCTTAAGGAATTTAATCCCCTCACTATACTCGAGGTTTTGGAATGCTTCCTCCTAGGATAAAACGGATATACTTGTTAATGGTGTAACAGTACCTTAAACTAAAAACTTCGTCGAACTCTAAGAACAGTAACAAATCACACAACAAACTCGATTTTATTTGTTCAAAAGTATGCAGAATGTTCGAAAAATCTCTATCAGAAATGAAGGCAAAAGGCATTTATTTATAGCCAAAGAATTGAAGGTGTGAAAATACATATTCAGATGGTGTCTGTTTGGAATGACCACCGTTGGAGAAAGAAATATTTCGGCTTGACTTGTGCTGCACCTACATTTTGCAGGCGAGGACTTGCGGCAGACAAGTGCAACGCAAGTCCAAGCAGAATCCTTCCAGAAATTTCTACGTGGCACCTGCATTTCAAATGTGAGGACTTGCGGCACGCAGGTGCCCAGATTGTGAGAAAAGTCAACACCGAAGACGAAATTGAAGCCGAGCGATGACGACGGCGCAAGGGGAGACTTTCTTGTCAACTCTTTATTAGCTAGAAGATATGCTTCTCAACATAAGTATCAATTTTTTCTTTTTCCATAATAATGTGGGACAAAGTTAGGAACTTTTTCAACTTTATCTTCCCTCCAATTTATTTTCTCTCCATTTTCAAATTCACATCCAACACTTAACTCCAACAGTAATGACATTTGTTTCTTGTGTTACCGCTTCTTATCACATTTTCGCTAGTAAAAATATAAATACGTCTAAAGTCTCTGATCAGAATAAGATTATTTGTACTTTTAAAATGTTGATAAATTTTGTGTTTTATTGTAAACAAGCCTGTCTATTATCGTATTGATAACAAAGTAAGAGATAAATAAAATTAATATTTCATTTATTTTAATTTATGTGAATTTTTCGGAATAGATACAAAATTTTAAGAAAAAAATATATTTTTTAAATTTATCATCGTAAACATATTATAATATTTGTAGCTATTACAAGAGTTTTGAAATGTATTTTAAATATTTCATAACATTTTTGTGGCTATCAAAATTTTTTACTAAAAATAAAATATTTTTAAATTTTAAAAAATATCATTTTTTAAACCGAGATAAAAAAAATTATTATATAAACCAGATAATCAAAGCAAGTAACCCAACTGAAATAAGGCTACTTAAGTAATTGTAACAGATATTATAATTTTGATGTTTTCCAGCCTCGTACAGCTATTTAGAAAAAGACGTATTAGAGAGCTGTTAAAAATTAATTGCTTTTTCTTTTAAAAACTAAAAATAAAATTGTGGTCCCAAACGTATTATAATACTTTTGTGATTATAAAATTTTTAAATTATATCTTTTCTGATTCAGTTTATATGGTATTGTTCGAATTTTGAAGAGATAAATAAATTTTTTTTACTGTAATATTTTCATAGGCTTTTTAAATATTTTGATTGTTAATTATTGTATATTATAGTATTTTTTATGTAATTTTTAAATATATAAATTTATTAAAAAAATATTAAAAGATTTATGATCAAATTTATGTTCAAAATGAAAAAATTTGACACTCAAAATTCAAAAGGCGTCAAGTAAATTAGAGAAGAGGTGAGACAGTTTTTTTAAACATCCCATTATATTTGCATGTGTCCAAAAAAAAAATGTATATATTATTATTTTTGGAATGAATTATAAGAAAACATTGTCACATAACCGGGTTAGAGATGTAGTTTCTAATGAAAATAACAACAGATCATATCTCACAAATAAGGATTCAAATAGGATGAATATGATTCCTCTACTTTTAATCAGAGATTTCGAGTTAGAACCCTAATATTAAAAAATAGTACTGTCAAGAAGCATTTTTTTTTCAAATAATCCTTACATGACGCGAGTCAATTGTAACCTCAGTAATTAACGCCGAATAGGAAACCCAAATTTTTTTTAAAAAAATAACCGAGCACCTCATGAAATGAGGCTATATAAGCAAGTAGCCTATGCGCAATTACATGCAACCCTCTACATCAACAATTAACCTTGATCCCCAATTTCTATCTCAAGGGAATTTTGTACACCTGAAATCATAAGCAGGTAAGGTAACAAAAATCTTGAGAAAAGGCATTATTATTATGGCATGTAATGTTGATGTTATTCTTCAACAAGGAAAAATTGCAATATCAAGGAGAAAGTGGCAAGGCTTCCAGTCTCAGAGTTATAAAGCCAATGTTATTTCTTGTGTAGCTATTGACCCAAGTCAAGTTCCACAGTTATCATGGAATCTAGTTTTCCATGAGAAAAATAGAGCAATATTGAGCAAAGAAAAATTTGGGATTTTTGGTGGAAAGTTTGTCCCTGAAACGTTAATATCTTCTTTAACAGAGCTCGATTACGAATTCAACTCCGCTTTGCGTGACCCTCACTTTCAGGTTTGTCAATAATTCCTATACTTTCTCGTGTTAATTTAACCTATAAATCATGCCATTAAGAGAGGAAAAAGAAAAATGAACAATTAAATAATTTTCCATGTAGATGGAGCTTAAACTGGCATTAAGGAACTATGTAGGCCGTGAAACTCCTTTATACTTCGCCCAAAGACTCACAGATCACTACAAGAGCAATAATAAGGGGATGGGGCCAGATATATATCTTAAAAGGGAAGATCTCAACCATGGTGGCGCACACAAGATCAACAACGCTATAGCACAAGCCTTGCTGGCTAAGCGCATGGACTGTATAAGCGTCGTGGCAGCCACCGGTGCTGGCCAGCACGGTGTTGCCACGGCAGCTGCGTGTGCCAAACTCTCTTTGGCATGCACAATATTCATGGGAAGCTTAGACATGGAGAGACAACCTTCCAACGTACTATTGATGAAGCATCTTGGTGCAAAGGTACCTCCTCAAGGACTTTTTGTGACTTATGAGTAATATAATTAAGGAGTCCATTCGACTCGCTTTACATGACTGTATTTTTCTCGGGATAGAATTTAGGTAAAAAGATAAAAAAGAATATCTCTTTATTTTTAGCTAATTTTATCTCTAGTTATACTAGAAGGGTCGTTATCAAAATATGCAAAAATGTCCTTTTATTGAATAAGGAAAAGGTATTTTCTTTGGCTAATTGAGATTTTTCAATGGCAGAAACAGGAAGACCCCTAATAATTGAAATATTTTTGTAGGTGAAATCAGTTAAAGGAAGCTTCAAAGATGCAGTGTCAGAAGGTATTCGAAATTGGGTTAACAATTTGGAGACAAGCTATTTCTTAGCAGGTGCAGCCATAGGACCTCATCCATGTCCAACTATGGTTCGTGAATTCCAATCAGTCATTGGAAAAGAGACGAGGAAACAAGCCATGGAGAAGTGGGGTGGCAAACCCAATGTGTTGGTGGCTTGTGTAGGGAGTGGCTCTAATGCTTTAGGTTTGTTTCATGAATTTATACAAGATGAAGATGTGAGACTAATAGGAGTTGAGGCTGGTGGAACCGGTCTTGATTCAGGTAAACACGACGGAATAATTAGTGCAATAATTACAGGTTCACGTGAACGTAATAATTTTATCTTAGACCATATATAAAACGTATAAAAATATATAGTTTGAAATTTAACTTATTAATACCACTATTATTATATATTAACTCAATATTATTATTATAATTAATAAATTTAAAATTTTGAATCCGATTAATTATTTAGGTAAACACTCGGCAACTATGGCTAGAGGTCAAGTGGGAGTTTACCATGGTGCCATGAGTTATGTATTACAAGATGAGGAAGGCCAGATTATTGGACCACATTCCATAGGTGTGGGGTAAGTTTTCACTTTCAGGTGTAACCATTTTAATGTCAATGTTTAGCTCAAATAAAAGGAAGTCAGAAATTCATATAAGGGGTCCAAAAATATCACGTTTAAAATTTGAACTTCAACTCCTTTATCAAGGGATTTCAACCACTTATAAATGACTCAAAAAAATTTCTCTCATACTAATATACGTAATAACGTTTGTCTATGCATAAAATTAAAGAACCAACTGAAACAAAATTTAAAATTTGTGATTTAAATCAAATCACGAATATTTATGTGTTATAAATTATTTCATTAATTAAAAATAAAATAGAAAATTTAAAACTAAATTACTTTTAAATAAAAAATACAAGGTTTTCTTTAAACAAACTTAAAAAGAAAGTATATTATATAACCTGAGATGATGAAAATACTGGTTTTTATCATTTTCGCGCAATAATATATTTTTCAGTAATTATACGTAAAGTATTTGTTGACATACTGATAAAAAGCAATAACATACGTGCCATAACAAGTTAAATCACATTAATAATACAAAAAATATTTAAATTATCAATATATATGACTTAAACACTTGTTACACATAAGTATGCAAATCAATAGCGAAATTAAAAATTTTGTTAAGATTATTCAAGATTACATATATATGTATTTTATTATTTATATACTTCACATAATTTTTTATATACATAACATATTATTTGGTGAAAGATGTTCGGTTGGTCAACCTAACTTATTCCTGGCTACACCTCTGATTCAAACATAACATTTCTAACTTTATGCAATATTGTTTGAAAATGCAGATTAGAGTACCCAGGAGTTAGCCCAGAGCTTAGCTTTCTAAAAGACATTGGGCGTGCAGAGTTTTCTACCGTTACGGATGAACAAGCCATAAAAGGTGTAGGATCTCAAACAAGTATACTCTTTAAAAGTTTTAACTTATATACGGGGCATAATACGTAAATATATATTTAAATTTAATCTCAGTTAGTAAGTAAGTATTTTAACTTTGAAAGTGTACATCTAGACACTTCAACTTAATCTCAACTGACAACTAAATACTCAAATTCGTCCCCACTGTACATATTTCATGGATATCGGATGCTGACTCGACACATAAATTTGGAGGGATCTAAATAATCATCATGTAAGTTGGAGTATTCAACTGATCACATAGTGAAAACGAGTAATGGTGAGGTGTCTAGATGTGCATATCAAAGTTAAAGTATTCAGTTGATAGTTAAAACTAAGTTTGAGTGTATATTTATGCATTATAAAAGATAGTGTAAAGATTATAAATTAAAATTTGTTTTCCCATTTATATTGCAGCATATAAACAATTGTGCAGGCTAGAAGGGATATTTCCAGCCTTAGAAGCTTGTCATGCACTTGCATTTCTAGACAAACTTTGTCCCACTTTAAAGGATGGTGAAAAGGTCATTGTTAATTTAAGCGGCAGGGGAGACAAGGATGCTGCGGCAGTCATCAATCATACACCAAAACATGAATGAAAGAACCCCATTAACTCCTATTTAAATATTTATGATTATTATTTTTTCTTCTCATTTAGGGTCTACTTAATAGTAGAATAGTTATTTCCCACACAATTAATATAGGAATATTCTTGAATATTTATTTTCTCTTTAATTAGATTAAAATTTATAAGGAAAATAAACTCAGTTTCTTTTAATTTGTGTTATTCTCTTTAGTTTTCTACTATAATAGTGATAGTGACGTAGTCTTCTATTTGATTGAATGCAAATTAAAAATAATGTAATGAATAAAACAGTAAGTTTTTCATTTCTCTGTATTTTTTCTGACACTATCATTATTTGGTAATTTTAGTGGCATAATTTCAAGGGTTAGGAGTGAAGAGGAAAGTCTAGGACATTTGGTTCAATATTCAATTTTGTATTTTGTAAAAGCAAACATCAATCCCCCTATTCAACAGATACAAGTGAGGGATTTAAATTTTTTTATTTTTTCCTTTCCAATTTTGATATTCTAAATAATTCCCACCTTTGTAAATGGAGTAGACGTGGGAAGAATCTTTATTTACGGCTTTGGTCTCAAACTCTTGTTTATTGTTTTCTCTTAAGTGCTCAAGATGCATGGAATACAGCCACGTCAGAAACAAAGACATCATTCGCTCAACTAAATTAAACACCTCATGTTTTATGAATTTTTTTCTCTAAAAACTTATACTCTATATATAAATTAAATTTTATAAATATATATTTTACAGTTTTTTTAAAATTTTATATACTGCTGTGAATTTTCTTAACACAACTAAGGGTTTGTTTCACTCGACACAACTAAGGGTTTGTTTGGAAAACTATGTAAAAATTAAATTTGAGTGTAATTATATAGTTTAGTGTATTTATTTGGCCAAATAATTAAATAATTAGCAGAGAATTGGCTGTAATTAAAGAGAGTAATTACATTTTTCAATTTTCTTTGGGGGGTGGGGGGTGGGGGGGTGGAGGGTGAGAATTGCAGATAATTACATGGTGTAATTACAAGGTCAGTTTTTAATATCTTTATTTTTATTTTTTTTTATTTTTTTAATTATATTATTTTTATTTTTATTATTTTAATTTTTAAATTTTTAGGTTTTTTTTATTTTACATTATTTAACTTTCATTTTCTTTCTTCTCATTTCTTAATTTTTATTTCTTGTGAGTCCATGTAACTGCTCGTATTTTAATTTCTTATTTTTTTATTTTCTTCATTTAACATAAATGCATTACTTTTTTAATTTTTGAATAAAAGTAGAATTTTATTGATGAATGATGTTATAGGCTTATATTCTCCTTTTCTTTTGAATTATATTTACTTAAGATATGTTGAAACTTATTTGAGTTATACTGGAATTTGCAATAAGAGTATTATGTTAATTTTTTTTAAAAAAAAAAATTTGAAGTTATGTTATATTTTTGGTTCTAATTTATTTCCTTTAGTAGTATTGACTTATTATTTTACATTGCATGTCATTCATTTTTTAGTTAGAATTGATAGATTATTTTTTGTCAAATATTAAATAATTTTATGAATATATTTATAGTATTAATATTTTTATGAAACATGCATTTCATGATGTTTTTAAAAATTGTGACTTTTAATTTTTATAATTAATCTAATTAAAATATATTTCAATTATTTTTTTTATAATAGTAGTCCTGGTGTAGATGTCTTACATGTGTTCCTCATGTTGATAATAATAAATTTTTTTAAATAGTATAAATAATATTTAAAAGACGTGTTTGTGTAACAATATAAGAATTTAGAAAGAAAATTATAAATTTTAAATTCATAAATAATCATATTCAAGAGTTTGATCCAATCCAGTTTATTCTAGTAGTTGTTTCATTGAACAAAAGTGTTGTAGGATCAGTGTTTGATCGACAAATAAAAAGGTCGTTCATTTTTACATGAGCACTTAAATGTATGTATTACATGTATGTTTTAAATTATATTATTATAAAATTTGTATTACTATAAACTATTAACGGATTAACATTTAATATAAATATTATCATTATGAAGGCGCATTGAATACAATTGTATAGTATATTAGAACTATAGTATATAAGTTATTCATTTAAACAATTGGCACTTGCAAAATCCTATTGAAACTTATTACTGGCTTGTTTTGGTAATAATAAATTGATATCACATCACAAACGCATTATTTATTTGTAATCAATCATTAAGTAATTGTTATGCCACGAAACTAAAAAGATCATCAAAATTAGTGAACACAACTACTAATGTTTGCAATTAGGGTTGGTTATATATCACACTCTTTGGGGTGCGACTCTTTCTCAAACCCTGTTAACGCAACATGCTTTGTGCCCCGAGATATCCTTTTTTCAAATTATGTTTTAAATTCTTGAACACAAGATTGATTTGTATTAGAAGTAAAATTTTATTCGACATATAATTATTTATTAAAAGGTAAACTCTTAGTCGCTTTTAAATTACTAGATATTAAAATTTTCATACATTTCAAATTGAAGGATTTAATATATAATATTTAATTATTTTTAAAATTTCATATATTAAAAAAATAATTAAATGACTATTTTGTCAATTCTGACCTCTATTTTAAAAGGATAAAAAGCTAAACAACATTTTGCTATAGGTTTATGCACTTTAGATATTTAGTAATAACTTAATTTTAGACTTTTTATTTTACCCTTTACGAGATGATTCCACCTCGATCTTTTTCCTCTTAATCTATGTGTCTAAGAAAACGCTTTCACATAAATTAAAACTAAAGAATAGTGTAGATTTAACTAAATAGAGTAGATAATAAAAATACCTGATTAATTGAAATAACTTAAAGTATGTTGTATTTCTATATTTTCTTTCTTTCTTCAATTATACAACCTTAAGAAAAAGGGAAGAAAAAGAAATTCAACGTATTAATGCAAAATGAAGTTACACTCTTTAATTTATTTTTTTGTATCGTGAGTTAAGAAACTATGAAGAATAATTAGTTAGTTTAATGAAGAAAGGATTGCTATAAGTTAACAAAATTATAATTCATAAATAAATCGTATTCAACAAAACGATTTAAAAATCAAATTGAACTAATACGATTTATAAATCACAATCTACAAACAAGACTTATAGATCCATAAATCCAATCTGCAAATTTACAAAGTGCATTCTGCAATTATGCTCTATAAAGTACATTCACAAACACAATTTATAAATTATAAATAAATTTAATAGTTATAACTTTTGTTAATTTTAAAGTCCTAAATATTAGGATAATAATTAAAATATTTAATAAATCAAAATAGTAAATGATAATTTTTTCTATTGTAAAATCTTTTAATAAAGGATAAAAAGTTCAATCGATATATCTAAATGTCTTATGCTTTTGATATAGTATAGATTAGTTATATATATATACATACATACATACATACATATATATATATATATATAGATATATTTTTTTAAATACGATATACACCTTAATATCTAATCTAATATCATTTATAAAGACACATATTTTTCAAGTATTAATTTTTTATAATTAACTTTTTTTAAAATTTTTTTAACCTAATTGTGTAATTACACTTGTACAACCAAACAATATGTTTATAACACTGTAATTTTATTATGACAAACAAACAAATCATTAAAATACTATACTGTATAATTACTAAATTATATAATTAATATTTTAATAATTATATTAATTTCAATTATAAAATGATTTTTCAAACCGACCCAAGAGAGTTTGATGGTTCATTCTTGCTCAGACACTCGCACCAAAGACAGATCCATTACATAAAGATTGGGCCCAGTTTGTAGCTTTTTAGGTTCAAAATTTCAGCCGCATAAAAAGACTTCATTATTTTTAGACTCAATTTACATTTTTTATTTGTCTTTAATTTTTTATTCCTGTTTTATTTCTCGATTCACCTTTGTTCAAATTTATTAAGCTGTGGACAATTTTTTTTCTTTTTTCCTCTTTATTATTTTTATTTCTATTGCTGAATTTTATCTTTACTTAACCTTTTTTCATGTGCTAACTTAAAGATATTCATTAAAAAAAATAAAAATTATTACGAAACTTGAAGTTGAGATAGAAAAATATTTAAAGAAAATAAGGTATATTAAATCTAATCAAATAAAAAAAATTAAAAATTTTGAAATTTTTTAAATTAATTTCTATCACTGTTAAAAATATTGTAAAAAGAGATCTAAAAAAAGAGACCTATTAAATCTAATCAAATAAAAAAATTAAAAATTGTGAAATTTTTTTTAATCAATTTCTATAACTACTAAAAATACTATAAAAGGAAATCTAAAAGAAGAGACCTTAAAAGTAGATGGCGAAAAAGAGACCACTTGAGGTTGCTTTTCCCCTCATTCTTATTTTAAAGAAATAAATCTCACGAGATTGGTTAAATAATTTTAAAAGATCACAAATTAATATTAGCGACTTCATGAGGTCTCTATTTTAGTCAAATTCGAATTAATAATTTTTTCCTTAAAAAAAATACCTAAAAACTACACAATCGCTCTTATTTTTTTTACACAAAATCTGCCGATCCTCTCTCTCTTTACCCCTCCCTCACACCTCCGCCCGCTGCTCCACCAATGCCATTAAACAACTTTGGTGAGTTGCTTTCAGGGGCGGAGCTATTAAGGAGGATGGGGGTGCCATGTCACCCGCGCATCTAAGTCTAATCAAATTAAAAAAGATTAAAAATTGTGAAGATTTTTTTAATCAATTTCTATCACTACTAAAAGTACTGTAAAAAAAAGAGACCTGAAAATAGATCGCGAAAAAGAAACCAAATGAGGTTGCTTTTCCCCTCAATTTTATTTTTAAATTTTTTAAATGAAATAAATCTCACGAGGTAGGTTAAATAATTTTAAAAGATCACAAAATAATAATACCGACCTCATGAGATCAGAATTAAATTATGAACAAATAGTAATATCATGAGGTCGAAACAGTTAAATTTTTTTTAAAAAAAGATATACAAAAAGCGATCACACGAGGCTGAAATTTGATTAAATCACACGAGGTCGAGATTTGATTAAAAAAGCAACCTCACTACGTCGCTATTATTTAAAATTAAAAAATTAATAATTAATATTAGCGACCTCGTAAGATCTCTATTTTAGTTAAATCCGAATCAATATTTTTCTTTAAAAAAATACCTTATAAAAATTAAACACCCGTTCTCATTTTCTTCACAAAATCTGTTGATCCTCTCTCTTTTTACCCCTCCCTCACGGCTCCGCCCTTTGCTCCACCAATGTCGTTAAACAGCTCTAGTGAATGGCTTCTAGGGCTGGAGCTATTAAGGAGGGTGGAGGTGCCACATCACCCGTACACGTCAGACGAAACTATATATATGTATATGTATATATATAAGAAATATCATAAATATATAAACTGGCACCCGTATTAACAAATGGTCATTTGGTGTCACTGGCTAAGTTCCGTGTTTCCTGCCCGCAAGGCAAGAGATTGAGCTCAACCATAGAACTATTTTTGTCTTCTTTATTTGAAAAGCTTACAACCATTTTGCTTCTTATTTCTTTCTTTTTTTTTTCGTTTCTTTTTTTTTTTTTGGTCTTCTTTTTTTTGTGTGTGTCTTCTTTTCTTTCTTTATTTGTTTGTTTCTTTTTTTTTATTATTTATTGTTGACTCTTTTTTAAATATGAGTTTTTATTTATTTTTTATTAATTCATTCTTCTATTTGAAGTTCATAGTGTTTAAGTTTTTTACTTTGAAAATCTAAATACATATTTACAGTGAGTTCTAATTCTAAATATCTATTCTTGAATCGATAACTTCATAATATAAAAATTTATCGAGGATAATTATAAATAGATAATATATTCTTGTTGATATTAGTAATATTATTGCAATTTTATGCTTTGTTAAATATTGTCATAATTATTAAATTATTTCATTTATATAAATCAAAAAGACGTATAATCTAAATCAAAGCTCAACATAAATTAAGTCGAAAAATAGTGTGGCACCCAGAGTCTCAAAATTCTGAATTCGCCTCTGATTGCTTCCCTACTTCATTCTCTTTTTTTGATGTATGTTTCTCTAACCCTTTTTTCATTTTTTTTTGGGTATATATTAGCAAATTTAATGAGGGACTAATTCCCATTTAAGGTTGTGGTACTTAATGTGGAGTTATGTAATTAAGTCTTTTAGATGCAGCACTTTGCTAGTAAAATATTGTATGGTTATTATTTATCCTTTTACTTTAATCATTTTGGTGGTTGCAAACCTCAAAGTGTCTTTATTCTTAGCTTGCTTGATCAAAGGAGCTTAGATTAGGAAAAAGGATGAAGAGCGGGGATTTAAGACTTTCAACCCTCATCTAATGACTTGGATTGTTGCAAGTGTAGTCAACCTGTAGTTTTTAATGAAGGTTTGTTAGTATACACTCAAGGGCCTGAAAGATTTGAAGTGATATCTCTTTAATTAGGTCGAAAGACTTTAGAGAAATTTAAGACTCATTATTTATGACCATGCACATCTACAAGTGAAGTCCATAAGTTTGACCCATTTGCATTACTGCTCATTTGGAAGTATAACCTTAGCTTGTTTCTCTTGATTAGTACTCCTTCCGTTTCAAAATAAGTGGTGTTTTGACATTTTGATTTTATTTTAAAATAAGCGGTGTTTTACATAATCAAGAAGACATTAATGATGTTCTTCCAATTTTGCCCTTATTTAAGTGGAGAGAATTTTACATAATCAAGAAAATATTAAAGAATTACATCTTTTTCAAGATATTTATTAGGAGTAAGTGGGTAAAATTACATTTTTCTGTCTACGAATAAGGAGTTTTCTTCTTAATGGGTATGCTCAAGCTGAAAACACCATTTATTTTGAATCGAAGAGAGTACAATTTAGTAAAAATATCATAGAGATTAATAGTTCAAGCATAACTCCCTCCCTCTTCCCTTTTTTTTTTCTTTCGAAATTAAGACTTCCAAGTTAGATAGTACACTTTACTTGTAATTTTCCTCTTGTAATCCCTGTGTGATTTGACCTCAACCTAATTGGATTTTATATTTGATACGGTGACCAATTTATACTGTCTTATGGTGTAATTTGGGCAACATTATAAATGCAAGAAAACTATGGCGTAGAGGATAATAATGATGATGTTGAAATTGAATTAGGTAATAATGATAAACCAATTATACCTACTAGTGAAGTTGGTCAGACTAAATTTAGTCAGAGAGAGGGTAGCAGCAGATGCATTAGGCTACCTTTGTTGGAGTCGATAGATTGTAGAAACAGAAGTAGTATATGAAAGTTTTTTTTACTAATATTGAGGGGACCGATAAGCTTAAATATAATCTTTGTACTCTACCTTTTAAACATGCCACCAAAAGCCAACAGTGGAGGACAGACACACTTAGAAGACACCTAATAGATAAACACCCTTTAGAATTGGGAGTTGCTAGTCATGATCAAACAATCATAAATTAGTAAAGTGAAAAATATCATAAATGTAATAAAATGAAGGATCGTGAGGAGTTAGCAAAAGTGATCGCGTTGAGTTGTCTTTCATTTTCCTTTACATCTTCGTCACATCTTATTACTTATATTAAAAGAGTTCATAATTTTTTATTTAAAAGTGTTTTTAGAAGTACTTGCAAAGCTGATATCTTTAGGTTGCATGTATAATATTTATTTTTCTTACAATGTACATTTAACAACATTTACTGTAGAGTCAGTCTTACTTCTGATATTGGTTATGTTGTTAATGAAAATGATTATTTGATATTATATGTCATTGGATAGATGATAACCTTGTAATTCAAAAACGTATTATTTCTTTTAGAAATGATGAAAATCAAAGTCATACAACTACATTTATAAATACTACAATTATTGAAGTTGTGACAGAATATAATCTTTCTCAAAGAATTTTGTGTATGGCTTTTGATAATGCTTCTAACAATATTATTGTTGTGTCACTATTAAAATTCTATTTGCATCCACCACTAGATGACATTTTTCATATTAGGTGTGCATGTCATGTTTATAATTTAATTATTAAAAGTGGTCTTGAATTATATAAACCTGAGATTAATATGATTAAATGAGTTGTTGATATTATTCAAGAAAATAATAAAGCTTCTAGAATTAAACAATTTAACACTAAGTGTGTTATATATAGCCTTGCCCCTAGATACATGCCTGAAGAAGTTATTACTAGGTAGAATTATACATATATATTCTTGAAATATTGTTACAAATATAGGTTGTCTATAACTGAAATTGTGAGTGCGCATTGTACTGATCTAGTCATATGTTAACTATTGAGCTTTGAAACACTATTGATAAAGTTGTATAATTTTTACGTAAATTTTATGTAACTATTATTGAATTTTCTGGATCTTACTACTCTACTATTGCTAATATTTTTATTCATATAGCTAAAAAAATTTATTTACTCTACCATTGAAGATGAAAGATAGATATAAAGATGTTGTTGAAAAAATTATAGCAAAATTTAAAATATATTTCTACCCTATCACCCCTATTTATCTAATTGGGTGTTGTTCTAAATCCTTCCACTAAGATGAATGATACTCTAAATTTAGTTAGAAATTTGTATACATATATGAAAATTGGATTATATCAAACCCCTTGTATCATGACTTGTATGTCTATCCTATACACGCATTTATAACAATTATATAATTATTATACAATTGTAGTCAACACATCTAATACACATTCTGCACCTGATACAAACATTCCTTCTACTCTTGCTTCTACATCTTCTTCATATGATGACAATGGTAGTATTGCTAATTTTTCTATTTGGTGTACTTTTGGTACTTCTCAAACCCCCCGGTAGTAAGAACATTGATGAACTTCAATTTTACTTGCAGAAGGTGAATGACCCGAAGAAGAATTTTTTTCATTGGAATGATAGAATGACAACGCAAAGCAGTTTTCAGTTCTTGCAGCAATGACTCGAGACGTGCTAAATGTGCCAATTTCAACCATTACATTAGAGAATGCATTTAGCCAAGCAAGATAGTAGCTAGAAGACACCCGACATTCATGGATAACAATGTTTTGAAAGTTCTAGTATATTTCAGAGATTGGATTAGATCAGAAGAAATCAAGGACGTAAAGTTAAAGATTTAGATGAGCAGGAAGACGAAGAGATTGGAGATATATTATCAAGTGGAGGACCATGCAGTATTGCAATAGGACTAACCCCTTAAGTTGATGTTGAAGAAATTACAAAAATAGTGAAAGATACGTGAAGAATAAAATTTATAATTTTTAAAAGAAATATAACTTTAATTTAGATTTGCAAATTAGCTACTTAGAGGCCTAATCAAACAGAACTCTTTCTAGAAGGTGGTTATGTAGATTAGATATTCTTCTTATATTTGTAATTTGTATTATTGTATTTATAATTTGAAATTTATATTAAGTAGACTTAAAGGCTAAAGCCTTACATATTTGCTAGAAGATTGTTTTTGGGCTAAATTTTGTTTACTTCTTAAGTTTTTTTTTAAATGATGAATTCTTAAAAATATGTTATATAACTGTTTAAGTTTGTAATTTTGAAATAAATAATAAATACTTTATTCTTAAAAATATTAATTAAAATATACTTTTTAATAAAAAATCGGATTAGCCAGATTAGATTGTGGCCCAAACCGCACGGATCAGCTTTAACTCGTAAAAGTCCAACTTGATAAAATCGGTATCCACCAACCCAGTAACTAACGTCAACCAGGACCGATCGGGTTTAATTTTGCTTAACCGAATTGGTCACCCATAGTATCAATACAAAATGCAAATTTAAAAACTATTGCGATATTTGATAATTAGTCAAACAATTACTATATTTGATAAATATACATTAAAATACCGCCATTTATAAAATTTTCTGATTAGTTAAACATATTTCATAAACAGGGCCTAGTTAAGTTTTTTAACATTCTGTAAACACTAAACAATTATTTAATTATGATATTAGAGCAATTAATTGCTAAACATAAAATTACGCATAGAATAGTATTTTCTTTGTTTCATTTTAATTGATAAGATAAGATTTGCACACCCATAAAGAAAAATTAATAGGGATGATAATTTAACTAATATAACCTTATTAATTTTTTGAAAATTTACAATAATAATTTTTTTCACATTTTAGAATAACTTTAAATACTAAGGGTAGAATTTGAAAGACATGGTCAATTATCTCTTAAATTTTAAACCTAACAAATATTTTGAAACAACTATTTTTAATATATCTAACAATTAAAACAGAACGAAGAGAGTACAATTTTTGAGTGATCTAATAAGAAGAAATATAATGAATGAAATATGGAATAAGAATATTAGTACTAGTATTACGGAAATTAAACTATTTAAATAAAAATGTCGATTTTTAAGATAATTAATTCATATATAACAATCCTTTTTTTAACTATCATTCATAATAATATTTTCATTAATAATCACCGCATAAGAATTTCTTCAATATAATATCCGCATAACCAACCGGGACATCAAATGATCGTTCAAAATGGAATCTCAGAAATGAATATAAGTGTGAGTGAATATATATATATATATATAAGAGCCAAATTGAGGTGATCAAAGATAATATTGTAATTTCACATCTAATTTATAAATATTTTAAGAACATGTGTTAAAACTTAAAGTTAATATTATTCTTTCATAAAAAAAATACAAAAATACTAGAATGTTCCAATTCTCTTGATTTTTTCTTCTCTTTCTCCATTGAATTTATTTACCACTTTTTTATTTTTATCTTAACTTTGTTGTATATTCAATTCTCCATCCATCTTCCTTTCTTCATTAAAAGTGGTTAGATATTTTTTCACAACATGGATGACCACTACTATGAAGAGTTGTACAAATAGCAATTCAAATTATATTGTATGATATATTTGGTCTTTATCTTATTTTCTCAATAATTATCTTTAAGCATGTGTAATATAAATGATTGATAATTATATTTTTTTTTGGTCTATTCTTTTTAAATCATGTAGTTATCATAATCAAGAAATTTTTTTATATAAACTTATTCAATCACATAAAATTTAAAATATTTAACTATTATATATTTTTATTCATATTTTATTTTTTATTCACTTTTAAAAAGAATTTTTATCCACTATTTATTTATTATTGATAGAATATGAATTTAATAAAAATATAACACCTTTAAATATCAAATTGTGCTTCTGAATTTCTCTAAATGTATTTTTAAAATTAAAAGCTTCTAAAATATCATAAACTTGTACAAACAAATGCATTATAATTAATCTGCATGTCATATACGAAGATTATATTATATGAAAGTTGATTCCTTATTTGAAATTTAGTGCACTATATAAAATATAATTATTAATGAGTTAAGTTTCAAATTTTAAAATAAGACTTTAAATTATGATTATATTTAATTTTAAAATTATAATAAAATTAAAAATTATGATGGAATTGAACTAAAATGAAAACAACTGATATGTTTATATTCATACTTAGAGAAAATAATTTAATTAGTGTTTGAATCAGATATACTGAAACCACCCATAGACAGTAAGTTGGATTTGCAAATACAATATATTTTATTTTATATTTCTTATGTAATATATATAATGAATACATACAAAGATAAATAAATTTTTTTTTAAAGCGTGAACATAACCGATCAGTATAATTGACCTTGACTTTCAGAAAAATTATAACCATATCATGATCACCATCGGTTCCACTATTTTTTTGTTGCGTAACACAAGTATTATGAGAATGGACAAAAAAGCCATAGCATGGATGACCATGGCTATTTAGAGTTGTACAAAAAGCAATTCAAATTGTATTGTACTATAAAATAACCAAGCATTTTTTTAAAATACCAATTGTGTCCCAAATGATGGGACATCTCATGTGAATCCCACATTTTTCCACCATAATATTTTTATGGGGTGAAATTTTAACTATCTAAAAAAATATAGAATTAATTAAGTTTTATTTACATATTTAATTATTGCATGAAATAAATATAATAATAAAATATTTTTTTTAAATAAAAGATATTTATTTATCCATACTATTTGAAAATAATTATAAATTATAAACTTTCTTATGTTTAAAGATAATTTTAAATTATGATTTGTTAAAATATACAAATTGATGTAAGCAATGATTTTTGTTCATATTGTATTATAAAATTATATTTTGCTTAAATAACGTAATAAGTTAATTTAGATTATATACACTAGAAAGTAACAACATTGTTAACAATCAAGTCTAAAGATATTTCTAGATAACTTTTCATGAAAATAAATTTATAATTTTAAAAATAAATAAATTACATATTATAATAAAATAAATAAAATTTAATAATATAACCTTTTTACACTAATATTATCTATGACATACATTCACTTCTTTCATGAGTAATTTCTTATTTGTGTCTTCATTCGATGTATTATATTTGTATTAGAGCTTGACTACTCCGAATACCATTGTGTAGGGCCCATCTGGGAAAAACGGTCTCTACAACAAATTTTTTTATATCCAGAACTCAAAATCGATACCTTTAAAAGAACAATCTCTTCCACTTTACCATATGTTTTGATGATCCATGATTAATTTTCAACTGTTAATAAATTGTTTTAAAATATATCTTTTGTAATTTTATGATATTTCATTATGAAAATTAACATATGACATATTTATAAACTAAAAAATAATTCGATCTTATCTTCTTACCATGCACTATTTTATTTACTTATTATCTACTAAATTAGTTAAAAAAAGACTATAACTTTTTTATCGAAAGAAATTAAAATATATATAATTTATAAAATTATATTCAAATTTTTATTATTTTATCACCAATTGATGTCATTTAAAACAAGTTATATAAAATATAATTTTAGCTACCTCATTGAATTTAATAACTACAACTTATATCACGTTAATCTTTATTAGTATTTTTGGTTCTCTTTATTTGAGATGGTACATTGTTTCACCATGCATGCAAATCCCTTTGAAAGCTCTCTTTGCCTATTGTACTAAATTTTTCTCTTGATTTTATCGTATATAAGATTATTTGAATTAAAGCTATATGTTTTTCTCATATTTTATCATGTTATAAAGAATAATGTAATATGTTTTAATTTTCATCAAGTAAGCAACACTTGCAAGATAAAATTATGTATATTCAAAATCAAATTAATGATAGATCGAAATACTTTTTAATTTGTTTCGTCTAACTCAATGAAATTTATTAATGTAAATAAGATATATATGTTTAACCTACTTTTTGTAAAAATTTTAAGTATAGTGTGAAAAAGATATCATTAATATTAATTAACGATTTGATATAATATATTTATTTGACATAATGATAAAATGAGTATGACATCATTTCTGACAACTTAAATAAGTTAGTTATTATTTGATTTTATAAAAATAAAAAGATAATTTATTATTAAGTGTAACCTTCCTTATCATTCTCAATCGTGCTTAACTGAAAATAATTATGATTAATTTATTTTTAAAAGGATAATTAAATACATACAAGTACAATTTAATATTGTAATCACCTTTATAACAAAGCTAAAATTCTTGTCTTTAGAAGTTTCAATCTTTCAGAATTGCCATGTTCATAATTACTTTAATTACAAGGCTCTTATTGAAATCAATATTTTTGTTATATATTTTCCAAGCTTGAAAGTAGTTGAAAGATTCAGAGAAATGAGATATACCGTTTAGATCTATGAGTTAGCAATACAAGTCGAGTCAAGGATGTAAGCATAAGTTGTAGTTTTTATGCATTGTGAAAATATCGCGGCATTTAATTTTCTACCATAAGTCGTGTTAGCAAGAGAGAGGAGTTAGTTTTAGTAGTTATAGATATACAAAACAAAATATATGGGACCATCTAAAAATTTATAGGGCAAAAAAGATTGAAGATGATGATGATCACTTTTTTCTTTAATTAACTTCCCAGCCAACATACTCATGTTTGGTGATTTGTCAAGGTAGAATTTTTTTTTTCATAACTTGAATATCGGCCTACGTGCATATTTGTCATCTTATATAATTTTTTTTCTAATTTAATATTTTTTCTTTGACATAAAATCACTTTAACTACACATGAAATTTTTTGTTAATTTATTAGTTGTAAAGATGCAATATAAAATAAAATTATATTAAATTTTAAATTGTTTGCGGGCCAAGACTCATCTAGTATATACTAGATGAGGAAGGGGCCCGTTGACAGACCCAACATTACAAGTTTAATTTATTTATTTTTGGGTAAAATTATTTAATTTTTTGTTCTTTTCATCTAAGCACATAAAGAACAATAATAAGGTTCTTCATTTATACTTCTTAATAAATCAATCTTTTCTAATTTATTAAACTAAGTAATAATTTATAATATATTAAATTCAACTAACTTAAAAGGGCTACATGTTTTATTGCTTATTATTTCAATATTCACTCAGCATTAAATTTAAACACTGAATTGAATATTTAATTTATTTGACATGCTTTTGATGTTTTGTATTTGAGAATTTTGGATAATTGATTAAAAAATGTAAGTATCTTATGTATTAATAAAAAAATTTTAAAAAATTAATATATAATCATAGAAGATGAAAAAAAAATACGATTGCTTTAATTTATGTCTTGTATATACTAAAATTAATGTAATAATTTAGTACAATAAATAACAAAATAATTTTAAAAGAGATTAACGTACCCAATGAGACAATATTGTACTTTCACGAAAAAGTTAAAAGAAATTGACAATTATTAACATGATATAAATTATAACTAAATGTGATAATTTACACATATACCTTTTAAATGTTTTAGAATCTAAATATATGCAATTTTCTTTAATTTAGAAGTAAATGTAAATAAAATTATATATTTTAAGGATATAAAATATATACTCTTACTATTTCAAAATTACTGGTGTTTTTATTTTTTTCATTTAGTTTCAAAATAAGTGGTGTCTCACCTAATCAATTAGATATTAATGATGTTCTTCCAATGTTATCCTTATTTAATTAAAGAAATTACATAGTTAGAATAATACCAAAGAGTTACACCTTTTTAAAGATATTTATTAAAAATAAATTACTAAAAGATACGTCTTACTTTTAGGAATGAGTAGTTCTCTTAAGGGGTGTACCCAAGTTAAAAATACTACTTATTTTGAAATGGAGAGAATATATATTAGATGTTACTTTTCATTGTAATGTTAAAGAGAATTTATTGATTGTTGGATATTTATTGTGGAAAAAGAAAGTATACACGAAAATGAATAAAAATATTTTTGAACTATGTAAAATTAAAGAAAAGAAGTCTCCGATTAATAGTTTGGTCCAAAATATCCCTATTGTTAATATTGGATCAAAATACTTTTTCTAATAAAGATTTTTTTAACACATTTTTTTAAAATAAAAATATTGTAACCCCTTATTAATTTTCATATATATAAAATTATAGTAACCCATTATTGTTTTTCGTTTACATGATGATAAAATTATTTTTTTAATAAAATAGAAGATATTTTTGTTTCTCAATTTTCCCAAATGTCATAAGGATGAACATTTGATAATATAATTTTTGATTTTAAAGATAAGATGCAATAATTATAGTGCCATGAAACACAAAAATTTATTACATTTTTTAAATAACAAAATATCTTTAAAATATCGTTGATAGAGTTATTGTTGATCCCTTGTTTTCATTTTAACTTTAAGATCAAGAAATATATTAGAAAATGTTTATCCTACTTCAATTCGAAAATGATTACGGAACAAAAATATTTTCTATTATATTAGAAAAAATAATTTTATCATTAGCTAAATGAAAATAATAATGAGTAGGATCTTACATGAATGACCTATATTATCAGTTTAAAAAGTACATAGGATTATTCTATTTTAATTGATAAAATGAGATTAAGAAGAAAAAAGATTACTTCTATTTTTGATTAGTTGAAGAAACTTCAAAAGAAAAGAAATAAGAAAATAACTTTTTAAAAATAATATTTTATTAAAAGAATAATGTGTTTTAAAATATAAGAAATAATATGCTTATTAGAAAAAAAATATTGACCAAAAGTAATAATGAAAGTATTTTTGTACCAAATAATTAACGACAAAATTATTTTTGAATCAAATTATTAGCGGCAAGAATATTTTTGGACCAAATTATTAACAAAGGATATTTTT
The DNA here is from genome assembly GCA_035772735.1 of Datura wrightii. Classification (NCBI taxonomy): domain Eukaryota; kingdom Viridiplantae; phylum Streptophyta; class Magnoliopsida; order Solanales; family Solanaceae; genus Datura; species Datura wrightii. The sequence continues at coordinate 187,751,332 of JASDFA010000018.1, read as the reverse complement.
ATCCAATTTCACATAGTGTAAGCGCACTTTGACCCTTTTATTATGTAGATTTTATATATATTATATTCTCACATGAATTAAACTTATGACTTTTGTCCTCCTAGTATAATATGAACAAATTCGTAACTTGAATTAAATTTTTTAGATATCAAAAATTGACGTTTAACAAAACATACTTTTTAAATTACCTTTAGATATGTGATTTTGAAATTTCTTTTCAAAAAGTATGGATGGAATAAAAGAAATTTTAAATTCATTACTAATTACTATAATTTTATACAATAATCAAATATGAAAGTAAAAGAGTTTGCATGGAATATGTACTCTAGACACACACATAGAATAAGATTTTTTGTTGGTTTAAAAAAAGAATAATATAGATCTTTCTAGAATTTCATTTTACCTATTGATGCTATAATTATAATTTTGCCCTTAAGTGAAGTTGGACTTTCAAAAATGCCATTGGTCAACCTTGTTATGGCTACAATAATATAAATCAATCTTTTCTAATTTATTAAACTAAGTAATAATTTATAATATATTAAATTCAACTAACTTAAAAGGGTTACATGTTTTATTGCTTATCATTTCAATATTCACCCAACATTAAATTTAAACACTGAATTGAAGATTTAATTTAACTGACATGCTTTTGACGTTTTGTATTTGAGCATTTTGGATAATAGATTAAAACATGTAAGTATCTTATGTATTAATTAAAAAAATTTTAAAAATTAATATGTGATCATAGAAGATGCAAAGAAAAAATACGATTACTTTAATTTATGTCTTGTATATACTGAAATTAATGTAATAATTTAGTACAATAAATAACAAAATAGTTTCAAAAGAGATTTACGTATCTAATGTGACAATATTATACTTTCACTAAAAAGTTAAAAGAAATTGACAATTATTATCATGATATACATATTATAACTAAATGTGATAATTTACACATATACCTTTTAGATGTTTTAAAACCTAAATATATGCAATTTTCTTTAATTTAGTACTAAATGTAAATAAAATTATATATTTTAATAACATAAGATATATACTCTTTCTATTTCAAAATTAGTAGCGTTTTTTTTTTAATTTAGTTTCAAAATAAGTGGTGTCTCACCTAATCAAATAGGTATTGATGATATTCTTTCAATTTTATCCTTATTTAATTAAAAAAATTACATAGTTAGAAAAATACCAAAGAGTAATCTTTTAAAAGATATTTATTAAAAATAAATTACTAAAAAAATACATCTTACTTTATAGGAATGAGTAGTTCTCTTAAGGGGTGTAGCCAAGTTAAAAATACTACTTACTTTAAAATGGAGAGAATATATATTAGATGTTACTTTTCATTGTAATGTTAAAGAGAATTTATTGATTGTTGGATATTTATTGTTGAAAAAGAAAGTATATACGAAAATGAATAAAAATATTTTTGAACCATGCAAAATTAAAGAAAAAAAGCTTCCGATTAATAGTTTGGTCCAAAATATCCCTATTATTAATTTTTGATCAAAATACTTTTTCTAATAAAGATATCATTTTTTAACACATCTTTTTTAAATAAAAATATTGTAACCCCTCATTAATTTTCATATATATAAAATTATAGCAAATCATTATTATTTTTTTGTTTAGATGATGATAAAATTATTTTTCTAATAAAATAGAAGATATTGTATTTCTCAATTTTTTCAAATGTCATAAGGATGAGCATTTGATAATATAATTCTTGATTTTAAAGATAAGATGCAATAATTATAGTGCCATGAAACACAAAAATTTATTACATTTCTTTAAAGAACAAAATATCTTTTAAATATCATTGATAGAGTTATTCTTGATCCTTGTTTTCATTTTAACTTTAAGATTAAGAAATATATTAGAAAATGTTTATCCTACTTCAATTTGAAAAAGATTAAGGAATAAAAATATTTTCTATTATATTAGAAAAAATAATTTTATCATTAGCTAAATGAAAATTAATAATGAGTAGGATCTTACATGAATGACCTATATTATTAGTTTAAAATGTACATAGGATTATTCTATTTTAATTGATAAAATGAGATTAAGAAGAAAAATGATTACTTCTATTTTTTATTAGTTAAAGAAACTTCCAAAGAAAAGAAATAAGAAAATAACTTTTTAAAAATAATATTTTATAAAAAAAAATAATGTGTTTAAAAATATAAGAAACAATATGCTTATTAGGAAAAAAATATTGACTAAAAGTAATAATCGGAGTATTTTTGTACCAAACAATTAATGACAAAGATATTTTTGAACCAAACTATTAAAGATAAGGATATTTTTGGACCAAACTATTAACAAAGGATATTTTTGTGCAATTTCACATAGTGTAAGGGCATTTTGACCCTTTTATTATGTAGATGTTATATATATTAGATTCTCACATCGATTAAACTTATAGCTTTTGTCGTGAGTTTGAAATTTGTCTTCAATTCAAAATCTCAATGTGTTATATTCATGTTAAGGAAAATGAGTGATTGAATAGCAGAAAAAACATGAAATGACTAATTTTTCTTTATGAATTTTTACCAGTAAGAATTCAAATTAATTAGTTATATTAAATCTTTTTTTTTACTATTTTTATTGAGCAATATATCAATTGTCATAGTTGGAGATTCTTTACATAAGAAATTATAAGTAAGTTTTTACATTTCAAATCTTCATCTTTTTAAATTCTTTAATAATTTTTTTTAGTAATTATCTTTTTGATCGAACTAAAAATTTTATTCAACCAACTAAGCATTCAATTAGCTATTCTGACTTTAATCTAATTCCCATCTTCATTTAATTCTAACAAAAGAACTTGAACCGTTAAAAAACAAACCTATACAAACTAGTTTGGAAAATTGTTAAGCCAGTGAAGAAGCAATCTCCACTTGCTCAAGTGTTGTCCTCGTATATGTAGTTGCAGAGCAATTTCTCTAACCCAGTGTTTATAATCCTGTTTCTACTGCTTAAACCGTCTATTATTTTGCTTTTTCCAAATGTGGTAAACGCAAGCATTGAATAGCCAACCTAGGATCTGTGATGTAGCTCTCCCTTGCTTCACCCTATCTGACATCCAGTGTATCTCATCTTCCCAGCCAAGGATTTGTCTGTGAATGCCCATCCAGTCCAAAAAAAATTTCCAGATATTCCTAGTATACTCAGCTAAAAAACATATGGTTAAATGTTTCCACAGTTTCGCCATCACATAACACACATTCTTGAGAAATCTAAATTCCCCATTTCTCCAGCTTATCCACCGTAGCTAGTCTTCCATGTAACGCCAGCCATAAGATGAATTGATGTGTTGGTATTGTACCTTACACCATAAATAGACTCTTTCATTGTACCTTCTGACATTGTGGTTTGAGAGACATATATGCTCTATTGATGTTGAACTGTCCATTGTAGGCTAAGTGTTGAACTTCAATGAGCCAGTTTGAGTGTCGAACCACACTCTAGCATCAAATATCTTCTTCACCAACCAACACGCCTATTTGGGAGTAGCCAAGTTGGTGATGTCTTGCGTCTTTATGTAGAAACCATGGATCCATTGTATCCAGAAAGTGTCTTTTTTCAATAGCCCACAAGAGTTTGTTATAGCCTCTTTATTCCAGACCTAGAAATCAATTAAGTTTAAGCCCCCCGCATTTTGTGGCCTACATAATATATCCCAATCAACTAATGCTCTTTGTGATGTCTCTGTACTGCCAGTCTAGAGAACTGTTCGACAGATCGTGGTTGTCAGTCGTATGGCCTTCTTTGATAGAAAAATTATTTGGCCCTAATATGTTTGCATTTCAAACAGAACACTCTTAATCAGTTGCACTCTATCACTATATGAAAGGAATTTTGTGGACTAACACTTTATCCTTGCTACCATCCTCTCTACCAATGGCTACATTGTTGGACTGTAATCTTTCGTGAAGACAGTGGTACTCCCAGATATTTGAATGACATCTCACCTAATGAGAAGTGCATCTCTTGTAAAATCTAGTTTTTGAATTCATTGGTGGTCCCGTCAATATATAAAGAGATTTTTTTCATATTTTCTTTAAGCCCAAACACCTCAGAGAAATGTTTAAAAGCTTGTAGCATTAGGTGTATTGATGGCTGGTCAGCGCTGCAACACATAATTAAATCATTCGTGAAGCATATATGTACCACTTTCAACTTTCCACATCTAGGATGGTGGTTGAAAGATGGGTTATGCCTAAGTTGCTTTAACGACCTGTTCAAGTACTCTATTGTCAGCACAAACAAGTATGGAGACATGGGGTCACCCTGTCGCAATCCCTTCCTTGTACCAAATCTTGGTGTTAATTCCTTATTGAGCAGCAGTGAATAACTCACTATGGTAACACATTCTAAAATCATGTCCACAAACTTCACAGGAAAGCCAAATTCCAGAAGTACCATCCTCAAGAATGGCCATTCTACAGAATCATAGGCCTTTCTAATATCTACTTTTACCAAACATCTTGGAGATACTCCTTTCTTAGTGTATCCTTTCACTAGCTCATGCGCCACAATTACATTGTCAAGTATGTTTCAGCTAGCTGTGGAAGCTGATTAAGAGGGGCCAACCAGATAATCAATTACCAGCTTAAGTTGGGAGTTAAGAACCTTGGCTATGAGCTTATATAAAGTGCTATAACAAGCTATTGGCCAGTAGTTCTTGACATAAGTAGGATTGAGAACTTTAGGAACAAACGTCACAGTTGTGCAATTCACTTTTCGAAGTGCCTTATCTTTAGGCATGTCCTTCAAAGCCAGTAACACATCCTGTGTAGTGACCTCCTGAGTTAACAGTATTTGTTGTTGTCTATTCAAACATGGACCATCTCTTGCTATGTTGGGATTCAAGCACGGTAGCTCAGCTGCACATGTCCCCTGTAGGTTCTGAAAGAAACTCACAAATTCCTTCTGCAACTCTGTTGGATCAGTAAGTCTGTTTCCATCCTCAGTGCAGATGGAAGCTATTCTATTTTTGGTCTGTATCGCTTTTAAACATGCATAAAAGAACTTTGAATTTGAGTCACCATATGTAATCCAGGTAGCCTTGGACTTTTGGCGTAGTACCTGCTCATGTATCATAGACCATTTATCCAATTCGACCAAAGTATCTCTTTCCTCCACAATTAGCTGCAGGCTAAATAAATTATTATGCAAAGCTTCCTGGACGACTGCAGCTTGTCCTACAAATTCCTTACTCTCTCATCAAGCGAAGAAGCTTCCTTATGTATACCTTTAGTACGTTGTTCCAACAGTTTCAGTTTTTGACATACAGAGTACATGGTGTGTCCTTGTATTTGTTGATTCCAGCAGTGACGAATAGCCTCTCCAAACTCTTTCTGCTGTAGCAAGGGATTAAGTAGCCTAAATGGCCCGGGTAGAAACTGTTGCCTAGTCTCTGTATTGATTATTATGAGACAATGATCAGAACAATTATGTTATACCCCTAAAGCCCAAAGATTAGACCGGGGAGTTGAAACAAAAAAATTTGAAAATTTTTCAATAGGTCACAGAATGCGTCGTTCTGTGACCTGTGGGGGGACCACGAGTCGTAAGGTGACTCGTGGTGAGGGATGGTTTGAGTTAAAGGAATTGCTGAAGGGAGTCATCACGGGCATGACCACGAGTCGTGGTCAGGCCCCACGACTCGTCAGGTCAGCCATGACCAAGGAATTAAAAGGGGGAAAGATGTGAGGCAGTGCTCCTAACGGATAGGCACCATGATTCGTTGGGAGGATCGTGGTTATCAGGAAGATAATGATCTAGGGTTGAGGCAGTGGAAGCAATGAATGGTGACCACGAGTCGTGGTCACTGGTAACGACTTGTGGGATGGTCCGTCACAAGTTCCAGGTGAAATTCGGCAGTGTACCTAACGACCAAGGTGACGACTCATGCAAGGTGGCAACGATTCGTTAGGTCCCTCGTGGGGACCGACGAACAGTTATTTTCTGTGAAGTTATTAAGGATATTCTCATCATTTCTATGATCTAAGGTCCTATACTACGTCTTTTAAAGTTATTTTCAGAGTGTATTAAGATATGTTAAGTCATTCTAACCTATTCAAAACCCATGTATGCAAGTTAGAGAGATTTAGAGAGGAGATCAAGCCTAGGCCCTTCCAGTTCTTCTCAAATTCTTCTAGGACAATTAGTAAAGTCTAAGAATTAGCTATAATCAGGTATGTAGGGTTATGAGTGGGTGTTTTGGTCCACACCCATGCCCAATCTCTCCTTATTCATGAAGTTTTGATTAAAAATCTCATGGGGTTTTATCCTAAATCTTACGAAATTCTATGATCTATCTATGGGTTACTATTTCTCATGTTTTTCATCATATTTTACGAATCATGATTAGATTTTACCACTTATTCAATTATAAATTTATTGATTTAAATTTCTATTAAATTATGCCTAATTATGCATGTTCTATGATGAATCGAGTTATGGCTTTTATCTTTATTTTTGATGTTCTTAAACCCATCATGATTTATGAGTTATGATATGGATGATTTCAAATGCCCATTATAGATTTATGATTTAAAAAGGCATATACATGATTTATAAGTATGTATGAACCTCATGATTTATGATTTATGACTTTGGCCAATTCATGGGCCTACCTCATGACTAGTTCACACATTTACAAGCATGCCTATAATTAACAGATTTAACTAGCCCATGCTTAGCTTTCTCTCTTTTCAATCTATATCAGATCCTCTATTACTTCTTCGCCAATACCTTTTTTATACTATGAGCACTATATATATTTTGGGAGTAGTATTTAACATTGAGTAGGTTTGAGGCCCAGGTTTTGCCCCGGAATCTCAAAACTATGTGTCACCGTAGGACATGGTGGGACCTCCCTTGAGACTGTCCCCTTACCCTAATGGGTCTTTCATGTGTGATATTACGCCCTTCATGGTTCTACCCTTGGCAAGGTACGAACACCCTCTCGACTAGGGATTTAGAGGTCGAGCTCCATGTGTGCTCATATGGGGTATGTCGGTTATAAGAATCTTCCATTGTTCCTTATGATTTATGCATGGTTGTGTTCATACAGTTTTAGCTCAAGTCATGTTTATTAAAGTTCTTCTCATATGATTATGCATATGGTTAATTTATGAATGCTTTGAAAATCTTGAGCCTTATATTACACCATGACATTTATGTTATGAGCATGTTGTCCTACTCTTACGCACTTTTATGTATTTACTTACCTTGCATAATCAATACATTCCACGTACTGAACGCATACTCTATGCTGTATCATTTCATGATATAGGCCCTGATTTTCAGACTAAGCCCCGTCCTTAGCTCAACCTTTCTAAGTTAGCACCCTACACTTATGGTGAGTCCTCATCTCCCGAGGACCATGTTATCAGATTCCTCTATGTATGTTTAGTTTTCTAGACTTGTCGGGTTAGTTGGGGGCGTTGTCCCATCAACCCATCTGTTATGTTAGAGGCTTTCAGACTATATGTAGTGTTCAACTGTTATGTAGGTAGTATGTTCTGCTTCACATGTTATGTTACGTTTATGCTTCCGCCATGTCGTTATGCTAAGTTTCGCTTTATTGATATTGAGTTAGATGTATGTTCATGCCATGGGTCGACTTGGAGTCTCTCGGGGCTCCTTGTCTCGTGTCTCGATCCAGGCCCTGGTGGGTACACTTCAATCTATATACTCCTAATAAGGTCATACTGCGTCATCTAATAACTATAGTCGTCCTACCCATCTCCTGGGTCTGCAACTGAGCCCGCTCGGCCCCTGAATTATAGCTGTGCCTGAGTCCGGTGGACTCCTGCTGTCTGTACCCCGGGTACCGAACTCGACGGGGTGTGCCGATATGGCATAAGAGTAGTCCAGCCATGGAATGAACTATATGAGGACCTCAGACCTCATCTTTGTCCCTCAGGGATGGCATACCGCTCCTCAGAGTGATGTCATCTAGCCCCTCACGGGCATCGACACAGCTATTAACCCTGGAGTTGGTTATGGAAGGCTATACAGGCATAGTCAATCCCAGACTAAACATGGAATGCTGGTCTCAGCTATTAACAACAACTAATCACAATTCCTATATTGTTGGTTCTCTTAATGGGATTTAAACTGAGCTACAATACTGAAGAAACTAACTTGCTGAAAGAATATGCCTTAACATACCTGGATTGGTGATTTATGCTTAACTGGCGAGTTCGTATTCGTATTCGTATTCAATAACTCCTTCCGATTGTATTATACTATTGGGAGAATAAGGCTAATTTCAGTACTAAATTTAGCCAAAACGATAACTTTCAAATAAATATCAACTATACTTCAGCTTGCCAGAACACGATAAAAAACATATAATTTCTCAAAAGTTCAGAAGGGAGAAATACTCACTTGAAGCCTTTAATCGTATAGAAATTAGTTTGACGCAATTCTAACAACTTTGGCTCTTCGGGTCTACGATTTGCCGGGCGAATTTCACGAAACTAACTCGGTAGCAATGCTCCCTGCAGCCTTAAACTTCAATACCCGAAGTTAATTTGAATTTGGGCAACGTTTGACAGTGTAAACGGAGGAAATTTATTTGTTTCCCTCGTGTTTTCCCTCTCTGGCCGTGTATATATTTTGAAATAACATAAAATCAAAGGGAGGAACTTATATATATATTTGAGGCGGTAGACAGGGGTCCGTGCATCGCAACAATTTACAGGTGTGCCCCGGAGCCTAACGCGAAGGGAGGGGGTCCGTGACACGCCGCCCCTGTTGCGGCCTACTCCGGCCTTCTCCCGTATGATCTCTATTCCGCGCTCATTCGACCTTTCCCCGGTCCCTCTCTAGTAATCGTTAGAAACTTACGATGTGTAACATCCTCCCTCCCTTAGGAACATTCATCCTCGAATGTTAACTTCAGCTTACAGGAGTCTTAATTCTTTTAACTACTTATCCTGAAAATATTTCAGCAGAGTCTCCCCTGTAATATGGACTATCTGAAAATCCTGAAACACAGAAAAGTCCAACATAGATACTTTACATAACACTATAGCAACTATTTTACAACAAGGCTAGGGTCAACTGCACCAGATATATACGACACAAATCACAAACAACAATTGAATCACTAAAGGTACCTTAACTACATGGTTTGAGCTAAGCTTGGAACAAATGAGGATATCTGGATCTCATATCATCTTCAGGTTCCCAAGTAATCTCTTCTCTATTTCTGTTCCTCGATAATACCTTAACAGAAGCGACATCTTTAGTTCTCCGCCTGCGAACCTGTCGATCCAATATAGCTATTTGAACCTCTTTATAGGTTAATTCCTCAGTGACTTGGACATCCTCGATTGGCAAAATTTGGGATGGGTCCCCTATGCACTTTTGTAGCATCGACACATGAAAGACTGTGTGAACTGATTCTAATTCTGAAGGTAGACCTAACTCGTATGCCACCTGGCCTATTCTCCGGAGAATTCGATATGGTCCAATAAACCTTGGGCTGAGCTTGCCCTTTTTACCAAATTTCATCACGCCTTTTATCGGCGAAATCTTCAAGAATACCAAGTCACCTACATTACACTCCAGGTTCCTTTGCTGCACGTCAGCGTAGGATTTCTGGCGGCTTTGAGCTGCCAGCAGGCATCCTCTGATAAGCTTCACCTTCTCTTCTGACTGATGAATAATATCTGGCCCAATTAATCCTGATTCTCCTACATTGAACCAACCTACCGGGGGGACCTGCACTTCCGCCCATATAAAGCTTCATAAGGCGCCATCTGAATTGTTGAATAGTAACTGTTGTTGTAAGAAAATTCAATAAGCGGCAAATGTTCATCCAAGTTGCCTCCGAAGTCTAACACGCACGCCCCTAACATATCCTTGAGTGTCTGAATTGTACGTTCTGCCTGCCCGTCTATTTGAGGTTGAAAGGTTGTACTCAGATTAACCTGTGTCCCTAGACCTTTCTGGAAGGATTGCCAAAATTTAGCCGTGAACTGTGCCCCTCTATCAGAAATAATTGATACTGGAACACCATGCAGTCGAACTATCTCCCTAATATATAATTAAGCATAGTCCTCGGCTGAGAAGGTAGCCCTGACTGGTAGAAAATGGTCTGACTTCGTCAACCTGTCAACAATCACCCAGATAGAATCAAATTTACGCTTGGTACGAGGTAACCCTATTACAAAATCCATATTAATTGCCTCCCATTTCCACATAGGCACTGCTATTTTCTGTGTCAATCCACCGGTTTTTTGATGTTCAGCCTTCACCTGTTGGCAATTAGGACATTGTGCTACTAATTCTGCTACATCCTTTTTCATCCCCGGCCACCAGTAGATTTCTTTTATATCATGATACATCTTTGTTGATCCTGGATGAAGAGAGTAACGGGAATAATATACCTTGCCCATAATCTGCTGGCGAAGCCCTGCTGTATTTGGCACACAAAGGAAGCTCCTATACCTTAAAACTCCATCCTCAGTTACCTCAAAATCTGTTATTTCCCCTTGTCGAGCCTTATTTCTGAGCTGAACTAGGTTAGGGTCTTCGTACTGCCTTTCTTTCACTTCTACATCCAATGATGATACTGCAGTATTCTGAATTACTGCTCCGCTGTCTCCTGAGTCTAATATACGGACGACTAAACTAGCTAACTGATGCAATTCTCGGGCCAGTTCCCGCTGTCCTGGCTTCAGGTAAGCCAAACTCCCCATAGATCCGTGGCTGCAGGAATCTGCTACAATATTGGCCTTCCCTGGATGATACAAAATATTCACATCATAGTCCTTCAATAATTCCAACCAGTGGCGCTGCAGCAGATTCAACTCTTTTTGTGTGAAAATGTATTGGAGGCTCTTATGATCAGTGAAAACATCTATGTAGACAACATATAGATAGTGCCTCTATATTTTCAAGGCATGAATTACTGCCGCCAATTCCAGATCGTGGGTAGAGTAATTCTTTTCATGTTTCCTCAACTGCCTTGAAGCGTAAGCAATTACCTTCCCATGCTGCATCAGAACACATCCTAACCCAACACCCGAAGCATCACGATATACTGCATAACCTTCTGACCTGTCTGGCAAAGCTAATACTGGTGCTGATGTCAACCTGTTTTTCAACTCCAGAAAACTCTGTTCACATGCTTCAGTCCAGTGAAATTTGGCTGCTTTCTGAGTTAACTTAGTCAAAGGTGCTGATAAAGTGGAAAACCCCTCTACAAATCTTTTGTAATATCCGGATAACCCCAAGAAATTGCGTACCTCAGTCGTAGTTGTCGGCCTAGGCCATGTCTTTACAGCCTCAATCTTTTGCGAGTCCACCTGGATACCAGCTTCTGACACGATGTGACCCAGAAAAGCCACTACATTCAGGCAAAACTCACATTTAGAAAATTTTGCATATAGCTGGCGATATCTAAGAATCTGGAGCACTGTTCGTAAATGATCCCGATGTTCTGCTTCTGAGCAGGAATATACCAGAATATCATCAATAAATACTATCACGAACAAGTCCAGATACGGCCTGAAGATGTTGTTCATCAAGTCCATAAACACTGTTGGAGCATTCGTCAATCCAAAGGACATGACTAAGAATTCAAAATTGCCATACGTGTTCTGAAAGCGGTTTTCAGAATATCCTTCTCCGAGATCGAACTTGATAATACCCAGATCTTAAGTCAATTTTTGAGAAGCACTTTTCCCCCTGTAACTGGTCAAACAAATCGTCTATTCTGGGAAGCGGGTACTTATTCTTGATAGTGACTTTATTCAGCCGTCAGTAGTCTATACACATACGGAGGGAGCCATCCTTCTTTCTCACAAACCGAACTAGTGCTCCCCATGGTGAAGTACTCAGCTTGATGAAGCCCTTATCTAACAGATCTTTCAACTATTTCTTCAATTCTCTGAGCTCAGCAGGAGCTATTCAGTATGGAGGAATAGATATAGGCTGAGTACCTGATAGTAAATGAATTGCAAAATCGATCTCCCATTCTGGGGGAATACCAGGAAGTTCATCTGGGAATATATCTAGAAATTCATTAACTACTGGAATGAACTGAAGTGTCGGAGACTCTGCTCGAACATCCTGAACTTTGACAATATGATAAATACATCCCTTCGCTATCATTTTTATCGCCCCAAGATAGGAAATAAACCTACCTTTTGGCGTGGCTGAACTACCTTTCCACTCCCGTACTACCTCCCATGGAAAGTGGAATTGGACAGTCTTGGTCCAACATTCTACATTGGCATAACATGGTGCTAGCCAATCCATACCCATAATTGCATCAAAGTCGATCATTTCTAAATCTACCGAATCTGCTAAAGTATGGCGACCAACGACCTCTACTGTGTACCCTCGGTAGACTCTTTTAGCTATGATGGAATCATCGACAGGTGTGGACACCGAAAAAGGTCGCTGAAGCAATTTCGGCGTGATATCGAACTTCAGAACCACTAATGGTGTGACATAAGACAAACTGGAACCTGGATCTATCAAAACATAAACAGAATGAGAGAAAATGTCCAGCATACTTGTCATAACATCCGGTGACGATTTCGACTCCTGTCGTCCCGATAAAGCATAAATGCGATCCGGACCGGTGCCTGAACTGGATGCCCCTGGCCTTCCTTGGCCTCTACCGGTTGAACCTAAGGGTCTACGCCCTATTAGAGATGTTGGGGCACGTGACCTTGCTGAAGATCTATCCTGTCGGTCCTGACCACTCTGACCCCTTGACTGGACAGTCTCTCATTACGTGACCCTCTTGTCCACAAGCATAGCACGCCGTAGAACCATACCTACAGGCTCCAAGATGACGGTGACTGCAAATAGGGCAAGGTGGAATAGTGAGTCTACTCTACTCTGACCCTCTCTACTGTTGCAAACCCGATGGTCGTGAACTCTCACCGGGTCGTGACCGCCCTCGACGACCAGATCTGCCACCCTGCTGCTGCTGTTGTGAAAGTGGGGGTCTGGGTGGTCTGTCTGACAATTGTGGCCTGGGTCCACCCTGAGACTCTGCCTAAGTATCATAGGTCTAGCCCTGCGATGCTGCTCCTGGCTTCCCCTTTCTATCCTTCGCTTTTGCTGCCTGATCCCTTCTATATCTGAGCAAATGCCTGAATACAGGCGATATCCATGTCCTCTCGCAGAGTAGCCGTAACACAGGTCTCCACATACTCTAGAAGCATCCCTATAATGAGTCGATGCACCCTAGATGGCATAGTGTCAACAAAAGCTGGTGCACATCGGGCCAAGGAGTCGAATCTCATAGCGTACTCCCGAACACTCATTGAGCCCTGCTCCAGGTGCAAGAATTGATCAACCCGGGCCTGTCGGATTTCCCGCGGCAGATAATGATCCAAGAAGGCCTCCGAAAAGCTATACCAAGTCGGAGGGGGAACATCCCTACCTCGGGACCTCTCCCAACTCTATACCATAGTATTGTTATGTCCCATAGCCGGAATACTGCCAACTCAACTGACTCCGCAGGCGTGGCATGCATTACCCTAAAGGTCCGCTGCAACTGGTCCAAGAAGCCTTTAGGGTCTTCATCTCGATCCGTCCTTGTGAAATGTGGGGGACTCAGAGCGAGGAACTCTCGACCCTCTAACTACCTGGTCCTACCGAAGACTCAGCAACCACGGGCGCCATTGGTTGTCGCTGCGCAACCATCATCTAAGCTATCATGAAAATAGCACTCCTAACCTCCTGCTCTGAGGGCACCGAAATAGGAACTGCTGGAGGCAGTGCTGACACATCCGCCACTCTGGACGGCTCCTGGTGTGGCGGAGGAGACTGGGGAGACCGAGATGAAGTTTCTCTGCCGCTCTCAGATCGAGCTGACTCTAACTAAGGCACCCTGCTAGTGCCTTCCCCTACTGCAGTATCTAACTCCCTGCCAGTCACGGTAGTCCGACATTTCTCTGTAGAAAAGCAGATTATAGTAAGCTTAGGGACTCATCTATATACAACATAGCTCTATAGCACGACTGGAAGAGAAAGAAGGGTAACCATCCTAACATGCCTCGCAGCCGCCTGCCTAAAGTATATGGTGCACAACACATCCATAGACAAGACTCTACTTAACACGGCTTGCAGACTCCCTGGGATATGACCTGCTCTGATACCAAGTTTGTCACACCCCACCTTAGGAGGTACGATTGGCACCTGGTGCCCTACTAGGATCTGAACTGACTTAACTAGGCCTGTGCACTCCTGGTGCAGGCCTATTCCCCATATCAAGAAAATCACGGGCTATATCTCAGCTGTAAATACAACTTCTGACCGACAAGACCTTATAGCCACCTGTAAAGAAAAAAAGCTAACCAGAAGCAGGCAATAAATCCTATGCGGGCCGACAATACCACCATGATATCTAGTTATGACTGAAAAGTAAATCCGGTGCTAAACTAAGCTATGGCTGGCAAGGCCACTAACTGATAGCTAAACAAGGCCCCACACGACAATCAACAGCTAACCACAAGGAAATAGAAAATAATCTGCAAGCCTCTAGGAGTAATATGATGGTCGGGACAGGGCCCGACCTACCCATAAATTGTACAATCAAAGGAGTAGACCTTTTATCTACAAGCTCCGGAGGAAAGGAGCCGACTGTGCTGATAATCCTGGCTGGAAGCTAAGAGGGACCTGCTCCTCGTCTATCCGTATCTGCAGGCAAGTAATGCAGCACCCTAGAAAGAGCGTCAATACAACATGTATCGAATATGTAAGGAAACAATTGTGAATGTCTGAAAAAAAGAAATGAAACCGAGAATAACTGAAATGGAGGGATAGAGATCATACCTGAATGGTGGAACTTTCTATCATCTAATTTATCAGTAACTAAAGCAAACAAGAACCTTACCTGGCCCCCATAAGCTGGAAGGTACAACCAGCACAGAATAACCCACTCGGGGCCCCCATAAGCCCTGGTGGGTACACTTCAATCTATATACTCCTAATAAGGTCATACTGCGTCATCTAATAACTATAGTCGTCCTACCCATCTCCTGGGTCTGCAACTGAGCCCGCTCGGCCCCTGAATTATAGCTGTGCCTGAGTCCGGTGGACTCCTGCTGTCTGTACCCCGGGTACCGAACTCGACGGGGTATGCCGATATGGCATAAGAGTAGTCCAACCATGGAATGGACTGTATGAGGACCTCAGACCTCATCTTTGTCCCTCACAGATGGCATACCGCTCCTTAGAGCGATGTCATCTAGCCCCTCGCGGGCATCGGCACAGCTATTAACCCTGGAGTTGGTTATGGAAGGCTATACAGGCATAGTCAATCCCAAACTAAACATGGAATGCTGGTCTCAGCTATTAACAAAAGCTAATCACAATTCCTATATTGCTGGTTCTCTTAATGGGATTTAAACTGAGCTACAATACTGAAGAAACTAACTTGCTGAAAGAATATACCTTAACATACCTGGATTGGTGATTTATGCTTAATTGGCGAGTTCGGATTCGTATTCAATAATTCCTTTCGATTGTATTAGACTACTGGGAGAATAAGGCTGATTTCAGTACTAAATTTAGCCAAAACGATAACTTTCAATATAAATATCAACTATATTTCAGCTTGCCAGAACACGATTGAAAACATATAATTTCTCAAAAGTTCAGAAGGGAGAAATGCTCACTTGAAGCCTGTAATCATATAAAAATTAGTTTGACGCAATTCTGGCAACTTTGGCTCAGCGGGGCTACAATTTGTCGGGCGAATTTTGCGAAATAACTCCGTAGCCTTAAACTTCAATACCGAAGTTAATTATATTCGGGAAGCATTTCACAGTGTAAACGTAAGAAATTTATTTGTTTCCCTCGTGTTTTCCCTCTCTGGTCGTATGTATATTTTGAAAAATAACATAAAATCAAAGGGAGGAACTTATATATACTTGAGGCGGTGGATAGGGGTCCGTGGCACGGACCCCGTCGCTGCAATTTATGGGTGTGCCATGGTGCCCAATGCGGAGGGAGGGGGTCCGTGACACGCCGCCACTACTGCGGCCTGCTCCGATCTTCTCCCGCGCGATATCAATTCCGCGCTCGTTCGGCTTTTTTTCGGGCCCTTTCTCGTACGTGTTGCACTCTAAAAATCTTAACCAACGTACGAATAGGCCAACTAATTGTTAGAAACTTACAGGGTATAACATATTTGCAACCTTTTCTTGGTATTTGACCAAGGCCTGTATCATCTAGGCATTCTTGGAAATCCACTATTTCACCATGCTGCACTGGATTCCCATTCACACTGTCATTCACCGATAAAACAGAATTAAAGTCTCCCATCACTATCCAAGGACCAGTTATTGTTGGATGTAACTTCCTCAAGTCCTCCCATAATACCTTCCTTTCAGCTAAAGAATTACAACAATAGATGAAAGTAATAGAGCACTTGAACTGAGACTTATGATCCTCCACATAGCAATGAATACTCTAATGTGTAGATTGCCTCACATCTACTTTCACATTTGTAGGTTTCCTGCATATCCAGATTCTACCTGCAGGGTTGAAAGTATAATCAATATAGAACTCCCAATCTTTTTCTAACTTCCTCTTAACCTCTGCAGCCTTTCCTACTTTTATATTTGTTTCTAAACACCCAACTAGATTGATTTTATTGGTGAATAAGAAGAACTCAAATTCCTTTTGCTTAAAGGGCTTGTTCAGCCCCTTAATGTTCCAGGAGCTATAGATCATGGGGGTTGTGGGTGAGGTTGCCTTCCTTCTTCCACACTACCATTAATTTTCCCTGAGATCTTCTTTAGAGCATTGAATTTGTTCTGCTTGAGTATCCTTTCCACAGAGTCAACATCCTGTGCAAATTGGCCTGTATCTATTATCATAGTCTGCTTCCTAGTCGTTTTTGGTATAGTGCCCTGCCTTCCACAACCATATCTGTTAGCCTTGTCTCCACTGAGTTGTCCACATTACCTTCCACACGAACCAGGGATTCATTATTCATAGCCTGTTCCCTCACATTTTTACCATCTTTTGGCTCTCTTGCCTTAAACGCCATTCCTGTCGGATAGGTTTCCTTCTCCTTTTGATTACCCGAGCCTTGTCTTAGCAAGTTCATGCCCTATTGTGATACAAGTATGGCAATATAGAGTTTCCATTCATAATCAATTTCCTGATTCATCAGATCACCCGAAGAGTCTTCAATCACCAATGTATCCGTAAATGTCTGAGACATCTACTTCAATCAATATTCGCGCATAAGAAATTCTATCACCCTATGCTGTGAGCTTGTCAGTGCATATCGGTTTACCAATTCAGCTAGCAATTCTTTTCAGATTCTTAGTCGCCCAATATTGTATTAGAAGATTGGGCAAAATCACCCATACTGGAATTGACTGCAACGGTTCAGAGATGATTTTAAAATTCGGTTCCCACTGCTTGAGTATCATTAGCCTGTTGTTGAAGGTAAATGACCCCTTGCTTAAGACCATGACCTTGTCTTCGTCACACTCAAATTGGAATATGTAGTGCCCCTCATCATGGAGATAAATCTATGGAGTAGAAATAAAATTCCATATCTCATATACAAATTTCAGCATCTCTTTGAACATCGAATTACCGCCGACTACATATCCTATAAGAGACTTCTTCCATTTGTCCGTTTAGATAGAGACCTCCTTATGGTTAAGCTTACTCACCTTCACCCCATCTTTCAACACCGATGCAAAGTATTGCAGTTGTATCCCTTCTTGTTGAGACCTATTTTCACTGACCACATCCACCATAGTCGGGTTAACTTCACTAGAGCTTGCTGAGAAGGTAAGCTTCCTTGCTGTCATGGGGACTATTCCTTCCAGATCTGGTGGGGTTTCAGTCTCCTGTGTGAAAAATGGCAGTCGTGAACCCGAGGGTATACCCTGCAGAACCATTATAGCACTTCCCCTACCTGGCATCCATTGAATCAGCTGGAGAGGAGCCAAGGGTTTGGGTTGACCATCCTCTAATCGGACTTCAGTCTTCGTATTATCGAGATTTTCCTTCATCGGAGGCCTTTATTTCTCGTACGAGCCATCAGAATAGCGCATGTTAGCTAGCCTTGATAAATGCACTGTCTCTTAAGAGAAATTTCATTTAACCTCTTTTTTTAGTAATTATTTATTATCTTTTCACCTTCTTCTTTTGTACTTTTTTAATTTGTCCTATTTTTACATCTTTGATTTAGATATATATATATTTTTTAAATATTAATTTAAATTTATATTAATAAATATTCTGAGAGTAAATTATATCTCACACAGTATTTTAATAATTAGACCTATAATTTATATTGGTATCTTATTTATCATTTTCTTTTGTTGCTGTTAATAATTAAAACTAAAATTTAAAACTAAAATAGTGTTAGTTTTTCATGAAACCCTAAAATATATTCCATTGTAATATTGTATAGTTTAGATTACTTTGGATAAGGTTTATTCAATCTAGAGGTTCTAATCTCTAGGAATATATGCACTACATGAAATTAGTTCTTCGTGTAATCTAAAATATATATTTAGATTAAATCAATATATAATATTGTGTTGGTTCTTAATTTTTATATTGCTAATAATTTATTCTTCAATTAAAGTTTTAGTCTTTTCATATTTCAACTGAAGATTCTTTTTATATTTTTTAATCAAATTAAATAATTAATGCATAATGATATTTATACTTCTTTATATTCCATATATAACATGCATGTTTGTGTGTAATATTTAGTATTTTATTATACTTTATATTGAGATTTAAAAATATTATATTTTTGTTACTTATCTTTATTAGGGAGTCAGAAGAAGAAGAAAAATATGAAATTTGATATTTTTAAAGAAAAAAAACAAATAAGTAAGAAGGAGAAAATAGAGAAAAAATATTAAAAAGAAAAAAATAGAGAATAAAATAAGATAAAAAAGTTCATACGATATTCATATAACTAGATTTATATTAAATATATAAAAATATAATTGAATTTTAAAATTTGTTAAAAATATGCACAGAAGAAATCAAGTTTTATTGATTTTTTTTCATACTCTACCTTCTTTTTGAGAAAAATAAAATTGTTATTTCACTTACAATATATATATATATATATAAATCAAGCATTTTAGAAGAACTTAAAGAAAATTATAACACTCAAAAATTTAACTAATCCGCGCAAAGCGCGGTTAAATTCACTAGTGTAATTATATAATTTGACCTATTTGTTTGTTTGACCAAATAATTATTTGGTTAGGAGGAAATTTGGTGTATTATCAGGGGATAATTATATTTTTCAATTCTCGGGAGGAATGTAGAATTGCAAGTAATTACATGATGTAATTACAAGGTTACTTTTTAATTTTTTTCCTTTTATTTTATTTTAATTTATCTTTTCAATTCTATTATTTTAATTTATTTTTTATTTTTTAATACATTTAAGATAATTTTTTATTTTTACATTATTTATCTTTCATTTTCTTTCTTCTCGTTTCCCAACCTTTACTTGTGATTCCATATAACTGCTCGTATTTTTTATTTTTTTTAATTTTCTTCCTTTAACATAAATATATTATTATTCTAGTCTCTGAATTAAAGTAGAATTTCATTATTGAATAATATCATAGACTTATGTTTTCCTTTTTCATTTGAATTATATTTACTTAAGTTATGTTGGAATCTGAATTTATATTATATTTTCATTCTAATTTATTTGATTTTGTAGTATTGACTTGTTATTTCACATTGCATGTCATTCATTTTTCAATTATAATTGATAGATTATTCTTTGTCAAATATTTAAATAATTTTATGACATTATTTTTATAATATTAATTTATATATTTTCACAAGATAAATTTATCTTAAATACCTAATTTAATATCATTCATAAACACACATATTTCTAAAATACTCATTTTAAATTTTGTATGATTAATTTTTATTTTAAAATTTTAATCTAAGTATATAATTATATTTATGTAATTAAACAATAAAATTAAAAAAAAATTAAAATTAACTATATAAATGTATCTTTAATTTTTTTTGAATTTCATTTAACTTAATTAATTTTTTTTAAAAAAAAAAACAGATTTTTTGAAACAAAAAACTGTTTTCTTTTCACTTTTTCAAGCTGCATTCATGTAAAACAAAAAAAGAATTCAGATTTTTTGAGAAAAAAAACTGTTTTCTTTCACTTTTTCAAGCAGCATTCACGTGAAAAAAATCAGTGAATCAGTGAAAAAAACTGTTTTATTTCACTTTTTTAATTCATATTCCCGTGCTAACTTTTGAACCAGTGAATCTGCATTGTTGCAGAATTCACGTGCTAACAAGTTCTTTTAATTTTAATTTTTTAATTTTACTTAACTTAACCAAAATTAAAAAAAATAAAATTAAAGAGAAACTCGTTGGCTGTCCAACGAGGTCCTTAATTTATTTTTTTTTAAAAAAATTTAATGCCAACGAGGTTCAAGTAAATATTTTTTTTAAAAAATAAAATATTAAAACCTCGTTGCTTCAGCAACAAAATGTTCTATTTGGTTTACACAAAAACTAAATATCTGTTTTAAAATTTTTAAATTTTTTTTTATTCATTTTAATGTCTACTCATTATTTACACTAATTTTAATTATTAGGTGAATTTTGGGCTTAAAATCTCTATTTATGAATTTCTTTCCTAAAGAGTTGAGTCAGTTGACTATGATCGGCTGGCGGTAGTCCGCACGGCTTCTCCAGAATATAGAGAGTCTTATAAAATGGAAGTTAGTGAACCTAATATAAAGAATACTAGATTAGAAGAGGTGGATGTACCTCAAAATTTAGATTTATTAAATAAATGGACAATTCCTTATGTTCCGATTAAAAAGATTTATGAATATGGGTGGTTTGATAAGATTTCACCTAAATATTTAATAAAAATAACTGAACAATCTCTTGCTCTGACTTCGTCAGAACAAACGATTAAACTATTGAACAAACATGATATCGATGTTCATAAACATAAATACCCTTTTATGCATATTGGTATGGTTCAAATTGCATTTAAACCATTAACTCTTAAAGGGTTACCAGAGACTTTTCTGGCAACTCTAAGAGACGCTAAAAATTTAAATTTTAGACAGTCTCTAATGGGTTCGATTGAATCCACCGTGGCTTATGGCCCTGTATATTTCAATACTCAACCCAATTTACAATTATCTTTGTCTGATGTTAATATTCTTGATGCATTAACATTAAATGTTAAAACGCATGGTTATAATTATGCACCTGGATCTGAATTAATTTGTTTATCATATAGAATTTATTATAAATTTTTATCTACTTTGAATCCTAAATGTAAGTTGACAGATCAGTCAAATCAGTCTATTATATTTGAAACTAATTTTTCTAAGTCAAAGATTACTACTAGAAGACCTATTAGATGGGATGAAATTAACTTCCCCTCTACATGGATCTTAGACTCCGTTATATCTCCTAGTCAACAGGCTGATAGTGTTACTAATTTTGAGTATTCTCATATATCTCAGACCCCTGAAGGACAGATTTGTATTCAGTTTGAAGATAATAAATCTTTGACGCCTTATAGGCACTCTTATTCCGGTAACAAAAGGTTAACTTTACCTTCCACTCATTCTTTTATTGCGCCAGTAGAACCAGTCTATGGTCCGGCTAGATTAAATCGTGCCGCGTCATTACATACGATTTCTACTAATGATAATAAAAGAGTAGATCATATAAAAATTGACTCTAATAATATTATAAGAGATGATAGTTCTTTTGACAAGGATATTCCTTCACAATCCGAGATGAATTTTGATCCAAATTCTGTTTAAATGATTCCGTATAAAATTGATTTTAGTGCAGGATCTCTGGCAAGGAAGCATATTCAATCTGAATTTTACAGTGATAAATGGAACCAGTTTAGAACTTGGTTTTTTGCAAATTATACAGATGAGGATAAACGAAGTATTTCACAAGAATTTTATGAACTACGTGCATTACATAATAAAGTAATGTATTTTGTTCCTTGGTTTATAACTACATATGTACCTTTGTACATAAAAATTCTTGAACGAACTTATAAAGATAAGGAAAGTGAAAATTTGATAAAAGGTATTTACCCTCCACAGACATCATTTACTTTACCAAATAATACTGGTATAACATTTACTGCATTTCAGCAATTTACTGATAATGAAGTTGCTAGTATCACTATGAAAGAAATTAATAAATTAATTTCTCAAAATAATTATATGAGTTTATATGCTAAAATTTTAGGAGAACATATTACTTCTCTTGATTCAAAAATTGATGAATTATCTGCTTTGGTTAAAAAATTTGTTACTTCTAAGTTGGAAAATTCTAT
The DNA here is from genome assembly GCA_035772735.1 of Datura wrightii. NCBI lineage: Eukaryota > Viridiplantae > Streptophyta > Magnoliopsida > Solanales > Solanaceae > Datura > Datura wrightii. The sequence goes on along the minus strand of JASDFA010000018.1, from coordinate 187,728,945 downwards.
GGTTATACATTCAGGTCAAGTTAAATTTGATTCTGCCCCGTCATCTAGTGCCACAAGACTACCTCCGTCCATTCAGAGACCAGTAGTGGTAGATGGATTTCGGTTTAGAGCACAGGAGGAATTAGGAAAAATGATAGATGAAAAGCTAGCTAGACTAGACTTAAAACCCTTGAATCTAGCTTCTGAATTTTCTGATGATATTCAGGATCCTTCGAAAGATCATAAGGAAGTAATTTCGTCTGAACTTAATAAGCTTAGAAAAATTGGAAGTCGTTATGGGGGAAAGTATGCTGATAAACCCCGTATGAATACCCATTATTATCCAAGACCTACTCCACAAGATGTTTTAGTGGAAGAAAGAGATTGGAATCAGACTAATACTAGTTATGAAGGTAATGCCATTTATGAATGGAATCTAGATGGTCTGACTGATAGACAGATTAGCATTTTAATTCATAGAATGATGATGTACTCTACTATTTGTAGAGCCACAAGTAGTGGAAATACCGACCCAGTAATATGTAGAATGATTGTCGCAGGATTTACCGGACAATTAAGAGGTTGGTGGGAAAACTTTTTATCCTTAGATGATAGAGAAGCCATTTATAAGGCCACTACTTCAAGCCCAGGAGTTGATATTTTTAGAAAAGAATTACCAGCAAATAGACCTGATGCGGTTTATACATTAATACTTACCATTATAGAATATTTTAGTGGTAGATTTACCAATGTTTATGAAAATATTTGTACCATGTTAAATGGACTTAAGTGTAGACACTTAGGTGAATTTCGATGGTACAAAGATACATTTCTTAGTAGGGTTATGGATTTACCCGAAAGCAATTCTGATCATTGGAAGGCAAAATTTATAGATGATTTGCCTTATTTGTTTGCAGAAAGAGTAAGGAAAACTCTTAGAGGAAATAATACCCAAATTCCTTATAATGTTTATACGTATGGTACACTTATTGGTGTATGTACACAGGAAGGATTAAATCTGTGTAATGAATTGAGATTAAATCACCAGTTGAAAAAGCAGAGACTAACTGAAAGAAATCAGTTAGGAGATTTTTGCAATCAGTTTGCAATGGAAGATATTCCTTCTTCAAAGTAAAGAAGTGATAAAGGAAAAAATTACCAAAGGAAAGGTAAGAGAAATCGACGAAGGTCAAAAGAAGAGCGTGAAGAACGCAAAAGACATCGGAAAGAAAAAAGATTTGTTAAAAATAGATCGAAAAGAGATTTGAAGAATACCAAATGTTATAAATGTGGTAAATTTGGTCATATTGCTCCTAATTGTAAAAAAGAGAAGTTGAAAACTTTGGCGTTAGAATTAGACGATAAGTATAAGGATCAACTCCTTAAGGTTATAGATGAGACATCGGTAGACGAATATGATAGCAGTTCTTCTGATGTTTATGATTCTGACGATTTTGTGCAATTACTTGATTTTGATAATTCTGATAGTGATACTTGTCATAATTGTGAACCTGAAAGTTGTACTTGTAATATGGATTTTTATAAATTACAATCACAATTTAAAAATTTTGAAATTAAACCTATTAATTCTGATAATATTTTAGAATTATTAAAGGAAGTCAATGATAATAATCTTCGAGGAAAGATTATTACTATGGCCTCCAGTTCTTCAAAATCGGCAGATAAGCCAGTTCAAATTAAAAAAGATATTTTTAATGAAACTCCGTATACTTTTGCAGAAGTGGAAAAAAGGTTAGTACAAAAGAATCAATCAAAAGTTCATAGTCATGATTCTTCCATGGATGATTTAAAAATTGAGGTTGAAAAACTCAAAAATGAAATTAAATCTCTTAAACAAAATCAGATGATTTTAGATCATAGAGTAACCCAGTTAGAAAATTCTAACTCTGAGTTACCTGTTGACATTAAAAAAAAGGGAATTTATATACCCGAGGAAGAAAATGATTTTTCTGAATCTTCTACACAAATTAATTTAAACCCAGAAAATAATATGTTTCTTGGAATGATGCAAATAGTTACTGCACATAAATGGTATGTAAGATGTACTATTTTAATCGATAATAACTTTTCTATAACTGAGACTGCTTTAATAGACAGTGGTGCTGATATTTCTTGCATTCAAGAAGGATTAATTCCAACTAGATATTATCATAAGACTTCGCACAATGTTATGTCTGCTTCAGGTAATAAAATGCAAAAAGAATACAAATTGCCTAATGCTTATATATGTCAGCAAAAAGTTTGTATTCCTCATTTCTTTATTCTAATAAAGGATCATTTGAATCCTCCAATTATACTTGGAACCCCTTTTATTCAAGCCATTTACCCATTTACTAGGGTAGATGAAAAGGGTTTCGAGGCTATTTATAATGGCGAAAAGATTTCTTTCACATTTATTACTGACCCTATTTCTCGTAATATCAACACTTTGATTAATTCAAAACAAAGTCATTTAAATTATTTACAATATGAAATTTATAGCATGACAATAAATGATACATTAAAATCTGCTAAAGTTCAAGAAAAAATTAAATTGATTTCTGAACAATTTGCCGTATCTATTTGTGCTGATCATCCAAGTGCTTTTTGGGATAGGAAAAAGCATGTAGTGTTTCTTCCATATGAAGATTCTTTCTCTGAAGAAAATATTCCTACAAAATCTCGGCCCTGTCAAATGAATGCTGAGTTAGTTGAATTTTGCAAAAAAGAGATTGATAATCTTTTGCAAAAAGGCTTGATAAAACCTTCTAAATCTCCATGGTCATGTACTGCGTTTTATGTTAATAATGCAGCTGAAAAAGAATGAGGTATGCCTAGATTAGTTATAAACTATAAACCATTAAACAAAGTTTTAAAATGGATTAGATATCCAATCCCCAATAAGAAAGATTTACTTTCTCGATTATATGATGCTAATATATTTTCTAAATTTGATTTAAAATCAGGATACTGGCAAATACAATTGTTTAAAGAGCACACTTATAGAACTGCTTTTAATGTTCCATTTGGTCAATACGAGTGGAATGTTATGCCATTTGGTTTGAAAAATGCCCCTTCTGAATTTCAGAAAATTATGAATGATATATTTAATCCTTATATGGATTTTATTATTGTTTATATTGATGATATTCTTGTTTTTTCTAAAACATTAGAATTACATTATAAACACTTAGATATTTTTAAGAAAATAGTAATTCAAAATGGTTTAGTTATATCAAAACCAAAAATGAGTTTATTTCAAACAAATGTTAGATTTCTTGGTCATTATATTTGCCAAGGCAAGATCACTCCTATACAACGATCTATTGATTTTGCATCAAAATTTCCTGATATTATAACTGATAAAATACAACTACAAAGATTTCTTGGTAGTTTAAATTATATTTCTCCATTTTATAAAGATTTATCTCGAGATCTAGCTCCTTTATATGATCGTTTAAAGAAAGGTCATAAGTCGCCCTGGACTGATAGTCATACTGAATTAGTAAAAAAGGTTAAAGAGAAGGTTAAAACTCTTCCGTGTTTAACTCTTGCTAATCCGTTGTGGAAAAAGATTATAGAAACAGATGCATCTAATATTGATTTTGGGGGAATTCTTAAACAAACAAACCCCAATGATAAAATTGAATATTTGATTAGATATTATTCAGGTAAGTGGACAGAAGCTCAAAAAAAATATGCCACTGTTGCTCACGAAATGCTTACTATTGTTAAATGTGTTTTGAAATTTCAGGATGATCTGTATAATCAGAAGTTCTTGATAAGAACTGACGCTCAAGCAGTAAAGTTTATGTTTAATAAAGATTTTAAACATGATGCTTCGAAAATGATATTTGCTAGATGGCAAGCCCAATTGGCTCCATTTGATTTCGAAATTGAGTATAAAAGGGGAATTGATAATTCTCTTCCTGATTTTTTATCTCGTGAATACATACAATGAATAATGTACAATCATTTTCAAAAATAAAGGATAATTATAGTTTATATTGGAAATTTCAGAGGTGTTTGAAATATGCCAGATTTCATAAAGAACGATGTCAAACACTACTAGAAAATACTGATAAAAATGCTATAGATGTTAATCAAGTTATTCGAATAATATCTGATTTCGATGATATAATAGAAGATCAGAAGAATTTGATAAGAATGGTAGAAGATATTTATATATCAAATCATTCAGCAAGTTTAGGATGACTAATAAATATTGTTTTATATGTGCTAACAAAATTTGTTTTAGCTGTAGCATGAGGCCACAATGGCCAGGGTTGCCTACTCCTGATAGAGGAAGAGGACGAGGAAATAGAGGAAGAACAAGGACAAGTTATACAAGTCAAAGTGGAAGTAATAGGCCCACTAATACTCCAAGATATAAGAACCCTGTAATACAAAGGGGTGGAAGAACATTGATAAATGAGAAGATTTCTCAAGAAAGAGGAGAATCCTCAAACTCTATAAAATTAGAGGATATTCTGAAAGACAGTTCCTTATACGAACATTTGCAGGCATATTTAGCCACACAACAGCCAAAACATAGTGATACATATGCAAAAATGGCTCAAGACGACTCTGATGATATAAAGAGTTATGAAAAATTGCCAAAAAAGGAAATGATATTTCTTGTAGATAATCAAGCAATTCAATGGCAAAATGATCCATGGCAAATATTGCAAAGATATTTGACAGATAATTTATATTTTCCGGGTGAGTCATACAAAACCCGATCATATTATGAAAATATCTTGATTTCCACTGAAAGTGCTGAATTTCAGCATTTCAAAGGATTCAATGTTACTGATGAAGTTTATAACTTCTCGAAAATGATTATAAAAAGGGTTATATCCATTGAAGAATGGGGGATTTCCTCAATGAAAGAAAGACAGGTGATTCTTAATAAAGTAAGAATCAATTATACTTACTGGGATTATATCCAAGCTTTTAAAACAGTTTTGATTTATGACAATGATAAGCATAAACATACTTGGTTTATAAAAGTATGTGCAAAAATATTTTCGGGTAATATCCCAAATTGGTTCCTAAATTGGTGGACCTATCATGGACCTACAGTTGATATTCTACCATCACCATTCAGAGAGTTATACAACGAATGGGTACAGGTATCTTCTGAAGTGGATGCTCTATTCAGGGAAAATCATGTCAGTTGGCCAGAAAAAATTGGTCAAGTCTATTTCTTTTTAGAATTCTCAATCCCATGGATCCATAAATGGATTCCAAAATTCGGATATACCGAAGAACAGATCCCATGTTTATACAGAGCTTATTATAATAATTTCTGGGATAAATTATTGAAAAAGGATCCAAGCACAGGGCAGTTATATGGTCAAAGTCTTATAGACTTAATTTCTCAAACAATTAAGACTTATAAGTCCAAAGCCAAGACTATATTTGTAGAAGATAATTCTATCAAGTATATGGCTAGAAAGATCAATTTTCAAGAAGGTGATAAGGAAGAATATATAGCTCAATATTTGGATCAAATAAGAAAAAATTTGATGGAAACCATTGAGCAGATTGCAGATAAATCTGATACTTCGATGAAGAGTAATAATAGCCAGGTCAATGATAGTGATGACTACTTGAGTTTTATACAAGAACTCAATGATTCACAAAAACCAGAATCACATGATCCAGAGATAACTGTGAATCAGGCAGAAGAATTCCTACGGAAATTATCAAAGAAAGAAGGAAAGAAACCAATGGAATAAAATTGAAGACCCCACAGTTTATATTCGGCGGGATCCGTGATAAGATGACAAAGATAGTTGTCACTGTGTAAAAAAGTAAAGATGTCACTGTTCATTGATGTGTGAACAGTATCTTACTGTAAATTGTCACTGTTCATTGATGTGTGAACAGTATTTTCATTTTCTATATAATAAGGCATTTGCCTTAGATTTTAGGTAGAAGTTTTTAGCTTTTGTAAAAAAGTTCTCTCTATCCTCTCTCTAGAAGAAAAAAGTTTTTGTAATAAAGTCTTGTAAAGCTTTAATAATAATAAGAAGAAAATCGTCCATCTCTTGGACACAACTCTGGTGTTAAGAGGTACTTTATTTCTCATTCTTTTATTTCTTTTATTTGCATAAGTCGGATGATATCCGGCTAAGTTTTCTCTCAATATTGAATACAAGCTTATTAATTGCATATTGATAATGAATTAGGCCTATTAAAATTCAGAGATTCATTCATAAAGATAATTAACAAATACTATATGACTTCAACCAATGTTGTTTGAATGCTTAGATTGGTTCCGAGATGGTGGTACAGTTGATGCAAGTACTGTAGAATTTCAGATTTGCCTTAGTGGCTACGTCTAGCGTGTGGTGAGAAGCTCGATTTGTTGTTATGTTTTAAGGGCGATTATATCCCACTGAATCCTTCGGGATGTCCTAGACACATGGTCTCAAAATTCTACAATATTTTTATATCTGACAGGCCCCTTGCTTGGGTAAAAGTTTGACCATACAGTTAAGATTCAACCAAATATAGCTTGAGGTTATATAAATAAGGTTATGAGTTTTTATGCCTGAATCTCTCTATTTTAATCCTTGTTTAAGGATATTGATTTAGCCTAGTTCTGGAGAAGCCGTGCGGACTACCGCCAGCCTTTCTGGATCCTGGTTATCAATTGGTATCAGTCCACACGGCTTCTCCAGAACTAGGCTAAATCAATATCCTTAAACAAGGATTAAAATAGAGAGATTCAGGCATAAAAACTCATAACCTTATTTATATAACCTCAAGCTATATTTGGTTGAATCTTAACTGTATGGTCAAACTTTTACCCAAGCAAGGGGCCTGTCAGATATACAAATATTGTAGAATTTTGAGACCATGTGTCTAGGACATCCCGAAGGATTCAGTGGGATATAATCGCCCTTAAAACATAACAACAAATCGAACTTCTCACCACACGCTAGACGTAGCCACTAAGGCAAATCTGAAATTCTACAGTACTTGCATCGACTGTACCACCATCTCGGAACCAAGCTAAGCATTCAAACAACATTGGTTGAAGTCATATAGTATTGGTTAATTATATTTATGAATGAATCTCTGAATTTTAATAGGCCTAATCATCATCAATATGCAATTAATAAGCTTGTATTCAATATTGAGAGAAAACTTAGCCGGATATCATCCGACTTATGCAAATAAAAGAAATAAAAGAAAGAGAAATAAAGTACCTCTTAACACCAGAGTTGTGTCCAAGAGATGGACGATTTTCTTCTTCTTCTTATTAAAGCTTTACAAGACTTTATTACAAAAACTTTTTTCTTCTAGAGAGAGGATAGAGAGAATCTTTTTACAAAAGCTAAAAACTTCTACCTAAAATCTAAGGCAAATGCCTTATTATATAGAAAATGAAAATGTTGTTCACACATCAATGAACAGTGACAATTTACAGTAAGATACTGTTCACACATCAATGAACAGTGACATCTTTACTTTTTTACATAGTGACAACTATCTTTGTCATCTTATCACGGATCCCGCCGAATATAAACTGTGGGGTCTTCAATTTTATTCCATTGGTTTCTTTCCTTCTTTCTTTGATAATTTCCGCAGGAATTCTTCTGCCTGATTCACAGTTATCTCTGGATCATGTGATTCTGGTTTTTGTGAATCATTGAGTTCTTGTATAAAACTCAAGTAGTCATCACTATCATTGACCTGACTATTATTACTCTTCATCGAAGTATCAGATTTATCTGCAATCTGCTCAATGGTTTCCATCAAATTTTTTCTTATTTGATCCAAATATTGAGCTATATATTCTTCCTTATCACCTTCTTGAAAATTGATCTTTCTAGCCATATACTTGATAGAATTATCTTCTACAAATATAGTCTTGGCTTTGGACTTATAAGTCTTAACTGTTTGAGAAATTAAGTCTATAAGACTTTGACCATATAACTGCCCTGTGCTTGGATCCTTTTTCAATAATTTATCCCAGAAATTATTATAATAAGCTCTGTATAAATATGGGATCTGTTCTTCGGTATATCCGAATTCTGGAGTCCATTTATGGATCCATGGGATTGAGAATTCTAAAAAGAAATAGACTTGACCAATTTTTTCTGGCCAACTGACATGATTTTCCCTGAATAGAGCATCCACTTCAGGAGATACCTGTACCCATTCGTTGTATAACTCTCTGAATGGTGATGGTAGAATATCAACTGTAGGTCCATGATAGGTCCACCAATTTAGGAACCAATTTGGGATATTACCCGAAAATATTTTTGCACATACTTTTATAAACCAAGTATGTTTATGCTTATCATTGTCATAAATCAAAACTGTTTTAAAAGCTTGGATATAATCCCAGTAAGTATAATTGATTCTTACTTTATTAAGAATCACCTGTCTTTCTTTCATTGAGGAAATCCCCTATTCTTCAATGGATATAACCCTTTTTAATATCATTTTCGAGAAGTTATAAACTTCATCAGTAACATTGAATCCTTTGAAATGCTGAAATTCAGCACTTTCAGTGGAAATCAAGATATTTTCATAATATGATCGGGTTTTGTATGACTCACCCGGAAAATATAAATTATCTGTCAAATATCTTTGCAATATTCGCCATGGATCATTTTGCCATTCAATTGCCTGATTATCTACAAGAAATATCATTTCCTTTTTTGGCAATTTTTCATAACTCTTTATATCATCAGAGTCGTCTTGAGCCATTTTTGCATATGTATCACTATGCTTTGGCTGTTGTGTGGCTAAATATGCCTGCAAATATTTGTATAAGGAACTGTCTTTCGGAATATCCTCTAATTTTATAGAGTTTGAGGATTCTCCTCTTTCTTGAGAAATCTTCTCATTTATCAATGTTCTTCCACCCCTTTGTATTACAGGGTTCTCATATCTTGGAGTATTAGTGGAACTATTACTTCCACTTTGACTTGTATAACTTGTCCTTGTTCTTCCTCTATTTCCTCGTCCTCTTCCTCTATCAGGAGCAGGCAACCCTAGCCATTGTGGCCTCATGCTATAGCTAAAACAAATTTTGTTAGCACATATAAAACAATATTTATTAGTCATCCTAAACTTGCTGAATGATTTGATATATAAATATCTTCTACCATTCTTATCAAATTCTTCTGATCTTCTATTATATCATCAAAATCAGATATTATTCGAATAACTTGATTAACATCTATAGCATTTTTATCAGTATTTTTTAGTAGTGTTTGACATCGTTCTTTATGAAATCTGTCATCTTTCAAACACCTCTGAAATTTCCAATATAAACTATAATTATCCTTTATTTTTGAAAATGATTGTACATTATTCATTGTATGTATTCACGAGATAAAAAATCAGGAAGAGAATTATCAATTCCCCTTTTATACTCAATTTCGAAATCAAATGGAGCCAATTGGGCTTGCCATCTAGCAAATATCATTTTCGAAGCATCATGTTTAAAATCTTTATTAAACATAAACTTTACTGCTTGAGCGTCAGTTCTTATCAGCCTAGTTCTGGAGAAGCCGTGCGGACTACCGCCAGCCTTTCTGGATCCTGGTTATCAATTGGTATCAGTCCGCACGGCTTCTCCAGAACTAGGCTAAATCAATATCCTTAAACAAGGATTAAAATAGAGAGATTCAGGCATAAAAACTCATAACCTTATTTATATAACCTCAAGCTATATTTGGTTGAATCTAAACTGTATGGTCAAACTTTTACCCAAGCAAGGGGCCTGTCAGATATACAAATATTGTAGAATTTTGAGACCATGTGTCTAGGACATCCCGAAGGATTCAGTGGGATATAATCGCCCTTAAAACATAACAACAAATCGAACTTCTCACCACACGCTAGACGTAGCCACTAAGGCAAATATGAAATTCTACAGTACTTGCATCGACTGTACCACCATCTCGGAACCAAGCTAAGCATTCAAACAACATTGGTTGAAGTCATATAGTATTGGTTAATTATCTTTATGAATGAATCTCTGAATTTTAATAGGCCTAATTCATCATCAATATGCAATTAATAAGCTTGTATTCAATATTGAGAGAAAACTTAGCCGGATATCATCCGACTTATGCAAATAAAAGAAATAAAAGAAAGAGAAATAAAGTACCTCTTAACACCAGAGTTGTGTCCAAGAGATGGACGATTTTCTTCTTCTTATTATTAAAGCTTTACAAGACTTTATTACAAAAACTTTTTTCTTCTAGAGAGAGGATAGAGAGAATCTTTTTACAAAAGCTAAAAACTTCTACCTAAAATCTAAGGCAAATGCCTTATTATATAGAAAATGAAAATGCTGTTCACACATCAATGAACAGTGACAATTTACAGTAAGATACTGTTCACACATCAATGAACAGTGACATCTTTACTTTTTTACACAGTGACAACTATCTTTGTCATCTTATCACGGATCCCGCCGAATATAAACTGTGGGGTCTTCAATTTTATTCCATTGGTTTCTTTCCTTCTTTCTTTGATAATTTCCGCAGGAATTCTTCTGCCTGATTCACAGTTATCTCTGGATCATGTGATTCTGGTTTTTGTGAATCATTGAGTTCTTGTATAAAACTCAAGTAGTCATCACTATCATTGACCTGACTATTATTACTCTTCATCGAAGTATCAGATTTATCTGCAATCTGCTCAATGGTTTCCATCAAATTTTTTCTTATTTGATCCAAATATTGAGCTATATATTCTTCCTTATCACCTTCTTGAAAATTGATCTTTCTAGCCATATACTTGATAGAATTATCTTCTACAAATATAGTCTTGGCTTTGGACTTATAAGTCTTAACTGTTTGAGAAATTAAGTCTATAAGACTTTGACCATATAACTGCCCTGTGCTTGGATCCTTTTTCAATAATTTATCCCAGAAATTATTATAATAAGCTCTGTATAAATATGGGATCTGTTCTTCGGTATATCCGAATTCTGGAGTCCATTTATGGATCCATGGGATTGAGAATTCTAAAAAGAAATAGACTTGACCAATTTTTTCTGGCCAACTGACATGATTTTCCCTGAATAGAGCATCCACTTCAGGAGATACCTGTACCCATTCGTTGTATAACTCTCTGAATGGTGATGGTAGAATATCAACTGTAGGTCCATGATAGGTCCACCAATTTAGGAACCAATTTGGGATATTACCCGAAAATATTTTTGCACATACTTTTATAAACCAAGTATGTTTATGCTTATCATTGTCATAAATCAAAACTGTTTTAAAAGCTTGGATATAATCCCAGTAAGTATAATTGATTCTTACTTTATTAAGAATCACCTGTCTTTCTTTCATTGAGGAAATCCCCTATTCTTCAATGGATATAACCCTTTTTAATATCATTTTCGAGAAGTTATAAACTTCATCAGTAACATTGAATCCTTTGAAATGCTGAAATTCAGCACTTTCAGTGGAAATCAAGATATTTTCATAATATGATCGGGTTTTGTATGACTCACCCGGAAAATATAAATTATCTGTCAAATATCTTTGCAATATTCGCCATGGATCATTGAATTGCCTGATTATCTACAAGAAATATCATTTCCTTTTTTGGCAATTTTTCATAACTCTTTATATCATCAGAGTCGTCTTGAGCCATTTTTGCATATGTATCACTATGCTTTGGCTGTTGTGTGGCTAAATATGCCTGCAAATATTTGTATAAGGAACTGTCTTTCGGAATATCCTCTAATTTTATAGAGTTTGAGGATTCTCCTCTTTCTTGAGAAATCTTCTCATTTATCAATGTTCTTCCACCCCTTTGTATTATAGGGTTCTCATATCTTGGAGTATTAGTGGAACTATTACTTCCACTTTGACTTGTATAACTTGTCCTTGTTCTTCCTCTATTTCCTCGTCCTCTTCCTCTATCAGGAGCAGGCAACCCTAGCCATTGTGGCCTCATGCTATAGCTAAAACAAATTTTGTTAGCACATATAAAACAATATTTATTAGTCATCCTAAACTTGCTGAATGATTTGATATATAAATATCTTCTACCATTCTTATCAAATTCTTCTGATCTTCTATTATATCATCAAAATCAGATATTATTCGAATAACTTGATTAACATCTATAGCATTTTTATCAGTATTTTTTAGTAGTGTTTGACATCGTTCTTTATGAAATCTGGCATATTTCAAACACCTCTGAAATTTCCAATATAAACTATAATTATCCTTTATTTTTGAAAATGATTGTACATTATTCATTGTATGTATTCACGAGATAAAAAATCAGGAAGAGAATTATCAATTCCCCTTTTATACTCAATTTCGAAATCAAATGGAGCCAATTGGGCTTGCCATCTAGCAAATATCATTTTCGAAGCATCATGTTTAAAATCTTTATTAAACATAAACTTTACTGCTTGAGCGTCAGTTCTTATCAGCCTAGTTCTGGAGAAGCCGTGCGGACTACCGCCAGCCTTTCTGGATCCTGGTTATCAATTGGTATCAGTCCGCACGGCTTCTCCAGAACTAGGCTAAATCAATATCCTTAAACAAGGATTAAAATAGAGAGATTCAGGCATAAAAACTCATAACCTTATTTATATAACCTCAAGCTATATTTGGTTGAATCTTAACTGTATGGTCAAACTTTTACCCAAGCAAGGGGCCTGTCAGATATACAAATATTGTAGAATTTTGAGACCATGTGTCTAGGACATCCCGAAGGATTCAGTGGGATATAATCGCCCTTAAAACATAACAACAAATCGAACTTCTCACCACACGCTAGACGTAGCCACTAAGGCAAATATGAAATTCTATAGTACTTGCATCGACTGTACCACCATCTCGGAACCAAGCTAAGCATTCAAACAACATTGGTTGAAGTCATATAGTATTGGTTAATTATCTTTATGAATGAATCTCTGAATTTTAATAGGCCTAATTCATCATCAATATGCAATTAATAAGCTTGTATTCAATATTGAGAGAAAACTTAGCCGGATATCATCCGACTTATGCAAATAAAAGAAATAAAAGAAAGAGAAATAAAGTACCTCTTAACACCAGAGTTGTGTCCAAGAGATGGACGATTTTCTTCTTCTTATTATTAAAGCTTTACAAGACTTTATTACAAAAACTTTTTTCTTCTAGAGAGAGGATAGAGAGAATCTTTTTACAAAAGCTAAAAACTTCTACCTAAAATCTAAGGCAAATGCCTTATTATATAGAAAATGAAAATGCTGTTCACACATCAATGAACAGTGACAATTTACAGTAAGATACTGTTCACACATCAATGAACAGTGACATCTTTACTTTTTTACACAGTGACAACTATCTTTGTCATCTTATCACGGATCCCGCCGAATATAAACTGTGGGGTCTTCAATTTTATTCCATTGGTTTCTTTCCTTCTTTCTTTGATAATTTCCGCAGGAATTCTTCTGCCTGATTCACAGTTATCTCTGGATCATGTGATTCTGGTTTTTGTGAATCATTGAGTTCTTGTATAAAACTCAAGTAGTCATCACTATCATTGACCTGACTATTATTACTCTTCATCGAAGTATCAGATTTATCTGCAATCTGCTCAATGGTTTCCATCAAATTTTTTCTTATTTGATCCAAATATTGAGCTATATATTCTTCCTTATCACCTTCTTGAAAATTGATCTTTCTAGCCATATACTTGATAGAATTATCTTCTACAAATATAGTCTTGGCTTTGGACTTATAAGTCTTAACTGTTTGAGAAATTAAGTCTATAAGACTTTGACCATATAACTGCCCTGTGCTTGGATCCTTTTTCAATAATTTATCCCAGAAATTATTATAATAAGCTCTGTATAAATATGGGATCTGTTCTTCGGTATATCCGAATTCTGGAGTCCATTTATGGATCCATGGGATTGAGAATTCTAAAAAGAAATAGACTTGACCAATTTTTTCTGGCCAACTGACATGATTTTCCCTGAATAGAGCATCCACTTCAGGAGATACCTGTACCCATTCGTTGTATAACTCTCTGAATGGTGATGGTAGAATATCAACTGTAGGTCCATGATAGGTCCACCAATTTAGGAACCAATTTGGGATATTACCCGAAAATATTTTTGCACATACTTTTATAAACCAAGTATGTTTATGCTTATCATTTTCATAAATCAAAACTGTTTTAAAAGCTTGGATATAATCCCAGTAAGTATAATTGATTCTTACTTTATTAAGAATCACCTGTCTTTCTTTCATTGAGGAAATCCCCTATTCTTCAATGGATATAACCCTTTTTATAATCATTTTCGAGAAGTTATAAACTTCATCAGTAACATTGAATCTTTTGAAATGCTGAAATTCAGCACTTTCAGTGGAAATCAAGATATTTTCATAATATGATCGGATTTTGTATGACTCACCCGGAAAATATAAATTATCTGTCAAATATCTTTGCAATATTCGCCATGGATCATTTTGCCATTGAATTGCCTGATTATCTACAAGAAATATCATTTCCTTTTTTGGCAATTTTTCATAACTCTTTATATCATCAGAGTCGTCTTGAGCCATTTTTGCATATGTATCACTATGCTTTGGCTGTTGTGTGGCTAAATATGCCTGCAAATATTTGTATAAGGAACTGTCTTTCGGAATATCCTCTAATTTTATAGAGTTTGAGGATTCTCCTCTTTCTTGAGAAATCTTCTCATTTATCAATGTTCTTCCACCCCTTTGTATTACAGGGTTCTCATATCTTGGAGTATTAGTGGAACTATTACTTCCACTTTGATTTGTATAACTTGTCCTTGTTCTTCCTCTATTTCCTCGTCCTCTTCCTCTATCAGGAGCAGGCAACCCTAGCCATTGTGGCCTCATGCTATAGCTAAAACAAATTTTGTTAGCACATATAAAACAATATTTATTAGTCATCCTAAACTTGCTGAATGATTTGATATATAAATATCTTCTACCATTCTTATCAAATTCTTCTGATCTTCTATTATATCATCAAAATCAGATATTATTCGAATAACTTGATTAACATCTATAGCATTTTTATCAGTATTTTTTAGTAGTGTTTGACATCGTTCTTTATGAAATCTGGCATATTTCAAACACCTCTGAAATTTCCAATATAAACTATAATTATCCTTTATTTTTGAAAATGATTGTACATTATTCATTGTATGTATTCACGAGATAAAAAATCAGGAAGAGAATTATCAATTCCCCTTTTATACTCAATTTCGAAATCAAATGGAGCCAATTGGGCTTGCCATCTAGCAAATATCATTTTCGAAGCATCATGTTTAAAATCTTTATTAAACATAAACTTTACTGCTTGAGCGTCAGTTCTTATCAAGAACTTCTGATTATACAGATCATCCTGAAATTTCAAAACACCTTTAACAATAGTAAGCATTTCGTGAGCAACAGTGACATATTTTTTCTGAGCTTCTGTCCACTTACCTGAATAATATCTAATCAAATATTCAATTTTATCATTGGGGTTTGTTTGTTTAAGAATTCCCCCAAAACCAATATTAGATGCATCTGTTTCTATAATCTTTTTCCACAACGGATTAGCAAGAGTTAAACACGGAAGAGTTTTAACCTTCTCTTTAACCTTTTTTACTAATTCAGTATGACTATCAGTCCAGGGCGACTTATGACCTTTCTTTAAACGATCATATAAAGGAGCTAGATTTCGAGATAAATCTTTATAAAATGGAGAAATATAATTTAAACTACCAAGAAATCTTTGTAGTTGTATTTTATCAGTTATAATATCAGGAAATTTTGATGCAAAATCAATAGATCGCTGTATAGGAGTGATCTTGCCTTGGCAAATATAATGACCAAGAAATCTAACATTTGTTTGAAATAAACTCATTTTTGGTTTTGATATAACTAAACCATTTTGAATTACTATTTTCTTAAAAATATCTAAGTGTTTATAATGTAATTCTAATGTTTTAGAAAAAACAAGAATATCATCAATATAAACAATAATAAAATCCATATAAGGATTAAATATATCATTCATAATTTTCTGAAATTCAGAAGGGGCATTTTTCAAACCAAATGGCATAACATTCCACTCGTATTGACCAAATGGAACATTAAAAGCAGTTCTATAAGTGTGCTCTTTAAACAATTGTATTTGCCAGTATCCTGATTTTAAATCAAATTTAGAAAATATATTAGCATCATATAATCGAGAAAGTAAATCTTTCTTTTTGGGGATTGGATATCTAATCCATTTTAAAACTTTGTTTAATGGTTTATAGTTTATAACTAATCTAGGCATACCTCGTTCTTTTTCAGCTGCATTATTAACATAAAACGCAGTACATGACCATGGAGATTTAGAAGGTTTTATCAAGCCTTTTTGCAAAAGATTATCAATCTCTTTTTTGCAAAATTCAACTAACTCAGCATTCATTTGACAGGGCCGAGATTTTGTAGGAATATTTTCTTCAGAGAAAGAATCTTCATATGAAAGAAACACTACATGCTTTTTCCTATCCCAAAAAGCACTTGGATGATCAACACAAATAGATACGGCAAATTGTTCAGAAATCAATTTAATTTTTTCTTGAACTTTAGCAGATTTTAATGTATCATTTATTGTCATGCTATAAATTTCATATTGTAAATAATTTAAATGACTTTGTTTTGAATTAATCAAAGTGTTGATATTACGAGAAATAGGGTCAGTAATAAATGTGAAAGAAATCTTTTCGCCATTATAAATAGCCTCGAAACCCTTTTCATCTACCCTAGTAAATGGGTAAATGGCTTGAATAAAAGGGGTTCCAAGTATAATTGGAGGATTCAAATGATCCTTTATTAGAATAAAGAAATGAGGAATACAAACTTTTTGCTGACATATATAAGCATTAGGCAATTTGTATTCTATTTGCATTTTATTACCTGAAGCAGACTTAACATTGTGCGAAGTCTTATGATAATATCTAGTTGGAATTAATCCTTCTTGAATGCAAGAAATATCAGCACCACTGTCTATTAAAGCAGTCTCAGTTATAGAAAAGTTATTATCGATTAAAATAGTACATCTTACATACCATTTATGTCCAGTAACTATTTGCATCATTCCAAGAAACATATTATTTTCTGGGTTTAAATTAATTTGTGTAGAAGATTCAGAAAAATCATTTTCTTCCTCGGGTATATAAATTCCCTTTTTTTAATGTCAACAGGTAACTCAGAGTTAGAATTTTCTAACTGGGTTACTCTATGATCTAAAATCATCTGATTTTATTTAAGAGATTTAATTTCATTTTTGAGTTTTTCAACCTCAATTTTTAAATCATCCATGGAAGAATCATGACTATGAACTTTTGATTGATTCTTTTGTAATAACCTTTTTTGCACTTCTGCAAAAGTATACGGAGTTTCATTAAAAATATCTTTTTTAATTTGAACTGGCTTATCTGCCGATTTTGAAGAACTGGAGGCCATAGTAATAATCTTTTCTCGAAGATTATTATCATTGACTTCCTTTAATAATTCTAAAATATTATCAGAATTAATAGGTTTAATTTCAAAAAATTTAAATTGTGATTGTAATTTATAAAAATCCATATTACAAGTACAACTTTCAGGTTCACAATTATGACAAGTATCACTATCAGAATTATCAAAATCAAGTAATTGCACAGAATCGTCAGAATCATAAACATCAGAAGAACTGCTATCATATTCGTCTACCGATGTCTCATCTATAACCTTAAGGAGTTGATCCTTATACTTATCGTCTAATTCTAACGCCAAAGTTTTCAACTTCTCTTTTTTACAATTAGGAGTAATATGACCAAATTTACCACATCTATAACATTTGGTATTCTTCAAATCTCTTTTCGATCTATTTTTAACAAATCTTTTTTCTTTCCGATGTCTTTTGCGTTCTTCACGCTCTTCTTTTGACCTTCGTCGATTTCTCTTACCTTTCCTTTGGTAAGTTTTTCCTTTATCACATCTTTTCTTTGAAGAAGGAATATCTTCCATTGCAAACTGATTGCAAAAATCTCCTAACTGATTTCTTTCAGTTAGTCTCTGCTTTTTCAACTGGTGATTTAATCTCAATTCATTACACAGATTTAATCCTTCCTGTGTACATACACCAATAAGTGTACCATACGTATAAACATTATAAGGAATTTGGGTATTATTTCCTCTAAGAGTTTTCCTTACTCTTTCTGCAAACAAATAAGGCAAACCATCTATAAATTTTGCCTTTCAATGATCAGAATTGCTTTCGGGTAAATCCATAACCCTACTAAGAAATGTATCTTTGTACCATTGAAATTCACCTAAGTGTCTACACTTAAGTCCATTTAACATGGTACAAATATTTTCATAAACATTGGTAAATCTACCACTAAAATGTTCTATAATGGTAAGTATTAATGTATAAACCGCATCAGGTCTATTTGCTGGTAATTCTTTTCCAAAAATATCAACTCCTGGGCTTGAAGTAGTGGCCTTATAAATGGCTTCTCTATCAGCTAAGGATAAAAAGTTTTCCCACCAACCTCTTAATTGTCCGGTAAATCCTGCGACAATCATTCTACATATTACTGGGTCGGTATTTCCACTACTTGTGGCTCTACAAATAGTAGAGTACATCATCATTCTATGAATTAAAATGCTAATCTGTCTATCAGTCAGACCATCTAGATTCCATTCATAAATGGCATTACCTTCATAACTAGTATTAGTCTGATTCCAATCTCTTTCTTCCACTAAAACATCTTGTGGAGTAAGTCTTGGATAATAATGGGTATTCATACGGGGTTTGTCAGCATACTTTCCCCCATAACGACTTCCAATTTTTCTAAGCTTATTAAGTTCAGACGAAATTACTTCCTTATGATCTTTCGAAGGATCCTGAATATCATCAGAAAATTCAGAAGCTAGATTCAAGGGTTTTAAGTCTAGTCTAGCTAGCTTTTCATCTATCATTTTTCCTAATTCCTCCTGTGCTCTAAACCGAAATCCATCTACCACTACTGGTCTCTGAATGGACGGAGGTAGTCTTGTGGCACTAGATGACGGGGCAGAATCAAATTTAACTTGACCTGAATGTATAACCATAGAATTTTCCAACTTAGAAGTAACAAATTTTTTAACCAAAGCAGATAATTCATCAATTTTTGAATCAAGAGAAGTAATATGTTCTCCTAAAATTTTAGCATATAAACTCATATAATAATTTTGAGAAATTAATTTATTAATTTCTTTCATAGTGATACTAGCAACTTCATTATCAATAAATTGCTGAAATGCAGTAAATGTTATACCAGTATTATTTGGTAAAGTAAATGATGCCTGTGGAGGGTAAATACCTTTTATCAAATTTTCACTTTCCTTATCTTTATAAGTTCGTTCAAGAATTTTTATGTACAAAGGTACATATGTAGTTATAAACCAAGGAACAAAATACATTACTTTATTATGTAATGCACATACTTCATAAAATTCTTGTGAAATACTTCGTTTATCCTCATCTGTATAATTTACAAAAAACCAAGTTCTAAACTGGTTCCATTTATCACTGTAAAATTCAGATTGAATATGCTTCCTTGCCAGAGATCTTGCACTAAAATCAATTTTATACGGAATCATTTAAACAGAATTTGGATCAAAATCCATCTCGGATTGTGAAGGAATATCCTTGTCAAAAGAACTATCATCTCTTATAATATTATTAGAGTCAATTTTTATATGATCTATTCTTTTATTATCATTAGTAGAAATCGTATGTAATGACGCGGCACGATTTAATCTAGCCGGACCATAGACTGGTTCTACTGGCGCAATAAAAGAATGAGTGGAAGGTAAAGTTAACCTTCTGTTACCGGAATAAGAATGCCTATAATGCGTCAAAGATTTATTATCTTCAAACTGAATACAAATCTGTCCTTCAGGGGTCTGAGATATATGAGAATACTCAGAATTAGTAACACTATCAGCCTGTTGACTAGGAGATATAACGGAGTCTAAGATCCATGTAGAGGGGAAGTTAATTTCATCCCATCTAATAGGTCTTCTAGTAGTAATCTTTGACTTAGAAAAATTAGTTTCAAATATAATAGACTGATTTGACTGATTTGTCAACTTACATTTAGGATTCAAAGTAGATAAAAATTTATAATACTATATGATAAACAAATTAATTCAGATCCAGGTGCATAATTATAACCATGCGTTTTAACATTTAATGTTAATGCATCAAGAATATTAACATCAAACAAAGATAATTGTAAATTGGATTGAGTATTGAAATATACAGGGCCATAAGCCACGGTGGATTCAATCGAACCCATTAGAGACTGTCTAAAATTTAAATTTCTAGCGTCTCTTAGAGCTGCCAGAAAAGTCTCTGGTAACCCTTTAAGAGTTAATGGTTTAAATGCAATTTGAACCATACCAATATGCATAAAAGGGTATTTATGTTTATGAACATCGATATCATGTTTGTTCAATAATAATTTAATTATTAAATTATTAAATTACTATTTTAATATTTATACCAATTTGAGTTAGGTGATTATTTTTTAAATTGACGGTTACAGTACTTAGAGTCTGTTTTTATGAATTTCTTTCCTAAAGAGTCCATGATCGGTAGAATTTTGTCTCTTAACTGACTTCATTTTGTATAATATGTAATTAATGCTCCCCCATTATCAGATTAACTAAATTTGTTTGAGCTATAACATTTAATGCAAGAGTTATCAACTTTTGAGTTGTTTCTCTTTTGTTTTTGATTTGTACTGGTACATTCACATCTCAAAACCAAATTACCAAATAAAAAAAAAAATCTGAACTTACATGTAAATTAGCAAGAACTGAGAGTTCTTCTTCCTGGTTTTCCTCACTTAATTCACAGCCTATACCAACATACCCCATAAAGGACTAAAACTGAAGACAGCAGCTTCCATTTTAATTAGGTACTCTCTCCATATGTGTATGTATATATTTGGATGGCTTTCTTCCTCTGTTTAGTTTCTGATAATTAGGTAAGAATGTTTTTGTGCAATGTGCTTTATTCAGAATTTTTAACATAGAAGTGCCTAGGTTTTAATGTTTATACCTCAAGATGAATTTTTTAATTCTCTAAACTATCAAATCGACCTCTACTCTTGTGTTTAGGGGAATTTTTAAGATTTTACAAACTCTAGATCACTTATATTCCCAGAGAAAGATAGAAATGGAAAGATCAGATGATGTCTTCACTAAAGATGGGACAACTGATATCAATAAAGCACCAGCCAACAAGGAAAAAACAGGGACATGGAAGGCTTGTCTCTTCATCCTTGGTACAGTAGTTCTATATTTAATCAAAACAAATACAACTGTTTGATTTCATTTATTATAAATAGCACAATCCATGGCCTTGACATGTTAAAGTCTACACCTTTACAGGGGAGGAAGTCTCTGAGAGATTAGCATACTTTGGTATGAGTAGTAATTTGGTGAATTATCTTCACCAAAGCCTCAATCTAAATAATGCTGCTGCATCAAAAGTTGTAACAAACTTTCAAGGAACCTGCTACCTTACGCCTTTACTCGGAGCATTCCTAGCTGATGCTTACCTGGGGAGATACTGGACAATAGCAATTTTCTCAATTCTTTATATAATGGTAACTAGTTGAACCCTCCTTAAACTTGATGCGTTTTTTTTTAAATTATTTTAAATTATCAATAGTTTTAATTACACCTAAACTTGTCTGTTGATCGTTTTTAACCCCTTATGTGCTGATGTGTCACTCTCTTTTAAGCATGTGAGGATGAAAAATAAAATAAAAATTAGCTCTTAATTATTTATTTTAATGATGTATTTCTGTTTTTCAGGCCGATTTAAAATAATTCACAGAACTCTATCGTTCTAGCAAAATAAAATTAATTTTTTAAAAAATAATGAAGTATCAAATGTGCATTTATTTTTTTAGATGAAATGTTATTTGTTTCACTGTGTATTCTCTTTTCAGACCTAAATCAATTAAAAAATTTTGAGTCCCGTCATTTTTATTTCATATAAAACATAATTTAACCTGAATAACGAAGTTGCAATTTTGTAATTTTTTTATTTTTTGTTAAGATGCAATAACTATTTATTTTCTTTCATACCAAATCTAGAATAAGAAAAAAATTCGGGGAAAGCTCCTTTATTTTTAGTGAAATAAAAAGTTTTAGCAGAATAATGACTCTTCAACTGTATAACTTTTATTATATTTTATGCAGATATAATGACTAGCTGTTTGGACAATGAATTTTTTTCGAGTAAAATCTGTAAAAAAAAAAATTATAATTTCATTATTTTTAGCAAAATAATTTCTTTGTTTGCTAAAAAAGTAGAGTCTAACAAAGTCTATTTTTTACTAATTGAAAAATTAATAAATTTTAAAAAGTAAAAAAATATTCTTTAAAAATGACACGTCGATAATAAGTCCACATGGCAGGAGAGTGCATCTCACTCTTTTAGGATGAAATGGGGCAAGAGGTTAAACACAACCAAATAGCTAAGTGCAGGGGGTTAATTAAGAGTATGAATAGTTTAGGGGGTATTTGATGAAAACGCGTCAAGTTTAAAGAGGTTTTTAGATATTCTACCCAGTTGTTTCTTAATTAGCCAATGGCTCCTTCACAATTTTGTCTTGTGATTTGATGAACTTTTTCTTTATAGGGAATGACCCTATTGACAATGTCAGCTTCAATAGTTGGAATAAAGCCATCATGTCAGAATGGAATTTGCCACCCAACAGCGCCAGAGAAAACATCATTCTTCATTGCAATTTACTTAATTGCTTTAGGGACTGGTGGCATCAAACCATGTGTGTCCCCTTTCGGGGCTGATCAGTTTGATGACAATGATGAAATCGAAAAGAGAAGGAAAAGCTCCTTCTTTAACTGGTTTTATCTGTCAATCAATATTGGTGCTCTTATTGCTTCATCTGTCCTTGTTTGGATACAAATGAATGTGGGTTGGGGCTGGGGTTTCGGAATTCCAGCTGTGGCTATGGCAATTGCTCTTGTGTTTTTCTTCGCTGGCACCCGTCTTTACAGGCTCCAGCCACCAGGAGGTAGTCCCCTGACTCGGATCTTGCAAGTATTGGTAGCTTCTATGAGAAAATGGTTTGTTAAACCTCCTGCTGATAAAACTCTTCTTTATGAGACTGCTAATGAGGAATCCAGCATCAAGGGAAGCCGCAAGCTTGCACATACGAATAAATTCAGGTAAAATTATGGAATTTGCTTCCTAACTTCAACTTTCTTTCAGAACTGTGATAGATAGCTGCAAAAATCATCCTTAGTTAGAGCAAATTGCAAAGCAACAAAACTAAATAATTCTTGACCAACATTAGTGTGTGCAATGATTCTCCATAAGTGAAATCTCTGTTTTATTAGTTTAGCATATAGCACGTATTGACCATTTGTTAAAATGAAACTCAGCTTCTTGGACAAGTCTGCTGTGGTAACAGCAAGTGATAAAGTTAATGGATCAGTGAATCCCTGGAGGCTCTGTACTACCACACAAGTTGAGGAAGTCAAGTGTATTATTGGTCTACTCCCTGTGTGGGCATGCTGCATTGTGTTCACGACTGTATACAGTCAGATGAACACAACTTTTGTGCTCCAAGGGAACACAATGGACCGCCATATGGGCGCCCATTTCAGAATACCGTCAGCATCACTGGCGGTATTCGAGACACTCAGCGTGATCTTGTGGGTGCTTATATATGACCAGTTTATCATCCCCTTGGCAAGAAAGTTCACAGGCCACGCGAGGGGATTCACTCAGCTGCAGAGGATGGGTATAGGCCTATTCATTTCCACATTGTCTATGATAGCTGCCGCAATTGTGGAGGTAGGTCGGCTCAATTACATTGAAAGGAAGGGGTATTATGATCTCAAGACAATTCCTATGTCTATCTTCTGGCAAGTTCCTCAGTATGTTTTGATCGGATGCGCGGGGGCATTCACGTTGATAGGTCAGCTGGAATTCTTCTATGACCAAGCTCCTGATGCGATGAGAAGCTTATGTTCAGCCCTCTCGTTGATGGCCATTGCATTAGGTAGTTATTTGAGTACCCTCATAGTTACAATAGTGACAAGGAACAAGAAGCTTGGATGGATTACAGAAAATTTGAACAGAGGCCATCTGGATTACTTCTTCTGGCTATTGGTCATCCTTAGCTTTATCAACTTCATGGTGTTTCTATTGGTTTCAAGATTGTATATTTACAAGAAGGTTATTCATTGAACAATTGATGATCAATGCACTAAGACTTGTTTTTCTCTAATAAAGACAAAATGATTAACCTCCAGTAAGGAGAACTGTTTTATCTTGAATTTCCTTTTATTTAGTGAAGATTTCCTCGGTGAACTTATTGTGGTAAAAAACATTCTATTTCTTATATACTTGTGAGAAATTTTTATTTGTATCTCTAGTATATTATTGAATTAATTATACATGTAGTGCAACTAAAAAAAACTAAATTGATTTATATTTACTATGACAAAAAAAAATTAAAATTTTCGAACGTACATGTCATCTGGTATAAGTGTAGTTGCTTGTCACCTTACCTATACGGTACCCTCCTTTAGCCCAATCTTTATTAGCATATTTATAAGACATCCTTCAAGCTGAGTCTAGAAAGCCTTAACTTACCTCAATCTGAAGCATCACAAGTCACAAAATAGCTTTTATCTTTATTTTAGCCTTCAAGTGCTCTCTATCTTTCAAAAATATATTCTAGATGAGTATACAAGTCTATTGATAACCATATTGACATAAATATTCTCTAATAAAAAAGTTACCGAAAATTCAACCCTGATCTCATGAGATCAAAACTGAATTTTTTCCGAAATTAGATTACTCATAGCCTATAGATCTTATATCTCGAATTTCATCAAAATTAGACAACAAATGGACCTAGAAACTATAGTTTTTCTATATACGCAACTTTGAGATTTCAATCCCTGATTTACAATCCAAAACATAAATTAAATTACTAAAAATTTCTAAATTTAACGAATAAATAACAAAAAGAAGATTTGATTCTTACCCCATAATATATCTCGAAAGTTGCTCCAAAAGTCACCTCAATCTGGGGTCTATGATCCTCGCTAATACTGAAGTGTGATGAACAACGAATTTACGCATTTATTAGCCATATATTGCTCATACTTAGTTATGTTTTGAGAATAAATTGTGTGTATTTTCTTGTATTTTATGATATATTTGTGAAGAGCTAACATACATTATTAGATGCTTTCAGGTATTAAAATGATGGATTTAGCTTAATTGCGGCTAAAAAGAGCAAGAATGGTAAAACGGGGTTGACGAAGCCAGTATAATAGAAGTTGATAGGGCACAGGCATAGCTGTGCTATGGTCTGCAAGCCGCACAGGCTTGGGCAGTGTACCCAGAGGCATGACACGCCAAGGATGTTGGTGCTATGAGGGGCACGATGCATAGACTAGGAACAGAAGCTGCAAGACTCAATTCAAATCCAAGAAGGAACAACGAAGGGTTAATCTACTATTATAAATACCCTTTATTCCATGTCTTAGGCGGGAGGGATTGTGCACTTGGGAGTCGAATATTATAGTCTTGGAGTTTAGTGTTGCACAATTCATACCTTATGAATTTGTGTAATAGTTTAGTTAAATACTTGTTAGAGATTCATCAAGTTCTTGTGACTCAATATTGCTTTGGAGATTTTGTTAAAAAGTTTATATTATCGTAAGTATTTCATTATGAATTCTTCTACATCTTTTGTTGTTATTCTCATAAACATGAGTGATTAAACCTCTTAAGCTAGGATTGTAGGAACCATGATGGATTAACGAATGTAGGCATAATAAAATAGTGATTCTTGAATTGTGAATTAGGTGGATTATAATTCTCTTTGTTCTAATTAGTTTTAGTGATTGCAAACATTGAAACGTGCCCGTATCTTCAACTTGCCCGACCAAGGAGGTTGAAGTTAGGAAAAGAGAATGACAATGGCAATTTGAGGCTACCAATCTCTCATTTAAATTAACTTGAGCTCTAACCGATGATAGTTAAGTCAAGACTTATGGCAAGGGAAAATATACACAATTTGAGTCTGAGAGGAAATAAGTGAAATTCATCTATGTAGGTCGAGAGACGTTAGATGAACTTAATCGTCAGTTTTACACAAAATTCACCAGGATAGATAACTAATAAAATCCTACTAAATTATGAAATCATGGGGAACACAGTCCTAGATTTGTCTTGATAATTTGATACACAACTCAATCTTTGTTAGCATTATTTTATTTTCTTTATTTGCAAACCCCCCTTCTGAAATGTTGATTGCAAGTTAGTTTATTCATCATTAACATATTATTTCTTTTTTAATCCCCGCGGGATCAATCCCAACCTATGTTGGGTTACTATATTTAACATTGATTGTTTTATACTTCAATTGCAAGGTATAATTTGGGTGTGATCAAATTTTGTCGCCGTTGTCGGAAAATACGATTAAGAAACAGTTAATTATTGTATAAGCCTTACTGATAATCTTTATTTCGTGATTTACATTTTATTTTCTTTTGTGCTGTCGTGGGTTATCATGGAAAATCCTATTGCACATATTGATCTCTTATTGGAGGAGATGACGGAGGCGGAAAGAGCTGAAGTTACGCGCTTAGCATAGGAAGCTCGACTAGATGAAATAGCTAGGAGAGCTGAGGCTGCGAATTTTGCTATTGCTCTGGCAGAGAGGAACCAACAAAACCCCCCTCGTCATCATGGATGTAATGCTGTAAGGAATGTTCTCTTCGAGGGGGAGTTTGAGCAAGAGGAAGTTGGCTACACAGGAGCTATTATTCCACCCCCACTGCCAACCAATGCAAAATTTGATGTGACAAGTACTATGATACAGTTGTTGAGCATGAAGGGTGTTACACCCTATAAGTTCTTGACACTTAGTTGGCCTATTCGCATGTCGGTTAAGAGTTTTAGAATTCCATATGTGCGAGAAAAGGGCCTGGGGAGAGACTGGACAAACGCCAAGTCGGAGCTTCGCAAGGAAAATGCGACTTATAAATCGCAATCGACAAATGCGACTTATAAATCGCATTCGACAAATGCGACTTATAAATCGCATTCGACAAATGCGACTTATAAATGCGACAAATGCGACAAATCGCATTGATTAAATTTCCTTCCGTCTACGCCGTCAAACGCATTTCAAACTCGAATTAACTTCGGGTAGCGAAGTATAAAGCTGCCGGGAGCATTCCTGTGGAGTTAGTTTCACGAAATTCGATCGGCGAATCGTCGTCACGCCTCGCTAAGGTAAGTGGAATTGCTCCAAACTAGTGTTAATATACTCCTAGCATTAAAGTGAGTATTTCTCCCTTCTAGACCCCCGAGAAATAGCGAGTTTTTGGCCGTTCTTCGATAAGTCGAAGAATAGGCAGTAGGTATAGCTATAATATGGTTTCTTTCCAAAATAATAATAGAATTAATTCTATTCTTTCGTGAATATGAATATAGTTGGGAGAAATAGCTGAATACTAGCCGAGCTACGCCAGTTAATCAGAAAGTCGGCAGTTGAGGTATGTAAAGCCAGTTTCTTTCGGCAAGCTATAGTTCCAGTATAGAAAAATAGTACAAATTCCAGTAGAATGTTTCAGAAGCCGTATATTATATTCAGTATGAGTTCAGTAAGCATGTTAGAATTATTATACAGTGTTCAGCATGAAACTCAGTAAAACAGTATAATTCCTAGAAGAATATTCCAGAAATATTATTTCAGACTCAGTATATCTCAGTATCAGATTCAGTATATTTCAGTATCATATTCAGCATATTTCAGTATCAGATTCAGTATATTTTAGTATGAGATTCAGAATAGAATACCAGAATATAAATAATACTATCAGATTCAGTATATATATTACATACGGTTATTGCTATTTGTCGAGACATGATTGTTCTGTGTTGGGCACCCTTAGAGCTTCCTTGACTGCCCCAGGGTTAATAGTTGTGTCGACTCACCCGCCAGAGGGTGAGGATACGTCGCTATACGGAGTGGCATGCCGTCTGCCAGTGGACGAAGATGGGATGCAGATTCCCCATAGTAGGCTGATCAGCACTATACCACACCCCCTGTCGAGCGCTTGCGCCCGGGGTGCAGATTGCAGTTTTCAGATTACAGATTTCAGATTTCAGATTTCAGGAGTCCTTCAGACTCAGATACAGCTATAGTCAGGGGCCCAGTGAGCCTAAGTTGTATACCCAGGGAGCCGGCAGGATGCTCATAGTTACTAGGTGGATGGTATGACCCAGGTAGGGGTATATAGATTGTGTGTTGGTTGGTACCTTACGGCTTATGGGGGCTGGTAAGGTTATTGTATGCTATTTTGTGTTAGTTATTAATGAATAGAAAGTAGACCGCCATGTTATCAGGTATGACTCTTACTCTCTTCAGTAAAGTTACGCTCTTTTCAGTCAGTCTCAGCCCGTCTCCTATTACTTCAGTATCTATCAGTATTATTGTTTGCTTTCAGTTATTTTTCAGTTATTGCTTGCATACTCAGTACCAGTGGTACTGACACCCGTTTTGGGGCGCTACATTACTTGCCTGCAGGTACTCATAGACGAGGAGCGAATCCCTCGTAGTTCCAGTTAGCGCACAAAGTCTTCAGCTCCTGTCATCCGGAGCTTGACAGCTAAAGGTTTACTTCCCTTTTTGTTTATACAGTATGGGTAGGCCGGGTCCCTGTCCCGACCATCTTATTATTCTTAGAGGCTTGCGGATTGTATATTCCCTGTGGTTAGTTGTACCGGTCGTATGAGGCTGTGTGTACGTTTTAGTTTGTATGTGATGGTCGTGTGGGGCCTTGTTCAGTTGTCAGTTGGTGACCTTGTCGGTCATAGATCAGTTAACACTTGATTCTACTTTTCAGTGATAACTAGTCAGCATAGTGGCCTTGTCGGCCCGGATAGGTTCCCTTATGTTCAGTTGTTCTGGGTAGCTGTTATATTCCTACAGGTGGCTATAGGCCTTATCGGCCGGAGGCTGTATTTACAACCGTTACATAGCCCATTGTTTTCATGAATCCAAAATTAGAGCCAGCCTGACATCAGAAGTGCTTAGGCTCAGTAGTCAAGCAGTCCAGGTCCTAGTAGGGCACCAGGTACCAGTCATGCCTCCCAAGGCGGGACGTGACAAAAGGGGTTGTTCAATGGTTTTTCTGGTGAGGATCCAAAACAATAACTGATAAATTTCACCTGCACCTGCAATGCCTACAAGCTGCCCGGAGTTTCTCAAGAGGCAATTAGACTCCTTGATTTCCATTCTCACTAGCTAGAGAAGCTACTTTGTGGCTGAACGAGCTTCCAAATGAGTCTATCACCACTTAAGGCAGAGCTGACTGCAATTTTCTTGGAGAGATTCTTTCCGCCCACACAGGTGATTCAGTTGAGGAATGAAATGAATAACTTCAGACAATTCCCCGGAGAAGCTTTGCATGAGACATGGTTGAGGTTTAAAAAGAAATTGAAGCAGTGTCCTAATCACAAGCTTCTTGAGGAGGTCCTTTTGGAGGTATTCTATAGGTCGCTAAGTGCCTCAAACAAAGCTGTAGCAGATGGTACAACTGAGGGGTCCATGATGCCTCACTCCTTTGCAAAAGCCAGTGAAATACTGGATAAAATGACTAAGACCAACAGGACATGACACGCCAGAGAATCCAAGGCCGCTGCAGTGAGCTACTCTAGAGAAATGACAGTAGAGCAACAGAAAAGAAAGAAGGAAGAATTAGACCAAGACATGGCCCATCTCAAGACCCAGTTGGAATTAATCACTAAGCACCTCACCAGTTAAATAGATGAGAGGGGAACTTTCAAGTTTGATTCAATTAGTGTACTTACATTCAACCTATATCAAACAATTAGAGTAGCATGTGGGGAAAAAATCTCGGCCGCGTTGAATCAAAGGCAAAAGGACACTTTGCCTAGTGATATTGTTCCAAACCCTCGGAATGAGGGTAATTACATGTGACCGTGATCCCTATAGGTATATTGATGAAGTATGAGTAATCAAGATACCTACGTCGAGCCGCGACATTAAACCAGGTGCTACTTGGGAGGCGACCCAAAATAATTTTGAACTTTTGGAGTTTATGTGTTTGTTCAAGTACGCAGGAGTTAAGTCATAATCCACAAAAAAGAGTTTAGAGCATAAAAATTGAAAACACGGTGTAAAGAAATAAATCGGCCAAGCAGCGCACAGAGTGGCGCGGCGCACAGGCCAAGCAGCATGGCCTGGCATGACACGCAGGCACTCGCGCCGCAAGAAGGGCCACGAATTTCCCTGCGTTGCGTCACGCAGGCAGGCTCCAAGGGAAAAAATTTCACAAGTCGACGGGTCAACCCGACCCAATGGAGTGTTTTTGAAAGATAAAACCTAAATTTTCTCCCCATTTTTCAGCATAGTCGCGCAGCAAACCCCCCTCTCTCTCTCTAAAATTTTCTCCAAAATCTTCATCTTTCGCGACCTCCAAACTTTTTCACCCAAATCATAAAAGAAAACATTTTTTCTTGAAAATTCTTCAATAATAGCACCAAAACCAAGCAAGGGGAAGTGAGTGACTTGTTCAAGCCATGGTTCAAAAAGGTTAAGAAGGACTAATGAAGAGAAAAATACGGATGTGAGTCTATCACAACAACCATTGAGGCATTTTGGTCTCTGTTAGGTCACGAGCAAGAAGGTAAGAAATGGTTTAAAGAACACAAAAATCAAAGTACTCACATGAATTGATTGTTGATAGAGAAAGTTTGGTATTCGAATTTCCCCACATTGTAGATAGATTGCTTACTCTTGATTTTGGCTTTGTGTTTAATGATTCGGGGGAATGTAACTTAAACATGATGAAGAAATTTTTTGCTAATTTGTGAACCAAAGGAAAGGTCCAACCAAGTAAAAATTCTAGGATAAATTGTTAATTTTTCGCACTCTATTTTGAATAGAATACTTGGTTCACCTAGCATTGACCCACAACTCTTTGAAAAATTGATTTTGAGACCTCTCTATAGAGAAATTCGACACACTCTCAGTGGCCCAAATTCGATTGCACGGTTATGCCCATCACCAACAAGACGGGTATCATGTGTCTTTTTTCTATGCACATATGACTAGAGAGGCTAGGATTTGGTTAAAAATTGTTCGTGCTTATTTGGTGCCCGAAAAGCACGTGACTCATGTTACACGAGAGAGTGTGTCTTGTTTATGAATTGATGACTGGGATGCCTATAAATATTGTGAAAATTATCAAGGATGTGTTGAGGAGAGCAAGAGTGAAAAAGGGGCAACAGTTTAGTTTTGGGGGTCTCTTGACCCGATTTCTGCGAGAGTATTAAATTGAGGAGAGGAAGTGGATTATAGGCCTAGGTATGACCCAAAGGGGATTGATGTGATAAAGACTAAAGATCCTAAGGGAATACATGATCCAGTCCTATCTATTATTGAGCGTCATGCAAGATTTGTAATATGTTGAGTCACCTTTACGGCATGAAAATGTTGCAATTAAGAATGAATAGTATGAAAGAGGAGCAACTACAATAGCTCAACATGGATTATCCCTTGAATGATCATTCAAGGGCTCTCTGCATAGTTGAGCCTGGATTTGAGGAGACCCTAGATGACGATGATACCACAGATGAGGAGTAGGCTAGAGTGGATTTTGACTTGGAGTCTGACGATGATGAGGATAATTTGAGATGGGGGAAGCTGCTCTTGACCCCACTGATAAGGGCAGATCTACAGTAGTGGATGCGGGTTCTCGAAAACTCACACCCGCTACCGTAATTCCTATAATTATATTGAAAAATATTGAAAGACTATAATTAATTTCAGATAGGAACCCATTACCAAATGGGCCGATGGTGCAACGGCAAGGAAGGCCTCCTTTGAAGTCCTTGCGTCCAAAAGGTTGTGGAATCGAATCCCAAACCGCCTCTCTTTTCTTTTTATTCAGTTTGTTTTCTTTTCTTTTCTTTTTTCTAAAGTAAAAGAGGTTTCATCTCTAAATTGCAGAGATCTTTTTTCAAGTTTTTGTTTTATTTTTTAAATAATAAAATATAACAAAACCAACTAAAAAAAAGAAATCAACCACTAAAATGTTAATCTTATCTAAATCCCAATATTTCAAACCTAATTTGAAACCAAAAAAAGGAGAAGCAAGAAAAACTTAGGGTTAAAAAATTAATTTGCCTCTTCTTTCAATTTTCAGCCCGTTCCACGTTCAGCTATCAGCACTACTCGGGTACATACTTCTCCCACAATCTCTTTTTATTTGTTTTTCTATTATATTTTGTATATATCTTTTATTTTTCTATTATGTTTTGTTAATTATCAGTATTTAATTATAGTTTGTTATTTTCTATATTATCTGTAAGAGGAAAGAGAGAGCACATCATAAAAATAAGACTACATAAATAATGAACTTCGATCCTCAAACGAATGTTGCTTCTTGCTATAGTTGATATCATTATCTAATTCTTTGATTTATAATATTTTATTTTAAGAGTTAATTTGTTGGGTAGTTATTTATTTAAATTAATTTTATGTATTTAAATAGGCTGAAATTGTGAAGTTAGAGTCGAGATAATTACAAAATTTTTCAAGCCTCAAACCACTTCAGATTCTCCTTCACCAAGCTCTCCTTCATGTCCAGTTATTCTTGATAATATTAATTCGTGTAGTTCATAAAAATAAAAGATAAAATATCGAATTTGGGTCCTCTTGAATCTGATCCTGCTAAAAGAAAACAAATTTCAGAATATCCTTCTAATCTACGTGATAGAGTGAGAAGATATTATATTCAAAAGGGGCCCTGTAAACCTAGTAAACATTTTATTGTTTCGATAAGAGATTTTGGTGGAAAGCCATGTCATTTTAATCCTGATTGGTTTAACACTTCATATTCTGGATGGTTAGAATATAGCATTGAAGAAGATGCAACTTTTTGCTTATGTTGTTACTTGTTTAAAAATGAGATGGGAGGACACAAAAAAAAGTGAGTGATCATTTCACAACGGAAGATTTTAGAAGTTGGAATAAAGGTATAGAAAGACTTAATAAACATGTAGGTGAAGTAAATACTGTTCACCATCGGTGTTTGAAGATGATGTTAGATTTAAATAATCAAGCACAATCTATTCTAACTTGTTTTGACAAGCAATCCGAGAAAACTAAAAGTGAATATCAGGTTCGTTTGAATGCTTCGATTGATGTTGCAAGGTTTCTTTTAAAAGAAGGAATGCCGTTTCGAGGCCATGATGAGAGTGAAACTTCCACAAGAAGAGAAAACTTTTTAGATCTCTTAAAGTGTTATGCGGATAAGAAGGATGATGTGAAAAAAGTTGTGTTAGGAAATGCTCCACAAAATACCATTACGACTTCTCCAAGTATTCAAAAACAAATTGTGAGTGCTTGTGCAAAAGAAACAGTGAAAGCAATTATTGAAGACTTAAATGGGAATTACTTTGGGATATTAGTTGATGAGTGTAAGGACATCTCTCATAAAGAACAAATGGCCATTGTTCTACAGTATGTCAACAAAGAGGGTAAACTTATTAAATGATTCCTTAATGTTGTTCATGTTAAAGATACATTTGCACGGTCATTGAAAGATGCGATATATTCTTTGCTTTTAGAACATAATTTGAGTCCATCTCAATTTCGGGGACAAGGTTATGATGGAGCTAGTAACATGCAGGGAGAACTCAATGGTCTTAAAACTTTGATTATGAAAGATTCTCCTTCGGCATATTGCATACATTGCTTTGCTCATCAATTGCAATTGACTCTTGTAGCTGTTGCAAAGAAACATCATGAGGTAAATCA
Source organism: Datura wrightii (assembly GCA_035772735.1). Lineage (NCBI taxonomy): Eukaryota > Viridiplantae > Streptophyta > Magnoliopsida > Solanales > Solanaceae > Datura > Datura wrightii. Next base: position 187,695,050 of record JASDFA010000018.1, on the reverse strand, counting down.
ATCTTTTGATATTCTTGCTAATGTTTTGAATGTTGTTGGAGGTTCTTTTAAGCGCAGAGAGATGCTTAGAGATGATCAAGCAGAAAAATTAGTTGAATTACTAGCTCTCGATGAAGTTCATACAGAAAGTGGATTGAATCAAGAACTTGGACTTCAAAGGGCAAGGGATACCCATAGGAGTTCTCATTTTAAGATAGTGCGTAACTTTATTAGTTTATTACTCTCAATTATTCATGTAGTTGGAGTTCTTGCTAAAGACGGTTCAAATTATCAAGAAAGATCAATGGCAAAAAGTTTGGTGGATGACATACGATCTTATAAGTTTGTGTATACATTGCATTTGATATTGAAAGTATTGGCAATTACACATGATTTGAATATGGCTTTGCAAAGAAAAGATCAAGATATCATAAGTACTATGAACCTTGTTGGTTTCACAAAGAGAAAATTGCAATTTATGAGAAATTCTAAATAGAATTCATTGGCAAAAGATGTTTCTTCATTTGTGCCAAGCATGATATTGTGATCCCCCAAATAGATGAGAATTATTCTCTTGGAAAATCAAAGCGTAAGAGTCCAAGTATTACATATTCTCATCATTTGCTTATAGAGGTTTTTAATGCTGTTATTGATTTGCAACTTGCAAAACTTAACAATCGTTTTGATAAAGTGAATACTGATCTACTTCTTGGTATGGCTAGTCTGAATCCAGATAATTATTTTATAAATTATGATAAAGTCAGAATTATGAAACTTGCTATATATTACTGTTGCGCCCCAGCGCATGCGGTCGTACAAGTAATACAGTGGCCCTTTTAAGAGGCGGATATCGAACCCACAGTGACTGAACTAATTCAGCGAATATTCAAGTTCAAGTGTTAAGTTAACTTTCACAAGTGTTGATTTAAGAGATTTTGGATAATTGTAATTAAATCTAGGGATGATCACAAACAATCGGGAAACAATACAAGAAGCAATTAGTTAAAGGCTTGATAATCATGCAATGCTACAATTCACAATGGTTCAAGTATGAAAACTTCAGTTGTTGTCTCACATAGTTAAAATGCAGTGTTCATGGTCTCTCGAGCCTCTAAACACAACAAGCTAGTCTCACACCTACATCATTGAGCGGGGATGTGACGTCCTAATTCATGAGCAATTTGACTACGTAGATGTGGTTTACGGGGTTTATGCCATTGATTATGGACTTTCATACCTCTAATCATTTAACCTGACTTAGCTTCACAACTACTTCTATGAGCGATGTGATAATTCTAAGTCGGAGTCTAGCTCATCCCATTTTATTAACCTAGCAAGGTAAATTAGGTGTAGTTTCTATCCTAACCGCGAATCCTATCGTAAAGAAAATAAATGCTCCCTATATTCTTGTGTTCTATCCTAGGGTTACTCTTTCGAGCTTTTACCTAAGTTTAACGAGTTTGTTTTCATGGTGATCAAGCATAAAACAATAATAATTAAGAATGTAAGACAAAACAATAACTAAAGACTCAAACCAAAGATGAATTTGAAGCATTTACATTTATATCATGTGGCCTCAACTTTAGAGGAAGGGTTTTAACCACTCATGTTCATACAAATACTCAAAAACATAATTAAAGTAATGTACTTACAAGAATGATTAAAAGAGAATGATAAATAATGAATTCTAGGTGGAGTTCTTCATTTCTCCCTTCGCTTCTCTCCGCTTTCCCAAAATATTTTCGTGACAAATGATTTTAAAAGCTAAGCGTTTAATTTATACTAAGTAAAAATTTACAAAAATTGGCCGGCCATGAACTCCCTCCGTGTCACGCTGCCCATCGCGGCAGGTTGCCTCTGTGACATAGGGCATCACGCATGCTCACTGGAACTTCGGCCTTGGCATGTGTTATGCGAGGCTTGTGTGCATTGCCTAGCATGGCACGCTGCTTCTCGCGCGCGACGCACGGCATGACACGACATGTAGCACGCAGTAAGGCCTGGCGTGGCACGCCGCCAACACGCAGGCGCACTGGATTGACACTTCTCTCGCGCGCGCGCACTCGGCGTGGCACGGCACTGGGCGCACCAATGGCCTAGCGTGACACGCTGGTGGCCTAGGAAGCCCCTCTCCTTTGCAACTTCATGCCATCATCCTTGCACTTCTTTTCCAACTTCCTTCTTATGTATTAACTATCATATTAAGCCCCTCCTTTGCATTTTTCACCTACAACCAAGGGCTAATCACATTGGTTAATTCATGCACAAAAATATTAAAAATCACATGAGAATGTAATTAATTAAATTGACATACTTGACTAAACTAAGTTATAAAATAGCACTTGGACACATAAATATGCCCAAGATCAATTACCGGGATGAGTTTAGTGTTTTCATGCTTGAGGATCTTAGTTTTGAGTTTGACAATTATATTGGCTATGTGCGAGAAGTGGACAATGATTTCTCCAACTTGAAAAGACTTGGAGATCTTTCAAAGACACTGGTTAAAACAAATTTGCACAAGACTTGGAGACTTGTTTATTTGCTTGTGAAGTTGAATTTAATATTAGCTATCGCTACTGCAACAGTGGGAAGAGCTTTTTCTTGGGTGAAATATGTTAAAAATGACCTGCGTAATAGAATTGGTGAACTTTTGAATGATTGTTTAGTTTGTTATATAGAAGATGAAGTATTTGAAATGTACCTAATGAGGCGATCATTGATCGTTTTCAAATATGACAAGTCATTGGGTACATTTATAATGATAATATTTATTTTCATATATTATGTTTAAGTGGTTTGTTACTTTTAAATATATAAAAAAGTTCAGTATTCATTTTTTTTCAATTATTATTACATATTAATTTATTTTATTGGGAACCCACAAGTTTAAAATCCTGGATCCTCCTCTACCCACTGATGATGAGGATTAGAGGCCCAGGGAGTTCTTCTTTCACTCATCTACTTGTTTTAGCACTGAGGACAGTGCTACCGAGTAAGTGTAGGGTGGGAGACATAAACTTTATTTATCATACATGCTTTAATTGCTAAATTTGTACATAGTGGGCCTAGTTGTTTTTTTGTGATTCATAACTTATCCTGTTTGTTTGATTGTATGTAGTAGGTTTTTTTAGTTTTATTTTATTTTAGATTTTATCAATTTTTATTTTTGGTAATTTTTCGGTGAATAGTCTCTTAGAACCGATTAGTGAGTCTAGATTTTTTTTAGTTAGTCATAGAGTCATGAATTTTCCTGATGATGGATATATAACGACCATCTTAAGAAAAAAATAGTCAGTAGGAGTGCAAGAACTTGAAACCTTACGAATGTTAGGTGCTTCACCTAGGTATCATGAAGACTTTGTGAAATTCACTCAAAAATGCATGAAAAGGTAGAGACACTTAGACTTTTGGAACTTGACTCCTCTGCTTAAAAATTGGGCTTAATTATATTATGCATACAATATGAATATATGTGTTTATGTAATCTTGATTACTATTGTTAAACCATTTGTGCCATTGTGTGAATAAGGAATTGTAGTATATTCCATGCTTGCAAATTGATATCTAAAACTTATCCGGTGTGTGTGCAAAACGAAATGAGAATGTTGAATCTAGGAAGTGATATAGGCATATCTTTGGTAGCCTATTTGTATTCCAATTTTTACCTTCCTTGATGTAATTATCTTAGTGACCCATTTTGAGCCTTAGCTTATTCTTTTAATAGCCATATTACAATAAATCCCTTTTATTCTATTGACCTTTGTTTGATCCTAATGACTCGTAAGACACTTTAATTGATAATTTTTGCATAAAAGGAGCATGAGTGGAGAAGTGAAGCGAAAAGCTAAAAGTGTGAAAATTAGAAGAAAAGAAAAGGGTGAAATTTGCTAAACAAGGAGGGTGATGTTAGTGGGAAAACAAAAAGAAGAAAGAGCTTTTTGAAGAGGAAAAAATTTAAAAAAAAATTGTGAATGAGCTTAATGTGAAATTTTTTTTATTAGTCACCCAAGATGAAAAAAATTAAAAATTCATAGGAGGTATAAGGAGAAAAATAGGAGATTGAAGAATATGTTAAAAATAAAAGGATTGTGAAATATTAAAGTACTTAGGGAGATTAGTCACTCTTTGGCCAAATAGTTCCTACCCATCCCTTAGCCTACATTATAACCAAATTATGTTCTAATTAATCCTTGATTCGATGTTCTATATTAGTGGAGTATTACACTAAGGAAAAGCCTATGGGTCGTCTTTTACATGCATGTTGAGTTTTTTGGGAGAGTAAGCTAAAATTATTTATTTATATCCAAGTTAATAGTGTCATATATCTTGTGCAAAAGGGCAACTCCCCATATGGTGAGGGAACATACTGGTAATATATTTGGTACATCTTGATTGCTAAATTACATATGATTTATGTTGACCCAAATATATCTTGTTGAGTTAGTTCTAGAAGCTAAGTGATTTTAAACTTTGACATTCGAATGTTGATCCTATATGCATGTGAGTAAATTATTGGAGCTTTATTGATTTGTTTAATGATCCTAAGTGTAAGTAGACATGTTCGTAGGGTGCATTTTGTGATTAAATTGAAGAAGTAAATTAGTAGATTGTTTGAGGATGAACAATAGTTTAAGTATGAATTTAGTGATGAACGCGAATTTGTGCATTTATTAGCCATATATTGCCCTTACTTAGCTATATTTTGAGAATAAATTGTGTATGTTTTCTTGTGTTTTATGATATATTTGTAAAAAAAAACTAACACACATGATTAAATGCTTTTAGGTATTAAAGTGATGGATTTGGGCTTAATTGTGGCTAAAAAGAACAAGAAAGGAAAAACGGGGTTGACGAAGCGAGTATGATAGAAATGGCAGCGCACAAGCATAGCTGTGCTATGGCTTGCGCACTGCACAGGCTTGGGAAGTGCACCCAGAGGCGCGACGCACTAAGGATGTTGGTGCTATGAGGGGTGCGGCGCACAGGGCCTATTGGACGATCAGAAGTCAAATTCCAATTCTATTAGAAACAGAAACTGCAAAACCCAATTCAAATCCAAGAAGGAACAACGAAGACTTAATTTACTATTATAAATAAACTTTATTCCATGTCTTGGGCGGCATTGTGCACTTGGGATTGAAATATTGCAGTCTTGGAGTTTAGTGTTGCACAATTCATACTTTACGAATTTGTGTAATAGTTTAGTTGAATATTTATTGGAGATTCATCAAGTTCTTTTGACACAATATAGATTTGGAGATTTTTCTAAAAATTTATATTATCATAAGTATTTCATTATGAATTCTTCTATATCTTTTGTTGTTATTCTCATAAACATGAGCGGCTAAATCTCTTAAGCTAGGATTGTGGGAGCCATGATGGATTAACAAATGTAGGCATAATAAAGTAGTGATTCTTGAATGGTGAATTGGATGGATTGTTATTCTCTTCGTTTTAATAATTTTAGCGGTTGCAAACATTGAAACGTGCCTGTAACTTCAACTTGCCCGACCAAGGAGGTTGAAGTTAGAAAAAGAGAATAACAATGGTAATTTGAGGCTACCAACCTTCATCTAAGTTAATTTGAGCTCTAACTGAGGATAATTAAATCAAGACTTATGGCGAGGAAAAAATATATACACTTTGAGTACGAAAGAAAATAAGTGAAATTCATCTATGAAGGTCGAGAGATGTTAGATGAACTTAATCGTCAGTTTTATACAAAATTCACCAGGATAGATCACTAATAAAATCCTACTAAGTTATGAAACCATGAAAAACACAGTCCTAATTTTGTCTTGATAATTTGATACACAATTCAATCTTTTTTAGTATTATTTTATTTTTTTTATTTGCAAACCCCCCTTCCGAAATATTGATTGTAAGTTAGTTTATTCATAACTAATATATTGTTTCTTCCCTATTCCCTCCGGGATCTACCCCAACCTATGTTGGGTTACTATATTTGATAGCAACCACTTTATACTTTAATTGCCAAGTGTAAGGGCATGATCAAAGTGCTTGTATGATTTCATCTATACCAACTAAGTAAGATTAAGGGTATATTTCTTACCCTCATAGTTTCCCCTTTTGAGTTTAATTGAACGTGTCACAAAAAGTATTTGAAAGGTGACCAAGCTAACAAATAGTTAGATCAAGAAGAGATTAATAAACCAATTATGGAGAATTCAATAAGAATATACGAATCTCAAACATCAATCTTCATGTTTATTCCAAAATTCTAAAATCAGATAGACTGTTCATAGTTCTCATAAGCATACAAGAAGTCATAAGATTGCAAGAGCTAAACGAAATAAAACAAAAGCAATCAACCAGAAAAAATTCGTGAATTGACCTAGCCTTAGCCTCGAAAATATTGTCCAATCCTTTTTCTTCCGTCAAAAAACCTATTCATAGAGTTTATGATTGTAAAAAATGTCAAAATAACCAAATTCTACTCGGACTAGATAACTACAAGTTTGCGCCATCCTTGCGCCGGAAGAGATAGCGCAACAGTGAGATTTAGGTTCAGAAATTAGGAATCTTCGTGCTACCTTCCCTATAGAATCATCACAGAGAACATCCACCCTTGTGCCACAAAGGTGTGACATGATAGTATGCTTTAGCTTCAGAATTCAATAATCCTCGCACCACTATCTCTATGGATCAAGTGTAGCAAAGTTCCTATCTTTACACCATCCTCACGTCGCAAGGGGTGGAACGACAATGCATTTTTGACGGCTTATTTTCTGGCCTTACCTAATACTTTTAAGTAAGGGACTCCTTCGAAAAGTGACCAAAAATACCCAGGAACTAAATGTCATAAAACTAGCCCTGAGCTGGATGGGCCGTACTGAGTTACCGGGATAGCTAGAAAAGGATCCTACCAACTGACGGATGACAAAGGCATTCAAAATGTCAAGCAATTGGAACATAAACCACCTAAATAGGTATTATTGTTAAAGCGTGATGTCATTTATTATATTTACTAAATATTTACAAGTCAAGGATGGTGCGAGAAACACAAAAACTAGGCTGAAGGGTTTGAAAGGATACGTGCTGAATTTTTTTTCTCTTCGACCAGTTTTTATCCCAAATGAATTTTTCTAGCAAGATTTTTAATGAGACAAAAATAAGTGTACTATGAACCCAGTAGAAATAGTGTGGCAACAAAACCCTAATGCCTAACTGCTTGCACACCCGCACCCAGACACTAGGGAGGGGGAAAGAGGCTCCCATGAGCACTATGGACTGATGTAATAAAGCTTTTGGAAGAACTTGTTACTGTCGTAGTAATACTTCCAAAAGTACTAGAGACTGTCGTGATAAGGCTCCCAGAAGCACTAGGGACTGCTGAATAAGGTTCCCGAAGCACTAGGGACTACTGTAACTCGAACAATGAGAAGGATCAGCAATAACAACTGTCTTGGTATAAAATATACCAGCACGATCATTAGGACTTAGTAATGTAGCCAGTTAGACATGAAAAACGTCAACACGACTTTAGCTTTTCTATTGTGTAATTTTATGTTCTTTGTTCCTCGTAATTTGTTACATCAAAGGAAATACAAAGAGCAATTTTGTTATTCATTCTAATATCTGATTGATTTACTATTTTATTAGGATGTCATCACACACATGGAAATAAACAAACACCGTGAGTCCGAATTAAATTGCCAAATAAACTGAAGACGTCACCTTCATGTATACTAAAAGTATAAAAGAAACACAAGAGTCCTCTTTTATTAAAAAGCCTTAACGAAAAAAGTCTAAATTCTAAATAATTGTATTCTCAGTCGCGAGGATTACTGAATGCTTCATGCCTAGACTTCTGTATTAAAAAGCCTTAAATAAAAAGGCTAAAGACCAAATAATTTTATTCTTGATCACGAGGATTACCCGATGCCTCATTCCTAGACCTCGACTATGTCTTAAAATGAAAGCTAGGAACAAATATTTTAATTCTCGTTCATGAAGGTTACCGGATGAGTCATTACCGAACCTTGATATTTAAACCTTAAAATAAAATTCTAAGGTCGAATATTGTTATTCTCTCACAGAGGTTATCAAATAATTCATCCCTGAACCTTGATTACTCAAGTTTTAAAATAAAAAGAAAATCTAAAACCAAGTGTTTTTACTTTCACAAAAACTACCGGATAGTTCATTCCCGGACTTTGGTTATGTAACAAAGGGCTAAAACTATATTTTATTCCCGACCACTGAAGGTACCGGTCATATGTATGTACTTAGATCTAGTTGCCTAAAAATAGCCAAACTATCGGCTCATCCCGAAAAGAAAAAGTTTTGGATAGACTACAATACTTGTTTAAATTAAAGACATCAGATTAAAGAAATGCTTGGAACGAATAAAACCTCACAAGTAGAGAAAATAAAGCATTATTTGAAGTGACCCATCTTTCTTTCGAACAAATAAGACTAGAGCAAGGTTAAGTACTCAGTCAAATAATTCTTTATTCAAAAAATTCTTCAATTGATCTGCCAGTTCTCATAGGTCCACTGGAGCTAGATAATAAGGCGGATTATATATTGGTTGAGTATCATCCAAACTATCAATCCTGAAATCAATAGCTCTATTAGGTGGAATGCTCGGGAGTTCCTCGAGAAAAACTTCGAAAAACTCATTAATCACAGACACTAATTCAAATTATGGTAGTATGACCTAGGTTTCACTAACAACAACTAGATGACTATTTTAAGATGACCCATTGGAGATCATCTTGTGAGCCTTAAGATAATATATGAATCTATCTTGAGATAGCAATGTCTTATTTCTATTATATAATAAGTTCATCTAAAAATCAAACTTGGCCATTTTAGAATGCCAATCCACAATTGCATAACATAAAGCAAGTCTAGTGATGATTCATATGGTTGGTCGAAGGGTAATGGTTCCAGGAGGAATGATATGATTTCAGTATAAAATGATTGATTGTCTAATGGGAAATAGGTCCGGAAGGAGTGATGTGATTTTAGCCTAGAACGACTAGTTATTCGACGAAAATTGATTTAGAGTGATTATATGAACGTCGTGAATCCCCAGTAGGTCACGAGTATCTACTATAGGAGCGTGTGTATACTAGCTTCATTTGGTCATTGCATTGCATGCCATTCATTTTCTTTGACTTATTAGAGTTGTTGAGCTTCTTATCAGATTCTAAGTTCATCTGTGGTTATCTGTTCTAGTTGTTAAATTTTGATATCGCCCCAAAAAAAACTCGGAGCCGAAAGAGAAGAAAGTTCAGTCTATAAGAAGCTGGCAAAACTTTAGCCATTGGTCCACATCCATCTATTCTAAACAGTAACCCTTTTCTTGTTCGTTCTTCGAATGACACTAGTGGAGACTAATTCCTTCCGGCTAATAAAGATACTAGGCTGAATTGTGGAATTGTTCGTTCACTCTCTATACACACACACACACACACACACACACCCCTATGGAATTGACAACTGTTAAAGTGTGAATGTAAGCATTGCAAAATCCATCCTCTCCGTTACTTCAATTTAGGGTCGGTAGATGATTGTTACACCCCGTAGAATTTCCGACACCTAGACGACCTGTTCGCATGTTGGTTAAGCATATTTGAAGGCCATACGTGCTGGACAAAGGCCTGGGAAAAGATCGGACGAGAAACCTGTAGAACCATCGCGGAAGGAGCCGAGGCAGAGCCCCTCCGCGATGCCAGCGTGTCACGGAGGAGAGGCCTCCGCGTTGGCTCCGTGACACATTGGCCTTGTCCAGGCCCAAGTATATAAATCCCCACTTCGGGTTAATTCATTAAAACACTTAGGAAATTTCCAGGAAACAGAGAGAGAAATCAGAGAAAGGAGAGGAAACGAAGGGGGTGATATAATTTGCGTCCGATTACGCTGCTAAACGTTGTCCAAACTCAAATTAACTCCAGATACTGAGGTATTTAGCAGCAGAGAGCATTCCTACGGATTCAGTTTCGTGAAATACGGTCGACGAATCGTCGAGCCACCGAGCTAAGGTAAGTGGAATTGCTCTAAATTAGTGTCTATGTGTTCCTAGCTGTGAAGTGAATATTTCTCCCTTCTGGACCTCTGAAAAATAACGAGTTTTTGGCCGTCTTTCGATAAGCCTAAGTTTAGACTATAAACTATATCGAAAACGAAGTTGCCTTTTAAAGTAAAGTTGTATTTAATATTAATTGACATATTTATGAATGCAGTTGGGAGAAAATAGCTGAAGTACCGGCCGAGTCTCGTTCGACAGACGAATAGTTCAAGGATAAGGTATGTAAAGCTAGTTTCCTCGGCAAGTTAGTAATCTTGGTACAGTACAGTAATTTAAAGGCCAGTAGAATATTCAGAAGCCATGTATGATGTTTATCACGAATGTTGCTACGATATTAGAAACATCATGTTATGATCAGCGCGAGACTTGCTAGCACGATATAGATTTTAATGTAAGTGTTAGGGACTGCACAGCATGCTCAGTATGTGATGTGACACAGAATGTTAGGATATCATTGTATTTAGTTGAATCCCAGTAAAGCAATGTAATATCTATAAGACATCTCAGAAATAGAACAATAAGTTAAAGTGAAGCTAGAAAGCATATTAGAACTAGTAGATCATGTTACTAAAGAAACTCAGTACACAGCATAGTTTCAGCAGAAAGACTATATCCTGTTCAGTATTAGCCCCAGAACAGTCTGGCAGGAGACTATATTCATACATATATATATTTGCCAGCCTCAGCACGTATTAAATACGTACATATTACTACTACTAGTTCAGCATATAATATACACAATATTTTACTACTATTAGCCTCAGCATGTGAGATATGCAGATAGTATTACTAGTTGAGACCGTTGTATTGTTTGGGGTTGGACTACCTAGCATCCATGACCGCCCCAGGGTTGATAGCTGTATCGACTCGTCCGCCAGAGGACGAGGATACGTCGCTCTACGGAGTGGCATGCCGTCCAACAGGGGACGAAGATGGGATGCCAGTTTTCCCCATATTATGCCTTGGTCGACTTTTACACACCCCTGTCGAGCGGATACGCCCGGGTGTTGATTCAGGAGTCGTTCGGACTCAGGTACAGTTATAGTCAGGGGCTCAGCGAGCCCAAGTGCATACCCAGGGGACCGGCGGGATGCTTATAACTATTATAGGAGATGGGATGACCGGGGTAGGGGTGTAGATTCTATGCTGGTTGTACCTCCCGGCTTATGGGGGCCGGGTAAGGTTTGTGTGTGCTATACTATATTATGTTATGTTATGTCATGTCACGTTAGATACGAGTAGATCAGTAGTTGAGTGATACGTCTCCAGGTACGACCCCTACTTCCTTTCAGTATAAATGAGAGAAGGTATGACTTACATTATCAGAGCAGGTCGTGTCCCAGGGGGTCTGCAAGCCGTGCTAAGTAGAGTCTTGTCTATGGATGTGTTGTACACCACATACTATAGGCAGGAGGCTGCGAGGCATGATAGGATGGTTACCCTTCCTTCTCAGTCAGTCGTGCTTTAGAGCGGTATAGCATAGGGTTGAGTCCCTATAAACTTACCGTATTCTTTGATTACAGATACAAAGGCAGATCAGCATTATCATATCACAGGCAGAAGATCAGATATAGCAACAGAAGAGGGCATCAGCCAGTTACATGATAACTACAGTAGCAGGAGGAGGTACTCGAAACCTCCTAGCATGATACCTTTATCGGTACTATCCCCAGTATATGTTGATAACGTCAAAATAGGAAGTCAGGAGTGTAATGTACATACGAGTTGATTTATTTATTAGCCATATAAGATCTGATTAAGATTACAGACAAGGTCATACCACCAGGTAAGTATAAGAAAGAGAGGGAAATGCAGGAATCCCAAATACATCTTTTCGGATATGGTACAGTTAAATACTTTTATTTGTTGCAATAAGAAAAGGGCTATTCCTACCTCTTGATTTTGATGCCAGTATAGTAAAGGGGCATAAGACTTGAGATGGGGTTGCCAAATCCACCAGTAAGTAAAGATGGGCTGATTGATCCTAGTAAGTATTAGAAAGTATAAAGAGCCCCTAGGATTACGTAAGTTGTGCAGACCCTTATGACAATAAGTCAGTAGAGAAAGTAAGACCGTTAGCTTACCCGAAGCAGGGGTAAAAGACCTGTTAGTGATAAATGTCGGGTAATAGTCAAGTTCGAGTCAGAAAAAGGCCAAGTCCGTTACATATGCTAACAGATAGCAAGACAAAGACATACCTGTAAGATTGTAGTTATGATCCAGTTGTGATATCGAAAGGGTGAGGGGTCATGTGAATCAGATAGGTCTGACTGCAAGTCAGGGGAAGTATGAACTGATACTGGACCAGCAATCTTGTTAACAATGAGGAGCAGGTACCTTGAACCCCAGAGTTCCGCCTAAGTAAGGTGAGGGAAAGAAGCAGGAATGTCAGAACTTGTGGGGAAATTAGAATTACCCCCCCTAGATTGATAGAGTATCGTTTTAAGGATTAAGCCTCGGGCTGACAGTAAGATTGCGGTTTGGAATACCGCAGTATGCCCGTTCATGGAGAAGTTAAGAAATTACTGATACAGTAATTCTAATCTAGTGTGGCCTAGAGATAAGGCCCAGCAGACAGTCATGGGCTCTTACTATAAGCCAAGTAAGGCCACAAGATTCGAACGTTGACCCCACATCGCAAGAGTGGCGGAATTTCAAACAGCAGACAATAACTAAAGTGTTTATGTTTGTTACTTTCATAATGGGGTGACAATACAATGAAATGATAAGTCAGGGCAGGAGATATTATTAGGCCGTAGAAGCGGTGTATCATGTGCGGTATGAGACTCAGCAGAGCATGTCAGAGATTATGTATTACTGCAGAATTCAGTACATATTGTACGTAGCTATTGATATATATATATATACAGATAGTAGATATGCTGTGAGTAGCTGCCTATAAGGGGTACAATCACAGATGTTGATTAGTAATAGAAAGCATGTACAAATTGCATTGCAGGATCCCCCCTTGCCAAAAAAAAAGGATAGAAGAAAGAAAGAAAAGGAGAGAAGAAAGGAGAAAGGGAAAGGAGAAGAGAAAGGACAGATTAAGTGTGAATTACGTATGAAGTAATAGAAACTATCTCAGTTCTCAGTTATTAAGTTAATAAATTTATGTGTTGTTGTCAGATCTAGGCTCTAGGAGCTTATCAGAGTTAATGGCCTAAACCAGATGACTAGATGATAAGGGCGCAGTTAGACGGTCTACCGACCAGCTGGCGCCTGCATTAGCAGGGAAGCATCCCTGAAGATCGGTAACAGTAGTATATGTGCTAGAACCAGGATTAGAGGCCGAATAGGCAAATTTTAGAAATTAGCAATACCAGAATTGTTCTAGTATGTTAAGTGGTCGTACGTCATGTTTCCAGCCTTGTAGGTGAGAGTCGGCCTTAACCAACCTAGCAGTTATTATGTGGAACACCCCATAAGATAGCCGGTCGTCCCAGTCAGAATACCCATGGGTACCCCAAGGAAGGGTCCACATCAGTAGTCAGCGACAGACTACTACTTCAGCTGGTTCTTGTAAGATATTTAGATACAGAGCCCTAGCAAAAGGCCAGTATTTACAGAATAACTCATAAGACCGAGAATTCCCCAGAATAGCAGTATAAATCCAAGTGGATACACACAAGGCGTAAGAAATTGATAGTACCCTGCTAGCACAGTGTTTACTAAGACCAGGGGATCCTTAGACTCCCCGTGAAGACCCAGAGATTGATCGCCTGGAAGTAAGTTTGATTAAGCCCAGCCTTACAATGGTTCAAGAAAAATAACAAAGCAATTAGATGCCCACAAGTCTACAGTATGCATGAACTATAAGTACTCAAGTAGAACAGTTAGAGCATTGTTAGACTACTGCCACATTCGGGTTATTCAACCCGACTATTCAGTTATTTAAGGTTATGCAGCCAGATCGTTAGAGGTCATGATCAATATCAGGATCCTCTGATCAGATAAAGGCACAAGGTGCACAGACGGTCGTTCAGGTTACCTTAGCAACAGGTAGCCTTAGCATACGGCCAGAAGGCCAGATAAGCTCTAGCTATACCGGTAGATTACTTGTCAGATTCTCCGGCATAATAAACCAGTATGACCGTTAGCTATATGCCAATTCTTTGTAAATGTGAATTTTGGTTGAGTTTAGTAGCCTTTTTGGTCACATTGTGTCGGAGGCTGGTGTACAGATAGATATACAGAAAATCGAAATAGTGAAGACATAGCCTAGACCTACCACTCCGATCGAAGTACGTAATCCCTACGGTTAGCCGGGTACTGCAGAGGGTTTGTGGAAGGATTTTCCACCTTAGCAGCACCTCTGACTAAATTGACACAGAAGGCAACAAAGTTCCAGTGTTAGTATCGCCAGGAGGTACAGAGGGTTGATGCAGCATGGTAAAGTAATAGCTTATGCTTTCAGGCAGTTGAAGAAACGTGAAAAGAATTATCTTACCCATGACCTGGAGTTAGCTGCAGTTGTTTATGCCTTAAAGAGTGAAAATTTTGTATCACCCAGGAAGGGCTAATATGGTAGCAGATGCCCTTAGCCGTAAATCTATGGGGAGTTGGCATACTTGCAGCCTGGACAGCGAGAATAGACCCGAGAATTACACTAGTTAGCCGGTTTAGCCGTTCACATAGCAGAAATAAAGGATAACAGAGCGATAATACATAATGTCGCAGTGTTGTCGTTAGTGGTGGAAGTAAAGGAACGGCAGTATGGAGACCCTAGCCAGGTTCAACTTGAACACAAGGTTCAGTAAGGAGAGGTGACATATTTTCAGATAACCGGGGATGAAGTGTGGCGATGTAAAGGCCGCATTCGTGTTCCAGATATTTTGGGGCTTCGCCAGCAGATTATGAGCGAGACGCATTACGTCCGCTATTCTCTCCGCCCAGGCGCGACGAAAATGTACCATGATATAAAAAAAAATATAAAAAAAAAAAAAACACTGGTGGCCAAGTATGAAAAGGGAAATTGCTGAATTTGTAGCTCAGTGTCCTAACTGCCAACAGCTGAAAGTAGAACATCAGGAACCAGGCGGTTTGACCCAGGACATAGCTGTGCCTCTCTGGAGATGGGAAGCAGTAAACATGGACTTTGTAGCAGGATTACCTCGTACCAGGCATAGACACGATTCAATTTGAGTAATTTTTGATAGACTGACGAAATCAGCCCATTTCCTGTCAGTAAAAGCTACTTTCTCTGCCTAAGATTACGCCAAATTGTATATCAGAGAAATAGTTAGATTACACGATGTTTCAGTATCTATTATCTCTGATAGAGGAGCACAGTTGACGGTTAGATTCTGGCAGTCGTTCCAGAAGGGTTTGGGAACGCAGATCAACTTGAGCACAGCATTCCACCCTCAGACAGATGGGCAGGCTGAGCGGACTATCCAAACGCTCGAAGATACGCTACGAGCGTGTGTGCTAGATTTTGAGGGTAGCAGCATCTTTCGTTAGTTGAATTTACTCATAATAACAGTTATCATTCAGCCATCCAGATGGAGCCTTCTGAGGCATTGTACAGGCGAAAATGCAGATCACCAAATGGTTAGTTTGAAATAGCAGAGTTAGCGTCGGTTAACGTAGACATTGTTCGGCAGTCAGAGGAGAAGATAAAGTTTATCCGAGAACATTTACTGACTGCTCAGAGCCGCCAGAAGTCTTATGCAGACGTGCGGCGCAGAAATCTAGAATTTGCGGTAAATGACTGGGTATATCTGAAAGTGTCTCTGATGAAAGGGGTAATGAGGTTTGGCAAGAAAGGCAAGCTTAGCCCAAGATTCATTGGGCCATATCAGATTCGACGAAGAATAGGCCGAGTTGCGTACGAATTGAACTTGCCTCCAGAGTTAGCATCTGTTCACCCAGTATTCCATGTCTCTATGTTGAGGAAGTTCGTAGGGCACCCTTCTACAGTAGTTCCAGTTCAGGATGTCTAGGTCACAGAAGAGTTAGCATATGAAGAGGCTCCCGTAGCTATCTTAGACAGACAGATTCGCAGGTTGAGGACTAAAGATGTTGCATCTGTCAAAGTATTGTGGCGTAATAGGAACCGTGAGGAAATGACGTGGGAAGCTGAAGAAGATATGAAAGCCAGATACCCTCACCTATTTCAGGCCTAGTCAGGCGGCAGGTATGTCCGTATTATTACTTATACAGTACCTTATAGTTGTATGTGTGTGAATGAGGAAGATTGATACTTAGTTATCCAGTGGATCCTAGAATATTATGTGCAGTTCCTGTGTTGGACTTTTCTGCATTTCAGGTTTTTGCTATAGTCCATATTACAGGGGAAACTCTGCCGAAATTTTTCTAGAAAGTAAAGTAAGTAGTCCTCTAGATAACAGTGTACATTCGAGGACGAATGTTCTTAAGGGGGGGAGAATGTTATACCCCGTAGAATTCCCGGCACCTAGACGACCTATTCGCACATTGGTTAAGCATATTTGAAGGCCATACGTGCTGGAGAAAGGCCTGGGAAAAGATCGGACGAGAAACCTGTCGAACCATCGCGGAAGGAGCCGAGGCAGAGCCCCTCCGCGATGGCAGCGTGTCACGGAGGAGAGGCCTCCGCGTTGGCTCCGTGACACGTTGGCCTTGTCCAGGCCTAAGTATATAAAGCCCCACTTCGGGTTAATTCATTAAAACACTTAGGAAATTTCCAGGAAACAGAGAGAGAAATCAGAGAAAGGAGAGGAAACGAAGGGGGTGATATAATTTGCGTTCGATTACGCTGTAAACGTTGTCCAAACTCAAATTAACTCCAGATACTGAGGTATTTAGCAGCAGAGAGCATTCCTACGGATTCAATTTCGTGAAATACGGCCGACGAATCGTCGAGCCACCGAGCTAAGGTAAGTGGAATTGCTCTAAATTAGTGTCTATGTGTTCCTAGCTGTGAAGTGAATATTTCTCCCTTCTGGACCTCTGAAAAATAGCGAGTTTTTGGCCGTCTTTCAATAAGCCTAAGTTTAGGCTATAAACTATATCGAAAGCGACGTTGCCTTTTAAAGTAAAGCTGTATTTAATATTAATTGACATATTTATGAATGCAGTTGGGATAAAATAGCTGAAGTACCGGCCGAGTCTCGTTCGACAGATGAATAGTTCAAGGATAAGGTATGTAAAGCTAGTTTCCTCGGCAAGTTAGTAATCTTGGTACAGTACAGTAATTTAAAGGCCAGTAGAATATTCAGAAGTCATGTATGATGTTTATTACGAATGTTGCTACGATATTAGAAACATCATGTTATGATCAGCGCGAGACTTGCTAGCACGATATAGATTTTAATGTAAGTGTTAGGGACTGCACAACATGCTCAGTATGTGATGTGACACAGAATGTTAGGATATCATTGTATTTAGTTGAAACCCAGTAAAGAAATGTAATATCTATAAGACATCTCAGAAATAGAACGATAAGTTAAAGTGAAGCTAGAAAGCATATTAGAACTAGTAGATCATGTTACTAAAGAAACTCAGTACACAGCATAGTTTCAGCAGAAAGACTATATCCTATTCAGTATTAGCCCCAGAACAGTCTGGCAGGAGACTATATTCATACATATATATATTTGCCAGCCTCAGCACGTATTAAATACGTACATATTACTACTACTAGTTCAACATATAATATACACAATATTTTACCACTATTAGCCTCAGCATGTGAGATATGCAGATAGTATTACTAGTTGAGACCGTTGTATTGTTTGGGGTTGGGCTACCTAGCATCAATGACCGCCCCAGGGTTGATAGCTGTATCGACTCGTCCGCCAGAGGACGAGGATACGTCTCTCTATGGAGTGGCATGCCATCCCACAGGGGACGAAGATGGGATGCCAGTTTTCCCCATATTATGCCTTGGTCGGCTTTTACACACCCCTGTCGAGCGGATACGCCCGGGTGTTGATTCAGGAGTCTTTCGGACTCAGGTACAGTTATAGTCAGGGGCTCAGCGAGCCCAAGTGCATACCCAGGGGACGGGCGGGATGCTTATAGCTATTATAGGAGATGGGATGACCGGGGTAGGGGTGTAGATTTTGTGCTGGTTGTACCTCCCAGCTTATGGGGGCCGGGTAAGGTTTGTGTGTGCTATGCTATGTTATGTTATGTTATGTCATGTCACGTTAGATACGAGTAGATCAGCAGTTGAGTGATACGTCTCCAGGTACGACCCCTACTTCCTTTCAGTATAAATGAGAGAAGGTATGACTTACATTATCAGACAGTTAATCTAATTCTTCTTACTTCAGTTTCATCAGTTACATTGTTGTTTTCAGATTTTGCTTTCAGTTATTGCTTTACATACTCAGTACCAGTGGTACTGACGCCCGGTGGGGCGCTGCATTACTTGCCTGCAGGTACTCATAGACGAGCAGGCGATACTACGTGATTCCTGTCAGCGATCGAGTATTCAGCTCCTGTCATCCGGAGACTGAATTCCAGAGGTGTATTTCATTTCCTTTTTGCTGTATAGTACGGGTAGGTCGGGGCCCTGTCCCGATCATTTCTATTGCTATTCCTAGAGGCTTGCAGTCTGTATATGTTTCCCTATGGTCAGATGAGCCGGTCGTGTGAGGCCGTGCAGTTGTTAGCTGTTAGTACTTCTGTTTCTTTTATGTTGGCCGTGTGGGGCCATAGTTCGACAGTAGTGGTGACCTTGCCGGTCACGTAGCTATCCAGTACTTCAGGGTTGAGTTATAGATAACTAGACAGTATGGTGGCCTTGTCGGCCCGTATAGGTTTCCCTATATTGATATGCTTCTGGTCAGCTGCTAGTACAGATACAGGAGGCTATAGACCAATGGGCCGGGGGCTGTGTTTACAGCCGTTATATAGCCCTTTGTTTCCAGAAATATGAGTTAGAGCCAGCCAGGCACCAGATGTGCCCAGGCTTAACAGTTCAGCAGTTCAGGTCCTAGTAGGGCACCAGGTGCCAGTCATACCCCCAAGGCGGGGTGTGACAATGATGCTGCTAAGTACACGTTGATCCCCATATACATATATAATACACTTACTGCACCTTTTCTTGTGTGCAGAATTTGTTCAGAGTACTAGTGGAGCATGTGTAATTATTGACCGTTGAGGCTACCAGTTGATGTTATCAGTGTGAGTTGCTTGAGTGATCCGCAATACCAAATTTCACTCTTTTTATTTTCATTTTGTCCTCTTATTTCAAGATATTTATATTGATACTTATTCTATTTTTGTATTCATATCTTAGAAGCTCTAGCAAGGGTAGGAATGTGACAGTCGCCACCAAAAGTATGTTTTGTAGTGACTCGATTCCCATAAATGCGTAAAATTATAGCCACCAAAAATGCAATCCCCAAATGCTTGGGAGTCCTCTATTCAATCTTTTTCATTCTTCTTATTGCTGGATATCTCGTTTATACACATCTTTTCTACGTTTCTTGAGCCTCTAGTGCTTGAAATTGAAATAAATTCGACAACAAATTGCAAAATCTTGGTGAAAGATGATCAAACAATTTTCAATTATCTTCTTAAATTCCTATCTATATCAAAATTTTGAATTTAATTAATTTATTGAAACAGAAAAATTTAGATCTAATTCTGATACGTAATAAATATTAAAAATTTGAGATTATCTCCTTCATGATTCAACCAATAGTAGCTTCTTCTTTTCTTGCTATCAAGGCAAAAGCATGGGATCAAATTCTTAATTTTAGAATGAAAAGTTTTTATTCAATTTATTTTCTTATCATTGTTATAGGAGAAGAATATTTTTATATTAAAAATGTAACAAAGAATAAAATGAACCTAAGTTTAGGAATAGTTTTAGCCATTTTACCTACATTTTGAGCCGTCTAACATTAACCTTTGTAAAAATGATTCTTTTTTTCTCACACACAAAATCGAGTAAAAGGAATAAGAGAAACTCAGTGCAAAATTGCATATCATACACATCGGCCTATTTGGTACATGAGCTCTATACGCCACGAAACCCATAAGAAAAGATTAAGTTGAATTGGGTTTTGATGAACGTTTAGGTAATTGAATTCAATTGGGTCCGCAAATTGAGATCAGTATCAGAAAACCTAAATGGATATTGAATCAGTGAAGAAATTCTTGGAGAAAGAAGGAGGCAACTATGAAAGTGCAGTGGATTCCATGCCTTCAAAATTCCTTGAACCCTTTGTCTCACATGGGCTAAAGGTTGACCTCGTTGAGCCGGGTCGTATTCTCTGCTCTTTCCAAGTCCCTCCTCGTCTAGTGGTTCATTCCTACTCCTTCCTTTCTTTCTCTCCTGTTTCATCCTCTATCCATTTTTTTTGTTGTTGTTTAATTAATTGGGATTTGTGAGTGGAACAGAATGCAGGTAATTTTCTACATGGCGGTGCCACGGCGGCTCTGGTGGATATTTTGGGTTCTGCTGTTATTTATACTGTAGGTGCGCCACTCACTGGTGTCTCAGTTGAGATCAACGTTTCCTATTTGGATGCTGCTTTTCTTGGGGTGAGTTCTTCTTTTTCAAATTAAAATTTGGTAGAATTATTGAGTACTGGAATGAGGATTCATCTTCGGGGTTTGGGATTGCATATTTGTGTCTTTTGTTCCTTCTATTCAAGTATTGTGGTACATTTATTTGATTTGCCTAGTGATTGGGCTCTATATTGTCTTTAGTCTTTACCTCAGAAATGTGCTAGGTTGTTGGAACTTATTATTTTAGGTCTCACTAAAACACTCTCCGAGAAGAAAAGCTAACCAGTAAAAGAGAGAGCTTTATAGGAAAATGAGTATATTTTGCACTGGCGTTATGGTTTCTTTCATGATGAATCCTAACAAGGATGAACTTTTAGACAGCATTGTAGTGTTGATCTGGTGGATGTATGGCCCTTTTTTCATGTGGAGGTCTTTGATATATAATGTTTTATTTGGATAGCTTCTTGTACTGCATTAAGTATTGTTAGCATTATGTTACTTCGTTATGAGTAAAACTTAATTTATCTGAATGCTGTTGAAGGTCACTTTGAAGTCTTATGGGTGTGTTCTGGTTTTAGCAATGCCGCAAACTTTAATTCATAAATTCTACTCTAGGATATCAGAGCAACATAGGCCTTCTTCATTCACCAACCTCTACCAATGCAAAATTGGGATACACATGTATGGTTTTTACTTCTATAAGATAAACATGCGCAGCGCTAATTTGAAATTTAAAATCCAACCTGGAAAAAAAGTTAAGCAAGTTGGTGCTATAGCATGGACTTTATCAGTAGTCAGTTTACCAATTCGACCATCTTGGTATAGAAGCTTTGGCTGTAATCTTCTTGTAGAATGTTAATGCTATCTTCAAGGGAAGAACCTCTTGGTGATAAAGAATAAGGAATTAGAATAAAATCTAATTTCATTCACGATTAGACAGTATAGAGAATTTTATCTTGTTATATCAGGAATCTAATTTACGATTTTAGCAGAATTGTTATTGAATGTGAAAACGGAACTCCAACTAAGAACAATAAAAAAAAGATAAGAGAAAGACACAAGTAAAGGAATTAATTGACAATAATAGCTATAGAAAGCTAAAGCCTTTGTTTAATTGAACCAAAACAAACACCAATTCTATAAAGACACCCTCAAGAAGAATGAATCCTCAAGCAAGCAATCCCATCAACATTGGGCAGCAACAAAGGCCTAGCCTCAACTCACAAGAGTTTCACTCTTCTCACAAATCATCACATGATCAAAAACTAAGTCTAAATGAGCTACTCTCATCTATTTATAGTCTAGGCTAACTTATTACAAAAATAGCCCAAAAGTGGCTTCTCCCTTGTAGCTTGCGAACTAGGCCTCCCCTTCCTCTTCCGAAGCAACCATCATATGACATGAAATCCCCGGGTTGGCATCAAAGTATGCTCAAGCATGTCCATATTCCTGAATAGACCTAGTAGAGCTTGGGGACCATTTTCTTGACTACTTGTAATATAAATGGCCTTGATGCAACTTGGCTTGCATCAACTGATAGTCTGGTAGACTTCAAGAGACTATTATCCAATCTTATATCTTGAATGTAAAGCAGTACTATGAGCTGAAACTACCACCAACTTAAAGCACTTAACCTTAGTGTTGTTAGTTGGAACATAAATACGACTAAAAAACTTATAATTTGCGATGGGTTGTCATATATTGTTGAAAAAAAAAAAAGAGAAAATAGGAAGTACTCTGCTCGTAATAGTTGTAAAAATTTGCACCAAGCAGGGGACTTTCATTGCCGACAGACTTTGTTTCTTGTATTAATGTGCTTCTGAATCTCATCCTTCTTTTTTGGGTTGATTGGTTATGGACCTATTTTTTTGGTTTAACTTGCTAAAACTCTTAAGATGACTTGTTATAGCCTAATCTAGTTGTTGTTGATATGCTTTTTTGCATATATTATTCCATTTTAAGGGCTGTATTTTCTGTATGGTGCAAGTCAATATTCTCTAATTTTCAAAAGGATACAATGCAATATCCTCATTCAATTATTGTCTATCTTACATAATCAGGAGGAAATCGAACTTGAAGCCAAAGTATTACGTGTTGGGAAGGCAATCGCTGTTGTGACTGTTGAATTGAGGAAGAAAAAGACGGGGAAGATAGTTGCACAAGGCCGCCATACCAAGTACTTGGCTGTCAATAGTAAGCTTTGAGCTACATATACTTTCGCAGCTCGCACATCCCTTCCAGTAGGTTGAAATCAATAAAATCCTTCCCGAGGAAATTTCCCATATAAGGGACGTGCATCCATAAGTAATTTTGGCATGTATTGCACAATTGAACATTCAAGTACAGAACGCCAAGTTAATTACAAAATTAACCTTGTATTATGAAAGTATGTTTCTACTGCAAAAAACCTCTAGGTCCTGAATGGATGGAGGATATTTACGTTGTTGAAGAGGTCTCTCGACAACATATGCCTTTAACACTTTCCCAATTGGGGCCTGTAATAACCTAAGTAGGCTATCTACAGCGGAATACATGGAAATGGATAACATGGCTGAGATCGATACTACTCTTTTCTTGAGGCGCGAATTTCTATAGCAGTACAAGTTCACGGTATTCAGGTATTCAAAAATCATGGTCCAATGAGTTTGAATGATTGAAAAATTAAAATTGCAGATATAGAACTAAACTGTTCTTTGTTACGGGTACCAAAATCTAAAGTTTTAAGCTTGGACAAATAACGGGAAAAAATGACTAGCAATCCATAATATGCAGCAATATGTGAGCTACTTCCAGATTCAGATTGAATGTAAAAATAACGTTAATTGTTGGATGAAGACATGCATCATGGGTTAATCATTACTTCCTGCTATCTTTTAAGTCTTACTAATTCATAAAGCATAAATATATGAAGTCATGATGGAGACAATTAATGAATAATATCCCATTATGTAATTAGTTTGGAATTGAGTCATTCACATAAATGCCTTTATTTTAGAGTGGTCTTTAATTTTTTTTCTATTCGGCATTTTAAGTAATAAAAAGATATCCTAACAGAAAAAAAAAATCGCAAGGCATAAATTTTGACACAAGTTATGCCTTAAGGCTTAAGTTTGGTAGCGTAAATTTGCGCCTTGGGCGTAAGTTCAGTAGCATGAACTTGCACCTTGGGGTTGAAGTCCAATTTTAGAATATTATGTCTTGGCATAACTTATGCCTTAAAAATTAGATAAGACTTAACTTATGTCTCAAGGCAAACATTATCTAAAAAAGTTTGCTTAATAAACTTAAATTATAATTAAAAATACTTTGAAAGAAAATTTTTTATTAAATAAATAATAAAGTAAACATTAAATATCACTAATTTAAAAAATAAAAAATAAAAAATCACCTCAAAATAAGAATCATTCCTGTTTGCGAATGTAGCACTGTGAAACTTAAAAGAGGTGGACCATTAACCCAAGAAAGTAGCACACTTATAGGAAGAGTTACTGATGAAGTTCTATTGCTTTGTACAACGTAAAAACTGGAGGATTGCGCAAAATATACCGTTTACAATACTATATTATAATTATATAGTTAAAATTTTAAGTTTTTAATCATATAGTTTATTATTTTTTCAAAATAGTAATTAAAAAATTTGATGTTTGTATATATTTAGTATATAATGTTATACAAAAACTTTATTTTTTTACAATAATGTTTAAAAACTCTATATACAATGTGATACACCCAATTTATAATAAAAAATATTTATACACGCATATACATTATCATATAATATTATGCACTATTATACAAACAACTGACATGGTTTTTTTTCTTGATTCCAAGCACTAGATTCATCCAAAACACCTCGATAACTTAACCAAATCACCCTAAATTTCAGATTTAGGCTCCTATCTTTTACAATAATAACCGTTCGAAATGGAGCTAATTTACGAAAAATCAATTTTCAATCTTTGAAGCTTCAAACTTCAACAATTGACGCTTATGGAGTTTCTGCTTCCCGTTCACATTATACTCTTGGCCTTAAATCAATGATAATGTAGAATTACATTGATTTTCGTAGTGATATGAGGTTAAAGAGAGAAAGTGGACGCATTCCTTTTTGGGTCCTCCCGTGCATGGAGTCGAGAAAAACTGATCACTGAGGGAGAGGTAGAAAGAGAGGAAATAGGTAGAGAATCATAGGAACTGATTGCAGAGGGAGAGGAAGAAGGAGAGAAAATAGGTAAATTAGAATCATGGATTAAGGAATGAAAAAACAAATTTAAGTTATATGGGAAGTGGATTAAATTAAGTAAAACATGAGGTAATTTTGATAGCATCCTTACCCCCCACTAACAAAAAGCTTAATTATCTGTATAAAAAATGTAAAGCCCCATCACCGTCAAAAGATCTTCCGAAAGGGTCTACTCTAATTTCATTGTGATGATGTTTTATCTTTACTCCAGATTGTCTGAATACAATGACGGCAGAGTTTGATGTAACAAACATGAAATCACAAAGCTGCAGTATTAATTAACACTTTGTCTATGCAGGTAAAATTACTCTCATATATGCAAAATATGATGGGCTGCTATTCCAGAAATGACCACAATGAGGCCTAGATCAAGATGTAGTAATGCAGAATCAGATTTTTGCAACCCAAAAGAATGTAACAATTCTTCGAAAAGAAATTTATCATGTCCTCTTGAACTAAGGCTAAATCATAATTTGGAAAAACTAATTAGGAAGAGATAGAGGTCCTCCTAGTAGCTAGAGAATGAGTCATGTCCTCATCAGTGTGACCAAGATATAAATTGTAGGCATCTAAAGTGAAAATAAAGTTAATTTAGGAGAAAGTAGAAGTAGTTTTAGCCGAATAAGTCCTATCCTTTTCGATTGAGGTTAATTAACATAACATTTTCTTTTAATAACAAGTATAGTGTAAGACAGATCCCATGAAGATATGATTTCTTTAATAGTTTAGAGAGCGTTGTTTCTTGTTCCACATGATGATGTATATATAACGGAGACAAAGGAGTTGCTGGTCAAAGTTACGAATAAGAATCAAAAAACAAACTAAGTTTCATATAAAGCAACCAGCCAACCACATACTAACCTTACAAACAAAACATAATCTCAACGTTTCACTGATATATATATATATATGAATAAGAATAAGAATATCCACAGAGGTATATGAAAAAATAAGGAAAAAGGGATAATTACACCTCTTAACTTTGTGATTTAGAATGAATGGGTGCATATATATTTATATATTAGTCGTCTAACAAACGGTACATATTTACTATTTAGGATAGAATCCTATTTGGTTCTTTTTATATAACATTCTCGGCTGCCTCCGATCTAGTAGGTCTGTCCCCCTCTAGCTAGTGACTAGTCCAGCTATGATGGTTAACAGACTTATATTTACTAAATTTTAAAAAATATAATTCTAATATTGGGTTTTTAATTTCAAAAATACCATGTAGCTTTAAAAAATGACATCACCCTCCCCCTTCAGACCTGATCCAAATGAACAAAGCTTAATTTCTTTTCTATTCAGTCATAAAATGGGTTTGGGTCGGTCTGGAGGAATAAGAAAAATGGGTGATGTAGTTTTTTAAAGTCACATGCCATTTTTTGAAATTAAAAAATTAATTTTAGGACTTTTTAAATTTAGTTTGTTAATGAAAATGGTCAATATCCATATTAAGGAATGAAAAAGTCTCACATAAATAGTTAATGAGATAAGTGGCAATTCTCCCCCCCCTTTCCCTCCTCATAAGCTAGCTTTTGGAGATAGGTCTAATACCATTTTATTATATGGTATCAAAGCTTCTGAGCTGTTCAATATCGAAAACTCTGTTTGTCTAAGTTCTTGCTTGTTCAAAAAATGTACAAGAAATATTCACTTTCATCTCATCATCTCTATTTCAAGATAATGGAAAATTTTGGAAGACCCAATGGCAAATCAAGCTGTTGGAAATAGCCAAACTGGATAGAACTCAACCACAACAATCGATGGCAATCATCCTTTGTTCTTACATGCATCAGATATAAGTGGTATCTCTCTAATTTCTCTTTAATTGACCAGTCCTGAGAATTACTCTATTTGGATTAGATCTATGCATATAGCCTTAATGGGTAGAAATAAATTGAGAGTATTGATGGCACGTGGAAAAAAGAAAAGTTGGAGAAGAACTTTGGAATCAATGGGAGAGAGTGATGGATGTTGTACTATTATCATGGTTGATGACTACAGTCTCAAGTAACCTACTAAGTGGGGTAGTATATGCTCCAAGTGCTTTTACTGTCCGGGAAAAATTAAAAAGAAGATTTGATAAAGTAGATGTTTCAAGAACTTTTAACTTACATAGGGAAATTGCCACCTTATCACAGGGTACATATTCTATTTCTTAATACTACATAAGACTCAATAGTTTGTGAAATGAGTTTGAGGCATTAGTGCCTTCCCCTGGATGTGGCTGTGAAGGAGCCAAAGACTTCTTGAAATTATTTGCAAAAGCAAAAGCTACATCAGTTTCTTATGGGAAATGGGGGTTCTTCTGTCTATAATGTAGAGGTTGAAAGTTGATGGTTCACTAGGAAATGAGGGATCTTCTGCCTATAATGTAGAGGTTGAAAGACAGTAGTATTCAAATGTATATTATGGTTCACAAAACAATAATTCAACCATCCCACCATCTGGTAGTTCCACTCAAAATCTTGTCATGGTTAATGAAACTAATTTATTACAAAGGATGGAAGCAAGTGGAGTGGGACAGTCTGGAGCTTGTGTCTTTGCTAAGGAGCAAGATGAACAATTACTGCAGATGTTCAATAGGAACAAATCCAACTCAAACAATGCAAATAAAATTGCAAATGAAACAGGTATTAGTCTCAGGTATGGATATCTAAGGTATCAATACTACCTTCCTAGTGTCTGATGGTTTAGAAGAGTGGATTACAGACACGGAGGCTACAAATCATATGGTTTCCAATATAAATATATTAAACAAAGCTTCAACAACAAAAAATGTAAATCCAAAGAAAGTATATCTTCCTAATGCAGAGGTTTCATTAGTTACCCATACTGTTGTAAGTATCATTTCTGCCAGAAATACTCTTTAATTAATATGTGTTTTGAATATCTTAGTTTAAATATAACTTGATATCAGTATTCAAAGCTATCAGAAGTTGAACTGTGCAGCTTTATTCTATCTTGATTTTTATATTTTTCGAGATCTCTCAAATAGAAAGATGATAAAGATTGGTAGAGAGGAGGATGGTCTTTACCTACTCAGTCAACCTGGATGTAATTCTCATGCAGTAAACTTAGCAACTAAAACCCCTCAAGTAATAAAATATAATAGTAGATATCAGTCTATGTTATAAGAGATTTCAACATGTGTTCACTTCTGCACTACTCAAACTACTTCCTAACAAGTTAGATGGTATAGCGGAAATAGTTGACAAATGTCCTGTATGCCCAAGTGCCAACAAACTAGATTTTCATTTCCTACAAGTAATATAAGAATTAACTCTTATTTTGATATTCTATATATGGACATCTAGGGTCCTTGTAAAATATCTACTATTGATGGTCATAAGTATTTCTTAACAATTGTAAATAACTATAAGAATGAAATGGATTTACTTGTTAAAGTTGAAGTCAGTTGCATGTATTTCTATCAAATATTTTTCCTCTCTTATATGAAAACACAGTTTGATAAAACTGTTAAAGTATGTAGAATTGAGTTTGTCAATGATGTGTGTCAAAACTTGTTTAAGAATCTAGGCATAATTCATCAAAAAAAAAACTGTGGATATTCACCACAACAAAATGATATAGCTAGGAGAAAACATAAGCACATACTAGAGGTGAAAAGAGCACTTAGACTATAAGCACATACTCTTATAAAATTTTGGGGTCGATCTATTCTTATTGTTGTATATATATTAAACAAACTACTATCATCTGTTGTAGAAACATCTCCTTGTGAGAAGTTGTATAATAGAAAACCTTCTTTGAATCATTTCAAAGTGTTAGGGTGCTTATGCTATGCTAAAATTATAGATCAAACTGACAAACTTTTGTCTAGAACTACATTTAATGCGTTTATGGGCTATTCAGAAGTCCAAAAGGGATATATCTTGTATGATCTGGTTGATCATGTGTTTTTTGTTAGTAGAGATGTTATATTTATTAAATTAAATTTCCTTTTGAAATTCAAAATAGGGAGGTTCTACTTTTCTCTCATACTGACATTCATACCGATGACACAAATACTGATAGCCCTTTCATAAATGGTGAATTTCAAGTTGTTCAGATTGATAACTTAGCTATAAGTGGTACCTCTATAGAAAACTTTACTACAAAAAGTGGCTATGAGACAACAGTTCCTAATCCTAGCATATTCTCAAAATCCAAGTCAAGTTGAGGCAAGAGCTTCAAGACAAACTAGGCCTCTTAGAACATCTAAAAGGAACAAAAAACCTCTAATTTGAATGAAAAACTTTGTATCTATAAGTTCTACCCAGGACACCAATTATGTATTTAACTATGTGTCCTATGAATATTTGTCATCTAAACAACAAGCTTACTTATCCGTGTTTTCTTCTGTTACGGAACCTAGCAATACTGTGAAACTATTAAGGATCCTAGGTGGATACAAACTATGAAACTAGAGATAGAAGTTCCACAAAGCAATAATACCTGGACTATAGTAAATCCACCAAAAGGCAAGAAGCCTATTGGTTGTACGTGGATATACAAAATCAAGTACAAAGCTACTGGGAGATAGAAAGATTTAAAGCCAGATTGGTTGCCAAGGGCTATAGCCAGCAAGAAGGAACTACTAGAAAATATTTTCACATGTTGTAAAAATGATTACTATCAAAACAGTGTTGGCAATTGCAGCCTCTAAAGGTTGGCACATTAATCAAATGGATATCTACAATGTATTCCTCTAAGGTGACTTACATGATAAAATTTATATGGACTTGGCACATGAATTTTTGAGCTAGGGGGAGTCTAGACCTGTATGTAGGTTCACTAAATCCCTATATGGCTTGAAATAAGCACCTAGACAGTGGGGAGTAGAATATATCAACATGGTAATTAACAAAGGGTGAAAAGATGGTGGAGGAGTTGCAAGTAGGTATATTTCGATGAAATTTCAAAGAGATTAATTGAACGGAGAAGTTGTAGAGAAAGAAATTACATAATAAATCTAAAGTGAAAATGACAAGAGAACAAGTTGAAGAGGTGAGGGGGAAGGTTTATACAGTCTTAAAAGGAAGGAAAATCATCATTGTCGCAGTAGTTGATTACGATTCTGAATCAACCATAGGAATACATTTGTTTGGAGCATTAAATGTGAAGAGATGTGTGTCACATCAAAGTGTTAAAATACTTTTTGCTTGCTTTTTCGCCAATAATTGAAAAATCTTTTCATTTTTCGGTTACAAGTCAATAGATAATCCGAAATGGGGGACTACCCGTATAGGGTAAATCTGGATTCGTGGATGGACAAGTCAAAAGTTGATACATGTCAAGAGTGACAGGTTAGATGTGAGTTAGCGAAAGATATGTTGAGTTAGATCCTTAGATGAGTTCGAGATAGAGCAGATGCATTTGTGGATGATCCAAATGATTTTTATTGACCGGTTCCTTGATAGATGACTGCCTAGTTTCGAAGTCACAACACCAGATAACATATATAGACTTGATGAAAAATGGGTTGAAGATTAGCTGTTACAAGAGGATCAGAGATTCTCGCCAATTGTTACTCGGTCACAATAATATGTAATTAATGGGTTTTAAGAGAGCATGATTTGTGGATTGTGTTCCCTATAACTTGGCTATAAACAGTGTCCTACTATTTTAGTAGAAGGGCATCTAAATTGTATTCATTCACAAGCATTATACTATAAGCTCTCAAAGTTAGTAAGCTTTCACAATTTTAGTATTCAAAATCATCTTTTCTGATTATGTTGCCAGTTAACTGTCACACCCCACCTTGGGGGTTATGACGGGCACCTGGTGCCTGCTAGACTCTGGCTCTATTTCAAGAAACGAACCAGCTATATAGCGGCTGTAAATACAGCCCCCCGGCCGATTAGGCCTATAGCCACCTGTACTGTATCATCAGCTAACCAGAATCATCTCATGTAGGGAAACATATGTGGGCCGACAAGGCCACCGTGCTGTCTAGTTATCTTTAACACCATATAATAGAATACTAAACGACTACGTGACCGGCAAGGTCACCACTACCATCAGACTATGGCCCCACACGGCCAACATAATTAACAAAGCTAAGCAACTAAACCAAACGCACGGCCTCACACGACCGGCACAACTAACCACAGGGAAATATATACAGACTGCAAGCCTCTAGGAATACTGATAAGATGGTCGGGACAGGGCCCCGACCTACCCGTACTATACAACAAAAGAAAATGAAATACACCTCTGAATATCAAGCTCCGGATGACAGGAGTTGATGACTCTGCGCTGGCTAGGATCACGAGGAATCGGCTCCTCGTCTGTGAGTACCTGCAGGCAAGCAATGCAGCGCCCCACGGGCGTCGGTACCACAGGTACTAAGCATGTAAAGCAAACTGAAATATATAACTGAAATGGGTAACAACAATAACATGACATATAAACAGGAAGTAGCTGAATCTATCTGGCTGAGGATAACTGGGGAGAGTTTACATATTCTGTAACTAACTGACGATGTGTCGTCCTACTGTTTATCAGTATCTAATAGCACATATAGATATACATATAGATACACACAATACCTGACCGACCCCCATAAGCCGGAAGGTGCCAATCAACAGAACAATCTATATACCCCTACACGGGTCTAAACCAACCAAAAATAAGTCATTCCACTCATCCGATAACTGTAAGCTCCTTCTACCGGCCCCCTTGGGTACGTAGCTCAGGCCTTGGCCTTTGACAATAAACTGTGTCTGAGTTCGAAGATTCCTGCCTCTGGGCGCAAGCGCTCACGGGGTAATCTGCTGCTGTATCTGTAACTGAAACTGCCCCTGAGTGCAACTACGCAACAGGGTAATTTTATAAAAATCTGTATCTGAAACTGCCCCCGACCACAAGCGCACA
The DNA here is from genome assembly GCA_035772735.1 of Datura wrightii. Taxonomy (NCBI): domain Eukaryota; kingdom Viridiplantae; phylum Streptophyta; class Magnoliopsida; order Solanales; family Solanaceae; genus Datura; species Datura wrightii. The sequence goes on along the minus strand of JASDFA010000018.1, from coordinate 187,663,431 downwards.
CAGAGTAATCTGCCCCTGTAAACAGGGTAATCTGGCTCTGCGCAGAGCGAACTGAACTGCTCCTGCAAGCAGGGTAATCTGGACCGTGTTATTATGGTGGTCGGCCATCATTATCCTCTAGGCGGACGGCATCGCCCAGCTGGTGGCGGTATCTGAATCTGGTATCGACACAGCTATAACCCAGGGGCGGTGGGGATGCTAAAGGGTGCCCACATGCCACAACAAGTCTCAACATGCAAAACACATACACAGCAAGCATGCTCAAATGAAAAATACTAATCATATTCTCTTCTTTTATTTCAAGGTCAGTCCGTACTAAACAACTGATGCTATATTCTGTTTTACACTGTTTCTGATTACTGGGCTAACTGCTACCCGGCCTTTATCTGTTTATCTAATTATTGTTATCCGTGATCTGAAGCTATATCAATTTCTAGAGCCATATCTGTTTCTGGAGCTATATCGGTATCTAGAGCTACTTCTATATCTGATTACTGATCTGATTATATCTGGATATAGCTCAATAACATAGAACATGTCATCTATAACTGGATATAGCTCAATAATATAAAATGTGTCATCTATTACCGGATACAGTCTCAACAAATGTAATACATACTATCTAAAATCATCTGACTATCCGTTATTCTGATTATCGCATGATACGTAATGATATACTAGCATGCTTGCTGGAAATTATACTAAAATCGTTCCTGTATGCTGGGTGTCTATTAATAGCCTTTATTCTATTTATTTTCTAGACTGTACTTCCTGGCTTGCCGAAAGAATAACTTTACATACCTGGTTTCTGAGTACCCGGCTGACCGATGTGATTTCCGTCGGTACTTCTACTGTTTCTCCCAACTACATTCATATACATATCAATTAGAACTAAATACATTAATATCCGGGAGAAATTATCATTTTTGATATATATTTATCCTAAACTTTGACCTTTCGAAAAAGGGTCGAAAACTCGTTATTTCTCGATAGTCCAGAAGGGATAAATGCTCACTGCAACGCTAGGAACACATTGGTACTAATTTAAAGCAATTCTATTTACTTTACCTCGGTAGCACGATGTTTCGCCAGCCAAATTTCACGAAACCAACTCCGTAGGATTGCTCTCTGCAGCTTTATACCTCGGTATCTAAGCCGGAACGGAGTTTAGACCGTGTTTCGTAGCGTAATCGGAAGGAAATTGTATATAATTGTCGTGGGTTTCCCTTTCATGGCTATACCCTCTGTTTTTTGGTGGTTTTATTGATAAAAATGGAGAAAAATCGACTTTTTAAATCCCTTAACCAACATGCCATTAGACTATTTATTCATTTAAAATTTACGGGGTTAACCTCCCTCCCTTAAGAACATTCATCCTCGAATGACATTCTGTCTAGAGGATTTCTCAACTTACTCAACTTGTTTCTAGAAAAATTTCGGCAGAGTTTTCCCTGTATTATGGACTATCTCAAAATTCCTGAAAAGCAGAAAAGCCCAATACAGGTACTCCACACGATATAATGACATTCAGATATGAAATATAAGCATTCATAAGGAAAAACAGTTCTAACATACCTCCTGTTTGCCTATGTCTGGAATAAGTGGGGATATCTGGCTTTCATGTCCTCTTCGGCTTCCCAGATCATTTCTTCTTTGTTCCTGTTACGCCACAATACTTTGGCAGACGCAATATCTTTAGTTTTCAGTCTACGGATCTGTCTGTCTAGTATAGCTACTGGAATCTCTTCATATGCTAACTCTTCTGTGACCTGGACATCCTGAACTGGAACAACTGTGGAAGGGTCTCCTACGAACTTCCTCAACATAGGTACATGGAATACTGGGTGAACAGACGCTAACTCTGGAGGCAAGTTCAATTCGTATGCTACTTGACCTATTCTTTGCCGAATCTGATATGGCCCAATGAACCTCGGGCTAAGCTTGCCTTTCTTGCCAAATCTCATCACCCCTTTCATCGGAGACACTTTCAGATATACCCAGTCATCTACTACAAATTCTAGATTTCTGCGCCGCATATCTGCAAAAGACTTCTGGCGGCTCTGAGCAGTCAATGGGCGTTCTCTGATAAGCTTCACCGCCTCTTCTGACTGACGAATAACATCCGACCCAATCAGCGCTGTCTCGCCCACTTCAAACCAGCCAACGGGTGATCTACATTTCCGCCCGTATAATGCTGCAAAGGGCGTCATCTGGATAGCTGAATGATAACTGTTATTATAGGCAAATTCAATCTACGGCAGATGCTCATCCCAGCTACCCCCAAAATCTAGTACACACGCTCGTAGCATATCTTCGAGCGTTTGGATAGTTCGTTCTGCTTGCCCGTCTGTCTGAGGATGAAAGGCTGTACTTAAGTTAATCTGTGTCCCCAGGCCTCTCTGGAACGACTGCCAAAATCTAGCTGTAAACTGTGCTCCCCTGTCTGAAATAATAGATACCGGCTGTCACGGGCTTATCTTTTGGAGGCCGTGCGGACAACCTAAGTTGGCTAAAGCTCACTCAAGTTTCAGTCCTTTGTTGCTTCCGATGCACTAAACGTGCTAAGGATCGTATGGCAAGTTGCAAGTAAGAAAATAGAGCTAAGGAAGACAAGTCAGATGTGGCCAAAAAGCCCTTTTCTATTAGATTGAAAATATACAAGATGGAAGCTTGATCTTGTTATTCTCTAGTTCTAGCTAATTCTGGCTAACTGCCTAAGTGCTGCCCCCTTGAGGCCTATTTATACTATACAGAAGTCCCTATAGTACAAGCCAAACGGCTATAAACGGCTATGTCACAACGGCCATGTTGCAACGGCTAGGACAGGCTGGCTGCAGGCTGGCAGGCTGGCAGGCGTGCTTGTCCAACGGCTATGGCAGGCTGGCAGGCTGGCAAGCTGGCAGGCGTGCTTGTCAGGCTGGCAGGCAGGCAGGCGGGCAGGCTGTGTCAGGCATGCATTTTGGCAGGCTGGAAGGCCGGCGGGCTGGCAGGCAGTGTCGGGCGGCTTTGGGCGGCAGGTTGGTCTGAAGTCCTGGCCTTGGCTCGTTCGTTGAGGGGAAAAATGCGGCAAATTTATGGGATTTGCTGGCGGGGCGGAACACTCTCCCCCACCTGAGTTGGCGACGACCTCGGCGTCACACATCGGCAAGTACTTGTGGACTTCATTTTTGAACTGCCACAAGTCTTGGAATTTTTCCCATGAAGCCTCCCCTGGCGATTGTCCTTTCCAGTGCACAAGAAATTGGGCACTGGAGTTGTTCCAACCTTTTCCCCGAATAAGTTGGTGGTCAAGGATAGCCTCGATCTGTTTTTCCGTGGCTGCCGGAGTGATAAAAATCTGTTGACGACTCGTCCGGCCCCGTTCCACGTCTTCCTCGTCCTCATGATACGGTTTATGGAAGGCTGGATATATTTTCAGATGAGGCGGCAAGTTCAGTTTGTAGGAAATTTGGCCCACCTTGGCAACAATTTCGAACGGCCCCTCATAGCGCCTAATGAGATTCTGGCTGGCGCCTCGCAGGGATTTGAACTGCCGGGTATTGAGCTTGACCATTACCTTACCCCTGGTTTGGTAGTGCACTGGCCGACTCTTCCTGTCGGCAAAACTTCTCTGCCGATTGTACGAGAATTGGGCTTTGTCAAGCGGCTTTGCCCAATCTCTCTGATTAGCACTGACAAAGTGCTGCGGATGCCTTTCAAGGAGGCAGTTGACCCGTTTCGTCTTTTCTTGGAACAAAACAGGGGCGCCTACAGGTGCCTTGGAGGGGCGAATAAGCCCTGCCTCTCGAAGCTCAGTCAATTGCTTACTCCGTTCCTCCAGCTTAGGTGCTATGCGGTAGGAGGACATGGTTGGTGGCTTTGCTCCCGGGACAGACTCAATCTGATGGTCCACCTCCCGACGGGGAGGCAGTTCCTTTGGGAGTTCGGCCGGCATGATGTCCTTGTGTTCTGCTAGGACAGTTTGAACGCATGCCGGGATAGGTTCCACCTCAGGGCTAGCTTGTACCTCCACGACAGTGTCTAGGAAGCTTGGCTCGCCATTCTTAAGTCCCTCGCACAGTTGCATAGCTGACAACCGCATGCCCTTCTGGGCCACACGGAGAAGAGGCACTATGCAGGAGCCTCCTTGGTCACTGATGTGCAGCTGGTTGAGATGGGGAGAAATGAAGGCGTTTATTTCGTACCAGAAGTCCAGTCCTAGTACGATGTCAAACACGTCCATGGGTCCCACCGCAAAGTTGGTTTTGCCGTGCCAAGCTCCTAATGAAATGGGAGTGTTAGGGGCAAAACCTGTGACTTGTGTAGGGATGGCGTTGACTGTCTTCAGAAGCGTTTTGCTAGGGATGAAAGCAAGTTCCAGCTCCCTAGCCTTGGCCTCAGTGATGAAGTTGTGTGTGGCTCCAGTGTCCACCATAATGCGGGCTGGTTTGCCGTTCAGCCAGGCATCTATGAACAGTGATTCCCTAGGCCTCACACGGTGTTGCTTGGCCGACATGGTTGCAAGTGCCATGTGGTTGAACAGGGCCATGTGGTTGAATAAGCCTAGCGCGTTGTCCTTCCCTTGGGCAGTTCCGCTTCCCTGCTCCTTCCGTCCGCTGGTCTTGGCCGTGGCGGGCTGGCATGTGTGAGCGTTCTGCTCTTCGGCTGCTACCATGGCCCCAAGTCTTGCCAACTTTGGGCAGTTCCTGAATGTGTGCGAGGAGTCCCCGCACAGATAGCATTTGTCTCGTGGGTTGTCTCCCTTTCTCTGCTCCTCATAATCTTTGCGGAATTGAGATCGGTTGCGGTCGCTTTTATCGTCACGACCCCGATGGTTGACAGACTTACTTCTGTCATTCTCTACTTGCTCAGTTTTCAGCCTCCGGCCTCCGGGCGTCCTCTTTCGCCCTGTTACTTTCTGAGCGGAAATCGGACAAAGACTCGGCCGCTGCGATTGCCTCATCTAAATCCTTGACTTGGCGTCTATGCAGTTCTTGCTTGGCCCAATTCTGAAGGCCGTCCAAGAAGTAGAACAACAAGTCCTCACTGGTTAAGTTCGGAATTTGGAGGATGAGTTTTGTGAACTCTTTCACATACTCGCGAATCGTAGATGTTTGCTTGAGGTCCCTCAACTTCCGGCGGGCCTCATACACCACATTCTGCGGATAGAACTGCCGCTTGAGCTCCTCCTTGAACTGTGCCCAGTCTGCAATGACGCACTTCCCTCGGTCTATATCTGCCTTTTTCCGTCGCCACCATAACATGGCAGTGTCAGTCAGGTACATTGCAGCTGTCCTAACCTTGGCAGATTCGGTCTCGACACCGACGTTCTCGAAGTAGCTTTCTACCTGCCAAATGAAGTTTTCTACATCTTGAGCACTCCGTTCACCTCTGAACTCTTTGGGCTTCGGAGCGTCTAAGCGGGTCTCCCGCACTGGGGCTGGTCCGGCGCCTCCTGCGCCTCTGGCCGTTTCAACTTGCTGCCTGAGGGTGTCAACTTGCCCTTGCAGCGTGGCCAGAGCCTCCATGAGCCTCTGCTCTAGGCTTGTCAGTCCCTTCCTGTGCTCCTCCGCCTGCTCTAGGATGTTGTCTTTTACTTCATCTAGCCCCTCAAGGGCTATATTTTCGAGAGTAGAAAAGTTACCTTCCATAACATCAATGTGCCGGTTTAAGGCCGCCATGCCGGCCTCGACATGGGTGACTCGTTCGTCGAGTTGGCCAGTGCCGGAACCTTCGGCTTCTTCTTGAGTAAGTCCTTCGCTGATCGGTGCGACGGAGGGCTCCCTACCTCGGCTCTTGTCCCTCCGGCTGGATTTGGACTTCCTCTGGGGCTCTACGCCCTGATTGTCTCCTAGGAATGCTGCTACGTCTTCGTCGCGGTGTGCCATTGTTCAGCTCTGATACCACTTTGTCACGGGCTTATCTTTTGGAGGCCGTGCGGACAACCTAAGTTGGCTAAAGCTCACTCAAGTTTCAGTCCTTTGTTGCTTCCGATGCACTAAACGTGCTAAGGATCGTATGGCAAGTTGCAAGTAAGAAAATAGAGCTAAGGAAGACAAGTCAGATGTGGCCAAAAAGCCCTTTTCTATTAGATTGAAAATATACAAGATGGAAGCTTGATCTTGTTATTCTCTAGTTCTAGCTAATTCTGGCTAACTGCCTAAGTGCTGCCCCCTTGAGGCCTATTTATACTATACAGAAGTCCCTATAGTACAAGCCAAACGGCTATAAACGGCTATGTCACAACGGCCATGTTGCAACGGCTAGGACAGGCTGGCTGCAGGCTGGCAGGCTGGCAGGCGTGCTTGTCCAACGGCTATGGCAGGCTGGCAGGCTGGCAAGCTGGCAGGCGTGCTTGTCAGGCTGGCAGGCAGGCAGGCGGGCAGGCTGTGTCAGGCATGCATTTTGGCAGGCTGGAAGGCCGGCGGGCTGGCAGGCAGTGTCGGGCGGCTTTGGGCGGCAGGTTGGTCTGAAGTCCTGGCCTTGGCTCGTTCGTTGAGGGGAAAAATGCGGCAAATTTATGGGATTTGCTGGCGGGGAGCGTTTGGATAGTTCGTTCTGCTTGCCCGTCTGTCTGAGGATGAAAGGCTGTACTTAAGTTAATCTGTGTCCCCAGGCCTCTCTGGAACGACTGCCAAAATCTAGCTGTAAACTGTGCTCCCCTGTCTGAAATAATAGATACCGGCACTCCATGTAATCTAACTATTTCTCTGATATATAATTCAACATAATCCTCGGCCGAGAAGGTAGCTTTCACTGGCAGGAAATGAGCTGATTTTGTCAGCCTGTCAACTATTACCCAAATGGAATCATTTCTGCGTCTGGTACGAGGTAACCCTGATACGAAATCCATATTTATCGCTTCCCATTTCCATAAAGGCACAGCTATATCCTGTGTCAGACCGCCCGGTTTCTGGTGTTCTGCTTTCACCTGCTAGCAATTAGGACATCTAGATACAAATTTAGCTATTTCAGCTTTCATACCTGGCCACCAGTAGATGTCTCTGATGTCGTGGTACATTTTCGTTGCTCCTGGATGGAGGGAATAACGAGCGTAATGTACCTCATGCATGATCTGCTGGTGAAGCCCTGAAACATTCGGGACACATAGGCGGCCCTTACAACGCAGCACTTCATCCTCAGTCACTTGGAAATCTGGCTCCTTACCTTTCTGAACTCTATCTCTGAGCTGGACTAAGTCAGGGTCCTCGTACTGCCGTTCTTTTACCTCTGTAACTAATGATGACACAGCAGAATTCTGAATCACCGCTCTGTTATTTTCTGTTTCTACTACTCGAACGGCTAAACCAGCTAGCTGATGAATTTCCTTGGCTAACTCCCGCTTCTCGGGTCGCAGATACGCCAAACTCCCCATTGACTTATGGCTGAGTGCATCGCCTACTACATTATCTCTCCCTGGGTGGTAGAGAATATTTACGTCATAATCTTTCAGCAATTCTAACCAACGACGCTATCGCAGATTTAACTCCCTCTGCGTGAAAATGTACTGCAGGCTTTTATGATCTGTAAAAATGTCTACATGGACGCCATACAGATAATGCCTCCAGATTTTCAGAACGTGGATCACTGCAGCCAGTTCCAGGTCATGAGTCAGATAGTTCTTTTCATGCTTCCTCAGTTGTCTGGAAGCATAAGCAATTACCTTTCCATGCTGCATCAGCACACAATCCAGTCCAAAGCCTGAAGCGTCGCAATACACCGCATACCTATCTGTTCCCTCTGGCAATGCTAGTACTGGGGCGGAGGTCAATTTGTCTTTCAATTCTTGAAAACTCTGCTCACATGCCTTCGTCCACTGAAATTTTGCTGCTTTCTGTGTCAGCTTTGTCAGAGGTGCTGCTATAGTGGAGAATCCTTCAACAAATCTCCGGTAATACCCTGCTAAACCCAGGAAGCTGCGGACCTCGGTCGGAGTGGTAGGTCTAGGCCATGTCTTGACCGCCTCTATTTTCTGTGTATCCACCTGTATCACAGCATCCGACACGATATGCCCCAAAAAGGCAACTGAGTTCAGCCAAAACTCACACTTAGAAAACTGGCGTACAGCTGACGGTATCTAAGGATCTGGAGTACTGTTAGTAAATGGTTCTGGTGATCTGTCTCTGAACGAGAATATATCAGAATATCATCGATAAATACTATCACGAACAGATCCAAATACAGTCTGAATATGTTGTTCATCAGGTCCATAAACACTGCGGGAGCATTCGTCAGCCCAAAATACATGACTAGAAATTCAAAGTGACCATACCTGGTCCTGAAAGCAGTCTTTGGAATGTCCCTCTCACGAACCCGGACCTGGTGGTATCCGGACCTCAAATCTATCTTAGAGAAACATCTGGCCCCCTGCAACTGGTCAAACAAATCATCTATTCTAGGGAGCGGGTATTTTTTTTCAACTGTTACCTTATTCAGCTGCCAGTAGTCTATACACATACAGAGTGAGCCATCTTTCTTCCTTACAAACAGTACTAGCGCACCCCACGGGGAAGTACTAGGCCTAATAAAGCCTTTGTCAAGCAAATCTTTTAACTGCTCTTTCAACTCTCTAAGCTCAGCTGGTGCCATGCGATACGGGGGAATGGATATAGGTTGAGTCCCTGGCAACAAGTCAATTGCAAAATCTATCTCCCTTTCGGGAGGGATACCAGGCAACTCATCTGGAAATACGTCAGGGAATTCATTGACCGCTGGAACAGACTGAAGAGTCGAAGGCTCCACCCGAACGTCGTGGACTCTAACTAGGTGGTAAATACATCCCTTTGCTATTAATTTTCTCGCCTGAAGGTAGGAAATAAACCTACCTTCTTGCGTAGCTGTGATCCCTTTCCACTCTCGCACTGCTTCCCCCGGAAAGTGAAATCGGACCGTCTTGGTCCAGCATTCTAAGTTGGCATAGCATGGCACTAACCAGTCCATACCCATAATGGCATCGAAGTCGACCATCTCAAGTTCTATTAAGTCTACTATGGTCTGGCGATCAGCAACCTCTACCGTACACCCTCGGTAAACTCTTTTAGCTGTAATCGAGTCACCGACAGGTGTAAGCACTGAAAAGGGCTGCTGAAGCAATTCTGGTTCGATACCCAACTTCCGGGCCACAAATGGTGTAATATATGACAAGGTAGACCCTGGATCAATCAATACATAAACAGGGCATGAGCAGATAATCAATATACCTGTGACCACGTCGGGAGGTGCCTCTGAATCCTGCCTCCCTGGTAAAGCATAGGTACGGCTGGGGCCTGCACCTGAGCCAGAGGCTCCTGATCTACCTTGGCCCCTATTTGTTGAACCTGAGGGTCTGCGCCCTGCTGAGGCTGCTGGAGCTCGTGGTCCCGCTGATGCTCTATCCAGACTATCCCGGCTACCTTGTCCTCTGGCCGAACAATCTCTCATTAAATGCCCTTCCTGTCCGCAGTGATAGCACCCTGAGAAGCCTTGCCTGTAGGCTCCAGAATGGGGTTGGTGGCATATAGGACAAGGGGTAGGTGCAAATCTACTATGTTCTGCCCTCCGCTGCTGAGGTGATGCTACTGTCCGTAAACTGCTACCGGACTCTGACTGACTTCGGCGAACAAATCTGCCTCTCTGCTGCTGTACCAGAGGTAAATATCTGTGTGGCCTATCTGAAAACCGTGGTCTCGGCCCCCTAGGGATTTCCCCCTGAATCTCAGCGGGTCTGTTTCTACGGCACTGCTCTGAAGTCGCCTGCCTGTCACCCCGCTGCCGCTGTCTCAGGCCCTCAATTGTCTGTTCGAAGGCCTGCACCCTGGATATGTCCATGTCCTCTCTCAAAGTAGTCGTCATGCACGTCTCTATGTAATCTGAATTTAGGCCCATAATAAAGCGGTGGACTCTGGACGACATAGTGTCCACAAATGCTAGAGCATAGCGGGCTAAGGAGTCGAACTGTAAAGAATACTCACGGACGCTCCTGGCCCCCTGCTGTAAGTGTAAGAACTGGTCCATCCGAGCCTGTCTGACCTCCCGGGGTAAGTAGTGGTCCAGGAAGGCCTCTGAGAAGCTGGACCAAGTAGGAGGGGTTGCATCTCTTCCCCGAGATCTCTCCCAACTTTCGTACCACAAAACAGCAATATCCCTTAACCGGAACACTGCTAACTCAACTGATTCTGCTGGGGTTACGTGCATGACTCTAAAGATTCTCTGCATCTGGTCCAGAAAGTCTTGAGGGTCCTCCGATGAATCTGACCCTGTAAACTGAGGGGGTCCCAATGCCAAGAATTCTCTAACCCTGAAACTACCTGGCCCACCTAGAGATTCTGCTGCTGCAGGTGGTACTGGATGACGCTGAGTAGCTAGCATCTGGGTCAACATAACCACCGCACTACGTAGCTCCTGATCAAATGAGTGGGTGCAGGAGTTGTGGGAGGCGGTGCTGCCTTAAATGGTGTCTGGCGAGGCAGAGACTGCTGGGAGGGTCGAGATGACACCTCCGTATTGCTCTCAGACCGGGATGAATCTGGCTGTAAGTGAGGCATCCTGCTGGTGCCTTCGCCCGCCGCTGTATCCAATCTCCTGCCTGTAGCTGGGTGCCACTGGTCTGCCATAGTATCTGTAAACAAAGAGGGTGGTAAGTTTCAAAAGAACCAACCCTATACTGTACTATGCTATGGCACGACTGAGTATGAAAGAAGGGTAACTATCCTATTATTCCTCGCAGCCTCCTGCCTATAGTATGTGGTGCACAACACATCCATAGACAAGACTCTACTTAGCATGGCTTGCAGACTCCCTGGGACACGAACTGCTCTGATACCAAGTTTGTCACACCCCACCTTGGGGGGTATGATGGGCACCTGGTGCCTGCTAGACTCTGGCTCTATTTCAAGAAACGAACCGGCTATATAGCGGCTGTAAATACAGCCCCCCGGCCGATTAGGCCTATAGCCACCTGTACTGTATCATCAGCTAACCAGAATCATCTCATATAGGGAAACCTATGCGGGCCGACAAGGCCACCGTGCTGTCTAGTTATCTTTAACACTATATAATAGAATACTAAACGATTACGTGACCGGCAAGGTCACCACTACCATCAGACTATGGCCCCACACGACCAACATAATCAATAAAGCTAAGCAACTAAACCAAACGCACGGCCTCACACGACCGACACAACTAACCACAGGGAAATATATACAGACTGCAAGCCTCTAGGAATACTGATAAGATGGTCGGGACAGGGCCCCGACCTACCCGTACTATACGACAAAAGAAAATGAAATACACCTCTGAATATCAAGCTCCGGATGACAGGAGTTGATGACTCTGCGCTGGCTAGGATCACGAGGAATCGACTCCTCGTCTGTGAGTACCTGCAGGCAAGCAATGCAGCGCCCCACGGGCGTCAGTACCACAGGTACTGAGCATGTAAAGCAAACTGAAATATATAACTGAAATGGGTAACAACAATAACATGACATATAAACAGGAAGTAGCTGAATCTATCTGGCTGAGGATAACTGGGGAGAGTTTACATATTCTGTAACTAACTGACGACGTGTCGTCCTACTGTTTATCAGTATCTAATAGCACATATAGATATACATATAGATACACACAATACCTGACCGACCCCCATAAGCCGGAAGGTGCCAATCAACAGAACAATCTATATACCCCTACCCGGGTCTAAACCAACCAAAAATAAGTCACTCCACTCATCCGATAACTGTGAGCTCCTCCTACCGGCCCCCTTGGGTACGTAGCTCAGGCCTTGGCCTCTGACAATAAACTGTGTCTGAGTCCGAAGATTCCTGCCTCTGGGCGCAAGCGCTCACGGGGTAATCTGCTGCTGTATCTGTAACTGAAACTGCCCCTGAGTGCAACCACGCAACAGGGTAATTTTATAAAAATCTGTATCTGAAACTGCCCCCGACCACAAGCGCACACAGAGTAATCTGCCCCTGTAAACAGGGTAATCTGGCTCTGCGCAGAGCGAACTGAACTGCTCCTGCAAGCAGGGTAATCTGGACCGTATTATTATGGTGGTCGGCCATCATCATCCTCTAGGCGGACGGCATCGCCCAGCTGGTGGCGGTATCTGAATCTGGTATCGACACAGCTATAACCCAGGGGCGGTGGGGATGCTAAAGGGTGCCCACATGCCACAACAAGTCTCAACATGCAAAACACATACACAGCAAGCATGCTCAAATGAAAAATACTAATCATATTCTCTTCTTTTATTTCAAGGCCAGTCTGTACCAAACAACTGATGCTATATTCTGTTTTACACTGTTTCTGATTACTGGGCTAACTGCTACCCGACCTTTATCTATTTATCTAATTATTGTTATCCGTGATCTGAAGCTATATCAATTTCTAGAGTCATATATGTTTCTAGAGCTATATCGGTATCTGGAGCTACTTCTATATCTGATTACTGATCTGATTATATCTGGATATAGCTCAATAACATAGAACATGCCATCTATAACTGGATATAGCTCAATAATATAAAATGTGTCATCTATTACCGGATACAGTCTCAACAAATGTAATACATACTATCTGAAATCATCTGACTATCCATTATTCTGATTATCGCATGATACGTAATGATATACTAGCATGCTTGCTGGAAATTATACTAAAATCGTTCCTGTACGCTGGGTGTCTATTAATAGCCTTTATTCTATTTATTTTCTAGACTGTACTTCCTGGCTTGCCGAAAGAATAACTTTACATACCTGGTTTCTGAGTACCCGGCTGACTGATGTGATTTCCGTCGGTACTTCTACTGTTTCTCCCAACTACATTCATATACATATCAATTAGAACTAAATACATTAATATCCGGGAGAAATTATCATTTTTGATATATATTTATCCTAAACTTTGACCTTTCGAAAAAGGGTCGAAAACTCGTTATTTCTCGATAGTCCAGAAGAGATAAATGCTCACTGCAACGCTAGGAACACATTGGTACTAATTTAAAGCAATTCTATTTACTTTACCTCGGTAGCACGATGTTTCGCCGGCCAAATTTCACGAAACCAACTCCGTAGGATTGCTCTCTGCAGCTTTATACCTCGGTATCTAAGCCGGAACGGAGTTTAGACCGCGTTTCGTAGCGTAATCGGAAGGAAATTGTATATAATTGTCGTGGGTTTGCCTTTCATGGCTATACCCTCTGTTTTTTGGTGGTTTTATTGATAAAAATGGAGAAAAATCGACTTTTTAAATCTCTTAACCAACATGCCATTAGACTATTTATTCATTTAAAATTTACGGGGTGTAACATTAATCGCCTCAGAATTCAGGGTAATTCTACTTTTTATCTTAATTCACATTGTTCAACTGTTCGTTTATTATTTATTTCTTGCAAATTAATTCATTATAATTTCATTATCTGATTATTTCAATTCATGTGTCCTTAAATTATGTATATAAATTCAAATATACTGTTTTAAGAGTAAACATTAGCATCATCCATTTTCATCAAGCAAACTCCACTAATCTGGAGTCCTTTTTTTTTTTTTCTTCTCTTACTTAGATGTGGTTCTTTTCAGTAATATGGCGTGTGATCTCTAAAAAGCTTTTTTTAGGTTTTTTTCTTAATTTTATTTTAGCATCTACTTTTTAATAAAATTATATTAGGAGAAGAGCAAATAAAAACATACTCCCTATATTTGAATTTGTTCGTTTTACTTTTCTTTTTAGTTCATTTAAAAAAGAATGTGTTTTTCTTTTTTAGCAATTTTTTAATTTCAACTTTTCACATGGCATGTCTAAAACTATAAGATTAAAGGACATTTTAGTGCATTTTACATATTTTTAATTTAAAAGCATAAGATTCAAAAATCTTCTTTATTTTCTTAAATTTCGTAACAAGCCAAAATCAATCAATCAAATTAAAATGGAGGGAGTAAAAGAAAATAAATTTAGTAAAAAATCCTATTCAAAGTGACCACATTAGTTATTTTTCCTAAATAATAATGAATAAAAATAAATAGGATATTTATTGCCTGATTGACTTAATAATGGAAAGCAAAAAAAAAACTCTTTTTAGTAATATGGCGCGTGATCTCCGAAAAGCTTTTAACTTTTCATTTTTATATTTTTTTTTTAAAAAAAAAAAACCTATTATTCTAAGAGAAGACAAAAGAAAATGAATTTGGTAAGAAATCCAATTCAAGGTAACCAGAATAATTGTATTTCCTAAACAAGAAGGGATAAAATATTTATTGCCCGATTTACTTAATAATGGGGGGTTATTCTCTAATATATATGTATTCCTTCCCCCCCCCCCCCCCCCCGTAACTCTTGACCATTAGTTGAGAAATATTTTTGTATTTGTATATACCTAGAAAAGGCCTTTCACCCTTCAATTATAATGAGTTTGCAAAAATTAGCTGTAAAGGTAACTTCTTCCATTCCAGTAATAGACTTCAAAGCGCTAACAATGGATGACAACAAGGTTTCTGAACTTGAGAAGTTGCAATCTGCTTGCAGAGATTGGGGTATCTTTCATGTAAGTTTCCAAATAGCGGATTAGCTGTTATATATCTATAATATTATTTCACATTTGAATCTTATAATTTTAGTTGTTATAGACAAAAAAAAAAAAAAAAAGATGCATAGAATCTTTGTTTTTTATAAGAAAATGTCAGAATTATTTAAATTTTAAATCTAAAAAATATGCATATTTCACTAACTAAAAATTAGCAAAATTTAATACAATTTCAATAAATTCATAACTAAATGTATAAAGATTTAATTTTTAAGGCACACATTTTAAATCTACTTGAAAAATAAATTCTTCCATGGTTGATGGAAGAATTTCAATGTCAGATGCTAAGTTTCATCACACTTTGTATAGAAAAAAATTGTTTAATGATAGAAATATATATTCATATATTTTGCTTTGTCATAAACAGTGTATTGAAGTATCAAAATATTTTATCAAAATTTCTAGATTACCGAAAAAAAAAAAAGAAGATAGTTCTTGTAGAAGGATAATTTTATAAAAAGAATCACTCTTATAGAGATGGTTATAGATAGTATAGGCAAAAAATTGTTATAGAAAAAATAAAATATAACATAAAAGAACAATTCAAGAAAAACTTGACTTTTATAGCGAGGTATTACTACTTAAAAAGGATGTCGCTATATAGTGATACGAGTGAATGTTGATTGTGAATATAATGACATTTTAGATGTCAACATGTTTGTTATTTAATGCAAGATCTATTAAGGTGTTTGATTTGTGTGCATACATAATTTGTTTGCATTATAATGTGATTAGAAATTGTGTTTTGTACAGTTGACAAATCATGGAGTATGTTCTTCATTGATGAAGAAACTAGATGGGGCAATTGAGAATTTTTATGGACTTCCCGTAGACGAGAAAATGAAGTTCGCACCACAACCCGGAAACAGCCAAGGGTACGGGCAAGTAGTTGTCAATTCAGACTACGTGGAGCGATTTTACATGATTACGTATCCGTTATACACAAGACAGACACATCTTTTTCAGAAACTTCCTGCTTCACTAAGGTGCATATATATGAAAATCTGTAAATGATTTAATTAAAATACAGATCTAATTAACACTATTTGTATTTATTATAGAGAAAGTCTCGAGGCTTATATGGAAGAATTGGAGAAACTTGGTATAGCACTTCTAGGGTGTCTAGCAGAAACTTTAAAAATTGATAGGGAGGTAATGCTAAAAATGTACGAGAAGGGAATGCAATCAGTGAGGATGAACTATTATCCGCCGTACCCTAAACCGGAGTTGGTAACGGGGCTGACCGCTCACTCAGACGGCAGCGCAATCACCATACTTCATCAAGTTGACGGAGTGGATGGATTGCAAGTCAAACAGGATGGTGTCTGGATCCCCGTGCAGTTCCTTCCTAGTGCCTTTGTTGTGAACATTGGAGATATTGTCGAGGTTAATTTTGACACGATTTTTGGTACAATACTAGAATTTTTTTGGTTATTCTTCTTATATTTTTGATTAAACGTGCAGATTTGGAGCAATGGTGTTTATAAAAGCGCAGAGCACAGAGTAACAGTGAATGAAAATAAGAGGAGGATTTCCATAGGGGTGTTTTTCAACCAAAAACTAGAAGCGGAAATAGGACCAGCTGATTCCTTAATAAACTCTGAAAATCCGGCACTATTTACAACTGTGACGTCGGACAAGTACCTCAAAGAGTTCTTCTCCAGGAAATTAGCAGTCAATACTTATTTGGAGCACATGAGGATTAACAAATCCTAATTCTGCAATTAATTTTAGATTTGCATTGTAGCTAATCATGTGAGGCATGTCTTCACGGATAACCTCACCGGACCGGAATCATTTCAATAGATATTATGTCCCTTTTATTATTGATATTTTTAATGCTCTATTTTTTTATATTATATATATTTATTTTATATTTTTGAATATTTTTATTTATGTTCATTAACATTATAAGTAGAATAATCTTTTTATAAATTTATTATAAAATCTAATCCTATTTTTTATGATTTTTATTTTAATGTTACATGTATTAAGTATGTATATATGTATGTGTCTGTGGTTAAGTTTCACTTCTCTGTTATTATCTAATGTTTTATATAGATTAAACTAGTTTTACTTGTCATTAATGGATTATTTTTTAAATTAAAATTTCTTTACAGTATAAATAGATAATATTTTAGGAATTTGTTATAAAATATATCTACATTTTTATTAACTATACATTAAAATATATTTATAAAGTTATTATTAATTATTATTTTTACTTGAATAAATAAAATATTAGAGTTTAATTATTATTTTAAAAATTAATTTTTTTATTCTACTCATATATTTTGTCATAAAACATCATATAGTGTATATAGTCAATTAGCATTTCATTCAACTTTTTTTAGTATTTCTCATTTTTTTTCTTTTTTCTTTTTTCATCTCGAATAACATTTATTATTTCTGTAGAAAATTTGTTACATCGATTAAGAAAATGAGAAATATCATGCTTTAATAGAAATATAAAATAGACAAAGATTGATGATGTGAGGATAAAATGGACATTTAAAAAAGTCAATTAAAATAAAAAAAGGGAAATATTCAAAATTGAAGAAGGAGTTTGAGTTATAAAATAAAATTGAGGGATGTAAATGAATTTCATCTAATTTCGTAATAAATGATAAAATAATGGAAATATTTTTTACTCTGTTGATGAATTGAACTTATACTATAAAAAATTGAAATCTATCTGTTGGGTCAAAATGATAAGTAGAGTATTGTTTTCACGAGGATTTATTATTAACTATTTGCAAAATCATATTATTACGACTTATCTATTCAATCAATTTTTAAAGAACTGATTATAATTAACTAAAATTACTACGACACTGCAGGATAAACAAGTAAAGAAGAGGTTTTAAGGTTATGGTTATGTGATATTAGAGTATATGTGCATTTTAATAAAAAATTATAAAGTGTATTATATTTTGGTATATTAGTGGTCATGAAGTGGAGAAAATTGTCATTATTTTTGTATAACGCCATAATCTCCAACTAGTTATCTATTATACCTCAAATGGCTATCCACATTCTTGACATTTATTTGTGGAAGAAATCCTACACCTATATAAAGGATGTTTTTTTTCTTATGTTGAAACATGTAATGAGAAGAAAAATAGATGAGAAGTGGATGAGAAATGTTTATATATTGAGGTTAGTATAGTGAAAGAGAGAGTTGAGAAAAAGAAAATATTCTAAGTCTTCAACTAGTCACTATACAAAAAAGAGAATAATTTTATGTTGAATGAAGGTGTTCTTTTGGTGGAGTTTTGGACTCTTCAACTAATCCGGAGTTGTTCAAGTCATACGACGTTGTTGGGTTGTTTTATCATGGAGAGGACAAGTCAAGAGAATTACTGTTGGATCGATGAAGACACCGCAGTGCACTTGAATCTCCTTAAAGAGCGCGAGATATCGCGCCCCAGCCTTGATATTTATTTATTTATTTTGTGTATTTTATTTTTCAACTGTAATTTGTGGTATATTTACCAACAATTTAGTGGAGATTCTTGTTGTTACAATTTGAAAAATTATGGATATCAAGATTGAGATCTCAACATCATTCAGCTTCAATGTCACTAGATCTCTTTAAGAGATGGACGGATAAAGTATATTCTACTTGCTCAATTCAAGCGGAGGCAAGTTAAAAAAGTTTGTACCTAATATTTTCATGAATAAAGTGATACTACTTTTCATGAAGTTTTATTTTCATTAAATTCTCAAAATAGTGGGTGTTGATGGAATGAGAAAAATAATTCATCATGAAAAATATGATTTTTGAGAAGCTTTAAAAAAAGTTTAGTGTTGGAATAAATCACATGTTATTGTGTAATTTGATGATGTTGGTTCTAACATGGGTATGTTGGCTCTAGCATTGGTGTCATAAAAAAAAATATAAAAAACATATTGAGTAGCCATTTTGAGATGAAATATTTGGGTGAGATAAATCTCATTCTTGGAATGAAAATTTTCAAAAAGAAAAATGTGTGAAGGAATTTTTTCTTGATAAGTCACATTTTGTTGAAAAGTTTGTGAAGTACAACTTTGTTGATTGTACACATATTGCAACTCATTTTGATTCAAATATGTGAGAATGATGTAAAAAAAAAAAAGGAGTATACTTGAGTATGAGATATGTGACTGATTGCACTTGACCTGATATTGTGTAAGAAGTACTTAGCAGGTATTAGCAAGTCAGATATGTTTACTTGGTATGAAAGCTTATTACTTGTTTTATAAAAATATCTATCTTACTGTACTCAAAGACTTTTTTTATGCAAGCGAGAAAAACTTGATGTTACTTGTTGGAAATAAATACTATTTCTAACTCTATCATTGAGGTTGAGTTTATTGCTCCAACTTCAACTAGTGAGGAAGAGAATTGGTTGAGAAATTTATTATTTTAAATATCTTATTTAACAAATCAATTACTTCTATTTTAGTTCATTGTGATAACACCAATTTTATTGGTTGAGTACAAAATCGTTAATTACCACGGTAAATTCAGACCCATAAAGAGAAAGTATTTTATTATGAGATCGTATTTGACAAGTGGTACCATAAACATTGATGTATCAAATCTTGTGATAATCTTGCAGATGAACTAACCACAACCTTGGCAAGATAGAAAGTCTGAAGCATATCGAGGGGGATGGATTGACGCCTAAAATTTCTAAGTCATATATGAGGAAACCCACTTGGGGACTAGAGATCCTATAACCAAATTCAATGAAAAAAATGAATCATATGATGACTTGTTGTGAGATGCACTATTATTTTATTTAATTCCCTCTCTATGATGTGAGTGCATTTTTCCTATAATGATTTGTGGAGGTTGAGTTTTAAAAACTCTTAATAAAAGTCTGTACCTCGTATGAGTGGGGTGTCAAAATTACATGAGTACCCTTGACAGATTTCATCAATGAAAGTGTGGATGTAGGCCGCTTCCTATGAGAATTGGGCTTGTTCTATAAAATGCTCATGAAAATCGAGATAGCACAAGGCCGTAATATGCTGGCTATTAAAGTTTGTTTCAACACCTTGATTATTATATATAAGTAGTGATACTTTATTTTCCCTAAGCAATCATAATTCAAGTATGAGATCACTATTGACTCTGGAGTAAAGATTACTGTTTTACTAAGTGGAGGTTCAATGTAGAGCACACTTTTATTATGCATAATAATCTCCCTTCAACTTAATTGGTGAATACTCTTATTTTAATATTAAAATGAGTGAGGAAATGTTGGAGTGTATGTGCATTTTAATATTAAAATTATAATATTAAAGTGCATTATATCTTAACATATTAGTGGCCATAAAGTGGAGAAAATGGTCATTATTTTTGTGTAACTTATGTAACCTCTAATTCCATAATCTCTAACTAATTATCCATTACACCTCAAATAACTATCCACATTCTTGACATTTATTTGTGGAAGAAATCTTACACATATATAAAGGATGTTTCTTTCTTATGCTGATACATGTAATGAAAAGAAAAATAGATGAGCAGTGGATGAGAAGTATTTATATATTGAGATTAGTGTAATGAAAGAGGAAGTTGAGACAAAGAAAATATTCTAAGTCTTCAACTAGTTCACTATACAAAAAGAGAATAATTTTATGTTGAAGGAAGGGTGTTCTTTTGGTGGAGCCTTAGACTCTTCAACTAATCCGAAGTTGTTTGAGCCATACGACGTTGTTGGATTGTTATATCCTGGAGGGGCAAGTCAAGAGTATTACAACTGGATCGATGAAGATTATACCGCAGTGGGCTTGAATCTCCTTAAAGAGCGCGGATCTCCGCGCCTCAGCCTTGAACACTGCTAAAAATTTGTCAAAAGATGAGGGCCATTTCCGACGGACAACATCGATTTTTTGGTCAAAAATAACGAAAAACTGACGGACAAAGGGTCGTCGGAATATTTCGCGTTGGAAACAAAAAATTGATGGAAAGGGTCGGTTAAAACCGAGGGAATTTTAAAAAATAAAAAATTAATAAAAAATATTTTAAAAAATCGAGAGACGCGGTAGGTTTGTCCATCAGTTTTTCACAAATATATATATATATATATATATATATATATATATATATATATAATGTAGCTACTAGGTATTTACTACGGTATATATTAGACAATTCTACCACTCGACTATACACGCTATTTGATGATATCTTTCCTTCATTTTTATTTATACTCTTCAACTGCAATTTTGCACTTCAAAAACGACCCAATCTCTCGGTTTTTATTAAAAATAATAAAAAAATTGAGGGAGTCCCTAGGTTTTTTTTTTAAAAAAAAAGTTCACGAATTTTTACGTGAAAAAAATCAATGGACAACCTACTCTGTCCATCGATTTTTTTAAAAAATAATTTAAAAAATAAAAATAAAAAAAACCGACGAACTGAATCGATTTTTCCTCGGTTTTTCAGACTGAATCTGTCTATTGATTTTTGTTCCCTCGGTTTTGACAATATTTTTAGTAGTGAAATTTTTTTTATGTGTTTTATTTTTCTACTGTAATTTGTGGTATATTCACCAACACCTAACTATCATGTTGAGTTATTTACAAGAACTGACTAAATAATAAATAATAATAAATATAAAAAATAAATAAATAAAATAATAATAATAATAATAATAATAATAATAATAATAATAATAATAATAATAATAATAATAATATACTATATAAGTGGGAAGGCAAAAAGTGAAAAGTCAAAATACTAAAATAACCTCCAAATAGTGAGAGACTAATATACCCTTCAAATAATAAATAGGTTTACCCCTTCATCATCATCTAAATAATTCATTTTGAAATATTTAATGCTCTAATAATAGTTATTTTTATGCAATTTTAGCTTTTAGTATATATAATATTATAGGAATAGTTTTAGATTGAAGGGTAAAATAGTCATTCAATATTTCATGAACACTTACTTATACATCATATATCTTTAATTTACTTTCATGGTAATCTAACTTTTCACTTTTTGGCTTTCTACTTATATAATAATATGATTATACTAAAAGTGGGAAGCGCTTAAGTTTAAAGTTAAAAGACCAAAATATCCATAAAAATTGAACGACCATATTACCCTTTACTTCAAACTTATTCATCTACTAAAATGTAATTCATATTTTAAAAAATAATAAAGTGATAGTACATAATAAATGTAAAAGATCAATAATATGAAGATAATTCATATTTCTAAAATTAATGTCACTTATTATAATCAATTAAATTTAGAATTACTTTAATCTTTCCTATCTATTACAAATGTCGTTAATATCAATCTTTAATATGTCTATTCAATATTTAGTTCCTTCTCTTTCAACTTCCTGGTGGAAAGTATATTAATATTCATTACTTAAAAAAAAAGTTCAATGACATATTTTTGAGTTCAAAGTGTGTCCCTATTGGTGATGGTTAGCCTTCTCTTTCGTTATTTTAATATGTGACATTTTATTTAGATGATGCAATGGAGGTCTATTGACGTTGTGATGTAATCAAGTCATTGATCCCGAGCCCGTGAAATCTTCTAAGCTATATTTTAATTACTTTTTCTATTTAATTATTTCTCTGTTGTCTTCAATTTGCTAAACAATGTTTATTTTGCCCTGCTACACCATATTTATTTTGTCGCGACTAAAGCGATCACTTTTATCAGAAAATATTTGTTCCATGATTAATATATTTTTATTAACTTATTATGTTCTCTAATTTATATTTTAATGTATCCACGTCGAGGGCACAAAGACAGAAATGCATGTTGGAAAAGAGTCAGCATATGGAAGAAAGTCAATTGAATGAATGGCGGCGATGCCAAAAATTAAAACTTTGAGATTTACAAACCGTATATTATTTATTTTTTGAGGAATTTAGTAAGGTTGACAACTTTTCATTTGTTTATTTTATAAATCTGATTTGCGTTTATTCTATTCAAGCACATATGTATATTGTTTTGTTTTTGCTAAGTCAATGAACAACTCTATTTTTGGTCTTCAAATTAAAAAAAATTAAATTGTCAACTCGAACAAAAATTTAATAGTCATAATATTTATGTGATTTAACAAAATTTTATACTTGTATTTGATATGAAATACACGCGCAACACGAGTAACCAAATACTAGTGATACATTAAAAGAGTCGTACCTAAAGTGTGATTACTTAAAAAAAAATCAAAAATAAATAAAACTAACCAACTATATAATATTTTCATATATCAAACACCAATAGTAAATCACAAGAATACCTTTGACGATTCCTCTATTTTCCATGTTCCTACGGTAGGGGCGGAGTCAAAAGTGCCGGTTATATATCTTGTGGAACCTAATAATTTTAATTTTAATTTTATATTTATCTTAAAAATTCATTAAATATTCAAAAATTATTAAATTTAAAACTATGTAACTTGAAAGTATTAGTGTTCAGAAAATTTAAGGTTCAAATATTTATTTTGCCTCTGCGACTGTTATCTTTTAAGATAATTGGTCTCATGTTCAGTTTTATTCCTTCCAATTCTTTTAGCAATGTTGTAAGAAGATCCATATCTTCTTAAGCTTCTTTAAGCCTGAAATGTAATTTGAACTTCGTATTGCTTTGTAAAGGCCATGTATCAGTATCATCTGGGGGGCCTTCTCAATCGGGACACCAAAGTGCTTGGTCCATTTCTCTGTGGCAAATAATGCCATTCACCATTTTCTATAAAAGACAATAAATCATTATCAGTATTGAGATGAAAATAAGTATCCTATCATGTATAATCAGTTCATATTTTAATACTTTTCATCGTAATATTAATTATAGAAATTTATATTTAATGTTGTATTTTTACATTGAAGATGGAATTTGGAGCAAAAAGGGTAGAAATTTTTTAAAATTGCAAAAGGAATTAAACAGAGGAGTGATGATTAAGAGATTATGACATCATACCATGGGCTAAATCAGTGTGTAAAAGAAGTAACAAAGGAAGAAGTGAAGAAAAACATACAAGCGTACGAGGAATTTTGACTGCGGCTTCTGATTTTCACCTATTGCGCCATATTTCCGATGCAAAGGTGGCGCAAGTCCGGAAGTTCTCCTATTTCGAGTAAAAGCTCACGCTTTTGGATACTCTATAAATACACTTTAAGCACAAATTTTTTATAAAACTTTTGACTTGAATAAAGTTTGACGCAGTCGTGAAGGTCGAAGTTTATTAGGTTTTATATTTTCTTTTTCATACTATTAATTTTTATATTTCTTTGGATAATTTGTTATTTTCTTCTATTTCTTTGTGGAGCTAAACTTCACGTTCTAAGATTGTGGTAAACCATGAATATTTACGTTTCACGATTAATTCTATCTTAGTATGAATTATCTATTTAGATGATTTCTTTAATTTTGTGCATAATTGGTGGATTGTTTGGCCAACAGTACTTGGGTTCTATTCGTTGCACCCTATTCTGAACTAGCCAAAGTGGCTCACAACTTATGTTTATGTTTCTCTGATATTGAAGATGCTTAAACTCACCATCTAATTTTAAGAAAACCTACGTTTTGAAATGTAAACTCTAAAAGTCTGTACAAACAGTGAGATTCTAGGAATTTTTTTTACTTATTTTAAGAGGAAGGTATTAGATATCCCTTAAAATCTTTCCTATGATAATTCCTCAAACTTAGTCTAAATAAACTAGAGGGAGATTATATATTTTACTTGTTTTAAAGAAAAGTTCAAAAAGAATAAATTTTAATAAAGTAAGATAAAATAAGTGACAAAATTATCTCATTGAAATAAAGGTGTATATATATACTATATGAGAAGTTAGATAGTATATAAAAGTAGCATGTGCATATAAGAAATGGTATATCAGTGTATATAAAGTGGCATACAAAGAAATATGTATATATGTGGGTGAAAATATGTATGTGATATACGACATATGTAGCATATAAAGGTATATGTAAAGAAGTATATGAGGTGTACTATCACGATCTAAAAATACCACCTACCCACACCCTGTATGTAAATTAATCACACTACTAAGTTCATCTTAACAATTTTAAAGGTGGAAGTAAGAAAAAAGTCGATAGTAAAATTAAAAGCAAGCTTTTATGGTATAGAAGGTGTTGAAAGTACAATGAAACATCACCTGGTATTTGGCGTCACAAGTATAAGAGATTTTAAAGTAGGACTACAATTTCATTAATGAAATGGAAAATATGTTCTCTTCTCTCTCATCCCCAATTCTAAACTAGTCCCCGTAATGTCTTCTCCCCCTCCCCCGCTAGCCACCGCTTCATTGGTCCTAGTGGTGGAAAAGAACCCTCTCTCGACCTCTCAATCCCTTCCCTACATAGAACTCAAAAGAGGTGGTGAATATACATACACACATATATATATATATATATGTAACTCTTAGTTCTTTTTTGATTACTTATCTCTTAATCTAGAACATCAGGCTCTTTTGTCTCTAAATATATGATTGATATATGTAAAGATATTCCAAGAAATCATAGATCTAAACTAAATTCTAGGCTAGACCGTCGGATCTTCCGACTGGCACGTGTTGTTTATGTTATTCTGTTCTCTTGGTGATTGTTTTGGAATGGTTGTTTGTGTCTACTCCTTCTCCTCTTTGATTTTCATCTAATTATTGGAGGAAAAGATACTCCTCTTCTAGTAGCAAGACAAGACTATCCATACTCATCGCCTTCCAACTCAAAGCATCTGCCATCACATTTATCTTTCCCCAATGGTAAAATATCATAATTCTTGAGCAAATATAACCACCTTTTCTGTCTCAAGCTCAGGTCCTTCTAGTTGTCTCTAATTATTTTTATGTCTAAACTAATATTTACTTCTTCCATATCTTTCATGTCAAAATTAAAATACAAAACACTGTAGATCCCATGTATTACGTCATGACTAGAACAAAAAATAAGCATGTCATCCACATAAAGATATATAATTACAGGATGATCATCAATAATTTTTGTATAAACACATTTATCTACTTCAATAGAAGTAAAATCATTACTTAACGAAACTAGATCAAATATCACATTTTTTTACTTGAGAGCTTGTTTTAGATTTATATTTTATGGTTTCTTTCCAATGAGGTGCATGAGGAGAAGAAACTACTTCAGAAAAAAGTTAAAGGATCATTGTCAATAATAAAGTATAAAATTTATTATCAAAATTTTTCTATCCTTGACTATTTACTTCTCCTTAATCTTCACTTTCAGAAATATTTTGAAAAATAGGAAGAGTAGAAGTACTTTCTTTTGAAAATGCAGAAGCATGAGAAATATTATTATACTTAAAAGGAAAAAATATTTTCAAAAATTTTTTAGCATTTTTTATTTCAAAGATATTGTGCTATTCAATCACATCATTATTGATTACAAGAAATTTATATGCAGTACTATAGCATAGTCAATAAACATACAATTAGAAATTTTGAACCCTATTTTTCTTTTCTCAAGGTCAGGTAGAATAACTTTAACAAAACACCCCCATACTTTCAGATATTTTAAATTAGGCGAGGATAAATTTTGCACAATTCATAAGAGAATATTTCAATTTTCTTGTAAGGATTCTATTTTGTAAATGATAAATAGTCAGAATAACTTCAACTCAAAGATTATCTAGTGCACTAAACTAACAGGCAAACAATTCATCATCTTTTTATAAGTCCTATTTTTTTAAGCTACTCCATTCGATTTAGGTGAGTATGAAGGAGTAACTTCATGAATAATTTCTTTCTTTCCATAAGAATCATTAAGCAAAATATATTCGTCATCTCTCTCAGATGTTACTTTTTTTATCTTCTTATTTAATTGATTTCTACTTTTGATTTATATAATAAAAATATTTTTAAAGTTTCATTTTTATTTCTCAACAAATATATTTTGCATATGTAGAAAAGTGATCGATAAATGTGACATAGTATTTTTTACCATCTCTGGTCATAGTTCATTCCAAGTCTTTCAGTAGTATGAACTATATCTAAAAAACATATTTTCTAAAAATAAAAGTATGTAATTTCTTAAATTGCGTTAGTTTCATCATAAATTTCACATTTATCAATACTTGAAAAATTAACATTAGTAACAAGACCTTCAGAATATATTTTCTTACTGTACGATAAATGATATGACCAAATCCAGGATGCTATAAATCAAAGAATCAATCAAATAAGCAGAAGTACTATTATTTTCATTCATATAACAAGAGAAACATTGAATACAAATAAACTATGGTTACAATATATTCTTTGCCCACAAAAATATTATGTTAAAATAACCTTATTAGACAAATAAAATCTTTACTCCAACTTTTCCTAATAAACCTACAGAGACCAAATTGGCTTGGATATTAGGAACATGCAACATTTCAGTTAAGATCAAAGTTTTTCTAGACGTGAGTTTGAGAAAAAAAATTCTTTTTCAAGAACTTGAGTGGTTCTTGAATCACCAAGATATACAGATTTTTCTAATCTATTGACTTGGTCGTAAGACACAAAATTATTTTTATTGGCACATATGTTCCTAGTAATATCACAGTTTATCATTCAGTGGCTCACATAGGCCACAATGTTCACATGAAAAGTGACTTCAATCATCGTATCATATACTTCATTCAAAATTAATTTTCGGCTTAGCAGAATTGTCAATTTTTTCAAGTGTTTTCATAAAGGTTTTATTAAAGATTCCAGGCTTAATCATGTTTTAATTTTTATTAAAATGAGTAGAGATTATAGCATACTTACATATCTTATCAACATAATCCAAAGATTAAGTAGTTTGGCAAAGACAATTTAGTTGAAAATAGTAGAACCATCAATACCCTCAATCCGATTAATTCTTAACAAATTAGTATTCGCAATTTGTGAGGATCGTTCTAGCTATATACGAAATCCTTGATTAATAACAACAAAGCAACGAGTGTATGTCCACCCAATCACATCATTAATCTTATGTACTGCACTTTTGGATGCATCATAAAGTATCAAAATCATGAAAAATTAAATTATGACTTCCTTTGGCGAAAATAAAGTTGAGATTTTCGTGATTCATGACAACAAAATAAAAGAAATATATTTAAGATTATTGAAAAATTGTTATACAATCACAAAAACAATAAAAACTTCTTAAGAGTTTGTGGCCCGTATGACAGTATCCTTAAGAATTAATATTTCACCGATAAAAATATATCTTTCAAGATTCAATGAATTCTTTAAATATAAATTAAAAATAGAAATAATAAAAACTTAAATAATACAAAATTGAGAAAAATAAAATGAGAAGAAGAAGAACTTGTCACTCTGCATCATTGACTTCAACATAAGAATTTGCGAAAAATATACATAGGAAAAGAAGGATGGTTGAAATCTGCTAGCATCCCAAAAAAGAAAAAACTAAAAAGTAGTAGTAATGGCTATAAAGGCAATTTATTATTTTCTATTTCAAAATAAATGATATTTTAATTTTTTAATTTTATTTTAAAATAAATGATATTTTACATAATCAAGAAGATACTAATAATATTTTTCCAGTTTTATCTTTATTTTAAATAGAGAAAATTTTACATAATCAAAATATACTGAAAAATTACATTTTTTTCAAAGTATTTAATAAGAATGAGTAGGTAAAAATACATTTTTCTTTCGCTTAACACATATGAATCCCTTTAAAGTTATCTGAATTTTTTATTTTAGTATTTCAACACAAACTTATTCCAGACACTTATTATAAATATTTAATATGTCTATTAAGCACCTCCAGAATAAAGCCACAAAAAGTCAAAGTGCCAAGTAACGAATAAAATTAAAACACATGACTTTGAATCCTCATATTATATATAAAAAAATTAATTAAAAAAGAAAGGAAAAAAAAAAAAAAAAAAAAGCAGCTCTATTTAACATTAAATCCCCCGCCCACCCCACCTCCACCCCCACTCCTACTCCAAATCTATCATTTATTTTCAGTTAATGCGAAAATAAATGCCCCTTTCATCGTTTCTCCATCCCCCTCCCCTCCCTTATAATATAATCTTTTAATTACTCCTCCCAATTATATCTCTCGTTTAGGAGATATTGATCATACTCTTTGTGATATTTATTATTTTTTTTAAAGCCCATTAATGATTTTTTATTTTTTAATTTCTTGATGTATTAGATCCTTAAAAAAATGCAGTTGTATCTTATCATTGATGTTTTCTTTTTGTTTTGCCGAAATTGTGAATGTAAGATGGATAAATGATTTTTAAACTCAGAAAATTCATATTGCAAATGTGGTATTTTTCATATTTTGAGTTTTTTTTCTGTTAATATATATTTTTATGGCAGGGATTAGGGCAGGGATGATAATAGTGGTGGCGGAGAGCTAGTAAGTGAAAAGAGGAAGAAGAAAGAGAAGAAAAATTATAAAGCGCTTTTTTTTGATTTTTCACGCTCTTAGAGCAGGTGTGCTACACACTTTGTGACACATCATCTATTTATGTCTAATAGGTACACTTCGATTGGAATTAGAATATTTAGTAGGAACAAGTTTGAGTTGAAGTGCTAAAATAAAAAATTCTGACAACATTAAGGGGCCACATATATGTTAAGCCTTTTTTCTTTTTAGGAATAAATAATTTTTTTTAAAAGATGTGTCTAAGTTAAAAACACCATTTATTTTAAAATGGAGGGAGTAGAAAAAAAAGAGACGTTGGGCAACATTCAGCCAAAATTAGTTATCAGTTGAAACGTATATGCTTTTTGAAAAGATTATACTCCTTTCATCTCAATTTATGTGATATATTTTGATTTGACATAAAGTTTGAAAAAATATGAGAAGATCAATTTGAAATTTGTGGTCTAAAGTAAGTCATAGATATTTGTATGGCTATAAATTATTTTACTAAGGGTGGATGAGTATTTTAAAGTTAAATTATTACTAAATATAGAAATGTGTCATTATTTTAGAACTGACTAAAAAAAGTGTGTTACATAAATTGAGACAGATCAAAGAGTAGTAATTATTTTTTCAACAAGGCGGACCTACATTGGAAGCTTGAGGATCACTAGCACCCGTTAGCCTCGACAAAAATCTTATATATATCTATGTATATATGTTGTTAATGGCAGAAAAACAGTATCAATTGTATTCAATTAAAAAGAAGTGCACATTGAGAAAGAGGAAGAGCAGTAGCTAGAGAAGGTGATTGAGAAAATCTTATTCGTTGAATAAATCTCTCTTCTTGGTAGTGAGTTTATACAGAGAGTAGTTGAGTCAATAAGATGGATTAGTTAGTTACTAACTATATAACTAACTAACTAACTATCAGATCAGTAAGAATAGTTAACTAATCCTAGTAACATCATAAGTCATATCAACACCCCCCTCAAGCTAGGTGTGGAGCAGATGTCAATAACACCTAATTGGTTTTGAGAAGTTCATATTGGACCTTTGTCAATCCTTTAATAAGAAGATCTGCTGGCTGTTCTTTTGTATTGATGTATTGAGTGGTTATCAACCCTTGTTGAATCTTTTCTCTCACAAAGTGACAATCAATCTCAATATATTTGGTCCTTTCATGAAAAATAGGATTAGCTGCAATTTGCATAGCAGCCTTACTATCACTGAGAAAGGTGACTGGTTGTGTAACATTTACTCCTAGATATTTTAGTAGTCCTAAGACAAGTTAGTTCAGCTGTTGTAGTTGCCAGACTTCTGTACTCAATTTCTGCTGAACTTCTAGAAATTGTAGTTTGCTTCTTTAACTTCCAGGATACCAATGAGTTACTGTCACACCCCGCCTTGGGGGGTATGACTGGCACCTGGTGCCTTACTAGGACCTGAACTGCTGGACTGCTAAGCCTGGGCACATCTGGTGCCTGGCTGGCTCTAACTCACATTTCTGGAAACAAAAGGGCTATATAACGGCTGTAAACACAGCCCCCGGCCCATTGGCCTATAGCCTCCTGTACCTGTACTAACAGCTGACCAGAAACATGTCAATATAGGGAAACCTATGCGGGCCGACAAGGCCACGATGCTGTCTAGTTATCTATAACTCAACCCTGAAGTACTGGATAGCTACGTGACCGGCAAGGTCACCACTACTGTCGAACTATGGCCCCACACGGCCAACATAAAAGAAACAGAAGTACTAACAGCTAACCACTGCACGGCCTCACACGACCGGCTCATCTGACCACAGGGAGATATATACAGACTGCAAGCCTCTAGGAATAGCAATAGAAATGATCTGGACAGGGCCCCGACCTACCCGTACTATACAACAAAAGAACTGAAATACACCTCTGGAATTCAGTCTCCGGATAACAGGAGCTGAATACTCGATCGCTGACAGGAATCACGTAGTATCGCCTGCTCGTCTATGAGTACCTGCAGGCAAGTAATGCAGCGCCCCACCGGGCGTCAGTACCGCTGGTACTGAGTATGTAAAGCAATAGTTGAAGGAAATATTTGAAATCAATAACATAACTGATGATACTGAAATAGAAAGAAATAGATTAACTGTCTGATAATGTAAGTCATACCTTCTCTTAATCATACTGGAAGGAGTAGGAGTCATACCTGAGGATTTATGGTTCTACTGTCGATCTACTCGTATCTACTGTAACACAGTATAACATATCATAACATACATAGCACACACAAACCTTACCCAGCCCCCATAAGCCGGGAGGTACAACCAGCACAGAATCTATACCCCTACCCCGGTCATCCCATCACCTATAACCCCTGTAAGCATCCTGCCGGTCCCCTGGGTATGCATTTGGGCTCGCTGAGCCCCTGACTATAACTGTACCTGAGTCCGGAGGACTCCTGAATCAACACCCCGGGCGTATCCGCTCGACGGGGGTGTATAAAAGCCGACCAAGGCAAAATATGGGGAAACTGGCATCCCATCTTTGTCCCCTGTGGGACGGCATGCCACTCCGTAGAGCGACGTATCCTCATCCTCTGGCGAACGAGTCGATACAGCTATCAACCCTGGGGCGGTCATGAATGCTAGGTAGTCCAACCCCAAACAATACAACGGTCTCAACTAGTAATACTGTCTGTATATCTCACATACTGAGGCTAATAAGGGTAAAGTATCATATATATATTACATGCTGAACTGATGATAGTAATCTGTACGTAATTAATACGTACTGAAACTGGTAAATATATATAAATATGAATACAGTCTCTTGCCGGGCTGTACTGGGGCAAATGCTATATAAGATAGTATTTCTGCTGAAAACTATGTTGTTTATTGGGTTTCTGTATTGACGTGATTTACTATTTCTAACATGCGTTCTAAACTTTAATTTAGCCTGCCATTCTATTTTTGAGGTGCTTACGGATATTACATTACTTTACGGGGTTCCAAATGAATACAATAATATCTTAACATCTCGTATCACATCACATACTGAGCATGGTGAGCAGTTTCTAATACTTGTGTTAGAAGTTATGTCGTACTAGTAAGTTTCTCGCAAGTTACAACTTGATGCTTCTAATACCGTATCAACATTCACAATAAACGTAACACTTAACTTCTGAACATTCTACTGGCCTGTAATTTACTATACTGTGCCGATATTACTTAACTTGCCGAGGTAACTGGCTTTACATACCTTATTCTTGGACTATTCGTCCGTCGGATGAGGCTCGGCCGGTACTTCAACTATTTTCTCCCAACTTAGCTCGGTGGCTCGACGATTCGTCGGCCGCATTTCACGAAACTGAATCCGTAGGAATGCTCTCTGCTGCTAAATACCTCCGTATCTGGAGTTAATTTGAGTTTAGGCAACGTTTAACAGCGTAATCGGACGAAAATTATATAATTTCTTCGTTCCTTTTTCTCCCTCTGCGTTTGGCCTCTGTTCTCTGGAAATTTTAAATGATTTTATATCTTAAAACCGAAGTGGGGCTTTATATACTTGGGCCTGGACAAGGCCAACGTGTCACGGAGCCAACGCGGAGGCCCCTCCTCCGTGACTTGCTGCCATCGCGGAGGGGCTCTGCCTCGGCTCCTTCCGCGATGGTTCGACAGGTTTCTCGTCCGATCTTTTCCCGGGCCTTTCTCCAGCACGTATGGCCTTCAAATATGCTTGACCAACGTGCGAATAGGTCATTTAGGTGCCGAGAATTCTACGGGGTATAACATTCTCCCCCCCTTAAAAACATTCGTCCTCGAATGTACACTGTTATTTAGAGGACTACTTACTTACTTTCTAGAAAAATTTCAGCAGAGTTTCCCCTGTAATATGGACTATAGCAAAAACCTGAAATGCAGAAAGTCCAATGCAGGTACTGCACGCAATATTTTAAGATCCACTGGATAACTAAGTACCAATCCTTCTCATTCATACACATACAACTATAAGGTACTGCATAAGTAATAATACGGACATACCTGTCGCCTGACTAGGCCTGAAATAGGTGAGGGTATCTGGTTTTCATATCTTCTTCACCTTCCCACGTCATTTCTTTTCGGTTCCTGTTACGCCACAATACTTTGACAGATGCAACATCTTTAGTTCTCAGCCTGCGAATCTGTCTGTCTAAGATAGCTACGGGAACCTCTTCATATGCTAACTCTGGAGGCAAGTTCAATTCGTATGCAACTCGGCCTATTCTTCGCCGAATCTGATATGGCCCAATGAATCTCGGGCTAAGCTTGCCTTTCTTGCCAAACCTCATTACCCCTTTCATCGGGGACACTTTCAGATATACCCAGTCATTTTACCGCAAATTCTAGATCTCTGTGCCGCATATCTGCATACGATTTCTGGCGGCTCTGAGTGGTCAGTAAACGTTCTCGGATAAGCTTTATCTTTTCCTCTGACTGCCGAACAATATCTGGGCCAACCAATGACG
The DNA here is from genome assembly GCA_035772735.1 of Datura wrightii. Classification (NCBI taxonomy): domain Eukaryota; kingdom Viridiplantae; phylum Streptophyta; class Magnoliopsida; order Solanales; family Solanaceae; genus Datura; species Datura wrightii. Next base: position 187,630,009 of record JASDFA010000018.1, on the reverse strand, counting down.
ATTCTCCCATTTCAAACCAGCCCACCGGCGATCTACATTTTCGCTCGTATAATGCCTCGAAAGGCGCCATCTGGATAGCTGAATGATAACTGTTATTATAAGCAAATTCAATCAACAAAAGATGCTCATCCCAGCTACCCCCAAAATCTAGCACACACGCTCGTAGCATATCTTCGAGCGTCTGAATTGTACGTTCAACCTGCCCATCTGTCTGGGGGTGGGAAGCTGTGCTTAGATTAATTCTACGTTCCCAAACCCTTCTGGAACGACTGCCAGAATCTAACCGTCAACTGTGCTCCTCTATCAGATATAATAGATACTGAAACATCGTGTAATCTAACTATTTTTCTGATATACAATTTGGCGTAATCTTAGGCAGAGAAAGTAGCTTTTACTGACAGGAAATGGGCTGATTTCGTCAGTCTGTCAACTATTACCCAAATAGAATCATTTCCGCGTCTGGTACGGGGTAGTCCTGTCACAAAATCCATATTCACTGCTTCTCATTTCCAGAGAGGCACAACTATGTCCTAAGTTAATCCGCCTGGTTTCTGATGTTCTGCTTTCACCTGTTGGCAGTTAGGACACTGGGCTATAAATTCAGCGATTTCTCTTTTCATACCTGGCCACCAGTAGTTTTTTTTTTTTTTGATATCATGGTACATCTTCGTCGCGCCTGGGCGGAGAGAATAGTGGGCGTAATGCGCCTCGCTCATAATCTGCTGGCGAAGCCCCAAAATATCTGGAACACGAACGTAGCCTTTACATCGCCACACTTCATCCCCGGTTATCTGAAAATATGTCACCTCTCCTTACTGAACCTTGTGTTCAAGTTGAACCTGGCTAGGGTCTCCATACTGTCGTTCCTTTACTTCCACCACTAACGACAACACTGCGACATTCTGTATTATCGCTCTGTTATCCTTTATTTCTGCTATGTGAACGACTAAACCGGCTAACTAGTGTAATTCTCGGGTCTATTCTCGCTGTCCAGGCTGCAAGTATGCCAACTCCCCATAGATTTACGGCTAAGGGCATCTGCTACCATATTAGCCCTTCCTGGGTGAAACAAAATTTTCACTCTTTAAGGCATAAACTACTGCAGCTAACTCCAGGTCATGGGTAAGATAATTCTTTTCACGTTTCTTCAACTGCCTGAAAGCATAAGCTATTACTTTACCATGCTGCATCAACCCTCTGTACCTCCTAGCGATACTAACACTGGAGCTGATGTTAACCTGGCTTTTAACTCTTGGAAGTTCTGCTCATACGCCTCAGTCTACTGGAACTTTGCTGCCTTCTGCGTCAATTTAGTCAGAGGTGCTGCTAAGGTGGAAAATCCTTCCACAAATCCTCTGTAGTACCCGGCTAACCATAGGGATTGCGTACTTCGATCGGAGTGGTAGTTCTAGGCTATGTATTCACTATTTCGATTTTCTGTATATCTATCTGTACACCAGCCTCCGACACAATGTGACCAAAAAGGCTACTAAACTCAACCAAAATTCACATTTACAAAGAATTGGCATATAGCTAACGGTCATACTGGTTTATTATGCCGGAGAATCTGACAAGTAATCTACCGGTATAACTAGAGCTTATCTGGCCTTCTGGCCGTATGCTAAGGCTACTTGTTGCTAAGGTAACTTGAACGACCGTCTGTGCACCTTGTGCCTTTATCTAATCAGAGGATCCTGATATTGATCATGACCTCTAACGATCTGGCTGCATAACCTTAAATAACTGAATAGTCGGGTTGAATGACCCGAATGTGGCAGTAGTCTAACAATGCACTAACTGTTCTACTTGAGTACTTATAGTTCATGCATACTGTAGACTTGTGGGCATCTAATTGCTTTGTTATTTTTCTTGAACCATTGTAAGGCTGGGCTTAATCAAACTTACATCCAGGCGATCAATCTCTGGGTCTTCACGGGGAGTCTACTGATCCCCTGGTCTTAGTAAACACTGTGCTAACAGGGTACTATCAATTTCTTACGCCTTGTGTGTATCCACTTGGATTTATACTGCTATTCTGGGGAATTCTCGGTCTTATGAGCTATTCTGTAAATACTGGCCTTTTGCTAGGGCTCTGTATCTAAATATCTTACGAGAACCAGCTGAAGTACTAGTCTGTCGCTGACTACTGATGTGGACCCTTCTTTGGGGTACCCACGGATATTCTGACTGGGGAGGCCGGCTGACTTATGGGGTGTTTCACATAATAACTGCTAGGTTGACTAAGGCCGACTCTCACCTACAAGGCTGGGAAAATGACGTACGACCACTTAACATACTAGAACAATTTTGGTATTGCTAATCTCTGAAATTTGCCTATTCGGCCTCTAATCTTGGTTCTAGCATATGCACTAATGTTACCGATCTTCAGGAATGCTTCCCTGCTAATGCAGGCGCCAGCTGGTCGGTAGACCGTCTAACTGCGCCCTTATCATCTAGTCATCTGGTTTAGGCCATTAACTCTGATAAGCTCCTAGAGCCTAGATCTGGCAACACACATAAATCTATTAACTTATTAATTGAGAACTGAGGACAGTTCCTATGACTTCATACGTAATTCACACTTAATCTGCCCTTTCTCCTCTCCTTTCCTTTTCTCCTTTCTTCTCTCCTTTCTTTCTTTCTTCTCTCTTCTCTCTCTTTTTCTCCCTTTTTTTTGGCAAGGGGATTCTGCAATGCAATTTGTACATGCTTCCTATTACTAATCAGTATCTGTGATTATACCCCTTAGGCAGCTACTCACAACATACCTATTATCTGTATATATATATATATCGCTAGCTACGTACAATATGTACTGAATTCTGCGGTAATACATAATCTCTGACATGCTCTGCTGAGTCTCATACCGTACATGATACACCGCTTCTACGGCCTAATACTATCTCTTGCCCTGACTTATCATTTCGTTGTATTGTCACCTCATTCTGAGAGTAACAAACATAAACACTTTAGTTATTGTCTGCTATTTGAAATTCCGCCACTCCTGCGTTGTGGGGTCAACGTTCGAATCTTGTGGCCTTACTGGGCTTATATTAAGAGCCCATGACTGTTTGCTGAGCCTTATCTCTAGGCCACACTAGATTAGAATTGCTGTATCAGTAATTTCTTAACTTCTCCATGAACGGGCATACTGCGGTATTCTAAACCGCAATCTTACTGTCAGCCCGAGGCTTAATCCTTAAAATGATACTCTATCAATCTGGAGGGGGGGTAACCCTGATTTCCCCACAAAATCTGGCATTCCTGCTTCTTCCTCTCATCTTGCTTAAGCTGAACTCTGGGGTTCAAGGTACCTGCCTTTCGTTACTAATGAGATTACTAATCAAGCCTCGGCCTATACTTCTTCTGGCTTATATTCAGGCCCATCTGATTCACATGACCTCTATATCTTTCGATGTCACAACTGGATCATAACTATAATCTTACAGGTATGTGTTGCTATCTGTTAGCATATATGGCAGACTTGGCCTTTTTCTGACTCAAACTTGACTATTATTAAGCATTCATCACTAGCAAGTCTTTTACCCCTACTTCGGGTAAGCTAACAGTCTTACTCCCTCTTTATGCTCACTAACACTTACTGGAATTAATCAATCTATCTTCACTTACTGCTTGTTTTGGGCAGCCTCGCCTCAATTCTTATGCCACTTTACTGTACTGGGATCAAGGTCAAGAGGTAGGAATAACCCTTTTCTTGTTGCAACAGATAGAAACATATAACTGTACCATATCTGGAAAAAAATGTGGCTGGGATTCCTGCATTTCCCTCTCTTCCTTATGCTTTCCTGGTGGTCTGACCTTATCTGTAATCTTAATCAGGTCTTGTATAGCTAATAAATAAATCAACTCGTATGTACATTACACTCCTGACTTCCTATTTTGACGTTATCAACATATACTGGGGATAGTACCGATAAAAGTATCATGCTAGGAGGTTTCGAGTACCTCCTCCTGCTACTGTAGTTATCATGTAACTGGCTGATGCCCTCTTCTGTTGCTATATTCGATCTTCTGCCTGTGATATGATAATGCTGATCTGCCCTTGTATCTGTAATCAAAGAATACGGTAAGTTTATAGGGACTCAACCCTATGTTGTACCACTCTAAAGCACGACTGACTGAGAAGGAAGGGTAACCATCCTATCATGCCTCGCAGCCTCCTGCCTATAGTATGTGGTGCACAATACATCCATAGACAAGACTCTACTTAGCACGGCTTGCAGACTCCTTGGGACACGACCTGCTTTGATACCAAGTTTGTCACACCCCGCGTTGGGGGGTATGACTGGCACCTGGTGCCCTACTAGGACCTGAACTGCTGGACTGCTAAGCCTGGGCACATCTGGTGCCTGGCTGGCTCTAACTCACATTTCTAGAAACAAAGGGCTATATAACGGCTGTAAACACAGCCCCCGGCCCATTGGCCTATAGCCTCCTGTACCTGTACTAACAGCTGACCAGAAACATGTCAATATAGGGAAACCTATGTGGGCCGACAAGGCCACCATGCTGTCTAGTTATCTATAACTCAACCCTGAAGTACTGGATAGTTACATGACCGGCAAGGTCACCACTACAGTCGAACTATGGCCCCACACGGCCAACATAAAAGAAACAGAAGTACTAACAGCTAACCACTGCACGGCCTCACACGACCGGCTCATCTGACCACATGGAGATATATACAGACTGCAAGCCTCTAGGAATAGCAATAGAAATGATCGGGACAGGGCCCCGACCTACCCGTACTATACAACAAAAGAACTGAAATACACCTCTGGAATTCAGTCTCCGGATGACAGGAGCTGAATACTCGATCGCTGACAGGAATCACGTAGTATCGCCTGCTCGTCTATGAGTACCTGCAGGCAAGTAATGCAGCGCCCCACCGGGCGTCAGTACCGCTGGTACTGAGTATGTAAAGCAATAGTTGAAGGAAATATTTGAAATCAATAACATAACTGATGATACTGAAATAGAAAGAAATAGATTAATTGTCTGATAATGTAAGTCATACCTTCTCTTAATCATACTGGAAGGAGTAGGAGTCATACCTGAGGATTTATCGTTCTACTGTCGATCTACTCGTATCTACTGTAACACAGTATAACATATCATAACATACATAGCACACACAAACCTTACCCGGCCCCCATAAACCGGGAGGTACAACCAGCACAGAATCTATACCCCTACCCCAGTCATCCCATCTCCTATAACCCCTGTAAGCGTCCTGCCGGTCCCCTGGGTATGCATTTGGGCTCGCTGAGCCCCTGACTATAACTGTACCTGACTCCGGAGGACTCCTGAATCAACACCCCGGGCGTATCCGCTCGACGGGGGTGTATAAAAGCCGACCAAGGCAAAATATGGGGAAACTAGCATCCCATCTTCGTCCTCTGTAGGACGGCATGCCACTCCGTAGAGCAACGTATCCTCGTCCTCTGGTGGTCGAGTCGATACAGCTATCAACCCTGGGGCGGTCATGAATGCTAGGTAGTCCAACCCCAAACAATACAACGGTCTCAACTAGTAATACTGTCTGTATATCTCACATACTGAGGCTAATAAGGGTAAAGTATCATATATATATTACATGCTGAACTGATGATAGTAATCTGTACGTAATTAATATGTACTGAAACTGGTAAATATATATAAATATGAATATAGTCTCCTACCGGGCTGTATTGGCGCAAATGCTATATAAGATAGTGTTTCTGCTGAAAACTATGTTGTTTACTGGGTTTCTGTATTGACGTGATTTACTATTTCTAACATGCGTTCTAAACTTTATTTTAGCCTGCCATTCTATTTCTGAGGTGCTTACGGATATTACATTGCTTTACGGGGTTCCAAATGAATACAATAATATCTTAACATCTCGTATCACATCACATACTGAGCATGCTGAGCAGTTTCTAATACTTGTGTTAGAAGCTATGTCGTACTAGTAAGTTTCTCGCAAGTTACAACTTGATGCTTCTAATACCGTATCAACATTCACAATAAACGTAACACTTAACTTCTGAACATACTACTGGCCTGTAATTTACTATACTGTGCCGATATTACTTAACTTGCCGAGGTAACTGGCTTTACATACCTTATTCTTGGACTATTCGTCCGTCGGACGAGGCTCGGTCGGTACTTCAACTATTTTCTCCCAACTTAGCTCGGTGGCTCGATGATTCATCGGCCGTATTTCACGAAACTGAATCCGTAGGAATGCTCTCTACTGCTAAATACCTCCGTATCTGGAGTTAATTTGAGTTTGGGCAACATTTAGCAGCGTAATCGGACGAAAATTATATAATTTCTTCGTTCCTTTTTCTCCCTCTGCGTTTGGCCTCTGTTCTCTGGAAATTTTAAATGATTTTATCTCTTAAAACCGAAGTGGGGCTTTATATACTTGGGCCTGGATAAGGCCAATGTGTCACGGAGCCAACGCGGAGGCCCCTCCTCCGTGACACGCTGCCATCGCGGAGGGGCTCTACCTCGGCTCCTTCCGCGATGGTTCGACAGGTTTCTCGTCCGATCTTTTCTCGGGCTTTTCTCCAGCACGTATGGCCTTCAAATATGCTTGACCAACGTGCGAATAGGTCATTTAGGTGCCGGGAATTCTACGGGGTATAACAGTTACCAAATTTGATCAGGAATCCAGTTACAAACTTTCTAGTAAGAGGATAAGATGCCCAGTCTGCATCACAATAGGCAGTTAGTATGTCTTTGTGATTTGTAGACATCACTAAGCCTTGTCCTGGCTGAAGTTTAATATATCTCACAATCCTAAGTGCAGCATTCATGTGAGTCTATTTTTGTTGCTTCATAAATTGGCTTAGTACTTGTACTAGGAAGGCTATATCTGGTCAAGTCACTGTTAAGTATAACACTTTGCTACTGAGCCTTTGATAAGCTTCTTGATTTACAAGTGGATCCGCTTCTATTTCACTCTTATTGTACTTATCGTATTCTTTGATAGTCAGTTTGATGTTGTAATCCTTTGGAGTAGAGAATGGTTTAGCTGCTGACATTCCAGTTTCATAAATAAGCTCTAAGGCATTTTTTTTATGCATTATAATTCCCTGACTTGATCTGGCAAATTTAATGCCTAAGAAATATCTTAATTCTCCAAGATCCTTCATCTTGAAGGCCTGTTGTAAGGAAGTATTAGTTTATGTAATAAGCTCTAAGCTGCTTCCAGTAACCAGCATGTCATCTACATAGATGAGCACAATTATTATTCCCTAATCTGATTGTTTGATGAAGATTGAGTGGTCATATTGACTCTGTCTAAAATCAAATTTGAGTAGTGTTGCAGACAACTTAGCATTCTATTTCTTGGTGTTTGTTTTAGGCCATACAAGGATTTCACAAGTCTGCATACCTGTATCTCCCCTTGACTTTGAAATCCTTATAGTAGGTCCATATAAGTCTCATCATGTAAGTCACCTTGAAGAAATATATTGTAGACATTCATCTGATGTATGTGCCACTGCTTAGAGGCTTCTAATGCTAGAATAGTCCTTATTGTGACCATCTTAACAACTGGAAAGAATGTTTCTTGATAATCAATTCCCTCTTTTTGACTATAACATTTAGCAATCAATCTTGCCTTGAATCTATCAACCTCACCATTTGCTTTGTATTTTTCCTTGTAAATACATTTGCAACCAATAGTGGATTTTCCTTTTGGAAGCCCATTGACTTCCCAAAGTGTGGTTGCTTTCCAAGATTGAATTTCTTTCTTTACGACTTGTATATCCACCTTGGATCTTTGCTAGCCTCAGAATAAGTCTTTGGTTCCTAAATATGTGAAATAGAAGCCACATATGCCTTGTAATTTTGAGATAGGTGATCATAGCTCACATAGTTAGATAAATTATATGGAACATCCCGATGAATATTTAAGGATACAAAGTCACTCATCCATACTGGAGGATGAGTACCTCAGGTTGACCTTCTTGGTTGAACTGGAGGTGGTATGTCCAGAATTTGTTGACTTTGTTGTTGAGGTTCAGACTCAGTAGGGTAGTCTTGCTAAGTAGATTGTGCTGGATTCTCATTTAACATACTAGCTTCAGTAAGAGAAACTTCTTCCTGAGTATGAATCTGTCTAGGCAAGCTGAAACCAGGTTGATCAGGATCAGGAAACTCAAGATTAGTGTACATAAATACTGATTCTATCTTATCCACCAGCTTTTGGAATAGTAACACATTTTCTCTGAATATCACATCCCTGTTCACAAAGAAGGAGTTGCTAGTTAGATCAAGCGAAACATAACCTTTTTGTACCTTAGAATAGCCTATATACACAACTAGTTTTGCTCTAGATAGAAGTTTATCATGTTGAGTCATATCCTTGGCATAGCACAAGCAGCTTTGAACTCCTAAATGATTTAAGGAAGGTCTTTTTTTGTAGTTTTTCATAGGGTGAAAGACCATATAAAACTTGACTAGACAGTCTGTTTATGAGATATACTGCAGCTAGTGTGCAATGTCCCAAATATATGATAGAAATATGTGCTTGGAATTCTAATAGCTCAAGTCATTTCTAGAATGTGTCTATTCTTTCTTTCAGCAATTTCATTTTGTTGAGGAGTATAGAAACAAGTAGTTTCAGAAACTCAGTGTCATTATCTGTTCATATCTACTTGACAACTTTATTAAACTGAGTTCTAGCATACATAAAGAAATTTTGCAGGAATATACAAACTTCAGATTTCTGTTTAAGTAAAAATATCCAAGTGAATCTAGAGAAATCATCAACAATGGTAAGAAAGTATTTATATCCATCTACTGTTGAAAATTTGTATAGACCCCAAACATCTATATGTAACAATTCAAAGCTTTCTGTGTTGTTGCTAGTACTAGAAGGTAAAGGAAGCCTAGTCTGTTTAGCACTGGGGCATATATTACACTTAGACAAGTGTTCTTTTATTTCATGTAAACTAGCAGGCAACAATTTTCTAAGTACTGCTACAGAAGTGTGTTCAAGTCTCTCATGCCATAGGCTAACATCCAGTTTATTAGTTCTTGTTACTCTTGAATCCCGAGCTACTAATGTAATGCTTCTATTATTGTCTCCATGTCGATTCAGCAATAGGTATAATCCACTGACTTCTTTATCAATCTCCTTCACCCTCCCAGTGAAGGGATCTTGAAAAATGCAAAAGTCAGGAAAGAAAGACACAGAACATTGCAACTCTTTGGTTAGCTTACAAACAGATAATAAGTTAAACTGGAACGACGGTACATGAAACATATTTGATATTATGCTTCTGTTAGAAATAGAACTTGATCCTGTATGTGAGACATATGAAATGTCCTTATTTGGCAAGTGAACTTTTTTTGGAAATGAAGTCTCAATTATTCTTTCCTTGTTGAGTAGACTAAGACTGGATGCCATTTGATTTGTGACACCAGTGTCTACAATCCACTCAAGACGGTGAGGTGCCAGCAAAGCCAGGTACCTAGGCATACCTTTTGCTTTGGCAGATGCATCAGTTGGTCCTAGGTTAACATTGTTCAATAGTTTGATGATCTGTTCATTGATCTTGGGCAGATTTATATGCCCAAGTGATACTCAAACGTATTATTTTCGCCTTGTTTGTGTGCAATATGTATATATTCCCATGTACTTGGTAATAAAATGTGAATTTATACTAACCAACATGATTAGCATTTGTTTTGCAGGTAAATATGATTTTTAGGAGCAAAAATGCATGTTGGAAAAATATCGGAGTTGGACTTGGATGTGAGCATGGAGACGACATTGGAATGTGCAGAATATAAGGGCTCCGCGATGGAGTCGAGCCACGCTACCATCGCGGAGGCACACTGCCTGGAGAGGGAATTAATGGACAAATTCCAGTGAAGCCTCGCGACAGCTCCGTGGCACGGAGATAGGCCTCCGCGTTGGCCTCCGTGCCACGTTGAGGCTAATTTACCGGACCCTGGATTTCCAGTGAGGGTCCGCGTCCACGCCGTGTCACGGAGGCAAGGCTCCGCGTTGGCCTCCGTGACACGTTGCTTGTTATTCCGGGAAAAATTTCCCACTAGTATAAATAGCACACTTAGGTTTATTTTAATTAGTTCAGACTTGGTGGAGCAAGGACGTGGGTTAGGAGCAGTTGAGGAACGAAAAAGCTAAGGGATTTCTTCTCTTCTTTTCTTCTTTCTATCAATTGTACGTATGATTTACACTTGTTTTAGGATGATCAATCCACAAATGAGTGGCTAATTTTCTTCCTTGCTAAGGTTTTGAACATGTGTAGTGAATTTTGATTGTAAATGATATGGTTTTCTTCTTCTTCTTTCATGTTGTTCTATTAATTCTTGTTCTTACTGCATTAGTGCTTGGCCAACATTAATGTACATCTAAAAAGTCCAATTTCACTCGAGAGAGCAAGAAATTAGAAAGTTGTGAATTAATAGGGTATTGTTCTTAACTTGATTTGGAAAAATTGGGTTTTGATGTGCTTTCCTGATAGAAATATACTTGAAAGCCGTATTAGTCAATTTAGGAACCGGAATTGTATTGCTAGGTCGTAAATTGTATTTGATCACAAAAATGTAGACGAATGGTTTATGATTCTTAAGTGAAATTAAATACGAGAGTTTTAATTTCTAGGCTACTGTTCTTGGCTAGCAACATGAGGAAGAGATTAACCGGATTATTATTACAATCGAATTCATTACTTGTTCTTAACCTTGGCATGCTCATATCCATAGTTTAAATTCACGGTAAATAATTGTTAATAGTTTTAGTATATATTTTATAAACAAAAACTCAAGTAACTGTTGGTTACGTTGTTGTTAGCATAGTTAGAAGTAAGATAAGAATATAGTATACTTAGGCAAATTTTACATACCCTGAGCCTTCTTGGATCGATACTTGGCTTACTTAGCCACTTTATTACTTGTTTGACCACGTGCACTTGCGTGTCAGTTTATAATATATAATACCAATCGAAATAGCACCGAACAAGTTTTTGGCGCCGTTGCCGGGGAGGCTAGGCAAATTTGTGAAATTATGTTTAGTGTAAATTTACTGTATTTTTATTTTTATTTTCTTAAGTGTTAACACCTTGGTCTTAGCCTGTATTTTGCAGATTTTGTTTCTGTGAACACTGGCAAGGGACAAGGAGCTGGTGGAATCTTACTTAGAGCCTGAACGTGAATTTCATAGTCAACGTAGAGAAGCTCTACAAAAGAAGCTGCAGTTGTTCCGATAATCTATTATGGAGCAACAAAATCCACCAGTTGTGAGGGCAGTGTTAGTGCCCGATGAAGCAGCAGCAAGGCCGGTTCGCGAGGTGGCAATCCCACATGCTAACAATGTACATTCTAGCATCCGCAAACCAGAGCCTGGAGGGAGATTTGAATTAAATATGGTGCAACTTTTGCACACAAGCGGGCAATTTACCGGTCTCCCTCATGAAGATCCACAACAACATCTCTAAAACTTTTTGGAGATAAGTGACACTTATATACCCGCTGGAGTGTCACCTGATTATGTTCGGCTCACCTTATTTCTGTTTTCCTTACTTGGTGAAGCCAAGAGGTGGTTAAAAGCTGAACCACCCAATTCTATATCAACGTGGGATGATCTTGCACGGAAGTTTTTGATTAGATTTTTCCCTTCTGGTAAAACAGCCAGACTTAGAAGTCAAATTCTAAGTTTTAAACAGAGGGAGGGAGAAAATCTATATCAAGCCTGGGAAAGATTTAAATCCATGTTGCGGGACTGTCCTCATCATCATCAGTCCAATGAGGTGTTGGTACACACATTTATTGAGGGTTTGGAACCCCACACTAAAATTCTGTTAGATTCAGCAGCTGGAGGGCAAGCGCTGGAAAAGACTTACGAGGAGCTGTACACTTTGCTCAACCGAATTTCACAAGGCAATCCAGAATGGAATGCAGATTCATCTCGAGGTGGAGCAAGGAAAGCAGCGGGAGTGCTTGAAGTGGATGGATTTACAGCTATCGCTACACAGATAGCTGCCTTGCAAAATCAGTTAAATAATCACTTCAGCTATATGAACTTGAACCAGCCTTCAGCTTCGGTCAATGCAGTCCAGCAGATGTGGTGTGAAGTGTGTGGTAGTAGTGAGCATTCAGCTGAATGTTGTGGTGCAAATCCTGATTCTGTTAACTTTGTGGGCAATGCACAGAGAAATCAACAGCAGTTTGGTAGTGGCTACAACTCAAATTGGAGGAACCATCCGAATTTTTTGTGGGGTAGCAACAACCAACAGGGCCAAAGTTCTGGTCAGGGTATGCAGAGAAATCAAGGAGGGCAACAAAACTATCAAGCTCAATTCAGAAATCACAATGCCCCTCCTCCACCACTATCACCGACTATTGAGGAGATGTTCAAAACCATGATCGCTAATCAGGCACAATTGCAGGCTGACTATGTTAAATTGGCAGCCGAAGTGAAGAACAATCAATTGGCGACCAAGGCCCTTGAATATCAGTTTGGGCAATTTGCTAGTGCCCAAAATACAAGACCCAGAGGAGGACTACCTAGCGACACGGATCCTAATCCGAAGCAGGTAAATGCGGTGACCACGAGGAGTGGCTTACAGTTGAAGGAGGTGGAACCGGAAAGACCGCCTCAAAAGTCAGGAGCAGCAGATGTTGAGGAGGAACAAAGTTCTGATAGGGGGAAGACTAAAGAAGCAGAATCAGAAAGGCCTCCACCCCCGTTCCCTCAACGACTTAAGAAACACAAGGAGGAGGCGTGTTTCAAGAAATTTATGGAGGTGCTTAAACAGGTACATGTTAACTTACCTCTTGTTGATGTCTTGCAGGGAGTGCCAAAGTATGCAAAATATATTAAAGACATCGTGGCTAACAAAAGTCGTTTGACTGAGTATGCCACGGTGGCTTTAACGGAGGAATGCACTTCCCGGATTCGGAATAGACTGCCCACGAAACTGAAAGATCCTGGAAGTTTTACTATCCAGCTGACTATTGGGCAAAGTATCCGAGCTCGTGGATTATGCGACTTGGGGGCAAGTATAAATCTGATGCCATCTTCGGTATTCAGAAAGTTAGGTCTAGGGAGTCCTAGACCTACAACGGTAATCTTGCAGCTAGCGGACAGGTCCTTAGCTAAACCGGATGGTATTGTTGAGGATGTGTTAGTGCAAGTGGGTTCCCTCATTTTTTCGGTCGATTTTATTATTCTGGACTTTGAACCAGATGCTGAAGTCCCATTTATTTTGGGACGACCCTTTTTGGCAACCGGAAAAGCATTAATTGATGTAGTTGCGGGTCAACTTACAATGCGGGCACATGACAAGATAGAAGTGTTTGACGTGTACAAAGCACCCAAACACCCGATTGTAAATGAGGAACTCTTGGTGATCAATGTGATTGATCAGAGGAATGCTAATATAATGAATGATTCCCGAGAGTTAACAGGAAGGCCACCAGATGAGGTTGAGCACTACTGGGGGGAGGACAAGGATCGTGAAAAATCGTCCCTCACCCTAGTAGATAATTGAGCATAATGGACGTCGAGCCGCGACGGTAAACCAGGCGCTGCACGGGAGGCAACCCGTGAAAAGAAAAATATTCTATTTTTTTTCTTCTTTTAGTAGAGTGTAATTAATTTGTATTTTTATTTTATTTTTCTTTTTCTTGATTTCGTACAAATTTTTCGTTTTAGTTAGTATTTTTTTCATGGTAGTTAGGAAAATCTATTAATCTAACCAATTTCATTTAGTGAAGTGATTTTCAGGTCAACCGGAGAAAAATATGCATGGAAGCGGGAAAAATAAGGCAAGGTATGAAAATAATTTTTATTGAAGAAACAGTGCACTGGGGCGTTGGCTCCGTGTCACGGAGGAGTGGCTCCGCGTTACTCTCCGTGACACGTTGAAGGCAAAATCAGATTTTTAAAAATTTCCAGAGAGCCAACGCGTTGGCTCCGTGTCACGGAGGAGGGGCTCCGCGTTACCCTCCGTGACACGTTGCCCTTTATTCAGTACCGGGTCACACCGGGTTGCCGGGTGACCCGCGTGTTTTTCTTTAAATTAACCCCGATTTTGCCCAATTTTTCCCCATTTCTCTTCTCCTCCGCGACCAAAACACCCAATTCCCCCTCCCCAAACCAACGTGCCACGCTAATAGGCAAGGAAAACATCAAATTTCTTCGGTTCTTCAACTAAAAGGTATGTTTTCATCGTTTCTCTTAAGTTTTTGGCGATTTTAGTCGAATTTGAGCATGTGAGGTGAAATATATCACCCCAAGTAGCAATTAAACATGATGTTGAATTATTTTGTGATTGATTATGTTCGGATTGTTGTAATTAGCGTTTGAACTTGTCGATTATGTGAATAATTCAAATTTGATTGTAGAATTGTATTCTAGGGCTTGGGTTGTTGAATTTGACTTGGGCAACTTGATAATTTGATGAATTCGATGCCGGGGTGTGGTTGTAAATTGAGATAAGTCGAGGTAAATATTGTGTGAATGTTGTGGGAAGACGAATTCTCGAATTTTTGGGGAAAATGCGAAAATTGTGTAAATTGGTTTGATTAATTGGATTCGTTTGTATATAGAATGTTTTTATCGTTGTTTTTAGTTTTTGTTTTTATTGCTTGTGCGATGGTTGAATTGTTAGCGATAGTAGGATTGGGATTAGCTGTATGAAGTCTGAGTAGTACGCTAAGCGTTATGCTGTCGAAATGTTCGTGAACGCACTAAGCATAAATTGTATAGTCGTTGTCTTTGGTGTAAATAGAGTAATCCTTGCCGAAGTATTGCAAATATAGTTAAGGACTAAGTGTGGGGTAAACTTAACTTAACCCGACCTTAGCCTAAGTTAACTTGTATTTAGCTTAACATTGTGCTGTTTATGTATATTGACAGGTACAATGGCAAGTCGACAGGACAAGGGCAAGGGTGCTTCTACCTCAGGCACCAGACGGAAAAGATTGAGGTTGGGCACCGCAGTCCCAGCTGCACCAGCTGTTCCGCGCGGCCAACGCCGCCAATACGGAACAAGATGGGTAACCGATGAAGGGAAGACGTGGTACGCGAAACATAAAGAAAACAAGTACTTCCCCGAGGAACATATTGCACGGGAACCACTTGCACAGGAGTTCCCACGTATTGTGCAGAGAATTGAGGCAGCTGGGCTCAACTTTATCTTTCAGGAGCCCAAGGAGTGCAACCTTCATTTGGTCCGAGAGTTCTACGCAAATTGGAACCCGGCCATCAGAAGCCACACAATAAAAATTAGAGGGCAGATTTTCACTCTGGAACCCCACCAATTTAATGCCATCATTGGAGCGCAGGACACAGACGCTCACGTTCTCCGCCAGCTAAACATCACCCCACCGTACGTCGACATCAGACGTACGTTGTGTGGGGCTCGATCCACAGCCCGATGGAGTAGACATACGGAGAGGGGTTACCATCAGACTCTGCCTTATTCGCAGATGAACAGGGAGGCCAGAATATGGCTGAAGATTGTATGTTTGTGCTTGATCCCAGGAGTTCATATGACGGATGTGACCCGGGACCGTGTCTGCTTAGTGTATGCCCTTATGAAAGGGCTTGAGATTAATGTTGGGGCGGTAATTATATCCGCCATGAAGAGAGCCAAACTGCACCAGGGCCACAGATACGGGTTTGGCGGACTCATCACCACCTTCCTCCGAGGCCTCGACATCGAGGAAGAGGCTTTGGACTATATTCCGCAGTTGGAGCGGAGGGCCCTCGATGTGACAAAAACTAAGGCCCCCGACACCACACACGCGCCAGTGTTGACTTTGGCCGAGCGACATGCTCGTGACGATCAGTACATGGCACGTATGTTCGGCATGCAGATGCTTCAACTATGGATTGGTGGGAGACCAGCCACCGAGGAAGAATTATGGCAGCTGGAGCTGCATTACCCATTTGGCGAGAATGCCAGAGCCTTATGCCGAGTGGGACCAGCCTTCGTGGAGCCGACTGATGACGATGTCCCTACTGATGAGGAGACACGTCGTGAGGACTCCGATGTGGAGTCTGATGACGACGATGGAGCTGACTCAGATATGGGCGATGAGGCAGCAGCACCAGATGAAGAAGTCGAATATTTCGACTGAACAGGGAGTTCCACCACCCGAAATTGTGTTTTGTAATTTTTGTGAACACTGGGGACAGTGTTCGATTTAAGTGTGGGGTGGGGAGTAGCTAGGTGCTGGGACTTGGGCTCTAATTTGCTGTATGTTTTTCCTTGGTTTGTATGTATGTTTGTGCTTTCCCTGTTATGAACTGATTTGTGGTGTATGTGTATATATTTGTTCGTGTGGTTAATGATGTGTGGTATGAAAAGTTATGGTTGCCAGTGTAAATATTTTGTAAAGATTTTTTTTTCTATCGAGATGATTGGTATTTTTCAAAATTTTTTCGAGAATATTTTGCACTTGTAAATATTTTCTTTCTATCGAAATGATCGATGTGTTGCAAAAATTTTTGGTTTTTATTTTTTTGGGTTTCTCGGAGTTTGTTTTCGGTTCTTTTACCGAGAATAGTCCCATTGAAACGATGTCATAGTTAGTGACCGTTCCCTATGATGGATGGATGACGACCGTCTTAAGGGAAATGTAGTAGCTAGGAGTAGGATTTTAATTTGGTTTTAATTTTTCTTTGGTGGATTGCATCAATGACCTGTAGTTGCTTTATGGTTGCAAAAATTTCGTTGCGTGTTGTAAATGATGTTCAAAATGTGAAAATGATTCATTTGAAAGCATGCAATTTTGTAAATATGTTGAGTTACCTAGGCTGTAGAATTTGATTCAGTATGATTGAGGCTTAATCTTGAATTCATGTGATTGGCTAATTAGAGAGTCTGTGAATGCATCTTGATTCGAGCATGTGCATGAAGTGTGAAGTGAGGTTTTGGTATTCCATGTCATTGTGAATTGTCTAGAACTTGCCTGGTGTGTATACAAAACGAAATGAAGGAAGTGTAGTGTTGGAAAGGATGTAGGCATTTCTTTGTTTTAACCGAGAGTTTCCATTTTTTTCTTGTCGAATTCTACCTTTCTATATGTTGTATACCCTAGTTAGCCCGTTGAGCCTTTAGCCGATTTCTTTCTTTTGTCCAAAATTGTATAAACCAAGCTTCATTCTTTCTTTTCATTAGCTGTAAAAGTCTATACAAAACTCTTAAGCGCTTACGAAGAAAATAAAATTTTCCCAAGGTGTCAAGGAGTAAGGAATGAAAGAAAAAAAAGAAAAGCAGAGTGAGGAAAGAAAAAATGATGTTGAAGAGGCACTTGTTATCATTAAATGATAGTGAGGGTACATGAAAACCCTTTGTTTTGTGTCAAGTGTGTTTGATGAAATGGGCTGTACGAAAAGAAACCAGCATGAATGGGAGAAAAAGAGGAAAGAGAGGAATAATGTCCATGAGTCAATGGGAATGAGTTGAAAATGCGCTTAAGGATGCTAGCGACTATTATTGGCTAATCCAATATATATACTAGATCCATAGCCCCGTTACAACCCATTAAAGTCCTACGTGATCCTATATTGCATTTCTTTTATATTAGTGGAGTAATACACTAGGGGCAAGCCTATGGGTCATGACATGATGCATGTGAATTCTTTTGGGAGAGAGAGTGAAATTAATTTTTATATGCCCCTACTTGCATGTTTTTGTGTTGCATGAACAAAAAGGGGAAGATTCTATTGAGTTGTGAGGGCACATGCTTGATGAAAGATTGATTTTCGTGTCGGATTTCTTGATTAGTTGATTTGCATGAGTTTGCCGATATCAAAAATCAATTCTTAAAGTCTAGGAAGTCTTGATGTATTAAAGGTCATTGTATTGTAAGACCAAGCATGTTTTCGTGATGATTTGCAAAAAATTGAATAATCGGTATGACCGTAGCGTAAATTGTCGCACCATAGTGACGAAGGTTGGGATGTAATTTGCATGAGTTGTGTATGTGTTGTTCGAGGACGAACAAGGATTTAAGTGTGGGGTAAGTGATCTTGGGCAGATTTATATGCCCAAGTGATACTCAAACGTATTATTTTCGCCTTGTTTGTGTGCAATATGTATATATTCTCATGTACTTGGTAATAAAATGTGAATTTATACTAACCAACATGATTAGCATTTGTTTTGCAGGTAAATATGATTTTTAGGAGCAAAAATGCATGTTGGAAAAATATCGGAGTTGGACTTGGATGCGAGCATGGAGACGACATTGGAATGTGCAGAATATAAGGGCTCCGCGATGGCGTCGAGCCACGCTACCATCGCGGAGGCACACTGCCTGGAGAGGGAATTAATGGACAAATTCCAGTGAAGCCTCGCGACAGCTCCGTGGCACGGAGATAGGCCTCCGCGTTGGCCTCCGTGCCACGTTGAGGCTAATTTACCGGACCCTGGATTTCCAGTGAGGGTCCGCATCCACGCCGTGTCACGGAGGCAAGGCTCCGCGTTGGCCTCCGTGACACGTTGCTTGTTATTCCGGGAAAAATTTCCCACTAGTATAAATAGCACACTTAGGTTTATTTTAATTAGTTCAGACTTGGTGGAGCAAGGACGTGGGTTAGGAGCAGTTGAGGAACGAAAAAGCTAAGGGATTTCTTCTCTTCTTTTCTTCTTTCTATCAATTGTACGTATGATTTACACTTGTTTTAGGATGATCAATCCACAAATGAGTGGCTAATTTTCTTCCTTGCTAAGGTTTTGAACATGTGTAGTGAATTTTGATTGTAAATGATATGGTTTTCTTCTTCTTCTTTCATGTTGTTCTATTAATTCTTGTTCTTACTGCATTAGTGCTTGGCCAACATTAATGTACATCTAAAAAGTCCAATTTCACTCGAGAGAGCAAGAAATTGGAAAGTTGTGAATTAATAGGGTATTGTTCTTAACTTGATTTGGGAAAATTGGGTTTTGATGTGCTTTCCTGATAGAAATATACTTGAAAGTCGTATTAGTCAATTTAGGAACCGGAATTGTATTGCTAGGTCGTAAATTGCATTTGATCACAGAAATGTAGACGAATGGTTTATGATTCTTAAGTGAAATTAAATACGAGAGTTTTAATTTCTAGGCTACTGTTCTTGGCTAGCAACATGAGGAAGAGATTAACCGGATTATTATTACAATCGAATTCATTACTTGTTCTTAACCTTGGCATGCTCATATCCATAGTTTAAATTCACGGTAAATAATTGTTAATAGTTTTAGTATATATTTTATAAACAAAAACTCAATTAACTGTTGGTTACGTTGTTGTTAGCATAGTTAGAAGTAAGATAAGAATATAGTATACTTAGGCAAATTTTACATACCCTGAGCCTCCTTGGATCGATACTTGGCTTATTTAGCCACTTTATTACTTGTTTGACCACGTGCACTTGCGTGTCGGTTTATAATATATAATACCAATCGAAATAGCACCGAACATTCATACTGATCCTTAGTGAAAAGGTCATTTCCGTGTTGCTAGTTCACATCAAGCTGTCCATAATTGTCACTAGAACTAGTTGATACTCCATGTGTGTTGTTGCTTATTGAAACACCATGTATGTTACCACTAGTTAATGCACCAGTAGGATTCTGCATATAATGAGAATAACCAACATGTGTATTAACCTTAGCGGATGCACCATTTGTATTCTGAGTGTAGTAACTCTTCTAATATGAAGGATCTTCTTCAGCTGTCACATTATAAGAAGCACCATAACGTGGTCCATATCCTCCAGAGCTTGTATTGTTCCTCTTCTTGGATCTGAAGTCAAAGGGATAGCCAACAACCCTGAAATAGTTTTTCCTATTATGGCCTCTTATCTTGCAGATCTCAGAATAGAGATTGTTATTTCTCTTAAATCTTGGATTGGCATTTTGATCAAACCTTAAGCCAGTTTGATTTCCAGTTGACTTAGAATATATTGCCCCTTAAAACATATTTGATCCACTCATTGAATTATTTCCTAGTATACCAGCAGTAGCAATCACACCTTTTTGGCTTTCATCACTTATTATTGTGGAATAAGCTTGGTTCACAGTTGATGGTGGATTCATCAACAATATTTGGATTCTTGCTTGAAGATAAGTGTCATTCAAGCTATAAGAAACTGAAACAGTTTCCACTTTTGCAGATGTAAGATGAACTCCATGAATTTCTCATAATTACAAGTAGGAGCTGGTACAAGAGCTTCAAATTCTTCCCAAATATTTTTCAATCTTGAAAATAAACTGACACATATGCATTTCCTTGTGTCAAAGTAGCAATTTCTTTATGAAGATTAAAAGTTCTTGAACTATCAATCTTAGTAAATCTTTCCTGTAAATCACGCCACACAGACCTAGCATTTGAGGCATACATTATCCCTCCAAGAAGATTTTTAGAGACAGAATTCATTATCCATGATAGCACTATAACATTCACTCTTTCCCAGTGATTCCACAAAGTTTTTGGAAAATCTTCTTTCAAGTAGGTACCTTCTGTCAATCCTAGCTTGTTCCTACCTAGTAATACAATTCTCATAGAACAAAATCAGATAGAGTAATTATCGATACCTGTCAACCGGAATGAAATGATTTGAATTCCACTGACATAAGAAGAATGTAGGAACATAGGATGGTTGTAGTCCACTGTTGGAATCTGATTTTTGGCTGGAATCTGTCCATTACTGCCAGAATTGGTTCCAATCGATTGCTCATTGATGTTGTTCATCTTCCTGTTCTTGATCAAGAATGTGTAGCGGAAGCGAATTGGTTAGCTGACTGGACTTTTTAGGATGATTTTGAACATCAAAAACTCCACAGCTTCAAGTATCAATGCTCTGATATCATGTTGTTAATGGCAGAAAAGCAGTATTAATTGTATTCAATTAAAGAGAAGTGTACATTGAGAAAGAAGAAATACAATAGCTGGAGAAGGTGATTGAGAAAATCTTATTCATTGAATAAATCTCTCTTCTTGGCGGTGAGTTTATATAGAGAGTAGTTGAGTTACTAAGATGGATTAGTTAGTTACTAACTAACTAACTATATAACTAACTAACTATCAGATAGTGAGAATAGTTAATTGATCCTAATAACATCATTAAGTCATATCAACTATATATCAAGGACTCGAAAACAATTATTACATGTGCCCTCATAAAGATTAATTATAACCGTAATTACACAGAGATTAGCTATGAAGGAATTTATATATTATTTTATATAGAGATTAATTGCGTAGGTTAGTTTAGTTATTCCATCTTCTATCTTATATAAAATAATATATAAATTTCCTCATAATTTATATGTGCATTAGTTATGCAGATTTCTATATTCAAACCAAATACCTTATTAATTTTACATATAAATAACTTATCTCTTCATCACATACCAAACATAATATTCCTTATACAAAATTTAATACTTATATAAACTCATCACTCAAAATCAGCTATTAAACAACTCCTCAAAATTTGTGATATTCCCATACTACTTTTATGCCTTGAAAATGAAAATGGCATGTCCATTAATTGCAGCACTACTAGTCAAAAATTAATGGAGGACTGCCTGTATTCAGTGTTTCGTAAGAGACGTGAGAAGAGTTGGGGAGAACTTTTCTAATCATAGGTCACAAATTGCATAAGTTTATTGATTTTGAATTCTGCGAAAGATAATTTATTAAATTTTAAATAATTATTAATATATATTATAAGTAATTTTTTAAATATAGATATTAATTTTGATTTAATTATTAGATTTTATTGAACCCATAACCGCATTATGACTTCACTCATGTTTGTAGATACTTTTAAAAGTCACATATATCATATTTTTCTTCCGATAATGATTAAAATCGATACTTAGTTGTAAAAGATGGAGGATAAAAGAATGAAAAATTACTAATAATTAATATCTATATTTAAAAAATCTAATAATTTTAATCAAAATTAATATCTATAGTTAAAAAATTACTTATAATATATATTAATATATTATTCAATAATAGCTTTTACCTAAGTCGATTCGTTTTCTTTTTTCTACTTTTTATTAATTGGGCTACTCCTTAAAATGATTATATGAATAAGGAATTACTGTAAAACCTAATTACTATTTGGCTAACAAAGCAGAGTATATAACTTCATTATTATGGTGTGATTAGAAGCAGCACAATCACTATTTATGTTGTTACTGGAAAGGAGAAAAAATGGAAAGAATGTCTGTAATTTGAATTCCATATAATATTCAGATTTGGAAGTAAGATCTTCACCTAGTTTTTGCAGAGTAGGGAGAAATTTTAATTTATTAAAGAAGATACTCATAAAATGAAGTTTAAATAAAAAAGAGTATATTAATAAGAATAATTTACTCAAATTATAATTCTTTTACGTTAAAAATAAATTAAAAGAATTATTATAAGTAAATCAAAATAAAAATTTATTTGAGAAAAAGTCTCTAAAATTATTCCTTATTATTATCATCGTATATGTCGTCTTGGAAGCGCTGGCAGCTATCAACATCAGATATGATCATATGATATATAACTTCAAATAAAGTAATGGATTTGCCTAATAAACAAATACATATGATAACTTTAAATATTTTCTTTGGCCTATGAAAGTGGGAGCAGAAACACAGCAAGATATGTTACTTTATTCATTTATCTGCTCAACTATTATTATTTTACTCTACTCATTAAGTATGCATAACAGGGAATTCTCGAGTTACAGTCCAAATTAGAGAACTGGGATTGCAATAATGGGGAACATTTCCAAAATTCAAAGCTCTGATTTTAAATATAGAGGAATTGTTAAATAATCAATCAACATAAATATCATAATATGAAAAAATAAGATGAAGCTCCAAAATAGAGAAAACCTTGTATTCATCTCCAAGGCAAAAAACTAATATTACAAGTGACTCTCTTTATTATTTATACAGATTTAAATATCTAACCAACTACTAATTAGTTGATGCTGCCAACTCACTATTAATTTAGCTTTTAACAATCTCTTTATTATACTCCTTAAGATCCCCTTTTAAGCTAGGTGGTACGAAGATGTTCTTCAGTAGTAATTTGGACATAAGATAAACATGTTGAAGTCGATACAGGCCTTTGATGAGTACATCTGCAAGTTGTTCAATAGTGGATAGGTACCTAATATGCACAAGACCAGCCTGGACCTTTTATTTTTTTTTTGATAAAATGACAATTAATGTTAATATGTTTAGTTCTATCATAGAACACTGGAAGCTTTGCTATCACAATACAAAGAAAATGTAAGATGAGAGGAATGTTCAGTTCCTTGAAAAGGTCAATGGCCAAACAAGTTCTGCCACACTGAACTTCTGCTTCTGCTGAACTTCTGGAGATGGTGAACTGTTTCTTTAATTTTCAGGAAATTATGCTATTTCTAAACTTGATGATGTAACCTGTAATAGATCTCTTGGTATTAACACAAGATCCCCAATCTGCATCACATGAATAGGCTTGTAGCGAGTCATTGTCTTTAATTAGCAGTTAGAAGTAGACCCTCTTGGAGTTTGTTTTGTTGGTCAGCGGAAACAACAATAATAAACACACACACAAATTAACTGCGAGAAAATAGAGAAAAATGAAACACAAACGACACACAAGAATTTACGTGGTTCGGTCTCACGACCTAGTCCACAACTGCAACTGGGAGGAATTTTATTGCTCTCTCTTGTGGTGTTTAGATTACAAGTACAAGCTATCTATTTATAGAAATAGATTAGGGTTATTAGGGTTTCTAACGGGCCTAAGTCGGCTGGGCCGACTTAATCAGGCCTCCACAAGCCCAACAATCTCCCACTTGGAGGCATGATAATCTTCAACTGCCATCCACTGTGAGCACTTGTACGTCTAGTAATCTCTTCCTCATCTTCCTGGTTGCAGCGGCTTTTTCATCAGTTAACCTGAAGGCCCGTTGAAGCTTCCCCAAGCTCCAACATCAGTCACGGCTAAAACTGCCCCTGACTCGTCCTCTGTCCCTACCGACTCCCACTTGCACGAACTGCCGAATCTTGGAATACTCTGAGAACAAACAATACTCTCCATATTTAGCAGGTAATCATCTGGAGAACTGTTCATCTCCACTGGTGCAAGAACAGGCTTTGAATTCCCTAATCCTAATTCTGAAATAACTTATAATGCATTTTTTTATGTACAAGGATCCCTATGTGTTCCTAGAAAACTCAATTCCAAAAAAGTACTTAAGATCCCCCAAATCTTTGATCTTGAAACTATCCTTCAGAACCTATTTAGCTTCCTCTATCAACTGTATAGTACTCCCAGTCACTAAGAGGTCATCACCATAGATCAGTACTGTAACTATACCTTTAACTGACTTTCTAGTCATCAACGAATAATCAAGATAACTCTGTTGGAAACCTGCTTCAAGCAGTGCATTAGTCAACTTGACATTCTATTGTTTGGAAGCCTGCTTAAGTCCATCTAATGACTTAAGCAGCCTGTATACCTGAGGAGTACCTCATTTTCTAGTATGGTGAAAATCTTATGGCAGATGCATGTACACTTCCTTAGTCAAATCTCCATGCAAAAATGCATTATGGATATTCATTTGTTGAATAGACCATCCTTTGATTGCATCCTGCAGGGACAGTACTGTTCTTATCGTAACCATCTTCACTACAAGTGAAAAAGTCTCTTGATAATTTAAATCTCCTTTTGGTTATAGCTTTTTGCCAGCAACCTGGTTTTGAACCTTTCCACCTCTCCATCAGACTTATATTTGATCTTAAAAATCAATTTTCATCCTATTGCATTTTTTCCAGTGGCCAATGGGACAACCTCCTATGTTTTGTTTTTCTCTAGTGCTTGAATATCCTCTTTGATAACCTGTATTCGTTTACTATCATTCACATCTTGATGATAAGACTGTGATTCAGTATCAACTGAGAAGTTAGCAATATATGATTGATAAAAAGCAGAATAGTTATAATCAACACTATCTTAAATAGAATATAGGTATTAAGAAGATCTTGTCTTAACTGAGATAAAATCCTTTTGCCAAAGTGGAAGTTTTCTTGTTCTACCTGATATCCACAAGAGGAGGGGAGGCAGTCAGTTCTGTGATAGAAAGACCGATATCCTATCCCAGAACATGAGGTGCAACATCTACCTCATTATGGATTTGATGGTCTTGTAATGTTCCTGCCTCATCCACATCATCAATAATGAAATCTTAATGCAAGTCCAAGGGAGTAGGGATATGATCTACAATATTATGTTCTACTGCCAGCTCCTTCAAGTCCCCTAGATAAAGTCTAGAATGGAAAAAATAGTCTTAGTGAAAATGACATCCCTATTGATGAAGAAGAGTTTGTTCGCAAGGTCATAGAGTTCAGTGTAGTACCATAATCCATGATCACTGATTGAATTGGCCTTAGACCAAATTTATCTATCTTGAGTAAATTTGTGGCATGACACACACAACTAATCATTCTCATATAAGATAAGTCAGGTTGTTTCTTGAACAACAACTCAAAATGAGATATTATTTTCTAAAACTATTGAAGAAATTTTATTGATAATATGTATAGCAGCTATTATACATTCACCCCAGAATCTTATTAGTAAATGATCTTGAAATCTGACTACTTTGATAGTCTCTAAGATATGTATGTACCTTTTTTTCATAACACCATTCTACTGAGGTGTACGTGGACAAGAACTTTGAAGAATAATACCATGAGCTTTGAACAACTCATTACACTATGCATTGAAAAACTCTCCACCATTATCTGATCCGAAGGCTTTGATCTTTAAACCAAATTAAGTATTAATCATTATAATAAAATGCTTCAATAAAGTAAAAACATCTAATTTAAGATGCATCAAAAACACCCAATTCCATCTGCTGTAATCATCAACCAATATGAAAAATAAATATCACTTTATTATGTGTAGAAGTGTTATAAGGTCCCCATACATGCAATTGAACCAAATCAAGACAGTGTATACTTTTATTATTACTAATAGGGAATGATAATTTGACTTGTCTTCTTGAAGGACAAATATCACAACTGGACAATACAAAATTGATTTTATAATCGAACATGCTAATCTTTCTAAGAACACTCATAGGTACATGCCCTAGTCTTCTATTCTATACTCCACCATCATCACATCCTCTATCAATTGCTAATAATGTCATTACTTCCGGTTTGACTTGTTTATGTGATTTCAGTACATATAAGTCATTCACCTCTTCACCAATTTTCTTCACTCTTTCAATGAAGAGATCCTTAAAAATAAAGAATCGGAAAAAAAATAGAGCACAATAGTTCAATTCTTTGTCAGTTTAGACACTAACAGGAAGTTGGCACACACAAAATATTTTTGACTACATCACCTTTTGTTAATTGAGAATTTTCTGCTTATATTATGTGTTGAGCCTTCAATTGGCAGATGTACTTTACCAGCCGAAACTAAAGCTCTTATTTTCTGTTGAGTAATAGTTCTAGTAAGCCTTGAATGAACCCTTCGAAAGCTTGATGCAAATAAATGAATTTTTGTTCTGGATTATTCACTATCAATCCATGATTTAGTAAAGACTTATTTTCAATCAAGTGATTAGTAGCACCACTATCCACTATCCACTATCCACTTTGAACAACTATCTTCACTAGTACAATAAGAAGTGGCTGTAAATATACCTGTTATATTTTTACTTGACTTGATGATCATAGGTTTGTCCAACATATGGAGGATTTGGTTGTATTGGATTAGAGTGAAGTAAGGGACTAGTCCACTGTTACTCCTAGTATGTTGTATGTAGGGAGTTTATTACTGTCCATAAGAAGGTTGTTGCCCATCAATGATCCCAGTATGCATTTGTGGCAGTTGCCTATCAATGATCCTAATATGTTGCATTTGTAATCCAGGAGTTGTAGCGACTAAATTAGCATTCTTCTTACCCTTGAAGTCTGAAGGGTACCAAATCAATATATAACAAATATCTCGTATGTGTCTCTTCTGGTTACAATAAGTGCAATACTTCAATTTTATTACAATTTGCTCTACTATGTCCCCTCATGTTATAGTAATCACAATATGACAACACGATCATAAGATGGTAAAACTATTCGCTCACCCCACGCAAGCATCAAGTCTCTGAAACTAAAAAAAATTCAATAAAATTCAAAAAAGTGCAAAATACAAACCGTGTGTACAATGTGTGTGATTGTATAAAGCCAAGACTCGATTGAA
This sequence comes from Datura wrightii, assembly GCA_035772735.1. NCBI lineage: Eukaryota > Viridiplantae > Streptophyta > Magnoliopsida > Solanales > Solanaceae > Datura > Datura wrightii. The sequence continues at coordinate 187,602,748 of JASDFA010000018.1, read as the reverse complement.
CAGTGATAAAGAATAATTTATAATATCAGTGATCAAAATATACAGCTACAATGTATGAAATAAATAATGAATCAAATAATTGATATATATAAGAATGTAAGCATAGTAAATAATTTATGTGCAAATTGCAAATAGCCTACACAATTTGCATTATGTGAAATAAATAAAGAATTAAATAATTAAAGGATTGAAATATGCAAAAATATAAATAGAAATACCTCTCTCAATTGAAAAATTGAGTCTATCATGGTTAGAACCTGAAAAGTCCCCAGTAGAGTCGTCATGTTGTTGCATCCTATTTTTACCAAGGTCAAATAAAGTACAACTTACGGATTCTAAAAGATTTAATTATTATATAGAGTCGCTACCTAATTTTTTAAAGAAAATCAGAAAACCTTTCAATTATTGATATGTATGACTCAAGTTTTAATCTGCGAAAAATCAATTTAGATTCAAGGCAAATGTTCAAATTATTTCAAAGGGAAGGTGTTAGACACCCTTTAGAATCCACAAAATGTTGTTTTCGACTTGACTTAATTTCTCAAAAAAGGAGGTAAAAATTATATTTTACATACAAAATATATACAGTAAAAATAAAATAATAAATAATGTAAAATATGTATAAAAGAATGTGTATTAAATGTATACATATGAAAGAGAGAAAAATATTGTTACTACCATATGAAAAGAAAGTTATTCTTTTATTAACATAAAAAAAAAAATTCTATCATATGAAAAGAAAGTACTCTCAAATAGTATTTCTAATTTAATATACAATTCATTAATATGCTAATTAAGAGGTGTAGAAACAAAAGAATTCAAAAGAATAAAATTGATTGAATTATATTTTAACTATGTGAAGAATTATTTTATTATTATAATTTTTTTTGTAAAAGTGAGTTAAAAAATGAAGAAAAGTATATTATGTTATGAAATATTTTAACATAAGAAAATATTTAACAAAAGAATTAACGAAGAATATTTGTAAAGGGTAAGTAAAATAGTCGGCGGAGAGAAAAGTAAAGATTTATTTTTAATCGAAAATGCAGCTTTATGGTTTGCCTAGCGTCAAGAATATGGTTTAATTAACTAAGAACTTAAATTGAGTAAATCCGTTTGTAAAAATATTTACGGTCTAAATTTTGCCTAAGCGCGTAGGGAGCTTGAATTTAAGAAGGGCATAAATAAAGAGACAACCCCAACCCGACACCTCAAAAGTGAAACTTTCACTATACTTTACATATTTTATAATTTTGAGGACGTAAAAATAAGTAAAAAAAAATACAAACAATGAATCCTTAAAGATCTTCAAGCTTCTTTCAAGCATCGTCTTTGAAAAGAGACTTTGGATACCTATACAAACACTTAGTAGAAATATTAGTACTAAATAAATATTTACTTAAATAAATTAAAATAATAAATATATATTGCAAAAAAATTAAAAATCCATCTTATGTGCAGGGAAGGCCTCAAAAATCAATCAAAATTTCTTCATTGACCACATTTAATTTTTGTTATGTATGTATGCATGATTTTTTAATAATTTTTACAACTTTAAATAAAATTTCATCTTTTATTGTGGGAAGACCGTTTTCTAAAACTCTTTGACCCCCGAATTTGGAGTATCCTACTTTCACGCAATTCACAGAGTTCAACAAGCAATCGATATTTCACGATCAAGGGTGTAATATTCTTTGTCTCAAAAATCGACGGGAAGATTTTTTCATTGGCCATATTTATTTTGTTACAGATGTATGCATGACTTTAATAATTTTTACAACTCTAAATAAAACACCATTTTTTATTATGGGAATGCCCAATAAATCCAACGAAAATAATTTTTCATTGGCGAAGTTTATTTTTTATGTATGTAACTGTAACTTTATTAAGTTTTGCAACTTTAAATTAAAGTCCGTCTTTGTGTTATAGGAAGGCCTCAAAAATTCAATGGAAAATTTTTTTCTCTGGCCAAATTTATTTTGTTAAATATGAGTACAGTGAAAATGACGAAAGAAAGAAAAAAATTATCCAAATCAATCTGGAGGCAGCATGAATCAGTGACAAAATAGTTAAAGTCGAGCAAAATCAGTGACAATAGTAGCCATAAAAAGAAACAAATATATTTCACCGGAAAAAAGAAATTATTGCCAGAAGATATCCAAACAACTAGATCTGTAGCAAATGACTGGACCAGACACACTCAACAGAAAACACCTGCAAAATTTTAAGCACGAACAAAATAAAGAGGAAGGGGAGAGAAGACGTGAGAAGGGAGAAGAAAATAGAAAAATGGGGGAAGGGGGATGGGTTCTTGGCTGTAAGAAGTGAGAGAGTTTGTACATAAAAAAGGAGAAGAGAAAAAGGTTTGGGTGTGTGGGTAGAATTGTTAAAATTGGCATGGCCCGTGAGCCCGGTCCAACCCAACCCTTTAATTAAGTGGGATTAGGAAAAAATTTTACAGCTCGTTTAGAAATGATGCCTAATCGCCCAGCCTCATTTGACCCGTCAGTCTCAGAGGCCAGCCCGCAGAACTTAAAAAATAATTAATTATCAAAATATAATATATTAACTAATTAAGAAAATAAAATAATATTATAGGATAAAATAAAAAGGATTGAAAAGATGTACTTTTGTTACACTCCGTAAGTTCCTAATGTTTAGTTGACCTATTTACACATTAGTCAAGAGTTTCAGAGTACGAAGCGTACAAGAGAGGACCCGAAAAAACGTCGAACGGGCGCAGAATCAGGAAGGCGAGGGAGAAGGCTGGAGCAGGCTCCAATAGTGGAAGCGTGCCACGGACCCCCTCCCTCCGCGTTGGGCATCGTGCCCATAAATTGGTGCGATAGGGTCCGTGCCACGGACCCCCTGTCTACCGGCCAAGTTATATATAAGTTCAATATCATCATTTATTTCATTTTCTATTAACAGACCTGTGATTAGAGAGGAGAGATACACCATTTTTAGTTAATTTTTCTCCGTTTACGCTGCCAAACGCCGCACAAATTCAAATTAACTTCAGGTATTATATTATAAGCCTGCAGGGAGCATTACTATGAAGTTAGTTTCTCAAAAATTCGCCTGGCAAATCGTAACCCTGCCGAGCAAAGGTTGTTAGAATTGCTTCAAACTAATTTCTATACGATCACAGGCTTGAAGTAAGTATTTCTCCCTTCTGAACTCTCGAGAAATTGTACGTTTTCGACCGTGTTTTGATAAGTTGAAGTATAGTTAATATTAGTATTAAAAGTTATCTTTTTTGCCGAGTTTAGTACTAAAACTAGTCTCATTCTCAGTAATACGATCACAATTGGAAAGAGTTGTTGAGTCCGGTTTGTAACTCGCTAGTTAATCAGGAATCGACGATCCAGGTATGTTAGGGCAAATTCGTTCAGCAAGTTAGTTTCGTCAGTATTATAATTCAGTTTGAATTCCAGTCAGAAAGCCAGAAGCTTATGTATTGTGATTGACAGTTGTTATTAGCTGAGGCCAGTATCCTATGTGTAGTTTGGGACTGTCTTTGCCCTGTATAGCCTTCCATAGCCAACCCCAGGGTTACTAGTTGTGTCGACGCCCGCCAGGGGCGAGATGACGTCGCTCTAAAGAGCGGTATGCCATCTGCAAGGGACGAAGATGGGGTCCAAGGTCCTCATATCCATTCCATGGCTGGACTATTATATGTCGTATTGGCACCACACCTCCTATCGAGTCTGGTGCCCGGGGTGTAAATATCAAGAGTCCATCGAACTCAAACACAACTATAGTTCAGGAGCCGAGTGGGCTCAGTTGTAGACCCAGGGAATTGGTGGGACGGCTATAGCCACTAGTTGGCCTGTTTTGACCTTGTTAGGGGTATATAGATTGAAGTGCACTCACTAGGACTTATGGGGGCCCCAGATGGATTATTCTGTGCTGTTGTACCTTCTGGCTTATGGGGGCCTGGTAAGGTTCTTGTTTGCACTAGTTACTGATAGATTAGATAGCAGGAAGTTTAGTTATTCAGGTAGTATTTCTATCCCTTCTTTTCAGTTACTTTCAGTTTCATTTCAGTTTATTCAATTATTTACAGTTACCGCTTTACATATTCGGTACATATTGTATTGACGCTCTTCTGGGCCATTGTATTACTTGCCTACAGGTGCCAATAGACGTGGACCAGGATCTTCTTAGCTTTCAACCAGAGTTAGCAGGGCAGTCAGCTCCATTCCTCCATAGCTAATAGCTAAAAGGTCTACTTCTTTTTGTTTGTACAGTTCATGGGTAGGTTAGGACCTTGTCTCGATCATTATATCACTTCTAGAGGCTTGCAGATTGTTTTAGATTTCCTGTGGTTAGTTTTGTTAGTTGTGTGGGGCCCGTGTATGCTTTATCTTACGTGTTGGCCGTGCGGGGCCTTATTTAGCTATTAGTTAGCAGCCTTGTCGGCCATAACTTAGTTTAGTACTGGATTTACTTTACAGTCATAACTAGATATCATGGTGGTCTTGTCGGTCCGCATAGGATTCCCTGTTATTACCTATTTATGGTTAGCTGTCTTCTTTTATAGGTAGCTATAAGGCCTCGTTGGTCGGGGGCTGTATTTACAACTGAGATATAGCCCGTTGTTTTCTTGATTTGAGGATTGGTATTAGTTATGCACCAAAGGTGCTCAAGATCAGTCGGACCAATTCAGACCCTAGTAGGGCACCAGGTGCCAGTCATGCCTCCCAAGGTGGGGCATGACAACTTTGTATATTTGTACTGCAGCACATACGTACTACAACTAGGCTACCAGAACTATAAATATTTAATAGGATGATACTTTAGATAATAAATTAATAATAAGATAAAGATTGCCAACAAATAAAATTAGATTTAAGTCTTTTAAGTTCTAAGCTTTTCTTCTCGCCGTCTTGACTCTTGTGCACCTTTTCTTCTCGAGCAGTCACAGACTCTGTTAATTTCTGATCTCTTTATTTTTATTGAGCCTCCTTCCAGATCTCTTGTTGTTCCATAACTATGAGCATAGAAGAAGCACTACATTGATAAGTATATTTTGTAAGATACTAAAATATACCAGACTAATGACTATATAATATTTTATATAATCAATAGCTAATGCAAGTTTGGCGGGGATATTGCCAATGACAAATAGTTGTATTTGTCTGATAGTGGAATCATATTCTATTTTCGGATATAAATTTAAAATTGTGTTTGAGATATCATCTCAAATCACAAAATAATCTTGTATAAAAGATTATCATACACAAGTTATAAGCGTTTGTTGTCTAGAATTAACTTATACCAGTGAGTGCTAAGTTACATTTAGATCTTTGCAAAAAAATGAATATGATTTTTTTATTGAAGAATTTTGGGTGTTTTTTATTATTATAACTCTGTTTCAGGATGAATAATGAATTTAGCAATATTCTTGTTAATCTATTTACAGAAAAATCAACGGATAATGATGGATATCATACATATGAAACTAGTTTGGAGGTGAATGAACCTGAAGAATCTGAACAGAAAAATGAGGCAGTTAAAATCGTATATTTGAAGATATTTTGAAAAATATTGGTAGAGATAACGGTGGCATGGAAAGGGAAATATGTAAAGGCTATAGAGATAAACCTTATAAGGTTGGTTCTACTCTAGGACCTCAAGGTAAGAACTATGGTCCCATTTAAAACGACATTTACTTAAATGCAAAAAGATTAAATATCATGATTTGGGTCAAATGTATATGAACCAGCAAGGTAAAATACAATCTAGAAAAATAGATCAATTGATTTTCCGTGAAAAGCTTGCTGAAGCCATCATTAAGCATGTTTTGCTATATTTTTTTGTTGAATATGATGGAATTAGAGCTTGAAAAAATTATATAATTTCAGAAATAGTAATTCCATCTAGGAACACTTTTATTGTGGATGTCCAAAAAGTGTATTTCAAAGAGAAGGAAAAGTTAAGATAAGTTTTAGCTAAGATTTCTAATCGAGTTTGCTTAACTTCTGATTGCTGGATAGTAGGTACTTCTGAGGGGTATCTTTGTTTAACTGCTCAATATGTTGGTGATAATTGGAAGTTAGTTAGTAAAATTCTAATTTTTTTTGTGTATGATTCCTCCTCACACTGGAATTGAATTAGCTGCAATTATATATGATTGTTTAAAGCAGTAGGCATCAATAAAAAAGTGTTCTCTATCACTTTGGGTAATGCGACTAATAATGATGGTATGCAAAATATTTTAAAAGGGCATTTTGATTTGCAAAAGAGCTTATTATATGATGCTGAGTTTTTCCATGTGCTTGCTCTGCTCATATTCTAAATTTGATTGTCTAAAAGGGTTTGAAAGTAGCTAATGATGCCTTGCTTAGAATTAGAGAAAGTGTGAAGTATGTCAAAGGATCTAATGGTAGAATGAAAAAATTTGAGCGATATATAAAGCAAACGGGAACTAATACAAACTTGGGTTTACGTTTAGATTTGTCAACTAGAGAAAACTCAACATACTTGATACTTGAGAGTGCTCTACAGTATGAAAAAGCTTTTTTTGTCTCTCGTTGTCCTACACTTGATCATTGGAGAAGAGAAGAAAAAATATTTGAATTCTTGGAACACTTTTATTAAATAACTAACTTGATTTCTGATTCAAGTTATCCAACCTCCAACTTGTACTTTATGCAAGTTTAGAAAATAGAATGCAAGTTGAAGGAGAGGTCACATAATCCATATGAAGTTATCATGGAAATAGCTTCAAGGATGTCTAAGAAGTTTGATAAATACTGGAGTATATATAGTCTAGTACTTTCATTTGGAGCAATCCTTAATCCTCACTTCAAGTTGCAACTTTTAAGGCTTTGTTACCCTAAGATGGATGCTTCTTTTGCACAAGAGAAGGTTGAAACTATGAAAAATAAATTGCACAAGCTCTATGATCATTATGCAAATAATTAAATTGGAGCAACTACTTCTACTATTTTGTGTAAACCAACTGAAGAAAGAAGTCAACCCAAACAAAAGAAATCCAAATTATTTGAGGTAATTAAATTTTACTTTATTCTTGATATCTTGAGGTTAATCAAATGGTCTTTCATTGGATATTCCCTTCTGCTGTTATCAAAGATTCTAGAATATTGCTTTCCTTTTCCCTTTATTTTTTCATCTTATCTACTTCATTTTAATTTTCTTTTGTTCAGCTATGATCTTCTTATTCACTCATGTTAGTGCTTTTGAAATAGAACTGTGGAACATTTTGACTTTCTTCTTCTTCTTCTTGTTTAAATTAATAGGAATTTCAAATGTTTGAAAGTGAATCTTTTTACAATACTAGAAAGTCAGATTGGACCTTTATTTGGAGGAATTGAAGCTTGATTATGAGAAGTTTCATGAGATAAATGTTATTCGGTATTGGAAAGAAAATGAAAGAAAATATTCAAACCTTTCAGTGATGGTACGTTATGTACTCAATATTTCAATTACTACCTTAGCATCAGATTCAACATTTAGTATTGGTGGTCATGTTGTTACCAAATATAGAAGTTGTATCCACCTCAAAAATGTTCAAACTCTTGTTACTACAAGAAATTGATTGCATGTATTTACTCAACCTAATACTGGTAATATTTTCTATCTTAATTTTATGTAAGTCTATATTTACTATCTAAATTAAATATTTATTTTTCTTACACTTTTTATTAACGGTTAATAATTAATTAACATTTTATATGATGTAAATTGTAGATGAAGATGAAGCTGTAAAGGAAACTATATCACAAATTGATTTAAATGTGATGGATGGTTCTGGAAATATTATAACTGAAAGTTGAAGTGAAGTTATTAAGTTTTAATTAATAGTTTATGTAATTTTTGAACTCTTTAGAATTTTAATTTTTTAATTGGGCAAAACATTAGTGCAAACTCTTTAGAATTATAGAAGTGTTGTTTGCTAACCAGTTTTTAAACTAATTAATTATATTTGTTCTTCTTAAATATTATCTTATGCACTTGTTATTATAATGAAGATTTATATAATGATTGGTGATTTTTTTTTAGTAATCACACTCTTTTATTTATCATGTTTTAGATTACATTTAAATTTTATTAAAGGGTCAATCTATCCTAACCCGTGGTCCGCTTAGGATTAGATTGGACTGCACCCCTTTTGTTAAAAGAATCAGCTCGTCCTAATTTATTTAACTTGTTGGCCTGTTGGGGTTGAATTGGTTTGGGCCAACCGATTTTGACAGCTTTACGTGCAGGGATAGGAGTTGGGAGATAGTAAAAAATGATAATGGAGGGAGTTTTTTAAGGAATAAAAATAGGAAAAGACGTGGGTTAGAGGAAAATAATAGAAGGGAGAGAGATTTGAGGAAAATAAATTAAAAGGGGTGGGCCCGCAATCAAATCAAAAGTCATTTTAAAAAGGTGATGAGACTTAGTGTGTTTGGTAAAACTTCTCAAATCAACTTATTTTGAGAAGTTTTTTATTCAAAAGTGTTTATCAAAAAAAGTATTTTATGTGAGAAACAGTTTGTGTTTGGCCAATAAATTTAGAAAGTACTTTTGAGCAACAATTAATGTTTGGTCAAAACTTTTAAAAAGTATTTCTAAGTGTATTTTTCATAAAAGTGCTTTTCAAATAAGTGCTTTTGGGGAGAAATTACTTTTTTTAGCTTCTGAAAAATAGCTTCTGCTACTTCACAAAAGCATTTAGTTTCTTTCGAAAGCTTGGCCAAACACCTCATTTTTCTAAAATAAGTGAATTTTTTTTTAAAAAAAGCACTTTTGATCTTCTAGAAGTTTGGTCAAAGAGGCTATTAATTTGATTAAATTAAATTTGATTAATTTGTAATTGATGCTAAAACCAAAAAGTATTGTATTGTAAAAAATAAAATTATAATTTCTGCGTTGTGTATGTGAAAATAACTGTAAAAAAATTAATGTTTATAAAAATTGAGAATGACAATAAATTGACAAAAATTCTAAAGATTTATGAAATTAAGCATAATTACCAATAAATTATAAAAAGTAAAAATATAACAAGAAATTAATAAAATCTCTAGAATAAGGATAATTAATAATAAATTATTTAAAAATTGAAATGATAAATCAAGAAAAGAGGGGAGAAAATTATTTTAGGGATAAAAGTCAACAAAGAAAAGGACAAATGGGTACTGCCAGTCAAATCAAATGTGACCTTTTGAAGAATGATAAGAATTTAACTTGATAGATTTTTTTTACTCTATGTTTGTAATTAATTGTTCTGACTTTCTAAATTGACAAATTATGTAAAAAATATAATTAATACATGTATAAAAATATAAATATGAATATTAAATAAAATTAATAGTTGTCGCTTCCAAAAATACATATTGTGTCATAAAAAATAAAATTATAATGCTTATCTAGTATATATGTAAATAGTTATGAAAATTTACGATTATGGAAAATGTACAAGAACAATAAAAAAAATGACTATAAATGAAATGAAAACTCTAAAACAAAGATAATTATTAATAAATCATTAAAAACTGAAATGATGAAAATAAAATAACAAAATTTTATCATAAGGATAATTCATCAATAAATTATCAAAAGAATGAAAAAGAACAAGTGCAAAAATTATTATTTTGTGCAATTTAACAATTAAAAAGTCGGAAGAAGTTAATTTTTAAGTATGGAAAATCAAAATTAGGTGTCAACAATCATATTAATTACAAAGTTAGTAAATGTAACTTAAGTCGGTTCTCAATATGTATATGAAGACTAAAATAGCAGGCTAGATAGATGAAATTATATTACTCTCAATTCTCTTTCTGCATAATCAATGGAACAATTGTTCTGTTTCTCTGTGCCTTGCTTCCATTAGCGAAGCTTCTCAACAAAATCATTTTGAGTAATATACAAATGTATGAAAAATTAATTCGCTATTAGTAAAACTTATGAATTTTAGTGTAATCGAAATTTTTAGGGATTAATAGTGTTTGATTAAAAACTCAATAAATAATTACTTGTACATTAAAAAGTTGATTAGCAACCCGTTCCGCATTGCATAGATTCCTCCCTGCGAGCACCCTTATGGATGATTCATCCATCTTAGCTCTGAACCAAGACCAAATCCCTCCAAAACCCTCGGATTTAACGCCTAAAGTTTCTAATCATGTTGATGAACCTTCGCAGAAACAAAGCTTCAAAGAAATTCTGGGATCCCCTAATCACTGAAGATCACCAACTAATGGCTGATTGTGCATCTCCCAATACTGAACCATTACAATCAATGCCATCACTGAAAAAGAAATAATAAATCCAACCAATGGTATAAAGACCATCTTTTTGTCCAAAGAAGACAACGAAAAGTTGTATAGATTCTGAAAATATTCCCTCATTATTAAGCTTTTGGGAAAGAGAGTTACTCATCAATTCTGGACATCAAAGTTGGAACAACTTTAGAAACCAAGTGAACAATTTCCCCTAATAGGTCTTGGGTCTGACTATTACATAGTAAAATTTTCTACCGAGGACAACGTGATCAATGTCATTCAAAAGGGCCCTTGGTTTATTCATGGATATTACTTCTCCATCCAAAGATAGGAGCCTAATTTTGTCTCTCCTAAGGCATCTCTTACTTACCCTTCCGTCTGGGTCAGACTTTCACATATCTACCCACTGATACTCTACTAACCCTACACGTGCCCACTTCCTATAAAACCTCTTCTAATCCCTTGCCAGCTAATATCCACAGCAATAAAAATACCTCTAATATTAAGTTTCTATTAAAATCAACTACCTCAAGTAACCCTTTACACTTGGCAGAATCCGTTGGACACCTAACCATGGTCATTTGCATGGATAACAACTCTAAAAATACTTCTCACACCACTGCTCAGCATGCAGCCAATCACCCCTCTTTACCTACAATCTATAAAGATTTGCAATCATCACTAATCATTCACGAAGGCAATATTTCCTTAATAAGTACAAAGGATATCGAGATTAACAATTCCCCTTCACCATAAAATACAATTGTTCTCACTACTTCGTCCATCCAAACTTTTAACCCAACATTCCCCAACTCCCGCCCCACATTGCAAATCACCCTCTCATATTTGCAACTTAGCCAGTCCACTCCCTGCATCAACCCCTAACTTGGATAAAGATGGGGTTACAGAGTCAAGCGGTGATGTTTACCATGGATATCAACAGTGTGGAAACAATGATCATCCTCCAAAATTCAAATTTCCTTACCCAATTAATCACAAAAGGGATGAAATTTGCAATGGAAAACTTTGCGAATTACCTTTGGATGAACAATTTATTGAACCCACTAGTTCTAGGGGTGTCCTCGACTTTTTTTTCATGCCATGCAAACCCTTTGGAATCTTCCACAACACTTCAACCCAATTCCAAATAGGCACAACGTGCCCCAACTCCCATTCTCCACTCCCTTAGAAACAATCATCTCCAATCCACTCTTCTTCCCTTGGCAGCCTCTCCCAGTCTTATAGAGACATCCAATAATAATTCCCAACCCAACCCCAATGGACCCACCCAAAACAAGCTTTGAACAGGAAGACAAAGAGGAGAGAACAATAGTAAAGGGCTCATTCATCGAAATAGCAAATCTCATAAATGTGGCCCTTATGACCTTCCTAGAGGAAGAGGACCCAAAATACATTCACAAGTGCCCAGTAGCTCTAATGAAATGTGTGTTCAATTTGAGACTAGCAGTCAACACAGCTGCCAAAAATGCAGTAGTGCTAAGGCGGAGCCAAATTTCCACTAGGGAAGACCCGGTGACTCAAAACCTCCCAACACCTCTCAGTCCCATGATTTACCAAATTATACACTAGGGGTGTTAATAATGCTAACTTTAAAAGAAATTTTAGAGAAATCCTTAGGAATCAAAATCCTTGCATGATTGCTCTTCTTGAAACTAAGTCGTATAATCACCTCTCCCTTAGGAATGAATTTAGGTTGAACAACCATTTAGAGGTTCTTGCTCAGGGTAGGTTTGGTGGGATTGTTCTCCTTTGGTTCATTAGCATGGTTTCTATCACTTGCATTCGCCAATTGGAACAAGAAGTCTATACAATGATTCAGGTATACCCCTATCAACATAATTGGCTGTTTACTATTTTTTACGCTAGTAACTTTATTGCTAATCATAATATTTTATGGAATAATCTCCATAACATTACCTCCATGTATTCTGGCCCTTGGTTAGTAGCTGGAGATTATAATGAGGTCCTTTGCCAGGCAGACAAATGGAGCGAGAGGAGTATTAATAATAATAAAAGCTCTCGTTTTCAGAACTGTATCAATCATTACCGCTTAATTAATCTAGGGTTTAAAGGAAGCCGGTACAATTGGTCTAACCATAGGAAAAGAAGTGCTGGTGGTCTCATCCTGGAGAGACTCGATCGATGTTTTGAGAATAATGAGTGGCTAGATATTTTCCCTAATGCTCAAGTTACTCATCTTCCAAAAATCCACTCTGATTACAACCCTCTCCTTATCTCTTTAGCTAGAACTCATACACTCCACACTCCTAAACCCTTTAAAATCGAGAAATTTTGATTTGCTCACCCAAATTTTAGGTCCCTTGTTGAAACCTGCTGGAATAACTGTGAGTTACAAAATGCTATATCCTATTTCCACACAACTGCTGATTCCTGGAGCAAAACCACTTTTGGAGACATTTTTAAAAATAAAAGATTTTTACTATGCAGACTTAATGGTATCCAAAATTCTCCCGCCTACACCACAAGTATTTTTCTCCAAAACCTCGAAATCTCTTACTACTTAATATAACAAAATTCTTCAAATTGAAGAAGACTATTGGAAGATTAGATCTAGAATCAACTGGCTCAATGAAGGCCACGCTAATACCAGATTTTACCATCTCTCAACAGTCAATAGGAGAAGAAAGAAATAACATTTCCTTCTTCAAAGATGATAATAACAATTGGATCATGGACCATGGTTGTCTCCTTAATCATACTTACAATTTCTTCCTTCAGAGTTTTATTATTGTCCACTTTGCTAGTACCATCGCCGATATAAATAATCTCACTCCTAGTTTCCACACCATCGACCTTACCGATCTTGATAATCCTTTGGAGGATCAAGAAGTCACCCGTGCACTCTTCTCTTTTAAACCCTTTAAGGCACCTGATCCCGACGGAATTCATCTGCATTTCTTCCAATCTCAATGGCACATAGTTGAAAAATTCGTCCTTGATTTTTGCCACCAGGTTTTTCATTCCCAAACCATTCCCTGAAACCCTCAATAAAACTCTCATCTGTCTAATTCCCAAATTCAAGAATGCAGACGATCTCAAAAACTTACGACCTATAGGTTTGTGTAACACTATATATAAAATTATCACCAAAATTATTTCTAATCATCTAAAACCCTTCCTACTGAAGCTCATTGGTCCCTACCAGACCAGCTTTTTGAAAGCAGAAGAGCTTCTGACAATGTCATTCTTTTCCAAGAATTTTTTTCTTACCTTAATAAGACTAAGAGCAAAAATGGATGCCTTATGCTGAAAATTAATCTGGAAAAAAAGCTTCGACCGTATCGAATGGTCCTTTGTTTATCGAACCCTCCACTACTTCAAATTTCCTCCTAAGATCTATAAGATTATTATGAATTGCATTACCTCTAGCAGCATCCCCGTTTTAGTTAATGGTACACAGACTTCCTATTTCTCACCTTCTAGGGGTATAAGGTAGGGAGATCCTATGTCGTCCTATATTTCCATCCTTTATATGGAACTTCTCTCTACTTACATCAATCACCAGGTCGATATCCTCATTTGGGACCCTATTAAATTAAGTAGTAATAGCCCTTAAATATCTCATCTATTCTTTGCAGATGACTTGATTCTCATCTCCAAAGCCAATCCTAAATCTATCCAAACTATCTCCCAATGTTTGAATTACTTCTATTTCCATTTCGATGAAAGGATCAATGCTACCAAATCTAATGCTGTCTTCTCCAAATATTGTGATAATAATTTCAAAGAGCTGGTTAAGAGTCTTCCTTAGAACAAGTCTGCCCAACATTTTGGCAAGTACCTTGGGTTTCCCATCCTTACTAACAAACCTAGGTCCACAAACTTTTACTTTTTCCTTGATAAAATGAAAGCCAAGCTTGCTAACTGGATTTCAATATTCCTCACACAATTTGCAAAAAAATTGATCAAATTCAGAGAAACTTCATTTGGGGTTCTATGACCACTCTAGAAAAATTCATGACGTAGCTTGTGACAAAGTCACCATCCCAAAGCACCATGGCGGGCTTGGTCTTCATCGAGTCATTCACAAAAATAAAATGTTCCTTACCAATCTTTTTTAGAGGCTCCTCACAAACTTCTCCTCCCCTGGGCTAAGTTTCTAATCAGTAAATATGGGCACAACATTAATACCAATCACCATTTTTGGATCTGCAAGAACGTACTTTTGGGAGGGGAAATATGCTTTAGAGGGATAACATTGCTTCGGAAAAAGACGTGCATTTATGGAATCATCAATGGATTTTCAACTTCTCACCACTTAGAGAAAACCTTATTGACCCACTCAACAAAAGGGAACATGAGCTAAAACTTTCTGACCTTTGGAATGGTAATTCTTGGGATTGGTAAAAAATTTCCTTTGTCCTGCCCCATGCACTACAAGAGAAAACTGCTTCCATCCACCTAACAACAACATGGATGCAAAGGATTAACCTTATTGGGCCTTGAATATCAATGGCATGTTCACCACCAAGTTTGTGTTCTCCCTCATTTGTCCTCCCTCCGACTCCCCCTATGCTTTCTCTTGGATTTGGTACCTTAAATGCCCCTACATAATCAAGCTTTTCCTATGGCAATGCTCTTACAATAGACTTCTCTCTCAATCTTATCTTCATCGACTTAGGATTTTGGATAGTGTTACCTACCAGGTCTGTGGCTTGGCAGATGAAGACGTTACCCACATCCTTATAGAATGCCACATTGCTAAGAAATTCTGGCTTAACATAGGTCTCAACCTCAATCATTTAATGCAAAGCCAAGACCATTGGCTCAACTCTATTTCTGCGCTTACCTTTCCCAACCAAAGCCATAGCTCTTATGATTGGATTTAATTCTTCCCGTTCACCTTCTGGCATCTTTGGCTAAATAGAAATGATAACATCTTCAATAATAGACGTAACACCCTCATCATTTATGTAGTAAAAAATAGAGTTCTAGAATTTAAGTACTGCACCAATAATCGATCCAACCTCAATGCCCATAGACTAATCAACATTAACTGGATTCCCCCTTTCGTTGGTTCTTTCAAGCTGAACATTGATGGAGCTTTTCCCCCCCAAAAAATGCTAGTGGTATAGGCGGCATCCTTAGAGACTCTAATGGAGATTGGGTAATGGGTTTTATTAGTAAAGATACCGCTCATAACCATACCTTAGTGGAATTACAGGCCCTTTAACATGGTCTCCACCTTACTTTGTCTCATCAATTCTCCCCAATAGAAATTGATATTGATTTCACAGAAGTATTGGAACAACTGGAGCATGCTAACCCATTATACGAATCTATTGTTATGTCTTGTAGGTCACTGTTGAAGAGACTGGGGAATCTACCGATCCGGCATAGCTTCCGCCAAGACAACAAAGTAGCTGATGTTTTTGCTAGACAAGGTTTTAAGCTAACATCAAGTTCACAAGACTGTATTTTGCTAACTCCACCAACCGAAGTAGAGGAACTCCTCCGAGCTGACAAACAAGGAATAGTATCTAGTAAAACAGTCTCTATAGCTACATGTAATAAGTTAGCCTATTTTGGTCACTTGTCTATAATCCCTGCGAACAACAACGTGTATATAACAACTATGCCTACAGCTTAATATACATACATATATATATTAATATACATACATATATATATATATATATATTTTGATACCTTCTTTTATCTCGTAAAATATAATAGATAATATTTCCTCTATTTTAAAATAAGTGGTGTTTTACATAATCAAAAAGACATCAGTGATGTGCTTTCAATTTTACCCTTATTTAAATGGAGAGAATTTTACAAAATCAAGAAAATATTAAAGAGTTAATCTTTTTTTTAAGGAATGAGTAATTTTCTTAAAGAATGTGCATAAACTAAAAACACCACTTATTTTAAAATGAAGAAAATATGATATATCATAAAATAAATTTTAATACGCCCATCTGCTCAATTATTTGCTAAATTATGAAACTGTTTTCGAAAAATTATTGAACGTCTCTCTTCCTAATATACACTGGGTCATCTCCTCGTTCGGCGTGACACATGAAACGAAAGTGGACAAATGTCCTTTTTTTATTCTATTTTATTTCATTTCTACGGATTCGCTGTCGCCCAGATCTTACAATAAAGAGTGACGAAACGATGCCAAATTATTGTGTTTTAAAGGATCATCAATGACATCATGACAACTATTTTCTTCTTACTATATTATTAAAAATATATATTTATTTTTACTTGTTTAATTTAAAAAATTAAAAGATTATTTATTATTTTATTTTTAATTTATTTTTATTATTAATTATAGTCATATTCTAAAATATTTTTTCAAATATTAAAAATTTATTATATTTAATAAATAAAATAATTAAATTATTATTTTATTTATTATTTTTTTAAAAATATATTAAATTAATACAGAACAAATAAAAATGTATCGAGAGAATACTTTAGTACTATAAGCTAATCAATATTAGAAAGGACCAAGTAAAACGTGATTTTATATACTTCTTTGATATCAGTCAATAATCCATATATTGCTCCCAAGATCTTTGTCAATCCCGTGATTTTAGCTGCATACAGTCTCATACATAATACATAAATATATTTAAAAAATTTAATTTCTCTTTCTTACTTGAGAGGGATGAAATCGACATATAAAAAAACAAGATAAATACATCTCTTAGATTTCTGATATAATAAAATAATATAGCGATTCCTACTTTCATACAAGCTCTAAAAAAACTGGAAAAAAAAATTAGAAAACGTAGTTTTCACCGTATCTTTTTTTTTCTTCTTATTTAATTTTTTTTATTTTACCCTCATTATTTTGCAAGAAAATAAAGCGTAAATCATTAAAAATAAAATAATAGGGAGCAAATTACAAAAAAACATATTAGGGGTGCAAAGATTCCGTTAGTTTGACTACCTTCCCTATTTAAAATTTCAGGTTAGGGGTAGAAAGTTAGTTGGTTTTCTAATAAAATAATTCAATTGTGATATTTATTGCTAAATCAAGAAACCACGTCTCAACAAATCTAAGTTGTTAGTATTTTATAAATACACAAGTTGGAGAAAATAATTGTAATCTATGTGGGCAGAGGATTGACGATCCCTACCCAAAGTGGCACTATATAAGGACTTTCCTTTCTGATTGTCTATCCATCAAATTTTCCAAACAGTTAGGTATTTGTATATACTGCTGCAGCGAGAGATGGGTCTGAAAGGAAAGTTGATTTCACAAACAGAGATCAACGGTTGTAAGGATTTGTTTCATGAAATGTTTAGACACAAACCACACCATCTTCCCAACGTAGTCCCACAAACAATTCAAGCTGTCGATTTACATGAAGGAGATTGGGGTACTGTTGGCTCCGTTGTCAACTGGAAATATACTCTCGGTAACATTAATTTTCTATTTACTTTTTTTAATATCCATAAAAACAAATTGTTTATGCATTTGATGCTATTTTTAAAACAATGAATAGCCATTGCATCTGAAAATCAAATACACAGTTGAATTATTTTGGCTGAAAAAATTTATCCAGTATTCTCGCTCATTTATAAATCTTTTCTTTTTTGTGCACAAAAAAATAGAGGGGCAAGAGAAGGTTGTGAAGGTGGTTGTTGAAGACATAAACGAGGAAAAAAGGTTAGTGACATTCAAGGCATTTGAAGGTCATTTGATAGAGGAATACAAGACCTTCAAAGCAACTGTTCATATTGAGAATGAAGGAGAAAACAACTTGGTCGTATGGACTATCGAATACGAGAAGCAGAATGAAGACATTCCAGAACCCTTCTGTTATTTGCAATTAGCTGTTAATTTGACCAAAGATGTCGACGCCCATCATGTCAACCACTAAACTTCTCAAAAATATGAAATATATATAATACTACACTTTTGGAGAAATAATCCAGCACGATTGTGGTATAAAGAGTTGGAATAATATAGGTAATATCCATATGGTTGAGAGAATTGAAGATTAATCAGTTGGTTGTGAATAAAGGGAGTTCCATGTTCTCTATGAAAGTGGTGCTTGCTCAAGTTCAAGAGTTCCTAATAAGTGGTTGTGCTTGTTGATGTTTGTATTTCTTATGATAAAGATGTAATTTGCTTTGTTGCTGTCTTAATGAAATATATTGTACTATTTTTGTTTCTTCAAGAATGAATCTGATATGACTTTGTGAATAAAGTAATTAGTTGAATCTTTAGTCCTCTCCATTTTGGTTAGATTTTACGTCATTATTACTATTATTTTCTCTTGCCTTTAAACCTATCTATGGTCTGATCTTTGCCATGTTGCTTCTTATCTTGTAAAGACAAATTAAAAGACGTAGATTTCATCGTAAATACCCCTCAAAGTCGTCGCGTCTTCTTCTTCTTCTCCGTGACTCGTTGAGCTTTGTCTGTCCTTATAAATGAGCTGTGAATTCTCTATTTCTGGACATCTCCCATTAAGGTGGAAGGGAACATAGTGAGACCTAGCATGCGAAGAATAATGATGATGAGAAGGCCCGGACAATGATTTGGTGAAGATGTTGGTCAGTTGTTCTTTGGGAGGAATAAATGATAGAGAGATGAGATTGAAGAGATATTATTGTCTAACAAAATGACAGTTGAGCTTAATATATTTGGTTCTCTCGTGAAACATAGGAATACAGAAAATATAAATCACCACTTGACTATCAGAGTGAACATGAATCAAATACTCTGGTGGAATGGAGTCAATTTGACTACTAATTTTTGCATTGACCTATATTTAACTTAAACAAAAGAAAGAGAGATTGAAACTTGTTTCTTTGATTTCCATGAGATAGAAGATCCACCCATAATGATGAAGAACCCACTGATAGAACGATGGGAGTCAGGACACGAAGCTCAATAGGTGTTAAAAAATACAGTGAGGGAGAAAGAAGAAGAAACAGACCAAAAAAGCTCTTGATTGGGATTTCATTTCAGGTATATAAGAGCTCGTAATGCTGCAGTAAAATAATCAGTGCAAGACTTTTTCCTATATTGACTAAGACATAAATTCAGCCGTGTGTGAGTTAAATAATTTAGTTTTTCAATCCTGAAATGCCATTTTCTAGATGCTTGATTCAGGCCATAAAAGAATTTCTATGTTTATACACCAAATTAGGATTTGCTACAGTTAATCCAACTGAAGACTTCATTTATACTTCTTCTTGCAAATATCTTTGAAAGAAGGCATTGTTCACATCAAATATAATTGTAACACTGACCAATCTTCAAATATAATTGTAACATTGATCAATATTTTTATCTGTAATGGACAACAAACATCTGATTTTGGTCATCTTAACTACTAGAGAAAAGATTTCATTGAAATCTATTCCCTCTTTTTGGATATCTCTCCTTATAACCTGATAAGTTATATGGGTCGACCACCGTACTCAAGACCAGGTCCTTCTATCAGGTAGCACAGAACTGACACACACACACACATAAATAAAGCAGTAGGAAATGTGACACACGATATTTACGTGGAAAACCTCCTTGCTCAAGGGAAGTAAAAAACCACGACCTACCTCATAGGATTTCTCAAACCACTCTACTAGATCTGAGCAACAAGATTATAGACTCTAGTAAGAACTAAGAGATTAACCTCCTAATCTCCTACTTGTAACACCTCTATTACAAGACTTCAACACAAGATTCCATTTCCATCTATACCAGCTAAACTCAACTGGAAATACAAGGCTAACTCTAGCCGAAATGTCAACTAACTCTAGCTGACAGAACCAAAGATTTAAACTTTCACAAACAAGAAAAACAAACTTACACAAGAGTCATGTTTTTCTATCTATTACAACAACTCATTCTCAATACTGATAGCAGCCTTAGGTCATGAGAAGATTTGCATCAATCTACCTATCTGCAGAGGGACACTTGTGACTTGAAGAACAGAGAATCTGCTAGGTTGAGGTATATTTTTCTAGATATATGAAAATGTGTTGTATGTCAACCTATTTGTTTTCCAAGATCCCAAAGCCAAGCATTGGACACACCAACAAGAAAACTATCCCATTGGTCAAGTACACTGCTCTGCTGCGCTGCTGCACTCACCAACCTCCTGCCAAAAAGCACTTCTTAAAGTTGTAAAAAATTTACCGCCCAGTTCAAACCAAAACAACATCGGCACAAGGGATCTGGTCCCTGTATGGGTTCGTCATCATCAAAACTAGCAATCTAACAATTTTTCCCTTTTTGATGATGACAACTAACCTACACGTTTCACATAGTTTCACCACCTTATTCCCCCTATCACCATTACTCTATTTCCCCTGACTTGCATATTCACCAAAGCTATCTATTCCCACTTTCTACCATATTCCCCCCAAAGCTATCTTCCCCCTTTGGCATCATAAAAAAGAAACCACAGTAAACCAAGACAAGAAAGCAAAGACGTGTTAACTCATGGCCACTGGGGCAACACTAACATGAAGGAGAGATAAATAAAGCAAGAAGAGAGACAATAGAGACAGCATCCAAACACCATGTCATTAAGTCAAGTTAGTATTACAGCATCATAAATGAAAACCAACTGAAGAGAATAAAACAAGAACTGCTAAAACACGACAAACAAGGAGATGAGAGGGGACAACAAGCAGGGCTTAGATTAGGAGAAAGGGCAGGGGGGGAGATCATCAGGGTCCGGATAATTTAGGTAAAAGGACTGAGATTTGGTCATTGAAAGTCTCACGGGAATGAAGCAACTTTGTGGTCAATTCTTTGACCTCAGCTTTGAGTGCCTCATTTTCTTTTTTCAAAGCAGAGATGGTACCAGGTTCCTCTACCTGGTTTGCCTTCAGACGCATGATTTCAGCCTCTTTTTGGGCAAGTAGACTCGAAAGTCGTTCAATCTCCACAGACGACTTCTCTTGGGAGGCAATTAGTTCAGACACCAGAGGTTGACTCTTCACACGTCCTCTTCTCAATACAAACTCACACTCTTCCAGAGTCGTGAGAGTGAACATTTGCTTCTTTGACCCAATGATTCCCAGACCACATTCGATATTGAAGAACTCAAAGACTTTGTTCAAAAGGAACCCATATGAGAGGCCATGCTTACCATCCTTCACAGCATGATCTTGTACATGTGCTCCATCATAACACTGGCCAGATTAACATGTTGAAAAGTACTGAGGGCCTCCATTAAGAACAAATCTGCGATCCCAGCAACTGTTCTTTTCTCGGCTCTTGGGAGAAGAACCTTGTTTATAAATTCGAAGAGCAGCTGGTATTCCCCCTTCATTTGTTTCTTGAGCACCCTTTCCCCTGTAATGTTCTCCAATTTGGCAATCAAGGAGATGAATTCTCTTCGTGCACACTTACCATCAACAAACTTGATCTCTCGAGTAGACACTTGTAGAATAGAGCTGAGTATTTGCTCATTTATCATGAAGGTGACCCTATTCACCTTGCTAAACAACTTGGTGCCATTCTCAGCAAACTCGAGCTCATGATAGAACTCCCTTACTTCGGGCTCATGTAGGGCAAGGACTGGAGGAACAAACAAATGCCTCCATCCTTGGAAAGTCACCATTTCTACCAACTCTGCCATGCCATCCATATCAACCACCTCAGGATCAAAAACTCTACCCCTCACACCTTTTGGGATGACATGATTACCTGCCTTTCTTCCTTTGTCAGACCTATAGAGGACTCGGACTGAGGCCTTACTCTGGAGGGAGCACCAGGTCCCTTTGTCCGAGGAGCTCTGCCTTGAGAGAAAGGGGGAGATTCCTCCATAGAATCTTGCACAACATCATGTGGGCTTCCTTGTGGTTGCTTCCTCCTTTTCTGAGGAACCGTCACTTTCTTTGGAGCACCGGTCTGTGGGATTACTTTGCTTGAGCTGGAGATTTTCCCTTTCTCTTTTGTCTTTCTACCGGTTATCTGAGCCATCCTCTTTTCACCAGCATGCCTTTCCATCTGGTCCCCTTCCTCCTAATCAACCACAATATCAGGTTCAATATCCTCCGCGTCAATGACTATTTTTCGTTTCAGCTTTCTCCTTTTGGCAGTCTGAGCTTGGCTTTCCTTCAAAGCATCAGCCATGAGCTTTCTTGTGGAAGCTCTGGTGTAAAGAGCGAACCTAGTCCTTTGGTTGGCTTTGAGAGGAATTTGTAACGATCTTTCGGACTTTCCAAGAGAGGGGTTGTTCATCTTCACTGTCACCACTCTCCCGATCGACATATGGGTTAGAGAGTATGTGAAGCTCCTGGGGGGTTCCATCCCATCTGTGGAATGAAGCAACAACGGGAGGGGAAGTAGAGGGAGAGGAATATGTAGGGACTTGCTCAGGAACATTATCTAGGGAAGGGTTTTGTTTAGGTGACAGAGGTGTAGATGGAGAGCGAATTGCGGAATCAGGTCCCCGAAGGGTGTCTCCCTTTGTGGAACTTTCCACCACAGTTGCGGTAGGGGGTTCAGAGGATGAAGTTCTTGTCTCGAGAACAACCGGAGGAGCAACAGTCAGAGGAGGAAGGGTTGCAAGAGGAGCAGCAGATAGAGGGTTTTGAAGGTCTTGCTCAGTGGAGGCCTCCGACGGACCTGAAGGATCGGAGTTCACTATCAGGGCTATGTTTAAGTCGGC
The DNA here is from genome assembly GCA_035772735.1 of Datura wrightii. NCBI lineage: Eukaryota > Viridiplantae > Streptophyta > Magnoliopsida > Solanales > Solanaceae > Datura > Datura wrightii. The sequence continues at coordinate 187,579,869 of JASDFA010000018.1, read as the reverse complement.
TAACGGAGAGGGAGGGGCTAAAGATGGAGTTGTTGAGAAAGGATTTTCAAAGAGAGCTGATGAAGGAGTTGTCTCCATGGTTTCCTACACAGCGGGAGAGATTGTAGTCAGGTTTTCTGCTTGCTTTGAGGATGAAGAGGAGTGAGACATTGTTGTTAAGATGGAGAGAGGGAGAGAAAGATTTACAGAGGAGTGTGAGGATTTTGGTGAGTGAAGATGGGAAGATGGAGAGAGAGTGAGACAGTTTCTTCCTTTGGTAGAAAAGAGTTTGAAACGTGAGAGATGAGAGGTGAAGTTGGTGAGTTTTAAAGAGAGAGAGAAAGACATGTCTAATCAAGAAGACGTTTGGACTGAAAAGGTGAGAGGGAAAAGTCTGAGTGACCGGGTACCGGATGAGAAAAGCGGGAAAAAGGTTTAGCAATTCACAGGTTATTCCCACAATCTTGTTAATAAGTGAGGGAGTAATCTAACCTGGTAGGACCTAGTCCCCCTTTGAGATTGAGTAAGATGTGCAAAATCTCTGTCTTGTCAATCCCCCAGCCTTTTTCACATCCACCATGCGTGTATACCTGCAAGGGTATGAAGCTGAGTTAGACACACCAATTACAAATTGGCAAGGATACCCGCATTCTGGTCATAGCCAAGAAAAGGAAATCAAAACTTCAGAGAGTAAAAGGTTAATTCATCTTGATTAGGCCCAGCTTCAATCTGTTTCTCTTAAACCGGTCCCTGTTCAGGGCTTTAGTAAAGATGTCTGCAATCTGATCTTCTGTTCTGCAAAACTCCACACGAATGTTTCCCTTTTCAACATTGTCTCTCAAAAAGTGATGTATGATGTCATGTGCTTGGTTCGCTTGTGTTGCACTAGATTCTTAGCCATGTTTAGAGCACTAGTGTTGTCACACATCAATGGCACACATTCAGTTAAGAATCGAAAATCCTCTAGCTGCTACCTGATCCATAATAACCGAGCACAGCACGACGCAGCAACCACATACTCTACTTCAACTGTAGAGAGTGCCACTGAAGTTTGCTTCTTTGACCCCAAAGAGACTAGTGAGGGGCCTAGGAAATGAGCCATTCTGGAGGTGCTTTTCCTATCAACCAGGTACCCAGCATAGTCAGCATCAGAGTAGCCAACAAGTTCAAATGAACCTCCACATGGGTAGAAGAAGACTAGATCAGTGGTTCCCTTAAGGTATCTGAGAATTCTCTTAGCAACCTTCAAATGAGATTCCTTGGGACAATCTTGAAAACAAGCACACATCCCCACACTAAATATGATATTTGGCCTGCTAGCTGTTAGGTAAAGAAGTGAACCAATGATGCCTCTGTACATGGTTTCATTCACTGGTGGACCAGGTTCATCATTGTCCAATTTTGAGGCAGTCCCTATGGGTGTATCAATTTGTTTGGCATTTTCCATATGAAATTTTGTGAGCAGATCATTGATGTATTTCTGCTGGCAAATCGTAGTTCCAGCCCTATCCTGCTTGACTTGCAGACCCAGAAAGAAAATGAGCTCTCCCATCATGCTCATCTCGAATTCACTTCCCATAAGCTTTGCAAAATCCTCACATAGTGAATTGAGTGTAGCTCCAAAGATAATGTCATCAACATATACCTGAACAATGAGTAGATTTCTTCCTCTTGTCTTGAGAAAAAAAGTGTTATCAATTTTTCCTCTCTTGAACCCATTATCAAGAAGAAACTTGGACAATCTCCCATACCAAGCTCGAGGAGCCTGCTTTAACCCATAAAGTGCCTTGTCCAGCTTGTACACATGGTGAGGTTGATCAATGTCTTCAAAACCCGGAGGTTGTCTCACATACACTTCTTCCTTTAAGTATCCATTCAAGAAGACACTTTTGACATCCATTTGAAATAACTTGAAAATCCATGAAGGAGGCAAAAGCAATCAGCATACGAATAACTTCCATTCTAGCTATAGGAGCGAAGGTTTCATCATAATCAATTCTTTCCTCCTGGTGGTAACCTTGGACAACCAATCGAGCCTTGTTTCTAATGGTGACTCCTTGTTCATTTAACTTGTTCCTGAAGACCCACTTGGTCCCAATAACAGTTCTATCAGATGGTCTTGGAACCAGGTGCCAGACCTTATTTCTTTCAAATTGATGTAACTCCTCCTGCATTGCATTGACCCACTCCGCATCCTTCAGAGCCTCCTTGATGTTTTTAGGCTCAATCTGGGATATGAAAGTTGATGATGCAAATGTACTTCGAGTTTTAGATCTGGTTTGCATCCCTGAGTCCAGTGGAGACATTAAATTGTCAAGAGGATGAGAGGATTTGTGCTTCCAGTTGGATTTCCTTACAGAGGACTCTCCTGCATCAGAACCTGGTCCCTCTTCTGGGCTGCTTTCAGCACTAACTTTATTCTTTTAATCTTCTTTGCTGGTGTGTTCTACTGCTTCATCATGAATAACATGATCTCCACCCCGCAAGGAGTTCTTCATTTGCTCATGCTTTTCAGATAGATCATGATCAACTGCATCTCTTTGGGTCTGCCACAGTTCTTCAAGTTCATCACCATCCATTACTTCTGTGTCCTTCAGCTTCCCACTTTCATCAAAAATAACATGGATACTTTCCTCAACGCACTGTGTCCTCTTATTGTAGACTCAATATGCCTTGCTATTTGAGGAATAACCAAGGAAAATTCCCTCATCACTTTTGGGATCAAATTTTCCTAAGTTGTCTTTGCCATTATTCAGCACAAAGCATTTGCATCCAAAGACTCTGAGGTAGTTCAGCATTGGCTTCCTTTTGTTCAGCAGAAGGGAGTTTTTCCCAGTAGGGGCCGGATTAGCCATCTTTTTACCATATAACAAGCAGTGTTGACTGCTTCTGCCCAAAATGACATGGCCACACCTCCATCTATAAGTAATGTTCTAGCAATATCAGCAAGAGTTCGATTCTTCCTTTCAACCACTCCATTCTGTTGTGGAGTCCTGGGAGCAGAGAAATTGTTACTGATTCCCTTAGCAGCACAAAAAGCTTCAAATTTTGCATTTTCAAATTCAGTCCCATGATCAGACCTGATCCCTGCAATGTTGCAGTTCAGCTTCACCTGAATTTGATTTGTGAATGATTCAAAGGTAGAGAATGTTTCATCCTTAGAGCGAAGAAATATTGCCCAGGTATACCTTGAATAATCATCAACAATCACAAAGATAAGCTTCTTTCCTCCATGGCTTGCAATTTTTATGGGTCCACACAAGTCCATGTGCAGTAGTTCCAAGTAGGGGTGGGCATTCGGTTTTTCGGTTCGGTTTTTTCGGTTTTCGGTTTTTCATGTAGTGTACCGAACACCGAACCAAACTAATTCGGTTCGGTTCGGTTTTTTCGGTTTTTCTAATTCGGTTTTTTCGGTTATGGGCCTAATTAATGGGCTATTTTTTAACTTACAAAATGAGCTACTTTTTAAATTAAAAATGAGTTGTTTTATCTTTTTAAATTCAAAATAAATTATTTTAAGTTTGAATTCTAAAGTTTAATTCAACTAAGCTTAATTTTAACTTTTTAAATAAAGAAAATAGTGGGATCAATTGATTTACATTTAGTAGTACATACATAACATTTGAATTTTTGATAATAAATTTTCTCATATGCTTAACATCCTTATAACAAAACCAATAAAAAGTTAACAGTCTTTTAAGATTTTAATAATCTATGGTCCCTAATTTCTTGTTAAATAAATATTATATATTTCATTTTTCTTTCAAAGCATATTAATAATAGTAAGAATTTTCTTAACATGCTAAAACAATTATAAAACTTGTTATTTGTAAAAAAAACTTAAGCAATTGTATCAATTATATAAATAATTCTCTAAATGTAAATGTGCTTTGAGATTTGGGTTGGGTGTAGTATTTTTATTTTTTTGAAATTAAGTTATAATTTTAAAAAAAAAAAAAAGTAAAATTTCGGTTAAACCGAAAAACCGAAAAACCGAAATATGAAAACCGAAACCGAACCGTAAAACCGAAATTTAAAAAAAAAAACCAAAACCGAACCGAAAAACCGAAAAAACCGAAACCGAAAAACCGAATTAATTCAGTTCAGTTCGGTTTTTCGGTTTTCGGTTTTTTTGCCCACCCCTAGTTCCAAGGGTCTAGAGGTGCTTACTTCCTTTTTATTTTTGAAAGAGGATCTGGAATGTTTCCCCTTGACACAAGCATCACATGTCTGACTCTGCGCAAATTTCACCTTTGGAAGTCCTCGAATCAGGTCCCTTGATACTAACTTGTTGAGAAGGACAGAGCTCACATGCCCTAACCTTCTGTGCCACAGGGTAGCTTCATCTTCCACCACGCTTAAACCAAGTAAGGCCATCACCAGCAACTGAGTTAAGATCAGCAACATACATGCTCTTGCATCTATTTGCGGTCAGAACCACCTTCCCTGATTGAAGGTCTGTCACCGTGCACAGGTTTGAAAGAAATTTGACCTCATTTCCTTTGTCACAAATCTGAGACACACTCAGAAGACTGTATTTCAGTCCATTTACATAGAAGACATTTTCTATAGCATGATCAAGTGTCTTTCCAATCTTTCCTACACCAAGAATGTGCCCTTTCTTGCCATCTCCAAAGGACACTGAGCCTTCTTGACACGCCTTGAGTGAGAGAAAATTTTCAATTTCTCCAGTCATGTGTTTTGAGCAGCCACTGTCCATGTACCATTTTTGACTGCTTTCTCTCACTTCTTCCTGCAAGGACAAATCACAGATTAGACTTGGGAACCCATTTAAGCTTGAGTTCCCAATACCGAGACAGAGGAAAAATCAGATTTTTTAGACCATTCAGGTAGCTTGATTCGAGACACCTTAGGACCAGGTACCCTGATGTTCCCAGGGTTTTCTTGACCATTCACAGTCTTCCTTAGGGCAGCTTGTCTAGAGACAAAGTTAGGTTTGAGGTGATCATTTCTTCCACAGTGTGTGCACAACAGGTTATCAGGGTTAGATACATATTTACTGTGAGGATTGTAAGGAGGATAGATTTTTTGTATCCAATTCCTTCACCAGTGTTGAATTTTTGACCAGTCAGTTTCTCCAAGATCCATGAGGAAGCATTCCACTTAAGAGACTTCTCAAGATCAGCCTTAACTCTAATCACATCCTTCTCAAGTTCAGAATTTCTTTTCATTATAAGGGTGAGCTCATCTTGTGACTTCTTTAATTCTACTTCCAATTTATTTTGAGAGTTTTTCACATCACTAGCTGTCCCCTTTTTAATGATGGTATTCTGTTCGTTTACTAATTCTTGACATTTTTCTTCTAGTTCTGCTAGGTTAGTGATCAAGACTACCTTTTCTGACTCAAGTTCATCAAGACACTTGTTCAAGCCTTCCTTTTCCTTAGTGAGATCATAGAATGAATCAATTAATACACTAGCCAATGATCTCAGCTCTTTCACATTGTAATCCTTTAAATTCTTTTTAATGTCATGAAAGGTTACCTCTTCTTCTTCATCAGCATCCGAATTTGCCATGAAGGCAAACATCATGTTGAAGGGTGAATCATCATCCTCTACAGCCATCATTGAGGCATCCTCGGGAGCTTCATCTTTTTTTGATTCATCTGATGAGTTTCCCCAGGCCGCTAGAGCTTGCTTGACCAGCTTGTCAGCTGCAGCTCTCCTCTTGAATTTTTCTGGGATCCGGTCCTTCTTTCGCACTTTGTCAGCACTGGTTCTCAAATAATCCTTGTAATCAACCTTGTGCATGGGACAGTCCTTGATAAAATGGCCTGGTTTTCCGCATTTATGGCAGAGATCATTTGAGGCAGACCCCTTATTAGTGTTTGACCTCTTAGGAAATCCACCACTGCACCTGATCATCTTCTGAAATCTCCTTGTCAAATAGGCCATGTCTTCATCATCTTCACTAGAGCTTACTTGAGCTCCCTTGAGAGCTAAGCCTTTGTCCTTCTTTTGCTCGCGTCTACTTTGATCCTGCTGCCTCTTGAGCTCATAGGTTTTAAGATTTCCTATGAGTTCATCCATGGTAAGAATGTCTAGATTCCTAGCCTCAGTAATAGCATCGACTTTGCTTTCCCAAGACTTGGGAAGAACACTAAGGATCTTCCTTACCAACCTGCTTGACTTTATCACTTCTCCTAGACAGTAGAGCTCATTGGTAATGGATGTGATCTAGTGTGCATCTCTTGAATGGATTCTCCCTCTTTCATTGAGAACATCTCATATTGAGTGGTAAGCATATCCACTTTAGACTGTTTGACTTGGCTGGTCCCTTCATGAGCTGTTCTAAGACAATACCAAATCTTCTTAGCTGTCTCACAAGCTAAGATTCGATTGTATTTATCCAGACCTATGCCACAGACGAGAAGCTTCTTGGCTTTGTAGTTCTTCTCAATGAGTTTTCTATCACTATCATTGTACTCTTTTCTCGTCTTGGGAATAGATTTGGTTGTCTCTCCTTCTGTTACTGTCTTCATGGGAACATAAGGGCCATCTAGCACAACATCCCATATCTCACTGTCTTCAGCCACGATGAAATCATGCATTCGAGTCTTCCACCATCCATAGTATTGTCCATTGAATCTAGCTTCCTCCAGATTTGGTGGTGCCACAATGTTTTATAGGATTCTTTCTAGGTGTTAACCTTTTAGAAAGAACCTGCTCTGATACCAAATGATAAGTTTTGTGGGTCGACCACCGTACTCAGGACCAGGTCCTTCTATCAGGTAGCACAGAACTGACACACACACACACACGTAAATAAAGCAGTAGGAAATGTGACACACGATATTTACATGGAAAACCTCCTTGCTCAAGGGAAGTAAAAAACCATGACCTACCTCGTAGGATTTCTCAAACCACTCTACTAGATCTGAGCAACAAGATTACATACTCTAGTAAGAACTAAGAGATTAACCTCCTAATCTCCTACTTGTAACACCCCTATTACAAGACTTCAACACAAGACTCCATTGCCATCTATACCAGCTAAACTCAACTGGAAATACAAGGCTAACTCTAGCCGAAATGTCAACTAACTCTAGCTGACAGAACCAAAGATTTAAACTTTCAAAAACAAGAAAACAAACTTACACAAGAGTCATGTTTTTCTATCTATTACAACAACTCATTCTCAATACCGATAGTAGCCTTAGGTCATGAGAAGATTTGCGTCAATCTGCTTATCTGCTGAGGGACACTTGTGACTTGAAGAACAGAGAATCTGCTAGGTTGAGGTATATTTTTCTAGATATATGAAAATGTGTTGTATGTCAACCTATTTGTTTTCCAAGATCCCAAAGCCAAGCATTGGACACACCAACAAGAAAACTATTCCCCTGGTCAAGTACATTGCTCTGCTGCGCTGTTGCACTGTTGCACTCACCAACCTCCTGCCAAAAAGCACTTTTTACAGCTGTAAAAAGTTTCCTGCCCAGTTCAAACCAACACAACATCGTCACAAGGGATCTGGTCCCTGTATGGGTTCGTCATCATCAAAACTAGCAATCTAACATAACCAATTTTGGATTTGATCTTTCTATAGTTCCATTTGCATGTTTGGTTTATTTTATAAACCCATTTACAAGGTAGAGCCCTTCTACATTGAGGAAGTGATCTACATCCCTTGTCTGATTTGATTATAATACTTCAATTTCATCCTTCATAGCTTTTTTCCAACCTGGGTAAATAGAAGCTTTAAAGTAGCTTGTAAGTTCTATGATTTGCCAAATAAACTCTTAAGATAACTTGATTTGGTTAAAAAAAAATTACTGAAAGAAATTAAAGGATGACTGGTTTGGTAGGTGTAGAAAAACAGGAATCAATGACATTATCAAAGAAAATGATATTATAGAATTGTAGTTTCTAAGATAAACTTGTAGAGTACCTTTGTTTGATTTATTTGATCTTTTGGGACTAGGAAATATTTGATAATGGGAAGGTATTGAGGTTGTAGGATCAAGAGTAGACTGTGGTGGTGAGGAGGAAGAGATAGGTTCTGTTTCTAGTATAAAAAGGTGTAGAAACTGAAATCTCTATGAATGTAGATGTATTTGATTTATTAGCATGAGTGTATGAGATAGAAAAGTATAAGATGAAACAGTGTCAGTATTTATAGCAAAAGGAAATATTTTCTCATAGAAATGTCTATACAAAAAAATTTCAATATTATTCTTAATTAATTCTACATGGTATCAGTTCTTCTAAAAAAATTCTTGATTTATAACAATGTCTAAAGTTCAACTTTAGTTGCTACTGTAACAATAGCTATTGCTAGCACAACATCCATGCCTCAGATGCACTTGAAATGCAGAACCTTTTTAATGAAGAAGGTTATTACGGATGGAAGAGATTGGTTCTTATCACTTTATAATCAATAAAGAATAAGTTTGTGTTCACTTTACTCCACCTGTTGATTCAACAAATCTCTAACCTTGGTATAGATGTAATGATATGGTGATATCCTGATATCAAAAGAAATTACAGACAATGTCATTTACTCAAGCGCTGCCAGGAAGCTCTGAATAAGATTGGAGCATAAATTTGGATAATTGAATGCTACAAAGATTTATTTATCTGCAAAAGGAACTCAGCAGGTTAATACAACACACTAACAATGTTGTAGGATACTTCACAAAGCTGAAGAGATTTAAGAGATGAGTTCGACTCCTTTAATTCCAATATCAAGTGTAATTTTTTTTTTGTGTGTGTGTGAAGGAAAACACAAGTTGGAGAAGTCTTTGGAAGATGAAAAGCTTATACAATTTTATTATGGGTCTAATGACACATGTGCACATACTAGAGAAAATATTTTGGTGTTGAATCCCTTGTATGACATTAACCATGCATATTTTTTGATTTTAAAGGAAAATTTTCATGAGTCCACTCATTTTTTCTGACTCTTTTTCATTCATGGCAAGAAATATAAATCAATATAAAGGAGGAAAATACACTCCAAAAAATTTGCAGATTTTGTAAACTAAAAACTCATTTTTCAGAGTTAATAATGTTCAACAGCTACACAAATTTCAGAGGTAGAATTAGAAGTTCAAAGAAAAGAGAGCAAAGTACAATTCTAATATCTCTTGCATTCATTGTGGAAAAATAGGACATATAATATATGAATATTATAGATTATATATTTCCTAAAAGATTTTTAATTCACAAATAGTAAAGAATTTTAGGGACAGAGTAGGGGAAATGGAGCAATGACCATGGAAGGCACTGAACGGAGAAACAATAATTGTGTTGATCCTAACACCACTAATTAATATTTTCATATGGAAAAATACAATCAAATTGTTTAGATGTTCAAACAAATGAAGATGGAAGAAGCAACAAACATAAGTGGAGGATTTGAAATAATGCAAATGCAGTAACTGGTATGATTCTAAAGTATCTTGATTCATATTTTTCAATTATCAATTCTAATACTTAGATCATAGATTTAGGTGCATCAGAACATATGTATTTCAATTCAGATTTTTTTTCCGTATCTTTATCACCTCTTAAAATTTCTTTAGCTATTAATTTTTCTAATTATCAAACTATCCTAATTTGGTCACTCATATATGAACTATTTCTATATTATTTTGTCTTGCAAAATTTACTATATATTTCAAATTTCAGTTACAATTTTATGTCTATTCATAAATTTTGCAGTCTATTTCAATCTATACCTTTTTTCACATCAAATAACTATATGATGCAGGGTCCTTCAACGAGAAGACCTCAAATTTTGGTAGAGCAAAGGATGGTCTCTACCTATTCCATCCTAGTATTAAGGAGTCTAGTTTCAATTTTAGAAAAAAAAATACTTCTATGATGTCAGATGTAGTTCGTATTGATCATGTTTTAGTTTCTTTTCTAATTTTAAGGGGGACTTATCATATTTAGAATCTTTCTGTGGTGTGCTCCGTTTACTATTCTTTCGTACTTTCTTCTTTTTACCATGCGATAGGTCAGCGAGGCCTGAGCGGGCGCGGAGAAGAAAAGGCCAAACACTTCGGCCTAACTGGAATGAGCAACGACGAAATGAGAAGATGAGTTCTCGTTCCTAGAAATTCTAATTCGATTTCTTTTCCAGTCTACATAAATGCAACTTGTAATGTAAAAATTTTTCACATTAGATTAGGACACTTTTCTATGATGTTGAAGGACGGCCACACATTTTTCTATGATATTTTTCTAAAGTAAGACAATTTAGGTTACCTTTTTCTATCAATCAAATATCTACTAAGTGTATTTTTGATCTTATTCACATTGATACATGTTGATCTGTGAATATTTGAAATCAAGAATAGTTTGTTCTCGTTACAGCAACAACAAGAAGGAAGCAATGTTATTTTGAAGAGAAGAATAAGAAGAAATATAGAAGAAGAAGTATAGATGAAGAAGATAAGAATGAAAGACTAGATAGTATTAAATATTGATCAAATGATACAAAGTGTAGAAGTTCTTCATGCATTACATCTATTTATACATGTATGATCCTCTATGTCCAAAAGTTAGTTATAACTAACTTTAACTAATATTTGGAACATAACTACCTTCTAACTTAGTCCTTAATGAGTCTTATTAACTCTACTAAGCTTTGAACCTAATTTAGTTAAATACATCATTTATCCTTCTTACTTCCTTCAATACTCCCCCTTAAACTTGATAGTGAAAATATGTTTGCAACTCCAATTTTAGAACTTAAATAGTGATATTGTATTCTGCTAAGTCCTTTGGTTAGCAAATCTGTCGGTTGCTCTTGAGTAGGTACATACTTGGTAGTTATCAATCCTTGAACTATCTTCTCCCTTATAAAGTGATAATCAATTTCGATATGTCTTGTAATCTCATGATAGACAGGATTAGCTGCAGTCTGAATTGCAGCCTTGCTGTTTGTGAATATAGCTATTGGTTTGGTTACTTCAACTCCAAAATCCTTCAATAAATCAAGTAACCAAATCAACTCTGTGACAGTATTAGCCATACTCCTGTATTTAGCTTTAGTTGAACTTCTAGATACTGTCGATTGTTTATTGGACTTCCAGGAAACTAATGAACTTCCCATTTGTACAAAATAACCTATTATTGATTCCTGGAGTAAGGGCATGAAGCCCAATCAACATTACAATAAGCTATAATTGTACAGTCTAGTTTGCTAGATAACAAAATTCCCTGTCCAAGTTGACCCTTGATATACTTAACTATCCTCAAAGTTGCTTCCATGTGAGATCTATTGGGCTGCTGTAAGAACTGACTTAGGCTTTGTACACCATATGAAATATCAGGCCTTGTCATGGTTAGATACAGTAATTTATCAGCTAGTCTTTGATATAACTCTTGATCTGCCAAAGGATCATTCCCTGGCGTTTTCTGTACTAGAAGATGCTTCAATGAACTCATCATATTGCTTGGTAGTCAATTTGCAGTTAACATCAATAGGTGTTGTAGCTGGTTTTGCTGCACCTAAACCTGTTTCAGAAATCAGTTCTAATGCCTACTTTCTTTGATGCATTATAATTTCTTACTTAGATCTAGAAAACTTAATTCCTGGAAAGTACTTTAATTTCCCTAGATCCTTCGTTTTGAAAGTCTGTTTCAGTTGATCCTTTGTTAATTCTATGTCTTGAAGATTGCTTCTTGTAACTAACAAGTCATCAACATAGACTAGTATAAAAAAAACACCAGTTGTTGTTTGTTTGATGAATAAGGAGTGATCATGTTCACTCTGCTTGAATCCTAGTTTCATCAAAGCTTCACATAACTTGGTTCCATTGTCTTGGAGCTTATTTTAACCCATAAATGGATTTAACAAGTCTACATACCGAATTCTCCCCTTGACTTGTGAATCCCCGAGGCAGTGTCATGTAAATTTCATCATAAAGATAACCTTGAAGGAAAGCATTAAAGACATCCATTTAATGGATATGCCATTTTCTTTTAGCAGCTAAGATAGTTCCAACAGTCTTCATTTTAACCACAGGACTAAAGATTTCATGATAATTAATTCCCTCCTTTTGATTATAGCCCTTGGCTACCAATCTTCCCTTAAATCTGTCTACTTCTCCTGTAGACTTGTACTTGACTCTATAGACCCACTTACAACCTATAGGAACCTTTCCTTGTGGTAAGGGTATAACATCCCAAGTGTGATTACTTTGTAGAGCCTCTATTTCATTCTTCATGGCTTCTATCCACCTTGGATCAGACACTGCCTCCTTGTAAGTTTTAGGCTCAACTAAGGATGACATCTTGGATAAATAGGCTTGATAGTTACCTGACAGATTAGTATAGGAGATCTAGTTGGCAAGAGAATAGGGTTCTTCCTGTACATTTAATGACATAAAATCTGTCATCCATAAAGGTGGTCTTCTTTCCCTTACTGACCTTCAATTCTACATCTGATTACTTAGGATTCCAGGTTGTAAGCTTGTTGAATCCAAGCAAGTTGATGGTGAGTCACCTCTTGACTCTACAGGTAGAGTTATAAGAGGAATATCCTCTCTAAGAGGTATGCCACTGTCATGACTCACACTTGTAGTATCCATAAGATCATTCAAGCCAGTGTATATGAAAATAAGAGTATTATTTTCAGAGGTTAAGTGAAATGGAAATACATCCTCCGTGAACACTACATCTCTTTTAACAAAAAAAACATAATTAGTTAGATCATAGAGCAAATACCCTTTTTGAAGCTCAGAATATCCCTCAAGTACAACGTTCCTAACTCTTGATTTGAGTTTGTTAGTTTCTTGTATTACTTTAGCAGTAACATAAAAATCAATGATCTTTAAATGATTGAGTGAGGGCATTTGATTATATAGGACTTCATAAGCAGATTTGTTCCCTAACACAGAACTGGGTAGTCTGTTAATAATGTGTACAACAGCCTTAACACATAAATCCCGAAACTAAATGGGAATACCAGCTTGAAACCTGATAGCCCTTGTCATTTCTAGTATATGTCTGTGCTTTCTTTCAGCAATTCTATTTTGCTGAGGTGTATAAGGACAAGACTTTTGATGAACAATGCCTAAGCTTGTGAAAAGGGCAGTACACTGAGTATTAACAAACTCAGTGCCATTATCAGTCCTTATGATCTTAATAATTTTATCAAATTGTGTTTTAATACATGTTATAAACTATTGTATCAATGTGCAGACATCAGTTTTAATATTTAAAAGGTAAATTCAAGTCATCCTAGAGTGATATCTACTATGGTAAGAAAATATTTGTTTCCATCATAAGTTGGTGTCTTGTATGGACCCCAAAGGTCCATATGCACTAGTTCAAAAGCAGTAAGACTATGAGAAGTACTTATTAGAAAAGGTATTCTAGCTTGTTTTGCACAAGGACAAATTTGACATTTATTCACTATTTCAGATATAACATTCAGTTTTACAGGTAGTAATTTTTGTAAAACGGTAATAGAAACATGTCCAAATCTACTATTCCACAAAGCTATATCTAAACTAGAGTTTGTACTACTTAGTAAACTGTTTGCATTTCTACTAGCTAGTGTAATATCATGATCAGAAATCTGAGTTGCTAGTGACACTTCTTGTCTGCTTGCATTTCCTTTCAGAATATAAAGGCCTTCTTCCACTTTACCAATCATCTTCACCTTTCCATTCAAGAGATCCTGAAATATACATAAGTTAGGAAAGAAAGTAGCAGAACACTGAAGTTCCTTGGTTAGTTTAGAAACTGATAACAGATTAAACTTGAACTGAGGAACATGAAATGCATTTAAAATGATATTTTTGTTTGGTAAACTGCTTGAACCTGTGTGTGTCACCAAGGACACCTCACCATTTGGTAGATAGACTCTTTTAGGATTGTCCAGACTAGACAATTTCTAACTTTCAAGTAGACTCAGATCTGCAACCATGTGATTGGTTGCACCTGTATCTACTATCCAATTCTTTTTGTAACTTTGAGCACTAAGTGTTATGTCTATACCTGACACATTACCTACCATATTGGCTGAGTGATTGGAAGTGTATTTGTTCATATTTAGAAATTGCATCAGTTGTCTGTATTGATCTTTTGTCAACATGCAAACATCCCTCTGATCAAGTTGTTGATTCTCCTTTACTTGTCCAGAAGATTGGCCAACTTCATGTGATGTATAACATGATGACATGTTACTTGGTTGAATTTTCTACATATTTTCAGACTAATCAAATATTGCATTATTATCAGAATGAACTCTAATATTTTTATTTAACCTATCCTGTGGATAGCCAACAATTTTATAACAATTCTCTCTAGTATGCCCTTTCATCTTACAAAATCCACAGAACAAGTTGTAGTTCCTCTTAAATTTCTGATTCTGGCCACCATTATTGACCCCGTTCCTAGAATAATGACTTTGATTACCACCATTTCTTGCATACAAGGCCGAGTAATAACATCCTTGAATATTTGCATGATTAGACCCTAAGTTCCCTACAGTAGCCACCACAAATTTCTGACTTTCATTACTCACTATCATTGAATATACTTGGTTGACAGAGGGCATTGGATTCATCAATAATATTTGACTTCTTTCTTGTAAATAGGAGTCATTTAGACCCATTAGGAACTGAAATAGCTTCAACTTTTGCAAATGAACCACAAACTCCTTAGACTTTGCACAATCACAGGCAGGTGCAGGAACCAAAGCCTCAAATTCTTCACATAGTCCTTTCAGTTTTGAGAAATATACAGACACAAAATCTGTACCTTAACTCAATGTTGCAATCTCCTTGTGTAGATTAAAGGTTCTTGAACTATCCACTTTGTTGAACCTTTCAAACAAATTTTCCCACACAACCTGAGCAACTCGAGGCATACATTATGCCTCCAAGAATCCCTTTACCAACCGAGTTCATGATCCGAGACAGGACCACTACATTCACCCTCTCCCAATGACTTTCCAGCCCTACAAACTTATCTTTAGGGTGAGATCCATCCACCATTCCAAGTTTGTTTCTCCTTAGTAGTGCTACCCTCATTGATCTATACCACAGTGAGTAATTTTCATCACCTGTTAACTGAAACAAAATGATTTGAATACCACTCACATTAGAAGCACTCAAGAACAATAGATGGTTGTATTCCACACTAGCCATAGGGAGAGAACCTGGCCCTGAATTTGACTCTGCACCTGAGTTTCCAGAAACTGTCATGCTTTCTTTCAGAATCTTTTTTTTTGTCAATTCCAAACTGCAGAATCAAGTCTGCTCTGATACCATGTGAATATTTGAAATCAAGAACAGTTTATTCTTGTTACAGCAACAACAAGAAGGAAGCGATGTTATATTGAAGAGAAGAAGAAGAAGAAATATAGAAGAAGAAGTATAAACGAAGAAGATAAGAATGAAAGACTAGATAGTATTGAATATTGATCAAATGATACAAAGTGTAGAAGTTCTTCATATGTTACATCTATTTATACATGTATGATCCTCTATATCCAAAAGTTAGTTATAATTAACTTTAACTAACTTTTGAAACATAACTACCTTCTAACTTAGTCCTTAATGAGTCTTATTAACTCTACTACTATTTGAGCCTAATTTAGATAAATACATCACTATTTAATCCTTCTTACTTCCTTTAACATGATCCTATAAATTACCTACTTACAACAAGTATACATACTTTCTTACTATAGTTGATGATTACAGTAGAGGAACTTGGACTTATTTGTTGTCCATTAAGAGCAATGGCTTTTTAATTTTATAATATTTTTTAGAGATAGTTTAAAAATAATTCAATGATAAGCTAAAAATGATAAGATCAGATAATGCTTTGAAACTGAAAAAGAATATAACATCCATTAACTATTTAAGTTCTGGGGGTATTATTCATCAAATTTCTTGTGTGGCTATCCTTCAACAAAATGTTATAATTGAGAGAAAGCATAAACATTTTTTGATATTGATAGGACTCTTTTGTTTCAATCACATGTTCTTTACTGGGATGTATGTATTCTAACAACAATATTTTTAATCAATAGAGTGCTTCAAGAAAAAAACTCCTTATAATATTATTTTTGAAAAATCACATTCTTATTAACACTTAAAATATTTTGGATGTTTATGCAGTTCTAGCACATTGGCTCATGAAAGATGCCAGTTTAATCCAAAAGCTAAAACTTGTGTGAGGGATACAAATTATTGAAACTGGATAGTAGAAAACTATTTGTAGGATTAATTATATTTATACCAGTCTACAAAAATAAATCCAATCAAAGAATATTTAAATCCCTATAAATTTTGTCTAACTCTTATTGGCTATCTATATAACTGCCTAATAAAAATTATTCTTTTCTATGTTGTTTATGTGCTATTCACATATTGTATGGAAGATTCTAAAATTGATTTATCACATCTGTAATTGTAAGCTAGCTTGGGCTAATGTGGATGGCCCAAATTTTTTCTCTTGCCTTTAAACTTATATATGGTCTAATTTTTCCATGTTGCTTCTTATCTTGAAAAGACAAAGTAAAAAACTTAGATTTCATTGAAGTCTCAAAAACCCTCGAAGTCGTCTTCTTCTTCTCCGTGACTCATTGAGCTTTGTCTTCCATTGTCAATGAGTTGTGGATTCTCTCTTACTCAATATTTCAATGTAAAATTCCTTTGATACGTTGTCAGAACACAGCCCATAGAAAGAATTTTACGACAAAAAAAGATACCCTTAAGAAAAATTTCACTAAAATTTTCTACTTACAAATCGAGAAATGTTTCAAATTTTTTATGCTCTCTTCTCTCTCTTGGCCATGCACCCTACAATATTCTAACCTAAACATGGTTGCGGTCGATAGCTAGCCACTCACTGTGGCTGATTTATGTACCTACAATTGCCTCTACGTTCCCGTCCTCCCTCTCCTTAAATCTACTATCCTGATAAATTCATTTCTTAAACCCTAAAAAAACTCCTGCAAATACAATAAAATATGCAGGTATGGTAATGAACTCCCCGATGCAATCCAGAGATAGTGTAGAATCCATTACTATTAAAACAAGTCACATACATTGAGTGTGAACCGTAGTAAGATGGACAGAGAAGGAAGTATGTCAAATGAACAAAATAGAGAACCTCCATTATGTTTTGATGGAAAAGTTTTCATATTGACGACAAGAATTGTAAGACCTCAAAATGCAAATACCTAAGCAATGCGGTATTAAAAGAGATTGCAAAATTAATTTTCTTAGAAATAAGCACATTCTGATGCGATTTGATTTACTAGAGGATTTTATCAATATGATGGAAAGAAGTGCCTACTATATTAAGGCAAAGGATGGCCTATCACACAAAATAAGGCCTCTGATCTATGATTTAAGATTTAAGATGGAGGAAAAGACTACTTAAGCTATGGCTTAGATCTTCTTCCCCAATCTACTGCCTATGTTTTTTGTCAAGGAGTCCCTCTTTACTTTACAATCTGTAGTAGATAAACCTCTTCACAGGGATATGGCTACTATAAACAAGACGAGATCTAGTTATGCTAGTGTCATATCTCAATTTCGAGATGCGCGACTGACACCCGATGCCTCATTTGATTGAGCGAATCTTATAGCTAACCAGTAATACAACTAACTGAACAACTGTAAGCCGATGAGCCTCGGCACCACAATACAATATACAGTAATAGTAAAGGAAACAACTAATCAACAGAGCATACTCAACCCAATTATGAAAGTTGGACCACAAAACCAACTTATATATAATAGGCCGACAAGGCTAGCTCAGAACCAACAACGTATATACAACAAGGCCAGCAAGGCCTATAACAATACCACAACCTAAAACATAACTCTACAAGACTTTAAGAATTCAACAATAGGTATATGACCGGGACAGGGCCCCGACCTATCCATCAAAATCATATGTACTCAAAACAAAAACAACAGGCAACTCCGAACAACATAGAGCTTAACAACAGGCTAGAACTCCACTCAGCTACGAGGATCATGAGCTACCTACTCATCAACACCTACATGCATAAATACAGTGCCTACAGGCTTGGAGCGTCAGTATGAAGAATGTACTGATTATTTAAGGCAATAGAAAATATAGATGTAATACAACAGAAATAAAAAAGAAGACATAATAATAAATCAACCACAACCTGCAACCAACAGTATTAATTCACACTGCTTTACTTACCCTCATTCTAGGCCTCACAACAATGACAATCACCTAGATCACCAATACCCCAAATGACTGACATATAGTTAATCAGAAATACAATAATATATGAATATAATATATATGAAGTAATATACCAATTTAGCACTGCAAAAAATAGTCACAGACTTGAAGGCGAATAATATACACAAGTATGAGCTTGCTAAATCGTCACGGACTAGAAGGTCCTCACAAGGCCATGGGCTTGGCCCTGCCGAAAACTATCATAGACTTGCAGGTGCTCGCTAAGCTCTAAAGGCAACACAATTAACAATTATGCAAAAATATCATATGAGCATGAATATACAATCAAAACAGCTCACAATCAACATAGTAAGATCTCTCATCTGGATTCTATAACATAGCACTAGATCAATCGTACCAGACAAACCCACCAACATATCACTGATCTCATATATCCATATCCAATCATGATTCACACAATTAACCTCAATTATCAATACAGCCCAATAACTCATGAAAACACGATTCCCCATTACTTCATGGGGTTATGTTATCATACATTTAGGATTGCTTGTTTGTATTAGATTGAATTATTATAATAAATACTTTTTTTCATAAATAGTATTTGGCCATGAGATAAATATTGCTCATCTCAGAATCTTTAATTGTGTTGTATTTCACTGTATATGTGTTATTAATTAAGGTCGGCAAATGATACCTACCAATATATTGTGTCGTACTAATACTACTTCTACGCTTCTTTCCTGAGTGCAGATCTCGATCCAGGGAGTTCATCTAGATCCCATCTATAGTGCAGCAGCGAGATAGTTGAAGGTGAACGAATCCGGATGTGCTGCTATGCTTCCATTGCAGAAGATGTCTTTTATTCAGACATTGATTGTTTTTTGAATTCTTTTAATTTACTCCTCGTTAGACTTTGTTAGGTAGATGTCCTCTGTATGAATAAAACTAAGACATGAATTTCATCTAGGAATGATCATGTAAATTCAGAGATCAGTCAAGCTTCGCCTTATTTTGTGATAATCAGAGTGTTATCTATCTTACTAAGCACTCCACTTTTCATTCTATGTCTAAGCATATTAGTAAAAAGTATTATAGGATTAGAATGGTTGTTGACGAAAAATTATTTGAGGTTGAGAAGATACACATTGATGACAATCCTTCAAATATGCTAACAAAAGTGGTGATGGCATATAAGTATGAGTAATGTAGAACTTTGGCAAGCATGAAGCCTGTCTATAGTTTCCCCACTTGAAGATCCATTTGGCTCCTTGGTTGGAGGGAGAGTTTGTTGGACCGTGATCCTTATTCAGCCAAAGGCCCAATGGCCTAATCCTATTCTCTTTTGATTTCCAATTCGATTAGAAATTGGATTTCGGTTTTCATTCCTATTTGGAGTTGATTTTGGTTTTAATAGAAAGCACCACTGATAATCTATAAACAGAGGAACTTTGGAGAATTATTCTATGCTCATTGATATTTTTCTTTAAAAGTGATTTTTGAGAAAATTTCCACCAACATAGAAGAGAGAAAAAATAATTTTTAGGCAGTTTTCTTCTCTCTGATAATCCATGTTTAAATCAAGTTTGTTGATTCTTCACTGTTAGATCATGCTGAAATTTTGACTGCGTGTTTTTAATATCTTGGTCTTTAATTTGAACTGTGAAAATTGAATTTGGAGGTCAACAACATCCGATTTTGAGTCCTAAACAACATCTCAGTTTTGAGTGGTTTCTCTCAATTTATTTTTATTGGTGTTCCTATAACATCTTCGTGTTTGAAACTTGTTCTATAGTCATTTTTGGAGAATTTTTGCGATCCTCTTTTGGTTATATTGAAGCTATTTGGATCATTGTGATCCTATGGTTGTTACCTTCGATGTGAATGATTTTTCACATTAAATTTGGTGTTTTTTATTTTCTCTATTTTTCAGGTTTGTTTCCTCCGACATAGTATAAAGGTGTATCTATTTAGGTAATTATTGTCACGATTGTTAGCAATTGTAGCAAAAATGAGAAATTAACTTTGTCAATTTGATTTTTGTGGCTAAGAAATTTTATGAATTTATATATAGCTAACTATGAAATTTAATTTTTGTGGCTATTACTAGGTAATAGCTATAAATTTTAACTTCATATCTTAGATTTTGTAGCTATAAGTATATTGTATTATATCTGAAATATTTCTGAATTGTATCTTTCGAAGTTGTAGCTAAATTGTATTTGGAGTATTTATAATTTGTATCTAGGATCGAGATGTAAATTTTTAATGATGATTGGAGTGATTTTTTGGTGATGCTACAAATATATCTCATAAAAAATAAATAATACACTGATACAGAATAAATATAATTAATACAAAATGAATTGTTATATCACTAATACAAAATAAATTTTAAAAAATTGTATCACTAATACAACCAGAATTTCAAAACTATTATTACATCTAATAATTAGCTAAACTACTATCGCAATTTTTAATACATAGATATCAAAGTCCCGCTAGTTATGAAATTTTCTCTTGAAATAATAGAAACAATAATAATTAAAAAAAAAAGTAGAAAAAGCTTTCATTTTCCCTTGGTGAAAATCTTTGGGCCTTTTAAACATGGGAAAAGAGCTAAGAATACAGTCTAACAATTCTAAATAGATAAATTTTATTATCCGTTATGATATTGATTCAAAAATATTTTCATCTTTAGATAATTAGCTTAAAAATTCCTACCAACTAGTCAAATAACTCAAAAATGTTATTTTTACTAATGATTGCTCTGAAACAGAGAAAAAAGAGCTAAGAGTGTTGAATGTGTAAGAAATATAAAATATAAGAAAGTAAGTACTATAACGACTTCCCATTATAACAAATTAAAAAAAATGATATATAGCTTTTTTTCTTATGGTTCCTTACACATTATGTATGGGTTATGATTTTTGAACATGAAATTATATTTTTTATAAAACTATTTTAAAGCTTAATAATAATGTATTTATTTTACTAATTATAAGAATAATGTGATAAAAAATATCAAATTCAATTATATCTTGACATATGTTATATTATTTATGGTAACTTTAAGTCATTTCAAATTTCAATTGAGGGTGTAATAATTTTGAAAGAAACTAATAGAATAAACATTTTATTGAAAAACTAATGTTGGTAACTAGTTATTATATTTTATTATATTCGCATCGTATACAATTATTATTAAAAATAATTAAAATAATCTCACAAGCTCCCATGTAAGATTTTGCTAAAGTCTTTACAATTAAGAACATTTATTTAAACTTTAAGTGGAGGACAAATTGACTCATTTTCCTTTGTTTTAGAGTAATCATAAGTAAAAAAAAATATTTTTGAGCTATTTGACTAATTAGAGAATTTTTCTTTTGCTAGTTAACTAACGACAAAGATATTTTTGAGATAAAAGCGTATAAAATTAATTTAGTTCAAATAATTGTAAGGAGTATTTTTTTAATCCATTTCCGTTTAAACAATTGGAACTCATGAAATATTCTCATGTTGTGCTGAAATTTGTTTGGCCAATCGGAAACTTCGTCCTATGCTAAATTTTTGTTGTTGTATTTTTTTATAAATTAAAACTCCAGGTATATATTAAGTGAAATTTAATCATAAAAGCCAAAAAAAACTGTGTAATTATATACATATTGCTAATAAATTAAATACGTAATTCAATTGTGATAGCCAACATTTTTATTGCTAAATCAAGAAAGCATGTCTGAGCAAATCAAAGTTGTCAGGACTGGGCAAATAGCTAGAGTCGCTTCGGAGCTCGGCTCGACTCGCATGTATTTAACTCGATTCGATTCGGTTTGTTTTGGAAAAAAGCTTGGTTTGGCTCAGCTCAATTTTAATTAAATTTTGGCTCGGCTTGGTCAAAGCTCGGTCTCGATTGGCTCAATATAAGAAATAATATCCTTTCTTTAAGCTCAATTATTAATTATATTAGAAATTTAACTTAATGTACTATGTTAACTTAACATTTTATAATTAATATTTATTCAATGCTGGTAAATTTTTAACCACAATGTAACTTAAGTCTATTATATGAGTATGAGTATTCATAATTCGGTTTGGATCGATTTTTGATAATAATCAAGATCAAATCAAGCTTTCAATTATTAAAATCAAGTCAAATCAAACATAATACATATTTATCAATTTGGTTGTTGTCAGATGTGGTTCTGTTTTTGTCAATTTTAAAAAAATCTATTGCTATTTCTCTCTTTATATTTCTTCCTACAATTAGAAAAATAAATTTCATTATTAGTCAACTTATAATCCTTTGATATCCTTTTATTGTGGTGGGTATAATTTCTTTTGATTATTGAAAAAATATCTTGAGAACTATAAGTTTTGATTAGGTAAATAAAATTTATAAGAAATATAAAAAAGTCTAAAAAAAGAAAGTCGGCTCAGCTCAGGTTTGGGCTCGGTCAAAATGTAGAAAAGCTCGATTGAGCTCAACTCGGCTCGATATTTCTAAAGCTCGGCTCGATATATTCAACTCGGTTGGGCTTGGCTCGAGCTCGGCTAAAGTAAATTTCTATAATTTTTTCATTTGTTATTAAAGAGTAATTGTTACGAAAGGAATATTATTTTAAACGCTATATGTCGATAAATGATCTGAGCAAAAGAAAAATTATAAAATATTATAATTAAAATAATATTACACTTACATAATATGAGTTAATCCACATTCAAGCCCCCCATTTAATATGCAAACCTGTTTTTGACTCACATGAAATATGAACTCAATCAGTTTTAGTTCAAACTCATTTTTTTTTACCCATTTTGTCATCATTAGTAACAATAAATTATTGATGGAGACAAAATTGTCAAAACATAATGTATCATTAGAATTCTGATAATAATTTGATGATAGTTCCTTTGTGGCTCCACAAAATGAAATCATAATATTCAGGGCATCTTTTGACTAGGTCTTGTCTAGCCTCTCCAAAGCTGCATGTGCTCTCTTACTATTTATCACTTGTTCCCTACCACAAGAAGCTTTAATTGATTAGCTGGTGAACCAACCTTATTAGGCAAAAGGAATATCGGTGACCAATAAGTTTGTATCTCAAATAGGACACTTTTGATCAACTGACAAGAACCTAGAAGTGGCATACATTGATTATACTCGATTTCTTGAGGACAGGAGAAGTACTCCAAGATACTTGAATGGAGGTGAATTAGATGTAAAAGTGTAGTTCCTTTAATATGTGCTCTTTCAACATTCATGTAGATATATGTAGCACTTTCCCATGTTTGCTTTGAGGTCACAGGCAACAGAGAAGTGATTGAAGGCCCCCACCATAAGTTGTATGAAAATTCTATCTGCCCTACATCCTAGCAGGAGGTCATCAACAAAGTAAATATGGGTAATTTGTAACTTAGAGCACCTTGGAATATGACAATTAAAATCTGAATTTCAGACTCAGTTACTTTAAGGATCCGCTCAGATACTCCATCAACAACACAAATTAAAAGGCAGGGGGCCATAAGATCACCCTGTCTAAGCCCCTTCATTGCATGATATTTTAGATTAATTCCACCATTAATTAGAATGGAAAGATAACAGTGCATACATATTTCATAATCATATATTAACCATCCTGGTAGTTACACCAATTAATTCCAGTAGCAACAATATCCTCAAAAAACTCCATTCAATAGAGTCATAAATCTTTCTAATGTAAACTTACTTTTATTGTGCACCTAGGAGAAATTTACTTCTGCTAATTAATTAACTCATAGATCATAATAACATTGTCAAGAATTTTCTACCTTCAATGAAGGTTGATTATGAGGAGCCTACAAAGGAAATCCACCACTGTCTTTAGCTTGTTGGTCAGTATCTTAGCTATAATTTTGTAAAGAGTGGAGCATCATGGTATAGGTCTAAATTCTTTGATATAGGTAGGATTGGCCAACTTTGGTACTATGGTGACTGTGTTGCATACTTCCTTCAAAAGTTTGTATCAAAGAACTGCAAGATTGCCTTAGTAATATCAGTCCCTATCACTGGCCAAAACTGTTTGTAGAACTTAGCAGGCATCCATCAATTCCAGGAGCTTTTTGTTAGCTGGTAGTGCCTTCACCATTTGAATGATTTTCTCCTCTATTACTGGCCTTAAAAGTTGTTGTTTTGGGGATAATATTAGGCAGGGTCCATCCTTGCTACAGTGACATCAATCCAGGAAGGATAGCATTATGGATTTAGAATCAGATAATACAATTTATCACGTGGAGAAGGAAGACAATTTTGTCATCAACAAAAAGCAAGAAGATTCTGAAGACGTTCAGACTGATGATGTGGTAGCTGCTATCGAGGAAATCAAAGAAGAAAATCTTAAAACTGGTAAAATAAGTCTGGACGTGGGGATGTTGAAGTAGAACTTGAGGAGGTAGTGTTTGAAATTATATATGCTAATGGTGATCATTCTGGAGAAAACAATGAGGGAGATGTAGTAGAAGTTAAAGTCTTTGGTCAATTATCTGTCATATCAAAAACAATCTCTAGCTCATAGCAAATACTGAAAGCAGATGAAGAAGCTAAAGATCAAATAGATGAAGAAGTTGACCATAAAGACTTAATCTCATATGGAGAGACAGACAGTATGATTTTCGAAAGTTTTTAACCTACCAAACAGTTTATCGAGAAGTTGAAAAGGAAATTAGGTGGTGGATCCTATGCTAATGGTGAGGCTTCACAAGAAATTGATGATCAGATCGTCATTGACTCAAATGAGGAGGCTGATACTGATGAAATTTCCTTGTGTTACGCAATTGCATCAGAAGGAGCACGCTCTAAGATCTAGTATCCCAGAGTTCCAAACTTGTACATCACGGGTATTTCTCTCGATAGTACAGTTGTCTAGGAGCTAAGAGAAAGGGGGAGCTTGGAAACTCAAGAACATAAAACTCAGCACAAAGATGATTCACATAGTTCGTAAAGGCCAAAGAGGACTATTGTCAAGCCAACCTGTTATAAAGATGAAAATTTTGTCAATACGTATTCTTTTTTCTTTGAAGGGCCAATCAATGACAAAATTTTTTCATCATTTGAAGAAACAAGAGGAGTCAGGCAAAAATTGTTGATATACTCACCAAGGCACGGATCAAAGCTTCATTTAAGTTTTTCCACGACAAGCTTGGGGTAGTATTCAAAAAATCACTTTGAGGGGAACGTCAAAAAGTTAGAGTAGATTTTTTGAAATATCATAAATTTTTTTGATAAAGTTTCTAGAATAGTTCAGTATTATCTTAGACAATCATCTTGAGAAATGTCTACACAATCTAAAAAGTTATAGTATAGTCTCTTTGATATTTTTACTTAGCAAAAGTTTAGATACTTATGGGAGATATTTGTAAAAGATGATAGAACAGACTAGATTTTATTGTATCTTGAATCATCCCTACCCAAATATAAATAGCGGTGACCTTTTGTCTTTTCGAAGCAATCCAACAAACCAATTCAAAGCAATTCAAGACAATTTAAAAAATTTTCTTCCATAATAAATGTCTTCTATCTAAAATTGTTCCTTCTCCTTTTATATATATTCTCCTTTTATATATAGTTTCCACTCCTTTAGTTGAATCTTGTATTATCTTAGTTACGATTTTAGGCTAGCAGAAGATTTCCCCGATTTATATTTTTTTCTGTTGTTCTCTACAAATATTGTACAGTAAAAGTTGTGTCAAACATGTGGTAGAAACCAAATGATGCCGCATGGAGTCAATTTATAATTGATAAGAAAATGTCGAAGTTAAGGAAGGAGTGAGTGAGATCTCAATGGTTGTTTTCGAAAACACAATTTGGAGTCGGGGAATGTCCAATGCAAGGACAGAAGGGGTGAAAATGATAAAGGGAGATGACAACTCCGAGACGGAGTCAATAGCTTGGACTTGAAGGCACGATGAAAGGGACAGTGACACATAGGATAAATTATACAAGAAATTTATCAATAACGGTAAATTGATACCTGACATCCGTAATGGCCTAGTACTAGGGCACAAATAGAGTCATTTGATTTGTTTTCATACTATTGTAAAATACCTATAAATATGTACACTCTTCACTTGTAAAAGATAATTGAAAAACACAAATTGAATACAAGATATTTTATTTGGTTGCACTCTAAGAAAAACTTCTCCTGTTCTCTCTTTGTCCACCTGAAGTTCACTGAGAACAAGCATTCCGAATAGTCAAAATTTGGAGACTGCGAACATATCACCTAGACTCAATATTGCAAATCTTAATTTTAAATATCATTGTTATCCTAAATATTTTCTATCTTTTATCTATATTATCTTAGCAGTTATTTCATCATTCTATATACAAGTATCAAATTTATAAATTAATATACGAAAAAGGGATAAAAATATCCTTAATATATAAAAAATGACTCATAAATGCCTTTCATACATTTATTAGTCTAAAAATATCCCCAATCTTTTTTGTTTTTTGGCTCAAAAATATTCTTGAAACCAACCCCCTAAACTTGAAGATTTTTTTTAATTTAAAAAGACATGTGACTTATTATGATTGATCATAAATATTATTTTATTTAAAAATAAAAAATTTCCATATATATTATTTTTTTTGAATTATTGTGTCTCCCTTTTTTCACTTTACAACATATCTTTCAGCAAATATTTGTGAGTGCAATTTTATTTGTTTTCTTAATAAATCAAAATAATAGAAAGAATAAAATTAAATTACAAAAGTTATGCTTAATTATTAAAACCATCCTTTAGTCCATGTGATCTTACCCTAATCCTACTAGTTTTTTTTTTTTTTTTTTTTGAAATGGCCTAATCCTACTACTTTAATTCTATTGGAGATATAATTTATTTAGAGAGACATGATACATTATTATTTTTTTTTTAGCTTATATTTTTTGATATTTATTAGTAATTGCTTCAGTAACAAAGTAAATTATAATAATTTAAACCATACCTCTGAACAACTGAAAATATACCCCAAGTAGCTGCAAAAGTGCCTAAATTTTGGTAAATCAAGCACCTTACCAAATGTTTCTAATGCTTAGGGTGGAAATCACTTCTATGTATATGATATAATGATAAAAGTAACTGCGGAAATTCTTTTTATATATAGGAGTGTTTAGTATAGGTGATCCTAAATTTTAATTGAGAATGGGTTATAGAGACAGACATGTATTAAATTCTCTTTTCTAATTCTACTGAATTACATAATCAATGGGAAAAAAATCCTAAACAATGGAGTTGCATGAATTTAATTTGTTGCATGTAATCAAATTTCAATTTATTATAACCAAATATGGTTATAGGAATGTTAAATGTTTTGTATCGATATTCAAATCCTTTGTTAAGTGAAAATAAATTAACGGGTTTGAATTTCAAAAATGAGTGGGTTTAATTTTTGAAAAAACAGAAGATTAAAGGTATTTTTAGACCAATAGATGGATGAAGGGTATTTATGAGCCATTTTTCATTTAACCCTTTTCAAAATTAATATATATCGCGTGTCCTTAACCTCAGTACAAATTTAATTATACCAATTTGTTAGTAAACAAATATAGCCACCACATAATATATATATATATATATATATATATATATATCCACCACCACAAATTAGCTATAGATCCTGGATGAACTTTATGACTTGAAATTAAGGTGTACAAAAGATCAGAGCTTCTAAGTTGTAACAAATTACTAGCACTTACACAGTATGATGAACCCCTTAATCTTTTATTTTTTTTAACATACAAAACAAACGAACGCGAAAGAGTTAAATGAGGTTCGCTGACAACTCCTTTTTGTATGTTTCTTTTTTTTTAATGCGTTAGGCTGGAAAACATAAACATGCTCTTTGGGCGTCACTCTCCACAATCTTTCTCTAGGAACAAGTAACCAAAAATATACACTATATAAATTGTTGCCAAATTTCTCCTCTACTTTGTCAACTGTTGAAGGTAGCATGGACAGCAGCAAGGATAAGATTGAAGGTGGTTAAGTTAGTTATACTCTAGCTAATTAGTTAAGTTAGTTAAGAAGGGATCAAATTAGTTATAACTACCTTATGGATGTAATCAAGGCAAATTCTCTAGACTCAAAATATGTAAAAATAGCTACTGATCTTCAGCATTAAGATCAGATTATGTAGTTAAACAACACAGAGAGTACTCTCTCGAAATACTCAAAATCATCTTCTTCATCTTTCTCTTCTTCTTCTTCTTATCTTACTCACAGATTCTTAAATCTTTGTATTGAATAAAGATCGTTTGCTTCTCTTCATGGCATTCGAGCAGTGATCTTTCACGAATTTCCCTGCTGTTTTTCTCTTGCTTCCGCACATTCTGTTTACTTCTGGAAATACTCAGATCTTGAATTGAGTTGCTGGTGCTTTGTAGTTGTTCTGTTATGAATATATTTGAAGAATTACATTCAGATTCAAGAATTGGAAAAATTGAAACAAGATGAATAATGGTGTAAATGCTGCTAGGATCACGCAAGGAGAGTTTCATGCTACACAGCAGACTCATGGATCAGATCAGGTACTTTATCATAATCGCCCTCTATACCTTCGATGTTAGTGGGATTTCCTTGATCTCCTTACAACTTACTGGTGTTGAGAATTATTCTTTGTGGAGTAAGTACATGAGAATTGCACCTAGGGAGGAAACAAACTGGGCTTTGTCAATAGTTCTTGGACAAAAGAAAGCTTCAGAGAAGAACTAGGACATCAATAGGAGAGGTGTAATGCTGTGGTTCAGTCATGGTTGGTGAACACTGTGTCTAGCAATCTTTTAGGTGGCATGGTGTATGCCACAACTGCTCATGAAGTCTGGGAAGATCTCAAAGAAAGGTTTGACAAAATGGATGGCCCAAGAGCTTTCAACTTGCACAAAGAAGTTGCTACTTTAGCCCAAGGAACTGCCTCAGTTGCCACATACTTCACAAGACTGAAGGAGCTTTGGGTGGAACTTAAAGCTCTGGAACCACCACCTAGTTGCAACTTTGAAAAGTCCAAAGAATTTCTCTCTTATCTGCAGAAACAGAAGTTGTACCAATTCTTGATGGGGTTGAATGACAACTACGCACAAGCAAGAAGTCAAATATTGTTAATGACTCCTTTGCCATCAGTAAACCAGGCATATGCCATGGTTATTGTAGATGAGGCTCAAAAATCAGTAGCCTCAAGTTCATCAGCTGGATTACTTGGAGTTGCTCCCAATTCTTCTAACAATCATGAATCAGTAGTCATGTACTCAAAGTCAGGCTATCAGAAGAACCAACACCTATTCTGTGATTTTTGTAAGATGAAAGGACACACTAAAGATGTGTGTTACAAATTAGTAGGTTATCCTAATGATTCCAGGTTCAAGAAGAAAGGGAGAGCAGGGAATCCAAATGGTTACAAGTCAGGTCCTGCTGCCTACAATGTTCACACAGAAAGGTCAAAGGATGTGTCTGATCAATCCTATGAGCATGAAGGAGCATCAAATTCAGGAAACAATATGGTTCAAATACAACCAGGAGCATGTGTATTCACTCAAAGCCAGTATGATCAAATTGTAAAACTGCTCAATCAGACACAACTTAATTCTGGTGCAAGATGTTCAGCCAATATAGCAAGCAATGCTATAGCAGGTAACAACTCAGATATATCCAAACATAAAGCCTTACTGGTGTCAAAAATTCTCAAAGATTGGATAATTGACACAGGAGCTACTAACCATATGGTATCTAACATTGATATGTTAACAGAGGCATTAATATGTAAAACCACCAATCCTAAACAAGTTCATTTACCTAATGGTGATGTAGCTCATGTATCTCACACTGGTTCAAGCTTAATTTCTTCTGAAAATACTCTAAGCAATGTGTATTTGTTACCACAGTTTAAGTATAATTTGTTATAAGTTTCTCAAGCAACCAAAGAATTAAACTGTGTAGTCTCCTTTTATCCTAACTTCTGTGTGTTTCTGGATCTCTCAAATGGGAGGGTGATGGAGATTGGTAAAGGAAATGATTGATTGTATCTGTTGGTTAATGAGTCTATTACAAAGAAAGGAATAAAAGGATTTAATGCTCAGAGGTCACCATCTTACAGTGAAGCTGATATAATCATGTGGCACAAAAGACTTGGTCATGTGTCTAGTACAACACTAAATAGGTTACTACAGGTTAATGTTCAAACTAGTATGGAAGTTGTCAATAAATGTAAAGTGTGTCCTTGTGCAAAACAGTGCATATTATCTTTCCCAAATAGTTCTGCTAGATCTACTGAATGTTTTGGACTTGTTCATATGGATGTATGGGGGCCTTATAAAGTTCAAACTTTTGATGGTAATAAATATTTATTAACTATAGTAGATGATTTCACAAGAATGACTTGGATATATCTCTTGAAAGTAAAATCTGATGCTTGTGTTATCATTCCTCAGTTCTTACAATTTGTTCAAACTCAGTTTCTTAAGACAGTAAAAATGATAAGGTCAGACAATGGTACTGAGTTCATGAATGATATATGTACTAAGTTATTCAACAAACTGGGAATAATTCATCAAAGATCTTTCCCTTATACACCACAGTAGAATGGTGTAGTAGAAAGAATATATAGGCATATTCTAGAGGTTACAAGGGCTATTAGACTTCAGGCTAATGTCCCTCTTAAATACTAGGGACATTGTGTGCAAACAACTATTTATTTAATAAACAGAACTCCCTCTTCAGTAATCAACATGACTCCTTATGAAAAACTCTATAACAAAAAACCTTCTATAAGCCATTTAAGAGTGTTTGGATGTCTGTGTTTTGCCAAAAAGGTCACAGAAACTGATAAACTTCAGTCCAGAACTAAGACAGGAATATTAATGCGATACTAAGAGGTTTAGAAAGGTTATATTATGTATGATCTCACTAACAAATGTTTCTTTGTGAGCAGCGATGTGAGTTTCAGGGAAGATGAGTTTCCTTTCAACTGGAGAACTACTAACACTCCAGTATTTCTGCATAATATGATCCCTTATAAAGATGATCAGCATGCAAGCATTATATCTTTTATGGATACAGTGACTGATGTACTGCCTAGACAAATTGCAGAAATGACATCTATTGAAAGTTCAAATGCTGATTCTACAACTGAAATAACTTTACCTATTTCTAGTACTAGTCTGAGATCTGATACTATGGTTACAAGGAGATCAACTAGAGGAACTCATCCTCCTATATGGATGAAGGACTTTATCTCCCTTAGTTTTCATAAGGATACTAATTATCCTATAGAAAACTATGTAACATATGATCAACTTTTAGACTCCTACAACAAGTTTCTTACTGCCTTTTCTACTGTTACAGAACCTCAATCCTACAGTGAAGCATCTAAAGACACTTCTTGGGTGGAGGCTATGAAAGCTGAGATTAAAGCATTAGAAGATAATCAAACATGGGATATAGTCAAACTGCCTAAAGAAAAAACTATCATTGTGTCACACCCCACCTTGGGAGGCATGACTGGCACCTGGTGCCCTACTAGGATCTGAACTGCTGAGCTGACTGAGCCTAAGAACCTCTGGTGCAGGGCTGACTCTATCTCTAGAATAAAAATAAACAACGGGCTATATAGCGGCTATAAATACAACCCCCGACCGACAAGGCCTATAGCCACCTGTGAGAGTAAACAGCTAACCAGCGGCAAACAACTGGGCCTCACACGGCCAACACACGTAGGCTAAACACATATGGGCCCCACATGACCGATATCATCTAACCACAGGGAAGTAACACAATCTGCAAGCCTCTAGGAGTAATAAGATGGTCGAGAAAGGGCCCTGACCTACCCATATAAACAAATAAAAGGAATAAACCTCTATCACACAAGCCCCGGAAGAAGGGAGCTGATGATTCTGTACGGCTAACTGGAACTACGAGGGACCTGCTCCTCGTCTATCTGTACCTGCAAGCAAGTAATGCAGCGCCCCGGGAAGGGCGTCAGTACAATATGTACCGAGTATGTAAGGCAATAGATAAGCTGAATAGGACTAGAAATAAATAAAAAGAAGAGCCGAAAGATTAACCTGTACACCTGCTGATTCGTAATCTGCATCTAACTGACACTACATGTACATAAGCTAAGACTGCATACTTACACATTTATACACTACAGCTAGCAGAAAAGAATTCATACAAGAACCCCACCTGGCCCCCATAATCCTGGAGGTACAATCAACACAGAATAACTCGTTCAGGCCCCCATAAGTCCTGGCGAGCACATCTCAATCTATATACCCCTACTCAGGTGTCTACAACTCTACTGGTACTGTAGCCAACCTATCGGTCCCCTGGGTCTACAACTGGGCCTGCTTGGCCCCTGAACTGTAGCTGTGTCTGAGTCCGGAGGACTCCTAATATCTACACCCCGGGCTAAACGCTCGGCGGGGGTGTGTATAAGGCCAACCACGGCAATATGAGGATCTGGATCCCCATATTCGTCCCTTACAGACGGCATGCCGCTCCGTAGAGCGACGTATCCTCGCCCCTGGAGGGCGAGTCGATAAAGTTACTAACCCTGGGGCGGTCATGGAAGGCTTCTAACTGAGGGCAACCCCAACCCAGGTGCTATACCGACACATCAATCTATATGTATAAAGAGAGTGTATCTGGCCTTCTGGGCCTAACGCTAATGCTACTCGCTTCTAGGATAATCTGTATGGTTGTCTGCAGGCACGCCATGTGCCCGTATTTGATTAGAGGATCCCGATAGTGATCATGATCTCTAATAGTCTGGGCTGAATAGAGCGAGGTCTGAAGTGGCCTAACAATACTCTATATGTCCTACTCGGACATCTATAACTCATGAATAATTGTGGGGTTGCAGATAGCTAACTACTTTATTCTTCTAATTAAACAACTATAGGGCTGGGCTCGGTCGAACTTGTTTCTAGGCGATCGACACCCTAGTCCTTCATAGGGAGCTTACCGCTCTCCTTAACTTGTGGCTAACACTGTACTAGTAGAGTACTACTGAGTCCTTAAGCCTTATCTGGATCCACTCGGATCTGTATTACTGTTCTGGGCAATTCCCAATCTTATAGGCAATTCTATATAGACTGGCCCTCTCCTGGCACTCTGTACCTGAATACCTTACAAGAACCGGCTAAGGTGCTGTCCCATCACTGACTACTGATGGACCCCTCCTTGGGGTACCCACGGGTTTATCTAACTCGAATGACTGGCTGGCTTGCAGGGCGTCCTACATGATAACTATTAAGTCGACTAAGACTGACAATCACTGATAAGGCTAAAGGGATGGAGGGCGATCACTCAATACATTGGAGAACCCTGGTGTCGCTAACTCTAGAATATACCTATTTTGTCTCTATTTCTGGTTCTGGAGCGTGCGATAACATCAATGACCTCTAGGGATGCTTTCCTGCCAATACAGGCGCCAACTGGTCGCTAGACCGCCTAACTGCACCAATACTGTTTAACCAACTGATTCAGGCCAATTACTCTTACGAGCTTCTAAAGTCTAGGCCTGGCAACAAACATATAAGTCTACCATCACAATAAACTGAGAACTAAAAGAGTTTCTATAGCGGTCATAACGCGAATCACATTTAACCTGCTCCCTTTTAGCGAGGGGTCCTGCAGTACGATCTGTATATATTTTCTAGCAGCTAACCAGAATTTATGTAACTGTAATCCCTATTAGCAGCTACTCGCAATATATCTGATATTTATATATGCATATCAATAGCAGCTAATTACAACATATCGAATTACAATCTAATGGTAGCAACTGTCTGCAGCGTCTGAGATCGTTATTTCTATTTGAGAACATAAGTTGTAACACTGTACGACAAGGATACTTGCCGAGAGTTAATCCTTACATATCTCGTTCGACGTTTTCTGACTAACTGATGAGTATCAGCTCGTATTCAACTGCCCTTCTCAACTGTAATTATATTAATAGAAAAATAGGGCCAACTTCGTTACTGAATTCGAAGAAAACAATAACTTATATATATATATATATATATATACTGACTATACTTCAACTTATCGAAGGACAATCTAAAACTCGTAATTTCTTGGGAATCTAGAAGGGAGAAATACTTACTTTAAGCCTGTGATCATATTGACACTAGTTTGAAGCTATTCCACCAACTCTGGCTCGAGGGGACGAAGATTTATCGGGCGTATTTTACGAAAATAACTTCGTACCGCTGTTCTCTACAGCCTTATACTTCACTACCCGGAGTTAATTTAGATTTGAACGGTGTTTAGCGGCGTAATTGGATGATTTCCCAATGTTCTCCTTCGTTCTTACCTTTGCTGGCTGAGGATAAATTAAAAATAATCTAACTTCTAAGTGTGAGGCCTTTATATACTTGAGGCAACAGACAAGGCAACGTGGCAGCCTGCCCAACGCGCTAATTCTACTTCGTGCCACGTTGGCTAATCGGAGGAGCAGCTCCGTGCCACTTTGCCCCTCTGGGCAGCTTGATTCGGCCTCCTCCAACGAAATCCCAACTTGGCACCCGTTCGGCCTTTTCCCGGGCCCTTTCCTTGTGCGTATGGCACTCTAAAACTCTTAACCAACATACGAATAGGCCGACTAAATATTAGAAACTTACGGGGTGTAACACATTGGCTGCAAATGGATCTACAAATTAAATACAAGGCAAGTCGTGAGATTGAAAGATTGAAAGCAAGATTAGTTACAAAAAGGTATAGCCAGAAGGATGGTATATATTACAAAGAGACATTCTCACCGGTAGTTAAAATGGTAACAGTGAGATCTGTCTTATCTATAGCTGCAGCAAGGCAATGACATATTCATCAAATGGATGTGTACAATGCTTTCCTTCCAGGTGACTTATTTGATGAGATTTACATGGACTTGCCTCAAGGTTTTCTGAGCCGGGGGGAGAATAATGTATGTAGACTCAAAAAATCATTATATGGTCTCAAACAGGCCCTAGGCAGTGGAATATGAAGTTGACAAAAGCCTTAACCAATGCTCAGTTTCAACAGAGCAAATATGATCACTCACTATTCATCAGGAAGACAGAACAAGGAACTACCATAGTATTGATATATGTGGATGATATGCTTATCACAGGTGATAAACTGGAACTAATAGAAGATACCAAGAGATTACTATAGCAAGCTTTCAAAATGAAGGATCTAGGGGAGTTGAAATATTTCCTAGGAATTGAATTTGCAAGATCTAAACAAGGAATCCTCATGCATCAAAGAAAGTATGCTTTGGAATAATATCTTCTCTTGGTTTATCAAATGCCAAACCAGTTGCTACACCAATGGACAACAATGTGAAGCTTACCACTAGAGAATATGACTTACATGTTACTGGACCTACTACAAAAAAAATGGTGAAGTATTGGCAGATCAAGGATCATATCAGAAACTCATTGGAAAACTATTATACCTCACAGTAACCAGACCAGATATTGCATACAGTGTACAGACCCTAAGCCAAATTTTACAACTCCCGAAGAAGTCTCATATGGAAGCTGCTAAAGAATAGTCAAGTATGTAAAGAATCAAGCTGGACTAGGTGTGCTATTGTCAATCAAATCTCTAAACACAGTCACTACATTCTATGATGCTGACTGGGCAGCATGCCCTTAAACAAGGAAGTCTGTTACTGGTTTTCTAGTTAAGGTTGGAGAGTTCTTGGTGTCTTGGAAATCAAAGAAGCAAACAACTATCTCTAGAAGCTCTGCTGAATCAGAGTATAGAAGCTTGGCATCTACAGTTGCAGAATTAACTTGGATTCTAGGATTACTGAAAGAGATTGGAGTTAACATTCAAACACCAGTTGTTATTCACTATGATAGTAAGGAAGCAATTCAAATTACTGCAAATCCAGTGTTCCATAAAAGGACCAAACATATTGAGATAGATTGTCATTTTATAAGGGAGAAGATACATCAAGGCATTGTAACAGTGGAGTACATTAACATTAAGGAGCAGCTGGCAGATATTCTTACTAAGGGACTACCAAAGAGTCAACATGCTTACTTAACTTCCAAGCTAGGACAACTAAACATTTTCACACCTCCTAGCTTGAGGGGGAGTGTTGAAGGTAGCATGGACAGCAACAAGGATAAGATTGAAGGTGGTTAAGTTATACTCTAGCTAATTAGTTAAGTTAGTTAAGAAGGGATCAAGTTAGTTATAACTACCTTATGGATGTAATAAAGGCAAATTCTCTAGACTCAAAATATGTATAAATAGCTACTGATCTTCAGCACTAAGATCAGATTGTGTAGTTAAACAATACACAGAATACTGTCTTGAAATATTCTAAATCATCTTCTTCATCTTTCTCTTCTTCTTCCTCCTCTCTTTCTTTTCTTCTTCTTCTTCTTATCTTACTCACAGATTCTTAAATCTTTGTATTGAATAAAGATCATCTGCTTCTCTTCACCAACATTCTGAAACCAATTAATTCTCTTTTTATTTCAACCATCCAATATTGTAAGTGTCGAATAATTACTTGTTGAGTTACATAATTCATCTCGAACTCGACAGCTGACTGAAATTAGGACATGTCTTTCACAATCAATTCATGGTGCTTAGAAACCTTAACTATATTAAGAATTATTTCTGATCACTAAGTTCTTGGGACGTTGAATACCTTATGATGTCCAAATAA
Organism: Datura wrightii; assembly: GCA_035772735.1. Classification (NCBI taxonomy): domain Eukaryota; kingdom Viridiplantae; phylum Streptophyta; class Magnoliopsida; order Solanales; family Solanaceae; genus Datura; species Datura wrightii. Next base: position 187,543,008 of record JASDFA010000018.1, on the reverse strand, counting down.
TAAGAAAAAGCTAAATCAAAAACCTTTCAAGAAATTACTGTTAGCTTTATGGTGGAAGACATTGCCTTTCATGTTAATGTTGAGAAGATTGTTTGCACTTGGTCAACAGAAAATGAGTCTACCACAAAATTAAAGATGACAGTACAAATTAAATATAACCACGTTGGCGTGGCTATAATATGAACATTTTTATTATTATATGTGTCTCGGACAACTCATGACACTAATCGTGTAAAGCTTCTTTTTTATGTCGCTACCTGAAAGACACCCGGCCAATTGGAATCATTCACGGAGTTGAGATGGCAATTAGATCAACCAGCAAGGGGGATGCATTAATGCAGAATTAAACCAATCTCTTTGTGCACTTGAAAACAATGTAATTTGCATTATTTCCCTTGTATTCTCGTTCTACTATTAAAGCTTTAATAATATATTCTTAACATAAACATTGAGAATTAGAAAACCAGCATGGAACAACCCCAGTGATTACACGTGTTAGTACCTGAACATAGAACTAGCTAATTAAGCTTGTTAGAAGAAAAATCCTGGGACCTTATTTTGATAGCAGTCATGTTGGCATTTATAGTAGATTTCTTATTTTGATAGCAGCTCATATTTGATACATTCATCTTATTTTTAATTGGATTTAAATTCTATATATGCGAATGCCTTCATTTTAAATTCTGTTCTTTGGCATTTTAAGTAACAAACTTGAAAATACTCCTAACTGTTAAAAAAAAAATAACAAGGTATAAATTTTTGTATAAATTACGCTCATAAATTTATACTATATATGCATAAAATTTAGTGGCATAATATAAATTATAAATTTGTGCCTTCTGTGATTAACCTGTGCTTGATGAATTTTTTTTTAAAAAATATTAAGGGTAAAGATATATCATGTGTATTAAATAATAATTAATTTATGTCTACAGGTAAATATTCTCTAAAAAGGTTTGTCTAGTGAAATTAAGTCATAATTAAGAATATTTTAAATATAAAATTTTTATTAAATGAGATGTAAGAGTAAAATTAAAAACCATCAATTTAACGAGTAAAAATTAAAAATCACCCCAAAATAGGGACAATCCCCGCAAAAACTTAGCTATTATTGTGATTTTTTTTTAAAAAAACAATATCAGTGTAACTTAGACCTAGCATATTACTTACTGCCATTTATTCCAAGTTACCAATTGATGCTATTAAATAATCATTAACAACTAACTTTTAAGTGATGCAATGGTGTATTTGATTTTTACACTGCTAGTAACTCAGGCTCCTTTCAACAAGTATATAACTAACCGTAATGCTACTTCACATCATAGAATTACCGCGAAGATTCAGGAAGTTAATCCTGTGAATTAAAGCACCATCACTGTCACTTCTTTTTGTTGACAATGTTAGATCAAAACTAATTAATATTACGAAGATATAGGGGGTTTAATTACCAAATATTTCGATTTCAAATCCCGTAAATAAATAAACTCATGATAGAAAGTGTTTTAAGAATTTTATGCAATATGATTCTAAATTAATTTCACTGATTCCAAATGCTTGATGGTTATATGTCAAGGTAAATAAAAAAGAGATTTCAATCCAATGAATGTAAAATTCACTTTTTTTTTTTGTTGACAATTTGTACAAAGTAAAAGCCAGTCGATTTGAACTAATGAAGTACCACGTAGATCTAGGATTTCATAAGCCATTAGATTAGAGCCAATGACATCAGGAGATTTAAAGCCTGTTCAGCTGGATTTATAACTTATGACCTATATAAATTAAAAAGTTTAACTTATTTTAATTTTAAATTTTATTTTATTTTATTTAAATATTATAAAAATATTTAAAATTTATTTTAACTTAAAAACGCTCAAGCCACTCTTCAGACAGGCTCTTTCACCACGCAATAGTTCACCAGGCAAAAGATTTAGCAAAGTCCTTTTCCTTTTTCTCAACGGTTGAAAAATAATGAATTTTGAAGAATAAAATGGGAGTCAGTTATACGTTTTAAAAAGAAAAAATAGTAACAAATTTATACTATAGAAATAATAAGAGCCCGTTTGGTTTAAGCTGAAAAAAAATGACTTTTAAATATAAGTGCTTAAAATACTTTTTAAGTGCTGAAACTTATTTTATAAATAAGCAATTATGTATTTGGATAAAAGTACTGAAGCTAGGGGTGAACATAGTTTGGGTCAATCCGAATTTTTTGAATATTTCGGCTGGATTTTGAATTATGGATTGGATTTGGGCCAATCCGAAATTCAAACCGAAATCCGAATTTTTTGAATATTTGGACTGGATTTTTGAATTATGGATTGAATTTTGAATTTCATTTTTAAAAATTATGAATTTTAAATTGGATATTGGATTTAGTATTACGGGTTTTGGGATATTCGAAAATTCAAAATTTTTATATCTTATATTTAACCCTACTCAATTACTCATACCATATGTGTTCAATACTAATAAGTCACATTTTCAAGATCCAATAGATTAATATCTATGACCCATCATAATATTAAATCAATATGAAATTTTCTATTAATCAAATATAAAAATATAAAATATTTCACGAGTAAGTAAAGTTTAATACACGACATGGACGGAAGAGTCACCACAATTCTTGTTAATTGTAGAAAGTTATAATTTTTTAAGGAACAAAGTATTAGGTGGATTGAGGTTGTTACTTGTTATGATCTACCTAAAAAGCTCAAAAGTCAAAACCGAAAATTCAAAAAATCTAAACCGATTAATCCGAAACCGACTTAAAAAATCCAATCCAATCCGAACTTATTTGGATTGGATTTGGATTGTACTTTTCTTAATACGAAAACCAAATATCCAAACCAAAATTCTCATATCCAATCCGATGGCTCGAATGCCCACCCCTAGCTGAAGCTGAAAAAAAGTTATTGATGTATTTGGTACATAAATTGCTGTTAAGAACTTATTTTGGATTAAATGACTGAAATGCATTTAAAGTTGTTAACACTATAAAAAGCAAATTACAATGATATTTTTATTTCTAAAATAATTAAAATTTAAATTAATTTTTATTTTATTTATTTTTAATATGAACTAATTATAAAAGTTATTTTAAAATTTTAAAATATATAATTTGAATAAATTTAGGCAAATCTCCTCTTTACTTTTTATTAGGAGTATAATTCTACTTTTTATTTGTAAAATTAAATATAATAATTTAAATGAATTAATACAACCTCAATTTTTTTCTTTGTTTTCTTTTTTCAGATTTTTAATTATTATTTTTCTAATATTCATAAAAAATAAAATTTTATCAAAAATTTGAGGGAGGGTATAATTGAAATTAAAAAAATATTATGTAATAAAAAGGTAAATAGTTTGATCAAACTTAAATGACTTATAAGCCAAAAAAAAAAGTTGGTATCTACCAACTTTTGGCTTTTAACTTTTTTAAAGCACTTTTTAACTTTTTTTAAGCACTTTTTAATAAAATCAAACACTACAAAAAGTTAAAAAAATGCTTATAAACTGATTTGATCAACTTATAAGCTAAACCAAACGCCCTCTAACTCCACAACTTAAAGTTCTTTAAGACACAAAAGAAGAAAACGAAAGAACAAGTTTTACAGATTAACTGCAGAAATTATTTTTGAAGATATTCAAACTTTTCAATCTATATGACATTGGTTACTCTATTGTCTCTTTTTAGCTTTATTGTTTTTCAATCTTTCATTGACATTCTTAAATCATTCATCAAAATGCACTCGAATAGCTGCATTACAGGCCACCAACGACTCTCAAAATTCAGACTACTTAGCCACTTTCAGATCTTATTAAGTTCCAATTTATCAAAGACCTTATACAAATTAGGACAAGAAGAAAAAAGGCCCCACTTTTCTGTGAGAAATATCAAAAGACAGTAGTGTTCTTATACATAAACGGTTGCTAAGCAGAATGCAGATTTCGCCTGCCTTAATCGGCAATAGTACATACAAATCACCTAGGAAAATGAGGATTGGAGAAAAAGGATAAAAGAAAAGCCATTTGAACTAGCATACTTCCAAGTACGTTAGCTCCATGTCAATCCTAATAATAGGCACCAACGACAGTGAAACAATAAAATACTTTTTGTACAAAAAATTTGGAACGAGAAAAAACTGTCAACAGGAAGAGGATAGGATACATTCTGTGCTTCAAATGGTTATAAAGGTTACCCAGATGAAGTTGTCACTTCGGAATACTGGCAAGCCAACAATCTCATGGGAACCCCATAAAACAATAGCAAGAGATCAAAGACACATCGATATAAAAACTTGATTTTGATGAATGAAACAGTGAAGTATGTAAATCTTACTCATTCCCCAAGTTAATTGAACCATCCTTCATTAGCTTAACACTTAGACTATTGAATCTTCCTCTTGAATAATGTCGCGATGCCTTTCTCCAATCTGTCCCAGTTTTCATCATGGCTGCAAATTCTTCAAAGCTGATGCGCCCATCCTGCATTTATAGAAAGAGAAAATGAGGGAAATACCATCCCAGGCTAAATACATGTTACAAACAGGCGTTTTTTTGTCTGCCGCATGTTCACCTTGTCCGTATCAACCTCCTGGAAAATGTCATTCGCCACATTGGTGCAGTCATCCGCTCCATCCTCCATCAAGGCATCCCGAAGCTCATCCGGCTCAATGTAACCATTTCCATCCTTGTCAAAATATGAGAAAGCTTTGTGCAGATGTTCGTCATGAGCCATCCTTTGAAGATGGAGTGAAACGGCTATAAATTCCCCATAATCTAGGGTCCCTTTGCCATTAGTATCAATCTGTAGGAAACAAGTAATCTCATGTTCACAGCTTTCTAAATTTGATTCTTTGCCTCTCTTTTTTTTTTTTTTTTTTTTTTTGTGGTGGGGGGAGGGGGGGGGAGGATAATAGAGGACATTCAGTGGAATATATTCAAGTAACTTGGATCATTGATGCTGCTTCAATGATATAACGTGCAATGAACAACATAAGAAAACTAAAATATCAACAGGACTGCATGCTTATCCTAACCATTGACATCAACTAACTTGCAGATATTAAAGAGAGCAAAAGACAGCGACTGCAAGAGAATCATTTGCATTTTGAATCCCTAAGTAGGCACTATATTTTTGTAGTGCACGCTATCCATTTATCTTTTATACTATGCCACCTAATCTATTTAACTCTTTGCAAAATCTTATAAGCGCTCATTTTGTAAAAGTATATTAGGCTATAGGCTTAGATGATGTGGTTACAAAGTTGAATCCTACTATTGTTTTTTTCCAATAATCTTCCAATTAATCTATAATACTTCCATTTTACTTGCATCATAATGTTAGGAATATATTTTACCAGCACAAAAGAGGTCGCCCTCTAGAAGACATTTTTTAGAGATACCAATATTAATATTTTGGGGCTGTTTTTGGTTTCAAAAAGGATTTTAATTCTCTAATAGCTATGCTATATCTAATTAATTCCCCATCTGTTTTTAAATTCAGTCACACAAAAAAGCACTTGATTAGTGATAGTTCATCTCCAAACAGTTCTAATCACTGATGGTTCCCTATTTATTTTTTCTGTTTTACTCTTAACTTGCAAGGGGGAATGTATCAATCCAGCATTGACTAGAATTAAAAATCTATAACTTCAACATAAGCGCATGCATGTTCCTACAGTGATGTGCTCCCAGAGTGCAGAAGCATGACTTCATGTGATAGAGGGTTGGTTTCAATTAGAAAAGCTCTGCTTCCCTAGCTTTAACAAAAGAGCAGGACAAAGCTTAGTAGGAGGATGAGGTAAATTTGAGGTATGTTCAACCTTTGCACATTTAAAACTCATATTTGTTATATTCCTTCTTTAATTTGAATTATGAAATTCCATGCGAGAGTAGAGCAGCACAGGATAGTAAAGGGTTTTAGTTTTTCAGTAAGATCTGGAGCTGCGGGAATTTAAGAAAATTATTCAAGAATTGGTGAAGAGAACTTGATAAAAAACTGACATGGAAAACAGGGAGAGATTTGTGTTATTAGTGGAGTACAATGAACACTTTTTTGGGCCAAGACCACTGGTAGGTTTGCCCTATAAGTTTACGAATGTAATTCTAATTCATCCTTTACAAAATGAACTCTTGTATGGTTTAGCGAAGAAACAGTAAGAAATAGGAGGATAAGGTACAAATAAATGATGCACGTTAGGACTTAGGAGTGCAAAATGCAAAGAAAACGCTTGGAAGACAATAAATTAAACACAGTAGAAGTACAGAAGATGGAGGATTCTTCATTTCCGATCAGATATAAACCGATCGAGGAGAGAAGACAAGAACTCATCGAGTATGCTAGCAAAAGTGGTTACTTTAAAGAGGTTATTTCACAAACTATTTTAAATCTCTCAAAGCTTACTTTTCCCCTTGTCCCTACTTGGTACTTTACTTCAGCTGTTTCCCAAGTAAAAGAGCAGAATCTATACTCTTTCAGGCAATTGGATATCCTTTAACAAGGTCACTAGAAAATATCCTAGCGGCAAATGGAAGCTTCACTTATTTATGAAGTTTAAACATGTCATGTGAGATGACAACGATGCAGATGATATCACCGTCAATACAAGAAAGCACGCTTTTGTATGATATTAACAGATACTGAGCAGCATCTATATGTCAACCTCAGGAAAAAGTGGGTAATTCAGGACAAAAAATTTCAGCAAAAAAAAAGCAGGTGGACTCACAGCTTCAATAAGCATCTGCACTTCAGATTCTGCCAGCTGAGAGTTGAGCTTTTGAAGTCCTGCTTTAAGTTCTTCAACTGAAACAATGCCATCATTATCAGTGTCTATCTTGTTAAACATTTCTTTGAGGTCTTCAACTTCTTCATTGGACAAGAAATCAGCAATTACCTGCATTTAGATATGCATGTTTTAATGGTCCAAGAAGTGTAAAAGCGACATAAAGATAAAAAGAGTGACAGATAAAAGAACACACCCTCAGAGCTTTCCTCTTAAACCTATTCATCAAAGAAAACTGCTTAAGCCTTGACTTCACAACATCTCCAAGGGGGACATTTGGAGCCTTCTTAGCATTTTGAAGCCAAGGGTGCTCTACAAGAAGAAAGAACTTGTTCAATTCATAAAAAACAAGAGGCATAAGATTACGCTTTTTGTAGTAAATTGTAATAACAGGCGATTGATACAAACCTAAGAAATCACCAAGCATCCAAAATAAATTTTAATACAAAGAAGACCTTACTAGGTCTTGCTAAGGAAATATGAATTTTCACCGCTTTTTTTTTAATAAGGTAAAGTATTGTTGAAACAGTACCAAGAAGATACAGAAGGATACAAGAATCAAACCAGAGCCTGACCAGACTATCTGCTCTTCTTTTCTAGCTAATAACTCCAGAAATTCCATGAACTGATCTAGAATAACTAACATATTACTATTACATCAGAAGTACAGATTATGTAGACACTTATTTTTAACTCTAGAAAGGTGATCTCTATACCCGTCAAAATAAGCCTTGTTCCTTGCCAGCCAGATTGTCCAGAAGATGCAGAGTGGGATAGTCTTCAATATCTATTTCAGTTTACATCTTAAGACATCACCCATGAGATGCCACAAATGTTTAGGAGAAGTTCTCAACATTGACTAGAGAATCTGCAATAGCGAAGTGTTCAACTGTTTCCTGTTCTTATATTACATAAATAGCATCTGTTACCCAAAGTAAAGCCCCTCTTTTATATATTATTTTGAGTTATAGATGCCCCCTAGGTTGCAATCCATCCCAGACATGCTACCTTAACTGGAGCTTTAGTCTTCCAGATCATTTTCCAAGCTCATTATCCCAGTCAACTGTTTCCCATATCAGTATGTTGTAACAAATTTTAACAGGGAACTTCTTATCTTTGCTGCTGTCCAAATCAAACAGTCCACTTAACCTTGAGAAAGCTGAACAGAATTATTTTCTTTTGTCAACTAATCCATCCCCACTTTGTGGGATTTCACTGGGTATGTTGTTGTTGTCAACTAATCCATCAAAGATCAAATTTTTCTCCATTCAACTGGATCTACATGGTTGTGCCCGTGCGTTTTCCTTGTCTTAATCCTTCGTCATCCCAAATTTTACAGGTTGCTTGTGGTTCACTGTACCATTTCCTATATTTTGTCCAACCATTTTCTGGGAGGACCCATGACTTCCACATCAAATCTCCTATAAGCATTGTAGCTCTACAACACGCAAGAATGCTAGGATAAGCAATTTAATAAATTTTAAGAATGGCAAGTGGAAATTTGAGCTTATTGAGATGTTTGATCCCTTGATGGATATCAGAGTCATACCATTCTGTACAACATGACCAGAGATCCAATCACATGATATCCCACAAAGAATGACAATTCACATTTAGATCTGCTTAGAATTGGGGTATGGCTGTAAGGAGAGGCTAAATGACATAAATTTACTTCAAGCTCAAGCGTTATGAAGAAGATTTGACCACTTTATGGAGCTTGCAAGTCTCTTCAAAGGTTAGACTATTGCCTAGGGTTCTCCCATAAAGATAATGCTATGCAAGGGGCAAGTTGCACATGATAATTTAACATTGGTTGTACTATACACGTCATCGTTGCTGCCAATACGTATATACATCTTGCACTTCAAAAAAAAGAAAAAAATATTTCGTCACCACTTGATTCACCAGCTGTTTCAACTGCCTTTAATTTGTGTAACAACTTGCAAGCTGATACACAAATCTCTCAACAAAAATTCAGCAAGAAAAAGGAATGAAATCATTAGAAAGTTTTGATAAGTTAAGTTCTAGTGCCTATAACGCTAGGAAGACTCATTATATGATCACAAATCATACAACTAAACATTACAAAAGTAAAGGCACCTAGAAAATGATTAATCAATATACACATTCAACGTTACTCAAGATTGAGGTTTGTGTTAAAAGTGAATGTGTGATGCTACTAGATCCCCAAAAGAACATTGATCCAACAATTTCCAACAAAGATTATAAAGGAGGGTTCATATAAAATTAAAAGAAAAAGGTTGTATTCATCACTACTATCCAGAATGGGCCAATTTACATATATTATCATACATATATATATGGAATTGCTTTGAATTGTTTTTCCTTGAGTCGGGAGTCTATCGGAAACAACCTCTCCACCTGCCAAGGTAGGGGTAAGATTTGCATACAAGTAATTACACTGGGTATACTGTTGTATTATGATCATACACATATACAGCTTACCCAAGATGTAGAGAGAAGATAAATAGCACCTTCTTTAGCATCTGAATGACGCTCATTAGTCTTAGGAACAATTTTAGAGAGTAAAATTACTGAATAGAAGAACTGTGCTATTATCTCATTGGTTGATCATTAGCCTGTTGATGCCGTCATTGGATTTTGTTATTAGGTGTGATCATATGCTTTCATTAGTTTTAGCTACATTTAGAGAATAAATCACTGAATAGAAGTGTTGTATGATTATCTCAACTGGTTGATCATTAGCCTGTTGATGCTGTTGCAAGATTTTTTACTAGGTGTGATCCTATGCTTCACATACTGACCCTTCTACTCCTTCATCCATTCAGCCTGTCTAACTAACACTCTCTCTATTCCAGTTTATGTGACTCACATTCCTTTTCAATTAGTTCCAAAAAGAACGACACAATTTTAAATTTTGGAACAATTACCTTTACCCTTTCCATTTTACCTGCACAGGAGAAGCTTTTGCCCACACAAATGTTATGGCATATTTAAGATCACAAATTTCAAAAGTTTTATAGCCACATAAATGCTATGCAATATTTAGACCATAAATTTCAAAAGTCATAATTTCTTTCTTAAACTCCGCAATGATTCCAACTATGTAGGATATTTTGGAATGGGTGGAGTATATAAAACGCATGCATGTCTTACAGCACATGCAAAGCACATTGGAGAGCTGATTCTTGCCTAATTAGCCTATCCAGAAGCTCAATATATCTCTGATAAATGCAAGGATTTTCCCAAAAAGAATTGATAAGCATTTTCAAAACATAACATACCAAGTACTTGCTTTGCAGTCAGTCGACGCTTTGGATCTGGCTCTAGCATTTGCCTGACAAGATTTTTAGCACCTTCTGAAATACTTGGCCAGGGCTCCCGCTTGAAATCTATTGCCCCGCGTAAAATGGCTTGGGCAACACCTTGTTCAGATTCTGTACGAACAGATTCATTTCAATAAAATGACAGAGTGGCATCTGAGAATGCTACATATGAAGGATGGGGGACAGAGAGGAAGAATCAAATCTGCAGTAAGAGAGTTTACCAGCCCAAAAGGGAGGAACCCCGCATAACAAGATATATAAAATGACTCCTGCACTCCATATATCTATTTCTGGTCCATAGTTTCGTTTAAGCACCTCAGGAGCCATATAATAGGGACTTCCAACTATTTCGGAGAACTTCTCACCTAACATACATATTTGAGCATTAAATATGAGAAATATGTAAAGTTAAGATAAGCAAAGATATAGATTGAATAGGCAAGTAATAGTGCAAAAAGAACGGCCCAAAGTTCCAAACAATGAGGAAAGCTAAGAGTCATTTGTACCACAAAGTTAAGTGTCCACGACCGTGTGCCTTGCGGATTGGATCTGAATTTGCTAAGAGTTATTTGTACCACAAAGTTAAGTGTCCAGGACCGTGTGCCTTGCTGATTGGATCTAATTTTCCATATAGTTATCTAAGCTATTTCTTTTTCCTATCTCCCTACAAAGGGAAGTACGGAGAAACAAGCATCTGCTAGATATTCATTAGAAATCAAAATTAGCTTCATTCTTTTCCTTTTTAAGTAAGCATCTAAGTAGCATTATTATGCGACTAAACCCCTGCAGGCGTTTGTCAAGTCAAACTAAACTATTCGCACGAAACCTAAAGACTGAAGATGAATTTGAGTAATAGACAGTTCTTCCGTTATAAAGGACATCCTTACAACAACATCAACAATAAACCCTGTGAAATCCCACAAGTGGGGTCTAGGGAGGGTGGGGTGTATGCAGACTTTACCCCTACCTTTGTGGGTAGAGAGGTTGTTTCCAAAATTATCATAGTTTTTCATATTTTTCTTTTCACTTGTATTTTCAAACCTGTTTCGAAAAAAGCCTTTTTTTTTTTACCCAAGAGTCTATCAGAAACAACCTCTCTACCCCACAAAGGTAGGATAATGATTGTGTACACCCCATCCTCCCCAGACCCCACTTATGGGATCTCACTGGGTTTGTTGTTGACTTTGTTGTTGCTGTTGTAAGAATATCCTTAACAAAGGAAGAACTGCCTACTTTTGTAGGAAAGAAAAAAGCTGAAACCTTGATCCTATATTTAGCTGGTAACCTGATCTCTTGTTTCCCAAATATTAAATGAAAAGGAAAGAAAATCTATATAATATACATGGAAATAGACAACTAAGACTTTTCAAATCTAAGAAAGAAGATTAAGAATCACCTCCTACTACAACTATACTGTAGTAATCCGGAGCCATGCATGAATAACACTAAAACACTGGAGCAGTCACTTCCTAACCCCCCCGTCAAAGATAGCTCTAATCTAACTTGTTCGTCGGCAAGTGTCTTTATGTGTCTATCATCCGAAATTGACTTCCAAATGCCAGACGGTAAGTACGACAAATGATCACAGGTCTCAAATGACCTTTTCTTATTTAATACTTTATCTTTCAACTTCATTGGATGTCCCCAAGGGGATGTCATTTTATTCTGTGTGCAGCCTATACCTTCTGTCAGATTTGATCATTTCTAATCTTGTGTAATCTTATATGACCACATATCCTTATTAATCCATATTTATAACTTTCATCTAGCAAGCATGTTAAGCTAAGAGGCTCAACTTTAACTCCCATGTAAGATTATCAGACTGACAATTGTACTATAGAACTTACCTTCAACTTCTATACATATTCTAAAATTAATGTGTCCTCTTCATCTATTTGCATCACTATGCCTAGATATCCAAATTGTTTGTATCTTGGCACCAAAGTTTCCTGTCTAATACCACTTCAGCTTCACTCTTCTTAAGGGGCTAAACTTGAAGTTTGTCTAATCCAAGCAGATAATGCGGTCAGACAGTAGGTCTTACACAGCAAGTACCAGAATATGACGGAATTCACATAGAAAGTGAGTGGGCATTGTTTTAGGAAGTTGATAGAAATGTTCTATGGAGTGTATGTTAGCTAGAATATAGTCATCTACAAGGCTCTTCCACCAATCAATTGATCATGAAACAGCTCGCTCACCAACAGTTTGTAAAATCAGCTCAAATGCAATTCTCTCATGTAGGTTAAGTCAAGCACTTGTCACAAGTTTTACTCGCAACCTGACCATGATTTTAGCACTGAAATTAGTAAATCGTCACTTTTTTAGATTTTGCAATTAACAAAAGATTATCAACTGGAACTAAATGAGAGAACATCTCATCTCACTGAGATTCAAACTCTAACACGAACTGTAATACCCATAGAATGCAATGATTCAAACATGATACAATCAATTTCAAGGCTAAAGAGCCTCAAAGGGCTGTTGCAAGAAACAATATTCTTTCATAAGAATAAACATGAGGAGGCATACATTAGTCCCGTTCTTTGTTCGGAAGAAAATATATCCCCTTTGCTTAATCCTATATCAAATTAACTTCCTCCTCTATATAGCCAGTGAGTTCAATAAGACAAAGTGAATCTACCATTTTGTCCGCTAGTAAGTTGTACTAATAGAGCTAGCTTGTCACATAAGTTGTACTAACAGAGTCAGAGTACAAAAGGAAGGAGATGATGCCAGTTTTGCTCCAGCATCAACTGAATATAACTTCTTTCAAGCTTATCAGCAATCTTTGTTTGTTCTAGACAGTGAACTGTTGGGGACTTTAGTATATAAGAAAGGGTCCACCAAATTTTATCTGAGGTCACATAGAAGTAACAAGGCCTAGACAACAAAGATCCCTTTGTCAGGAACCAATACCTCAAGTCACCCGCAAATTTCGTCTTCCTAGAAAAGTATGTAACATCAGTAGATAGCTTTATTTAATTATTGTTAACCAAGAAAACCTCGTGAATCTGGTCCAACTCCAATTGTGCTCACAGGTTCCAGACACTGGGGAGGGTGGTCCTGCCCCTTCATCCTACTCCCACTTAAATACCAGGCTTCCATCAGTGGCAGAGTTCCAATCCGTAATATACGCCTAAACCACACCTCATTCATTTTCCTACCTCTGGACCAAAGCCCTAGGGACACATCACGAGATAGCCTTATTACCTTTCCCACCTTAGGAGCACATTAGTTGACAACCTTGTACCATTCCCATGGTAAATTGTCCTAATTGCCAACATAATCTTTATTCTTTTGGTTTTAATCCAAAGGAATCTCCTGATGATGGCATATCTACACAGGAAAATTTTATAATGAGCTATCTAAGTCGTATAAATCTACAATCCCTAACATCATAAAAGAAAGAACATAAAATAGTCTGGGTAAACAGAAAGAAATCGTAAGATAAGCTATATGCATTTGCTAGTGTTATTGTCGACCAATTAAAGTTTTCCTTTTTACCTGGCTTGAAGAAGATTGACAAGCCAAAATCAATTGCTTTGAGAGGTGAATTTTCCTTCTTATTAGCAAACAAAAAGTTCTCGGGTTTCAAATCTCTATGAATCACTCCGTGCTTGTGACAAAGCTGCACAACCTCCACAATCGTCCGTGTAACAGCAGCAGCCGCTCGTTCAGTATAATGCCCCCTCGCAACGATCCTATCAAACAGCTCACCCCCTTCACACAGTTCCATCACCAAATGAACCGCATTTTCGTCCTCACACGCTTCCCTGAAACTGACAATACTCGAATTCTGCGGCAAATGCTTCATAATTGCCACTTCTCTTCTTACATCCTCCACATCCACTGCTGTTCGTAACTTCCGCTTAGAAATCGACTTGCAAGCCAAAAGTTCCCTACTGCTACGATCTATACAAAGGTAAGTTATCCCGAATTCTCCCCTTCCTAGCTCTCTATCTACCAAATACCTTTCCTCAATATTCTCCTTTTTAACATCAGTTAACACAGTGATCGGTTTTTGCTTGTTTCCAGCGCTGAACTTGTCTTTCCGGCCGTGATCGTTGCCGGAGTAGTTGGAGGACTTCACATCTTCTCTAGCAACAGCTGCCGGAGATCTGCAACAGTTCCCCATTGCAAATTCAAGCTTGAAAAACCCCCAAAACTAGCAATTTCTAGCTGCGGTTTCGCATGATAGGGAAGCGTAAACCCAAGAACTATGAGCAGTAAATTGGAGCTGAATGGGAAAAAAATGGAGTGAGCTGTGCTGCCGGAGATGGAAAAAGGAAGAAAAAGAGGGACTGCGAATGCAATCAGTGGTGTGTACGATAACGTTTCAGATGCTTTTGTAATGTGAAAAGCTCTTTTCGGTTTTTAAAAACATCAGGAAATTTATACTTAAATCCCTCTACTGTGGTAATATCACTGATATCATCCTCTTACTTTAAACAATTACCTAATTCCCTGCTTAGTTAATATCACTTCTTCTTAATTTATAGGACACCCTTTGAATTGACACAAATATTTTATAAAATAAAAAAACTTAAATTTATTATCTAAAACACTTCTCGACTATTTGTGCAATTCTAACGTATACACTCCTTTTTATTTACACCCTATTTTATATTTCTTTTTTTTTAGCGATTTGCAACTCTTATTCCATATATCCCATTTTTAAAATTGTATGTTTCTTATTTTTACCCTCGTAAATAATATAAATATATCTTTTTATGATATTGCAAGTAAATTTTTTTTAGAGTGTAAATCGCTGAAAAATATAGAACACGGTGTAAATCAAAAAAGAATATAGAGGGTTGCAAAAAGCAAATGACTCGTTATATGTATGACTATAAATCATTTCATCAAGAGTAAAATGAAATTTTTTAAATTAAATTACTTTTAATTATAGAAAGTTGTAAAAACAAAAGTATATTACATACATTGGGACGAAGAGAGAGGGAATAGTAAATATTTCGAGAGGGGTATATTATATTGTTGAAAGTAGGGGTAATAGCCCATATTATATCAAAGATGTTTTTATTGAAAATTGTATAGGGTAAAATTCAAGTCTAGCCTATGAGCAACAACCACATGTTTGTCACGAGTGTTAGTACAACATGTTCTCGAGTCATGGCAGGAATCTTAGAATTTCGGACTAAAGGACTATTCCTAGGATGATATTATATATACTTATCAAGTTTGGTATCATTTGGAGTTCGTTTTTCTATGAGCTTGACTTAGCCAATGAGCAGTAGCATTGTCTTAATTAGCTAAAGTTTTAAAAGGGTATAACTCATTCCACGGGTGTAGGAATGGAATGAAACTTCATAGAGGTGTGAAGGAAGTCAAAAGGAGTTGTTAGGAATAAACAACACCTAATTTGGAGTTCGGATGAGATTGGAAACACCAATTATGATTCTGGTAGAACCATGTCTATTTCTGTCACTTGAATTTATTACTTTAAAGCATATGTAAAAAGGGTATGCATGGTAACAACCTACTAGCCCTCCCAAGGTATGTTGATAGTAGACTGCTCCAAGTGTGTTTTCTTGAGGGAAAACCTCAAGGGCTTTCCTAGCACCTCTAAGGAGTGTCTAAGGTATTCATATGAGTTTGGAAACTTTATGAACTACGTGTCTCCTACGGCCAGCATGAGACACCCAACAAGTGCTGGAGGTTTGATATTCACTACAAAAAACTGCTCAAAAAATGAGGGCCGAAACTGACGAATAGAGTCGAGATTTTGAGCAAAACTGACGTCAAACCGAATCACTTACTACCGTCGGAATTTGACTCGTCGGAATTGTGAAATCGACAGACAGTGTTGGTTAAAACCGACGGAAAACCGACCCAGTCCGTCGGTTTTGAAAAATTAAAAATTAATTTAAAAAAATTTTAAAACCAAGGGACAGGGTCGGTTTATCCATCGGTTTTTTTGTAAATTTATATTAAAAATGCAACTACTCTGATTCGAACCCGGGTATTTACTATGACATTAGATAATTTTACCACTCGACTATACATGCTCTTTGATTAAATTTTTCCTTCATTTTTATTTATTCTCTTCAAATACATTTTTGCACTTGAAAAACCAATGTTGTCCCTCATTTTTTATTAAAAAATAATAAAAAACCGAGGCACGATGTCGGTTTTCTTTAAAAAAAATAATTTTCGCAGATTTTTGCGCGAAAAGACTCGAGGAAAAACCGACCATGTTCATCAGTTTTTTTTAAAAAAATAATTAAAAAATAAATATAAAAATAAAAACCGACGGACTGAATCAGTTTTTCCTCGATTTTTTATACCGATTCTGTCCGTCGATTTTTGTTCCCTCGGTTTTAGCAATATTTTCAATAGTGATTTAGAATGATTAGACTCTGTAGGCTACCCTTGTGATGGAATAATATCTTTTTTTTCAATTGAGCGATCGAGGGACTCTTTCCAAAGCCTTGTAAACTAACTTGTGAGCTTGATTTATGTTCATCCTTGTAAGCTAATTTGCGAGCTCGACTTATTTTCATCCTTGTAAGCAAAGGTCTATTAGTCTAGACGTGCAGTTGAGGGAGAACGTTGCACTTTGCATGATGGAAGTATATCGCGAGGGACTGACACGTCCATAACTAACTTGGGGTGTGCGTACGGACAAGACCCATCATATATAATGTGCCCCAGGAGCACGGTAGCAAGTTAAGGCTGAGGTCATGAAATTGAGCAAGCGGCACCACCAAAGCTAAGCCTCCGAGGCAAGTTTTGCCATAGGCACAACTTCGTGCAAAAAATCTAGGACAACCAGTATGTTAGCTTGTAGCCTGACAGGACTATGAGCGTCGCATGGGCTATTAGTGTTTCGCTAACACTAAGAATGAGTGAGCCTGTAATAGAAAACACTGACTAGATCGACACCAGGCACACAATGACGTTTCTCGTCTCAGATCGAGAACATCGTAAATCGTTATCCTCGATATGGCTTGAAATGGTGTTCCCCTTTGCAACGAAAATCTGTCACGATTTGAACGATGGCCCAGGTCGAGACACGAGACAAGGAACCTCAAAAGACCCCAAGTTGACTCATGGCATGAGCATACATCTAACATGATCAATAAAATAGAAGAAATAACATGATAATCTTAACGGAAGGCTGAAATAAACATAATATCAGAATACACAAAATCTGAAACTGAATACATTCTTTTTGTCTGAAAAGCCTCTAAACATGATGAGTTGATGGGAAAAGACCCCAACTAACTCGATAAAGATGAAAACTGAAAATACATAGAGGAATCTACATAAGCATGGTCCTCGGGAGATGAGGACTCATCAACAAGTATAAGATGTTGACTCTGATGGGATGGATAAGTACGGGGCTGAGCCTGAGAGTTGGGGCCTGTATCATGAAATAATATAGCATAGAGTATGCGATCAATATGTAGAATGTACCGAGTATGCAAGGTAAGTAAAACCCCTTAGATAAGTAAAAATCATTTAAACATGCATAATAGGAAACATAAACAAATAAGAATATAAGAGTAGGGCTTGCATGAGTTCTTTCTGAAATCATGATCTCAACATAACATAACATCTTAACTGAATTGATTGACCCAAAGCTGAAATTTGATATCATAAATAAAACTGAACATTGGGTCAAACCCGTTTTAAAACATATATAGATATATATAACATGAGCGATAGCATGCATAATTAGAAATCATGAGGAACAATGGAAGACTCGTCTTTTAACCAACATACCACGATAGAGCTTACATGGTCCCAACTATCTCACTCAAGTGGGTAGAGTCGTCTAAAGCCTTGCCAAGGCTAAAGACGATACCATGATATCGATATCAAGCTCGTGGCCCAATAGGACAGGGGATAGCTCACAAGGGAGGTCCCAAAGTAATATATATATATATATATATATATATATATATATATATATATATATATATATATATAAGTATAAACCTAGGTTAGCGTGTAGTTTTGAGGCATAGGGTGTTCGACCCTTAGCCTATTCAGTTCTAGACACTACTCCCAAAAACATGCATATGCTCTCTATCGTTTTCAACCAAGCTCACCATCGTCTATTGATGAAGCTCAATAATCAAATACATCTCAAATCTAAAATCATGCATGTGATAAGCTTTAGCTCAAATCCTACCACAAGCTGAAAAATAATTAGGAGTCTTCGCTCCAAAACCATGTTGTAAGCTCAATTCAAAAAAATCAGAAATCATACTAGAACATATGGGCGCTGCCCGATACTTCAATATGCTTGAGAATACATAATTCACTTGAAAACATGATTATAAATATGGTAACTCTTTAACATGTTTTTCATCAATAATATCTCATCATACTTGAACATTCATCATAAATCTCAACTTTCATCAATTTCTCATAAATAGGCATTATAATTTATAAAACTTGAAACGTGATTTTAATTGAAAACAATGTAAAACTTGCCTACGAATCATAATTCCATAGCAAAATCATATTTAAATCATACCCATGTAGAAAATTAGGAATTTCATGCATTGGGTTACAACCCCATAGGATTTACATAGGAAATTCATGATTTAGAGAGGGATTCGGCATGGGTATGAAAGGATTTACTCACTCATAACCCTACATACCTGATTATGGCTGATTCTTACACTTTTCTGACTGCCCAAGAGGAATTGAAGAGAAATTGAAGGAAAACAAGCTCGATCACCTCTCTAACTCTCTATCCTTGGATGCATGAATAAGAATGGCCTAAAATGAACTTAACCCTCTTAAAAGTCATCATTCATAACTTAAGACGACGTATTTTAGGCCATAGGATCATAGAAATTATAGAAAAGCCCTTACTAAATTCGCAAGAAATAACTGACTGTCAGTTCCCACGAGGGACATGAAGACTCGTCGCTTCAGGCCACGACTCGTGGCATCGTCCGTCAAGTACACTGCCTATCAAGCTATCTGGGCTCGGCACGAGGAACATCATGGATCATTACTGGTGACCACGAATCGTGGTAACCACCCATCACCTGCACTGCCTTAGTCTCAGTTAAACCTTACCTTGTTGGCCATGACTCCTACGAATCGGGGTGAGGTACACTGCCCTCTTCCTCCTCCTTCTCAATTCCCGTGGCCACGGCTGACCTGACGACTCGTGGGGTCTGACCACAACTCATGGTCATGCCTGTGATGACCCTCCCCCTTACTACTTCTTTTAACTCAACCCAGGCCTTACCACGAGTCACCTCACGACTCGTGGTCCTCCCCATGGGTCACAAAATGACTTGTTTTGTGACCTGATGCCAAATTTCAAATTTTTTCCCATTTCAGCTCTCGGGTCTGATTTTTGGGCTTCCGGGGTATAACAATTTCTCCCCCTTGGGAACATTCGTCCTCGAATATTGGAAAATATACACAAAAGCAGAGAAGTGCAATCATCATATTCAAATATTGATCATTTAAGTTGAAAACTAACGGAATGACTATCTTTGATTCAAACTATATGGCTGAACTGAATTCACGAATCATACATACATCCATATACATAAATGAGACTTGGGCACATGAACTGAACTTGAAAACCAAATAGGGTTTAAGGGAAAAAACTGATGCCTCAAGCTGGAACTAGGCTGGTAGAGAATATATGTGGGTATGTAGCCATTATGTCTGCTTCAGCCTCCGACATAGCTCCTTCAACATGGTGATTCCTCCACAAAATTTTAACTGAAGCTACTTCCTTGTTCCTCAGCCTTCGAACCTGATGATCCAGTATTTCTACCGGAACCTTCTCATAACTAAGACTGTCTTTTACACCAACAATGTCCACCGAGACAACTAGAGCTGGATCACCCAAACACTTCTTTAGGAGCGATATATGGAATACAAGATGCAGAAAAGCTAATTTTGAGGGCAACTTCAATTCATATGCCACCTTGCCAACCCGTTTTATAATTCGGTAGGGCCAACATAACGAGGTCTGAGTTTTCCTTTCTTTCCAAACCGTATCACTCCTTTCATGGGCGACACCTTCAAAAACACCCAATCATCCACTTCGAACTCAAGATCTCTCCTCCTCAAATTGGCATAGGACTTTTGGCGACTTTGAGTTGTTTTCAACCTATCCCGTATAAGTTGAACCTTCTCCATAGCCTCATGGACAGAATATGGTCCTATCATTGTAGCTTCACCAATTTTGAACCAACCAATAGGCGATCGACATCTCCACCCATAAAGAGCCTCAAACGGAGCCATCTGAATACTGGCTACCTAGCTTTGGTAGATTTCCCCCAACGCAATCCACAAAAATTCCACAAATCCCTTGGTGGATAAGTTCGACCACTCAGCAGCAGTGCGGTAACTACCATTGTATGCAAACTCGATAAGAGGCAAATGATCATCCCAACTACCTTTGAAGTCAATCATGCATGCTCTCAACATGTCCTCGAGAGTCTGAATTGTCCGTTCCGCTTGACCATCCATTTGCGGGTGAAATGCTGTGCTGAGCTTAACCTGAGTACCAAGTCCCTTTTGAAACGACCTCTAAAACTAAGAGGTAAATTGAGTACCTCTGTCTGATATAATGAACAAGGGCACTCTATGCAGTCGAACTACCTCCTGGATATATAGTTTGGCATAATCCTCCACCGAATACGTAGTTTTAACCGGTAGGAAATGAGCAGCCTTAGTCAACCTGTCCACAATGACCCAAATGTAGTCATATTGCCAGCGAGTGCGAGGAAACCCTGTGATAAACTCCATATTGATTTCTTTTCATTTCTAAATTGGAATATTGATATCCTGAAGCTCGCCTCCTGGTCTTTAATGCTTGACCTTCACTTGCTGACTGTTTAGACAATTAGCTACAAACTCTGCGATGTCCTTCTTCATGCCATTCCACCAATAGACTTCTCGTAATTCACGGATCCATGAGCCTCGTGCAACATCCATCTCCTCAAATCAACAACATCTGAAACACATAAGTGACCCTGGTATCGAAGCACATCATCTCCCCCTTTAGAGAAGACCTCTACCTTTTGATTTTGAACGACTTCCTTTAACTTTACTAAAATCGGCACCTGAATGGATGGAATACCTGGATCCATGAGCCTCGTGCAACATCCATCTCCTCAAATCAACAACATCTGAAACACATAAGTGACCCTGGTATCGAAGCACATCATCTCCCCCTTTAGAGAAGACCTCTACCTTTTGATTTTGAATGGCTTCCTTTAACTTTACTAAAATCGGGTCCTCATCTTGTCTAACTTTTACATCAGTCACCAAAGATGATTGTGATCCATTCTTAACAATAACACCGCCATCGGTCGAGTCAACCAACCGAACTCCCAACCTTGTGAGTCGATGCACATCCTTCACCAACTCCTTATTCTCCTCGTCCATATGAGACACACTCTCCATAGAGAGTCTACTAAGTGCATCTGCTGCTATATTGGCCTTACCCGGATGGTAAAGAACATTCATATGATAGTCCTTGAGTAGCTCCAACTACCTCCTTTGCCGAAGATTGAGGTCCTTCTATGTAAACACATATTGTAAACTCTTATGGTCTGTAAATACTTCCACGTGGACCCCGTACAAATAATGTCTCCATATCTTCAAGGCGAATACCACCGCGGCCAATTCAAGATCATGGATCGGGTAATTCTTCTCATGAGCTTTTAGCTGTGTGGAGGCATATGCTATAACCTTTCTATGTTGCATCAATACACACACCAAGTCCGATCCTTGAAGAATCACAATACACCTTGGTACCCTCCGGTAGTGTTAACACCGGTGCTGAAGTAAGTCGAGTCTTCAACTCCTAAAAGCTCCTCTCACAAGTCTCCGATCATTGGAATTTCACCTTTTTTAGGTCAATTTGGTCAAAGGTGCTGTAATAGATAAGAAACCTTCTACAAACCTCCGGTAATAGCCGGCTAAACCCAAGAAGTTTTGGATGTCTGAAGGATTCACTAGTCTAGGCCAATGTTTCACCGCTTCTATTTTCTGAAAGTCCACCTTTATGCCCTCACTTGATACCACATGGACCAAAAACTCCATGGAGTTCAACCAAAACACGCACTTGTTGAATTTGGAATATAATTTTCGATCCCTGAGAGTCTGTAGCACTACTCTCAAATGAGCGGCATGCTCCTCCTCGCTCCGTGGGTATATCAAGATGTCGTCAATAAACACAATCACGAACATATCCAGGTATGGATTGAACACCCTATTCATCAAGTACATAAAAGCTGCAGGAGCACTCGTTAGTCCAAAAGACATTACTACAAACTCATAATGACCACACCGCATCCTGAAGGCAGTCTTTAGGATGTAATTCTCCCGAACTCTGAGCTGATGGTACCCGGACCTGAGAATCTATCTTCGAAAAGCACTTGGCACCTTGAAGCTGATCAAATAAATCATCAATCTTGGGTAGAGGATACCTGTTCTTGACGGTGACTTTGTTCAATTGTCGATAATCAATGCACATACGAAGAGAACCATCTTTCTTTCAAACAAAGAGAACTGGTGCACCCATGGGGACTTGCTCGTTCTAATGAAACCCTTATCTAACTGGTCCTTCAACTGTTCTTTCAACTTCTTTAGCTATGTTGGAGCCATTCTGTAGGGAGGAATAGATATAGGTTGCACGTGGGAAAGAAGGTCAATGCCAAAATCAATCTCCCGCTCAAGAGGAATTCCTGGTAGATCATCTGGAAAGACCTCTGGATACTCACATACCACTGGAACTGACTGGATAGTCGGGGTCTCAAACTCAATATCCTTAACCCTAACTAGATGGTACACACAACCCTTAGAGATCATCTTTCTGGCCTTAAGGTAAGAAATAAAACGACCTACAGGCACAGTTGAACTACCCTTCCATTCTATGACTGGCTCACCCGGAAATCTGAACTCTACTGCTTGGGTTCTACAATTAACTAAGGCATAACATGCAAATAGATAATCCATGCCGAGGATAACATCAAAATCGGTCATGGCTAACTCTACTAGATCTGTTGAGGTGACTTTCTGAAGGACTGCGACCGGGCAACTTCTATACACCCGTCTAACTATAACTGAATCACCTACTGGAGTAGAAACTGAGAAGGGCTCTAATAAGATTTCAGGACTGACTCTGAAGCTACTGGCCACATAAGGTGTCACAAAAGACAAGGTAACCCCCGGATCTAACAAAGCATATACATCAAGATGGAAAACTAGCAACATATCAGTGACCACATATGGGGAGACCTCCTGCTCCTGGCGGGTTGTTAAGGCATAGAATCTGTTTTGGCGCTGACCGCCACATGTGCTAGTAGAGGCCCCCTGCTGTTTTTAGCGTGCGAGTGAGGCTGCCGAACTAGAAGATGGGCCTCGGCCCCCATCATGATCCTGTCTCGTTGATGGGCAATCTATGAGTATGTGTTCAGGCTTCCCACACTTGAAGCAAGCACTTGTACCTGCTAAGCACTGGCCGGTGTGTCCCCGACCACACTTGCGGCAAGCTGGGATGCTAGAATTTGCGGGTCTGCATGCTCGCCCCCTCGGATCATGCCTAGGCCTGGATGGCACACTCAACACTAAAGATGCTGGGACTGAAGATCTTTGGTGGATCTGTTGTTGGTGCCCACCACCTGACCTCGCCTGAGATTAATCTATAACTATCGGTCCTGGCCCTCTTGGCCTTCCTCTCTCTCATATGTGCCGCCTCCATCTGCTGGGCGTTCAAGACTATCTGAGGGAAATCCATATCCTGGTGGAGCATGGCAGTCCTACAATTCTTGTCAAAATAGCCTGCCACGCTATGAGAAAGCCTACTCACCCGCGCCCTCTGATCAGCCACTAACTCTAGAGCGTACTTTGATAGGTGGGTGAACTCAAGGGCATACTCTTGCACTGTCATTCTCCCTTGCTTAAGATTTAAGAACTCAGCTGCCTTCAGTTCCCTCATCTCACGAGGGAAGAACCGATCTAGGAACACAACATGGAACTCCTCCCAAGTGACCGGGCCTGCTCCGATGGTCCTACTATCTTTCCATTGACGAAACCAGATGTGTTCTACCCCTTTCAACTGGTACGAGGCCAACTTTGAACACTCCACTCCATTTATCCCAATGACTTGGGTGATCTTTACAATCTCATCAATGAATTCATGCGGGTCCTTATCTACTTTTGACCCGAGGAACTCTAGCGGGTTCATCCTCAAGAAATCCCTGACTCGAGCTGCTACCACAATACCATTTTGTGGGACGTGCACAACTGCTTGCTGATTGTCCTGAGCGGTCAAGTCCTGCGCGAGCATCTGAAAGCTGCCCGAAATTCATCATAGCCAATCGGCTCTAGTGCATGGTGCTCCTGGACCGGTGGGGCTTACTGGTGCCCATTTTCGTTGCCATCCTCGTGACCGTCTCTATTCCCACTCCTTCTACTGTTAACTCTGTGGGGAGCCATGATTCTGCAATCGCGAATAACACAAATTAGAAGGAAAGGGAGACATTTTCTCGCACGACATAAATCATGAAAGAAGGGAACATTTCCTAACCATCTCGTAGCCTCTTCATCATAAATGTGGCACGCTTCACACCCATAAAAAAGACATTACGTAACGCGTCTTTCAGACACCATAGGACACTTCAAACCTATGGTTCTGATACAAGGTTTGTCACGACCCGAACGGAGGCCCAAATCGAGACACAAGACAAGGAGCCTCGATAGACCCCAAGTCGACCCATGACACAAGCATACATCTAAAACAATCAATAAAATAGAAGAAATAACATGATAATCTTAATGGAAGTCTGAAATAAACACAATATCAAAATATACAAAATTTAAAACTGAGTGCATCCTTTTTGTCTGAAAAGTCTCTAAACATGATGAGTTGATGGGACAAGACCCCAACTAACTTGATAAAGCTGAAAACTGAAAATACATGGAGGAATCTGATTAAGCATAGTCCTTAGGAAATGAGGACTCACCAACAAGCATAAGATGCTCACTCTGATGAGCTGGCTAAGTA
Source organism: Datura wrightii (assembly GCA_035772735.1). NCBI lineage: Eukaryota > Viridiplantae > Streptophyta > Magnoliopsida > Solanales > Solanaceae > Datura > Datura wrightii. The sequence goes on along the minus strand of JASDFA010000018.1, from coordinate 187,517,884 downwards.
CGGGGCTGAGCCTGAGAGTTGGGGCCTGTATCATGAAATGATACAACATATAGTATGTGATCAGTACGTGGAATGTACCGAGTATGCAAGGTAAGTAAAACCACTTAGATAAGTAAAAATCATTTAAACACGCATAATACGAAACATAAACAAATAAGAATATGAGAGTAGGGCTTGAATGCGTTCTTTCTGAAATCATGATCTCAACATAACATAACATCTCAACTGAATCGATTGACCGAAAGCTGAAATCTGATAATCATAAATAAAACTGAACATTAGGTCAAACATGCTTTTAAAACATATATAGATATATATAACATGAGTGATAACATGCATAATTGGAAATCATGAGGAACAATGGGAGACTCGTCTTTTAACCGGCATACCACAATAGAGCTTACATGGTCCCAACTATTACACTCAAGTGGGTAGAGCCGTCAAAAGACTTGCCAGGGCCAAGGACGATACCATAATATCAATATCAAGCTCGTGGCCCAATAGGACAGGGGATAGCTCACAAGGAACGTCCCAAAGTAATATATATAAGTATAAACCTACGTTGGCGCGTATCTAAAGCATAGATTGTTCAACCCTTAGCCTACTCGGTGCTAGACACTACTCCCAAAAACATGAATATGCTCTCCACCATTTTTCAACGAAGCTCACCACCGTCTAATGAGGAAGCTCAATAATCAAATACATCTCAAATCTGAAAGCATGCATATGATAAGCCCTAGCTCAAACCATACCACAAGCTGAAAAATAATTGGGAGTCTTCACTCCAAAATCATGTGGTAAGCTCAATTCGGGAAAATCATAACTCATACTAGAACATATGGCCGTTGCCTGATACTTCAACATGCTTGAGAATACATAATTCACTTGAAAACATTATTATAAACATGGGTAACTCATTAACATGCTTTTCATTAATAATATCTCATCATACTTGAACATTCATCATAAATCTCAACTTTTATCAATTTCTCATAAATAGGCATTTTAATTTATAAAACTTGAAACATGATTTTAATTGAAAACAATGTAAAACTTGCCCACGAATTATAATTCTATAGCAGAAACATATTTAAATCATACTCATGTAGAAAATTAGGAATTTCATGCATTGGGTTAAAGTCCCATAGGATTTACATAGGAAATTCATGATTTAGAGAGGGATTCGACATGGTTATGAAAGGATTCACTCACTCATAACCCTACATACCTGATTATGGCTGAATCTGACACTTTTCTGACTGTCCAAGAGGAATTGAAGAGAAATTGAAGAAAAACAAGCTTGATCACCTCTCTAACTCTCTATCCTTGGAGGCATGAATAAGAATGACCTAAAATGAACTTAACCCTCTTAAAAGTCATCATTCATAACTTAAGACGACGTAGTTTAGGCCCTAGGATCATAAAAATTACGGAAAAGCCCTTACTAAATTTGCAAGAAATAACTAACTGCCAGTCCCCACGAGGGACATGACGACTCGTCGCTTCAGGCCACGACTCGTGGCATCGTCCTTTAAGTATATTGTCTATCAATTCATCTGGGCTCAACACGAGGGGCATCACAGATCGTTACTAGTGACCAAGAATCGTGGTCACCACCCATTAGCTGCACTGCCTTAGTCTCAGTTAAACCTTAACCTACTGGCCATGACTCTTCCCACGAATCGTGGTGACTGACCACGACTCGTGGGATCCTTTCATGAGGTACATTGTCCTCTTCCTCCTCCTTCTCAATTCCCATAGCCATGGCTGACCTGACGAGTCATGGGGTATGACCACGACTCATGGTCATGCCCGTGATGACCCCCCCTACTACTTCTTTTAACTCAACCCAGTCCTCACCACGAGTCACCTCACGACTTGTGGTCCTCCCCACGGGTCACAAAATGACTTATTCTGTGATCTGATGTCAAATTTTAAAATTTTCTCCATTTTAACTCCCGGATCTGATCTTTGGGCTTCCGGGGTATAACAAAATCACTCTATGACAGGGCAACTAATGGTGTCTACCCTACAAGATCTTTCTCCTCGATAATATCTCATTTTTCAGATAGAGCACACTCAAAACGGCTCCCAACCTGTCACCAATCAATCTCGAGCCTAGCTCCATAGCTTAGCCACGTGATTGTACTCAAATGCTATTAAATAACCTTTTCAGACTAGTGTGTAGTCTTTTCAAATTGTAAAATAAACCTAATTTTTTGGCTAATAAGTAAGCCTTCTCACAGAATGAAAAGGGACCTGCTTCTTGCAGTTGTAACCAAGAAACACCATTCTCATAATAAAAGATTCTCCATTAGATTCTTGTTCATACATTCCTTTGCTTTGTACAATTTACATTCTTACTTTCTTTTATACTCTATTAGTTCAGAAAAAAGAGCTTAATCAAATCTAATTGACTTTCTTTTAACTTTTTTTTATAAATTTTGTTGTTAACTAAAATGACAATTTTTTAAGTAAACAGTTTGGCGCCGTCTATGGGGATAGGCAGCTGCGATATTATCCGTTGAAGAACTTCTCCCATATCTAGGACTAAGCGCGACAACCCATTCATTGACGATGGACGCAATGTCCCTCTACCCTCAGATCTATGAAAACTATTGATACCCTTGGGCTTGTAAGCTTCGAGGCACACTAACGAACATGAACATGGATGAGAGGATGGTCAGGCCTCTTTGTATAAATATAGTAGGGCTAGACATGCAAAAGGAAATCACACTCCTAATTACATAAATAGCAGTGACGATGGATGCCAAAGAGACTAATACACTCCATGAAGGGCTCGACGTCATCACATTAGAGTAGCTAGGGTAGTAGAGAGAAAGCTATGGGATCGAGAAGGTTGTGGATGATATGATAAATACAAAGAACACATTCATGTCATATTTAGAAGGCATCATAGACTCCTTCATCAACAACCCTTATCCCAAAGCTATTTACCACCCAATGTTGGAACAGCTAGAATACTGGCAAATGCCTCGACTAATCTTAGCATGAGGAGACTCTAAGACAACTTGAGATATAATATGAACAAGTTGGAAAAAATGCAAACATTGGTAGGTCTGAAAAGGGCAAATCTCTTCATCTTTCTTCAGGAGATACACTCCCAAATGGATCAAATACTGGGCCTATGGAGATCGATAGGGGAGAAGACACCAAGAATTACTCCTAATTGCCATTTATTCCAAGTGCAGCCCCATCACTCATCCCAACGATATTCAAGATGCTAGGTCTACTGAAATATGATGGGTCCACAAACCCACAGGAGCACATTGCAGCTTATGCAAGTGGTATAAACAGAAATAATTTACTACCAAATGAGATCTAATTCATGATATCCAAGAAGTTCGATTAGATGCTCATAAAGGGGGCTTTAACTTGGTAAATCCTTTTTCTTGAAAATTCTATTGATTCTTTTGCCATGCTTACTAATGTTCTCATAAAAGCTCATGTAAAAGCCCGTAGGATTGAAACCAAAAGGAAAATATCTTCAAAGTAAAGCAGCACGAGGTGGAGCTACTCCAAAGCTTTTTAGAAATATTTCAATGAGAAAGAATAATGCTAACTACCATAACGGAAGATTGGGCTGCAACTACGTTTAATGATGTCCTAAATCCTAACATTCTAATGCTTTATAGAAGTTAAAGGAAAGACTAAGAGAGTTACCAGCTAAGATTTGGAACAAAGTGAATCACAAGTACATGGCCAAGATACGAGTTAAAGATGATCGATGAACCTTATCAGGTCACCAAGATGACAAAAAAAGACAATATAGGCTCCAAGACAGAATTGATGCAAAACTGTCAACTAATTAGAATTATTGCTAAAGAGCAGGTATGCCTCACCCTTAATATTTCTTTTTGTTTAGATTAATTAATGGTTTCAGGGATAGTGCAAAGTGAGATTGTCCAGATCGTCATGCACCTTGTATTGGGAGTGCTTTTTTAGACTGGAATGACCCTAAAAGCAATGTACCCAGTGTAAAAACCAAAAAGATTGAAAATGTATTATCACGGTCATTTACTGGGACTATAGAGAAAGAAGATTAATGAAAAGACTCCAGTGCCCAATTCTTCACCCTCTACGTCCAAAGATTGGGACTTCTCCATCAAACCAAGATTGCTCGAACAAAGTTTGACAACTAGGGCCATTTTCCCCTCTATGTCTATCACTATAGTTGTTTGCCCCTCTATATGTATCACTAGGATGTTTGTCTCTTATAATAATAAAATAAATGCCACACTTTTTTCTCATTTGTATTTGCTACAAACAATCTTTGAATTTAAATGCATAGGTTTCATTGAAACTGAACAATGCAGTCTCTAGACTCAAATTGTAAAAACTCCCGCCCAAAAGATACAGCCTCTGAACTGAAATCGTAAAAGCTACCGCCATAATGACGCAATCTCCAAACTCAAATTTTTAAGGGTTTCAAAAGATCCATGTGCCTAAATGAGGTTTAGACATCCTCCTCATAAGAACCGAAAAAACTAAAAGGCCTCCATTGTGAAGAATCAGATTATTATCTCATATTTCTTCTTTATAAATCAGATGATAATACCCAATCATAATACGCAACCGAAAATTGTATACCTCGATGTAGCTAAGAATTTGATTCCAATACAATAATTAAGAAATAGAAAAATCCTTAAACACCAACCAAATCCTTCTCATCTAGGAGTGCTTTTCTCGGTCGCTCAATGCAGAACATAGTTCCAAATAAGGGTTGTGCACTAACTCTTATGGTAAAGTGTTTTTTTATGAAGAATCGGATAATTATCTTTGGTTTCTTCTGTATGAATTGGATGATAATTCTCTATCATAACATGCAATCAAAAGTTGTATACTCGGATAAAGCCAGGAACTTGGTTTCCTACGAAAAAGCCTAAAACACCAACCAAAGTGTTCTTCTAGTTCAGGAATATTTTCCGTAGTCACTTGATACATAACATAGTTTTAAAAGAAGGTTAAGAAGGTTGACCTTTATGATGAAGTATTCTCCTTTAAGGATCCAATGATTATCCACGACTTCTTCATTATAAATTAGATGATAATCCTCTATCATAACATGCAATCAAAACTCATATACCCAAGATAAGATATGAGCTTGGCTCTGGTAAAAAAATTACAAACACCAAAAGATCCTTAAAAGCCATCCAAACACTCTCAGCTAATTCAGGAGTACCTTCGTTGATCGCTTAAAGACGAACATAATTTCAGAAGAGAATTAAAGCAAGGATATTCCTACGTATGAATGAATATTTGAGGTCGTCAGGTAAGATTTTCATTAGTTTTAACTAACTATTTCTGAAAATAGGTTGAAGCAGGAGCACATAAGAGTATTTGGAAATGCAAAGTAATCGACTTCTCATAGGAAGACATTATTTATATATCTGGATTCCAAAGGAAATCACATGTGATAGCAAGCCACAATTCATTAGGTCAAAAGAGGCAAAGTTCTTGGAAAAGTTTAAACCGTGTTGCACTCTTTTCCTTGACAAATGTTTTTATCCCGCTTATATTTTTCTCTACAAGATTTTAATGAGGCAACAAGCATAGAACTTGTTACCGTGAGCGTTTGTAGTGGCATCGGTGTCCAGTTCCTAGAGTAACTTGATCAATGAACATCACATTGTCGAAATTTCAAATGCAAGGAGATGACGGTCAATCTTCTCTTACCTCGGTATGGAATCGAAAAGTATTTCACTTTTCGAATATATTTCATTAGATTTTCGAAATGTGGGGACTATCTATATGAGGTAAAATTTGAGTCTAGCCTACAGGCGATGACACATGCATGCCATGAGAGTTAGTACCATATGTTCTCAATCCATTATTGGAATCTTGGGATTTCAGATGATCTTATATATGCATACCAAGTTTGATGTCATTTGGAGTTCATTTACCTATGAGCTTGAATTAGCCAAGGAGCAGGGATACTGTCGTAATTAGTTGAAGCTTCTAAAGGCTATAAGTCATTCCAAGAGTAGGAATGTGATAAAACTTTTATGATGGTGCAAAGAAAGTCAAGAGGAGTTTTTAGGAACAAACAACTTGAAATTCGAATGAGATCGAAAAACTCATTATGAATCTCTGGAAAAACCGTGTCTACTCGTGACATTGGGTTTATTTCTTTAAAGCATATAAGGGGGATATGCATAGTGACAACCTGCCAGCCCTCCTTGGGCATGTTGATAGTGGACTGCCCCAAGTATGTTTCCTTGAGGGAAACCTCAAGGACCTGCCTTGGCACCTTTAAAGAGTGTTTAGGTATCCATATGCATTTAGAAACTCTACGAACGATACGTGTCCTAGGACCAGCATTTGGAGTCCAATGAGTGTTGAAGTAGGGGTGGGCGTGGTACGATATTATCACTTTAGTTCAATAATTATGAGTTTTGATTTTTTAAAATACTATACTATTATCATATCAAATTAATTTAGTATGCTTCTAAATTTCGAAATTTGATTTTGGCATTTTGCAGTATGGTATATCGGTAACCATAATTTGTTTGACTTCGACTAGCATATACTCATCTAGTAAAGAATTGTGACTTTAATTTTTCAAGAAACATCTCAATTATATCATACTAACACCTTACACTTGTAAAAAAAATAAAATTTAAAAGTACAAGCAATTTCCTTCCTTAATCAGTTATGTAAAAAGGACATTCCAATCAAGATATAGTAATCAAAATTTCAATGTATAAATTACTAATATTATTTTATAAATTTAATAAATTATATATATATATATATATATGTATGTATAATATATATATGTAACTATATATTTTGGTATGGTATTTGACATTTTGATATTTTATTACAAATATCAAATACTATATCGAATATAAAAAACAAAGTTAGAATGCAATACCAAATACTATAAATATCAAAAATTTTAATTTCTTTATTGCATTCAGTATATACTGTACCGTGCTCACCCCTATGTCAGAGGCTTTGATAGTTGAAATGACTAGGCACTGCGGGCTATCCTTGTTATGGAATAAGACCTATGTGTTGATTGAGAGATCGAGGGACTCTCTCAGGTGCCTATGAAGCTAACTGGTGAGCTTGGCTTGGGTTTATCCTTGTAAGCAAGGCTCCCTTGGCCTGAATGTGTAGTCATGGGGGGACGCTGCACTGTGAGAGATGAAAGTATGTTGAGCGGGACTGGCATGTCTATAGCCAACCTCGGGTGTGCACATGGACAATACCTAACATATGAAATACACCCCAGGAGCGTGCTAGCAAGTAAAGGCCAAGGTCATGAAATTAAGTGAGCGGCACCATTGAAGCTAACACTCCGAGGCAAACTTCACCCCAGGCACTTGGTTGTGCCCAAAATCTCGGGACAATCATTAGTTCGGATTGTATCTTGATAGGAATACGAGCGTCGTACGGGGTATTAGTGTGCCACTGACACTAACAATAAGTCGATATGTGATAGAAAACACTTGCTAGATCGGATCAGGCATACGATGGCATTTCCTGTCTCAGATTGGAAACATCTTGGAATTATTATCTTTGGTATAGCTTGAACTGTTGTTGCCTCTATACAACCAGAGCCACTCTATGATCGGGTGACCGACGGTGCTTGCCCCACAAGATCTTTCTCCCCGATAACAACTCACTTTTCAGAATTGAAAATAATCTTTGTCACCTCATTTTTTAAATATTTGAAAGCAAAAACATTTTCTTTAACTTGTAGTGCTTCCTATTTTGGGATTTTGACTTTAATATTACCACTTTCTCCCCGATAACAACTCACTTTTCAGCTGGAGCACACTCACAATAGTTTCCAACCTAACACCAATCATCCTCAAGACTAACGCTAGAGTTCAGCCGCATGATGATACTCAAGTGCTATTAAATAGCTTCTTCAGACTAATTAATGTGTAGTCTTTTCAAACTATAGCATAGACCTAGCTTTTTGACCCATAAGTAAGCCTTCTCATAGAAGGAAAAGGAACCGGCTTCTTGCTCTTGTACCCAAGAAACACCATTGTTAAGTTCTTATAGTAAAAGATTCTCTATCCGATTTTTGTTCTTACTCTTCTTTTGCTTTGTGCAATTTACATTCTTGTTTTCTTTCATACTCTATCATTCAACTCAAAGCAAAGAAGCTTGATCGAAGCTAATTTCACTTGTCTTTAATCTCTTTTTACAAATTTTACTATTAATTAAAATAATGATGTTTCAATAGATAAATATACTAGTTAATATATTATATTAAAGGATATGTATGAAATAAGGTAGACTTTTCTTGTAGCGTGTGAACTTTGTCGGCAAACTCAACGGTCGGAAAGGGACGACAACGAGTAGCACACCAGGGGAACTTTGGCCTTTAGGTCTTTGCGTTGGATCTATCGTACATACTGTATATTTACATTTTTCCTCTACATTTTATAAGATTTTGGTTAATTTCTCGTGAATAATCTAATTTTTTTTACCAATAATTTGAAAATTAATTCTAACTAAAATTACTTAGTGATGAGAAAAAGACCGTGAGTAACTTGTTAAAATTGGTCAAAGTATATTGACCATTTAAACACGGTGACACCATTAAACAAATAAACTTATTTGAAGAGGGGATGAGCAAGTAGTTGAAAACAATTGATTTTGTTAAACTGTCATTGTATAATCAATATTTGTCATGTGATAATCGTTTCATAGTTCCTGGAGAGGAATTAAAATAAGGATAGTGCCTACTTTTATATAAGGTGAGTAGGTTTTTTCACATGAAAATCATTTTTCTTATTGGCTTTTTAATGTCCGTGAATATTCAAGAATACCACCCCCTTTTGGTCTTGTAATTAGTGCACCATGCATTAAATATTATACATACATTTTTAAATAATTGCTATTTATTCGCAAAATAGTAAATTTTCTGCATCGAAAGCATCAAGTGATAAATAAAAGATAAAATTTCTCCACTTTTAATTAAATATTTTGAGTTTAAGTTTTGAATATGAAAAATAATTTATTAATAAAAAGTTTCTTCTCTAAAATAAATCTTACACAATGTCAATTTAAATTATTAGTCGAGTCCAAAAAGATAGGAGAATTATGTGAAAATTAAAAAGGACGTTGTCATGTGTTGTCTCTTTTATTTGCAAACGTATGATACTAAAGTATCAAAAGTGTCTGTTTTTTTTTTAATGTTTAATTAAGATTTAAGCCTCTAAGTAGGTCATATTTGACATTCTAATTAAATAACCCAGCCAACTTTCTTACTCTTCCTATTGTATTTGTATGTTGCTTCATCTTAAGGAAATATTGATTGGGAAGGCTTCTAAATCATTGTTTCAAACGTATGCTTGTTCCAAATTCTGGCTAATTATAGTAATTGATTAGGTTGAAGTTTCCTTTTTGATATATTTTTTTAATGAGTAGGTTGAAGTTGAACAAGCAAAACACATGTTTTCACCTCTTGTTTAGATTGGCCCAAATGCTATGTCTATTCCGGTCAAAAAGAAGTTGTGTAATGCCTACTCAAGAGACAAAAAAGTGAGGTATCTTTGGACATCAATTATATATGGAGTGTTAAATAATTTTTCCTTAAATTTAAAAAGACATCTTAAGTTATAACATCATCAAAGTATGAACTAGTACAAATATAGAATATTAGAATGGCTAACCATTTCCCTCCAATGTAATAATTAGATCACATTAAGAGTGAGAACTCCTTAATCTCTTTCCTCTTTTCCTCTTTATCTAAGGCAAAAAAGTGTCCTTTCAAATTTCAGATTTAATGTGTGAGAGAAACAAATCTTAATCTAAAGCCAAAAACATTCTAGGTATAATCTCACATTCTTCACTAACACTCTCTAGTAACAATCCAAGATATTTCAATTCTAGCATATCCTATCTGCAAGCATACCATAAAGAGAGAAATTGTTCATAATGACTATTCAAAAGTTGCTCTTAAACTTTCAAGAAGAAAATTTTCACCAATGGCACATTGGCTTTCTAGAAGGTTGCTTCTAATGATGCCTAATTGAACTTGTTTATGTAGTAAAGATTAAAGAGTTAGATTAGTGTGTGTAGCGAGATCTTTGGCACATGTCACCTACAAGTTTGACATAAGGATGACTTGGCATAATATTGGCAATGTAAAATCCTAACATCTTCTATTAGAGCAAGCAACTAAGCATCTTTTGAGCTTTGACCAGCTATATTGATCTCGTGTACTGGATTAAACTCGATGGGGAATTATAATGAGTGTTATTTCCAAGAGATATCCTATGATTAAAACCCCACAATTTGAATCACAGTTTAGAACTAGTTTTGTAAGGAAAAAAGAAAAATACTATAACATTGATATTGGACAGAAATTAAAAATAGTAATGGAATTGTCGCAAACATTGTGGCATAAAAAGTCACTGCTTTAAAGGCGATTAGGATGGTTCAATTCGTTAAATCTGGTCATTCTCCAAAATTATACAGTTTTTCCAAACACGTGCACGTTAGAATTTACTATTAATCATGCGTTTTGATATAGTATTATTTATGAAATGATTGTTTATTTATTTATTCAACTCAATAAAGTGTTATACAAAATAGATCATTTTGTCATATATGTGTCCTCAACTTATATAGTAGATGATTTGATGTATAAAGTTTAAGTTTATATATAGAAGATTAAATCATCGGTTCTTAAAAGTAATAAAGTTATAGTTCACAATCATAGATGCAAATTTGGACAAACCATCAAAATGATTGTAGCAGGAGATTATTAAAGGTAATTTATCTTGATTACGATTTTGAATTCTTGTGCTAGTGCATTTTGTATGTATTGAACAAGATCAAGTAGAGATAGATGTTTTAGACTGACTGACAAAAACATATTTTCTAAACTGTTAAATGTACTTATATTCTCAATCTTGATGTAACTATTATGAGCTATATATATTAATTGTCATTTTGATTTATTAAAAGATGAGATCTTGTGATGGATCAATATACCTAGTAGATTGGATGATAGTAATATATATTGGTGAAATAATATATCCTTGTCTCGATATAGAGATTGATGATACGTCTTTTTATAAGAAGCTTATAAGGTTTCATGTGCAAACTCGGCCGGTGGATTAATGAATTCGGCACATGAAATAAGTTAAGCAGTGTTATGAAGGAAACTAATCATTGAATTAAATTTTTTAGTAATTTAATTTATTAATTAATATTTATAATCTTAACTTGGGGAATTACATAAGAGTTTAATGAAAAATTTCGAAATATAAATAGAGGAGTGCAATTACGAATTTCTAGTAAAATAATTTATAATTTATTATGGTAAGAATAATTCAAATTAAAATTTTGAATTATCTTTATAATAGGGAGCCTCACTAATTAATTACATGGTCCCTGCAGTGCCCATATTTAACTAGGACTCGGAGTCCTATTTCTTAATGGAAAAGGAAGACTACACATATTTTGTTTTAATTATGGACTGAGAAAAACATCTCTAGAAGTAGGGGTTCTTCTAACCTAGAAAATATATTAGTTTTTCATACAATACTTGCCCGCCCAAGTATTTAGAGAGTTCTGGTGTGATTTTGGGATCAGTGCACAAGGTTGCAAAACTAGAGTCTGACTTGCTTGAAGGTATTTGCTCATGCTTCAAGAGGTATTTCTTGAGTTAAATTTTCAGCATGTTTTATATGTTCTGGGTGTTTGTGTTTGTGGTCTTTAATTCATGCAAACAGTAAGATTCTTGAAACGCTTTCGCGGTGTGATAGTTTCTAATAATTGGCATCAAGAGCCACACTTGCATCTATATGGATAACATGCTATTCATTATAAGTTTAACCGTTTGATTATGCGTGTTTTTTAAAATTGTAAAGCATGTTGTTTTCATAAAACGATTACTGATTTTATGAAAAATATTTTTTTAAAATTTGTTCTTTATTCTTGATTCATATATATTAGTACTCTAATAATGATATGTGATAAGAATTAGTGAACAAAATTTTTGAAATCAAACCCTAATTTTGTCAAAAGTGTTTTTTTTTCGATTTGGTCAGCGAGTGAATTTAAAAATTTTACGGATTCTAATTGACTGAAAAGTGGTAGTTTTATCGAAAACAGCCCAGTAAGCAAAACAAAATAGGTCATTTTTCGGCCATTTGAGGTTGTTTAGATGGGGTTTTGTCCATTTTTCCATTTTCTAAAAAAATTTAATAAAAATTTGAAGATAAAATATATTTGGGTGATAAAGGATCATCCCCATGACTACCAAGATTAAATAGTAATGAAGTACTAAGTTCATGTTGTCTTAGACCTTCATCCATATCGGATGAATTCAATACAAGTTAATACATATTTAATCGCTAATTTTGCTAATCTGTATTAACTCTCATAAATTGAGTTAATATAATTGGATCAATGTGATTAGATTTTTTTTATTTTCAATTGACTTAAACTAATAGTAGACTCTCCATCTGAGTTAAGTCTGTAAAAGCTCATGGGGTGAATAATCAATCATTATATATATTTATTGCATGAGTAGTTCTCCAATCTCATTGATTGCCTATTCGAGATGTATGAATATATATGTATGTAATGAGTTTTGAATTTAATTATTCAATGTTTTATATGACTGTTTTGTTGATCTATTGTAATGTTTTTCAATCTCAGATTCAATAGGTCTCCTTTTACCTCCCTTAGCACTATTTTAGGTAAAATAAACTTGAGGGTCATTACTATGTTGATTGGAAGAGAAACCTTGACATTGTGTTAACTGCTGAAGAGTATAAATGTGTACTCTATGAAGAGTGTCCTTTGAAGCCAGGTGAGGAGTCTAGTGATGATGATAGGTTAGCTTATTAAAAATAGCAGAAAGCTGATGAGATTACTGCAGTGCTACACTATAGCTTCAATGTCGAATGTGCTACAACATCAGCATCAAGCTATGCTTTCTACTTTTGAGATTCTGGAGAGTCTCAAATAAATGTATGGTGACCATGGTCATGCAGCTAAGAAGACTGTCATGAGAGCTCTTATGAACACTAAGATGACCGAAGGCACCCCTGTTAGAGACCATGTTCTGAAGATGATGAGTCTTCTAAATGGCCTGTAGGTCTTCAGAGCTAAAATTGATAATGACTAGCAATTTGAGATGATATTGCAGTCTCTACAAGATAGTTTTCAGTAGCTTCGCCTAAACTATAATATGATTAAGATGAGTCAATTTTTGGCTTTACTGTTGAATGAGTTGCAGGTTATAGAGGCAATTATGAAATAGCTGACACCAGTTGTGGTAATCCATGTTGAGAAAGGTTCTACTTCTAGATCGAAAGGTGTATAGAAGAAGATAAAGGCTAAGAATTCTAAAGCAGCTACAATATGACACCTAGGAGTACAAAAAAAGAAAAAGGATCACAATGCTAAAGCAGCTACAATGTGACTCCTAGCACCGTCTGTTGAGATTTGAATCGTTCTATGTATATGAGTAAAATTGACCTGAATAATTTTGGTTAATTGTACATGTTGGGAGGCTTAATTCATGAACTATAATTTGTTAAGGAAGTTTGGAGTTAGTTAGAAATTGAAAGGATCGATTGTTGTGACTTTCTCCAAGAATGGCTAAGAGTACGGACTGTACCGGACGCCGTAAATGAGATGTGGGACTTGGGAGCTGTATCCTTAACCATGAAGTGTCATGACATAAGTCTATACCTTGGAAGCGACACGGTACTTAGAACCACAAGTGATCCCAAGCTAACCCATGGTACTAGAATGACATTAAATATATACACTGAAATCATTGATCGGAAGAAAAACTAATACATAAACACTTAACTGAATAAGTTTGGATGTAAAAAAAATAATGTGTCATGACTTGAGCTGGGACCCTGGATCGAGATAGGGGACCTAGAACCATGAATGGCTCTAAGTCAACCCATGGCACGTGCATAGCCACTCAAGAGCATAAATTAAAGTGGAAACTTAAAAATTAAACACGAATAGGCGAAAGTCTAAATATCATAAAATGTATACCAAATGATATCATCACAATGCTAAATATCGAAGCTGAACATACTAGTCTATGTCTGATAAGCCTCTACTATATGTGAGATGTTGGGACAAGCCCCCAACTATCTCCAAGACTGAAACAAAACTGAGAAAACAAGACTGAACTGATAGATGTCCTCGGATGACGAGGACTCACCCAAAACAGGGGCTACACTGGACTGAGATTGGAGCAAGCTATCGGCGAGACTGAGCTAGATCACCTGAACCTATATCATGAAATGATATAACATATAGCATGCGGTCAGTACTTGGAATGTACTTAACATGCTAGTAAATAATTAATTGAAATCATGCATATAATCTAATAAATCATGAAAGTAAGGATTGCATGCTAAACTGTATCTGAGATATACATAATCATAATTTGGTTAACATGACTGAACATAATGACCCAAGATTTAATGATAGAAATCCTATGACTTGTCATATATGAAATCGTAAATAAAACTCAAAAGCTGATCATTGGGTCAAGTCTGCTGTAAAACATAATATCATAAGTCATGGATGAGTAACTAAAATCATGAGGACCAATGGGAGATTCATCATAACTGATAACCACCATGTATGAGCGCATGATAATTCCACATCTTGCTCACGTAGAGGAGAGTCATCCTAAGTCTTGCCAGGGCAAAGGAAAAATAAGGTGTGATAAATGGTATGCCCTCGGCCGGGGGAAACACTCCTTTAAGAGGTCCCAAATAGATACCTACGTTGGTGCATAGTTATGAGACCGGAGAACCTCGGAACTCCTGGCCTACTCGGTGCTAGACACTACTCCCGAAATATGCATATTGCTCATATAATTATACTCTCAAAACATGACTCAAATATGAATATTTGGGAGTCTTGACTCCAAAACATATCATAACTGGTCTTGTTAGCCTTGGCTAAAATCATAGTAAATATACTTACTTGCATAGGCTTGCCCAAATCATTACATCATGCATACTTGAAATAGACTTTATGAGTTAAAATGTTATACCCCGTAGAATTCCCGGCACTTAGATGACCTATTCGCACGTTGGTTCAGCATATTTGAAAGTCATACGTGCTAGGGAAAGGCCCGGGAAAAGATCGGACGAGAAACCTGTCGAACCATCGCGGGAGGAGCCGAGGCAGAGCCCCTCCGCGATGGCAGCGTGTCACGGAGGTGAGGCCTCCGCGATGGCTCCGTGACACATTGCCCTTGTCCAGGCCCAAGTATATAAAGCCCCCACTTCGGGTTAAAATCATTTCCCTCACTTACCAAATTGCAGAAACGCTGTAAACAAAGAGAAGACGAAGGAGAATTAAATATTTTCGTCCGATTACGCTGCCAAACGCTGCCCAAACCCAAATTAATCCTAGATATCAAGGTATTTAGCAGCAGAGAGCATTTCTATGGAGTTAGTTTTGCGAAAAACGGCCGACGAATCGGCGAGCCGCCGAACTAAAGTAAGTAGAATTGCTCTAAATTAATGTCTATGTGTTCCTAGCTGAGAAGTAAATAATTCTCCCTTCTGGGCCACTGGAAAATAGCTAGTTTTTGACCGTCTTTCGATAAGCCTAAGTTTAGGCTATAAATTAAATCGAAAGTAACGTCGCTCTTTACAATAATGTTGTATTTAGTATTGATTGACGTATTTATGAATGCAGTTGGGAGAAAATAGTTGAAGTACCGGCCGAGCCTCGTCCGACGGACGAATAGTCGAAGATAAGGTATGTAAAGTTAGTTTTCTTCGGCAAGTTAAGTAATATCAGTATAGCGTAATAAATTACGGACCAGTAGAATGTTCAGAAGTCGAGTATTGCGTTATTATGAATATTGGTACGATGTGAGAAACATTGTGTTGTAATGTGTATGAAACCTATCAGTATGATATAGATTCTAACGCAAGCATTAGAGAGTGCCCAGTATATTCAGAATGTGATGTAGTATGCCATGTTAAGATATTGTTGTGTTCAGCTGAAACCCCGTGAAGTAGTACAGTATCCGTAAAGCACTTCAGAAATAAAATAGCAGACTAAAGTGAAGTTCAGAAAGCATGTCAGGATTAGTAAATCCTGTTACTATAGAAAGTTAGTATACAGCGTAGTCTAGCAGAAAGATTATATTCGTACATACATATATAGTACTTCCAGCCTCAGCATGTATTAAGTATGTACTTATTTCTATCATTAGTCCAGCATATAGTGTATACAGAGACTTAGTAAACAGCAAAATTTTCAGCAGAAACATTACCTTATAGCATTTGCTTAGTACAGCCCGGCAGGAGACTATGTTCATATTTATACATCTTTACCTGCCTCAGCACGTATTAAATACGTACAGATTGCTATCAGTAGCCTAGTATGTAATATATATGATACTTTATCCCTATTAGCCTCAGCATGTGAGATACCAGACAGTATTACCAGTTGAGACCGTTGTATTGTTTGGGGTTGGATTACCTAGCATCCATGACCGCCCAGGGTTAATAGATGTATCGACTCGTCCGCCAGAGGACGAGGATACGTCACTCTACGGAGTGGCATGCCGTCCCGCCAGGGGACGAAGATGGGATGCCAGTTTTTCCCCATATTTGTGCCTTGATCGGCCCTTACACACCCCAGTCGAGCAGATACGCCCGGGTGCAGATTCAGGAGTCCTCCAGACTCAGATGCAGTTATAGTCAGGGGCTCAGCGAGCCCAAGTGCATACCCAGGGGACCGGCAGGATGCTTACAGCCAGTGTAGGAGATGGGTTGACCGGGGTAGGGGTATAGATTATGTGTTGATTGTACCTCCCGGCTTATGGGGGCCGGGTAAGGTTGTGTATGCCATGTTATGTTATGTATGTTATACCATATTACAGTAGATACGAGCAGATTAGTAGTAGAATGATACGTCTCCAGGTATGATTCCTACTCCCTTCAGTATGATTAAGAACAGGTACGATCTACACTATTAGATAGTTATCTACTCCTTCTTATTTTAGTTTTGACAGTTATGTTATTGATTTCAGATATCCCTTCAGCTCTTACAGATTCAGTTATCTCATACTATTCAGAATTTTTAGTTATATTACTTGTATTCAGCTGTATTCAGTTTGCTTTACATACTCAGTACCAGCGGTACTGACGCCCAGTGGGGCGCTGCATTACTTGCCTGCAGGTACCCATAGACGCGCAGGCAATACCACGTGATCCCCATCAGCGGTCGAATATTCAGCTCCTGTCATCCGGAGACTGAATTTCTAGAGGTGTAGTTCAGTTCCTTTTGTTGTACAGTACGGGTAGGTCGGGGCCCTGTCCCGATCATTTCTATTATCCTTCTTAGAGGCTTGCAGTCTGTATATATTCCCTGTGGTCAGATGAGCCGGTCGTGAGAGGCCGTGCAGTTGTATAGTTGCCTTTACTACTTCTTTCTTTTGTAATGGCCGTGTGGGGCCATAGTTTACCAGTAGTGGTGACCTTGCCGGTCACGTAGCTTTTCAGTATGTTATGCTTGAGTTGCAGATAACTAGACAGCATGGTGGCCTTGTCGGCCCGCATAGGTTCCCCTGAATTACCTTGTTTCTGGTCAGCTGTAATAATAGGTACAGAAGGCTATAGGCCAATGGGCCGGGGGCTGTATTTACAGCCGTTATATAGCCTTTTGTTTCCAAAAATTTGAGTTAGAGCCAGCCAGGCGCCAGACGCGCCCAGGCTTAACAGTTCAGCAGGTCAGGTCTTAGTGGGGCACCGGGTGCCAGTTATACCCCCCAAGGTGGGGCGTGACATAAAATCATAGATTCATAAGTGGAGAGTTCATAAACATTCATTCATGCTAGATATCTCATCATACTTGAAATCATGAATCATAAGCTTGACTTTTCATAAAACTTGTATGATAAGACATAATTTCTAATAACTTAAAATAATAAATTTATAATCAAATTGAGGATAAAAATCTACCCATTAGACTTAAAACATACTTTAGAATGTAAGGCGATTAGACTCATAAACATAGCATAGGTAGTTTCTTAGAATTGGGTTAAAACCCTAGGAATCAATACACTTGCTTAAGAACTTAAATTCATGAATTTGAGAGAAAGCTTGGGCATGAGGGTGGAAGAAATCCCTCATTCATGGCACTACATACCTGGGTAACTTGATTTTCAAATTATTCTTGAAAGCCCAAAAGAATTGGGGAAGAAATTGGGGAGAATTCTAGCTTGATCTTGAAAGAAAATCTCAATACATTGCATGCATGGGAGCCTAATGAATTAGAATATGTTAAACCCTCTTAAAACACTCCTTTCAGGGCTTAAAACGACGTCACTAGGAAGTTAGGATCTTAAGAATTACGAAAATACCTTTAATGATTCATCTGGAAAAAGAGTCACTACTAGTCGCCACGACTCGTACCTCCAAACCGCAACTCGTGGTATCCTTCTGTTGCCAGTTAGTCCATATTACCCAACTTTCTGATTCTAACCATTGATGCCTACCACGACTAGTTGTTCCTATAACGAGTTGTAACTTGACTCGTGACATCATTCCTTCCCATGATAGGTTTAAAGTTACGTGACATCATTCCTTCCCATGACAGGTTTTAAACCATGACTGCACCCCACGACTCGTTGTTTCCTACAATGAGTCATATCTTGACCTATTACAGCCTCCTACGACTCTTAGCCTGAGCCGTCTTTACTGAGCCAAAAGATTATGTTGTTAACCACAACTCCTGACCATAATCCGTCACACCAACCAACGGGTCGTACCTTGGCTCGTTGGCCCAAAACCTGTCAACTAGAAGCTTATCAAGATTCAATGACTCGTACCATGAGTCGTACTGAGAGAAAAAATGCAGATTTTCTACTGAAGCTTCTTACATGTATAGGGCTTAATTGTAGGAACTTTTGGGGTGTTACATAATGTAAAAGTTGACTAAGCTAAAATATTCTCTAAAAAGCCTCTGAGAACTGACGAGCTGAAGGGAAAAGTTTCCAACTACCTCTAAATACTGAAATTGAAGTGAAAAATATATATAACTAAACTCTCGTCCTCAGATGATGAGTACTCCCCAATAGTGAAGCTGAACAAGTAGTGGAGCGTGTCTAACCGTGGGGCTGAGTCTAAGCACCCGAACCTATATCATAAGACGATATAGCATAAGAAGTATGCGATCAGTACTTTGAATGTACTAATTATATGAGATATGCAAAACATGACTGAGATAGGGAACCATACTAAAAATTGATCATGTTTAGTAAGTAAAATATCTTGAATAGATATAAGTAAAATATCTGGAAACTGAAATCATGTTCTATAAGTAAAATATCTGGAAAGAGCATAAACTGATGTAGAATGACCCAAGAGTAAAACATGCATATAGGGCTGAACAAATCTATAAATCATATAGTAAATTCATTTAGATAATAACATGGTCCATGTACAAATACTACTAAAAATATATCTATGGGAGGTTCTCGTAACTGACATACGCCATGTGAGTACCAAGAGTCCCGCCTGTACCCCTAGTTGGGAGGGTGCTCATACCTTGCTAAAGGGTAAGAACCATGACTGACATGAATTCACTTATGAGCCCATTCAGGCGAAGGGAGACACTCTCAACTGGCGAGGACCCCTTATCCTATAGTGGCACATAGTTTGGGACTTGAATTCTCTGAACCCGTATTCGCTCGGTGCTAAGTACTACTCCTAAAACTATGCATATGTGCTCATAATCATAACTGAGGTCTAAAAAGTTTGCATAGACTAGTTAAAATCATACTGTGAAGTATCTGAAATACTGAACTATCCATGCAAGTTGTAACTGATTCTACAATCATAAGATCATAATATAATGAATTATTCTGAAAATATGCTCAAAATGAGTAAATCCTGCTAAGTTTTGAGTATAGAGATAAGCGGAGATTTTTTATAAAAATGTAATCCATACATAACTGTAAAATTCATAGGGAAATATAGTATACAAAAATTCATAGCTTTTGAATAAACAAATTTGAGCCTTAAAATCATGAGTTTATATAATCATAGTTGAAAACATAGATTGAGACTTCACTTTTGGGCATAAGGGTGAAAAAAATCCCTTACTGATAATTTCACATACCTGGACTGATGTATTCTTGTTTGTTACTTAAGAATCTGAGCATTTGGAGAAGAAGAATTCTAGCTTTTCTTGAGCCTAGGAGCGTATTATTTTTCTGAAGTTTTCAGTGTTATGCAAAGAAATGAGAGGTTAGTCGACTAAGGACCCATTGACTTCCTGCTAACAAAACCCAATACGCATAGAATAGGATTTAAAAGTATAGGAAGTTATGAAAATACCGTAGGAGAAACCGTTCGAAATTCTGGAATTTAGTTCCCACTGATCGTACCACGAGTCATACTATCAATCCACGACTCGTGGATTAGACTTGCTGGTACTAGGGAAACTTGAACCCTTGTGGGAAAGCATACCACGAACCATCAGTATAGTTCATGGTTTGATACCACAAGTCATACCTTGACTCATTGTGTTTGGGTTTGACTTGGGTACTTTACTGTATTGGGGACCACGACTTGTACCTATGAGTTGTACTTGCATACCATGACTCAGACCATCGATGGTGTAACCATGAGTGCCACCCACGACTCGTGACCCAACCTACGAGTCATGGTTTGGACTTGTGATCCTTGGGAGGAAAATGAAAGGTTGTTGGATCTTGCTAGGATGCTCAGTACGAGTGTAACCACGACTTGTACCATGGATTTCATGACTCGTGGTAACCGAAAACTTAATGATATCACTGGATAGCTTACCACGAGTCCTTCCACGACTCGTGGAGTTAGTTGTAGTGGGTAAAAAATCAAATTTCTACTGGTTTTGTATTTATAGCTAAGAATTGATCTTAAAAACTTCTGGGGTGTTATATAAAGCCACATAAATAGTGTATCTGGGAAGTAGGGGCCATATGTGATAAGAGAAACATGTACAAAGAGAAGAGCCAAGAGTATGTGAAGTTTATGAATAAGGATCAATTTTAAATGACCATATCTCCCAATATATGAAGTATTTTTGGTTGTTTTACCCATATAATTAAATTCCTATGAATTTAGTTTCCAACACATTCAACCATTCGTCAATCAAAGTTTGGAGTAAAAAGTTACAGGCATTTCACTAAGGCACTATTAAGCAGTGACAAGTAGGCGCATTGAGAGGCACAGTGCACCTGACCCCAAACTTCGGACGGATAGGTAGGCGCATTGAGAGGCACAGTGCACCCGACCCCAAACTTCAGATAGATAGGTAGGCACATTGAGAGGTACTTTAGATGGACAGGGTAGAGGTAGTAGTTGATGTGGCGCGCCCGATCCTTTTCTGGCCTCACCTCTATATATATTTTATGTTATGAGTTGGAAATCATTCCAAACATTACCCTTGTGGCAACCACCCATCCAAACTCTATTTTCTCTATAAATTTTCATGGTTTTGAAGAAGATTAAGCCCTCTAAATATCTTCAATAATAAATTCATCTGAAGTAAAGATTCTTGAAACTAAGGCGTACAACTTTTGGGTTTTAAGACTTGAAGTCTTTAGTACTACTCTTTCTTCTAAGGTAAGTAACTCTCCTAAAACCTGCATGAAGTATTATTTCTACTCCTTATGGTGTTCTCAGGTCAGGACTCATGATGTGGTGCTAGGAAGTCATGAGTTAATGGGATGATCTAGGGGTCGAATTTATGGGACTGTTTTGGTGGTGAGGATGAATGGGTTGTTTTTTAGATTTATAATGGTTATACATGTTGTTAAGAGACTGTAGAAAGAGGTAGGTGTTAGGACACTCTACTCACAGGAAGCTCGAGTTTCTTATGCCCTTCGGGTGTTTGATGTAATGCCTCTATGACTTGAATTTCGTTGCTAAGATATTGATTTTAGTCTCTATCCTTAAAATTATTATAGATTGACATACAAAGAGAGTGTATCTTTGTGGTGATAATTGTGAGGCCAAGAACAAGGTATGTGAGACTATTCATAGTGAGGAATCCTATTCTTCCTCACGCCCTACATCTCCAGTTTCAATTTTGAAAACAAATTAAAAGTTAAGGTTTTGTTGAAAACTTGCGAATTTGGCCTTTTTCCTATAATCTGAGTAATGCATTATTGTTCCAGTATTTCACATGTTAATATCCTTATCTCTTATGATTGTTGATTTATGGTTCATGTCATTCAACCCAATGAATCCTTATTTTATCAAAAGTGAATTTTTGAAGCTTAATGATATTAAACACATGCATTTTTTCATAACTATATTAGTTTCAAATTACAGAGAGAGCTTTTCAGAAAAGAGTTTCAGTTCATTCAAATTTAACTTCAACATATGATTTCAGAAAGAAAGTAAAAATATGTTTTTGAAAGGTAGTTTTGAGCATAAAGGCTCACTAATAGAGTATAGTTTTAAGCATAGAGGCTCACCAACACACACACACACACACATACACAATGATTTTTGAGCTAGAAATCTCTACAGAGATGTTTCAGTTGCCTCAGATAGACGTATTTCATGAGAATTATTTTGGAAAAATTATTTAGCACCAAGTCGGGTAAAGGGTTCATATAACCAAAAACCCCAGAATTACATTGCCAGCATAGGTTAGGATTGTACCATTGGTTCTGGCAACTCCTCAGAAAGCCCTTAATAAGGGCTTAGTATGGATCCAAAGACGAAACCTCAGAAAGCCCTTAATAAGGACTTAGTATGGATCCACAGTTCAGTTTCATCCTTTGCCCTGACAAGGCTTTGGACAGCTCTCTCAACTAGGCCAGAGGTTGGACATCGTGCGCTCAAATGGTGTATGTTGGTTAAGAGAAACTCCCAACTAACTAAAGTATTTTCAGAACTTATCTTTAATAAACAGTTTTCAGTTGCATAACAGTTTTATACAATATATATACTTGTGTTTTTATTGCATCATTTAGAGCATTCAGTTGTCATTTAGTTTACTCTTCCAACAATATTTAGGTTATCCTCTTGTTTCATTTCGCTATTTTAAATACTATAAATTCCTACATACGGACGCCATTTAGCACTGCATCTTTATGTGATACAGATTCAGGTGTTCAAGATCGACAGTAGACGCATCGGTAAGATCTCTTCCATTCAACATTTGATGAGACCTCCTACTTTCGAAGGTCTCTAGTCTATCTCTTATCTATTAGTACTAGTAGTTTATTATGGTAGTTGGGCGTCTATCTCGGTACCCTACTTTAGTATTAGAGGCTTCATAGACTAGTCAGTTGAGTTAGCATTTTTATTTATTTTATAAACTCTTTTAAACTCAGACTTCAGTTATGAAATTATACTTATCTAAAAGTTCATTGAAATTGTTTCCTAAAAGATTTTTGTGTGCCTATCACACTTACGATTTTCTCATAGCTAGATTAGGGTAGTAGCAAGCCAGACTAAGGGTTCACTCAAGCCAGTAGTGGTTTCGAGTGTCGGCCACTGTCACGACCAGAGCGAGGACCTAGGACCGAGAAAAGGGACCTAGAACCATGAATAGCTCCAAGATAACCCATGGCATATACACAATATAACTTTGAGAAAAACTATGCGAAAATAAAACATGAACACAACATAAGCGGAAGTCAGCATAACATGAAGCATAAGCGTAGACAACAAGTCAACAACACTGAATCATCTATACATAGTTGTCTAGAAAGCCTCCAATCATACGATGAGCTGATGGGACAACACCCCCAACTAGCTCGCTAAGTCTGGAACTGAAATACATAAGAGAAAGAGTCATGAACCAAAACTGCCGTCCTCGAATCACGAGGATTCACCAAAATTGGTGGTACTAGACTGATGCGGGAGCAAGCTAATGTCGTGGCTTAAACTGATCACCCGAACCTATATCATGAGACGATATAACATAGAGTATGCGGTCAGTACTTTGAATGTACTGAGTATGTAGAGAAAGTAAAACATGCTCCTAAACAGTAAAATAAGGTCGTAGGTAAAGGCTATACTAAAACATGAGAATAGGGCACATGTTGAAATCATGATCGTATAATAGTCATAAACATGAGTTATTCATCATAAGATGAAGTATAATGACCCGAGGATTGAAAGTAGAAATCATATAGTTTACCGTACTTGAAATCATAAGTAAAAACTCATAAACCAATCAATGGGTCAAATATGCTATAAAACATAGTATCATAAGTCATGATATGAATCACTTAAAACATGAGGAATAATGGAAGACTCATCATAACCGACACCATCATGATAGAGCTTACATGATGCCCAACTATCTCGCTCAAGTTTGTAGAGTTGTTCCAAGCTTGTCAAGGCAAGGAATGATTAAGGAGTGATATCACTTGTGAATTCCCATAGGGCTTGAACATGAATATATACCTATGGTGGCACATAGTTTTGAGACCCGAGGTTTGCCTGAATCCTTGGCCTACTTGGTACTAGATACTACTTCTAAAAATATGCACATGGCTCGTAGTCGTCATCGTGAAACATACTTGATCTTGTCTGGGCTTCTTTAAAATCATAAAGCCATAATCATATTTGACATACGTGAACTAGTCATGAAAATAATGCCACAATTGGCCATGACACATAAACTTGATTTTTCATGAAATTCGTACATACTTGAATAAGACTTCATAACTCAAAATCAAAAAATCATAAGTTTAAGATTCGTAAACATTCATGCATACTTTGATAATTCATCACAACTTGAAAATATAGACTCATAAGATTGAGATTCATAAGATCGTGCATAATTGGATAAAATCGTCATAAACTTGAAATAATGAATTCATAAGGATTTTAAGCGTCAAATCTTCCCTAATAACCATAATTTATTGACTGAAATATGAGGGAATCAAACTCATAAATTGATCATAGAAGATTCCATTGAATTGGGCCTAACCCTAGAATTTTTCATAAAACTTGATTAGAGACTTGAGTTCATGAGTTAGAGATGAAATTGGGCATGAGGGTGGAATAATTTTCCCCATTCATAAACTTACATACCTGATCTTGATGAATTTGTAACTTTTCTTGAAGACCCAAGAGAGAATTAAAAGAATTTGATGAAAAAGCCTAGTCTTGACTTGAGAGGATTTGATCTTCCAATTCAGGTGTTAGAAGTAGAGTGAGGGTTATGAATGAATAATATCCTCTAAGACACCCTTTAAGAAACATAAAAAAACGTCACTTGGGATTAGAAACTTAGGTAGTTAAAAATGCACCCGAGAATCGCATTAAAAACTACTCCACTGACCCTTTTGACGGCTAAAGTGAAGGGTCATCTGTCATGACCTGAGCTGAGACCCCGTACTGAGACACGGACCTAGAACCATAAATGGCTCTAAGCTAACCTATGACACATGCATAGAAACCCAAGAGCATGAACTAAAGCGGAATTTAAAACATGAACAAGACGTAAGCAGAAATGTGTGAAACATATCAATATAAAGGTAACAGCAACCAACATCGCTGGAAAACATCTATACATGTTATCTGAAAAGCCTCTAAAACAGCTGATGAGCTAATAGGACAACACCCCCAACTAGCCATTAAAAATTGAAACTGAAGGACATGACAAAGATATAACCAAGATTGATGTCCTCAGATCATGAGGAGCAGTGTTTTAAAAGGCGGGGGAGCGAGGCGAGGCGTTTTACATAGCACGGGGCGAGGCGTAAGCCACGAGACACGGGGCGTATATCTCTTGTATTTTCAATTTTATAATTTTATTACTAAGAAAATAAGTAAAAATAATACTTTTAACAATTGTATTTTCAATTTTATAATTTTATTACTAAGAAAATAAGTAAAAATAATATTTTATAATTTTATTACTAAGAAAATAAGTAAAAATAATATTTTTAATAATTCTGCAAATAAATTTCAATATTATAATTATTATTGAGAAAAGATAACAACAATAAAAAATGATAATAGCCGAGATAATTAATCTCCTGTAGTTCTTCTCACTCTGAATTAATATTTACATTGACTATTGTTTATATATATATTTCAAAGAAGGATGAGAATAAATATTGTAAAAGCTATATAAAAATATTGATAAAGTTTGTCAGGAGTATATGACTATGAAATCTCTATCCTATTATTTTTAGGCATAATCATCAAAAAGAAATTTATAACGTCATTTTCTACAAGAGTTGTTTTAATTACTGATATATTCTAGAAAAACTGATTATAATATGAAAATATGATAGCATAAAGTGTAAATATCATTACACTAGTAATAAAAATATTATTTATAAAAAAATAATTTTTAAATAATAAAAAATAAATTTAACGCCAAAAACTTATGTTTTTATGCCCAAGACTTACGCTTTTACGCCCAAGACTTACGCCCCAAATTCTGGGGCTTACGCTTTATGGATCTACGCCTTTTATTTACGCCCCGGTGCATTTTTGGTATGCCGCGCCCCGGGACTCGCCCCGAAAACGCCTTTGAAAGCACTGATGAGGACTCACCAAAAGTGGGGTAGAGCTGAACTGAGCGGGTGCGAGCTAGTGATGAGACTGGGATGGATCACCCGAACCTATATCATGAGACGATATAACATAAAGTATGCAGTCAGTACTTTGAATGTATTGAGTATGTAGACAAAGTAAAATATGCTAGTAAAATGATAGTATGAAATCATAAATACAGCTCAAGATAGATCATGAGAGTAGGGGCTATATGCTAAAAGCCATATATCTTAAACATATATAATCATAAGCTTTTCATCATAAGCTGAACATAATGACCCAAGGTTTAGAAGTAGAAATTATATAGTGTACTGTTCTTGTAAACATAAGTGAAAACTCATGAAATGATCGATGGGTCAAATATGTTATAAGACATAATATCATAAGACATGAACATGAGTAACTGAAAAGATGAGGAATAATGGGAGACGCGTCATAACCGAAAACCATCATGTATGAGCGCATGACGATCCCACGTCTTTCCCACATGGAGGAGAGTCATCCTAAGCCTTGCCAAGGAAAGGATGAATAAGGTGTGATATCACGGGTGTGCCTTCGGGCGGGAAAAACACTCTCTTGAGAGGTCTCAAATAAGAATATATCCTACATTGACGCGTAGTTTAGAGATCGGGATCCTCAAAATCCCTGGCCTACTCGGTGCTAGACACTACTCCCAAAATATGCATATTGCTCATAATCATATTCTTAAAACATAGGTTAAATCTGAATATTGGGAGTCTTGACTCCAAACTATCTCTTTAAAACTGATCTTGTAAGTCTTGACTAAAATCATGATAAACATACTTAACTTCACATAGGCTTGCCCAAATCATGAAATCATAAGCCTAAGAATTTATAACATTCATGCAAACTTTAGTAATTCGTCATACTCGAATTCATGGACTCATAAGCTTGAAATTTATAAATCATGCATAATAGGGCATAATCTTCATAAACCTGAAATCACAAATTAATAAGTAAAATGAGGGTTAAATCTTCCCCAATAGCCATGAAATATCAATTAAAACATGAAAGGATTAAACCCTTAGAAATAGCATATGAGATTTCATAAAAATTGGGTAAAACCCTAGAATTTAATTTGATATGTTTAGAAACTTGAATCATAGAATCGAGAATTGAGCATGAGGGTGGAAGATTTTGACCCATTCATAATCCTACATACCTACGCTTGAAGAATTCTCAACTTGATAAGAAATCTAAAGGGAATTGAGGAAGATTTGATGAAGAACCCTAGCTTCTCTTAGGGGGATTCGATTTTCCATTAGGGGTGTCACGAGTAGAATGAGGGTTTAGGATGATTAAAACCCTTAATAACACCCTTTAGAAGGCTTAAAACGTCTAAATTTAGGAGTTATAAATTATGAAAATACCCTTAATGATCGGATAAGAAAAATTACAATGTCAGACGCAACGAGGGACTGGACGACCCGTTGGGAGACTTGATGGGTTGTCCCCTGACCCGTTGCCACTGGCAACCTCTTCTCTATTCTATGATCTTTCTCACTCAATAAGTCACTTAACGGGTTGTCCGGAGACTTGATGAATCATTTCTCAATCTGTTAAGTACACTAGAAATCAATATTTTCTCCACCACTACACACTTAACGGGTCACACTACGACCAGTCGGGTCACTTGACAAGTCACACCATGACTCGTTCTGTGACATGGTGCAGGTTTTTCTATTTTTTTCATTTCAGTCCTCTAGTCCGATCTTAAAGACTTTTAGGTGTTACACCATCACTCCCACGATGGTACTTGCTCCATAGTCACCCTTAACCAGAATGGTCCAGAAATTTGACCTAACTGATGACAGAAGTGATGGGCCATCGCTCACTTAACGGTCTGTCAGGTCTTCCGTCACCTTCGAAACAAGGGAGCCTAACCATGAGGGGCCAAGTGATGGTCCGTTACCTAATTGACGACCATCAATATTATTGTCAGAGACATGACAGACCTTCACTCGCCTGACAGGACGTCACCTCCTTCGTCACCCATGCACCAAGTCTAAAAACATCAGTTCTGTTGCTACGAGAAGCCACCAAGATTTGAGGTGTTACAGCCACACCTAAGGTGTAGGCCCGGGGCTTGAAAAACTTGGTATCAAAGAACTAGGTTCACAGGTCCTAGAATGTCTATGAAGCCACATCTAGTAGAGTCCTTCTTATAGGTGTGTTGCTCGCGACACTTATAATAAGGAGGCTATAGGGCGTTAGGAAATACCACCCTTCTTTCATACGCTAGTTCTTGCAATAGAGTTTAATTCTATAAAGATTCCCTCCTAACTCGTGCACTCACGTGTTTCAGATTATACCTATGAAGTGTACCTTCATTCTGAGGAATACTGCAAGAGTTGAGGATTTTGCTAGAAAAAATACAGCCAATTTGCCACCACAGACTAGGATGTAGACTAGGAATGGTGCTAGTGTCAGAACTCAAAATATGCCTACTAACACTACGAGGGCTCCAGAGACACTTGATCCTTAGCTTCCCTGTGCTACCATCTCGGAGGCAAAGTTAGAGGAGCTATGCAGATGCTGACATAGTTAGTTATTGGCTCAACACCTGCCAGCTCTAGTTCTCACGACTCATTAGAAGAGTAAAGGATTAGAGGGTTTCTCAAAATAAAGCCACATGTGTTTATGGGGTTTAAGGCTGATGTAAACCCCCGAAACTTCATTGATGAGATGTAGAAAATCCTAAGAGTGATGCACGCAATAGAAACTGAAGGAGTTGACTTGCTTCTTATTATCTCAAAGATGTTTCAAATGTGTGGTATGATCAATAGGAGCTAAGTCATGGTGAGAATGCAACCCCAGTAGTCTGAAATAATTTTGAGGATGCATTCTTGAGCTATTTCTTCCCTCAGGAGTTGAAAGAGGCTAAGACAGAAGAGTTCATGAACCTAAAGCAAGCACCATGAGCGTGAAGGAGTGTGATCTCCAGTTCACCAGTTATCTAGCTATGATTTGAAGATGGTGCCAGATATGAGAGCTAAAATGAGGAAGTTTGCGTCTGGTCTGGGTAAGCATGTAAAGAAAGAGTGTAAGGGTACAATGTTGATTAGCGATATGGATGTCTTCAGACTGATAGTGTATCCCCAACAGCTTGAGAAGGATAAGCAGAAATATAGAGAGGAACATCAAAGTAAGAGGATGAAGTCAGCAGTCCATGAGGCAAATCACCAAAGGAATAGGAAAGGTAATAGGTCCTTCTTTAAGAAAAGGTCCTCTAGACCTGCATTATTAGCCACTAGTGCACCAACTCCATGAAACAAAAATGATCAGAAGATTCAGAATAGTTAAAATCTTAGGGCTTTCCCATATGTAGGGTAGTACAACTCAAGGAGCTACTCGACACCCATCTTGTGGCAAGAGCCACTTGGGAGAGTCTCATTCAAGTAGAGATGAATATTTTGGATGCAGCTAATAGGGCCACTTTTTAAGGGATTGTCCGTCTTTCAGGCAGGAAAATGAGGGCAACAAAGCTGGTCTACCACTTCAGCAGGCAGGGTTGCCCAAAAAGGCACTACTTCAGGAACAACCAGAGGTCAGAATCGTTTGTATTCCATGTCTAGTCTCCAGGATCAGAGAACCCCCTAGACGTTGTCACTGTTATGTTAAAAGTCTTTACTGTTGATGTTTAGTCCTTACTTGATCTAGGTGCTACTTTATCCTTCGTGACTCCTTATATAGTTATAATGTTTGGTATTTCCCCTGAACAATTGTTAGAGCCTTTTAGTGTTTCTACTATGTTGGTGAATCAATTATAGTAAAGAGAGTTTATAGATATTGTACCATTTCAGTCCATCATAAAGACACCACAACTGACGTAGTTGAGTTAGACATGGTGGATTTTGATATTATTTTAGGCATGGATTGGTTATACTTCTATTATGCCTCGATCAGTTATAGGACCCCGGAGTAAAGTTTCAGTTTCCAGATGAGCCATTCTTAGTTTAGGGAGGTAGTCCCGTTATGTGTAAGGGTCATTTCATCTCATACCGTAAGGTTAGAAAGTTAGTTTCTAAGAGGTGTATCTATCAGTTATTCAAAGTTAGAGACTCTAACACTGAGACACTACCCCTTTAGTTAGTTCCAGCTATGAATGAGTTTCCAGAAGTCTTTCCAGATGATCTTCCTAAAGTCCCTCCCGATAAGAAAATAAATCTCGAAATAGATACCCATCCTAGCACTCAAGCTATCTGAATTTCTCCATATAGAATGGTTCCAACTGAGTTAAAAGAGTATTTAAGAGATCTCCTTGATAAAGGTTTCATTCACCCAAGTGTTTTGCATTGGGGCGCTCCAATACTCTTTGTACATAAGAAAGATGGTACCCTCATAATGTGTATTGCTTATCGCCAGTTGACCAAAGTCATTATTAAGAATAAGTATCCCATTCTTATAATTGATGACTTGTTCGACCAACTTCATGGTGCCACTTGTTTCTCTAGGATAGAGCTCAGATCAGACTATCATCGCCAAAAATCAACCAAAATCGAGCCCTAAATGACTCTCAAATCATTAAAGTCCCAATTTTGAAACTTAAGAAAAGCCCCCCCCCCCAATTCTTTATATCCAAACACGAACTAGAGCTCAAAATCCAAGACAAAATAGTGGGAAATTACCAAAATTGAAGTTAGAAATTTTTCCTCATTCAAAAACAAAGAAATTATCCCAAGAATCGCCTCAATCTGAGCTGCAGAAGTTCAAAAATGGTGAAATACAATTAATGATTGCAGAAAATCATTGTTTATCACCGATGGCACCACTTACCGTAATTGCGGTTTCATAGCTTAATAACAACAAAAAAAGGAAAACTACTGTTGATGGCACCACACCAATGCAATAGTGCCCAATACTGCCTGTCCTTTGTGCGCAATTGCACAATGTCCGTGTCACCTGCGCCTAACACAATTACGCCCAACTAGCGCCAATTTTTCCTACCTACTTGTCGAGACTTATGCTCGGTTGCACTGACCAACTCATCCCTTGAGCGTGATTTCACTTGCACTAGATACCAGAATAATTTGCTATGTTCAAAATTTTGTTTCAACACGTAAAACTCATTCGAGACATTACAAATATAAAGTAATAATGAAAATCGATCATAAAATAAATTTCAGACCTGTTGGAATTATCAAATCACTATTTCAAAGTTGTCTTGACCAGAATTTGATCGGGGTCAACTCCAAATGTAAGAACAATTAGAATTCTATCCAAAGGTATAAATCACTCCCGGGTGCTTTGAGACTCTTGCAAACCATCCAAATAAGTCACAAATTATCCTTTGGACCTAGTAAGATCGTCAAAACTTAAAATCGGCCACGTTACCCCAAAATATTAACTTTGGTCAAACTTTATAAGTTTCAAAGCTCAAAACTCTCCCGACACACATCCGACCATCCAGGAGTCGTGAAACCAATTTCCTTAAGTCATACACATCTAACAGAAGTTATGAAAAAGGTGAAATAGGAAAAAAAGGTAAAACATCATAAAACAACCTTTAGGGTTGTTACACTCCACTTTTATTTCAACTAAGACTCTTATCATCATAATAAGAACCGTCAATCATCCTTTCTTCAGTTGAATTTACTTTGTTTTGTGTAGTTTACTACTTTCTTATTTTTGCATTTTTGTTCCTTTGAACCCAACTGCAATACCTCGATCCCAAATGCAATTAATATTTTGAACTTGGCCCACAACTTTCTCATCAAGAATGCCAGTATCGCGAATGCGATAGCCGACTATTGCAACTCTTAGCGAACACGATGGTCCTCTCACAAACACAAACAAAGACCACTGCACTAGATGAGAACAGCCCCAAAAACACTTCCAAACTTAGAATCTACCCTCAAAAATCATTTAGAACCCCCCGATCATAAATCAATAGCGCAAATCGATCATTAAACACGTTTCGCGCCTATAGGAATCATCAAATACCAATTTGAGGTAATCTTGACCAAATGTTGAATGTGGTCAACTCTTAACTTTAAGAAAACTAGAGTTCAACTCAATAGTCCAAATAACTCCTAAAAGCCTGTGGATCTATGCAAACAATCTCACTAAGTCATAAATCATCCTTCGGACCTAATGGAGTTGTCAAAACTCATATGACTTTGTTAACCCAAAACATTGACTTTAATTAAATGTTTCAAAACTTAAACTCCCAATATCAAATATCTTCCATGCAACATATCTGATCATCTCAAAAATAATGTCACCCATCAGTGCAAGTCATAAACAACTAAAAGGAATATCATGACCCGAGCTAAGACCCCGGACCGAGACAAGAGACCTAGAACCATGAATGGTCCAAGCTAACCCATGACACTTATATAACATTATCTTAGAGTATAGCTAAGCAGAATTAAAGTATGAATATAATATAAGCGGAAGCCTGCATAGCGTATCAACATAAAGGTAAACACGAACCAACATTGATGAACCATCTATACAAAATTGTTTGAAAAGTCTCTAAACATCTGATGAGCTGAAGGGACAACATCCCCAACCAGCTCGCTAAGTCTGAAACTAAAAGACATGAACAAAGGAGACATAATCAAAACTGATGTCCTCAGATCATGAGGACTCACTGAAACTGGAGTAGAGCTGGGCTGAGCGGGAGAGAGCTAACAACGGGACTGAGATGGATCACCCGATTCTTTATCATAAGACGATATAGTATAGAGTATGCAATCAGTACTTTGAATGTACTGAGCATGTTGAGAAAGTAAACATGCTAGTAAAACAATAGTATGAAATCATGAATATAAATCAACATAGATCATGAGAGTAAGGACAACATGTTAAAATCCATATTCCTAAAATAAACATAATCATAAGTTGAACATAATGATCCAAGGTTTAGAAATAGAAATCATATAGCGTGTTGTACTTCAAAGCATACATGAAAAATCATAAATTGATCAATGGGTCAAATATGTTATGAAACATAATATCATAACATATGAACATGAGTATTAGAAAACATGAGGAATAATGGGAGGTTTCATCATAATCGACATCATCATGATAGAGCTTACATGATGCCTCAACTATCTCACTCAAGTGGGCAGACCCGTCCCAAGCTTGCTCAAGCTAGGATCGATTAATGTGTGATATCACTTGTGAGTCTCCGTAGGGTTTGAACATGAATATATACCTATGGTGACACGTAGTTCTGAGACTCGGTGTTTTCCTAAACCCCTAGCCTGCTCGGTGCTAGACACTTCTCCCAAAAACATGCATATGACTCATAATCATTATCGTGAAAATATACTTAAACTTTCATGAGCTAACCAAAACATGAAAGCATAATCATAATCATAATCATATTTGGCATGTGGGAAATATTCATGAAAAGGGTGTCATAGAGTTGGCCATGATACTTGAACTTGAATTTCATGAAAATAATACATGCTTGAATCAAACTTCATAACTTCAAAATCATGAAATCATAAGTTTAAGAACTCATAAATATTCATTCATACTTTGATAATTCATCATACTTGAAATCATGGGTTCATAAGCTTGAAATTCATAATCATGCATAATAGGGCATAATATTTATAAACTTAAAATCATGTATTAGGAAGTAAATTGACGGTTAAATCTGCCCTAATAGCCATAAAATCAATTGAAACATGAGAGAATTAAACTCATAGAGATAGCATGGAAGATTTCATGAAAATTGGGTAAAACCCTAGAATTTTAACTTGGCATGCTTAGAGACTTGAAATCATCAGATTGGGATGAAATTGGGCATGAGGGTGGAAGAATTTTCCCCATTCATAAACCTATATACCGGGGTAATTGACTCTTATACTTGTCTCAAAAACCCAAGAAGATTAGAAGAGAATTTGATAAAGAACCTTAGCCTTAATCTTGAGAGAGGATTTCAAATATACTGTTGTTATGAAAGCATAAGGACTTAGGCTAGGTTAAACCCCTTAAAACTCTCTTTAAGAAATTCAAAACGACATCACTTAGGGGTTAGAAGTTTAGAAAGTTACAAAAATACCCCTGAAAAAACGTAATTGAAAAGCTGACTGCCAGGTACCACGAGTCGTACCACCAAACAAAGACTCGTGGTTTCCTTTCATTGTTAGACAGTCGAATGTTTTGGTTCTCTAGTTCTCAAACCACGGGCCTCACCCCGACTCATTGTTTCCTATAATAAGTCGTACCTTGACTCGTGACATCGGACCTTCCCTCAGCAGACCCAAATCACGACTGCCTTCCACGATTTGTTGTTTCCTACAACGAGTCATACCTTGAATCGTTACTACCTCCTCTGACTCGTGACTTCAAAATACCACTCATATGATGAGTCATTCTAAGGAATTTTGCAGATTTTTCTGCTGATTCTGCTACAAGTCTAAGGCTTAATCATAAGGACTTTTGGGGTGTTACAAAAAAGTTATAGGAAGGGTCAAATATGGAAAAAGAGGTTGAAATCACAAAACAACCATGAGGGTCGTTACACTACTAAAGATGTAAAAGAAAAGGAGAGCAATGTCTTCCCATCTAGGGATGGTTAATTTGATGAGTTGAAATGTTAGAGGTTTTAATGGCTTCAATACGGAAAAGAAGGTGAAAATTCTATCCAATAAGTTGGATGTAGGATTGATTGGATTCTTAGAAACCATAATTAAAGTAATAAGGTGAAAACTATAGTTATAGGTATGTATGGATGGTGGGGCATTCTAGGAATCGTGCCTCACTATAATGGAAGGATTCTGATAGTTTGAAGACCTGACTGGTTCGAGATTATCTTTGACAATGAGACATCTCAAGCATAAACATGTATGGTTACTTTCAGAGGTATAAAACTCAATTTTATTATTATATTTATGTATGCTTTCAACACTAAGGAGTAAAGAAAGAGCTTATGGGAAGATCGTCATGTCAAACTTGATATTTAATTATCAATTGCCATGGGTTGTCCTAGGTGATTTCGACTTAGTACTACATTCAAAAGAAAGAATTAAAGGAGTGTTGGTTTCTCTAGATTAAGTGAGTGACTTACAAAACTTCTTAGACATATGTGGCTTGACTGAACTTCTCAGTGCAGGATGTGAATACACTTGGAGTGATAAACAGGACGATGATAGAATTTTTCAAAAATTGATTGGGCTATTGTGAATAAGGAATGGATAGACAATTGCCAACATATGAAGCTCAGTTTTTACCTGAGGGCATAAGTAATCATTGTCCTATTGTGATTAGTATGTTTCAAGGAAGGACTAAGAGAGATAAGGCATTTAAATACTGCAATATTTTGAGTAAGCACCCTAACTTCTTGAAACTAGTACAAAATGGTTAGTCAACTTCTATTGATGGTTATGATATGTTTAAAGTTGTAAGGAAATTGAAGATACTTAAGAAGGATGTTAAGAAACTCCATAAATAGTACTTCAGGACAATTTGGATTGGCTCTGGTTCATTTTCTAAACGTGGTTCGGAGGACTATATGTGGAGCAATTCGACATAAATTGATACCGATTGTAAATGAAGCAGGTAAGGATAGAGTAGAATTTAATAAAGGCCCAATCACTATTGTACCTAGATCTTCAGAACATCACATAACAGGAGGAGGAGAGATTAAGTATGAAGTTCAGAAAATCCTCAGCCCTTAGCAGGTTTCTTTCTTCTCTAAAGGAGTAAGGCTGGATCAATCTAGGGGATGACTGCACTAAATATTTCTTTTTTTATTATTACACACGAGAAAACTATTGAAACAAGTGAATGCAATTATGATCTTTGTTATTCCCAAAATAGATGATCCTATTAGTGCAAGTCAGTACAAGCCCATTTCTTTTTGCAATGTTATATACAAGTGATTAGTGAGGAATGAATATTTTGAAGGTAGGAGGGTCTTGAGGCAGGGTGATCTCATCTCATCTCATCATTGCTATTTATTTAGTTCAGAAGATAGAATGTCTAATGTTTTTTCACCTGGAGAACTTATCGGAATGAATTGGGGCGCACTTTTGGAAGAAATAATTATGGAGTATATATTCAGAATCTTAACAATGATGGAGCAACTTTCGGACTTCAGATATCATCCCTCATCTCGTCTTTGCAGATGATTTAATTCTTTCTTTGCATAGGAAAGGAAATGGATGTTCAAAGGATTATGGAGGCATTAACTCACTTTTTAGAAACTACTGGACTTGTAACTAACACAGACAAGTCTAGCTTATTTATGGCTAGAGTTGATGACAACAACAATAAGAGGCTACTAGAGATTACAGGTTTCTCTTTAGGTACCATCCCAATTAGATACTTGGTGTTACCACTTTCTTCTAAGAAGTTGCACAATATTTACTGCGACCAGCTGAGGTTAAAAATTATAGAGAAGATTAGAGCTACTTCTACTAAGAACCTCTCTTTTGCAAAAAGGTTACAAGTGATTAATTCTGTATGCACAATTTCTGGGGATCTGTTTTTATACTCCCACAAAGTTTTTGATAGAAAATGCAGAGATTTTTTATGGGATACTAATGAGGAGAAAAGGAAAGTAGCTTGGAATACAGTTTGTAAACCTAGAAATAGGGTGGCGTCAAAATAAAAAGTTGCAAATTGTCTGTTGGG
This sequence comes from Datura wrightii, assembly GCA_035772735.1. Taxonomy (NCBI): domain Eukaryota; kingdom Viridiplantae; phylum Streptophyta; class Magnoliopsida; order Solanales; family Solanaceae; genus Datura; species Datura wrightii. The sequence continues at coordinate 187,480,724 of JASDFA010000018.1, read as the reverse complement.
ACTTGATTTGGATTGTATTGAACCAAAAGGAGGCTCTTTGAGTAAAATAGGTTCATGAGATTTATTAGTGACTTACGCGGTCATGTTTCAATACTAGATAGTAGTTGGTACTATAAGCAACTTACTTGGCTAGGTATTCATATGCGAGTAGTTGAGGCTACAACAAGTTTATAGTTTATCAAATATAGGTAGTGGTGCAAATTCAAGAAGAAAGTTGTGGTTGCTATATTTGAAGTGATGGTCTATTTCTAACCGTTATGTACATTTTTTTTACGTCAGAACTGGACGTTGTCAAAACCCATATATCAAATTAAATTAGTCTACTATATGTATCTTCATCGTCTCCAACTCTTTGCCCTACGCGGTCCCCCCCAAACATAGAGGTGACAGACATCCAAAGACTTGATTGAGCTATGTGCAATTCTGTGGCCAACTTTTGAACTGCATATTCTACAAAACAACACTGTCAATATTCCCCTGATCAAGCTTGTATCGGATTTTAACCGATAGACTCTGCTCAAAAATTAAAAAAAAAACAATCGATCAATTAAGAAACATTGAAACAAACTCATTTGTTGGGAACCGCGTAGGGCAAAGTGTCGACGAAGATGAAGATATATATCCAACTAATTTAATTCGATATATGGGTTTTGACAATGTCCAGCTTTGACGTTAAAAAAGAGTACATAACGAACTAATTTAATTCGTTAAGTTCATTTTGGTATCAATATAAAAAGTGACTTATTTATGTATTTATTAAATTATTGTGACTTATTTTGATTTCGGATTCAAAATTGTGTAATCTCTATTTAGCTGTTTTTTTGCTTTGCTGGGCTCTTTGGATGTAAGGAACTTGTTTTGGTTGTGATAATAATATTTACATTTTAATTGGAAAAAAAAATAGAACACCCTTAGCTTTAAAATATCGTTTAAAAAATTTCAAAATAATTTTTTAAAATATCGCATCTTGTATGTCAAAACAAGACTTAGAACTTAATCACTCCCTCTTTTGCTTTTTATTTGATAGGAAAATGTTTATATATTTGTGAAGTAAAAATAAATTAAGAGTTAGCAATTTGACTAATATAACCCTATTCGTTGACAGATATTTTTAAAAAATATATAATATATAATCATTTTTTTCACATTTTAAATGACTTAAGTACTAAAAGTAGAGTTAAAGAAAAAATATTTTTATAAAATTTTAAATTGACAACTATTTTAAAACAAGTATTTTTGATATATCTGAACGATTAAAACCCTAAATCTTTTAAGATACTCTAGTCGAGCACCAATTCTCATAGATATTTTTTTATGTATATCATATTAAATTAACTCTATTACCATTACGTTCAGTGGAAGAGGCAACACATTGAATGATCATAAAAAAATAATGCTTCGAAATGAAGAACTTTGAAAATAATAAACCAAATATTATGAGCTGTGACTGTGCACATAGCTTTATAGCTTTATATGGATGTTGATTGCTTATATATATATATATATATGTTCCGTACAATGCCGTATTTTCCTTTTAATAATGCATAAGGGTTGTTTGTTTTTCATTTTTATCTAGTCAAATCAAACAAAACTAAAGAGAATTGTTAATGGTTCACTTAATAATGTACGTAATTGTCTTTGTCATGTCAATATCTAATGTGTTTATCTTTTATTTCATTTTTATACTTTTTCAGATACATTTACTTACTTTCTCATCGGATGATAGTATTTAATGGGAAGAGAGTTCAAATATTGATCTAATCATTAGATCAGATCAATATAATTTGTCCTTAACTAAATATAACTAATGCCTTTTGCTTCACGCTAAAACTAATTGACTGGTGATTTTAATTCTAGATGCTCCCAATTAAGGCATGACCAATGATTTGACCACAATAAAAGTTATGACCGAATAATGGGATTTGTCATTTTTATGAAACATATATATAATTTTTTTATGTTTCATTTTATATGAGTTATTTTTTAGTTACTTTGTTTGTTTTTTTAAAGAAGATAATTTTGTCTTTTGATTTTTAATTCATGTATTAATTAATTCACATATTGTTATTTCATGGTATATTATACACAAAATAATGTATCAAATTGGTGTGTTAAATTACCCAATAATTGACTTTGCAGGCCGCAAAACTAATTAAACAGTACTTAATATCAAATTTACTCTTTCCCATAGGATTGATTGATAATCTGATTGGTCAAAGTTTCTAAAAATATGACTAGCCATTTTACTTTTTTTTTTAATTTATTTATAAAAAAGCATCGTGGATTTTCAAAAGTTTAACCAAATAAATTATTTTTATTAATTTTAGTTTTTTCAAGTTGGATGATAGGTGATACTATGTAAACACTAATTGTATTTGGTGTTTATACTATATCACTGACATTTATTATAATCAAATGATTTATATATATATATATATTAATTGCAATTAAGTGATAATTATATATATAATCAAATTCATATTATATCATAAATCATGTATATATTGATTTGATGTAATTAGGTGTGGATAAATTTTACTATGATACTATTTGCATTTTTTAACTCTAGACCTATTATATATCTATTAATGTAATAAAATTATTTGTTGAAGAAAAGTACGTACCTAAAAAATCGAAATTGTCATTTATCCCAACGGCTATCTGGTCAATGGAATTAGGTGAATGAGGTCATTGCTTATATTAGTTAGAAAAAGAAAGAAGAAAATATAAAACTGTTGGGTTAAATAAACACACACAAAAAGCAAAATAGAACTAGGAAGTCTTTGAGGAATGGCCATGCATTGGACCTTTGACCAATCTTTATAGTAATAGCAGTAGTTATATATTTTTTCTTTGTCAGAAAGTGACTATATTTTCAAGTTTGACCACATATATGTAATAAATGTCAGCACTGCAAATCTAACCGAAAGTCGGTTCATAACATTCTATTGGGACCAGGGGTGGCCATTTGATTTTGCGGTTCGGTTTTTAAAATTAATTTTTTTGGTTTTTGATTTTTTATTTAGTGTACTGAACACCGAATTAAATTAATTCGATTCGATTTGATTTTTTTTAAATTTGATTCAGTTAGGTTCGATTTTTCTAATTCTTTTTTTCGATCATTAATGAGCTATTTTTTACTTACAAAATGAGCTACTTTTTTTTAATTAAAAATGAGTTATTTTATCTTTTTAAATTCAAAATAAATTATTTTAAGTTTGAATTCTAAAGTTTAATTCAACTAAGCTTAATTTTAACTTTTTAAGTAAATAAACTAGCGGGATCAATTGATTTACATTTAGTAATACATACATGGCATTTGAATTTTTGATAATAATTTTTCTCATATGCTTAATATCCTTATAACAAAACCAATAAAAAATTAAGGGTCTTTTAAGATTTCAATAATCCATGGTCCTTAATTTCTTGTTAAATAAATATTATATATTTCATCTTTCTTTCAAAGCATATTAGTAATAGTACGAATTTTCTTAACATGCTAAAACTACTATAAAATTTGTTATTTGTAAAAAAAACTTAAGCAATTGTGTCAATTATATAAATTATTCTCTAAATTATTCTCTAAATGGGTTTTAAGATTTGGGTTGGGTGTAGTATTTTTATTTTTTTGAAATTAAGTTATAATTTTATTTTTTATTTTTTATTTTTTTAAAAAAATATATATATAAAATTTCGGTTAAATTGAAATTCCGAAAATTTTAAACCGAACCGAATTAGTTCGGTTCAGTCCGATTTTTTAGTTTTTCAGTATTTATGCCCACCTCCTAATTGGGACCCTGTTATGCTGTCAAGACAAGTCTCAAGGACCCCGTCATCTAGTTTCATCTCGTGATTTGAAATTATGAAATAGTATCAACATTTAAATATATAAATTATGAGATGAATTTCAAAAATTTTTAAAAAATTTGATTTGAAATTTGAAATCATGAGATGAATTTTTTCAAATATAAAATTTAACTTATAAGTTTATATTTTATAAAAAAATATTATTTTATTATTAATTATATTTACTAATTATTTATTTCAAATATAAATAAAATTTGTTATTGATATTATTTGTTTTAACAATATTTACCATCATCTAGGAGAAGAAGAAAAAGAAAAAGAAAAATTGAAAGGTATATAGTAATTACACCATACAACTATGTGGAGAGTGTAATTGTTTACCCATTAATAATTCTTAATTTCATTTTGATAAACAGATTAAATATCTAATTGCACCCAAAGGCAAATATAATGTGACTCTCCAAACAGAACTTCATTAAAAAATAAAAAACTCCATCAGCTCAAATTACATATGTGACGAATTGAGGGTGTTTAATTTAGCACATAAATCTAAATCAGGATTTTTGAGATCTATAATTTAAATAAGATATAAATATTTATGTGATTATATTATTAAATTAAAGATATAATAAAAGATTTAAGATTGAATTGTTTTTAAATATATATTATTTTATTTAAAAAAAAATAAAAAGAATGTGCGACGTTAAATGAAATAAGAGAGAGCGGAGATATTCACGGTTTGATTAAAAATCAATTCAAATAAAAAATCGAACAAAATTGATTACATAAATCGATAGTTATTTGGGTTTGATTTTATATTTTCAAAAATTGATAATATTTGATGTTAAAAACAAATCAAAGAATAAATTGAACTGAACCGATAAATTATACACACAATTTTTATAATTATATATATACACCTTAAACTCGTTTCATAAAAGAAATTCATTGAATCCAAATTCATTTTAAAAAACGACTATGAGATTTACCTTTTTAAAATTGTATTTTTTTGTAAACTTTATTCACTTGATTAAAGTTTATAGATCTTAAGTCATTTTCTCGATAATTCAAGAAAATTATAGTTTCCATAATAAAAGGGTAACTATGGATTATAAGGTGGAAATGTTTTTTCTAATAATAGGAAAAGAAAGAGAGAGAGAAATGAATTCGTTGAATCCAAACTCATCTTAAGAAACAACTATGAGATTTATCTTTTCAAAATTGTATTATTTTATAAATTTTATTCACATTAAAGTTTATAGATGTTAAGTAATTTTCTCGATAATTCAAGAAAATTATAATTTTCATAATAAAAGGGTAACTATGGATTATAAAGTGGAAAAGTCTTTTCTTATCTTAGGAAATAAATAAAAGGGAGAAATAAATTTGTTGAATCCCAAACTTATTTTAAGAAACTACAATGAGATTTACCTTTTCAAAAGTTTATTTTTTTTTATAAACTTTATTCACTTGATTAAAGTTTATAGATCTTAAGTCATTTTTCTCAATAATTCAAGAAAATTATAGTTTTCATGATAAAAGAGTAACTATGAATTATAAGGTGGAAAAGTCTTTACTAATGGTAGGGGAAAAAACAGAAGAGAGAGAGAGAGAGGTGGGGGGTGGGGGGGTGGTTGGTCAGGCGGGGGGATGGAGGATGGAATGGGGTGGGGTCTAGGTGGGTGAGCGCGGTGGATAGTTGTGAGGATGTAAAGAGCAGTATGACTTGTTTTTTCAATTTTTATTAGATAAATTATTTTCCTTTATTTTGTAGGAGCTTGTTTTCCTAAAGAAAATATTCTTCAAATAAAATAAGAAAATATTTTTCTTCATACCAAGCACACCATAAAAGGTATTTTAGTACTTCCACCGTTTTAATTTGCTTGTCTTACTTTTCTTTTTAGTCTATTTCAAAAAGAATATCTCTTTCCTTTTTTGCAATTCTTTAAATCTAGCTCTCCACATTACATGTTTGCAGACCACAAGATTAAAAAGTATTTTGATACATTCTACATATCTTTAGTTTAAGATCATGAGATTCAAAAGTTTTCTTTACTTTATTAAACTCTGTTGTCAAGTCAAAATCAGATAAATAAATTGAAACAGAAAAAGTATATTTTATGAGACTGTACATGGTTCATGCGAGCATCGAACGATTATATTAATTTAATTTTCATATTTTATAATAGGAATATAGTAAAATTTAATTTAATATTTTAAAACATAAGTCAAATTGACAAAAAATGTATATTAGCAATAAAATTAAAATTAGTTGTAAATGATACAAAGAAACATTAAATGGTCACCATTTTGTGCTAGTTTATCGAATTAACGCGATTTTCTTTTTAACGTTATTCCTTCTGTTTTAAAATAAATGATGCTTTTAGTTTGGACATATCCTTTTAAGAAAATTATTCATTTTTAGATAGAAAAATGTATTTTTATTCACTTACCTTTAATAAATATCTTGAGAAAAATATAATTCTTTAATATTTTTTTAATAAAAACTCTCTCGATTTAAATAAGCGTAAAATTAAAAGAACAACACTAATATTTTTTAATTATATAAAATATCACTTATTTTAAAATAAAATTAAAAGATTAAAATATAATTTATTTTAAAACTAAGGGAATATGTATTTTCTCAAAATCTACGTGGACAAATTGCTGCAAGGCAGTTTGACTGAGCTACTTTTGTGAAAAACTGCCTTTATCCTTTTTAATTTATATTTTTCTCAAATATAACAGTTTAGTTTAAGTTGGTTTATAAAATCTTTTAATGTTATTAATGTCAGTTATTCTCCTCACGTATATCTCATTAGTTTGGTCTTTTATTGCTCCTTTTGTAAAGAAAATTAAGGAAGATATTTGGAAAAAGGACAAAAGAAAAAGGTGACTAATTGTCGTGTCCACAATTTGGCATTCCAGACCCCTCAACCAAAAAAAAAAAAGAAAAGAATGAAGAAAGATCAAGCATGTTACGCATTTGATGCATGTGTCATGTGAAATGTTTCCAAGTCTTCTGATTATTTGCTTAATTCATCAAAACATATATGTCTCACTTAGCGGTAAAAGGCAGATTTTATTAAATAAATTTAAAATATAAAAAAGAAATGTTGATTTATATTCACATATGGAAATAATGATGAGAAAGAGCAAATTAATATTAGAGTAGGAGGAAAATCATCATAGAAGAAAGAAATCAAATTGATTAGCTCAACTGTAGATAGTTACGTTTTGGAGTGGGACAAATTCTATATATCTATATAACTTCATTAAGTTGCAATACCAAATTGCCTTTTCTCCTTCCATATGAACACAAAATCTTGAATTCTAATTCCTTGGCCTCCTATTATATATTCCTGCTACTGTTTTTATCCATCAGGCAGGAACAGGAAGTTTCCTTCCTACGTACATTAACAACGTCTGGTAATTCATCCCATGTATATGCTTGAACCAAATGGAAGAACCACACATCATTTTTTTGAATCTTTACAAATTACTATGGGTGCATATATATATAAATTATGAACTATATTTGGATGATGAAATAAGAAAAGTCTGAAAATGAAATAATTATCTAAAATAACAACATAACTCTGAACATATTATTTTCCCTATAATAGGGTGGCAACAAATCGGTGCGAGCGAGTTTTAGGCGGTATGAATTTTAAGCGAGTTGAAATAATTTTGTTTTAGAATTAATGCGAATCAGCTCGAATTATGAGTTTATGCGGGTTTAATAGTAACTTTTTTTCAAAAGTAATTTTTGCTGTTATAAAAATTATATGGTGAATTTGCATGAATAAAATACATTTTAATTTAATCTTCACAGTTTAATTATCTTCCTTTGATAGGTATTCGGCTGAGCACTTGCTCATTTTGTCGAACCAAAAGTATGGTACTTTTAACTATTTTTTAACCTAAGCTTCTAGATTTTGTCATTCACGAAAAGGATATCTCATTTCTTTATTCTTTGATTGTCAACAGAATAAAATTTCTATAACGTAATATTTCTGAGTTTCACTTTTAATTTTAGATAGCAGATTTATATTTGGGGAACATAAATCACAAGAATTTATAGAAAATAATAAAAAGCTATTTAAAATTTGTGCACCATGGTTGTGAAATTAATTTGGCTTCAGAGCTTTCTCAAATAAATTTTGAATTTTTCCTGAAATATTCATGACTGCCAAAAAGGCAGTCCTCCTTTGAGTCCCAAACAATTTAGAAAAAAAAAATTTAATATTTTTTACTGTGAAATGGAACAAGTTGAGATCTAAACTGGGTTTGCCCCGCAGCCGTTCCCCCCCACCTTGTCCCCATACTATTTGTCATTCCTATCTATTAAGAGATACATGCATTGCATCATATTTGTAACGGAAATAAAATATTTATGTTATTGAGTATTATGTTGATTGGCCAATTTCCCTATTTTGGTTTTCCTGTGCAAACATACATGAATCAATTTTCCTGTTTTTTATTTCTTCATTCTTTCAAAAGAAAATAAAAGAAAATATGGGAATAGCAGAATAGGGTAACTCAGACATTGAACTAAGATGCACAATCATCAATGCTCTTAACAATTAGGAAAGTACTTGGTCTTTTAAAATTTGTTCATAGAACAAACATGGAAAGATAATAAAGACTTGGATCTCACCATCATCAATGCATGGCCATGGGTAATTAAATTAAAATTGACAATAACTAAATGACTTCATTTGAAGTTCTATGCTAAAATTTCTATGAAAATAAATTGCATACACCAAATTAGTTATCAAGTCCAATGACTCCTTTATATGTATATATAGTGAGTAGTCTTTATGAATATAATTCCATTAAGGCCTTTGCTTACATAATTACAATCTATATATAGCTCAAAAAGGTGATTAGCATAAACATAATAGCCACGATAGACCTACCTATAATATAGGGTGGTTGTGTTGGGAAGAAAATATTTTTCTATTTTCTTGTGTTCGATTGATCTAAAATTTTGAATATTTTTTTTAAAAGAAAAATAAGCTCTTGAAAATAAGAAAAATGATTTTCCTTAATTAAAGTTAGAAAAACAAATCGTATTATCTCCTTCCCTCCCATCACAACAACCCAGCCCACTCTCCTCTACTCTCACCACACACAACCCCACGCCACCCCCTCCCCACCTCCCACAATCTCCTGCCCTCCCACCCCCCACCCAAAACACCTTAACCCTACCCTTAACCCAATCTCATAATTTTATTTTAGATATATATAAATATTTTTAAAATAATATATCTTACTTGTCAAACACACACACACACAAAAAAAAGAAGTCATTTTCCTAAAAGAATGAAAACATTTTTCTTCCAACCAAACATACCAATAATCAATTGAATTTGTCACCACTCACCACCACCTTAGCTTGCTGGACATAAATGTACTCCATCGAGTAGCTAATGTTCATAGTGCACCATACATTAATATTGTCCACAATATATATACATATGTATTGGTAATTTCCTGTCTAATAGTAGCAAGAAAATGATGAGGAGTACTTATATACAACATGTTTAATGAGATAGATCTCATTTTCAACGAAGAAGAAGAAGAAAAAAAAAATTAGGCAAAAAAGATGGACAATGATTACAAGTATCACCAGACAGGCTAGCACCATGAAAAAGGTGTGTAACAGAATCTGAAATCCTCTTACTTCCAACTCCAAACTTTGACTTTCCATTTACGCGTACCACCAGCTATAATATTCAAAATGCTAATTAAGTTTACACCATGAACCCTTCTATTATCGATAAAACAAAAGAAAAACAGAATAGAAAAGACAAATGACCGTTATATTGGAGTTATATATAGATCCCCCTATATATACCTTGCACAAATAATGTGATTTTTTTTTTAAAAGTGCTATGCACTGATGATATACATGACCAGATTACATATAACGTAATTATAAGATAAGTATCAACTAAAACCCTCATAAAATGATACATACTATATAGAATAAATTAAGCTCTACAATGTTAATATATACATACATATATATATAAAAGATTATTCAAACATAATAAAGTAAGTTGCTTTGTACACTAGAATAATAACTAAGAAATGCAAGATGACGATGAAAAGCTCTAGCACACATAAAGATCTCAAGGAAGTGAGAAATTTTATAACTTGCAAATTGAAGAAAAGAAGAGACATGAAATGCATGGAGCTAGCACTTAGTTTTGTTTTTCACTACAAGAAGAGAGCTTCAAGACAAACCTCTTATCAAAGGGCTTTCTTCTTCTTTTAAACATCCCCAAGAGCATGATCATCAGCCAAAATTTAATCAAGAAAAACAGTTAGTCTAATCAGCTAGCTAGCTAATATTCCCACTTACTTTATACCCCTATAAATAACAGTCAAATCTTTCTGTAACGGCGTCAGAAACATAAAATATAACAGAACACAGAAGAACTGTTCCAAAGAAAACTTAGCCGCTACAGTGAAATGATGCTACACATGATGATTGTTTTAGAGAGGTCTGACCATACACAAGCTATATGTTATGATCTTCCCTTCTGAGCTTGTTCAAAAGAGCTGTGATAAGTGCATCCCTCTTCTCAGCTCTAGCTTCTTCTCTCACCTTCCTTTGCTCTTCCCTTTCTCTCCATCTTCTCTCCAACATTAGCCTCTCATTTTCTAAAGCCTCCATTGTTTGCCTCCATTCCATCTCCTTTATTCTCCTCTCTTCTTCCTTTGCTTCATAAGCTTTTAACCATTGCATTTCCATTGCCATTTGTTGCTTCATGAAATCATCCAAAATCTCCTTAAGACTAGTCACTAAATTATTCCCACTACCACCACTAGAACTACCAACATTAATCATATTTCCCTTAACCTTTCTTTTTTTCTTGCCAACTTTTTCTCCTTCACTATCCTCATTTTCTTCCTCTTCATCAGAAGAAATAGCCTTCTTCTTTGACCCGCAGGCGCCTCCTCCTCCTCCTCCGCCACCTTCTGCCTCTATCCATAGCATTCTCTGCATCCTAGCTGCGAAAATTGCTTGCAACTCATTGTAGAACGGAAATTGCTGTCGTAGAGCTTCAGGCTCCAGCGTTTCACATCCCTATAGAAAAATATATAATGGAAAAGCAAAAAATAAACATGACTACTTAATTCTATTGATGAAAAATGTCTACCAAAAAAAAAAAAAAAAAAAAAAAGACGGCAACAAACATAACAAACCCCAAAAAAACCATTATCAAGATTGAAGATAAAAGTTAAAATAGATACTTCTTTTTTTTTCTAAAAAAAATTTATGGATTGAGAATTTAATCTTTGTTGAAAATAGAGAGTATATAGTTGAATGGACTGCATCTGGTCCAGCTAGGTAGTGACTTTCTGGGAAAGAAACCTAATAAAAGAAGGAACGAGTCTATTCTTTGATTTGCTTTTTCTAAGTTTTCTTTATTCAAGAATATTAATTAATATACATATATATATATATATATATACATAGTATAAAAGAGAAATTAAATACCTTATAGCGCGTAACGAGATTTTTCCACTTGCATTTGCACTGTTCAGGGCTGCGATTGTAACCTTTTTCTTTCATCTTTGTGGCTATCACTTCCCATAGAAGCTTATTCCTTTTTGTTTCCATGAAAGTTTGATCCAGCTCGGCTCGAATCATTAAGAAATCCCTTGTTTCTTGAATACTCCATTGAGGAAACCTATCTCCGCCGCCACCTGACAAAATTCAAAAATAATAAGATGTCATGCGAAAGTTATCAAATAAAACCTAAAAAGACGATGAATCAGATATAAATATATACCAATATTAACCCCTCCACCAGTTGTATCTAAATTCACACTTTGATGACTAAATTGATGTTGTTGTTGCTGCTGATGATGATGTTGATGTTGATGCTGATGGTGATGAAGATGAGGATCCATATAATAATAACCACCCTAGATTTATTATTAATAAAAAAGAAGAAGAAGCATATATGTATGTGTGTTTGGTTGAAGTTGAAGTTGAGAGATAGAGAAAATGGAGAGGAAAAAGATTTGGGGAGAGAAGAAGAAAGGTTTTATATGTAGGGGGAAAAAAAATTGAATAAGGGGAGTGGGGGTGTATGGTCTATGGTGTGAAAATAAAGTGTGAATTTAATTTGTCAAAGAAAAAGAATGAAATATATCTATGGGCTTATGTGTCATAAAGTGAGCGTTGTGTGTTTTGAGTTCCTTCTCCATCAAAAGGAAAAAATGTGAATCAAATCTTTCTTTTTCCGTTCATTCTCTCTCTCTCTCTTTTTTTTTTTATTTATTTCCTTCAACCAAACAGTGTCTAATCTAGTCTAGTCTCATCTCTCTACGCGGAAACTTATAACTGTGTCTCTCTCTCCAAAATATTACTAGTAATCTTTAAAAAGTTTGAATTATATAATAATATAGAATTGACATCCACATTTGTTCACATATTGCGATTAAGTGACATCACGCTGGCGAAATAAGAAAACAGAACCCCCAGAGGCTTCTAATTTGTTTGAATTTTATGCCACTTAACAAATTGCATATACATCTAAGATGCTTGTTTCACAAGGTTTCTAACTTTTCTCTATTATTAATAATATTAATATTAATATTAATATTTGGTTTGTACCAAGTGAAACAAAAAAGAAAATAGAGAAAGTATGTAGAAAAATACTTGACGACTGTATGCTTTTTGTATTCTTGCATCTTGTTATACATAATACGCGTTAAAATGTGGCACAGCGTGAACCGTGTCTGGGGTGTCGGAGACGTCGGCATCAGGTCTTTTGGAATTCCGAGCATATATGGAGCAATAAATTATTCATACTATAATTTATATTTTTTTATATTCTAATACATTAGTCTTTTAAATTTGCTAATAAATTTCACTTCAACTATGAATTATTCTGATTGAGCATCTCTCACTGATAAAATAATTTTATTAGATATTTTTGATAAAAAATTTGACAAATTTTTTTAGCTTTTGATAAGACTTTGAGCTTATTCCAATTGATGTTTTATGTGTGTAACTAAAGGATGTAAAATCTAAACAAACATCTGGGAATAAATTAATTAGCAACTTCAACCCTATAATCAAGGACTTTGTAATTTTCAAGAAAAATTATATTAAGGTAAAATAAGAAAAAATTAATTAATTTTATTTTGAACTTTTAAAATGATAAATAATCTGAAATAACTATTTTTAAGAATATGACAGATAATTTAAAATAAATAAAGTAATTTTTTTAAAAATATTAATGCACTTTTAAGAAACTTATAACCTTGAGGTCACCTTTTCTTTTCCTTTTTTCTTTTCCGGTACAATAACCTTAAGGTGATCGCTTCAATAAATTAGATGAACCTAGGGATGTTAATAAGGTGGACAGGACAAGTTAAGTCTTTCCTTGCTAGAATTTATTCTGTCTATCCTGTTTAGCTATCTGCCCTGTTTAGAGTCTGCGTTATCCTACCCCGTTTAATCCTATTTAGCCTCGCCCTGTTTGGCCACTTTTTACAGATTCTTTATTTTGTTCTCAAATTTAATATTTCTTTGATTTAATCATTTTCACTTCATCTTAAAAAAAATTCATTTTAAATAATTTTTAGAATTTATTAATTGTTGATTATTTTACAATGGTATTTTTATAATGTTAATACATTTTGATATTATAATTATTTTTAGATTATTTTACTCATTTATTAGTGTTTATGAAAGTTACTTTTTTCATATACGTGTGCGTGTTGAATTTTCTTGATATTTATTTATTTATATATTTATTTGTATTTCACCCTCAACTCAAATATTTGGACCAAATGTTTGTTTTTGGAACAAATTCACGTTAAAAAATTAACTTAGGCTGAAGGAAATAAAAAGGTATTATTTGATTATAAGTAAAGGCTTATTTATTCTATTATTCAACCATTAAAAGATTAATTTACAAAATTATACTAATCAAAATTGAATTATAGTTTCATAAATTATAACTGCATAATAATTGAAAGATCGTGATTCTTGTAATAGAAAAGAACCACATAAGAAAATTGCATAAACATCCTAATGACGTGTCTTTTTGTTGATAGAATACATTAATATAACAAAATACATTTTATTTCAATCGTGTGAGTATAGATCATCCTATCATAATTTTTTTGTCCCGTTTAATTTTTAAAAATAATTTTTTTATTCCGCACCCATCGTATCCTATCTCGTTTAAGTATTATCCCCCTGCCTCAATTGTCATCTTCATGTGAATCTCTCTCTTCATTTGACCATTTGACCATTTGAAGTAGTTAGATGTATTTTTATCTATTAATTAATTATGAAAAAAATATAGATTATCATTATGTATCAGATTTTCCCCTGCATTTTACAGGAGTACGGAATCATATCACGTTACTAGTCAAAATGATGAAACAATCACCAGATTGTTGAGATCCCATAGCGCACAATTTATTTCTCCTTCAATCTTACTCATTCATTTGATGCTTGTGCTCAAGTACAATGAGTGAGCCTAAGTGTTGTAAAACTTTGAATTACTCATATTTGGATTTGGTTTTGAATTTTTATTTTTGTTAAAAATAGTAAAGAAAAGGGTTTAAGATATTTTTAAATTATGTCAAATTGAATAAAAGTATCCTTTGTTAATAGTTTGGTTCAAAAATGTCGCTGCTGTCAATATTTTGATCCAAAAATGCCCTTACTGTTAATAGTTGAAAAATTGACACAGTATGTTAACTTATTTCTTAAATTGACATAAAATAACCCACTTTTAATTAATTGGCATATAATAATTTTTTTTATAATTATTGGATAAAAAATTATGGCATCTAATATCCTCCAAAATTGAGTAAAAAGTGGAGCAGTTTTATATAAAAAATTGAAAAGATTTTTACTTTCTATTGAAAATTGACAGTTGTTTTATCTTTTTTTAATATTGGACTAGCAAATTTTTGGTGATAAAATATAATTATTTGAAAAAATAAAGTAAAAGTAGAAATATTTTTAGGTGTCTTTATTTCACGATTATTTTTCAATTCTTTCTCCTTCTTCTCTCTCTTAGAAATATCTCTTTCTTTCTTCTTCCCTAAAATATCTCCATTAGAATTCTGAGACTTCATTTTAGATAAACATGCAGTAATTTTTATGTATACTAAAAATATATATACACAACACATATTATGTATACATACATTAACACAAAAATAATGTATATTTAGAATCAAATTATAACAATATATATCATCTAAATACATATATTAATTATATGTGCATTTTTCTCATGTATACATACGTTAATTTTCATGTATACATATGGTTAAAATTTCTTATGTATACAATTTAAATTAAGGATTGAAATATTAAATTCTAAATTATCGTCTAAGAAAAAGCCATAATACACAATAATTTTTATGTATACTAAAAATATATGATTGTATTATTGATCCGATGTATACATCTTGCTTACTTATGAGTGTATACATTACTAGAATAGATACACAGTAATTTTTATGTATATTATATATACACACACACACACACACACACACATAACACACAACACACATTATGTATATATTCCCTAACTCAAATAATGAATATTTAGGATCAAATTATAATAATATATATCATCTAAATACACATATTAATTATATGTGCATTTTTCTTCATGTATACATATATATTTTTATTCATGATGCAAGATCTTTTGCAATTGCAGTTAAAGTTAAAAATATAGAGAAATTATTTTTGTGGTATTATACACAGCTCTTTCTTTTTGCAAGGAGTTAAAAAGATTACGGTTAAAATTCTTATGTATACAATTTAAATTAGGGATTGAAATCTTAAATATTAATTTATCACCTAAGAAAAAGTCGTAATACGGCTTCTTAATATTGAAGTGTCTTTTTACTGTCTTTTGACTATAACTTGCCAATAGTTATAGGTTAGAGATTGCTAATATTTATTGGTTTATAAATATGTCAATTTTATTTAAGACTTATACATATATCTCAATTCCTCTTAATATTTTGATCCACAAATGGCCTTTTTGTTAATAGTTTAGTCCAAAAAATGGTCATGTTGTTATTTATGGGTAAAAATATTTGCTAATATAATTCTTAGTTTTAAAGTTAAGATAGAATAGTCATAATGCCATAAAACACAAAAAATTATTACATTGCTTCAAATTACAAAATATCTTTTAAATATCGTTGATAGAGCTATTGTTGATATTGTTGATTTTTTAATATTTTAACTTCAAAATTAAAAAATATATTAGCAAATGTTTATCCCACTTCAATTCAAAAAAGATTAAGAAATAAAAATATTTTCTTTTTTATTAATTTTTTTAATCAATTATTATTTAAATAAAAATTAATGATGAGGTTATTATGATTTATATTATCCATTTAAAAAGTACAGGTATTATTCTATTTTAGTTGATAAAATGAGATTAACCAAAAAAATATTACTTGTCACTTTTTTATTAGTTAAAGGAAATTTAAAAGGAAAAAAATAAGAAAAGAATTTTTCAAAATAATATTTCATTAGAAAAGGACTATGTTTAAAAAGAAAAGAAACAATATGTTTATTAGGAAAAGAGTATTTCTGGACCAAACTATTAACAATAGAGGCATTTTGGAGCAAACTATTGACACTAGAGATATTTTTGGAGAAAACTAAAAGCGGAGGACAGTTTTGTTCAGTTTCATAAAGTTTAAGGAGATTTTGATCCTTTTCTGAAGATAGCACAACGAACATATACACGATTATGCCTTTTATGTTAAAAAGGAAAAAATTAATTCATAAAAATATGGCCCGTCCAAATAAAATATGATACGTTCAACATGTAAAAATGAAAAGAACTAATTAATTTTTTGGGCTTGTAGTTAAAAAATATAGCCGAAATTTGTTAAATAATTGAAAAATAATTTTTTTTTTTAAAATTTGTAGATAAAGTTTGAATAAAATTATACTTAATTAAAATGTGAAAAACTTTCAACATATTGTGCTAGAGTTTGAACTTTTTACAAGTAAAATTATAGTATATTGTGTTTGAAGTTCATGAAAATATGCCGGAGTTGAAAAAAATTACTAGAGTTTAAGAAAAAATATTGAAAACTCCAGTAAAAATTGGTGAGCTCCGAAAGTTCCTCCCAATAGTAATCGTTGTTCCTTAATTCTATCCTTTATCATTCTCTCAATAGCTGTAATTTCTTTTGCCTATATACCAATCAAATCTCAAGCGTGACACTCTAGGAATTAGGAACCTAAATGATAGAAAAACATTAAATGAATCAAAATAATGGACAAAAGTTATAATCAAACTACCTACAATATAGGAATTTCATGTGTTATAGGGGTCTATCTAACGTTCCAAATCTAACGGTCGATATATTTTTCTTGGCTCCAATAGCTCATGAAATTCATAAGCTATACAGGTTCATAAGCTATACAGGTTCACCACTTTTCTGAAATGATTCTACTGTCAACTCATACTAAATTTTAACTTGAAATGTGCATAGTGTTGAAATTTTATGGTTATATGGTTTTATCCCTCAAATATTTTATCTAAAATCTCATGCAAAGTCTATTTAAACTGGACTTTAGATAGAGTAAAAGTTTATTCACTAGATTCTAAAGAACATTGCATTTAATCTTCATATTCGTCTCTTGATATTTTTTTGTCTTTTTAAAAAATTTCAAATGTTCAAACTGTTAGGACTATATTGTACTAGAATAGTGAGATTATTCACGAGGCTAATTATATGCATTATAGTTGTCCCCCAAAATTCAATGTTAAGTTTTCAATTTTATTAGACTACAAAATATTACCAAATGTGATATGTAGAAGAATGAATTTTGGTAGGCGAGAGTTTGAATTTCTTGTAATATAGGGAGATTCCCATATTCACACACCACAAGTCATAGTCAATTTTTCCGAACTCAGTATCTATTACGATAAGACTTTGACTGATTTTCTAAGGTCGCAAATAAATATTAGAAGAGAAGTCATACTAAATATGCTTGAAATATATGTTAGCACGACATCTAGGACTTGTCTTGAAGCCCCTCTTAGACAGGCTAACACTAATCCCAACATGAATGTTTATGGAGAGATTCTTATAAGACAAATATCAATGAAAATTTTGACGCCGAATTTAAATCTTACGAGGTAAATTATGATACCTCTGTGAATCATCAAAATTAATCTTGTTGACACACAAAGCCAATAATGTGATAGTGATGTTGCATTGTCACGACCTGAATATAGGTCTGGACTAAGACACGGAACCTAGAACCATAAATGACTCCAAGTCGACCTATGACATGAACATGATAACTAAAGCTCAACATTAAGCAAAACTGATAACTGAATTCTAAAATAGCGGAAGTCTGAGTACGGATCAACCATACAGAGTCAATACTGACAAGCTAAGATTCTACACATTATCTCAAAAGTCTCCAACATAACTAACGAGCTGATAGAACAATATCCCAACGGGCTCACTAAAAGTCTGCAACAAACTGACATAACAATATTGAAAGATAGATGTCCTCGGAGGATGAGGACTCAACCAAAGCAGGGTCTGAATTGAACGAGCGCAAGACTAACAACGTGGCTGAATCTGATCACTAGGACCTGTATCATGAAACGATACAACATAGAGTATGTGGTCAGTACTTGAAATGTACTGAGTATGTAAGGTAAGTAAAACATACTGAGTAAGTATAACTGAAATCGTGCACATAACATAAATCATAAGTTCATTACAGTAAGGACTGCGTGCTGATATCTGAAAACATGTATAGTCATAACTGGTTTTCTATATCTGAATAGAATGACCCAAAGCTGAAAATAGAATCATATGTCTTTCCATAACTGAAATCATAAGTAAAAGCTTATAAACTAATCATTGGGTCAAACCTACTAAAAATATAATATCAAATGTCTCAAACATGCGTAATTGAAATTATGAGTAACAATGGGAGATTCGTCTTAACTGACAACCACCATGTATGAGCCCATGATGATACCACGTCTTCCCCATGAGGAGGGCCATCCTAAGCCTTTCCATGGCAAAGGATAAGTAAGGTGTGATATCACGGTGTGCCCTTAGACAGGGGGAAACACTCTCTTAAGAGGCCCCAAATATACCTACATTGGCGCGTAGTTTTTGAGACCGGATAACCTTGGAACCCCTAGTCTACTCGGTTCTAGACACTACTCCCAAAACATGTAATATGCTCATATAATAATATTCTCAAAACATAGCTTGAATCTATACATTTGAGGAGTCTTAATCCAAAACATATACATCATAAACTTATCTTGCTAGACTTGGCTAAATCATAAAACATGCTTGTCTTGTATGAGCTTGCCCAAATCTCAAAATCATGCATACTTGAAATAGACTCCATAGATCAAAATTATAGGTTCATTCTTGGGTAATTTATAGAAATTCAATTATGCTAGATATCTCTTCATACTTAAAATCATATATCATAAACTTGACTTTTCATGAACTTGTAGTTGGACATAATTTTTCTAAAACTTGAAATCATGAATTTATAATCAACCAGTATATAACATCTACCCATAAATCTTAAAACATACTTTGAAATATGAAGGGAACCGACCCATAAATAAATCTTAGAGAATTTCATAAAATTAGGTTAAAACCCCATAGAATCATACACTTGAATTAACGCTTGAATTCATGAACTTGAGGAGAAATTTGGGCATGAGAGTAAAAGGAACTCTCATTCATGACCCTACATACCTAGGTAAACTGATTCTCAACTTGACTTCGAAAGACCAAGAGATTTGGAGGAGAATTGAAGGATTCTAGGCTTGATCTTCAATGAAAAACCTCTAAACTTGCAAGCATGGGAGTTGAATGAATTAGAATAGGTTTAACCCTCTTAAAACCCTCCTAACAGAGCTTAAAACAATGTAGTTTAGAGCATAGGAGCTTAGGAATTACGGAAATTCCCTCACTTAAATCACAAAAAATTTCACTCTGCTAGGTGTCACGACTAACACCACGAGTAGTACCTCAATACCACGACTCGTGGTTACCATCCGTAGTCACCACTGCTTTTCTCTGACTTTTTGAAGTTTTCCACAGGTCAGACCATGACTCACACCACCAACCTATGAGTCATTAGATCTACCCGTGATCACCATTTACAAGATCTCCATTTCCTTCTCATTGGTGCAGGCCACAACTTGTTGTTTCCTACAACAGATTGTACAACAATTCGTACGTTCTATCACACCCCACCTTGGGGGGTATGACTGGCACCTGGTGCCCTACTAGGACCTGAACTGCTAGACTACTGAGCCTGAGCACATCTGGTGCCTGGCTGGCTCTAACTCAGATTCAGGGAAACAACGGGCTATATAACGGCTGTAAATACAGCCTCCGACCGACTAGGCCTATAGCCACCTGTACCTGTACTGACAGCTAACCAGAACATATCAATATAGGGGAGCCTATGCGGGCTGACAAGGCCACCATGCCGTCTAGTTATCTGTAACTCAACAATGAAATATTGAAAAGCTACGTGACCGGCAAGGTCACCACTACTGTCAAGCTATGGCCCCACACGGCCAACATAATAGAAACGGAAGTACTAACAGCTATACAACTGCACGGCCTCACACGACTGGCTCATCTGACCACAGGGAAATATATACAGACTGCAAGCCTCTAGAAATACTGATAAGATGGTCGGGACAGGGCCCCGGCCTACCCATATTGTACAACAAAAGAAAAGGGATAAACCTCTAGCTATCTAGCTCTGGATAACTGGAGCTGATGACCCTGTGAGCTGACTGGAATCACGAGGTATCGGCCCCTCATCTATGAGTACCTGCAGGCAAGTAATGCAGCACCCCACCGGGCGTCAGTACCACTGGTACTGAGTATGTAAAACAATAACTGAAAGAAATATTTGAAAACAACAACACAACTGATGGAACTGAAATATGAGGGATTAAACTAACTGACTGGAAATGTAAAGCTATGCCTGCTCTTAACTGTACTGGAAGGAGTAGGAGTCATACCTGAAGATGTACCGTTCTACTGTCGATCTACTCGTATCTAGTGTAACATGGCGTAACATGGCATAACATAACATAACATAGCACACACAAACCTTACCCGGCCCCCATAAGCCGGGAGGTACAAAAAACACGCAATCTACACCCCTACCCCGATCGTCCCACCTCCTGCAATAACTATAAGCATCCTGCCGGACCCTGGGTATGCACGTGGGCTCGCTGAGCCCCTGACTATAACTGTACCTGAGTCCGGAGGACTCCTGAATCAACACCCGGGCGTATCCGCTCGGCATGGGTGTATAAGGGCCGACCAAGGCACAATATGGGGAAAACTGGCATCCCATCTTCGTCCCCTGTGGGATGGCATGCCACTCCGTAGAGCGACGTATCCTCATTCTCTGGCGGACGAGTCGATACAGCTATTAACCCTGGGGCGGTCATGGATGCTAGGTAATCCAACCCCAAGACAATACAATGGTCTCAACTAGTAATACTACCTGCATATGCCACATGCTGAAGCTAGTGCTGATAAAATATCTGTATATACTATATGCCGACTAGTGTTAGTAGTATGTATGTACTTAATACATGCTGAGACTGATAATAGTGTATATGTATGAATATAATCTTCTGCCATACTGTACTGAGTTTAATGCTGAACAAGATATAGTTTTTCTGCTGGAAACCATGCTGTATACTGAGTTTCTATAGTAACATGATTTACTATTTCTAACATGCTTTCTAAACTTCATTTTAACCTGTCATTCTACTTCTGAGATGTCTTACAGATACTTACATTACTTTACTGGGTTTCAACTGAATACGATAATATCCTAACATTCTGTATTAAATCACATACTGGGCATGCTGTACAGTTCCTAACACTTGTATTAGAATTCATATCGTGCTAGCAAGTTTCGCGCTAACATAACATGATGCTTTTAATATCGTACCAACATTCATAATAAACATAACACGTGACTTCTGAACATTCCACTGGCCTTTAAACTACTTTACTTATACCAGGATTACTAACTTGCCGAGGAAACTAGCTCTACATACCTTCGCTTCTGATTTCCCGACTAACTGGCGCAGCTTAGTCAGTATTTCAGCTATTCCTCCCAACTGCATTCAATATACATCAATCAGTACTAAATACAACTTTATTTTGAAGAACGACATCACTTTCGATATAATTATAACCTAAACTTAGGGCTATCGAAAGACGGTCGAAAACTCGCTATTTTTCAGAAGTCCAGAAGGGAGAACTATTCACTTCAAAGCTAAGCACACATAGACACTAGTTTAGAGCAATTCCACTTACCTTAGTCCGGTAGCTCGACGATTCGTCGGCCGTATTTCGCGAAACTAAATTCGTAGGAATGCTCTCTGCTGCTAAATACCTCGGTATCTGAGGTTAATTTGAGTTTGGACTACGTTTGGCAACGTAATCGGACGAAAATATATCACCCTCTTCATTCTTTTCTTTCCTCTGACTTTTCCTCTCTGTTTTCTGGAAATTTTATAAGGATGATATGATTTAAAACCGAAGTGGGGCTTTATATACTTGGGCCTGGACAAGGCCAACGTGTCACGGAGCCAACGCGGAGGCTCCACCTCCGTGACACGTTGCCATCGCGGAGGGGCTCTGCCTTGGCTCCTTCCGCGATGGTTCGACAGGTTTCTCATCTGATCTTTTTCCCGGGCCTTTCTTTAGCACTTATGACCTTCAAATATGCTTAATCAATGCACGAATAGGCCATCTAGGTTCCGGGAATCCTACGGGGTATAACATTCTCCCCCCCTTAAGAACATTCGTCCTCGAATGGAACTGCTATTTAGAGGACTTCTCAACTTACTATCTAGGAAAATTTCGGCAGAGTTTCCCCTGTAATATGGACTATAGCAAAAACCTGAAATGCAGAAAAGTCCAACACAGGTACTGCACGCAATACTTTAAGATTCACTGGATAGCTAAGTATCAATCTTTCTCATTTATTCATATACAACTATCAGGTATTGCATAAGTAATAATACGAACATACCTGTCGCCTGACTAGGTATGGAATAAGTGAGGATATCTAGCTTTCATATCTTCTTCAGCTTCCCACGTCATCTCCTCACGGTTCCTGTTACGCCATAATACTTTGACAGACGCAATATCTTTAGTCCTCAATTTGCGAATCTGTCTGTCTAAGATAGCTACTGGAACCTCTTCATAAGCCAGTTTTTCTATAACCTGGATATCCTGGACTGGAACTGCTTTGGACGGGTTTCCTATGCATTTCCTCAGCATAGATACATGGAAGACCAGATGAACGGATTCTAGTTTTGGAGGCAAGTTCAACTCATATGCTACTCGGCCTATCCTTCGACGAATCTGATAAGGCCCAATAAACCTCGGGCTGAGCTTACCTTTCTTGCCGAATCTCATTACCCCTTTCATCGGAGATACTTTCAGGAATACCCAGTCATTCACATCAAACTCCAAGTCTCTGCGCCGCACATCTGCATATGATTTCTGGCAGCTCTGTGCAGTCAGTAAGCATTCTCGGATAAGCTTTACCTTTTCTTCTGACTGCTGAACAATGTCTGGGCCAACCAACGCTGATTCTCGTATTTCAAACCAACCAATCAGCGATCTGCATTTTCGCCCGTATAATGCCTCGAAAGGCGCCATCTGGATGGCTGAATGATAGCTATTATTGTAGGCAAATTCAATTAACGGCAAGTGCTCATCCCAGCTACCACCGAAATCCAGCACACACGCTCGCAACATATCCTCGAGCGTCTGAATTGTGCGTTCAGCCTGCCCATCTGTCTGAGGATGGAATGCTGTGCTCAAATTAATCTGTGTTCCTAGACCTCTCTGAAATGACTGCCAAAATCTAGCCGTAAACTGTGCTCCTCTATCTGAAATAATGGATACTGGCACTCCATGCAATCTGACTATCTCTCGGATATACTACTCAGCATAATCTTCGGCCGAGAAAGTAGCTCTTACTGGCAGGAAATGAGCTGATTTTGTCAATCTGTCAACTATCACCCATATAGAGTCATGTTTGTGTTTAGTACGGGGTAATCTTGCTACAAAATCCATATTCCCTGCTTCCCATTTCCAGTGAGGTACAGCTATATCCTGAGTCAAACCGCTTGGTTTCTGATGTTCTGCTTTCACCTGTTGGCAGTTAGGACACTAGGCTACAAATTTAGCAATTTCTCTTTTCATACCTGGCCACCAATAGTTTTCCTTGATATCATGGTACATTTTTGTCGCGCCTGGGTGAAGAGAATAACGAGCGTAATGTACCTCGTTCATAATCTGTTGGTGGAGCCCTGAAATATCTGGAACACATAGGCGACCTTTACATAACAGCACTTCTCCCTCAGTTACCTGAAAATCTGGCGCTTTACCCTGCTGGATTCTGTCTTTGAGCTAGATCAGGTCAGGATCCTCATACTGCCGTTCTTTCACTTCCACAACTAATGATGACACGGTGGTGTTCTGTATTACTGCACTACCGTCCTCTGTTTCTGCTACACGAACGGCTAGGCTAGCTAACTGATGTATCTCCCTAACCAATTTCCGCTGCTCGGGCTGCAAATGTGCCAAGCTTCCCATGGACTTACAACTGAGAGCATCTGCTACAACATTGGCTTTTCCGGGGTGGTATAGAATATTCACATCATAATCCTTTAATAGCTCCAACCAGCAACATTTCCGCAGATTCAACTCCCTCTGAGTGAAGATGTACTGTAGGCTCTTGTGATCGGTGAAAATATCAACATGGACGCCATACAGGTAATGCCTCCACATCTTCAAGGCGTGGATCACTGCGGCTAATTCCAGGTCGTGGGTAGGGTAATTCTTTTCGTGTTTCCTCAGCTGTCTGGAAGCATATGCAATTACATTACCATGCTGCATCAACACAAAACCTAACCCGACGCCTGATGCGTCGCAATACACCGAATAACCTTCAGTACCTTCTGGCAATGCTAACACTGGGGTGGAGGTTAATCTGTCTTTCAGTTCCTGGAAACTCTGCTCGCATGCCTCTGTCCACTGAAACTTTGCTGCTTTCTGTGTCAGTTTAGTCAGAGGTGCTGCAATAGTCGAGAACCCTTCAACGAACCTCCTGTAATATCCTGCTAATCCCAGAAAGCTACGGACTTCAGTCAGAGTGGTAGGCCTAGGCCATGATTTAACTGCTTCTATTTTCTGCTTGTCAACTTGTATACCAGCATCCGACACAATATGCCCTAAAAAGGCTACTGAATTAAGCCAGAATTCGCACTTAGAAAATTTAGCATATAACTGGCAGTCCCTAAGGATCTGGAGCACTATCCACAAATGAGTCCGGTGATCTGCTTCAGAGCGAGAATACACCAGAATGTCATCAATGAATACTATCACGAACAAGTGCAGGAAGGGTCTGAAAATACTGTTCATCAGGTCCATGAAGATTGCCGGGGCATTCATTAACCCGAAGGACATGACTAGAAATTCAAAATGTCCATATTGGGTCCTGAACGCTGTCTTAGGAATATCTCTTTCACGTACTCGAACCTGGTGATATCCGGACCGCAAGTCAATCTTAGAAAAGTATCTGGCTCCCTGCAACTGATCAAATAAGTCATCAATTCTGGGAAGCGGGTACTTGTTCTTTACTGTAACTTTGTTCAATTACCGGTAATCTATGCATATACGGAGTGAGCCATCTTTCTTTCTCACAAATAGAACTGGCGCACCCCATGGTGAAGTACTCGGTCTAATAAAACCTTTATCCAACAAGTCTTTTAGCGGTTCCTTTAATTATCTGAGTTCTGCAGGAGCCATACGATAGGGAGGAATTGATATTGGCTGAGTGCCTGGTAACAAGTCAATAGCAAAATCTATTTCCCTTTCTGGGGGAATACCAGGTAACTCATCGGGAAACACATCAGGGAACTCGTTCACCACTGGAACAGACTAGAGCGTCGGAGATTCTGCTCGGACATCCTGAACTCTGACCAGATGGTAAATACATCCCTTAGATATCAACTTTCTCGCCTGAAGGTAGGAAATAAACCTACCTTTTGGCGTAGCGGTGCTGCCCTTCCACTCCCGCACTGCTTCTCCTGGAAAGTGGAATCGGACCGTCTTGGTCCAACATTCAACATTAGCAAAGAACGGCACTAACCAATCCATACCCATTATGGCATCGAAGTCTATCGTTTCTAACTCGACCAGATCTTCTGTGGTCTGACGGTCAGCAACCTCTACTGTACACCCTTGGTAAATTCTGCTAGCTACAATAGAGTCACCGACGGGCGTAGATACTAAAAAGGGCTGCTGCAATAATTCTGGTGTGATATTGAACTTTCGTGCCACAAATGGAGTAATGTAGGACAACGTAGACCCTGGATCAATCAATACATAAGCAGGGTGTGAGCAGATAGTTAGCATACCTGTCACAACATCAGGTGACACTTCTGAATCTTGCCTCCCTGGTAAAGCATATGTGCGGCTTGGACCCGCACCTGCACTGGAGGCCTCTGATCTGCCGCGACCCCTGCCTGCTGAAATTGAGGGCCTGCGCCCTGCCGAGGATGCTATAGCTCGTGACCCTGCAGATGCCCTATCCTGTCTATCCCGATCCTCTTGACCTCTGGCTGGGCAATCTTTCATCAGATGGCCTTCTTGGCCACAAATATAACATCCGGTGAAGCCATACCTGCATGCTCCAGGATGGCGTCGGCTGCATATAGGGCAAAGTGGTAGGGTATACCTACTCTGCTCCGCCCTCCTCTGTAATGGTGAATCTGCCATCTGCGAGCCTCTGCCGGACTCTGACTGCCCCCTGCGGCTAAATCTACCCCTCTGCAACTGTGGTGGAGGCGGGGGCCTGGGCGACCTATCTAATAATCGTGGCCTGGGTCCTCCCCGAGCCTCCCTCTGTAACTCAACTGGCCTGTCCCGGCGGCGCTGTTCCTGATTGGCCCTCCTGATCTCCCGATGCCGCTTTCTGATGCCCTCAATATTCTGGGCAAATGCCTGAACTCGAGAAATGTCCATGTCCTCTCGCAGTGTGGCCGTAATACAAGTCTCAACATATTCTGGATTCAAACCCATGATAAAGCGGTGTACTCTGGATGCCATGGTATCAACAAAGGCCGGTGCGTACCGGGCCAAAGAATCAAACCGCAAGGAATATTCCCGAATACTCATGGCCCCCTGCTCTAGATGTAGGAACTGGTCTACCCGGGCCTGTCGAATCTCCTGCGGCAAATAGTGATCCAGAAAAGCTCCTGAGAAGCTGGACCAGGTCAGAGGGGAAACATCTCTCCCTCGGGACCTTTCCCAGCTTTCATACCACAATACGATGATGTCCCGTAACAGAAATGCTGCCAACTCAACTGATTCTGTAGGCGTGGCATGCATAACCCTAAAAATTCTCTACATTTGATCCAGAAAATCCTGAGGGTCCTCTGTCCGGTCCGTACCCGTAAACTGTGGGGGATTCAGAGCCAAGAACTCTCGGACCCTCGAACTACCGGGCCCTCCTGACGACTCCACAACTGTAGACAGCATCGGGTGACGCTGAGCCGCCATCATCTGCGCTAACATAACTACCGCACTCCTAACCTCCTGGTCGGAAGGTGTCGGTATGGGGACTGCTGGAGGTAGTGTCGCCCCAAGTGGCTCATGATGTGGGGGAGACTACTGAGAAGGCTAGGACGATGCCTCTGTAGTGCCCTATGATCGGTCTGTCTCTAAACGAGAGTGAGGCATCCTGCTGGTGCCTTCCCCTGCCGCAATATCTAAGCTTCGGCCTGTGATAGGATGTCGCTGATCTGACATTATCTGTAACCAAAGAATACAGTAAACTTTAGGGACTCAACCCTATATTGTACCGCTCTACAGCACGACTGAATAAGAATAAAAGACAACCATCCTATCATGCCTTGCAGCCCCCTACCCATAGTACATGGTGCACAAAACATCCATGGGCAGGACTCCACTTAGCACGGCTTGCAGACTCCCTGGGATACAACCTGGCTCTAATACCAAGTTTGTCACACCCCACCTTGGGGGGTATGACTGGCACCTGGTGCCCTACTAGGACCTGAATTGCTAGACTACTGAGCCTGAGCACATCTAGTGCTTGGCTGGCTCTAACTCAGATTCAGGGAAACAACGGGCTATATAACGGCTGTAAATACAGCCTCCGGCGGACTAGGCCTACAGCCACCTGTACCTGTATTGACAGCTAACCAGAACATATCAATATGGGGGAGCCTATGCGGGCCGACAAGGCCACCATGTTGTCTAGTTATCTGTAACTCAACAATGAAATATTGAAAAGCTACGTGACCGGCAAGGTCACCACTACTGTCAAGCTATGGCCCCACACGGCCAACATAAAAGAAACAGAAGTACTAACAGCTATACAACTACACGGCCTCACACGACTGGCTTATCTGACCACAGGGAAATATATACAGACTGCAAGCCTCTAGGAATACTGATAAGATGGTCGGGACAGGGCCCCGGCCTACCCATACTGTACAACAAAAGAAAAGGGATAAATCTCTAGCTATCTAGCTCCGGATAACTGGAGCTAATGACCCTGTGAGCTGACTGGAATCATGAGGTATCGGCCCCTCGTCTATGAGTACCTGCAGGCAAGTAATGCAGTGCCCCACCGGGCGTCAGTACCACTGGTACTGAGTATGTAAAACAATAACTGAAAGAAATATCTGAAAACAACAACACAACTAATGGAACTGAAATAGGAGGGATTAAACTAACTGACTGGAAATGTAAAGCTATGCCTGCTCTTAACTGTACTGGAAGGAGTAGGAGTCATACCTGAAGATGTACCGTTCTACTGTCGATCTACTCGTATCTAGTGTAACATGGCATAACATAACATAACATAACATAGCACACACAAACCTTACCCGGCCCCCATAAGCCGGGAGGTACAAACAACACGCAATCTACACCCCTACCCCGATCGTCCCACCTCCTGCAATAACTATAAGCATCCTGCCGGTCCCCTAGGTATGCACTTGGGCTCGCTGAGCCCCTGACTATAACTGTACCTGAGTCCGGAGGACTCCTGAATCAACGCCCGGGCGTATCCGCTCGACAGGGGTGTATAAGGGCTGACCAAGGCACAATATGGGGAAAACTGGCATCCCATCTTCGTCCCCTGTGGGACGGCATGCCACTCCATAGAGCGATGTATCCTCGTTCTCTGGCGGACGAGTCGATACAGCTATTAACCCTGGGGCGGTCATGGATGCTAGGTAATCCAACCCCAAGACAATACAATGGTCTCAACTAGTAATACTACCTGCATATGCCACATGCTGAAGCTAGTGCTGATAAAATATCTGTATATACTATATGCCGACTAGTGTTAGTAGTATGTATGTACTTAATACATGCTGAGACTGATAATAGTGTATATGTATGAATATAATCTTCTGCCATACTGTACTGAGTCTAATGCTGAACAAGATATAGTTTTTCTGCTGGAAACCATGCTGTATACTGAGTTGCTATAGTAACATGATTTACTATTTCTAACATGCTTTCTAAACTTCATTTTTACCTGTCATTCTACTTCTGAGATGTCTTACAGATACTTACATTACTTTACTGGGTTTCAACTGAATATGATAATATCCTAACATTCTGTATTAAATCACATACTGGGCATGCTGTACAGTTCCTAACACTTGTATTAGAATTCATATCGTGCTAGCACGTTTCGCGCTAACATAACATGATGCTTCTAATATCGTACCAACATTCATAATAAACATAACACGCGACTTCTAAACATTTCACTGGCCTTTAAACTACTTTACTTAT
Source organism: Datura wrightii (assembly GCA_035772735.1). Taxonomy (NCBI): domain Eukaryota; kingdom Viridiplantae; phylum Streptophyta; class Magnoliopsida; order Solanales; family Solanaceae; genus Datura; species Datura wrightii. The sequence goes on along the minus strand of JASDFA010000018.1, from coordinate 187,450,970 downwards.
ACCAGGATTACTAACTTGCCGAGGAAACTAGCTCTACATACCTTCGCTTCTGATTTCCCGACTAACTGGCGTAGCTTGGTCAGTATTTCAGCTATTCCTCCCAACTGCATTCTATATACATCAATCAGTACTAAATACAACTTTATTCTGAAGAACGACATCACTTTCGATATAATTATAGCCTAAACTTAGGCCTATCGAAATACAGTCGAAAACTCGCTATTTTTCTGAAGTCCAGAAGGGAGAAATATTCACTTCACAGCTACGAACACATAGACACTAGTTTAGAGCAATTCCACTTACCTTAGTCCGTTAGCTTGACGATTCGTCGGCCGTATTTCACGAAACTAAATCCGTAGGGATGCTCTCTGCTGCTAAATACCTCGGTATCTGAGGTTAATTTGAGTTTGGACTACGTTTGGCAGCGTAATCGGACGAAAATATATCACCCTCTTCGTTCTTTTCTTTCCTCTGACTTTTCCTCTCTGTTTTCTGGAAATTTTATAAGGATGATATGATTTAAAACCGAAGTGTGGCTTTATATACTTGGTCCTGGACAAGGCCAACGTGTAACGGAGCCAACGCGGAGGCTCCACCTCCGTGACACGTTGCCATCGCGGAGGGGTTCATCCTTGGCTCCTTCCGTGATGGTTCGACAGGTTTCTCGTCCGATCTTTTTCCCGGGCCTTTCTTTAGCACGTATGGCCTTCAAATATGCTTAACCAACGCACGAATAGGCCATCTAGGTGCCGGGAATCCTACGGGGTATAACACCTTCCAACTAGGGTCACTGAGTCCTCAAACTACGGTTCATCCTATGACTCGTCACATGATCCCACGAGTTGTACCTTGAATCGTTGTCACTGAACTCCTCCTGCAAATCTTAACCACGAATGTTTCCTACGAGTCATACCTTCTCCTCACGACTCGTGCCACGAGTCATTCTCTGAAATATTTTTCCTTTATTCTGCTTGACATAAAAGAAACTAAGAGACATGAACTTGACATGAAACTGAATAGAGTATTAGAGAGAAAACTGATACCTCAGACTGGAACTAAGCCAGAAGGGAAAAGATCCAGGTATTTAGCCATCATATTTGCTTCGGTCTTCCCACGTAGCTCCCTCAACAAGGTGATTTTTTCACAGAACCTTTACTGAAGCTACTTCTTTGTTCCTCAACTTCCAATTCTGATGATCAAAGATCTTAAGGAGAACCTCCTCATAGCTAAGGTTATCCTTCACACCTATGCTCTCCACTGGGACAACTAAGGTCGGATCACCAATGCATTTCTTTAATAATGATACATGGAAGACTCGATGTGCCGAAGCCAACTTCTCTGGTAGCTCCAACTCATAGGCCACCTTGCCCACACGTCTCACAATCCTGTATGGGCCAATATATTGGGGACTAAGTTTCATTTTCTTCCCAAACCTCATCACTCCTTTCATGGGAGATACCTTCAAGAACACCTAATCATCAACTTCAAACTCAAGTTCTCTTCTCCTCATATCAGCATATGACTTTTGATGACTCTGAGTTGTCTTTAGCCTCTCCCTTATAAGATGGACTTTCTCCATGGCCTCATGAACTGAATCTGGCCCTATCAACGTAGCTTCACCTACCTCAAACCAACCAATAGGCGATCTACATCTCCACCCATAAAGAGCCTCAAATGGAGCTATCTGGATGCTAGAGTGGTAACTGTTGTTATAAGCAAACTTGATAAGAGGTAAATGATCATACTAACTACCTTTGATGTCAATCACACATGATCTCAACATATCCTCGAGAGTCTAGATGGTCCGCTCGGCCTGACCATCTGTCTGCGGGTGAAAAGCTGTGCTGAGCTTGACCTGAATACCAAGTTTCTTATGAAACGATCTCCAAAACTATGAGGTAAACTGAGCACTTTGTCTGAAATGATGGATAAAGTCACTCCATGCAACCAAACTAACTCCCGGATGTATAATCTCTCATAGTCCTAAGCTGAATCAATAGTTTTGAACGGTAAGGAATGAGTTATTTTGGTCAATCTATATACAACCACCCATATAGAATCATATTGTCGACGAGTGCAAGACAAACCTATAATGAAGTCCATATTGATTTCCTCCCATTTCCTTGTAGGGATACTGATGTCTTGTAGCACACCTCTCGATCTTTGATGCTCTACTTTCACTTGTTGACAATTTGGACACTTAGCCACAAGCTCCGCTATGTCCTTCTTCATGCCATTCCACCAGTAGACTTCCCGTAGGTCACGGTACATCTTGGTGGCACCTGGATGTATAGATTATTGGGAGCCTTGAGCCTTATGCAGCATCCATTCTCTCAATTCATCGACATTCGAAATACATAAATGACCCTGGTATCAAAGCACACCATCTCCCCCTTGGGAGAAGACCCCCACATTTTGATGTTGAACCGTTTCTTTCAACTTCACCAAAATAGGATTCTCATCTTGCCTAGCCTTGACCTCCATCACCAAGGAAGATTCTGACTCATTCTGAACAATGAAACCACCATCCATGAAGTCAACAAGGTGAACCCATAATCGTGCAAACCAATGCACATCCTTCACCAACTCCTTACTCCCCTCTTCAACATGAGAAACACTCTCCATTGACAGTGTACTGAGGGTATCCGCCACTACATTGGCCTTGCCTGGATGATAAAGGAATTCATGTCATAGTCCTTGAGAAGCTCTAGCCATCTCCTTTGTTGCAGATTCAGGTCCTTCTGAGTAAACACATATTGTAGGCTCTTGTGGTCCGTAAACACATTCATATGGACCCCATAAAAATAGTGTCTCCAAATCTTTAATGCAAACACCACCACTGCCAATACTAGGTTATATATCGGATAATTCTTCTCATGAGTCTTAAGTTTTCTAGAGGCATACAACAACGACCTTACCATGCTGCAGCAACACACACCCAAGAACAACCATGCATCACAATACACAACTAATCTATTTGTACCCTCGGTAGGGTCAACACTAGGGCTTAACTGAGTCGAGTCTTTAACTCTTGAAAAATCTTCTCACAGGCATCCGACCATTGAGATTTGACTTTCTTTTGGGTCAAGTTAGTCAATGGTGCTGCAATAAATGAAAATCCTTCAACATCCTCCTGTAATAGCCAGCTAAACCCAAGAAATTCTTGATATCTGAAGGATTAAATGGTCTAGGCCAATTCTCTACAGCTTCTATCTTTTGAGAGTCCACCTGTACACCCTCACTTGTCACCATATGACCCAAATATGCTACTAAATCCAACCAAAATTCACACTTGCTGAATTTAGCAAACAACTAGTGATCCTTGAGAGTCTGTAGCACAATCTTCAAATAAGCGGTATGCTCCTCCTCGCTCCGAGAGTATATGAGAATATCATCAATGAAGATGATCACAAACATGTCCAGATATGATTTGAACACCCTATTCATCAAGTCTTTAGAAGCTGCAGGAGCATTCGTTAGTCCAAAAGACATATCTACAAACTCACAGTGACCATACCGAGTCCGAAAAGCTATCTACGAAATGTCAGTATCCTTAACTCTGAGTTGATGATACCCAGATCTGAGGTCTATCTTTGAGAAGAACTTAGCACCCTGAAGTTGAAATAAGTCATCAGTTCTGGGGAGGGAATACTTTTTCTTGATTGTAACCTTGTTTAACTACTGATATTCAATGCACATACGAAGAGATCCATCCTTCTTTCATACAAAGAGAACTGGTGCACCCCACAAGACTTGCTAGGTATGATGAATCCGTTATCCAAGAGATCCTTCAACTGTTCTTTCAACTTTTTTAGCTTAGCTGGAGCCATTTTGTATAGAGGAATAGATATAAGCTGCGTATCTGGAAGAAGGTCAATATCAAAGTCAATTTCCCGCTCAAGAGGGATTCCTGGTAGATCATCTAGGAATACCTCTGAATACTCACACACTATAGGAACTGACTGGAGAGTTGGGATTTCAAACGTTGCATCCTTAATCTGAACTAGATGGTACACGCAACCCTTGAAAATCATCTTTCTGGCCTTAAGGTAGGAAACGAAGCGACCTACAGACACAACTGAACTACCCTTCCACTCATGGACTGGCTCACCTGGAAATCAAAACTTTACCTTGCGGGTTCTACAATTCACTGAGGCATAACATGCATGAAACCAATCCATACCAAAGATAACATCAAAATCAGTCATGTATAACTCTACTAAATCGGTTGAAGTGACTTTCTGAAGGATTGTGAGAGGGAAATTTATATATACCCAGCTATAACTGCATCACCGACTAGAGTAGAGAATGAAAAGGGTTCTAATAGGATTTTAGGAATGACTCCGAAACTAATAGCAACATAGGGCATCGTAAAAGATAAAGTATCCTCTAGATCTAACAACGCATAAACATCAAGATGGAATACTTGTAACATTCCAGTAATCATATCCGGGGAGACATCCTACTCCTGACATGATGAGAAGACATAAAATCTATGCTGACACTGACCACCACTTGTATTAGTGGATGCACCCTGCTGAGATGAACGTGTTGGTGGAGCTGCTGAACTGGTGGCTGCATCATGGCCTCTACCATGGCTTTATATGGCTGAAGGGCAGTTTCTGAGCAGATGTCTAGGCTTACCACACTCGAAACATGCACTTGACACCACTAGTCACTCCTCAGGGTGATTTCTGCCACACTTTTCGCAAACTGGCACGCTGGGCTCCCCTGGCCTAATCCCCTATCCTTTGGATTCTGATGTCTTTCCCATATGATCACTCCTAGATCTGGATGGCACACTGGCTGATGATGGCGCTGGGGCTGATGATCTATGTGGGAATGCTGACGATGTCCGCCATTGGACCTCTGTTGAGAAAACCCTAAACTTCCTGTCCTAGCCCTCTTGGCCTCTCTCTTTCTTTCCTTCATCTAATCTGCCTCAATCTGTTGGTAGAAATCTAGATCACTGTTCAACACTGCGGTCCTACATTCCTTGATCGGCGAATCTGACACTCCATCCACATATTTGTTCATGCGGGATCTCTGATCCGCAATCATCTATGACACATACTTGGACAGCCAGGTGAACTCTAAGGCGTACTCTTGAATAGTCATATCATTTTGCTTCAAGTTGACGAACTCTGCCGCCTTTGCCCCCCTCAACTCTCTAGGGAAGAATCTATTTAAGAAGGCTGTCTTAAACTCATAGCTCACGGGAACTGCACCCACTGTTCTACTATCCCTCCACTGACGGTACCAAATATAAGCAACCCCCTTCAGCTGATAGGAGGCTAAACATGCACTCTCTTCTCCCGTCACCCCCATAATCTAGGTGATCTTCTGTATCTCTTCCAGAAACTCATATGGGTCCTCATCCACTCACAACCTAAGGAATTTAGGGGGGTTCATCTTGAGGAAATCCCAAACTCCAGCCGCCACTGCATTTCCATTCTGAGGAACATGGGCCACCGCCTGCTAGTTGACCTGAGTTGTCAAAGCCTGGGCCAACATCTAAAGTGCCACTCTAAACTTGGCATTAAGACCTACCTGGGAAAAGGACTTACTGGTGCTGGCGGGGCTTGCTGATGCTCATTCCCATTGTCATTATCATGGCCATTTCCATTTCTGTTCCTTCTTCCATTCATATGGCGTGGAGGCATGATTCTGCAAATGCGTATAGCACGAGTTAGAAGGATAGAGAGGTACTACATTGCACGACATAGATTATGAAAGAACGGAAATTTCCTAAAACGTCTTGTAGCCTCTCCCCTATACGTGTGACGTGCTTCACATGAAAAAGAATTTACTCAATGCAACTTTGAGACACCCTATGACACTCTAAACCTTTTCTCTGATACCAAGTTTGTCACGACCCAAATATAGGCCTGAACCGAGACACAGAATCTAGAAACATGAATGGCTCCAAGTCGACTCATTGCATGAACATGATAACTAAAGATCAACATTAAGCAAAACTGATAACTGAATTCTGAAATAGCAAAAGTTTGAGTACGCATCAACCGTACAGAGTCAATATTGACAAGATAAGATTCTACACATTGTTCGAAAAGCCTCTAACATAACTGACGAGCTGATGGGACAATATTCCCAACTAACTTACTAAAAATCTGCAACAAACTGGCATAATGATACTGAAAGATAGATGTCCTTGGAGGATAAGGACTCAACCAAAGCAGGGTCTGAACTGGAATGAGAACGAGACTAAAGACGTGATTGAATCTGATCGCTAGGACTTGTATCATGAAACGATACAACATAGAGTATGCGATCAATACTTGAAATGTACTGAGTATGTAAGGTAAGTAAAAACATGCTGAGTAAGTATAACTAAAATAATGCACATAACATAAACCATCAAATCATGAGAGTAAGGACTGTATGGTGATATCTGAAAACATGTATAGTCATAACTGGTTTTCCATATCTGGGTAGAATGACCCAAAGATGAAAATAGAATCATATGGCTTGCCATAATTGAAATCATAAGTAAAAGCTTATAAACTGATCATTGGGTCAAACTTGCTGAAAATATAATATCATATGTCACAAACATATGTAACTGAAATCATGAGGAACAATGGGATACTCGTCTTAACTGACAACCACAATGTATGAGCGCATGATGATCCCACATCTTTCCCACGAGGAGGGCCATCCTAAGACTTTCAGGCCGAAGGATAAGTAAGGTGTGATATCACGGTGTGCCCTTAGACAGGGGGAAACACTCTCTTGAGAGGCCCCAAATATACCTACATTGGTGCGTAGTTTTTGAGACCGGATAACCTTGGAACCCCTAGTCTTCCAGGTGTCATGAATAACACCACGAGTCATTCCTCAATACCTGACTCGTGGTTACCATCCGTAGTCACCACTGCCTTTCTCTGACTTTCTGAAGTTTTTCATGGGTTAGAACATGACTCGCACCACCAATCTACGAGTCATTAGATCCACCCGTGATCACCATTTCCAAGATCTCCGTTTCCTTCTCACGGGTGCAGGCCACGACTCGTTGTTTCCTACAATGGGTCATACAACAATTCGTACCTTCCAATTAGGGTCACTGAGTCCTCAAACCATGGTTCATCCTACGATTGATAACATGATCCCACAAGTCGTACCTTGAATCGTTTTCACTAAACTCCTCCTATAGATCTTAACCAAGAATGCTTCATACGAGTTGTACCTTCTCATCACGACTCATACCACGAGTCGTTCTATGAAAATTTTTTCCTCTTTTCTACTTAACTCATTTTGAATCTCAGGTCTAGTCTTAGGAACCTTTTGGGCATTACACGCATATTATAGAGGAATGAAGGGATGAACTCCCTCATAGCCTTTGAAAGTGAGGATGAAGAGTTCCTCACTCCTTCACAAGACCAGTAGCTAGATTCGATTCTACAGCCAAACCTGATGTCACGACCCGAGCATAGATCCTGGATGTAACACGGGACCTAAAACCATGAATGGCTCCAAGCTAACCCATGGCACATGCATAACATAATTATAAACATATAACTAAACAAAAGTAAATCCTGAAACATATCATAAGTAGAAGTCTAAGATAGCATAAAACGTCAAAACTAAGGTGGCAAGTCAAACAACTAAATATTTATACACCATATCTAAAAAGCCTCTAATAAATAAAATGAGATAAAAGGACAAGACCCCCAACTAGATCCACTAGGTATGAAAACTGAAATGATATGAATTAAAACTGACGTCCTTGAATGATGAGGACTCACCAAGACTGTGATGAATTTCGAGCAAGATCGAATCTAGCAGTGGGGCTGAGACTGATCATCTTAATCTATATCATGAGATAATATAACATAAAAAATATGCGATCAGTATGTTGAATGTACAAAGTATATAGGATATGTTAAACATGAGGGTAAGGACGGCATACTAAAAAGGTCATGATCATGTTAGTCATAAAACATAAGCTGTTTATCATAATCTGCAGTATAATGAACCAAGGTTTTGAAAGCAAAATCATAAAGCTCACCATTTTTGAAAACGTAATTAAAACTCATAATCTGATGATATCATAAGTTCTGAACATGAACAACATAAAACATGAGGAACAATGGGAGATTCTCATAATTGACATACTCCAAGTGAGCATATATGGAGCCCGACTTGTAACCCCCATTGGAGGGTGTCCATACCTTGCCAAGGGTATGAACCATGAAGGTGTGATATCACTCATGAGCCTAGTAGCGTAATAAAGATACTCTCAACTAGAGAGGACTTCTTAGGCTGGGGGCGAGGGAGACACTCTCAACTGTCGAGGACCCCTCATCCTACAGCGACATGTAGTTGTAGGACTCGATTTTCTCTAGAACTCTTATCCTCTTGGTGTTAAATACTACTCCCAAAACATACATAGTTCTGATATCATAATGATGAAGCATACTTAATTTTGTATGGGCTAGTTTAAATCATGAAATTCATAAATTACTTGACATATGTGAACAAGCCATGAAAATAACGCAGCTGAATTGGCCATGAAACATAAGTTTGAGATTCATGAAATTCATCTATAATTTGTTAATTCATCATAACTTAGAAATAGAGATTCATGAATGTTTTTCATAGAAATCATGTAAGTATAATCATAAAACATAGATTGAATCATAGGAAAATCAGATACTTAGAAGATCATGGAGTTTTTTTTATCAAATTGGATTTAACCCTAGAATTCATCAAAAATCATAATTGGAGACTTGAAGAAATTAAAATCATGTAATTGAGTTTAAGTTAGGCATGAGGGTGAAAGAAATCCTCCATTCATAACTCTACATACCTGGTCTTTGATGAATTGTTGCCTAGACTTGAGTTCCAAGAGAATTAAGATGAGGAACAACCCTAATTGCTTGAGAGCCTTGAGAGGTTTGATCTTTAACTTACGGTGTTTTGAGAGGAATGAGGGATTAGACAGAGTAAAACCCTCTAATACATCCTTTAGAAACCCAAAAATGACTTAGTATAGGAGTTAAAACTATAAAAAGTTATAATAATACCCTTGAGATCCCGTCTGGAAAATTCACCTTGCCAGTGGTAATTGATCACGAGCAAAAATATATGCTCGAGATACGCTTTACAACTTAAATTAGTCTTGTTTATCTAAGATTGTTGTATACATTTTCATGTAATTTTAGATAAAGTAAAGATATGTGCTAACCAACATGATTAGCCTTTGTTTTGTAGGTTTTGATGACTTTTGAGTAACTAATCCATGAGTTGGTGAAGTAGAGGCTTGGAAAAGAAATCAACACGCGAACGTCGGCAAAGAGGAGGCACAAAACAGCCCACCGGCGCGTCGACAAGGTGCCACGGCAGGCAGGCCGCTCACAACAGCCCACCTGCGCGTTGGCAACGTGCCACGGCAGGTGGCCTTCGCAACCAAGGGCTGCCAACGCGCTGCCCAAGCAGCGTGACACGCTGCCAACGCGGCAGGGTGCTGCCCGGGCCAGTTTCGGGTGATTTTCCTGAGGGCTTCCGCGTCCGTAGCGTGTCCAAATTCAAAGTAGATAATTGTTTGTAGTTTAGTATAAAATTTATAAAACAATTTATTCACTTTTTGGTTACGTTGTTGTCAGCATATTTAGAAGTTAAATATAGTATCGTATACTTAAGAAAACTTCACTTAATCCGAGTCTCTGAGGGATCGATACTTGGCTTACTAAAGCCACTTACTACTTGTTCGACCACGTGCACTTGCGTGTCGGTTTTTAGATACCCATATAACACACCGAACAGTAATGACCCACCTAATGAGTCGTTACCTCACTTGGCGACTCATTAGGTTCTTCTGACACCCTAAAACCTCTGGTTCATCCTCTAATTCTCATCTCGAGGTCCGTCATAATGACCTACTTAATGAATCGTCACTTGAACTAATGAATCATGGCCTAACTCATCATCACTGGAAAGAAAAATATCGAATCTCAAATCTTTCCACTTAGTGACTCACTTAATGATTGGTTAAGTGAATTGACGACTCACTTAATGAGCCATTCTGTGATTTTTGATAGGTTTCTGCTGGTTTTCTGTTTCATATCTAGAATATGATCTTAGGGACTTTTGGGGTGTTACATTATCTCCCCCTTGGAAACATTCGTCCTTGATTGGAGACTAACACAACCAAAAAGATAGGAAAAAGCTGCAATCCCTGAACTGAAGGCTAAACACGGAATACTGATAGAGTGACTGACTCCAAACTGAGATACATATACTACACTAAACTCATGAAACATGCATGCATACTATGAAATGAAAGGGACTGAGAGACACGAACTGAGCATGAAACTGAATAAAGTACTAAGGAGGAAACTAGTACCTCATACTGAAACTAACCTGGAAGGGAAGAGGTGAGGCTACTTGGCGATCATATCTACCTCGGTCTCCCAAGTAGCTCCCTCTACAAGTTGATTCCTCCAAAGGACTTTTACTGAAGTGACCTCTTTGTTCCTTAACTTCTAAACCTGACGGTCAAGAATCTCAACAAGAACCTTTTCATAAACGAGGCTATCCTTCCCCAATACTCTCCATTAGTACAACTAGGGCTGGGTCGCTAATGCACTTCTTCAACAAGGATACATGGAATACTGGATTCACCGAAGCCAACTCTGTAGGCAACTCTAACTCATAAGCTACATTGCTAACACATTTCAGAACCCTGTAAGATCCAACATATCAGGGACTAAGCTTCCCCTTCTTGCCAAACATCATAACCCCCTTCATGGTGACACCTTTAGAAACACCCAATCATCGACCGCAAACTCAAGCTCTCTCCTCCTAGCATTCGCATATGATTTCTGATGGCTCTGGGTTGTCTTCAACCTTTCTCAGATAAGCTAAACTTTCTTCATAGTCTCATGAACTGAATCTGGCCCTATCAATGTAGCCTCACCTATCTCAACCATCCAATAGGTGATCTACACTTTCGCCCATAAAGAACCTCAAACGGAGCCATCTGAATGTTGGAGTGGTAACTGTTATTGTAGGCAAACTCAATGAGAGGTAAGTGAACGTCCCAACTACCATTGAAATCAATCACTCAAGATCTCAAAATCTCTTCCAAGGTCTGGATGGTCCGCTCAGCCTGATCATCTGTCTATGGGTAAAGAGTTGTGGTAAGCTTCACTTGAGCACCAAGGCCCTTCTGAAATGACCTCCAAAACTGTGAGGTGAATTGGGTACCCCCTCCACCAATCAAAAATGATGGATAATGGAACCCCATGCAACCTGAACAACTCTCATATGCAAAGTTTAGCATGATCCTCGGCTAAATGCGTAGTCTTAATTGCCAAGAAATGTGCTGACTTAGTCATCTAGTCTACAATCACCAATATAGAGTCATGTTGTCGGTGTGTACGAGGTGACCCTATAATGAAGTCCATATTTATCTTTTCCCACTTTCAAGTAGGGATACTAATGTCCTATAGCAAACCCCCCGATGTGATGCTCAACCTTCACTTGCTAGCAATTTGGACACTTAGCCAAAAACTTTGCAATGTCCTTCTTCATGTCATTCCACCAATAGACTTCCCGTAGATCATGATACATCTTTGTGGTACCTGGATGAATAGAATATCAAGAACTGTGAGCCACCCTCTCAATATCCGCTCTCTCAAGTCATCCACATCTGGAACACATATTTGGCCCTGATATCGGAGTACAACATCTCCCCCTGGGGAGAAAACCTCCACTTTCTGATTTTGGATTACTTCCTTTAGCTTGACCAAGATAGGATCCTCATCTTTCCTTGCCTTAACCTCTACAACTAATGAAGACTTTGCACCATTTTTCATGATAACACCACTATCCGCTGAATTAGTAAGGCGACCGCCCAAGCGTGCAAGCCTATGGAGATCCTTTACCAACTCCTTCCTTCCATCCTCAGCGTGGGACACACTTTCCATGGAGAACCTACTAAGAGAATCCACCATTACATTGGCCTTGCCCGAATGGTAAAGGACACTCATGTCATAGTCTTTGATAAGCTCAAGCCATCTCCTTTGCCACAAATTCAAGTCCTTCTGAGTAAACACATACTGAAGACTCCTGTGGTCCGTGAAGACATCCACATACACCCCATACAAATAGTGCCTCCAAATCTTCAAGGCAATCACTACCGCTGCTAACTCAAGGTCATGCATCGGGTAATACTTCTCACAAGTCTTGAAATTTCTCGAGGCATAAGAAATGACCTTTCCATTCTGCATCAACACACACCCAAGACCAATCCTAGAGGCATCGCAATATACCAAAAAGCTATCCGTGTCTTCTGGAAGTGTCAAGATCGAAGCGGAAATGAGTCTAGCCTTTAGCTCCTGAAAGTTCCTCTCACAAGCATCGGACCAATGAAATTTATCCTTCTTCTAGGTCAACTTAGTCAAAGGTGTAACAATGGATGAAAATTCCTCTACGAACCTCCAGTAGTAGCCAGCCGTTACACCCTGTAAGTTCCTATTGTTAATCAGTGCATTCGTATGTAAGTCGAGAGTTTTAAAGTACAATGTATATGAGAGAAGGTTCAGGGAAAGGATGCATGAGCATGGTATCAAGTTAGCGGGAGGGAGAGGGATGGAGGCAGGCTGTGACGGGTTCCATGTCATTGATCCCCTCCTCCGCAACTGGCAGCGTGTCACACCTGTAATTTGGCACGACGGGGGCCGTGAAATGGATCCCCCCTGGCCACCACCCATAATATATATGTATAGTACCTTGGTCATTTGTTAAATATCACAAAGAGTGTTCCTTGGCCAAATAAGATTGAGAACATAATTTTCAATCCATTTTCATCAAATTACGCTACCAAACGCCGTTCAAACACGAATTAACTTCAGGTAATTAGTCTTAAGCCTGCGGGAAGCATTTCTTTAGAGTTATTTTTCTAAAATTCACTCGGCAAACCAGAACCCGCCGGGGAAAAAGTTATCAAAATTGTTCCAAATTGATTCCTAATTGGCCACAGGCCTTAGATGAGTATTTCTCCCTTCTGAACTCTCGAGAAATTGTGGGTTTTCACTAAATTATTTAGAACTGAATTGTAGTTACTATTATTATTATTAAAAGTTACCGTTTATGCCGAGTTTAGTATTGAAGTTAGCCTTGTTTTATAAGTATAAGGGCTTCGGTTGGACAAAACCGCCGATGAAAAGTTGAAACCCGCTAGTTAAACGGAAGTCGACACTCGAGGTATCTAAGGCTATCCTTCTCAGCAAGTTACGTTCGTCGTAAAGTTAGTACGACTTGTATATCTATAGTACTTCAGAGTAAACCTAGGGTGGTCAGCTGTTGTTAATTGAATTGAGACGGTAGCGATGATGTAGTAACCCTCGTTAGAGTTAAACCTAGCCAGCCTGATTGTTGTACGTGATATTTGGTGTTTGGATGTTATTACCTATAGGATTATGCTTGCAGGATAAGTATGATGTCCAGAGAGATCAGAGTGGGGTCGTGAGGGCCGTATCCAGTTTTCTGAGCTTATGTTACAACCCATAGTCGAGCCAAGACTCGGGGTCTAGGTACAACAATTATACTATAGCCCATAGTGGAGCCAAGGCTCGGGACTTAGTTACAACAGCTACAGTATGATCCATAGTCGAGCCAAGGCTCGGGACTTAGTTACAACAGCTACAGTATGATCCATAGTCGAGCCAAGGCTCGGGATCCAGTTATAGTAGTCACATTATAACCCATATTAAGGCCAAGGCCTAGGGTCCAGTATCAGAGATTACATTATGACCCATAGTCGAGCCAAGGCTCGGGGTCCTATCACATAGCCTAGATAGTTCAGACACAGAAACAACTACAGGAGCCTATTAGGCTCCGATACAGTTTCAGAGAACGAGTATTCCTGAGTTACAGTATGTTTATGAACCTTTAGTAGCCAGATAACAGAAGTGTACATTGTTTGTACTTGCCGGAGCTTATGGGGGCCCAGGTGTACATTATTGCTGGCCAGCAGTTTTCCTTTTACAGGTGGCTTTGTCGGCCAGAGGCTATACTTAAAACCAAGATATAGCTCGTCAATTTCTTGAATTAAGTTATAGGCGTGCACTAGTAGTGCACCAGGCCAGTCAGGTTAGTCTAGATCCCAGTGTGGCACTAGGTGCCAGTCATGCCTCCCCAAGTGGGGCGTGACAAACGTGGTATCAGATCGGTCGTATCCCAGGGAGTCTACAAGCCGTGTCAAGTAGAGTCTTGTCTATGGATGTGTTGTGCACCACATTCTATAGACAGGAGGTTACGAGACAAAATAGTGTGGTTACTTTTCTTTCTCCTCCAGTCATGCTATAGAGTTATGCTATATAGGGTAACTCCCTAAGCTTATGTTATCCTATTTATTTATAGAGAAATGTCAGATGCACGACAGACCGCGACTGTTTAGAGTTGGATGTGGCGATAGGAGAGGGCACTAGTAGGGGCCCCCAGGTAGAGTCAACCCGATCTGAGGGTGACAAGGAGACATTACCTCGATCTCCCCAGCACTCACCACCACATTCAGAGTCCACTAGGGCAGCAGATACACCAGTAGCACCCTCAGCTATTCTTGTGCCATCAGATCAGGAGCTCAGGGGTGCATTTTATATATTGGTTCAGATGATGGCTGCCAATGTCAGCCTCATCCAGTAGTACAAGCTACCATTAAGCCCACTGAGGGGCCCAGTAGTTCGAGAGTTCGTGAGTTTATGGATTTGACTCCCCCATAGTTTATAGAGACAGATCGTAGGGAGGACCCCAGAATTTCATAGATCAACTGTAGAGAATATTCAGGGTTATGCATGCCTCGTCCACAAAATCAGTTGAGTTAGCGACATTTCAATTGCGAGATGTAGCAGTTTTATGGTACGAGAGTTGGGAAAGATCCCCAGGCAGAGATTCGCCTCCACCTAGGTGGCCTAGCTTATCTGAGCTTTCATAGACTATTATTTTCCCTGAGAGGTCCGACAGGCCAGAGTAGAGCAATTTTTGCATCTGGAGCAGGGCAGAATGAATGTCAGAGAATATGCACTGAGATTTGATTCCTTAGCTAGATATGCGCCCTTGTTTGTTGTCACTATGCCAGCCAGGGTACACCAGTTTATTATGGGACTGGTGCCAGAATATGTGGAGTCTTGCATTACAGCCACACTGCGAGAGGATATGGATATCTCACGGATCCAGGCCTTTGCTTATAATATAGAGGAACTCAGACAGCGCCAGTACGCCGTGGAATGGGTAGGTCAGGAACAATGTCAGAGGACTAGACTCGCAGAGTTTCAAGCAGATTTTCAGGGTGCGGCCAAGCCCCGTCTATCAGGTAGGCCACCTAGGTCCCAATTTGAGCAGCAGCAGGACAGCAGATCAGATCGTTAGAGGCAGTTAGGTCCAGCAAAAGTTCACGAGCGCCAGGCTCGCAGCAGAAGAGGGGGCCAGATCGATAGGATTAGCAATACCGTGATGCAATACCTGTCATAGGCTCCATTGGGGGGATGCAGGTATGGTTCCACCGCTTGTAATTCCTGTGGACAAGAGGGACACATAATGAGAGGTTGCCCGACTAGATGCCAGGGAGGTCAAGACCAGCAGAATAGATCCTCAGCAGGTTCATATGCTCCAGCACCTTCGGCAGGGCGCAGGCCCTCTACTCCAGCTGGAAGTGGCCGAGTAGATCAGGGGAATCTAGTTCAGACAGTGGTCAGGACCACACATATGCACTACTGGGATGACATGAGTCGGAGTCGTCGTCAGATGTTGTGATAGGTATATTAGATGTTTGCTCTCACTTAGTTTATGATTTGATAGACCCAGAATCCACTTTGTTGGATGTTACTCCGTTAGTGGCTCGAAAGTTTGATATACTGCCAGAATTGCTTCATTGACCCTTTTCAGTGTCTACACCCATCGGTGACTCTATTATTGCAAAAAGAATTTACCGAGGTTTTATAGTAGAAATTATTGGTCGTCAGACCTCAGCAGATCTAGTAGAATTATAAATGATTGATTTTGATGTGATTATAGGTATGGATTGGCTGGCACCATGTCACGCCACTATAGAGTATTGGACCAAAATTGTCCGATTTCACTTTCCAGGGGAAGTAGTACGAGAGTGGAGAGGTAATACAGCTACACCAAGGGGTAAGTTCATATCCTATCTTTGGGCGAAAAAGTTGATAGCATAAGGTTGTATCTACCATATAGTTAGAGTTCGGGATATGCAAGCAGAATCCCTAACTCTCCAGTTTATTTTAGTGGTTAATGAGTTCCAGACGAACTTCCTGGTATTCCCCCAGAGCGGGAATTAGATTTCTCTATAGACTTGCTACCAGATACTCAACCTATATCCATTCCCTCGTATCGAATGGACCCTACTGAATTAAAAAAATTGAAACAACAGTTGAAAGATTTTTTAGATAAGGGTTTTATCAGACAGATTACTTCACAATGGGGTGCGCCAGTTCTGTTTGTAAGAAAGAAAGATGGTTCCCTTCGCATGTGTATAGATTATCAGCAGTTGAATACAGTTACTATTAAGAATAAATACCCTCTTCCAAGAATAGATGATTTGTTTGATCAGCTGCAAGGGGCGAAATATTTCTCTAAAATAGATTTGAGATTCGGGTACCACCAGGTTCGAGTTCGGGAGAAAGATATCCCGAAGACGGCTTTCAGGACAAGGTATGGTCATTTCGGGTTTCTAGTTATGTCCTTTGGGTTGACAAATGCACCAGCAATGTTCATGGACCTAATGAACAGTATCTTCAGGCCATATTTAGATTTGTTTGTGATAGTATTCATCGATGATATTTTGGTATACTCCCGCTTAGAAGAGGAACATAAAGGTCATTTGCGAATAGTACTTCAGATCCTCAGAGATCGCCAGCTGTATGCAAAGTTTTTCAAATGTGAGTTCTGGTTAAATTCTGTAGCTTTCGTGGGCCACATTGTATCAGAGGTTGGTATTCAGGTTTATTCATAGAAAATTGAGGCAGTAAATACATGACCTAGAACTACAACTCCAATGAAGGGTCGCATTTTCCTGGGATTAGCCGGGTATTATAGAAGGTTTGTGGAAGGATTTTCTGCTTTATCAGCACCGTTGATTAAATTGACTCAGACAACAGCCAAGTTTTGTGGACTGAGTCCTGTGAGCAGAGTTTCCAGGAATTGAAAAACATTGACATCAACACCAGTATTAGCTTTGACGGAAGGTTTAGAGGGTTATGCTGTATATTGCGACGCTACAGGTGTTGGGTTAGGGTGTGTTTTGATGCAACACGGGAAGGTAATTGCGTATGTTTCGCGACAATTGGGGAAACATGAAAGGAATTATCCCACCCACGATCTAGAGTTAGCTGCAGTGATTCATTCCTTAAAGATATGGAGGCATTACTTGTATGGGGTGCATGTACATATTTTTATTGATCATTAAAGCCTCCAGTACATTTTCACGTAGAAAGAGCTGAATTTGTGGCAGCACCGTTGGCTAGAATTGTTGAAAGGCTATGACGTAAATATTTTGTATCCCCCAGGGAAGGCCAATATCTTAGCTGATGCCCTTAGCCGCAGATTCATGGGCAGTTTAGCACATCTGAGACCAGAACAGTGGGAAATGGCCTAAGAATTGCACTGGCTATCCATTTTAGCAGTACGGGTAGTAGATTCAGAGGATAATGGGGCTATAATTCAGAATACAACAGTATCATCCTCGACGGTAGAGGTAAAAGAGCGGCAGTGTGAAGATTCTTATTTAGCACAACACAGAGATAAAGTTCGGCATGGTGAATCATCAACTTTCAAAGTAACCAGAGACGGGGTTTTGAGGTATAGAGGTTACCTCTGCGTTCTAGAGGTAGCAGGGTTCTGCCAGCAGATTATGGAAGAGGTACACCACTTTCATTACTCTCTTCATCCAGGTTCAACGAAGATGTACCACGACATAAAAGAGATATACTGGTGGCATGGAATGAAGAAAGGTGTAGCCGAATTTGTAGCACGTGTCCTAATTACCAACAGGTGAAAGCTGAACATCAGAAACTTGGCGGCCTAACTCAGGAGATGACTATACCTATGTGGAAATGGGAGGCAATTCATATGGATTTTGTGATAGGATTACCCCGTACTAGGCGCAAATTTGACTCTATTTGGGTTATTGTGGATAGGTTGATAAAATCAGCTACTTTCTGCTCATCTGGGCTACGTTCTCAGCCAAAGATTACGTCGAGTTATATATCAAAGAGATAGTTCAATTTCACGGTGTCCCAGAATCTATCATCTCAGATAGAGGGGCACAATTTACAGTTAGATTTTGGAAATATTTTTAGAAAGGTTTGGGGACACAAGTTAATTTGAGTACAACCTTCCATCCCTAGATAGATGGCCAGGCAGAGCGCACCATTCAAACGCTCAAGGATATGTTACAGAGGTGTGTGCTAAATTTTGGAGGAAGTTGGGATGAGCATTTACCCCTCATTGAATTTGCATATAATAACAGCTATCATTCTGCAATTCAATATGGCGCCTTATGAAGCATTATACGGGTGGAAATGCAGGTCCCCCATCGGATGGTTTGAGGTAGGAGAGGCAGAGTTAGTCGGACCAGATATGGTTCACCAGTTAGAAGAGAAAGTAAGACTTATCAGGGAGCGATTATTGACAGCCCAGAGTCATCAAAAGTCATACTCCGATGTGCAACGTAGATACTTGGAATTTAATGTTAACGATTGGGTTTTCCTTAAAGTGTCGCCGATGAAGGGTGATTTGGCAAGAAAGGCAAGCTCAAGCCAAGGTTTATTGGGCCATATTGAATCCTTCGAAGAATAGGCCGAGTGACATATGATTTAGAGTTTCCTTCAGAATTAGAGTGGGTTCACCCAGTTTTTCGTGTGTCTATGTTGCGAAAATGTATAGGGGACCCATCCCGAGTTATGCTAGATGAGGACATTCGAGTTACTGAGGAGTTAGCTTACAAAGATGTGCCAGTTGCTATATTAGATAGACAGATTTGTAGACTGAGAACTAAAGATGTAGCCTCCGTTAAAGTGCTGTGGAGGAACAAAAATAAAGAGAAGATGACCTGGGAAGCTGAGGATGACATGAGATCTAGATACCCTCACTTATTCCAACATTGACCCAGAATGTGTAATTAAGGTGAGATTGTTGTTCAGATGTTACTTTATTACTTATGCTGCTAGTGCTGTTCAGATATCTACTTCTATATTGTGGGCTAGTTGATTGTAGCGTCCTGTGAGGCGCCTATGTTAGACTTTTCTACATTTCAGGTTTCCGGATAGTCCATATTACAGAGGAGACTCTACCAAAATTTTCCTTAGTACTAGTTAAAAAGAGTTAACTTCTTTAAGCATGAAGTTGGTATTCGAGTATTAATGTTCCTAAGGGGGGATGATGTTACACCCGTTAAGTTCCTATTGTTAATCGGTGCATTCATACATAAGTCGAGAGTTTTAAAATATGATGCATACGAGAAAAGGCTAGAGGAAAGGATGCATGAGCACGATATCGAGTTAGTGGGAGGGAGAGGCCTGGAGGTAGGCCACGACGGGCGCCGTGTCACGGACCCCCTCCTCCGTGACGGGCGGTGTGTCTCACCCATAATTTGGCGCAATGGGGGCCGTGACATGGACCCCCCTAGCCACCGCTCATAGTATATATGTATAGTACCTTGGTCATTTGTTAAATATCACAAAGAGTGTTCCTCGGGCAGAGAAGAGTGAGAATGTAATTGATCCATTTTTGCCAAGTTACACTAACAAACGCGAATTAACTTCAAGTAATGAGTCTTAAGCCTTAGGGAAGCATTTCTACGAAGTTATTTTTCTAAAATTCGCTCGGCAACCCGAAACCCCACTGGGTAAAAGTTGTCAAAATTGTTCCAAATTGATTCCTAAATGGCCACAGGCCTTGGGTGAGTAGTTCTCCCTTCTGAACTCTCGAGAAATTGTGGGTTTTAGACAAATTATTCAAAATTGAATTGTAGTTACTATTGTTATTAAAGGTTATCGTTTATGCTGAGTTTAGTATTGAAGTTAGCCCTGTTTTCTCAGTATAAGGGGTGTGGTTGGACAAAACCGCGGTTATAAGTTGAAACCCGCCAGTTAAACGGAAGTTGACACTAGAGGTATGTAAGGCTATCCTTCTCTGCAAGTTACGTTCGTCATAAAGTTAGTACGACTTGTGTATCTATAGTACTTCAGAGTAAACCTAGGGTGGTCAGCTGTTATGAATTGAATTGAGACGGTAGCGATGATGTAGTAACCCTCATTAGAGTTAACTCTAGCTAGCCTGATTGTTGTACGTGATATTTGGGGTTTGGATGTTATTTCCTATAGGATTATGCTTGCAGGATCAGTATGATGTCTGGAGAGACCAGAGTGGGGCCGTGAGGGCCGTATCCAATTTTCAGAGCTTATGTTTGACCCATAGTTGAGCCAAGGCTCGGGGTCCAGCTACAACAGTTATACTATAGCCCATAGTCGAGCCAAGGCTTGGGGCTTAGTTACAACAACTACAGTATGATCCATAGTTGAGCCAAGGATCAGGATCTAGTTACAGTAGTCAGATTATGACCCATAGTTGGGCCAAGGCCTGGGGTCCAGAATTAGAGATTACATTATGACCCTTAGTCGAGCCAAGGCTCGGGGTCCAGTCATGCAGCCCAGACAGCTCATATATAGACACAACTACAGGAGCCTATTAGGCTCAGATACAGTTTCAGAGAACGAGTATTCCTGAGTTATAGTATGTTTACAAACCTTTAGTAGCCAGATATTAGAAGTGTACATAGTTTGTATTGTCCGGAGCTTATAGGGGCCCAGGTATGTTATTCTGTGTTGTTTGTACCTTCCAGGATTATGGGGGCCCGGTTATGTTCTTGTTTGTACTTATAAACTTGTTGGTTATATATTTCAGACAGTAAGGTTACTCAGGTTAAATTCTTACCCTCCTTCTTGACTACTTTAGTTTTACTAGTTTTCAGTTAGTTATTATCTTACTGCCTTACATATTCGGTAGATATTGTACTGACGCCCATCCTTGGGGTGCTGCATTACTTGCCTGCAGGTGCGGATGGACGTGGTTTGAGGTATTCTTTGTCATCAGCTGGAGTAGCAGTTCATTCAGCTCCTTTCCTCCGGAGTTGATAGATAGAAGAGGTTTGTTCTTTTGTTGTACAGTTTATGGGTAGGTAGGGGCCCTTTCTCGACCATTATTCCACTCTTAGAGGCTTGCAGGCTACAAATTCTCAATAGTTAGTTTTTGTTGTTGGAGTGTGAGGCATATGTATGTTTTATTTCATGTGAGGGCCGTGTGGGGCCTTGTTTAGCTGTCAGTTAGCAGCCTTGTCGGCTATAGCGTGGTTAGTTGCCTAATTTTTCATTACAGTTATAACTAGACAGCATGGTGGTCTTGTCGGCCCTCATAGGATCCCTGTTATTGTGTTGTTGCTGGCCAGCTGTTTTCCTTTTACTGTTGGCTTTGTCGGCCAGAGGTTGTACTTACAACCGAGATATAACTCGTCGATTTCTTGAATTAAGTTACAGGCGTGCACCAATAGTGCACCAAGCAGTCAGGTTAGTCTAGATCCCAGTGTGACATTAGGTGCCAGTCATGTCTCCCCAGGTGGGGCATGACACCAGCTAAACCCAAAAAGCTCCTAATGTTAGTAGGAGTGATAGGTCTAGGCTAGTTCTTCACCGCCTCAATCTTCTGAAACTCTACCTGCACACCCTCACTAGACACCATGTAGCCTAGAAATGCAACCGAATGCAACCAAAACTCGCACTTGCTAAACTTATTAAACAATTGATGGTCCTTAAGAGTCTGCAACACAATCCTCAGATGGCCAGCACGCTCCTCCTCACTCCGAGAGTATATGAGGATATCATCTATGAAGACAATGACGAACATATCCAAATACTACTTGAACGCTCTGTTCATCAAATTCATGAAAGCTGTAGGAGCATTCATTAGTCCAAAAAACATAACAACAAATCATAGTGACCATACCAAGTCCTGAAGGTTGTCTTTGGAATGTGCCTCTCCCTAACCTTGAGTTGGTGATAACCCGATCTAAGGTCTTTCTATGAAAAGCATATGGCGGGAAACTGATCAAACAAGTCATCAATCCTGGGGAGGGGATACTTATTTTTGATTTTGTTCAATTGGAAATAGTCTATACACATCTTGAGAGAATTATCTTTCTTCCGTACGATAAGGACTGGAGTACCCCACAGGGACTTACTAGGCCTGATGAAACCCTTACTTAAGAGGTCCTTCAACTCCTTAAATTTGGCTGGAGTCATTAAGTAAGAAGAAATGGATATAGGCCGCGTATCTGGGAGAAGGTCAAAATCAAAGTCAATCTCCCGTTCGGGAGGGACTCCTGGTAGATCATCTTGGAATACCTCTGGATACTCAGATACAATCGAGACTGAGTGAAGAGTTAGAGTTTCAAATGTAGAATACTTAACTCAAACTAGATGATATACACAACCCTTGGAGATCATCTTCCTGACCTTAAGGTAGGATACAACGCTACCTACAGGCACTACGGAACTACCCTTCCACTCTAGGACTGGTTCACCCAAAAATCAAAACTCTACTGATCGACTTCTACAATTAACTTAATCATAGAAAGCATACAATCAATCCATATCAAAGATAACATCATAATCTGTTATGTCTAACTCTACTAATTTGGTTGAGGTGACCTTCTGGAAAATTGTAATAGGGCAATTTCTGTATACCCTCTATGCTATAACTGACTCACCGATATGAGTAGAGACAGAGAAGGGTTTTGAGAGGATTTTGGGACTGACACCAAAACTGATAGCAACATAGAGATTCTGATAATGCTCAATACAACTCTCCCTTTTAAAGGAGGTGGCTACGGTCGTTGTCAAAATTTAAATTCTCAATGAGTGTCGAGGTCGAATCCCACAGAGATTAAGGAGAGATTATCCCAAAAGTTGTAAATCAAATCAAACTAGCTAAAGTCATTTCTAAACAACATAATATAAATATTGAGGGGAAAAGGAAAAAAGTATCGATTTCAAATTATAAAATAAAGTAGGGGCAAGTGACTTGTTGCAATCAATGAGAACGACTAGGAGTGTGCATTTGATGGAGCGTCGACTTGATAGGGGTTGATTATAATGTCTTAGATTCAATTAGAGCATGGAGAGCATTGCTATAGCTACACCCTCTATTTTTTAACCATAAGGATTCTCTTAGCTTGGTTTTCTCAAATCCCAAAGCCAATCAACAAACCAGCCAACAAAGCTTGAGGAAGGATTAAACTATCTCTAGTCTTAACCCTTTAATGGAGTATGAATATGGGTCTTGACTATTTCTAGCTCAAGCCCAAGTATCAAATACCCAATTCCTCACTATTAGATCCTCACCCAAATCTCACTTTACTCTTTCAATTAAAAACAAGATTAGAAAACTAAATCAATGTTTGCAACCATCAATTATTGAATTAAAACTTGGAGAAAACAATAGATCCATGCTTACTACTCAAATCTAAGAACAATTCATTAACACGCAACCAAATCTAGAGATCCATCATTCACACCCCCTGCAAGAAATTTAGCTACTCATAAGTAAAAAGAGAGAAATTATATCTATAAGGAATTCCTCTAGATTCATCATATTAAGTAAGTAATTTCTGGCTTAAAATATGTAATAATGGAGTTATTGCCCAATAGAAATTGGAGACGAAAAGTAAATGTACTCTACTTCTATCTCTATACTCCTCTCTACAAATTCAATGACATAATGTGTGAATGTACCCTTGGGGTAAAAATATGAAATTCCTTTTGTACAGCTTCCCAAAATTACCCTTAGAAGCTTCTAAAGTACATTTGTGCTAAATCTGAATGATATTTCCCTCAACTGTGATGCAAGTCAGTTGTTCAAGACCTACATTCCACAAGTAAAAATCTATGGCTTGCAAGTTTGGTTTCAGCCCATTTCCAGATTCTCCTGCTTGGCACCTGCGGCACGCAGGTCTCTTTTTCTTCCAACAAATCATTTTCAGTTCAATTCTTTCATTTTTTTGTCTAAGTCAAATGCCCTCACAAAAGAAGACAAAGCAATAGCTCATGCTTAAAAAAAGCCCAAATGAGTTGATAATTTACCAACTCATCAAACCCCCAAACTTGAATTATTGATTGTCTTCAAGCAAAGCGTTCACTCACAAGTAGAACTGACTTAAGCATATCACATCATGAGAGCTGCACACAAGAACATTAAGACTCAAGACAACCCCAAAATCACACACCGACTCAAAAATTAAAACGACTCAAACAAGTGCACAACTTCATTGGCAGCACCACAAACACTTGGCCCTATCACCATCATTCTTTCAATTCAAAACAGGAGACATGTTCATTAAAATAAAAATCAATAAGCATCTCAAGTACATTTTCATTAAAATCAAAATCAATAAGCATCTCAAGTCATTGACAATCAACATTCAAAGTTTGCCTAGAATTCACATCACAACTTTTCACATTCATACCACTCAATTGAAATCACATTTTTAACATTCACTCTAAGGATGTAATTCCAATCACCATAAGTGAGAATTCCACTCACATTTATGCAATTCATAAAATGGGGATTATAGAAAAGACGCTCACTTGTTCAAAGACATTCAAGTTCACACACATTGAAACATAGGCTTGCCCTTCGTGTAAATCTCCATTAATATAGAGTTTCCAAACTTGAAATCACTACGGACTTGCGGGTCATAATGAAGGCTAGGGATAAAGATAGGACATCATTTAGTTCAAGTGACTAGAATCTCCTTAATGCCTTTGTGACACCATTCCAACATCACTCTCACACATAGAGAGTCAACTCCACCTTATATCTCCCTTTTTCATCAACTAAATCTTCCCAAAGAGCCATCCTTGTAATACCTTAGATTTTTACATCAAGCCACTTGATGTTGGGCATATTTCTATGCCCATTTATATATTTTTACCCATATTTGAACATGTTTTGAGTTAATAATCCTTAATTTATGCTTAGATTTATGTGTGTGTGTGTTTTATACGCTAACAAATAATTTGAGCTGATTTGAGTAGGAAACTAAGAAAAATGGGCTCAAAATGATTTAAAGAGTGAAGATTTTATGAGCTAAAGGGCCTAGTGGTATAGCTGGCGCCCCGCACCAAGTACCAAACTTCAGAAAACAAAACTTCAAGTTGGTGCTATGGCGCCAACCCTTGAAATTCAGAGAATTGCACTTCACAAAACTTGGCGAGATGAGTGGCGCCCTATGCCAGAGGTGACCAGACCTAGAGAAATTTAACGAACACCATGCCGAGATAGAGGGGACAGCGTGTTAGACCTTGTCCAAAGCTGAAATTGGTTGAAATTTGTCAAAGTTTATAGTGAGATAGGTGGGGCGATGCGCCAGGGCCATTTCGGGGCATAAAATACTAATTTTAAAGCCAAGTTTTGATGGGCAAAAGTGTCATTTGAAGGATCATCTATAAATACATCCCTTAGGTGGTTCGTGAGGGGAAAAATGATCTTTTATC
This sequence comes from Datura wrightii, assembly GCA_035772735.1. Lineage (NCBI taxonomy): Eukaryota > Viridiplantae > Streptophyta > Magnoliopsida > Solanales > Solanaceae > Datura > Datura wrightii. Next base: position 187,425,381 of record JASDFA010000018.1, on the reverse strand, counting down.
AGTCTTAGTTCATATTTAACATTCCATAGTTCATTTATTGAAAGCTTGTAAGCTGTTTAGAAGGAAGACACAGTTCTACAACTAGGTTTGTCTCTTCTTTACTCATACTTTCTTATGATGATGACTAAGTATTCATTTTTCCGCTTGTCTATGAGTGGATAAACTTATATTCTAGGGTTTTGGCCTTGGTGAATGGTTGATTGTTTGAAAGACTAATTAAATTTGGTTCTGATTCTTCAATTATGGTTTTTTGTATTTATTTATGTTAATTTATTTTTTATAAGATTGATCACCATGTAAATAATCTGTTAGCTTTCAATTGAACTTGGGAAAGGGAATCAACGGGGTGAAAAATAAATACAGAACGGGAATTCAAAGACCCTTGAACTTATTGGTGATAGGATAGAAGTTGTTGTTGAGGATAGGGATATACTCTTCAACCCCGTTTAGCTGAAATACAAGTTGGCATAATCAAAGTTTCATTGTTCTCCTGCGACCATAAGGATACAGGCGTTAGGGTTCATGAAATAGTTCTTGTATGCTAGGGATAATGGCAAGAAATGGGATAGTAACTTGCAACTAACAATCATAGAAAGAATCATGCCATTTTAATTACGTCTTGAAAACTCAAGTTGAAACCAACCAAGTGCCATTTCCCTAGTCTTTCACCATCATCCAAATACAACCAAGCTTACAATTGTTCTTAGTTAATTTTATATTTGAAGTTTTAGTAGTTTAATTTTCAAAACCAATATTCATTTTAACTCTTTGGTAGATTTGTGAAATTAAAGTGAAAACGTTATATTGGTTAAATTGACAAGTTCCTTGGGTATGATATCTGGACTTCAAAATCCTATATTACTTGACGACCACGTGCACTTGGGAGACATCAAGTTTTTGGCGCCGTTGCCGGGGACTTGAATATTATTTAATTATTTATAGGTTTGAATTTTATTTCACTAATCTGTATTTTACGTTTCTTTCTCATTTTTGTTGAAATTCACAGGGTTGTTTGCCTTAATGTATGCCAAGTACGAGAAGTAAGGGACCACCTTTAGCTTCTCTTGATCCCGAAATAGAGAGAATCTTTCGAAGGTTGGCTATGGAAAAAAATGGGTAAGAAGCAGGTGAATACAATGATAGAGTTCTAGTGATGCATTTTGCTAGGGCTAATTTGGAGAACGCTTCAAAAGCAATCGTCAAACCGACCATCACTGGGAACTTTGAGCTAAAAGAAGGGACTGTGCGGTTTGTTCAAACCACTTACCAATATCAGGACAGGCCACACAAGGATCCCCACAGGCATCTGATGACATTCATAGAGCTGAGTGAAAATTTCCTAATAGAATGTGTCAATGAATATGTCAAGCTGATTCTATTTTCGTTCTCATTGATTCTAGAATCCATGGAGTGGCTTCAAAATGAGCCTGCAGGTCCCATCATTACTTGGGAGATGCTCTCCAATAAGTTTATTGACCGATTTTTCTCTTCGAGAAGAACTAAAAAACTAAGGGGAAAGATCTCCGAATTCATACAGAAAGATGGAGAAACTCTAGCTCAAGAATGGGAACATTACAAGGGTTACTTGAGGGATTTTCCACACCACATATAGCCGAAGGAGATAATCGGGCATAATTTCATAGAGGGTCTGAAGCCCAAGTATTAGATACTCCTTGATGCTACTGCACATGGACAGATTCTATCCAAAAGTTATAATGAAATTGAGGCTCTCTTGAACCTCATGTCTACAGGGAGTCAGGATTATCAAGACTCAGGTAGAGGATTTGTAGCAGCAAAGGTGATGGGAAAGCTTAAGGTGGATGGTGTTGCGACAATCAAGATAGATATTAGCCAAATAGTGAATGCAATCAATATGTTGGTAACCACACCAGCAGGAAGCCAAGTACAGCAGGTACAACAGGTGCAAACCCCACTACCATCATGTGAGGCGTGTGGAGAAAGCAACGCCTATTTAGGTTGTCCTCTTAATCCTGAGTCTATATACTTTTTGGGACAACAAGGTTGTGGTGGAGGTTTTGCAGGTAATGTCTATAATCAAGGGTATTGGAATGGAGAAAATCCCTCATAGGCAGGGAATCAAAACTTCCATAGGCCCCAGAACACTTATCAAAGGTCACAGGGCTAGCAGCAGAGCAGTTTTCTTGAGGAGACAATGAAATAATGGATGGTGTAGCAGATGCAAGTGGTTAATGAAGTGCAAAAGTCCATCCATGAGATTGAGAGGAAGATGGGGCAATTGACCCTATAGCAGAACAATAGACCACAGGGGGCACTCCTGGGTATCACCGAGAAGAACCCTAAGAAAAATGTAAATGCTATTTTCTTGCGCAGTGGTAAAAAGCTGGGTGAGGCTATCCCCAAAAAAGAAAAAGTTGATAAGGAATAGGCTGTGAGTTCCAAGACTGAGGTGGGTGAGTCTAGAAACCCACACAATTAAAGATTGTGGTAGCTAGACCACCTCCTCCTTTCCCTCAAAGGTCAAAGAAGAAGACAGAGGACACAACTTATAGTAAGTTTCTTGAGTTGTTAAAGCAGGTTCATATGAATATTCCATTGGTGGAGCTTTTACAAAAAGTCCCAAAGTACGCCAGATATCTCAGGGATATCTTGTCCAATAAGTGGAGGCATACAAAGTTTGAAACCATGGCTCTAATAGAAGAGTGCAGTTCCCGAATCAAGTTTCATCCCTATCACTATTGGGATAAAGAAAGTTGGTTTGGCCCTATGTGATTGGGTGCGAGCATCAATTTCATGTCTGCATCCCTATTTAGAACTCTGGGATTAGGTGAACCACATCCTACTCCAGTGACCTTGTAGTTTGTGGACCGATCTCTGGTCTATCTTGAAGGAATTATTGATGATGTCTTGATAAAGGTAGGACCTTTCATCCTACTGATGGACTTTATAATACTATGAGGTAGATACAACAGTTTTCGTCATTTTGGGGGTAGGATATTTAGCCACCGCTGACGCTGTCATATATGTTAAGTCAGGCAAGATGTCTATGATAGTAGATGGTCAGGAGGTAGTGTTTGAAGTGTTTAGAGCAGCAAGAATGCCACCGCATTTTGAGGACCACACAGTAAAGCCGAGGGGAGAACCTGGAGGTTGTAATCAGGTTATTGAGTAGCATGTGATGTATGTTAGTTAGCAGATCCTTAGTATGGTCATAATTCCACTCGCATGAAGGATTTACGAGGATCATAGTCGTGCCGCAACGTTAAATCAGGCGCTGCATGGGAGACAACCCATGAATGTCGAGCCACGACTATAAATAAGGCGCTTGGTAGGAGGCAACCCATACTTCTAACATTTTGTATATTTCTCTTTGTTTTGTAGAGGAGAACGGGCGTAAGAGGCAAACAAGCTGGGACATTGAGCTAAAAAGTGTAAGTCTGGGGTGATATGCCTGTCGTGGGGCGCTAGGAGTTAAATCTGAGAAGAAAAAATTTTTGTCAGGTGAGGCTATGGGTGGCGCGCCGTGCCATTCTCCTCTCTCCAGAGAAATTTTTTTTCTACGTCTGTGGTTAGATAGAAGGGGTGATATGCCAGGGTCTATTTGGACAAAAAGTTTTTTTTAATTTGAAACAATGTTGACTCAAAAGAACTTAAAATTACAAAAAACCCATGTCTACTTCTTTATTTAAAGTCCCATTCATCCTTTTTCCTCAAAAAGTTGAAAAACAAAAAGAAAAAATTTCTCTTCGTCTCTTCTCTTAAGCCCTGAGTCCCATTCTCCTCTCCCCTCTGTTGTTGTCTTCTCCAACAATTTGGTGAAGATCTCATCTTCAATTCAAATAAGTATATTTCTTCTCTCTTGTTTGTAAATGATGCAAGCATTCTCCCATACTCTTCTCCCCCAAAAGATTTAGAACCCAAATCACAATTGTTGGTGAAAAGCTTGAATTTCATGTTTTGGGTTTGATAAGCTTAAAGTCTTAATTTCTTCCATGATAGTATGTTATCTTTGTTGGGTAGCTTGATTCTTGGTTGAATATGGTGATTTAAACTTGTGGGGTTGATGAGGGTTAGTGAATTGAATTCTTGAATATTGTAATTGTAGAGAGAGAGAGAGAGAGCGAGAGAGAGAATACATGAGCTTTGAATTCTTGAATGCGATAAATGCTTGAGTTGCTGAAAAGTTCACAAATAATTCATGTTGGATGATAGAAAATTAATTGTTGATTGTTGCATGAATTGAATATTGCTACTTTCATACATGAATTACTTGAATTATAAATTAGAGGAGGGAAAGTGAAAGGGATGGCCTAGGTGAAGCATTCTTGAAAAGCTAAAATCTAAAAGAGAGTTGAAAAGAAAGAAAAATCCATGAAATTGGTGTAGTATGAAGTTAGTAAATTAAATTAAATTGTTGAGATTGGATGATGATGGGGGAAGTCTTGAGTACTCCATTTGACAAATTCTCACAAGTATGCTAGCAAATTAAGTGTAGGATGGACTTTGCACCTTCAACACTTAGTTAGTTAGCCATTTTGTTCATGAGCTAATTTTGTGAAGTTCTTGTTTTTTGCTTGACAGATGTCATGGCATCAAAAGGAAAGGAAGTGGTGGTTGCGGATCCAAGCCTCAAGAGGACTTGGAAGGGCAAAAATGGGGCTAGTTCTTCTGCTTCCAAATCTGGCCTCGCGAGGAGATTTGGAGCAAAAGTGATAGACCCTCATGGGCTTACTTGTTTTAACACTCAAAAGAAGCCAAGTATGCACCTGAGAATTGGATAAATGAGGGCCGTTTGGCTCTTGAGTTTCTATCCATTGGGGACAAGATTCATGAATTAGGAGCAGGTAACATCTTCAATGAGCCGGAGAGGTGCAACCTCACATTGGTGAGAGAGTTCTACACAAACTGGGATACCTCATTTGGAGAGAGCACTAAGGTAAAAATCAGAGGCCAGGTGGTGTGATTCACAGCCAAAAGGTTAATGCCTTCTTAGAGAAACCTACAGTAGACCCTTTGGAGTATTTCATCTTGCTGTATAAGCCTTCATACAAAGACATCCGTCACACTTTATGTGGTGAGCACTCATCCGCCCGTTGGGCGAGGGATCATAGTGGAACTCATCCCACACTTGCATTTTCTTATTTGAATAGGGAGGCAAAGGTATGGGTGAAGTTGGTGTGTGCTGTCTTTCTCCCTAGGACACATATGACATAAGTAACTCGAGAGTGGATTGTCTTGGTATACATGTTGATGAAGGGAAAACTGTTCAACTTTGGTGTTGTGATTCGTGACAATATAGATCACGAGACAATTGTAGATAGAAATATTGTCATGGAATTCTCTTGACCATGTTCTTAAGGGAGGCAGGTATTGAGGAGGATTGGCGGGACACTTGGCTGGAAAGATGATGGATGTCATAAAGGTGAAGGAGACTGTCCTATCCACAAGCTCTTTTCTTGCTATAGCTAATTGGAAAGCCCGTGATGAGAGTTGGCAGGGTCATATATATATTTGGGATGCTGGAATTACAGTTGATGCTAGGAGGTCGACTTGCTACTATAGAAGATATGACAACTTTAGAGGCACGGTACCCGCTCATGGAGAGTGCTATGTTGATGTGCCGAGCGGGCCCAACCCTTGAGGAGCCGCTTGATAATGATGTTGCAACAATCCTTACTGACGAAGTTGATGACCTAGATATGAATGAGGAGGATGATGCTACTATGAGCACCATGCAGGTTGATGGCGAAGATGATGATGAAGATGAGGGGTACAATCGTGAAGATGATGCTTAGTGAGCCAGAAAGTTCTTTTTCTCTCCCTGTATGATATGATTATGTGTGCACTAAGGACAGTACATTTTTTTAAGTGTGGGGTGGAGGAAAGATAGATTCTTGTTATTCTTTTATTGCTATATTTTTAGTTAGCCATAGCATTATTATTTCATTCCTCATACTACTAGATTGATGATTTGTAGTTCATGGGTTATAATAACTAGTATAGTGATGTTGACTTGGACGCTTGAAATATTCTGAATTGGGTTCGTCTTGACCATGTGATGTTTAGTTGCTTTATTTTGGAGTCAATTGTTTTGTTTTTTTGTTTGAGTAGTTATATTCATATAGTAATGACATTTCCCTATGATAGATGGATGATGACCGTCTTAAGGGAAGTTTCGTCATAGTTTTTTATTTTTATTTTTATTTTTTAGGATTGAGTTGTAGGTCATCCGCTTGTATGCTTGTTGATATTCTATTTAGCTGCTATGCTGGAGTAAGTAGATTGGTCATCTTGATTGCATGAGTGAGGATCCATGAGAGACACACATATCTCTTTAGTTTGATTCAAAATATTCTTAGAGCTCAATTACGAATAAACTTGTCATTCAATATGATTTTGTGAATGTGTAGTTGTAGAAACTGATTAGATTCTTGTTACCATGAGAGGTGAGCTGAATTGCTTTATATGTATATATTGTAGCATCTGGAACTTGCCTTAGTGTATGCGGGATAACTAGTTGGTAGGGAGTTGAGAGATGATCAAGGAATTTCTTTGAAGAAACCATTTTTTTCTATAGTTTTTCTACCTTCCTAATCATTCTCCCTAGTTACCCCCTTCGAGCCTAAAGTCCTTATTCGTTCTTAGCCATGAAAGTGGCTTAGTCCCTCTTTTTGTGAGACCTCAGATTTTTGATCCAAAGTAGTCTTAGGCACTTTTAGTCTTGGAAGTTAAGGTTCACCAAGATATATTGCAAGGAAAAAAAAGAAAAATCTTTGGTAAGAAAAGAAAAGTGAAAAGAAGAGGTGCCCATAAAAATTGTGTTGTTCACTTGCTGCTAGGAAATTGAAATAGAGAGCTTTAATTGCAAATTTTTTAGTTATTCTATGAATGAGAAACTAGTAGTCAAGTAATGAAAAATGGGGCATGAAAAGAAAATACAAGGGTGAGTAGATGAAGGGTGAACAAGCAAGGAAAAATGTGATGGACAAGAAAAGTGAAGTATTTCTTAAAAGTGATTAGGGTGGTAGTCACTATAAAGCGAAATATAAATCCTACCCGTCTCTTAGCCGACACTATAACCAAAAAAAGTCTTTGTGATCTTAATCACTTGAAGCAATTAGGTAGTCTTAACGTACATGAAGAGTAAGCCTATGGTATGATTACATATGTGCATCAAATCATTTGTGAGTGTGAGTGTGCCTTACTTATTGTGTTTCATATCTTTACATTGATAATTTTGAGAGAGGAACATACTGAAAGTGAGGGGCACAAGAAGTCTAATTCGGTACTACTTGCTGCATGTGTCACATTTAATCATGTTGGCCCTTTGTGTTGAAAAGATGAGTCATTCATAGAGGTTATATGCTCTTGATTGTGAAACTTTCATATGTGCTTGATGAAATTGTGTTGCTTATGATAAACCACTTTACGTATATTCCATGCTAGTCGGTTGATTAAGAGTTAATAGAGGTGTCATGTGTGATGGTGAAACATGAGTTTAGGTATGTTTTAAGGATTGTTCGACGATAAATAATGGTTTAAGTGTGGGATAGTGATGTTGGGCATATTTCTATGCCCATTTTCCATATTTTTACCCATATTTGATCATGTTTTGAGTTCATACTCCTTAATTTATGCTTAGATTCATGTGTGTGTGTGTATTTTATGCACTAACAAATGATTGAAGCCGGTTTGAGCAGAAAACTAAGAAAAATGTGCTCAAAATGATGCAAGGAGTGAATATTTGAGGAGGTGAAGGGCATGGTTCTATGGCTGACGCCCCGTTCCAAGTCCCGAACTTCAGAAAATAAAACTTTAAGTTGCTGCTATGGCTAGCGTGACAACTTTAGAGAATTTCACTTCACGAAATTTGGAGAGATGAGTGGCGCCCCGGGCCAAAGGTGTCCATACTTAGAGAAATTTAACGAACACCTTGGCGAGATAGAGGGAGTCTGGAGCTAAAGTTATTAGAAATTTGACTAAGTCTGTGGTATGATAAGTGGGGCCATTTCGGGGCAGAAAATGCTGATTTTAAATCCAAGTTTTGAAGGGAAGAAGTATTATTTGAAGGCTCATCTATAAAAACATGCGTTAGGTCGTTTGTGAGGGGAAGAATGATCTTTTATCAGTCTTAGTTCATATTTTACATTCTGTAGTTCGTTTATGAAAGCTTGTAAGCTGTTTGGAAGGAAGACACAATTCTACAAGTAGGTTTTTCTCTTCTTTACTTTGTATTTTCATATGATGATGACTAAGGATTCATTTTTTCGCTTGTCTATGAGTGGCTAAACTTATATTCTAGGGTTTTGGCTATGGTGAATGGTTGATTGTTTGAAAGACTAATTAATGGTTTTGATTCTTCAATTTTAGTTGTTTATATTTATTTGTGTTAATTTATTATTTATAAGATTGATCACCATGTATGTAATCTGTTGGCTTTCGATTGAACTTGGGAAAGGGAGTCGAAAGGGTTAAAAATAAATACAAAACGGAAATCCAAAAACCCTTGAACCCATTGGTGATAGGATAGAAGTTGTTGCTGAGGATAGGAATATACCCTTCAATGCTATTCAGTTGAAATACAAGTAGGCATAATCGTCGTTTCATTGTTCTCCTGTGACCATAGGGATATAGGTGTTAGGGATCATGAAATAGTTCTTGGATGCTAGGGATAGTGACAAGAAATGAGATAGTAACTTGCAACTAACAATCATAGGAAGAAACATACCAATTTAATTACGTATTGAAAACTCAACTTGAAACCAATCAAGTGCCATTTCCCTAGTATTTCACCATCATCGAAATAGAACCAAGCTTACAATTGTTCTTAGTTAATTTTATATTTGAAGTTTTAGTAGTTCAATTTTCCAAACCAATCTTCATTTTAACTGTTTGGTAGATTAGCGAAATTAAAGTGAAAACCTTATATCAATTAAATTGACAAGTCCTTTGGGTACAATATCTGGACTTCAAAATCTTATATTACTTGACGACCACGTGCGCTTGTGTGCACTTAGGCTACATCACCTCTTCTTTACAAGAGATAGCACCATTCAATTCTTTTCTTTCTTCTTTTGATCAAAGGTTTTTCAACCAACCATTTTATTTTATATTAAGCAATTGGTGCTACCTCACATTGAGCTTATTCCTTTTGTTCCCTTTTTGGCATAATCCCAAACTTAGGCTTTTGCCTATATCTCACATCATTTTCTCATTTTCCCTAAATCTTGGTTGTAAGCCCCCACTTTTCTTTCATCACTAACAATTAGGGAGAAAGGGGTTCCAAAATAGAGGATTCAAAAAGGATTTAAGGCTTGCAATGTGATTTTCAAGAAAAAAGATATAGGCTCAAAAATTGATTAGCTAGGATCGATGTTAAAGTAAGACCTTGTTTTCTATGAAGTGACTATGCAAAAAAGGCCTAAGGTCATCTTCCAAGCTCATCTACATCTAAGATTTTTCCTTGAATCATATTTGAGGCAGGTCCTATGCGCATGCATGCACAAGAATCAAGCAAAAAACTTTACCACATAAGGCATCACACTCCAAAAAGTTTTAGATATTCACAAGATTAATTAAAAAGGCATGACTTTTGACAAGATATTCCGAGTTTTGCACATTCATCTTGTGAATCAAGAAGTCAAACCAAGAATGTGGACATTATGACAAGGGAATGCTTTACACATTTGGCCATGTAAAATTTTTTGATGGTACCGCTCAAATAAGTGCAACAAGGACTCAAAATTGACATTAAGACTTGGCATTTTCCGTTAAGAAAGTCAGTTCTCAATCCATCATAGGGAAAGGTCACCCAGTTCGATATAAAAATAAATAAAAGAAAATTTTGCTCTTTAAAAAAGAATCGTGGTATAAAGAAAACCCTTGGAGTTTACTTACTAACTACTATCTACAAAGGTGATTTTCATGCATGGGTCATATAATAATTGACATGTAAAACCAACCCGAAAATGCACTCTCACATTATCAAGACAAGAAAATTTTAAAGCCCGACAAGGGTCATAATTTAAATCAATACAAAGTAGCCTGGCAAGGGCATTCATTCATCCAAAGAAGCCAACATTCAAACAAAAACATTAATCAAACAAAATAAGCCCGACAAGGGCAATAACATCAATTACCAAAAATGCATATCCCACTCCCAACTCAAGTGTAAACATTGTCCCCAATGTTACCAAATAAAGGATGAAGGGGTAAGAACTCTCTTAGACATCTGCTCCTTGACGTGTTGTGGGTTTACAACACTTTTGACGCTTAAAACTGAGAAAATTAGCATGGAATTAGGTGTATTTATATGGATCTGAGGCACTTTTACTTTGTTTTCAGGAAAAATAGATGTTGGAGCTGAACTGTGCAAAAGATGGAGAAAATGCAGAAAAGTGGCTAAGTACGGATCTCAGTATGAGCCGTACTGGGAGTTGTGATAAGGTCCAGGATAAAAGTATTGAGGCAAAGAAGTTTCTCATAGTACGAGCCTACCATAGCAGTCGTAGAAAACTCCAGAAGGTTTGCACAAGTCAAGTAATCCTGATATGTCTAGCAACCACAAATCGTGAGATCTACCTAAGACCCATACCAAGGAGCTGTGGAAAAGTTCAGAATAAGAGAAAGTTGGTAGGTCTCAAGTTATGAGAAGGAGTCAGGGGTCGTACAACTAGGGTATGAGTCGTACCAAGCCATTCGTGAAAGACAACAGACTGTGTCAGAAGTTACATGCTCAAAACACGAGAACATTGTACGACTCATAGGTTCATGGTACGGGTCATACCAGATTCCAACACTTAACACGATTCAACAGATTCCAGCCAACGTATGAGTCAAGGTACGACTCGTACAATCCTATTATGGGTCGTAGGTGAAGTCGGTGGCAATTTTTTGTAGTTTCCCTATTTACTTAGGAGAAGATTCCAAATATTTGTATGAATACTTTTTAGGTTATTTCCAGTATGAGAGTTGGAGTTTACGTGAAATACATTAAGAGAAAAGTTGTTGGTAGCTTTTAGTTCAAGTCTTGGAGATTTTCTTGCTTTGATTTCTTTATTGTTCTTGAATTATTCTTCATCAATTCTTGCAATAATCAAGAAGGTTTTCTTCCAATCATCTTTATAAGTATTAGATTATGTGTTTGTCTATGAATGCTAATAATTATCTTACAATCATGAGAGGCTAAAACCTCCACAACTAAATTGTGGGAACCATGGTGAATTAATAAACTGGGGTTACACAAAGTGATTCTAAACCAATGCTAAACACTTGTATTGTATTCTCTTCATCTTTAATATTTATTAACGGTGCGCAACCCTTTGTTTGTCGAAGGGTTTTTCTTGCCGTGTGTCTTTTTTCTGGGGCATGCTATCTAGTAGAACCAGTATGTTTAGGTTGTTGTTGTTATTCGTTTACCTAGAAGTAGCTTATGATTACTTTAAAGGCAATAAATGCACTAGTTTGATGTTTTTGAAAAAATTGACCCTGTTTAAAATTTTGATGTTAGCTGTATAGTTAATTTCAATTGCATGACTTCTGTGGATCTTTGTATGGCATCTATGTTATTAGCATGTGTAGTTGTAGCTTAGCCGTGCATGAATTGGATAGGTAAATTCAATGCAAACTAGTACCATGAGTGAGTGAGGATTTATACTTAGTTCAATATTGCGTTGAGGATCTAGAACTTGCCCGGTTGGTCTTTATATAGGTTTTAGGATAGTTGATTAGAAAATGGTCATAGGTCATTTTTTATTTTATCCACTTTAGCTTAAATTACCATACCTGATAAAATGAGTCCCGTAATCCCGATTTTGAGACTAATATTGACCATTCTTCTTTGATTAACCCTTCACCTTTTCCCATTTTTTATAATGAACCTATTTTGGCCCTGGTCCCTCCTTGGGCATTGTGAACCTCAACTCAGGCAAAATTCCTAAGTTGAGGATGGCTATAGTAGGGGTGCATAGATTGTGGGAAGGATGAAAAGAAAGAAAAAACAAAAAGGGAGTTAAAGAAGGGTGACGTATGATGTAAAAAGAAAAGAGCTGAAAAAATGAAAAGAAAAGAAAATAAACGAGAAAAACGGATGAAAAAGATGAGAAAAGTACGCCACACCCACATATTGCATTTAAATGGAGAAAAGGGAGAAAAAGTTGAAAAAGTGAAAAGTGGAGCCACGAGTATATAGTTCTAAGGAGGGTTTAGTCACTAAATTTCATATATATCATACCCATCCTAAAGCCTACATTCAAGTTGAACAAAGTCCTATAGTGATCCGAACTTAACTATCCGAAAAGCCGAAATAGAGAAAATAAGGTAAGCCTATGATATCCGATGTACAGTATTTGAAACTTCTTTGTGAGAGTGAGATTCCCATTTGTTTAGTCCCAAGTTCATGATCTTATATATCTGTGAGTGTTAGGGACTTCATTTGCTATGAGGGTACTTAGTTTGTATTGTATTTTACCAATTGTCTGTGTGAATTGCATTGTTGATAGCTCAATTCTCTGCTAATAGTTGGATTTCATAACTTGATCCCTATATGTCATTGGTTGTGGTTATATGTGTGCATAACTGACTTAGTTTGAATGAAGAAGAAACAAGGGTCAATAGATGATTGTGGTTCATAGTGCAAATTTTGTTGTGTTGGTTGTAGGTATTCTAAGTTTACTTTCTGGTTAAGCGTCGTTTTTAATTTTATTTTCTCTGCCTGAGGACATGCAAAAGTCTTATGTTGAGGGTATTGATGTGCCATGGGTTTATAGAACTTTTGACGCTTAAAACTGAGGAAACTAGCATAGAATTAGGTGTGTTTATATAGATATGAGGCACTTTTACTTTTTTTTTCAAGGAAAATAGATGTTGGAGCTGAATTGTGCAAAAGATGGAGAAAAATGCAGAAAAGTGGCAAAGTACGAACCTCAGTATGAGTCATACCATCTTTCTACGAGCCGTACTGAGAGTCATGGAAAGGTCTAGGACAAAAGTGTTGAGGCAAAGGCAACTTACGGCTCATAGTACGAGTCGTACCATAACAGTCGTAGAAAACTCCAGAAGGTTTGCACAAGCCAAGTATCCCGGTTTTGGTAGTAACCACGAATCATGAGTCTACCTAAGACCCGTACCAAGGAGACATGGAAAAGTTCAGAATAAGAGAAGACTGGTAGGTCTCAAGGTACGCGAAGGAGTGACGGGTCGTAGAACTGAGGTATGAGTCGTACAAAGCCATTTGTGAAAGATAACAGAGAGTTCCAGAAGTTGCAAGTTCAAACCATGAGAAAATTATACGACTCGTAGGTTCATGGTACAAGTCATACCAGATTGCAACACTTAGCCAGATTCAGTAGATGCCATCCAACGTATGAGTCAAGGTACAACCTGTACAATCCTACTGCGGGTCGTAGGTGAAGTCAACGACAGTTTTTAGTAGTTTCTCTATTTACTTAGGAGAAGGTTCCAAATATTTGTATAAATACTTTTTAGGTTATTTCCAGTATGAGAGTTGGAGTTCACACGAAATACATTGAGAGAAAAGTTGTTGGTAACTTTTAGTTCAAATCTTGGAGATTTTCTTGCTTTGATTTCTTCATTGTTCTTAAATTATTCTTCATCAATTCTTGCAATAATCAAGCAGGTTTTGTTCCAATCATCTTTGTAAATATTATATTATATGTTTGTATATGGATGCTAATATTATCTTACAATCATGAGAGGCTAAAACCTCCACAAATATGATTGTGGAAACCATGGTGAGTTAACAAACTAGGGTTACACAATATGATTCTAAATCAATCCTAAACACTTGTATTGTATTCTCTTCATCTTTAATGTTTCTTAATGGTGAGCAAGTTAAGAGTTTCCCAATTTCTTTCCTTGCTTGATCCTAGAGAAACAGAGACTAGGGAAAGAAAATTACAACAAAGCCTTGATCTTTATGGGTCATTATATGACTTGAGCTGCAGACACAGGATAGTTAATTTGGAACAAATTATTAATGATTGAATTGAAATCGCTCATGACACCTAAACTGGTAATTGAGTATAGTCATCCAATAGGGATGAACAAGTCATTTGGATGAATCCTAGGTATAAATTCTGCAAGTAAGCATGGGGATAGATCACAAGTGTAAAATCCAAAGTAGTTATGAACCCATGGGGAACACTTGACCTATTTATTTTCATAATAGTTATTAACAACAATTGACTCTCAAATTGTTACACAATTTCTTTTACAAAAAACCCCTTTTTGGAGATAACATACTTAAAAGCTTAAACACTTGCATTATTATATATCTTGACCATATTCCCTATGGGATCGACCCCAGCCTTTGTTGAGTTATATATTGACAATGTTTGCATCATACTTTTACAGAAATGTGATTTGAGCGTTATTACTCCTTCTCATCATCATGAGCCTCAGCTTTTCTACTAGTGCTTGTGCCGCCATGGCGGGAGTGAGCCATGCCAAGGGATTCAAACATGGCTTTCTGCAAGAGAGACTTCGTCTTCATCTTCTTCATGCTCGGCCTCCTCATCCTCCTCTAGGCCCCAAATAAGTCCAATTGTGCCCTTTGTGCCATGTGGGGCTTCCATAGCTTCGTCCAGTAGGCTTAGATCAATAGTAGACATAGGAGCCTTTCCCTTCAGCTCTTTTACATCAGCCCAGAGAAAGGCCACTGCTCCCTCAATCACATCAACTCTTGAGAACAACTTATTTAAGTTGTTAAAGACCTCTTTCTTGACGCTTTTGACCGATCTCTGGATCAAAGATGGAAAATTTTGGGCCATTTTCGCTAGTTGATTTTCATGGTAGTAGGTCATGTATGCCAGCTATTAGAGCCCACTCGGTCTGGAAGATAGAGGTGGTGGTGAAAACCCCAGAGGTGGCACCTCTTCAGAAGCATGTCCCAGTATTTCAGGAGTGAGATCATTGAGGTGCTATGCCAAAGGGGCATTCTCAGTATCATATGCCATAGAATCCTCCGAGACATTCCAGGGATGCATCCTCTTCCTTTTGCTTTTGGGAGCATCCACGTCCCTCTTCTCGTCGATACCGATAACCCCAGTAGTAGAGCTAACATGGTCATCAGTAAAATATAGGACCCCTGCTCTATCACATAATTGGTTGATCAGAATTGGAAAGAGAATGGACAGAGCCGGCTGCTTGACCTTTCTTTTCATTTGTGTGGCGATCACATCGCTAATGTTTACATGTACCTCAGACATGATGCACGCTATCAAAATGGCGGCCTCCAAGTGCATCATTTGGTCATTTTTGGTTAGAATAAGGTGGCAGCAAACTAAATTGAGCCATAGCTTGACTTCTAAATAGAGGTCTTGCCTTGGGATTTCACCTCCTACAGTTACCCATATAGGCTGCCCTGTAGTAATATTTCTAGCAACCCATTGGAGGTTGTTGCCCTTAGCAGCAATCTTCTCTGCAAACTCAGTTCCTCTGGCAATTGGTTTTGCCCAATAGATAGAATTTATAGCGTTCAGGGTGATATCCACCTCAACCCCTCAAACCATGATGGATGGAAAATTGGGAAACTCATCTACCCTCCCTGAGTGTTTCATCGAATCTTGCTCACTCGATAAGAGGCATAGAACTCTACCACAAAGTTAGGGTAGTAACCAGTTGGAGCATCCAAGAATGGGTGCCACTCTCTTTTGGCAAACTGTTGTTGATGTTGGGAAACTCCTAGCTCAATCATGCTAAGTTAAAAAGCTTCTCAGGTGTGAATGACCGATTATGATACTTGATGAAGTAGGGCTTCATTCCCTCCACGCAGAATCAGATTGTATCCTCATTATTGGCAGAGATCTGAGTTTCCCTGGCCTTGCCCTTCCCTTTGCTTTTTGAGGAGGCTGGAGCCTTCCCTTTCTCTTGTCACTTAGATGAAGTCATTATTCTGCAACACAATGTGAGTCCCACAAAACAAAATAACTTTTTTTTTGTATTTTTCTCAAAGCAAATAAAAGAAAACATCTATACTAGGCTAAGAAAAGAAAAAGAATTGGATTGCAAACAAAGTGAAATAGCATAATTTAATTGTTAGGACCTACAACACGTAGATGAGGCGCAGATATAAAACAGATTCACTGGGACTTGTCATTGGGATCTGTGTTTTACAGATGGAGAACTACGGTGTGCAGGTTGTGAACCTCAACATAGGTAAAATGCCTAAGTTGAGGGTGGCTAGATTAGGGGTGCGTAAATGGTGGAAACTAGAAAAAGGGAAAGAAAAGAGAAAAAGGTGAAAAATGAGGTGTGGTGTGGTGAAAATAAAAGAGATGAAAATATATTGAGAATTTTGAAAAAGAAATTTCAAAAGAAAATAAAAATACTGAAAAAAATTAAAAATACACCACACCCATGCAAATGTGTACAAAAGAGGTGAAAAAGGAAGAAAAACAATGAAAGAAATAAAGGGTGAAGTAGGTGAAAAGGTGAAGCAAATGTATGTAGTGCCAAGGAAGGGATAGTCACTTAAAAATCTCTCATCTTTATCATGTCCATCCCTAAGCCTATATTACAAGCCATATCAAGTCCTATAATGATCCTAATTTGACCATTTGACAAGCCGAAGCAGAGTAAATAAGGGCAAGCCTATGGTATCTAATACATGGTACATGGAACTTCTTTGTGAGGGTGAGAGTTTCATTTGTCTAGTCCCATACATATTTGATATTATATCTGTGAGTGGGAATTTTATTTGTTGTGAGGGTACATGGATTATGTTTACTTTTACCGTTGGTCTGTGTGAAAAACATTTGTTATGACTTGATTGCCTGTTGATAGCTAGATGACATGACTTGATCCCTGTTTATTATGTTTTGACGTCTCTTGTAATACATTAGCTGATGTTGGTTCATGGAAAAGGGTCAGAAGTTGTTGTATGTAAAGTGCAAATTTTGTTTAAGTTTGGTTGTAGTATCTTAGGTTTATTTTCTAGTTGAGTGTCGTGTTTTAGTTTTTCTTTTCTTTGCCTGAGGAACTGGAAAAGTCTTAAGTTGAGGGTGTTGACGTGCTGTGGATTTACAACACTTCCGATACTCAAAACTAAAGAAAATAGCATGGACTTAGGTGTGTTTATATGGATATGAGGTACTTTACATGTGTTTTCAGGTAAACTTAGGTGGTGGAACAAGATTGTGCAAAAGAAGCTTAAAAGAGCAGAAAATGAGCAAACTGACAGTCTTAGTATGAGTCGTACAATGATGGTAAAAAATGTACCAAGACTCATGGAAATGTTCAGAAGAATGAGTTGAGAAAAAAGCAACCAACGACTCATAGTATGGGCCGTAGTGATCATTGTACGAGTCGTAACTTCAAGTTGTGGAAAGATTCAGAAAAATTACACAACAGCTGACTCTGGGTTCGGATAATTACAATACGAGTCGTAATGGCAAGGTACGAGTCATACCAAGGCACTTGTGACAAACTTTAGAAAAATTCAGAGTCTTCAGATTTAGACCACCGAAGTTCAGTATGACTCATAGAAAGATGGTACGGGTCGTACCAAAGCACCAACACTTAGCCTGATTTCATCAAGTTAAAGACCTACGGATGGCAGGTACAACCCGTACAAGGTTTTCATGGGTCGTAGGTCTAATCGTGGCACGAGCGACAGCAGATATGGAAGTTTATCCTTTTAGCTTAGGAAAAGGATTTTTATGTCTGTATAAATACGTTTTATATTTTATTTTCATGAGAGAGAGAGGATTCGATAAGTAATTAGGAGTGATTAGAACTGATTAGAAATGAAATTAAGGAGATATAGACGTGAGAGTTGAGTTGTTCAACTTGTGATCAACCTTTTCTTGATCTTCATATTGTTCTTAAGGATTTTGCTGATTACTTTAAGGAAGTTTTTCTCTCAATTATAATTGTAAATATTGATTTATGTCTTTAATTATGTAAACAAGTCACAATCTTGCAACTATGAGAGGCTAAAACCTCCATAGCTATGGTTGTGGGAACCATGTTGGATTAACAAGCTAGGGTTACGTAAAAGTGATTCAAAATCAATGCAAAACACGTGTATTGTATTCTCTTCATTCTTAAATGTTTCTTAATGGTGTACAACATTAGGACTTGCCCGAATTCTTTACTTGCTTAGGTCTAAGAGGCAGAGATTAGGAAAAGAGAACTACAATAAAGCCTTGATCTTGATGATCATTGTATTAACTTGAGCTGTGGTCGCAGGATAGTTAAATTTGGGACATATTGATAACGGTTAAATTGTAATCGCTCATGATACTTGGTTGGGTGATTGAGTATAGTCATTCAATACGGACTGGTCAGTCGTTTGAATGAACCCTAGTTTTCAGTTCTACAAGTAAGCATTGGTGATAATCACGTATGTACACCCAAAGCAGTTATGAACCCATGGGGAACACAAAACCCTAGTTATATTTAATTCTTGATTTCACCTATAATTTTAATTGTGCTTTTAATTATTGTTTCCTTTTTAAATCCCCAATGTGGAGTAATTACCTAACAAGTTCACTTACCAGCTTTAGTATAGCTCTTTCCTATTCCCTGTGGATTCGACCCCAACCTCTTTGTTGGATTTTTTTATTGACAACGTTCGCTTCATACTTTAGTAGGAGGTATGGTTTGAGCGTTATCTGTGACCCACAATCTCCACTGTAAAATCTCAATAATTTCTCCTGGCGACAATAAATTCACCAATAGGTGTAGACATAGAAAATGGATGTTGAAGTAACTCTAGTACTATACCAAACTTCCGTGCCACTAGTGGAGTAACATAAGACAAAGTAGAGCCTGGATCTATCAAAGAATAAACTAAGTGGGAGCAAACATTTAATGTACCTATCACAACATCTGGCAATACCTCATAGTCTTATCGCCCAGCTAATGCATAAGTACGATCCTGACCACTTTCAGAACTAGATTCCCCTGATCTACCTCCGCCTATACCTCTGCCTGCTGGAGTTGAGGGCCTATGCCCTGTAGAAGGTACTGGAGCATGTGACCCTGCTTTGGACCTACTCTGCTAGTCCCGATCACCCTGATCTTTGGTCAAACAATCTCTCATCATGTGACCCTCCTTCAAACAAGAGTAATAATCATTGGATCCATATTTGCATCTTCCAAGGTGTCGCCTGCTACAAGTACTACAACATGGTACCACTGGCCTCACCTAATTTAGGCCTCTCTGCTGTTGTGATCCTGATGCTTGTGAATTCTTGCTGGAACCTGACTGTCTACGCTATCTGATCTGTTGTCCTATTGCTGCTGAGATGAGGGCCTAGGCCCACCCTAAAACTCTACTTGAAAATCAGCGGGTCTAGCCCTCCGACGCTGCTCCTGACCTGCCCTTTCAATCCCATACTAACGTTGCCTGATCTCTTATATATTCTAAGCAAAAGCCTGAATTCGCGAGATATACATATCCTCTTGTAACGTGGCTATAATATAGGACTCCACATACTTTGGTTTAAGCCCCATGATAAATCGATGTACCCTGGAAGGCATAGTATCCAAAAATGCTGGCGCATATCTACCCAAGGAATCAAATCTCAACGCATATTCTCGGGCTCTCATCCTGCCTTGCTCTAGGTGTAAGAATTGCTCTATTCTGGCCTGTCGGATCTCTCGAGGAAAATAGTGGTCTATGGAGGCTTCATAAAAGCTAGGCCATGTAGGTGGAGGTGCGTCTCTGCTTTTGGACCTTTCCCAACTCTTGTACCATAGAACTGTTAACTCTCGTAGTCGGAACACTGCTAGCTCAACTGACTCTGTGGATGAAGCATGCATGACCCTAAAGATCCTCTGCAACTGATTTATGAAGTTTTTAGGGTCCTCTCTATAGTCTATCCCTGTAAACTGTGGAGGATTCAAAGCAAGGAACTCATGAACTCTCGAACTTCCAGGCCCCTCAGTAGGCTCGGAAATGACTGGTACTACTGGCTGACGCTGAGCAGCCATCATCTGACCTAACATACACACTACACTCCTAACATCCTAATCTGAGGGTGTAGGAGGAACTGTAAGTGGTGTCAATGTTGTTGTTTCCCTCTGAGGTTCTTGGTGCCCTAGAGAATGTTGGGGAGATTGAGAGGATGTCACCCTTTCGCCCTCAGGCTGGGCTGTCCCTAGCTGTGGCACCTTGATGGTACCCTCTCTTGCTACAGTATCTAAATCATGGATGGCTGTGGTCTGCCTTATATCAAACATCTCTGTGGACAGACATAACAATATAATCTTAGGGACTCAACCCTATATAAATCGGATCTATAGCACGATCTAAGAAGAAGACCATACTATCATGTCTCGTAGCCTCCTGCTTATAAAATGTGGTGCACAACACATTTATAAGCAAGAATCCACTAGACACGGTTTGCAGACTCCCTCATATACGACGTTGCTCTGATACCAAGTTTGTCGCACCCCACCTTGGTGGGGGGGGGGGGTAGCTGGCACCTAATGCCACACTAGACTGTGAGCCGACCTAGCTAGGCATATGCACTGCTAGTACATACCAGTCGTACTTATCAAAAAAACAAACAACTATATCTCGGCTCAAAACATATCCTTGGGCCGACAAGGCCGCTACATAAACACCTGCATGAAATCAGCTAACCCAACAGTTGTAATAATGTCATCCTATGTAGGCCGACAAAACCACCATGCTGCTAACAGATAATACAACTAGGACCACATGGCCAAAAACACATATATACCCAAGAACTGTAGTTTGCAAGCCTCTAAAGAGTAAAATATTGGTCGGAACAGGGCCCCAACCTACCCAAAATCTATATAGCAAAAGTTAGTCAAACCTCTAATGTCAGACAACTCCGAAAGAAAGGAGCTAGCCAATCTATTGGATCAAAACAGCTACTGAGAAGGTCTCGAAACCTGTATGTCTATATATACATAGGCAAGTATATAACGCCCCATGTGTGGGCGTTAGTACAATATGTACCGAATATGTAAGGTAAAATAATAACAACTGAGTAAGGAATAATAAGAAAGCTGAAAGTAATCAGTAATTCGACTCAGAAGATAACTTGAACAATCTCACAACATGAACGATAGCTAACAGGAAAATATACAAACAAGAACCTAACTAGGCCCCCATAAGCCTGGAAAGTACAAACAGCATAGAATAACCTGTCTGGGCTCCTATAAGCCTCGACAAGGGCAAGAAATCCATACTCTCCTATCTGTATCAATATAGGCCAGTAAGCAAGTTGTAACTAAGGTGTGTTCGACTTCTAAAACTATAACTGATCCATCTGGGCTCCTGTGATTGCGTTTGAGCCATCTGGGCTCCTGCAACTATATCTGAGCTGTCTAGGCTCCTGAAATTGTATTTGAGCCGTCTGGGCTCCTAAAACTGTATCTGAGCTGTATGGGCGTCTGTAATTGAATCTGAGCCGTCTGGGCTCCTGAAACTGTATCTGAGTCATCTAGGCTCCTAGAACTATATCTGAGTCGTTTGGGCTCTTGTGACTGTATCTGTAGCCCCGTAGGCAGGTATATTTATACTTAGCCCTTTTTGGGAACATATACATGGGCATATGTATGAGTAGCCAGAGACATTCTAGCAGCTAGCAAGATCATTCTACAGGGCATCATAATAGTCTATCAGATGACTAACGGCTAAGGTGGTTTCCTGAGCTACCTATACGATATGTTGTGAGTCGTATGAAACTATAAGGACACTAGAATAAGGTAATCCACCTGACAAACTACCACTCAGATTATTAGGCAATCGTGGTGCCGCCAACTCAAAGGTAGAGTTTTACTGTCGAGGTTCTAGCCCTGTAGGCGTCAAGGTACACCAATGGCTTGTGGCGATCTTTACTATATATGTAGGTGTCAAAACAAAAAGTTATATCATCAAGATGCACCCTACACTTCCCAACAGCTAACCACAAGCCTCTATGATCTCAGTATGGCAGCAAAACACTACCTAGTCTCTCTAGACGGTAAATAAATGAACAAGGAGTATCTATGTTGCTTATAGTGATAGTCAAAACTAAATATTACCTATCTTGACAAGGGATACTATGTTACGATCTCAATTCATCTTGTAGAAGCTAATCACAACATATACAATCATAAGATACTACAAAGGTATAAGTCGCATCAACTATACGATGAGAATAACTTGCCGAAAGAGGTTAAACTTAACATACCTCAATTGCCGAATTCTTTCTTAACTAATCCTGCTTCGATCCAGAACATGTAATTCCTCCATATTCTAGATCTTATGTCAGGGGAACAAGACTATTCCTATTCAGAAGTCAAGCCAGCAACACAATTCTGCAAAATTTGACAATACAAGTTACAATGAGTCTAATTCTGTAAAATCTTCTGAATTCTTATAAATTAGAAGGATAGAGTTTCTTACTATTACTTAAAAATGTACTAGACCTAAATATAGATGATTTTTATGGCTACTACTCCGTAGGGCTCCATCAAACCAGGCCAATTTCAAAGATTCAACTTCATAATGTTCTTCGTAGGCCCGGGATTCACTACCCAAGAAGAATTTGCAATCAGACGAAGTTTGACAGTGTAATTTGCCTAAAATAGATGAGAAAATAGAGAGGAACTTCGCCCTACACGAACTCTCTAATTTGGGAAATATTTCAAATGATATAACATCGCACCATCTAAACATATATATATATTGGGGAAGTGGAGGCCAGGGCGCGTCGTGCAACTCCCTTTGCTTTAGGGCTGCCGCGTCATCCAGCTCCTTGCACTGCAGGGCTTCCACATCGTGCAGGCCCTTACAGCCTTGCCGATTCGTTCAACAAACCATCCTTGACTCCCATCCCCTGGATACTTTTATATGATGCTCTCCATATATCTTCCTTATTTCTCAAGGACATATACATGTATACACCCCAAGTACCGAATACGCGCATACTAACGTCACTTTAACAACAAAATTTTCCTGGGGTGTAACGGTAATGGTGCAGAAAATGGGGGTTTTGGGAAGTGGAGAAGAAGGTGAAAAGTCATGGATCGAGCCTGGATCGGGTTGGTCAACTTTTAAAATTCTGCATATCTGCACTTGCTTTGGACATGCGACCGCAGAATGGGATCTGCGAGATGCATGTCTAGCACAGGTGTGTCTCATACTGCCCAATGCACTTTTTAAAGTCTGCATTACACCTGCATCTCGTAGATCTGTGTCTGCATTTCGTAGGTGAGACGTAGGTCTCCTGTTTTTGAATGATTTGTTCCAGGTCTTCTGCCTCTAGTCTTTGATACACCTGCATCTCATAAATCAATGACTTCATTTCACAGATGAGGCACTTTTCATCCTTTTTTGCTCATATATTTTGGACCCAACTTACGAGATATTTGCATTCTGCACATTACGCAGGTCCTACGCAGATGCTCTCCATTGCTCTGAAGAACCTCTCTGATTCTCACCACATCTCCTGCTACGGTTCGTATGATGCTATCACAAGTCGTACTAGGAGCCATAGCAGCTTCTTTTTCAGCAGTTTTATGCCACCTGTATTGCTTCCCTGCACACTAAACACTCATCAGTTAAGTTACTCGGGTTGCCTTCTAGAAGTGCTTGATTTAATGTCGCGACATGACGCAGGTGGCCCGGTTACTCAGAATTCACCAAGCCACCACTTGGTTTGCCTCCCAAGAAGCGTTTGATTTAACATCTCGGCAAGAAGCAAGTCTCTTAACTACTCAGAATTCGTCAAGTGACTCAGATTCATCCTCTAGTGCTGTGACTATACTGAATTCCTTCGGTTGCTGCATTGACCGACAGATGTTGAAGGTGACCTCTTCTTTGTTCAGTCTGAACGTCAATTGGCTCGCCTCCACATCTACTAAGGCCCTCCCAATTGCAAGAAATGGTCACCCCAAAATTATGGGGACCTCATAATCAACCTCGCAATCTAAAATCACGAAGTCTGCTGGGAATATGAATCTGTCTACCTTAACAAGCACGTCGAACAGGATCGCCACCGGCTTCTTCACAGTTTTGTCAGCCATCATAAACCGCATAGTAGTCGGTGTGGGGGCTTTTAAGCCTAATTAGTTGAACAATGCCAAGGGCATCAGGTTGATGCTCGCTTCCAGATCACAAAGTGCCCTTGCGAACTCGATATTGCCAATGGTGTAAGGTATAGTGAAAGCACCAGATCTTTCTTCTTTTGGGCCAAGACCCGTGTAGCTATGACACTATAGTGATGTAAATTATCAACTAGCTCATAGCTTATGAACCTCTTCTTTGTCACCAAGTCCTTCATAAACTTAACATACCCCGGCATTTGTTCCAATGCCTCAACCAATGAAATGTTCACATATAATTGTTTAATCATTGAAAGGAATTTTTGGAACTTACCATTTTTCGCCTTTTTCTTCTACTTTGGGGGAATGGTGGTGGTGGTCGCGGGATAGCTTTGTACATTTGAGTTGCTCCTTGATCAATGTCAGGTTCTTTCTCACCTATTGGGGCCTCTAGCAACTAAGCATTCTCAGCTCCCTCCATCTCAGCACTCTTCTCATTCTCCTCAGTTATGCTCTCCTTCTTTCGTTCAACTACAACCGGAAAAGGGGGTCAACTATGGTCTTATCACTCCTACTCATTACTGCCATGCAGTGACCATCATTTTTTAGGTTCTGGATGGTGTTGCTAAGTAGTGTACCCTTTTGTCTAGGGTTCAGTGATGCTGACAATTTTCCAAGCTGCTGTTCTATCTACTTGATGGTTGTTGCATGAGATTCCACTCTCTGACCCATGCTTGATATATCAAACACGAATTTCCTTCAATTGATCATCAGTGGACCTCACTTTTTTCTGCATCTCAGTCATCATGCTCTCTATCTTTGACTACCTAGCCTCTCCCTCTCGTGCATTAGGAGGCACATATATTTCAGTTCGGTCATTGCGGTAACCGTCATTCCTTCTCCATTATCCTTCATACTCACAACCTCGTCTCCTGTCTCTGTACCCATTTCAATTGTAATTATCTCTGTATTGGTTCTGACCTTGGTTTCCAGAACCTTGGAGCCAATTGTCTTAGCCATACGCTTGGGCGTTGGCACGGAAACACGCCACCTGGTTGTCCAGGGAATTTGCCTCCCCCTAGGAATTAGAGTGATCTGCCCCCGGCTCCAATTCTTGTGTCCCAACTGCATTTACCTTTTCAGCTCCGACTCCCATAATGTGCTTTGTAAGAAAATCCAACGATGTGCGCATATGAGCCAACTCCTGGTTGCGTTCTTCTTCCTTCCTATGTTGGTCTACAATCAAACCAACTGCATATGTACCGGCTGCTGCATCTGCCTCCCTGGTATGCCATGCCTTATTTGTTTTAGTCATCCTATCAAGGATAGTAGCAGCTTGCTCCCAGGTGTGACTCATCAATGCTCCCTTTGCCACCATGTCTGCCACAACTTTTGTGCTATTGTTTAGAGACCTGTAAAACATTTCCAAGAAACTGTCATATGGAATCTTATAGTTTGGGCACTTTGTCAACTTCTTCTTGAACCTCAACTAGGTTTCATGAAGTGCCTCAATTTTGAGGTGTCGGAAATTGTAAATCTCATCCTTCAGTTGCAACATTCTGGAGGGGGAAAAAATCTCTCCAAAAAGGCTTGCTTGAGTTCCCTCCAGTTGGTTATGGAGTCGTTGGGCAACTCTGATAACCATAAAATGGCTTCCCCTGACAGAGAAAAGGGGAATAGTCTGAGCTTGATGGCATCTTGGCTTACTCTAGGCAACCTGTACGCGTTGCATATTCCAGCAAAGTTCATCAGGTGCAGGTTGGAGTCATCCTCTGCATGACTATTGAACACCCCCTTCATGTTTAACAATTGAGAAATCCAAGTTTTGATTCTCAAGAATTGCTCTCCATTGTTGTCCAAAACTAATTACAAACTTGATCGCAATTGACAATCAACTAATTCTAACCCTCTCTAACCTAAAAGAAACATAAAACATATTTATACAGACAATGAAATCTTTTTCATAAGTTAACGTGGAAATAACAAAATTTGGTGTCAACACATCCTACGGCTTATCATACGACTCGTAATAGGATTGTACGGGTCGTTCCTTGCTCTCGTACATTCCTCGACTTCTGTAGAATTGGCCAAATGTTAGCATTTGGTACGACTCGTAACATGATCCCACGAGTCGTACAATCCAATCGTGGTTTGTCTCTGACAACTTTGACATCTTCTAAAGTTTTCTACGAATGTCTTGGTACGCATCGTACCTTGCTCCTACGACTTGTAACAACTTGTTGCATCTTGAGTTTTTCCAAGTCCTTAAAATAACTAAAGCTTCCCACGGCTCCTGGTACAGGTCAAGGTAGGATTACTGTAGGACTTTGTTCAGCTAGTAATGTAGACTTTTGGGCTGGGTATGGTAAATATGCACTTTTTAGTGGCTAAACCCTCCTTGGCACTACATACACGTGGCTCCAGTTTTCACTTATTTCACCCTTTTCAAATTTTCAACTTTTTCCTCCCTTTTCTCCATTTTTATGCAATGTATGGGTGTGGTGTGTTTTCAAATTTTTCATTCATCTTTCTCTTTTAAATTTTTCTTTTTTAGCTTTTTTTTCTTCTTTTGTCGTCACAATACACCTCATTTTTAATTCTTTTTCTTTTATTTTCCTTTTTCACCTCCTGAAGATCTATGCACCCCTACTCTAGCCACCCTCAACATAGGCATTTTTCCTGGGTTGAAGTTTATAATGTCCAGGAGGGACTAGGGCCAAAACAGGTTCATTATAAAAAATGGATAAGGTTAATCGATTAATCAAAGAAAAATATTTTATTTAAGGCTCAAATGAGGATCAAGGGAATCATATCATTTTGGTAGGGTAATTTAAGCTAAAATGGGCTAAACAAAAATGGCCGATGATCTTTTCCTAACCAACCATCCTAAAACCTATGTAAACACCAACCGGGCAAGTTCTAGATCCTCTATGTAGTATTGAACTACGTATAGACCTCACTCACTCATGGTACATGTTTTGCATTCATTCTATCTATCCGGTTCATACATGGACAACTATAACCACTCATGCTAATACACTAAATGACACAAAAAGATCCACAGAAATCAATTTTGCAATCAATAAGTACATAGCTAACCATCAAAAATTTTGAACAAGGTCAATTTTTTCAAAACTAGTGCATTTTATTAACTGAATAATCCTAATCTACATTGTAATTAAGCAAAAACATCCTAAACATTCCGGTTTTACTAGATAGCATGCCCGAGAAAAAATAAACACGACAAGAAAAATCCTCAGACGAATCCAAAAATCCCAAAAAATATACAAGTACACCCCCTCCCCTTTTGAAAAGCATGCTTCGGCCTTGAAGCATAGAATATAAAACATAGGAAAGGGAACATACCTGTGGTGCATTACGTGCTCCTATCATCCTGGGGAGATGGTACCTCCGCTGCAGTTATGGCATTGGTGGTGATCGACGCACTCAATGATATATCAACGGGGGGAATGGTCAACCCCTCAGCAGTAGTGGTCACTTCTACGACTTCTGGAATCACTGGGGCTGAATGTGGCTCGCCAAAGGGACATTAGCACCCGCAAGCTCGGGATAGGCAGTGATGGAGCTACCTGCTCCTCTCGCCCTCTCAAGCAGCTCCGACCTATGCACATCATGAATGTGTTGACTCTCCGATCTTTCCTACTTACGCTCTTTGTTTTCCTTCTTTCTCTTCTTTTTTAGGGTCTTGTCTCCAACATCCTTCGAGACCCTCATTTTCTATTTTCCTCCCTCAGCTCCGGTCGGCTCCCAATATACCTCCAAATCAAGCTCATTATCTATCCCAATGTCGAGGTCAAGAAGAGTAGGGACAACTAGAATTGCCGGCTATCGGGATGACAGCTCAATCACTTGGCTTCGAAGAGTCTCCAACTCCTCATGGCGGCTACCAATGTCAGTTTTCTCAGCCATGTGCTTGTTGAAGTGGCTCTCAAAACTATCAAAGTCTGGCATGTAAAACCCGTGCAACCGCCTCAATCTCAGCCTTACCCCAAGGCTTCACATTCTCCATCATAGACTGCACCTTTTTCTTAGCTACATCTTGTCTCTTTTCCATCTTTTGAAGAAATTCCTAAGGCACAAGCATGTATCCTACTGGGGTCAGGCTCAGAAGGCCCATAGGTGGTGCAGCAGAGGTGTTGAGAGCTGCCTCTGAGTAACTGGTGTCTGTAGCCGGTGTCTCGTCCTACTCCTATGAGGTGGGAATATTCACCTGCTCGCCCCAACTACTTGTGGTATCGAGACTATGGTAGAAAGTTGTTGTCATGACCCGAACATAGGCCCAGATTGAGACACGGGATAAAGAACCCCGGGGGGCTCTAAGTCGATCCATGGAATAAAGATGATGTCTAAGCTCAATATAATAAATGCGGAATTCTAACATATAACATAGAGGAAGTCTGAAAATCTGATAACATCAAATAACTATATACATAGACAATCTGAAATCGTATACATACTATGTCTGATAAGCCTCTACTACTGACGAGTTGATGGGTCAAGACCCCAACTAACTAACTAAGGTATGAAACTGAAAATACTGAAAATACAACTGAATAGAAGGGTGCTCGAAAGATGAGGACTCACCAACTCTTGCTGGAAAGTGCTATACCGAGGATCTAGCTAACGGCGGGACTAAGCATGAATATCTGAGCTTGTCTCATGAAACGATACAGCATAGAGTATGCGATCAGTACGTGGAATATACTGAGTATGCAAGGTAAGTAAAACTGCTAAGTAAGTAAAATCAGAGATCATGCATATCATAAACATTTCATCATAATAGCCTGAGAGTAGGGCTTGCATGCTGATATCTGAAAACATGTCTTAAACATAACTGAATATCATAACTAAATCGAATGACCCAAAGCTGAAAAACTGATAATCATAGTAAAACTGAATATTGGGTTAAACCAGTTGAAAACATAATATCATGATTGATGAACATGCATAACTGAAATCATAAGGAACAATGGGAGACTCGTTTTGTAACCGAAATTACCACGATAGAGCTTACGTGGTTCCGACTATTACACTCAAGTGGGCAGAGTTGTCCAAACCCTTGCTAGGACTAAGGACGCTATCATGATATCAATATCAAGCTGATGGCCCCTTGGGGGCAGGGGAAGCTCACAAGGGAGGTTCCAAATAATCTGAACATATCAACGTTGGCACATAGTTCTGAGCCATAGGGTTGACTGACCCTTAGCCTACTTGGTGCTAGACACTACTCCTAAAAATATGCATATGCTCTCCATTGTTTTTCAATGAAGCTAACCATCATCTAGTGACGAAGCTGAATCATAACATACATGTATAGTCTGATATCATAACATGATGATCCTTGGCTCAAACCATACCACAAGCTGAAAATACTGGATGTTTAGACTCCAAAATCATGTGGTAAGCTAATAACATAAAGTTTAGATAAATCATGAAACATACTTGATCATATGGGCTTTCCCAATACTTAAACAAGCTTGAAATTGACTTGATCATTCGAAAACATGAACACAGACATGGGTAATTTGAAATCATACTTTCATCATACACATCTCATCATGCTTGAATACATATATCATAATCTCAACTTTCATGAACTTCCATGGGTGGGCATCATAATTTGTAAAAACTTGAAAAAATAATTTGTAAGAGGAAATATTGTAAAATATGCCCATGCATCATAATTTAACATTAAAAACATGTATAGATCATACCCATGATTGATACTTAGAGAATTCACATGTTGGGTTAAAACCCCATAAATTCGTCAACTAGAATTTTCATGAAATTGAAGAGGGATTGGGCATGGGTGTGGATGAATACACCCA
The DNA here is from genome assembly GCA_035772735.1 of Datura wrightii. NCBI lineage: Eukaryota > Viridiplantae > Streptophyta > Magnoliopsida > Solanales > Solanaceae > Datura > Datura wrightii. The sequence continues at coordinate 187,395,523 of JASDFA010000018.1, read as the reverse complement.
TTCATCACCCTACATACCTGGAGAAATCTGATTTCACAAACTCTCTTGAAAGCCCAATGGAATTTAGGGAAGAACTTGATGAATCCTAAGCTTGATCACCCTTAGAAACCACTAGCTTTGCATGCATGGAGGAGAATAGGCTTAGAGTGAACTAAACCCCCTTAAAACACACTTTTCTGAGCTTAAACTGACGTAGTATAGGTCTTAGGAACTTGAAATTATGGAAAAGCCCTTAATAAATTCGCAGGAAAATGCACACTGCCAATGGTCTGGGGGACGAGTCATCGTCTACCTGTCGTTGCCATCACTAGAATCATACCTCTGAGAGTCACCACGAGGGACACCACGACTCGTTGTGTACCCAACAACTCATGGTGACCAAGTCGTGACCTGTACTGTCCAAACTCTTTACCTTCAAGCTCACCAATGACCACGAGAGACTTAACGACTTGTGATCCTGACCACAATTCATGGCCTCTCCCGTGGTAAACTCCTTAGCCCAAAAATATAACCAAGTCCACCCTCCTCCCCACGAGTCACTTAACGACTCATGGACACCTCACGGGTCACTAGACGACTCGTCATGTGACCTGGTGCAGAAAATCTTATCTTCTCCGTTTCAACCCTCGGGTCTAATCTTAGGGCTTTTAGGGTATTATAATATCTCCCCTTGGGAACATTCTTCCTCGAATGTGAATAAAAATACTTAAAAGTTGAGAAATGCAAATATCATACAAATATTGAACATATAAAGCTAAAATTAACGGAGTGACAGTTTCTAGACTGAACTACATGACCGAATTGAATTCATGAATCGTACATAGTAAATTGAAATGAAAGAAACTAGGGCACATGAAATGAACATGAAACTAAATAGAGTACTAGGGAGGAAACTGATACCTCAAGCTGAAATTGAGATGGATGGGAATAGATACGGGTATTTACCCATCATGTCTGCTTCGGCTTCCCACATAGCTCCCTCAACATGTTGATTTCTCCACAAAACCTTCACTAAATCTACTTCTTTGTTTCTTAGTTTTCGAACCTGATGATCAACTATTTCCACCGGAACCTCCTCATAACTGAGGCTATCCTTCACACCAACATTCTCTATCGGAACAACCAAGGTCGGATCACCCAAACACTTCTTTAAGAGCGACACATGGAAAATTGGATGAACTAAAGCTAATTCTGAGGGCAACTCCAACTCATATGTTGCCTTGCCAACACGTATCATAATTCGGTATAGGCCAACATAACGGGGACTAAGTTTCCCTTTCTTTTTGAATATGATCACACCCTTTATGGGAGACACCTTCAAAAACACCCAATCACCAACGTCAAACTCAAGTTCTCTCCTCCTCACATCCGCATAAGACTTTTGACAACTGTGAGATGTTTTCAACCTTTTCCTTATGAGTTGAACCTTCTCCATAGCCTCATAAACTAAATCTGGGCCTATCAATGTAGCTTCACCGACCTCAAACCAACTAATAGATGATCTACGACTCCGCCCATAAAGAGCCTCAAATAGAGCCATCTAAATGATGAATGGTAGTTGTTGTTATATACAAATTCAATTAGAGGCAAATGATCATCTCAACTAACCTTGACATCAATGCTCTCAACATATCCTCCAGAGTCTGAATGGTCTGCTCCACTTGACCATCTATTTGTAGGTGAAATGTTGCGCTAAGCTTGACCTGAGTTCCAAGTCCCTTCTGAAATGATCTCCAAAGGTGGGAGGTAAACTGAGTAGCTCTATCTAATATGATGGACAAGGGAACTCCATGTAACTGAACTAACTCCTGAATATACGATTTAGCATAATCATCCGCTGAGTCGATAGTTTTGACTGGTAGGAAATGAACTACTTTAGTCAACCTATATACAACCACCCAAATAGAGTCATACAGTCGACGAGTGTGAGGCAACCCTATAATGAAGTCCATATTGATCTCCTCTCACTTCTAAGTAGGGATGCTAATGTATTAAATCACACCTCGGGGTCTTTGGTGCTCAACCTTCACCTATTGACAGTTCGGACACTTAGCCACAAACTTTGCTATGTCCTTCTTCATGTCATTCCACCAATAGACTTCCCATAGGTCACGGTACATCTTGGTGGTGCCTAGGTGAATAGAATATCTGGAACCATGAGCCTCGTGCAACATCTGCTCCCTCAAGTCATCAACACTCGGTACACACAAATGACCCCGGTATCGTAGCACAACATCTCCCCCTTAGGAGAAGACCTCCACTTTCTGATTTTGAACGGCTCCCTTCAACTTTACAAGAATATGATCCTCGTCTTTCCTAGCTTTGACCTCAGTCACTAAAGAAGATTCTGACCCATTCTAAACAATGAAACCACCATCCGTTGAGTCAACAAGATGAACTCCTAGTCGTGCAAGCCGATGTACATCCTTCACTAACTCTTTCCTCTCCCGATCTACATGGGTCACACTCTCTATAGAAAGCCTGCTAAAAGCATCTGCCACCACATTTGCTTTGCCCGGATGATAAAGGACGCTCATATCATAGTCTTTCAAAAGCTCCAACCACCTCCTCTGACGTAGATTCATATCCTTTTGGGTAAAAATGTACTGTAGGCTTTTGTGGTCCGTAAACACATCCACATGGACCCCTTGTCTCCAAATCTTCAAGACAAATACTACTGTTGCCAACTCGAGGTCGTGAGTCAAAGAGTTCTTTTCATGGACTTTTAGTTGCCTGGAAGCATAGACTATAACTTTACCGTGCTGCATGAGTACACAACCAAGACCGATCCTTGAAGCATCACAATATACTACAAAATTATCAGTACCCTCAGGTAGGGTTGAGGTGAGTTGAGTCTTCAACTCTTGGAAGCTCTTCTCACAAGCCTCTGACCATTGAAACTGCACTTTCTTCTGGATCAACTTAGTCAACGATGCTGCAATGGATGAAAACCCTTCAACAAACCTCCGGTAGTAACCAGCTAAACCCAAGAAACTCCTTATATCTAAAGGACTGACTGGTCTAGGCCAATTCTTCACCGCTTCTATCTTTAAGAGTCCACTTGTACACCCTCTCTTGACACCACATGACCCAAAAACTCTACTGAGTCTAGCCAAAACTCGCAATTGCTGAACATAGCATATAATTGGCGATCCTTAAGAGTCTGTAGCACCACCCTCAAATGAGCAGCATGCTCGTCCTCGCTTCGAGAGTATATGAGAATGTCATTGATGAACACAATCACGAACATGTCTAGATATGGCTTGAACACCCTTTTATCAAATCCATAAAATCCGCAGGAGTATTGCTTAGTCCAAAAGACATAATTACAAAATCATAGAGATCATACCGAGTCCTGAAGGCTATCTTCTGGATGTCACTCTCTCGAACCCTGAGCTGATGGTATCACGCAAAGTCATGACTTAATGACTAAAAATAAAAAAAATAAAAAATCTAGACTCTCTAATCGGTCCTAAGGGACTATCCACCGGAAAAGTACTGAAAACAAAAACTGGAGGAACCCAAAATAAAATAAAACTAAAAAAAATACTACAAACCAACAAGCATGCATGACAAATCATAAATCCCAATAAAAAATAGGCCTACCATGTGCAAATTTAGCAATTAGCATACATGGTAATATGAAGTTCACTCCTCACACCCCATACTTAATTAGTCACACTGTCCCCAGTGCTAAAACAAATAAGCATAAAGTAACAGAGTGAAAGAAGAACTCCCTGGGCCTCTACTCATTGTTTTACATGTTTAAGCTCAATTTTTATTGAAAATCATGACTTATCACCTGCACACTTGAACAAAAACATAAAAGCGAAAAATTTATCTTGGGTTACCTCCCAAGTAGCTCCTGATTTAATGTCGCGGCACGACACATGTATCTTGATTACTCAGACTTCATCAAGATACCTGTTGAGACCGTGGTCACATCTTGCCCGCTTGTTTTACCATGCCGCCCTGTGACACATTAGATAATTAAAGAAAAACAAAAAAAAGGAAATAAAGAGTAAAAGTTAAACACAAGCAATTAATCTAATCCTAAACCATATTCCCCGCCAACGGCGCCACTTTTTAATAACGCTTAAACCACACCTCCTTACGAAGTATGATGTGTACGTTGTCAATAAAGAACCCAACTAGAGGTTGGGGTCGATCAAACAGAGAATACGGAAGGATGTAGAAGAACGCTAGTGCTTAAGCTTTTTTGTTAATTATTTCCTAAGAGGGGGAATTTGTAAAAGTAATAAATAATAATATTGAAAAATTGATTGTTATTTCCAAATTAATGCAACTAACTAGGATAAGTGTTCCCCATGACTTCATAACCACAAGGCGTTTTTGTACTAGTGATCTATTCTGGTGCTTAGTATGCAATATTGGTTAGGTTCACCTAAATGGTTGGTCCCCTATCTAGATGATTTTCACCACGCAACTTGGTCCGTCTACAGGTGTATTCTTGATTAACCCTTACCCTTAATATCGGATTATCTATTCCCCGACAAGGTCAAGCTATTAGGTGAGGGTTGATAGCCTCAAATCTCCGTTGTTAATCCCTTTTCCCATTCACTACCTCCTTGGTCGGGTAAGTAAGAATAAGGCAAGTTCTAAAATTTCCAACCGTTAAAAATCAATTAAAATGAAGGAAGAAACAATAAATGCATAAACTCTAATCAAGAATCACTAAGTATTTTACCTATATGTGTTAATTTGTCATGGTTCCCACAACCCTAGCTGTGGTGGTTTTAGCCTATCATGTTTATACATAAATTCATGGTATTCATAGACAAAAGCATAAATTAATACTTATAACGATGATAGAAAGAAACTCACTTGATTATTGCAACAATAAAGAAGAATAATTCACCAATTGTCTCAAACCGTTTTTGAAATAGAACGTCTAAATCCAAGACTTGTCTTCTTAAATCATGTTTTTAAACTTATTTATTGACATCTCTATTAAGGGTATTTATAATAGTAGATTTATGTCTTCTTTGTTCCTTCATGAATTTGGTTTGGGATTTGTAGCTCCTTTTCCTAGTTGAAGTGGGATTTGACTTTTGATGTCCATTCGACAAGCTTGTCGCGGCACGCACTGCATCGTGCAAAAAGGGTTGCGCGTCGCGCACTGCATCACGTAGGAAGGGTTGCGCATCGCGCATGCCATCGTGCAGTTTCTGTGCCGCTTGGCGCACCTGGTCGCGCAGCAGTGTTGTGTAGTGTGATATGCCTTGATCTTTGCATTATTCATTCCAACTTCCTCATCTTTATTCCATAAGCCTCAAACATACCCAAAACCATCACTTTTAGCCCTTAAAACATCTAATAACGTCTGTTAGCCATTTTCACAAATATATAACATAAACACATGAAAGCACGCATAATTTTTTCTCAAAACATAGTAAAGTACAGGCAAAAATACGTCTATGAAGTGCATAAATATGCCCTTCATCAAGCCCCTGAATCTAACAATGCATATACATCAAGGTGGAATACTCGTAACATACCAGTGATTACATCTGGAGAGCCCTCCTGCTCCTAACGAGATCTGAGGACATAGAATATGATCTGGCGCTGACCACCACCCACACTAGTGGATGCACCCTGCTAAGCTAATCATGCTTGTAGGACTGCTGAGCTAGTGGCTGGGCCTCGGCCCCTATCATGATCCTATTTGGCTGCTGGACATTCTCTGAGCATATGTCCGGGCTTGCCACACCTGAAACAAGCACCTATACCTGCTAAGCACTGACCGGTATGTCTTCGGCCACACCTGCCACACTCTGGGATGCTGGACTTTGGGGGTATGCTCCCCTGACCTCGAGAGCCTAATGCTCGTCCCCTCTGGTCGTGCCTATACCTGGACGGCACACTCATAGCTCACGATGCTGGGGCTAAAGATCTCTAGTGAGACTGCTGACAGTGCTCACCACAGGTCTCTACTGGGAGAATCCAAAGTTATCAGTCCTTGAACTCTTGGCCTCTCTCTCCTGTTCACTCACCTATATCGCCTCTATCTGTTGGGTGTACAGAACTATCCGAGGAAATTCAATGTCCTGATGAAGCATCACGGTCCGGCAATCTTTGACCAAGTAGTCTGCTATCCCATGCACGAACTAACTCACTCAGGCTCTCTGATCTGCCACCATCTCAGGTGCATATTTGGACAAATGAGTGAACTCTAAAGCGTACCCTTGGACTGTCATATTTCCTTGCTTTAGGTTCACAAACTCAGCTGCTTTAATCTCCCTTACTCACGAGGGAAAAACCAATCCAGAAATGCGGTATAAAACTCATCCCAACCAATGGGGCCAGCTCCAACTGCCTGCTATCCATCCATTGTATGAACAAAATGTGTGCAACCCCTTTCAATTGATACCATTCTAGATCTGCGCACTCCTCCCCAGTCACCCCCATGATCTGGGTGATCTTCAGAACCTCATCAATAAACTCATGCGGATCCTCGTCCACCGGGTTCATCCTTAAAAAATCTCTGACTCTCGCTGCTACCGCATTCCCATCCTGAGGGACATGCGCTACTGCTTGTTGGTTGACCTACGCGGTCAAAGTCTGAGCTAGCATCTGTATGGTTTCCCTAAACTCTACATGGGCAACCTGCTCGGGTACATGCTCTTCGGGAGCTGGTGGGGCCTGTTGGTGCCCATCCCCATTGCCTTTCTCATGGCCATTTCCATTTCCATTTCTTCTTTCGTTAACTCGGCAAGGAGGCATGATTCTGCAAATGCATATAACACGAGTTAGAAGGATAGAGACATTCCATCGCACGACATGTATCATGAAAGAAGGGAACATTTCCTAAATATCTCATAGCCTCTTCGTCATAAGTGTGGCGCCCTTCACACATATGAAAAATACTCTACTTAACGTGGCTTTCAGACACCCTAGGACACTTCAAAATCTAATGCTCTGATACCAAGTTTTTCACGACCCGAACATAGACCCGGATCAAGACACGAGATAAAAAACCCTGAGAGGCTCCAAGTCGACCCATGAAATGAACATGACATCTAAACTCAACATAATAAATGCAAAATTCTAACATATAACATAGCGAAAGTATGAAAATCTGATAACATCGAATAACTGTATACATAGCACAATTTGAAACCATATAAATACTATGTCTGATAAGCCTCTACTATTGATGAGTTGATGGGACAAGACCCCAACTAACTCACTAAGGTATGAAACTGAAAATACTAAAAATAAAACTGAAAAAGAAGGGACCTCAAAAGATGAGGACTCACCAACTCTGGATGGAAAGTCCTAACTGAGGATCTGGCTAACGGCGGGACTAAGCCTGAATATTTGAGCCTCTATCATGAAACGATATAGCATAGAGTATGCGGTCAGTACGTGGAATATACTGAGTATGCAAGGTAAGTAAAACCACTAAGTAAGTAAAATCAGAGATCATGCATATCATAAACATTTCATCATAATTTCCTGAGAGTAGGGTTTGCATGCTGATATCTGAAAACATGTCTTAAATATAACTGAATCGAATGACCCAAAGCTGAAAATCGATAATCATAGAAAAACTGAACAATGGGTCAAACCTGATGAAAACATAATATCATGACTAATTAATATGCATAATTGAAATCAAGTGGAACAATGGAAGACTCATCTTGTAACCGACATTACCATGATAGAGCTTACGTGGTCTCGACTATTACACTCAAGTAGGCCGAGCCATCCAAAGCCTTGCCAGGGCTAAGGACGCTACCATGATATCGATATTAAGTTGATGGCCTCTTGGGGGCAAAGGAAGCTCACAAGGGAGGTCCCAAATAATCTGAATATCCTACATTGGCACGTAGTTCTGAGGCATAGGGTTGACTGACCCTTATCCTACTCGATGCTAGACACTACTCCCAAAAATATGCATATGCTCTCCATCGTTTTTCAACGAAGCTGACTATCATCTAGTGACGAGATGAATCATAACATAGATGTATAGTCTGAAATCATAACATGAGGAGCCTTGGCTCAAACCATACCACAAGCTGAAAATAGTGGGAGTTTAGACTCCAAAACCATGTGGTAAGCTAATAACATAAAGTTTAGATAAATCATGAAACATACTTGATCATATGGGCTTTTCCAATACTTAAACAAGCTTGAAATTGACTTGATCATTCGAAAACATGAACACGGACATGGGTAATTTGAAATCATACTTTCATCATATACATCTCATCATGCTTGAATACATATATCATAATCTCAACTTTCATGAACTTCCATGGGTGAGCATCATAATTTGTAAAAACTTGAAAACATAATTTGTAATAGAAAATATTATAAAATATGCCCATGAATCATAATTCAATGTTAGAAACATGTATAGATCATATTCATAATTGATACTTAGAGAATTCACATGTTGGGTTAAAATCCCATAGATTCATCAACTAGAATTTCATGAAATTGAAGAGGGATTGGGAATGGGTGTGGATGAATACACCCATTCACAACCCTACATACCTAGAGAACTCTGATTTCACAACCCCTCTTGAAAGCCCAATGAAATTTGGGGAAGAACTTGATGAATCCTAAGCTTGGTCTCCCTTAAAAACCACTAGGTTAGCATGCATGGAGGAGAATAGGCTTAGAATGAACTAAACCCCCTTAAATACCTTTTTAAGCTTAAAATGACGTAGTATAGGTCTTAGAACTTAGGAATTATGGAAAATCCCTTAATAAATTTGCAGCAAAGTACACACTACCAATTCAAATGAGGGACTGGACGAATCGTGGTCTGGGGGGATGAATCATGGTCTGGGGGGATGACTCATCGTCTGCATGTCATTTCCATCACTGGAATCATACCTCTGAGGGACACCACGACTTGTGGTATACCCAACGACTTGTGGTGACCAAGTCGTGACGTGCACTGTCCAAACTCTTCACCTTCAAGCCCACCACTGACCACGAGAAACTTAACAACTGATGGTCCTTACCACGATTCGTGGCCTCTCCCATGGTCAACTCCTTGGTCCAAAAATCTAACCAAGTCCACCCTTCTCCCCACGAGTCACTGGAAGACTCGTCCTGTGACCTGGTGTAGAAAATTCTATTTTCTCCATTTCAACCCTCGGGTCTGATCTTAGGGCTTTTGGGGTATTATAGTTGTGCTCTACTTACTAGGTTTATTTGATCTCGAATCAACCCAATGTTTGTTGTCCGCTGTCCTCCAATCAATCTCTCCTCACCAGGACGCACCTTGAGACCTGCTTCCATACATAGCCTAAATACGAGACTCGAGAATGGGATGATAGTGCTCAATCCCATAGCCCGATTGTGGATCTCCTCTACAATGACCCTAGGAATGTTGATGGCATATAGGCACATGATACACACCACCAATGTTGTTTTATCTGTACTGAGGGCATTGTCATTCATCGTCGGTGCCAACCTATGGCAAACTAGTGTCCAGTAGGCTTTTTCTATGAAGTTCAGTGAATTCATGGTGACCTGCTTTCTGCTAGTTACCCATTCTGCCTCCTCCTTATCTTCAGTGATGACCCTAGACAATCACGTAATCTAACTCTTCCTGTTACATCCCGTGAATATCTATCGGCTAGTAGGCGTATGCGTGGGTTGTGAAGAGTAAAGAAAGTTTTTTCTGTGTGGGAAAAATCCCCGAAAGTTGGCTCAAACAGGAGTAGCACACATCAGGCCAGCACGACGCACCAGCCAGCAGTGCACTGGCCAGCGCGGCGCGCCGACTTGCTAGCACCTTCAGAGGCGCAACGCGCCAAGGCCACTGCCGCTATGGGAGGCATGACGCGGAGGGCCTTGTGGCACGTTGGGCAGTCCGAGGCACACCCCGGCCACCGCCCTAAGTGTATATATATGTTCCCCTCTCTCATTCAAATCATTCCCAAAGTGAACCACGACCATAAGTAAAAGGGTACGCAACTTTTATTGAATTCTCGTCTGATTACACTATCTAACGCCTTCCAAACTTCAATTAAATTCAGGTATCAAGTTTTAAGTCTACAGGGAACATTTATACGGAGTTATTTTCATCAAATATGCCCGGAAAATTGGAATTCTTCTGAGTAAAAGTTGTTAGAATTGCTCCAAATTGATTCCTAAATGGCCACGAGCATTAGGTAAGAACTTCTTCCTTCTGAACTCTCAAGATATGATGGGTTTTCAGCTGAGTATTTTAAAGTTGAACTATAGTTGACTCTATTATTGGAAGTTACCATAAATTGCCTAATTTAGTATTGAAATCAGTCATATTCTCTCAGCATAAAGGTAATTATTGGGGAGAACTGTCAATTGCAGGTTGAACCTCGCCATTTAAGATAGAATCATCATTCGAGGTATGTAAGACTTAACCCTTCGGCAAGTTATTCTCGTCGTATAACAATTCAACTTATGTTCTTGAATGGTAATAACGGTCCCATATGTTGTAAATAGTTGCTATCAGTAGACTGTGGTTAGATATGTTGTGGCCAGCTGTTGTCTGTAGATTATGAATATATATATGTTGTGGTTAGCTTCTAGAAAACGTATATAGATTATACTGCAGTATCCCTTGTCGGAAAGAACATGTTAAGTGTGACACACGCTAGAAGAGTCAAAGGAACTCCTCTATTCTTCAGTTCATTGTGTTAGCAGGATTGGATGTTTTGTTGTCAGGACTAGACCTTAGAAGCTCGTTGATAGTTATTGGGCCCAAGTTAGTAAGTTGAACAGCATATGCACAGCTAGGTGACAACTAGCAATTTTGGCACCTGTATTGTCAGTGAAGCATGCCCATAGTCCATTGGCATACCCTCACGCCCCAGGGCTAAAAATTTAGATAGGATGGCTATACTTAAGAGTCAGCGGCACTAGGGTTGTCTATTGAGATGAGTGACAGCCTACCGTCTAGTTAGATACTACCAGTGTCAATTCCAGTTGATTCAGTATTCGTCATACAGGTTGCTCAGGAAGCCATTCCAGTTGTCCAAGTCAGATAGGACCTGCGGGTACCCTAAGGAAGGGGACCTTATTAGCAGTAAGAGGCAGGGCCAACCCCCAGCCTGCTCCTATGAGATACTCAGGTACAGATCGCCGTGAGTAGCTAAGTCCATGTAAGCTTAACTACAAAGTTAGGAATTGCCCAGAAAAGTCATATAAGATCTGAACAGACCAAGTTAAGGGTTAAAGGACTAGAACCATGTTAGCACAGGATTACCTTCAGTCTAAGAATGTCAGTAAGCTGCCTGCAGAGAATTAGGCGTCGATCGCTCAAAAACATGTTTGGTCAGTAGCAGCCCTACAGTCGTTCTAAGAAAAAGAACTAGTGACTGGTTGTCTATGAACCTACAGTTGCTTATGAGTTATAGTTGCTCAAGCAGGACATTCATAGTATTGTTGGGTCACTCCAGATCTCACCCTACCCGGTCTAGACCATTAGAGATCATGAACACTATTAGGATCCTCTGATCAGATACAGGTGCACGGGGTGTGCCTTTTAGTAGTGTCACAGACTATTTTAGAGGGAGCAGTGGTCACGTTAGGCCCAGAAGGCTAGATACGCCTTTTGAGTTCCTAGATTGAGATTTCAGTATAGCACCTCAGTTGGGATTATCCTTATTTAGGAGCCTTTAGTGACCACCCCAGGGCTACTAGCTGTGTTGCTCCTTATTTAGGAGCCTTTCGTGACCACCCCAGGGCTACTAGCTGTGTTGCTCATGAGGGGCTACATGGCGTCGCTCCAAGGAATGATATGTCGTCCCAAGGGATGAGGATGATGTCCAAGGGCCTTATACAATCCATTCCATGGCTGGACTACTATTTCTTTATGGTATCGGCATCACACCCTCGTCAAGCCTGGTGCCCAGGGTGCAGTTATCGGGAGTCCACTAGACACAAACACAGTTATAGATCAGAAGCCAAGCGGGTTCAGTTGCACCAGGCGGACAGGTAGGTTGGCTATAGTACCAGTAGAGTCATAGAAACCTGGATAAGGGTATATAGATTGAGGTGTGCTCGCCAGGGCTTATGGGGGCCCTGGGCGGGTTTTCTCTGTTGATTGTTCCTTCCAATCTTATGGGGGCCAGATTAGGTTCTTGCTTGTATTCTTGTCTGCTAGTTATAGCTTATGAATGTGTAATTATAAGGTCTTAGCTCATGCACGTGTGGTGTTTTTCTAGATGCATATTATGAATAGGCAAGCTTACAGGTTAATCTCTCTGCCCTTACTTTCCACTTATTTCCAGTCTTTACCAGCTTATTTATTACCTTACATATTTGATACATATTGTACTAACGCCCATCCCTGAGCGCTGCATTACTTGCTGTAGGTTTAGACAGACAGAGTTAAGGATCTTCAGTAGTAGTTTTTCACGATCAATAGTTTGGCCAGCTCCTTTCATTCGGAGTTGCCAGGTTGCAGGGACTACAGTTTTTCATTTATATAGCATTTGGGTAGGTCGGGGCCCTGTCCCGATCATTATTTGTATTCTTAGGGGCTTGCAAACTACAGTATCCATTTAAGTTAAATGTTGTTGGCCGTGTGGGGCCTGGTATAGTTGTTTATCTTCATTTCTATTATAAATAGACAGCATGGGGGTCTTGTCGGTCCGCATAGGATCCCTATTGATGTGTGTTGGTTGGGTTAGATATTTTCTTTTACAGGTACTGCATGGCCTTGTTGGCCTGAGGATGTGTTTACAGCCGAGATATAGCAGTTTGTTTTCTTGGATTTAAGTCATCGGTAGGCACCAGAGGTGCCTATGCCCAGCCAGGTCAGCCTATATTCCAATATGGCATCAAGTGCCAGTCATGCCTCCCAAGGTGGGACATGAAAAACTTGGTATCAGAGCAGTTATTATCCTAGGGAGTCTGCAAATCGTGTCTACTAGAGTCTTGCTTATAAATGTGTCATGCACCACATTCTATAAGAAGGAGGCTACGAGGATAGTATGGTTACCCCTCCTTCTTCTCATATCGTGCTATAGAGAGGAGTTGTATAGGGTTGAGCTCCTAAGATTTCATTATTATGTCTGTCTAGAATAATGTTCGATCTAAGACAGACTCCATCCAGCCGCAAAATAACTACAGCAGAGAGGAGGTACTAATGAGGTGCCACAGTTGGGGGACGATTAGCCTAAGGGCGGAAGCAGACGTCTTTTAAATTTCCCCATCACCCTCCCGAGGTACCTGGAACCTCGTAAGGTGACAAATATATCAGCATCGTCCCCGATTCCTTTTTCAGCTTCAGAATAGTACCTCAGAATAGTATATATATGTATGTATATATATATATATATATATATATATATATATATATATATGAGTTGGCTTACCTACTAGCTACTTAGAATAAGAAAAGGGCAACAGTTAGTATTGGACCACTTGAACATATGGAGGATTGCGAGAAGTTTGTACCACCAGCCTTTACAGTTGTTGAAATTCACGCCCTAGCCCTGGTATAGAATGGTAGGGTTACTTCCCACCTCCCAATTTATTCTTTCAGTACAACAGAAAGCGTAGGTAGCACTTCCATGTTGCCCCGAATAAAGAGTAAAAGAGGGCTAGGATTGTTGACTTTGAGAAAGGTCAAAAGGTGGTTAAAACCCCTAGTGTTTACATAGGTTATCTAGAACTTTACAATAGCAAGGTAGGAGGCAGATAAGATTGCCAGTAGCATCTGAGTACGCTTGAGAGTCCATAAGAAATAAATCCCCAACAATAGGGCATACCTGCAAGATAATGGTTATTGCCCTAATTTATTATTTCCAAGGACACAAAGATCATATGAACAAAGATGGGCCCGAGTGCGGGTCAGAAGGACACGGGTTGATAGACTTGGTTAGTAATATCTTTGATAGTATGAGGCAGAAGGCATAAACCCCAGATCTCAACCTATGGAAGTAAGGGGGAAGGCACGAGTATCTAATTCTAGAGGGAAATAGAATTACCCCCAGGTTGAAGTAGGTTGACAAAGCATGGGACTATTGTTAAACGTCAAGAACTAAACATCGGGCTAACATTTAAGAGATAGTGAGGCTGTAACCTAGAGTACCACAACACCACCACCAGTTGTGAAGCTGAAGGAGTAATGGCATGGAGACTCTAACCTAGCATATCTTAGAGACAAGGTCCAGCAGAGAATTATCGGCCTTTGAGGTAATAAGGTACGGAGTCATGAGGTCCAGAGGCCAACTCTGCATTCCAAGGGTGGCAGGTTTCCATTACTAAATTATAGTAAGGTATACTATGTTCATTATCCCCCTCCACCTAGAGTTGGACGCGAATGCATCAAACTGTAAGAAGAGACCCAAAGGAGGAAGGTCTTATTGAATCGTAGTACAGAACTCCTATGATCAGCCAAGAAAGGCCAGACAACAAGAACCGACCAGGACAATTCAGGAGATGGCCATGCCTGCAAAGGAAGTGGAGAATAGTCAGGTGTAAATTGACCTTATTTGAGTTGGTGTAGAAATGCTAACGAGATCAACTCATGTCTCGTCGGATGGAATTGTGTTTCAGCTGAAGCTTATGCTAAGTTAAATGTATAGGAAATAGTCGGGCTATGTGGAGCCCCAGTGTTTAATAAACTCTAATGGAGAGGCACAATTTACAATTAAGTTCTAGAAAAGGCGTCAGGACAGATTGGGACACATGTTAACTTAAGTACAGCTTCTTGCCCCAAAATAAATAGACAGGTAGAGAACACAATTCAGACGCCCAGAGATCTATTATGGGTGGAAATGTAGGCCCCTTAAATGATGATTGGAGGCAGATAAATTAAGGGTAGTGGAACCGGCATACTAATGTATCGGCCAAACAAAGAAAGTTAAGCTTATCGAGAAGGATGTACCGGAAGCCCAGGGTTATCAAAAGTCCTACTCTAACGTATGATGTAAGGAGTTAAGAATTGAAGTAGCAATTGGGTATTCTTGAAACTTCAGCAATGAAGGGCGTTGTAAAATATGGATAGAAGGGCAAGCCTAGTTCTAGATTCATTATGCCTTACCGGATCCTCCGAAGGTTGTCCAAGTGGCCTATGAGACAGAGTTACCATCGGGGCTAGGATCTATTAAGCAATACTACCAAGCGCGTAGGAGACCTTGTCTCAGATTAATTCAGTTAGAGATACCTAGAGTACAGAAACATTGTCCTGTGGAGAGACTCCAATATCTATGGGAATCATCTCGAGAACTAGAGTTGTAGCTCAGTATGGTACCATGGGCGAATAGAAATATTGAAGAATTGGGTTGACACTAATTTAGAGCAATTCCACTTACCTTAGCTCGGTAGCTCGACGATTTGTCGGCCGTATTTCACGAAACTAAATCCGTAGGAATGCTCTCTGCTGCTAAATACCTCGGTATCTGAGGTTAATTTGAGTTTGGACAATGTTTAGCAGCGTAATCGGACGAAAATTATATTACTTCTTCGTTCCTTTCCCTTCTTCTGCGTTTTCCTCTCTGTTTCTGGAGTTTTATAAGTGATTAATCATTTGAAACCGAAGTGGGGCTTTATATACTTGGGCCTGAACAAGGCCAACGTGTCACGGAGCCAACGCGGAGGCTCCACCTCCGTGACACGCTGCCATCACGGAGGGGCTCTGCTTCGGCTCCTTCCGCGATGGTTCGACACGTTTCTCGTCTGATCTTTTCCCGGGCCTTTCCTTAGCACGTATGGCTTTCAAATATGCTTAACCAACGTGCGAATAGGTCATTTAGGTGCTGGAAATTCTACGGGGTATAACATTCTCCTCCCCTTAAGAACATTCGTCCTCGAATGTACACTGCTATCTGGAGGACTACTTAACTTACTTCCTAGAAAAATTTCGGCAGAGTTTCCCCTGTAATATGGACTATAGCAAAAACCTAAAATGCAGAAAAGTCCAACACAGGCACTGCACGTAATATTTTAAGATCCACTGGATAACTAAGTATCAATCTTTCTCATTCACACACATATAACTATAAGGTACTGCATAAGTAATAATACGGACATACCTGTCGCCTGACTAGGCCTGAAATAGGTGAGGGTATCTGGCTTTCATATCTTCTTCAGCTTCCCATGTCATTTTCTCACGATTCCTGTTACGCCACAATACTTTGACAGACGCAACATCTTTAGTCCTCAACCTGCGAATCTGTCTGTCTAAGATAGCTACGGGAATCTCTTCATATGCTAACTCTTCTGTGACCTGGACATCCTGAACTGGAACTACTGTAGAAGGGTCCCCTACGAACTTTCTCAATATAGAGACATGGAATACTGGGTGAACAGATGCTAACTCTGGAGGCAAGTTCAATTCGTATGCAACTTGGCCTATTCTTCGCCGAATCTGATATGGCCCAATAAATCTCGGGCTAAGCTTGCCTTTCTTGCCAAATCTCATTACCCCTTTCATCGGAGACACTTTCAGATATACCCAGTCATTTACCGCAAATTCTAGATTTCTGTGCCGCATATCTGTATAAGACTTCTGGCGGCTCTGAGCAGTCAGTAAACGTTCTCGGATAAGCTTTATCTTTTCCTCTGACTGCCGAACAATGTCTGGGCCAACCAATGCTGATTCTCCTATTTCGAACTAGCCCATCGGTGATCTACATTTTCGCCCGTATAATGCCTTGAAAGGCGCCTGGATAGCTAAATGATAACTGTTATTATAAGCAAATTCAATCAATGAAAGATGCTCATCCCAGCCACCCCCAAAATCTAGCACACACGCTCGTAGCATATCTTCGAGCGTCTGAATTGTACGTTCAGCTTGCCCATCTGTCTGAGGATGGAATGCTGTGCTCAAGTTAATCTGCGTTCCCAAACCCCTCTGGAACGATTGCCAGAATCTAGCTGTAAACTATGCTCCCCTATCTGAAATGATGGATACCGGCACTCCATGCAATCTAACTATTTCTCTGATATATAATTTGGCATAGTCCTCAGCCGAGAAGGTAGCCTTCACTGGCAGGAAATGAGCTGATTTTGTTAGCCTGTCAACTATTACCCAAATGGAATCATTTCTGCATCTGGTACGGGGTAACCCTGGTACAAAATCCATGTTTATCGTTTCCCATTTCCACATAGGCACCGTTATATCTTGCGTCAAACCGCCCAGCTTCTGGTGCTCTTCTTTCACCTACTGACAGTTAGAACATCTAGATACAAATTTAGCGATCTCATCTTTCATACCTGGCCACCAGTAGATATCTCTGATGTCGTGGTACATCTTCATCGCTCCTGGATGAAGGGAATAGCGAGCGTAATGTACCTCGTGCATGATCCGCCCGCGAAGCCCTGAAACATCCGGGACACAGAGGCGGCCCTTACAGCGTAGCACATCATCCTCAGTCATTTGGAAATCTGACTCCTTACCTTTCTGAATTCTATCTCTGAGCTGGACTAAATCAGGGTCCTCGTACTGTCGTTCTTTTACCTCTGTAACTAATGATGACACAGCAGAATTCTGAATTACTGCTCTATTATTTTCTGTTTCCATTACTCGAACGGCTAAACCAGCTAACTGATGAATTTCTTTGGCTAACTTCCATTTCTCAGGTCGCAAATACGCTAAACTCCCCATTGACTTACGACTCAGGGCATCTGCTACAACATTAGCTTTTCCCAGGTGATACATAATATTCACATCATAATCTTTTAACAGCTCCAACCAGCGGCGTTGTCGCAGATTCAACTCCCTCTGAGTGAAGATGTACTGTAGGCTCTTGTGATCTGTGAAAATATCAACATGGACGTCGTACAGGTAATGCCTCCACATCTTTAAGGCGTGGATCACTGCGGCTAATTCCAGGTCGTGGTTAGGGTAGTTCTTTTTGTGTTTCCTCAGCTGTCTGGAAGCATATGCAATTACTCTACCATGCTGCATCAACACACAACCTAACCCGACGCCTGACGCATCGCAATAGACTGAATAACCTTCTGTGCCTTCCGGCAATGCTAATATTGGGGCGGAGGTTAATTTGTCTTTCAGTTCCTGGAAGCTCTGCTCGCATGCCTCTGTCCATTGAAACTTTGCTGCTTTCTGTGTCAATTTGGTTAGGGGTGCCGCAATGGTCGAGAACCCTTCAACGAACCTCCTGTAATATCCTGCCAACCCCAGAAAGCTACGAACTTCAGTCGGAGTGGTAGGCCTAGGCCATGACTTAACTGCTTCTATTTTCTGCTTGTCTACCTGTATACCAGTATCCAACACGATATGCTCTAAAAAGGCCACTGAGCTAAGCCAGAATTCACACTTAGAAAATTTAGCATACAACTGACGGTCCCTGAGAATCTGGAGCACTGTCCGCAAATGAGTCTGGTGATCTGCTTCAGAGCGAGAATACACCAGAATGTCATCAATGAACACTATCATGAACAAGTCCAGGAAAGGTCTGAAAATACTGTTCATCAGGTCCATGAAGACTGCCGGGGAATTCGTTAACCCGAAGGACATGACTAGAAATTCAAAATGTCCATATCGGGTCCTGAACGCTGTCTTAGGAATATCTCTCTCACGTACTCGGACCTGGTGATATCCGGACCGCAAGTCAATCTTAGAAAAGTATCTGGCTTCCTACAACTGATCAAATAAATCATCAATTCTAGGGAGCGGGTACTTATTCTTTACTATAACTTTGTTTAATTGCCGATAATCTATGCACATTCGGAGCGAGCCATCTTTCTTCCTCACAAATAAAACTGGCGCACCCCACGGTGAAGTACTCGGCCTGATGAAACCTTTATCCAATAAATCTTTCAACTGCTCCTTTAATTCTCTGAGTTCCGCAGGAGCCATACGATAGGGAGGAATCGATATCGGCTGGGTGCCTGGTAATAAATCAATAGCAAAGTCTATTTCCCTTTCTGGGAGAATACCAGGTAACTCATCTGGAAACACATTAGGGAATTCGTTCATCACTGGAACAGACTGGAGCGTCAAAAATTCTGCTTGGACATCCTGGACTCTGACCAGATGGTAAATACATCCCTTAGATATCAACTTTATCGCCTGAAGGTAGGAAATAAACCTACCTTTTGGCGTAGCAGTGCTGCCCTTCCACTCCCGTACTACTTCTCCTGGGAAGTGGAATCGGACCGTCTTAGTCCAACATTCAACGTTGGCAAAACACGGTACTAACCAGTCCATACCCATTATGGCATCGAAGTCTATCATTTCTAACTCGACCAGATCTACTGTGGTCTGACGGTCAGCAACCTCTACTGTACACCCGCAGTTGATTCGATTAGCTGTGACAGAGTCACCGACGGGCGTGGATACTAAAAAGGGCTGCTGCAATAATTCTGGTGCAATACTAAACTTTCGTGCCACAAATGGAGTAATGTAGGACAAATTAGACCCTGGATCAATCAACACATAAGCAGGGTGTGAGCAGATAGTTAGCATACCTGTCACAACATCAGGTGACGCTTCTGAATCTTGCCTCCCTGGTAAAGCATATGTGCGGCTTGGACCCGCACCTGTACTGGGGGCCCTTGATCTGCCCCGACCCCTGCCTGCTGAAACTGAGGGCCTGCGCCCAGTCGGTATAGGGACTGCTGAAGGTAGTGTCGTCCCAAGCGGCTCCTGATGTGGTGGAGACTACTGAGAAGGCTGGGACGATGCCTCCGTAGTGCCCTCTGATCGGGCTGTTTCTAAACGAGGGTGAGGCATCCTGCTGGTGCCTTCCCCTGCTGTAATATCTAAGCTCCGGCCTGTGATAGGATGTCGCTGGTCTGACATTATCTGTAACCAAAG
Organism: Datura wrightii; assembly: GCA_035772735.1. Taxonomy (NCBI): domain Eukaryota; kingdom Viridiplantae; phylum Streptophyta; class Magnoliopsida; order Solanales; family Solanaceae; genus Datura; species Datura wrightii. The sequence goes on along the minus strand of JASDFA010000018.1, from coordinate 187,375,761 downwards.
AATATAGTAAGCTTTTAGGGACTCAACCCTATATTGTACCGCTCTACAGCACGACTGAATAAGAATAAAAGACAACCATCCTATCATGCCTTGCAGCCTCCTACCCATAGTATGTGGTGCACAACACATCCATGGACAGGACTCTACTTAGCACGGCTTGCAGACTCCCTGGGATATGACCTGCTCTGATACCAAGTTTGTCACACCCCGCCTTGGGGGTATGACTGGCACCTGGTGCCCTACTAGGACCTGAACTGCTGGACTGCTAAGCCTAGGCACATCTGGTGCCTGGCTGGCTCTAACTCACATTTCTGGAAACAAAGGGCTATATAACGGCTGTAAACACAGCCCCCGGCCCATTGGCCTATAGCCTCCTGTACCTGTACTAACAGCTGACCAGAAACATGTCAATATAGGGAAACCTATGCGGGCCGACAAGGCCACCATGATGTCTAGTTATCTATAGCTTAACCATGAAGTACTTGATAGCTACGTGACCGGCAAGGTCACCACTACTGTCGAACTATGGCCCCACATGGCCAACATAGAGGAAACACAAGTTCTAACAGTTATACAACTGCACGGCCTCATACGACCGGCTCATCTGACCACAGGGAAAATATATACAGACTGCAAGCCTCTAGGAATAATAGTAGAAATGATCGAGATAGGGCCCCGACCTACCCATACTATACAACAAAAGAAAATGAAATACACCTCTGGAATTTAGTCTCCGGAGTACAGGAGCTGAATACTCGATCGCTGATCGGAATCACGCGGTATCGCCTGCTCGTCTATGAGTACCTGCAGGCAAGTAATGCAGCGCCCCACCGGGCGTCAGTACCGCTGGTACTAAGTATGTAAAGCAATAACTGAAGGAAATATCTGAAAACAACAATATATCTAATGAAACTGAAGTAGGAAGGAATAGATTAACTGTCTGATAATGTAAGTCATACCTTCTCTTAATCATACTGGAAGGAGCAGGAGTCATACCTGAGGATTTATCATCCTACTGTCGATCTACTCATATCTATTATAACACAGCACAACATATCATAACATACATAGCACACACAAACCTTACCCGGCCCCCATAAGTCGGGAGGTACAACCAACACGCAATTTATACCCGTACCCCGGTCGTCCCATCTCCTATAATAACTATAAGCATCCTGTCGGTCCCCTAGGTATGCACTTGGGCTCGCTAAGCCCCTGACTATAACTGTACCTGAGTCTGGGGGACTCCTGAATTAACACCCCGGGCGTATCCGCTCGACGGGGGTGTATAAGGGCCGACCAAGGCACAATATGGGGAAAACTGGCATCCCATCTTCGTCCCCTGTGGGACGGCATGCCACTCCGTAGAGCGACGTATCCTCGTCCTCTGGCGGATGAGTCAATACAGCTATTAACCCTGGGCGGTCATGGATGCTAGGTAGTCCAACCCCAAACAATACAACAGTCTCAACTAGTAATACTATCTGCACGTCCCACATACTGAAGCTAATGATAATAAAGTATATGTACATACTATATGCTGAACTAGTGATAGTAATATGTACGTACTTAATGCATGCTGAGGCTGGTAATAGTATATATATACAAATGTAGTCTTCTGCCAGACTGTATTGGGGCTAATGCTGAACAAGATATGGGCTTTCTGTCGAAACGATGTTGTATACTGAGTTTCTATAGTAACATGATTTACTATTCCTAAAATGCTTTCTAACCTCATTTTAACTTATCATTCTATTTCTGAGATGTCTTACAAATATTACATCGCTTTACTGGGTTTCAACTGAATACAATGATATCCTAACATTCTGTTTCACATCACGTACTGAGCATGTTGTGCAGTTCTTAACACTTATATTAGAATCTATATCGTGCTAGCAAGTCTCACGCTGGTCATAACATAATGTTTCTAGTATCGTACCATCATTCATAGTAAACATCATACATGGCTTCTGAATATTCTACTGGCCTTTAAATTACTGTACTGTACCAAGATTACTAACTTGCCGAGGCAACTAGCTTTACATACCTTATCCTCGAACTATCTGGCTGTCGGACGAGGCTCGGCCAGTACTTCAACTATTTCCTCCCAACTGCATTCATAAATGTGTCCATCAGCACTAAATACAGATTTATTGTAAAGAGCAACGTCACTTTCGATATAGTTTATAGCCTAAACTTAGGCTTATCGAAAGCCGATCGAAAACTCGCTATTTTTCAGTGGTCCAGAAGGAAGAAATATTCACTTCACAGCTAGGAACACATAAACACTAATTTAGAGCAATTCCACTTACCTTAGCTCGGTAGCTCGACGATTCGTCGGCCGTATTTCACGAAACTAAATCCGTAGGAATGCTCTCTGCTGCTAAATACCTCGGTATCTGAGGTTAATTTGAGTTTGGACAACGTTTAGCAGCGTAATCGGATGAAAATTATATTACTTCTTCGTTCCTTTCCCTTCTCCTGTGTTTTCCTCTCTATTTCTGGAGTTTTATAAGTGATTAATAATTTGAAACCAAAGTGGGGATTTATATACTTGGGCCTGGACAAGGCCAACGTGTCATGGAGCCAACGCGGAGGCTCCACCTCCGTGACACGCTGCCATCGCGGAGGGGCTCTCCTTCAGCTCCTTCCGCGATGGTTCGACAGGTTTCTCATCCGATCTTTTCCTGGGCCTTTCCTTAGCACGTATGGCTTTCAAATATGCTTAACCAACGTGCGAATAGGTCATTTAGGTGCCGGAAATTCTACGGGGTATAACAATAACATTCGAGGATGAATGTTCCTAAGGGGGGAGGATGTTACACCCCGTAAAAATGTATCGGCTAGTAGGCGTACGCGTGGGTTGTGACGAGTAAAGAAAGTTTGTTGCGTGTGGGAAAAGCCATAGAAGTGCGCTCAAATAGGAACAACGCGCATCGGGCTAGCACGACGCGCCAGCCAGCAGCGCACTGGCCATCGCAGCACGCCAGGCCTGTTGGCACCTTGAGAGGCGCGGCGTGCCAAGGCCACTGTCTCTATGGGAGGCGCGGTGGGGGGGGTTGTGGCATGTTGGGCAGCAGGAGGTACACCCCGGCCACCGCCCTAAGTGTATATATATGTTCCCCCTCTCTCATTCAAATCATTCCCAAAGTGAACCACGGCCAAAAGTAAAAGGGTATGCAACTTTTATTGAATTCTCATCCAATTACGCTATCTAACGTCGTCCAAACTTAAATTAACTTCAGGTATCAAGTTCAAACCTGCAGGGAACATTTCTACGGAGTTATTTTCTTGAAATGCGCCCGGAAAATCGAAACTCCATCGAGTAAAAGTTGTTAGAATTGCTCCAAATTGATTCCTAAACAGCCACAGGCATTAGGTAAGCACTTCTTCCTTCTAAACTCTAGAGAAATTATGGGTTATCGGTCGAGTATTTTGAAGTTGAATTATGGTTGATTATATTATTGGAAGTTACAGTAAATTGTAGAATTTAGTATTGAAATTAGTCCTATTCTCTCAACATAAAGGTTACAGTTGGGGAGAACTGCCAATTTCGGGTTGAACCTTGTCAGTTAAGACAAAATCGGCATTCGAGGTATGTAAGTCTTAACCCTTCGACAAGTTATTCTCTTCGTATAACGAAACGATTTATGTTCTTGAATGGAAATAATGGTCCCATATGTTGCAAATAGTTGCTATCTGTAGACTGTGATTAGATATGTTAAGGTCAGTTGTTGTCTATAGATTATGAATATATATATATGTATATATATGTTGTGGTTAGATTCTAGAAAACGTATATAGATTATATCGCAGTATCCCTTGTCGGGAAAGAACATGTTAAGTGTGACACACGCTAGAAGCGTCATAGGAACTCCTCTATTCTTCAGTTCATTATGTTAGCAGGATTGGATGTTTTGTTCTCAGGACTAGACCTTAGAAGCTCGTGGGTTGTTATTGGCCTGAGTTAGTAAGTTGAACAGCATACGAATAGCTAGGTGACAACTAGCAGTTTTGGCGCCTGTATTGTTAGTGAAGCATGCCCATAGACCATTGGCGTACCCTCACACCCTAGGGCCAGAAATTTAGATAGGATGGCCATACTTTAGAGTCAGCGGCACTAGGGTTGTCTTGTAAGCTGAGTGACAGCCTACTGTCTAGTTAGCTAGTACTAGTGTCAGTTCCAGTTGATTTAGTATTCGACATATAGGTTGCTCAGGAAGCCTTTCCAGTCGTCCAAGTCAGATAGGACCCACGAGTACCCTAAGGAAAGGGACATTATTAGCAGCTAGAGGCGGGGCCAACGCCCCAGCTTGCTGCTGTGAGATACTCAGGTACAGATCGTCGTGAGTAGCTCAGTCCATGTAAGCTTCACTACAAAGTTAGGAATTGCCCAGGAAAGTCATATAAGATCTGAACAGACCAAGTTAAGGGTTAAAGGACTAGAACCATGTTAGCACAGTATCACCCTCAGTCTAAGAATGTCAGTAAGCTGCCTACGGAGGATTAGGAGTCGATCGCTCAAAGGCATGTTCGGTCAGTAGTAGCCTTACAGTCGTTCTAAGAAAAAGAACTAGGTGACTGGTCATCTACGACCCTATAGTTGCTTATGAGTTATAGTTGACTGAGCAGGACATTCAGAGTATTATTGGGTCACTTCAGATCTGGCCCTACCTAGTTTAGACCATTAGAGATCATGATCACTACCAAGATCCTCTAATCATATACAGGTGCACGGGGTGTGCCTGTTAGCAGTCTCACATACTATTCTAGGGGCGAGCAATGATCGCGTTAGGCCCAGAAGGCCAGATACGTCTTTTGAGTGCCTAGATTGAGATTTTAGTGAAGCACCTCGGCTGGGATTGTCCTTATTTAGGAGCCTTCTGTGATCACCCCAGGGTTACTAGCTGTGTCGTCGCCAGTGAGGGGCTACATAACGTCGCTCCAAGGAGCAGTATGTCATCTGCGAGGGACGAAGATAAGGTCCGAGGGCCTTATACAGTCCATTCTATGGCTGGACTATTATTTCTATGTCGTATCGACAGTACACCCCGTCGAGCCTAGTGCCCGTGGTGTAGTTATCAGGAGTCCACCGGACTTAGACACAGCTAAAGATCAGGAGCCAAGCGGTTTTAGTTGCAGACCCAGGGGGACAGGTAGGTTGGCTATAGTACCAGTAGAGTCATAGAAACCTGGATACGGGTATATACATTGAGGTGTGCTCTCTAGGGCTTATGGGGACCCCGAGAGGATTTTTCTGTGTTGATTGTACCTTCCAGGCTTATGGGGGGCAGGTTGAGTTCTTGCTTGTATTCTTGTCTGCTAGTTATAGCTTATGAATGTGTAATTATAAGTTCTTAGTTCATACACGTGTAGTGTTTTGCTAGATACAGATTATGAATAGGCAAGCTTATAGGTTAATCTCTCAGCCCCTTCTTTCCACTTATTTCCAGTCTTTACCAACTTATTTATTGCCTTACATATTTGGTACATATTATACTGAGGCCCATCCTTGGGCGCTGCATTACTTTCCTACAGGTTTAGACAGACAGAGTTCAGGATCTTCAGTAGTAGTTGTTCAGGGTTAGCAGTTTGGCCAGCTCCTTTCATTCAGAGTTGTCAGGTTGTAGAGACTACAGTTTTTCATTTATATAGCATTTGGGTAGGTCGGGGCCATGTCCCGACCATTATTTGCATTCTTAGAGGCTTGCAGACTACAGTATCCAGTTAAGTTAGCCGTTGTTGGCGTGTGGGGCCTAGTATAGTTTTTTATCTTCCTTCCTGTTATAACTAGACAACATGGTTGTCTTATCGGCCCGCATAGGATCCGTATTGATGTGTGTTGGCTAGGTTAGCTGTTTTCTTTTACAGGTGTTGCTTGGCCTTGTTAGCCCGAGGCTATGTTTACAGCCGAAATATAGTAGTTTATTTTCTTGAATTTGAGTCATCGGTAGGCACCAGAGGTGCCTGTGACCAGCCAGGTCAGCCCAGATTCCAGTATGGCATTAGGTGCCATTCATGCCTCCCAAGGTGGGGCATGAAACTTCCTCTCCTTAATTCCTAACTGCTTGATTTTCTTCATAGCATCCACACGATAGTCAAACTTTGATGTAGTGTGGGGTGGAATAAACTGAGGCCCATATAATACCCGAACAATGGTACGATCGGATATGTCAACAATGCAGCCTCGCACCATGATGCTCTCTAACTTGGGCTGGTCTTTGACTTTCTGCTCCTCTTTTGATTTCTGTTCCATGGTAGTCAAATAATTGACATAGAATTCCCAGACGATCTCTAAAGTGTATTGATCTAGGGTTCTAGCAATCCATTCAAACCGTAGTAGCTGAATATCCGCTTCATCTCCTCCACCTCATTCAGTGCATTGGTGAGGAACCGTGGCTATTCTTGAATACTCCGCTTGGGTTGTTCTTGGCGGGGAGAGCAAGACCCTGTTTATACATCTCCTGTGCACCTGGTACTCTCCACCGAATAGTGCGGTTCTCCCTAGACAGAGCTTGCTCTTACTGAGCATTGGCTGCCTCATCATCAGATCCGGACTCACTGTCTCCATTGTCTGATTGGGCCTTCTCAGACCCCTCATCATCATTAGAGCTACTACCAGACACTTGGACTCTTTCCTCAGCTCCCTCCTCAGACTGGGGAGCATCAGCAGATGTGATAGTGGCTGCCTCGTCCTGGTCTTTAGCTTTTTCCATAGTGGTTCGGGTCCCATCGATGTCAGATATATCGACCCTGTATTCTTCAACTAAACCACTAAGTGTTGTTACAGCCCATAAAATTTAACGATTAGTAAGCATACACATGGATTCGTGGGGAATAAAGAGAGTGTGATGCGTGTAGAAAATCAGAACAGGATCCGGCGAGGTTAGGTCGCGAAGGGCCAGAGCGACTCGCCAGCCGATAGGGCACCGGCCAGCGCGGCGCGCCAGCCCACTAGCGCAATCAAGAGCGCGATGAAGGGCTTTTATGGCACCTTGGGCGGCTGGGGGCGCCCCCCTGCCACCGCTTTAATATGTATATAAGGCCCCTCTATTCATTTGAAATCATTCACAACTTATTTCCCTCGGCCAGACATAAAAATAAATGAGGATTTCTATAGTTTTTCATCCGATTATGCTGCCAAACGCCGTCCAAATTCAAATTAACTTCAGGTATCGAGTTCTAAGCCTGCAGGGAGCATTACTACGGAGTTATTTTCTCAAAATACGCCCGGAAAATCAGAACCTCGCCGTATACAAGTTGTTAGAATTACTCCTAATTGATTCCTATACGGCCACAGGCTTTAGGTGAGTATTTCTCCCTTCTGAACTCTCGGAAAATTATAGGTTTTCGCTCGTATTTTATGCAGTTGAATTATAGTTTCTATTAATATCAAAATTTATCATTTTAAATCGAATTTGATATTGAAATTAGTCTCTTTCTCCCAGTATTATGATTAAAGCTGAAAAGAGCTGATGAATACAAGTCGAAACTCATCGATTATTCGGTAAACGGCAATCGAGGTATGCAAGGTTTATCCCTCAGCAAGTTATTCTCATCGTACAGTGTTACGACTTATATTCTTGAATGGAAATAACGGTTCCATACGTTGCAAGTAACTACTATCAGCAGATTGTGATTAGGTATGTTGTGGTCAGCAATCATTGGTAGACTATGAATATATATATTGTGGTTAGCTGCTAGAAAATGTATATAGATTATACCACAGTGTGCCTTGTCGAGAAAGAACATGTTAAGTGTGATACACGCTACAAGCGTCATAGAAACTATTCTATTCTCAAGTTCATTTGTATTAGTAGAATTGTATGTTTTATTGCCAGCCTAGACCTTAGAAGCTCGTGAGTAGTTATCAGGCCTAAGTTAGTAAGTTGAAACGAATAGGCGCAACTAGGTGAGTTAACTACCAATTTGGAGCCTGTATTGTTAGGAAAGCACACCTAGAAGCCATTGGCGTACCCTCACGCCCTAGGGCCAGAAACTTAGATAGGAGGGCCATACTTTAGAGTCAGTGGCACTAGGGTTGTCTAGTGAGCTAAGTAACAGACCACCATCTAGTTGGCTACTACCAGTGTCAGTTCCAGTTGGTTCAGTATTCATCATACAGGTTTCCCAGAAAGCCATCCCAGTCGATTAAATCAAATAAACCTGCGGGTACCCTAAGGAAGGGGACCTTATTAGCAGATAGAGGTGGTGCCAATACCCCATCCTGTTTCCATGAGATACTCAGGTACAGGTCGTCGTGAGTGGCTAAGTCCAGGTAAGCTTAACTGCAAGTTAGGAATTGCCCAGGAATGTCATATAAGATCTGAACAGACCAAGTTGAGGGCTAAAGGACTAGAACCATGTTAACAAAATATTACCCTCAGGCTAAGAATGTCAGTAAGCTGCCTGCGGGGGGATTAGAGACTGACCGCTCAAAAGCATGTCAGGTCAGTAGTAGTCCTACAGCCATTCTAACTAAAGGGACTAAGTAATTGATCATCTGCGACCTTATAGTTGCTTGAGAGTTATAGTTGCCCGAACAGGACATTTAGAGTAATATTAGGCCACTCCAGATCTCGCCTTATTCGGTCTAGACCGTTAGAGATCATGATCACCACCAGGATCCTCTGATCAGATACAGGTGCATGGGGCGTGCCTGCTAGCAGCTATATAAATTATTCTAGGGGCGAGCAGCGGTCGCGTTAGGCCCAGAAGGCCAAATAAGCCTTTTGAGTGGCAAGATTGAGACTTCAATATAGCACCTCGAGGGGAGTTTCCCTCACTTAGGAGCCTTTCGTGACCACCCAGGGTTACTAGTTGTGTCGTCGCCCGTGAGGGGCTATATGACGTCACTTCAACGAGCAGTATGTCATCCGCGAGGAACAAAGATGAGGTCCCAGGGCCTTATAAAGTCATTTTCATGGCTGGACTATTATTTCTACACCGTATCGGCAGTACACCCCCGTCGAGCCTGGTGCCCGAAGTGCAGTTATCAGGAGTCCATCGAACTCAGACACAGCTACAGATCAGGAGCCAAGCGGGTTCAGTTGTAGACCCAGGGGGACAGGTAGGTTGGCTATAGCACCAGTAGAGTCAGAGAAATCTGGATAGGGGTATATATATTGAGGTGTACTTGCCAGGGCTTGTGAGGGTCCCGGTAGGTTATTTCTGTGTTGCTTGTACCTTCCAGGCTCATGGGGGCCAGGTTAGGTTCTTGTTTGTATTCTTGTCTGCTAGCTATAGCTTATGACTATATGATTGTACAATCGTAGCTCATATACGTGTATTGTTTTTCTAGATGCAGATTATGAATAAGCCAGCTTACAAGTTAATTTTTCTGCCCCTTCTCTCTATTTACTTTCAGCCTTTAACAGCTTACTTATTGCCTTACATATTCGGTACATATTGTACTGACGCCCATCCTCAGGCGCTAAATTACTTACCTGTAGGTTTAGACATACAGAATTCAGGCTCTTCAGTAGCAGTTGTTCAGAGTCAGCAGTTTGGCCAACTCCCTTCGTTCGGAGTTGCCAGGTTGTAGAGGCTACAGTCTTTCAGTTTATAGCATTTGGGGTAGGCCGGGGCCTTGTCCCGACCACTATTTATATTCTTAGAGGCTTTCAGACTACAGTCATCAGTTAGTTAGTTTGTTGTCGACCATGTGGCGCTTATTTCGTGTGACGGTCGTGTGGGGCCTTATTTAGCTATTAGATAGTGGCCTTGTCGGCTATAATATAGATATAGTTACCTGATTTTGATTTCAGTTATAACTAGACAGCATGGTGGTCTTGTCGGCTCGTATAGGATCCCTTTTGTTGCTTGTTGTTGGTTAGTTGTTTTCATTATAGGTGGCTATATGGCCTTGTCAGTCGGAGTCTATATTTATAGCCAAAATATAGCTTGTTGTTTTCTTGAATTGAGTTGCAGGCATGCACTAGACGTGCATAAGCCTAATCGGGTTAACCAAATTCCAGTGTGGCACTAGGTGCCAGCCATGCCTCCCAAGGTGGGGCGTGACAAACTTGGTATCAGAGAAGTTCGTATCCTAGGGAGTATGCAAGCCGTGTCTAGTAGAGTCTTTCTTAAAAATGTGTTGTGCATCACATTTTATAAGCAGGAGGCTATGAGGCATGATAGTATGGTTACCTTTTCTTCTCCTCGGATCGTGCTATAGAATTGAGTTGTACAGGGATAAGTCCCTAAGCTTTCATTTCTCTGTCTTTCTAGAATAATGTGTGGTATGAGATAGACTCCAGCCACTCGCAAGATAACTACAGCAGGAGAAGGAAGTACCAGTGTAATGCCATAGTTGGGGGACAACTAGTTTGAGAACAAAGGCGGATGTCTTTTAATCTTCCCAGTACCTTCCTGAGGCATCAGGAACTTCATAATGTAGTAGATATGCCAGCACTGTCCCTACCTCTTTCTACGGCCTTAGAGTAGGAGGTCAGGAGTATAATATATATATATATGTATATATATATATATATATATATATATATATATGAGTTGATTTACCTACCAGATATATAGAATTAGACAGAGGCAACAACCAATGTTAGGTTACCTGAAGGGTATGAAAAAAGAGGGAATTGCGGGATTTTTACCTCCAACCTTTCGGATGCTGTATAGTTTCATACCTCAGTTCTATTGTAGTGAGGAATAGCTATCTTCCACCTCCCAATTTTGTTCTAGTATAAAAGAATGTAAGAATTAGGACGATGTGTCCTAGAGTAAATAGTAAGGGAGGGTTAGATCCGTTGACTCCTGGAAAGTGTTAGAAAGTGGTTGAGACTCCTGGTGTTTATAAAGCTACTTATACCCTCATAATAGTAAATCAGGAGAGCAGATAAGACTGTCAATAGCACTCAAGTATGTGTGAGAGTCCATAAGTGACAACCCCCCCCCAGCAATAGTAAAGTCCAGGTCAGAAATAGGCCGATTCTGACGCAATATGCTAATGATGGTAAGGCATACTTGTAAGATAATGGTTACGGCCCTAACTTGTCATATCGAAGGATAGAAAGATCATATGAATGAGATAGGCCCGAGTGCAGGTCAAAAGGATACAGGTCGGTAGACTTGGTTAGTAGTATCTTTGATAGTATGATGCAGAAGCCAAGAACCCCAGAGCTCAATCAAATAGAAGCAAGGGGAAAGGCATGAGTATCTAACTTTGGGGAAAACCAGAATCACCTCCAGGTTGAAGTAGGTTGATAGAGCATGGGACGACTACCAAATGTCGAGAACTAAGCATCAGGCTGACAATTAAGAGATAGTGAGGGTATAACCTACAATGCTGCAATATCATCATCGGTTGTGAGAGTAGAAGAATGGAGACACAGAGATTCTAACCTATTACAATCTAGAGACAAGGCCAATAGGAAGTTATTGTCCTTTGAGGTAATAAGGGGTGGATTCATAAGACTCAAAGGTTGACTCTACGTTCCAAAGGTGGCAGAACTTCATTAGCAGACTAGGGCCAAGGCGCAGTATGTCCATCATCCCCTCCACCCAGAATTTAATGAAAACACATTTGGTCATAAAGAGATACCTACAAATGACATGGGAAGAGGGAAGGTATTATGGATCCATAACATAGAGCTCCAATAACCAGCCAGGGGAGGCTGGACAGCAGGAACTAAGCAGGCCAATATAAGAGGTGATCGTACCTGTAAGGAAGTGAAAAGTAATAGATATGAATACAGTTATATGATTATCTCGTACCAGGTGTAAATTGACCTCATTTGTATCAGTATGGTAAGGCTAACAAGATTGACTCATGTCTTTCTAGTTGGAATTATATTTCAGCTAAAAGTTATGTTAAGTTAAATGTTTAAGAAGTAGTTTGGTTGTGTGGAGCCCAAGTATTCCATGAACTCTGAAGAAGAAGCATAATGTACAGCTAAGTTTTAGAAAGGCTTCTATAAAAAACTGGGATGCATATTAAGTTACTTCTCATCTCCAAACAAATGGCTAAGCAAAGCACACAACTCAGACTTCGGGGGTCTATTATGAGTAGAAGTGGAAGCCCCCTAAAGTAAATTAGAGGCAGTTAAACCAGGGCATATTATAATAAGTAGACTGAAAAGTTAAACTTACCAAGAAATGGGTACCCATAGCCTAGGGTCGTCGGAAGTCCTACTCTAATGTACGGCGTAGGCAGCTAAGGGTTGAAGCAGCAGTTGGGTATTTCTAGAAACTTCGCCAAAGAAGGGCATTACGAGGTTTGGCAAAAAGGGCATGCTTAGCCCTAAATTCATTAGCACGTATCATATCCTCCGGAGGACACGCATGGGGGCGTATGAGATGGAACTGTCTCCAGAGCTAGAATCTATCCACCCGGTCTTTCACGTGTCAATGTTTCGAAATTGTATAGGGGACCCGTCCGAGTTGTGCCAGTTGAAGATGCTCAGGTTACTGAAGAGTTAGCCTATGAAGAGGTTTCAGTAGCCATATTAGATCGACAAGTTCATAGGTTGAGAACCAAAGATATCGCCTCTGTTAAAGTGTTACGGAGAAGAAGGAATAAACAAGAGATGACCTGGGAAGCTGAGGATGATTATCCTCACCTATTCAAGGGTTAATTCAGATTATGCAGTTAAGGTGAGGTTATTGTTCAGTTGTTATTTTACTGCTTATGCTATCAGTAATGTCACTTAGTTATCCCTTATTATTGTGTAATGGATGTTGTAGCGTCCTGCGAGGCGCCTATGTTGGACTTTTCTGCGTTTCAGATTTTTGGATAGTCCATATTAAAGAGGAGACTCTGCCAAAATTTTTCTAAATCTTGGGTAAAAAGAGTTAACCCCCTTTAAGCCTAAGGATGACATTCAAGGAAGAATGTTCCTGGGGGGGAGGATGTTACACCCTGTAAAAGTTAATGATTAGTAAGCGTACGCGTGGATTCGTGAGGAATAAACAGAGTGCGACGCATGTAGAAAAGCCTCGGAAGCAGGATCGGGCGAGGCTAGGCCACAAAGGGCCAGCGCGATGCGCCAGCCGGTAGAGCACCGGCCAACGCGGTGCGCCAGCCCACTAGCGCAATGCGGTGCTGTTCTGGTGCCTTAGGCGGCACGAGGCGCCCCCCCCTCCTCCACCGCCCTAATATGTATAGAAGGCCCCTCTATTCATTTGAAATCATTCACAATTTATTTCCCTCGGCCAGACATGAAAATAAACGAGGATTTCTATAGTTTTTTCCCGATTACGCTGCGAAATGCCGTCCAAATTCAAATTAACTTCAAGTATCGAGTTCTAAGCCTACAGGGAGCATTACTACAAAGTTATTTTCTCAAAATACACCCGGCAAGTCGGAACCCTGCTGCATAGAAGTTTTTAGAATTGCTCCTAATTGATTCATATACGGCCATAGGCTTTAGGTAAGCATTTCTCCCTTTTGAACTCTCGGGAAATTATAGGTTTTCGACCATTTTTTACGTAGTTGAATTATAGTTTCTATTAATATCAAAAGTTATCATTTTAAGTCGAATTTGGTATTAAAATTAGTCTCTTTCTCCCAGTATTATGATTACAGCTGAAAAGAGCTGACGAATACAAGTTGAAACTTGTCGATTATTCTGGAAATGGAAATTTATCCCTCGGCAATTTATTCTCATCGTACAGTGCTACGACTTATGTTCTTGAATGGAAATAATGGTTCCATATGTTGCAAGTAACTGCTATTAGTAGATTGTGATTAGGTATGTTGTGGTCAGTTGTCGTTGGTAGACTATGAATATATACGTTGTGGTTAGCTGCTAGAAAACTTATATAGATTATACCACAGTGTCCCCGTCACGCCCCGCCTTGGGAGGCATGACTGGCACCTAGTGCCTTACTAGAACTTGAGCTGCTGGCTATCAGAGCCTAAGCACCTCTAGTGCAAGGCTGGCTTTAACTCTAGAATCAAGAAAACAACGGGCTATATAGCGGCTGTAAATACAACCCCTGGCCGACAAGGCCTATAGCCACCTTTGAAAAATAAACAGCTAAACAAGGCCTTACACGGCCAACACACATAGTCTAAATCACATACGGCCCCACACGGCCGATACATTTAACCACAGGGAAATGATACAATCTGCAAGCCTCTAGGAGTAATAAGATGGTCGGGACAGGGCCCCGGCCTACCGTTACTATATAAACAAAAGAAGTAAACCTCTGACACATACAGCTCTGGAAGAAAGGAGCTGATGGCTCTGTGCGGTTGACTGAAACTACGATGGATCTGCTCCTCGTCTATCTGTACCTGCAGGCAAGTAATGCAGCGCCCCGAGAAGGGCATCAGTACAATATGTACCGAGTATGTAAAGCAATAGTTGTAAATGACTAAAAGTAAAGAGTAAAGCTGACCATAACTGAAGTAACGGAAATGGACTGAAGCTGGCTGAAGTAGTAAAATTAGGACTAAACATAACTGTAATAAGAAGGGTAGGGGTTATACTGAATTATTATACTGGAGAAACTGACAAATAAATCTATCTGTAGCGTATCTGGCCTTCTAGACCTCATGCTAATGCTACTCGCTTTTGGGATAATCTGTATGGCTGTCTGCAGGCACACCATGTGCATGTATTTGACCAGAGGATCCTGATAGTGATCATGATCTCTAATAATCTGGGTTGAATAGAGTGAGGTCTGAAGTAGTCTAAGAATACTCTGAATGTCCTACTCAGACATCTATAGCTCATGCATAACTGAGCAGTTGCGGACAACTAATTACTTTATTCTTCTAATTAAACAACTGTAGAGTTGGGCTTGGTCTAACTTGCTTCTAGGCGATCGGTCCCTGCTTCTTCATAGGGATCTTACCGATCTCCTTAACTTGGTAAACACTGTACTAGCAGAGTACGACTGACTCCTTAGGCCTTGTCTAAATCCACTGGATCTATATTGCTGTTCAGGGAAATTCTCTGTCTTATGGGCAATTCTATATAAACTGGCCCTCTCCTGGAACTCTATACCTGCATACCTTACAAGAACTGGCTTAGGATGCTGGCCCGTCACTGACTACTGATGTGGACCCCTCCTTGGGGTACCCATGGGGTTATCTGACTCGGACGACTGGGTTGGCTTGCTGGGCATCCTACGTGATAATTGTTAAGTCGACTAAGACTGACAATCACTGATAAGGCTAAAGGGATGACACACGATCACTCAATACACTGGACAACCCTGGTGTCGCTAACTCTAGAACATACCTATTTTGTCTCTATTTCTGGTTCTGGAATGTGCGATAACTCAATGACCTTTAGGGATGCTTTCCTGCCAATACAAGCGCCAACTGGTCGTTAGACCGCCTAACTGCGCCCATACTGTTTAACCAACTTATTCAAGCCAATAACTCTTACGAGCTTCTAAGCCTAGGCCTGGCAACAAATATATGAGTCTACCATCACAATAAACTGAGAACTAAAAGAGTTTCTATATCATTCATAATGCGAATCACATTTAACATGCTCCCTTTTAACAAGGGGTCATACAATATGATCTGTATATAAGTTCTAACAGCTAACCAAAATCTATGCAACTGTAATCCTCATTAGCAGCTAATCGCAACACATCTAATACTTATATACGTATACCAATAATGGCTAATTACAACATATTGAATTACAATCTAATGGTAGAAACCATTTGCAACATCTGAGATCGTTGTTTCTATTCAAGAACATAAATCGTAACACTGTATGACTAGGATACTTGCCTAGAGTTAAGCCTTACATACCTCGTTTGCCATTTATCAATTAATTGGTGAGGTTCGACAGGTATTCAGTTGTTCTTCCCAACTATAATCACATTAACAGAAGAATAGAGCTATCTTTATTACTAAATTCAAAGAAAACCATAGCTTTAAATATATACACTGACTATTCTTCAACTTATCGAAGAACGATCGAAAACTCAAAATTTCTCGGGAATCTAGAAGAAAGAAATACTTACTTTGAGCCTGGGATTGTATTAACACCAGTTTGGAGCAATTCCAATCACTTTGGCTCGGCGGGACGATGATTCGCCGGGCGAATTTCATGAAACTAACTCCATAGAAATGCTCCCTACCGTCTTATACTTCGATACCCGAAGTTAATTTGAATTTGGACGGTGTTTAACGGCGTAATCGGAAGAAAATTGTAAAAACCCTTCGTCCTTCCTCTATTTCTGATCGATGTATAATGAAAAATGACTTAAAATTTAGGGGTGAGGCCTATTTATACTTGCAGCAAAATACATAGCAACGTGACACGTTGGCCAATACGCCGTTTTGGCTCCGTGCCACGTTGACTAACACGGAGGTCCCAGCTCCGTGCCACTTTGCCCCTCTGGGTAGCGCGATTTGGCCTCCTCTTGCGAAATTCCAACTTGGCACTTATTCGGCCTTTCCCCGGGCCCTTTCCTCGCATGTATGGCATTCTAAAACTTTCCACCAACAAGCGAATAGGCCAACTACATGCTAGAAACTTACGGGGTGTAACAGTCCCTTGTCGCGCCCCATTTTTCTCGCGAAAAGCGAGATTCGACATGTGACAACTCTTTAGGATTATTAGAAAAAAAAAGTCATCACCTAACGAATTATGGTGTGTTAGGGCACTGTACTAACCTAAGGGTCATTTTTACTAGCCTAGGTCACCAGAGTCGGGCAAGGGTTCAAATTACCTCGAAAGGAAGGTATTAGGCACCTTTCTAGGTCCACAAATGTGGTTACCAGCCGAATTCATTAAATATGTGGGAGATTAACTAGCGAGCAAATAAATTATTTTTAAGTCATTTATGTAAAAAAATTAAATGAACTAAGTGATCAAAAAGTAATAAAATGTTCAAATAGCCTTGCAAATATAGAAAATCGAACAAGAAAGAAAGTGAAGACGAAAAGGATGCAATAGATCTAGCAATTCATGCAAATAATAATCAACATATAAAGGCGAACAATAAATAATAAATAAACAACAAAATGTAAAGAAAATGAGAATGGAACAAATAAATAAAAATTTTAAAAATTGGACCGAACCTTGAAGAGGCGCCTACGTATCCCCAAAAAAGCAAATCAGGTCAAATGTAGTTTTGCCTCAAAATGAGATGAGGGTTATTTTAACCTAACGGAATCACCCCGTGAGACTAAAATAATATTTCGTAACCTATTTAGGTTGCTCGTATTATTCAGCGAGCACAGACTATCATTTCCCACTACCCGCCTAAATAATTTAGTTATTAACCCTAAATCATTCTAAATGAAAAAGAATAACGTCCTAACATTTTCCTGCCCGTCTCAACTTAATGTCCAAGAGGCGTTGGACTACTATTTTGAATTATGGGTCTAAAATCTTAGGGCTTTTAAAGGGTGATTAGTTCCAAACAAAGTCAAGTATACAATCATAAACATATAAGGGTTTCACATAGCGTCAAAATTGATGAGCATGATTTCTAAATATATATGAGCAGGACCTATGAGCATGATTTCTAGTGTTTGGGCATGACATTCTTCAAAGACATGATTTTTTTTAAAAAAACATATTATTATACTATATACATGATTTCTATAATCGATACGAGTAAGTCCTATAGACAGGATTTCCAAATAAACTAATGTCACAAAACATGTAGCGCAAATTATGAGAGAACTTATGAACAATAAAAAAATGAAATTCTATTATCACCAGAATTTAAAGGGGATTTTTAGTGAACCTCAAGCAACCGATATAACCTAAGAATTTAAACAAGAAATCCTTAAGCCGTTTTAGTGTGTTTAGACATGAATAGAAATGTTATAAACCTACAATTTCGTTAATGATGAGTGGTTTCATAATGCAAATTCTATAGGCATGATATCTAAATATTATTTCATCAATTAAATCTTATGGGCATGGTTTCTAATATGCTTCAAATCAAGTCATTTTAGTTTCTATGATTTCTAACAAAAATGATTAAATCCGTCAATCCTATAAGCATGATTTCTACTATGCTTTCAAATGGGTGATTTTAGATTCCTATAGGCATGATTTCTAATTGAATCATTAAGATGCTAAAAGAAAACATACAATCTCCACCCCCCATAAACCCTTTTCCACTATTATTAATGTTTATTACATTATTACAATATATTCACAACATGTAGATGGACAGAAAATAAATGAAATTGACTATTCTAGTTACTAGTCCCGAACTCTTCAAACCCGAGCAAACTTTTAGAGAAACCTGAACAAGTGGAAGGCATACCTGCTTAGAAGACAGTTAGGATGCAAAAGGTTAAACAAGAAAGTAAAACTACTAGAGTGATTGGAATTCTTGAATTTTAGTAGAAGCGAAAAAGACAAACAACGTTCTACTCCTAGTGAGAGAACGTGTTCAATAGATATGACTTGAAATAAGAGAGGTTTGAATATTATCTTGCTAAGGGAATATAAATATTCAAGTAAATAAAGAAAAGAGAAAGAAGAGTTGTCTATCTAAATAACATGTAAAGTTTTTTATTCTTTTCTTTCTTCTCCCCTTTGAAGAGAGGAAAAGGACACATTTATACAGCTAATTAGTAAGTGAGATTATAGGCAAGGGAGATATTCAGCCAAATTAAATCACAAAGAAATCCTTTTCTTAATTAATGAAAATTAAATCAAAATGAATAAAACTAAATAAGTTTTGCCATATTTAGAAAAGTACTAGATCGGAAAGGGATCGAAAATTAGTAACAATATTTCCAACTATTCAAATTAAGGAAAGAATTGGAAGGAAATAATCTATTATGGGGATTCTTGCCTTAACGGAATAGTCAAAATCTAATAGGTCTCAATATATATATATATATATATATATTAAATACTAGGTTGTCATATGATTTAAAAGAGAAAGGAAATAAATTATTCTGAGCATCAAAGCTCCTAATAAATGAGTGATAAAGGAAACCAATAAGCATCAATCACAGTTTATCATAAATATACTAAAATTGTCACAAGTTGAACTAGGTAAGAATCCAAAGGTGGCCATGATAGCATATAAAAAATATTTACAAGTCAAATCTTAAGAATGGAATGAAAGCAATCACTTTACCAAAATTAGTAGAAGCCTAATGCAAATAAATACGTACTCAAAGTTGTTTTAACGAATTAAGGGGGAAGGATATCAATTAACAGAGACAAAAAGGTGGTATTACCATAGACAGATAAGTACTATAATTTGTCAAGAATCAGTCCATATTTAGCATATATAAAATATAATGAACTAACTTGAGAATGAAAATTAATCAAAATCTAATTCAGAGTGATAACAGGAATCGTAATTAATTTCAGTAATGGATTACCATGTCCAGAATCAAAACATACAAATATGTATTTCGGAATGCATAATCAGTGAGAAATCAAATAATAGATAATTGGGGCTAGATCAAAATTTGCAACAATCGGGAGTCACACAAGCCTATGAAATTCCTACTTAATAAAAGTTTAAACATAAGTTAACAGTTAGCACACACAAATTTGAATCTAAGTTCAATCATTAAAAGACTTGTGAGTAAGAAATAATAACAGAAGTATGTAAAAGAGGCCAAAACAAATATGGATTCATAAGAATCCATCAACATCTCCGCAGTTCGAATGTTGGTGGTAGTCAGCGGATTGTCGGATTTCGGAAATAAAGGGTTGCGACTGGTCTGGCCGGTCCCGGAGAAAGGGAAAACGAAGAAGAGAAAGGGGGAAAATAGGGGTTTCTTTTTTTTCGCCGGAGTAGTGAGGGTGTGGGCGGCGTTAATGGAGATGGGGAAGGTAGGGGTGGCTTCGGTGGTTGTTTCGGCGGTGAGAGGAGAGAAATAGAGGGAGGTGAGGTGGTTTTCGATTCGGGATTTCGCTGGAAGAGAGGGGTTTCACAGTGGACGACTGGAGAATGATGGGAGAAGGGGAGGATGATGACGTGAAGTTGATGGAGAAGGAGATATGCCGGGAGTTATGGAGGTTCGCCGAAGGTTATGGAGAGAGAGGAAAGAGGAGCAGCGTTTGCGCAGTAGTGGTGGTGTTGTGGCGAAAAAGGAGAGAGGTATGGCGGTGTAGTGGCGGCAGTGATGGAAAAGGGAAGACATAGATGGAGAGACAAAGAGGGGAGGCAACTGTTTTTTTTTTTGTTGAGAGGAGAAAATGAGAGTGTTTAGGGTTTTTGGGTAGTTGAAAAGAGGCAAGTGGGGTTTTAACTGTGTCATCGGATTGAAAAAGATGGACGACTGAGATCAAATGGGGGTCTTATGGATCGTATTTGGGTTGTAGGGCGGGTCACGGATAGTTGAAATTGGGTTGGATTTAATTGATGGCTGAAATGAATTTAAATAATAGCCAAAATTGATTAAAATGGCTAAAATTGGCATAAATTGAATAGAAAGTTGCTGGATTTTAAATAAATTGGAGGAAAATTGAATTAGCTGCTATTAAATTAATAAAAACTCTACACTTATAAATAATTTAATAAAATAGATAACATAATAGCTTAATTTACGATAAAATTATACAATATTATTATTATGAAGTCAAATATAAATAATTTATAAAACTAAGTTTTGTAAATAAACCATGTTTAATTGAAAATATGTACGTATGCAATATATTATATAGGACGTAATTTTATATAATATTTTGAATTAATGTAATAAAATATTTTAGAAGTATAATTTAAAATAATTATGCAAAATTCAAATATGTATGTCAATTAATGCTAGAATATTACAAATACGAATTTAAATAATTTCATTAACAAGGTAATTTAAAAATATGTATGTATGTGTGTGTGTGTGTGTGTGTGTGTGTGTGTGTACGCAGCTTAGAGAGGGCATAGGGAGGTCAAAATTGGGTGTCAACATCCCTTGTTGGGAAAGAACATGTTAAGTGTGATACGCGCTAGAAGAGTCATAGAAACTATTCTATTCTTCAGTTCATTGTATTAGTAGAATTGTATGTTTAATTGCTAGGCCTAGACCTTAAAAGCTCGTGAATAGTAATCGGGCTTGAGTTAGTAAATTGAACAGAATAGGCGCAGCTAGGCGAGTTAACTACCAATTTGGCACCTGTATTGTTAGGAAAGCACACCTAAAGGTCATTGGCATACCATCACGTCCTAGTGCCAGAAACTTAGATAGGAGGGCCATACTTTAGAGCAAGCGGCACTAGGGTTGTCTAGTGAGCTAAGTAACAGCCCACTGTCTAGTTAGCTGCTACCAGTGTCAGTTCCAGTTGATTCAGTATTCGTCATACAGGTTTCCCAGAAAGCCATCCTAGTCGATCAAGTCAAATAGACCCGCGAGTACCCTAAGGAAGGGGACCTTATTAGCAGTTAGAGGCGGGGCCAACACCCCAGCCTGCTTCCATGAGATACTCACGTATAGGTCGCCGTGAATGGATAAGTCCAGGTAAGCTTAACTGCAAGCTAGGAATTTCCCAGGAAAGTCATATAAGATCTGAATAGACCAAGTTGAGGGCTAAAGGACTAGAACTATATTAACACAGTATTACCCTCAGGCTAAGAATGTCTGTAAGCTGCCTACGGGGGGATTAGAGACTGACCACTCAAAAGCATGTCCGGTCAGTAGTAGTCCTACAACCGTTCTAAGTAAAAGGACTAAGTAATTGGTCATCTACGACCCTACAGTTGCTTGTGAGTTATAGTTGCCCGAACAGGACATTCAGAGTATTATTAGGCCACTCCATATCTCTCCCTATTCGGTCTAGGCCGTTAGAGATCATGACCACCACTAGGATCCTCTGATCATATACAGGTGCACGGGGTGTGCCTGCTAGCAACCATATAGATTATTTTAGGGGTGAGAAGTGGTCACGTTAGGCCTAGAAGGCCCAATACACCTTTTGAGTGGTAAGATTGAGACTTTAGTATAGCACCTCAGGGGGAGTTTCCCTCACTCAGGAGCCTTCCATGACCACCCCAGGGTTACTAGCTGTGTCGTCGCTCATGAGGGGCTATATGATGTCGCTCCAAGGAGCAGTATGCCATACATGAGGTACAAGATGAGGTCTGAGGGCCTTATAGAGTCCATTCCATGGCTGGACTATTATTTCTACGTCGTATCGACAGTACACCCCCGTCGAGCCTGGTGCCCGGGGTGCAGTTATCAAGAGTCCACCAAACTCAGACACAGCTACAAATCAGGAGCCAAGCGAGCTCAGTTGCAAACTTAGGGGACAGCTAGGTTGGATATAGCACCAGTAGAGTCATAGAAACCTGGATAGGACAGATTGAGGTGTACTTGTTAGGGCTTATGGAGGTTTCGGTAGGTTATTTCTGTATTGCTTGTACCTTCCAGGCTTATGGGGGCCAGGTTATGTTTTTGTTTGTATTCTTGTCTGCTAGCTATAGCTTATAACTATATGATTATACAGTCATAGCTCATATACATGTAGTGTTTTGCTATATGCAGATTACGAATAAGCCAGCTTGCAAGTTAATTTTTCAGCCCCTTCTCTCTATTTACTTTCAATCTTCTAACAGCTTACTTATTGCCTTACATATTCGGTACATATTATACTAACGCCCATCCCCTGGTGCTGCATTACTTGCCTGTAGGTTTAGACATACAAAATTCAGGCTCTTCAGTAGTAGTTGTTCAGAGTCAGCAATTTGGCCAGCTCCCTTCATTCGGACTTTCTAGGTTGTACAGGTTACAATCTTTCAGTTGTATAGCATTTGGGGTAGGCCAGGGCCCTGTCCCGACCACTATTTGTATTCTTAGAGGCTTGCAGACTATAGTCGTCAGTTAGTTAGTTTGTTGTCGGTCGTGTGCGGCCTATATATGTTTTATTTCGAGTGACGGTCGTGTGGGGCCTTATTTATCTGTTAGATAGTGGACTTATCGACTATAGTATAGATATAGTTACCTGATTTTGATTTCACTTATAACTAAATAGCATGATGGTCTTGCCGGCCCTTATAGGATCCCTTTTGTTGCTTGTAGTTGGTTAGCTGTTTTTGTTACAGGTGGCTATATGGCCTTGTCGGCCGAAGTATGTATTTACAGCCGAGATATAGCTCGTTGTTCTCTTGAATTGAGTGCAGGCATGCACCAGATGTGCATAAGCCTAACCGAGTTAGCCAAATTCCAGTATGGCACTAGATGCCAGCCATGCCTCCCAAGGTGGGGCATGACAAGTGTGTTGCTAGCATGGTCAGATTTGGAGGACTCATCTATCAATGTCCTTCGAGAAGCCATTTTGGTTGCCTTCCTCTTCTGAGTCATTGTACCTGTGGAGAGAAAGGGTTAGAATACCAAATCTAAGAAAAACAAGGCAAGAAAATATCCACTGTAATCTTTCACGGGTCTACAGTATGAGTCGTGCCTAGAAGGTACGATCTGCACTAAGACTCATAATGTCTCAGGTCAAAGTCACGACTCTGAGGTACGACACATACCATGAAGGAAAACTCCATACCATGAGTCGTATGAGGATACCCCTTAAAAACTCATGTTTTGTATTTTTCCATGACTCATGATACAACCCATAAGTCGATTCCATGAGTCATAGGAAGCATAATGTAGTCGCCTTTAGAATTGACCATTTTCAGACTCCTCGTACGATTACCAGGTAGGACTCATCATAGGATACTATAGGTCATATTAGGTTTTGTACCACTTAATTGTTACACATTTGGCATGGGACAGTCCCAGCGAGTCATCCTACGAGTCGTAGTATGAAACCACTAGTCATAGGAAGGTTTGTGAAGCCTGTCTTGCCTTTGTTCATGTCAATTTTGCAGGTGATTCTGGGTACTCAGAATTCCCTAAGTCTAGGCATGCATTTTTCATGTTTTTACAACTACCCAGTCCTCCCCTTTTGATTCACAACCCGAACTCAATTTATAGCAGTTCAAATTCAATTTTTAGCCTGCTCGAATCTTACCTAGTCAACACATTTATTTTTGCACATCATTGATCATTATTCTCCTATATTTTCATTCTTTTTTAGGACTCCCACTTATTAAACAAAATCACCCAAATAGAATGTTCTTTTACCTGATTCAAAGCATAATTACTTACTTGAATGTTAAAAATCTTTCTCACTTCGTGCGTGTTAGTGACTGGGGTTAGAATTTGACTTGAGCAAGATTTAATCGAGCAAAAATCTTGTGCAATCGATTTTGTTCTTGAGTTACGGGTGTGAGGGAAGTCATGGGAGAGTTTGTGAGTTTAGGTTTTGAGTGCGTGCGAGAAGGGTCTGTAGTGTTTGAAGTTTAAATAGTTTTAGGTCATATTGAAAAAATCTGGGTCGAGTTAGGTCATTTTAAGTAAGTTGGCCCATCACGACTCGTACCATGAGTCGTAGGAAGGACCTACAACTTGTCCCTAGGACTCGTAGCAGAGGTTTTAAGGGAACTTACCTATGGACCTACGAGCACATCATACGACTCGTATCCTAAAGGTACGAATCGTACCATGACTTATAGGTCACTCTGAATCAAAGATCCATACTTTTCATAGTTCGTAACTACAGTGAGTACTCGTATAATAAACTTACGAGTCGTAGGACCAATCGTACCCTGAACTTGTGCACTAAGCTACATCTCTGCTTCTCACCATGACTTGTACTACGGACCATACAATCCTCTTACGAGTTGTACTAAGGCTCGTAGCACCAGTCTGTTCTGCAAATTTTTCTGCAACCTGTTTTTGTTTCACCTGCACATTGAGCACACATAAGTCAATGAACTTTGGTTGCCTCCCAAGAAGCGCTTGATTTAACGTCGCGGCACGACACAGGTGGTTCAGTTACTCAGACTTCACCGAACCACCTCATGGGTTGCCTCCCAAGAAGTGCCTAATTTAACGTCACGGTACGACGCAAGTCTCTTAACTACTCAGACTTCGTCAAAAAACTCAGACTCATCCTCGATTGCTGAGACCACTCTAAACTCATTTGGTTGCTCATTGACCAGCAGAATTTGAAGGTGACCTCCTCTTTATTAAGCTTGAATTTCAGCTGGCCAGCATCCACAGCTACTAAAGCCCTCCCAATGGCAAGGAATGGTCACCCCAAAATGATGGGGAACTGAAAGTCAACCTCGCAATCAAGGATCACAAAGTCCACTGAAAATATGAATCTGTCCACCTTTAAAAGTACATCAAATAGGATTCCCATAGGCTTCTTCACAGTTCAGTCGGCCATTAATTAACCGCATAGTAGTTGGTGTGGGGGCTCCCAAGCCCAGCTGCTTAAACAAAGCTAATGGCATCAGATTGATGCTTGCTCCCTAGTCATAGAGTGCCTTCACAAACTCAACATCACCAATAGTACATGGAATGGTGAAGTCATCATGATCCTACCTTTTTTTGGGAAAGGACCCGTAAGGCTATGGCACTATAATAATACAAGTTACCCACAGGCTCATAGCTCATAGACCTTTTCTTGGTAACGAGGTCCTTCATAAACTTGGAGTATCCCGGCATCTACTCCAATGCCTTGACCAATGGTATGTTTACAGATAATTGTTTAAGCATCGACAGAAATTTCGGAAACTTACCATCCTCCACCTTCTTCTTCATTCTTTGAGGGAATGGTAGCGGTGGTTGTGGGATAGCCTTTAGAATCTGTGTGGCCCTTGTTTCTTTCCTTGTTCAGCTTCAGTCTCCTTCTCAACAACTGGAGCCTCAGTCAACTCAAGTTCTTCCTTAAGTTCTTGTTCAGCAACCTCTTCATCAACATCAATCACGCTCTCTTTCTTCCTTTGCATCTCAACTACAACCGGCAGAGGGAAGTCAATTGTGGTCTTTCCACTCCTAATCATCACAGCCATACAGTGACTTTCATTCTTCAGATTTTGGACTATGTTGCTAGGTAGTGTTTTCTTTTGCCTAGGGTTCAAGGATGCCGACAGTTGACCTAGCTGCTGCTCTATTTGCTTGATAGTTGTGGCATGTGACTCGACTCTCTGATCCATGCTCAATTTATATCCACGAATGTCTTTCAGCTACTCCTCCGTGGATCTCACCTTCTTGAGCATCTCAGCCATCATGCTCTCTAACTTTGACTATCCAACCTCTCCATCACGTGCATTAGGAGGCACGTATAATCCTACTTGATCATTGTAGTAACCATCGTTCCTTCTCCATTCTCCCTCTTGCTCACGACCTTGGCTTCTGTCTCTATACCCATTTTGGTTGTAGTTATCTCGGTATTAGTTCTGACCTTGATTTCCATAACCTTGGCACCAAGTGTCTTGTCCAGACGCTTGGAAGTTGGCTCGAAAATCCGCCACCTGGTTGTCCAAGAAGTTTACCTCCTCCTCAGAATCTAAGTGCTCAGGCCCTAGTTCCTGTCCCTATGTTCCCACTGCATTAACTTTTCTGGCTCCAGCACCCATGATATGCTTCATGAGTAAGTCCAATGATGTACACATATGGACCAATTCCTGATCACGTTCCTCCTCCTTCTTTTGTTGGTCTGCAGTCATACCAACAACATATGTACCAGCAGCTGCTTCCACTTTCGGGGTGTGTCATGCCCTGGTTGTTTTGGTCACTCTGTGAAGAATAGTGGCAACTTACTCCCAGGTGTGACTCATCAGTGCTTTTCCTGCCACAGTGTCTGCCATAGCTTTAATACTGTTTTCCAATGACCTATAGAAACTCTCCAACAAACTATCATCATAAATTTTGTGGTTTGGGCACTTGGTCAACTTCTACTTAAATCTTAACCAGATTTCATGCAGTGCCTTCATTTTCAGTTGTCGAAAATTGTAGATCTCATTCTTAAGTTGTAGCATCATAGGGGTGGAAAGAATCTCTCTGGAAAATCTTGTTTGAGCTCCCTCCAGTTGGCAATGGAGTAGTTGGGCAACTCCGATAACCATAAAGTGGCTTTCCCAGACAGAGAGAATGGGAAGAGTCTCAGCCTTATTGCGTCCTAGCTGACTTCGGGAAACCTGTACGCCAAGTACAGGTTGGAATCATTAGTTGCATGACCACTAAACACCCCATTCATATTGAGCAACTGTATAATGGTACTAGTGATATCAAACTTTTCCCCAGTAGGCAAAGGTGGTGGTAAAATAGCTCCGGTTGACCTGACTTCATCAATATACGGGTCATCCTCATAAAAGAATTTAGGGGAATATCTCTGGCCTCTGTTTCCCCTTCCATGGCAACAACATTCACAACTTCATCTCGAGTATCATCGGCTTCCTGAAGTGCAGTTTGCCGAGCTAGCTCAGCTTGCCTAGCTTCTTCAGCAAGACAGGCATCTCTCTACTCTTGATTCTCCATCTTCACAGTGTTATTTCAATTTCGAGATCCAAAGGAATCAGGGGGTTTTCACTCTGTCGAGTACTTGGCATTTACCAAATGACAACCTGTGGGTGTCAAAAACAAAAAAGAAAACGTAAATGAGGAAGTAACAACCAAAAGTTAAATACAAACAATTAATCAAATCTTATTTGTATTCTCCGGCAGCAGTGCCACTTTTTGGTAATGCTCAAACTCACACTCCTAATAAAGTATGAAGCAGACGTTATCAGTAAAGAACCCAACAAAGAGGTTGAGGTCGAACTTACAGGGAATATGGTAATATCTAGACTAATGTCGCATTTAAGCTTTTTGGTAGGTTATCTCCAAATTGGGGGGTTTATAGAGAAACAATTGTAAAACAAGCATAAAAACCAAGTGGTGTAAATCAATATTTGCAATTAACTAGGGTAAGTATTCCCCATGGGTTCATTTCTACTCCGGGTTTACACTCGTGATTGATCTTAATGCTTACTTGTAGAACTGATTACTAGGGTTCATCCAAACGAATGGTTCATCCCTGTTGGATGACTATACTCAATCACCAGATTGGGTCTCATGAACAATTTCAAATTAATCGTTATCAATATGTTCCAAATTAACTATCTTGCGACCGCAGCTCAAGTCATACAATAATCATAAAATTCAGGGCTTTGTTGCACTTCTCTTTTCCTAATCTCTACCTCTCTAAGCTCAAGCAAAATAAAGAATTCGGGCAAGTCTTAACATTGCGCTTCGTTAAGAAACATTAAAGATGAAGAGAATATAATACAAGCGTTTAGCATTGATTTCGAATCACTTTGTGTAACCTTAGTTCGTTAATCTATTATGGTTCCCACAATCCTAGTTGTAGAGGTTTTAGCCTCTCATGATTGTAAGATTGTGATTAGTATTCATAGACAAACACATAATTAAATACTTACAACAATGATTAAAAGAAAACCTACTGTGAATATTGCAATAGAATATGATGAACAAAATCAAGAACAATTGAGAAATCCAAGTTTTGATTCTCAAGAATTGCTCTCTGATGTTATTAAAAACTAATTATAAACTTGATAGAAATACACAATTAATTAATTCTGACCCTCTCTAACCTAAAAGAAACATAAAACATATTTATACAAACAATGAAATCCTTTTTTGAAGTTAACAGGGAAATAACCAAATTTGCCGACACATCCTACGACTCATCATATGACCCGTAATAGGATCGTACGAGTGGTGCCTTTCTCTTGTACATTCCTTGAATTCTGCAGAATTGGCCAAATGTTGGCATCTGGTATGACTCGTAACATGATCTCACGAGTCGTACAATCCAATCGTGGTTTGTCTCTGAGAACTTTGATATCTTCTGAAGTATTCTACGAATGTCTTGGTATGCCTCGTACCTTACTCCTACGACTCGCAACAACTTGTTGCATCTTAAGTTCTGCCAAGTCCTTAAAATCACTGAAGCTTCCCACAGCTCTTGGTATGGGTCGTAGGTAGATACTACGATCCATAGGTGCTAACCGTACCAGGAGACTTCTTGTGCAAATAACTCTGAAATATTCCACGACTCCAGTTGCGGCTCATACCAGCTTGGTACGGGCTCGTACTGAGAGTTGTACTTTGCCTTTGCAGTGTTCCATCCTTCTGAGCTTTTCCATGAGTCTCAGTACAGCTCGTACAATCTAGGTACGGCTCATACTGAGATCAGTACTTGGCTGCTTTTCTGCAATTTTTGCATCTTTTGCACATTTTTGCTCCAACACTTATTTTCCTTGAAAACAAAGTAAAAACACCTCAAATCCGTATAAACATACCTAAGTCCATGCTATTTTTCCAGTTTTAAGCGTCAAAAGTGTTGTAAACTCACATTACATCAATGGCTGGATTGAATTTCGTATGTTGATAGCTGTTGTTGACAACCACCCTAGTCATGATAATTTGTGATTCCAGGACATTAGTTAGGTATATGGTGATTTTTCTTCTTACTTTGCTTGAGCATAAGCAAATGTTTTAAATTGGGGGTGTTGATGTGTCAGGAATTAGCGACACATCTTTACTTCATTTCATAGCATTTTGCATGTCTTTAGGAGTTGAATTAAGTAGAAACTAACCTTATTATGCTATGTTTTAGAAACTCAAGAAATTGAAATATAAAATGAGTTTAGGCCAGAAAATTACTCAAAAGACAAGGCAACATACGAACCTCTTTCTGAAAGACAGTCCACAGCTCCGTACATCTCTTTTTAGATGTAGATTCCAAAAATCCAGCAAAAAAGAGTCTTTAAAGTACGGTTAAAAGGACAGACCGTCTTCCAAAAGGAAGGCCCATCAATTCAAGATTGGACCCAAGCTAGGCAGAATGGAAGTTCTAAAGTGCAGAGCAAGGTACGGACCGTCTTTTCAAAGGATGGTCCATCTTTCAAAGGATGACAAGCTGAGGGACAGAAGCTGAAAAGTAAAGTACAGTCCATCCCTGCATACCTGATACTCCGATGTTTGAATTAAATGGGCTTTTTGGGACATAGTATAAACATATTTTTATTATAATTTTTAGGGAACTTTTTCATTATTTAGTTTACACTTAGAGTAGAATTTAGCTAGTTTAGCCCTAGTTTCATAGTAGATTTGTTGATCTAGCTTGTAACTTGAAGATTTTAATTCATCTATTGAAGATTTCAATTTCTCTTGGTAAGAATGTCTAATTATTTTGCTCTTCTTCTTCTTTTTGCATTGGTTAACTAAATCCAAATCTAGGATTGTGAACCTTAATGGTCCCAATTTATTAAAATTGAGTTTGAGCTTATGAACATTGATTGATTGTTGCTTTGGTGTGTGAATAGTGATGAGAGTCATCTAATCCTGCCCAATTATCTTTATGAGGCTTGAAAGAGTAAATTTAGGTTGGGTTAGCATCAATCAACATAACTCAAGGCATAACCCTTGTTTAATGGATTCTCCTAGACATAGGTTGAATTCCAATTGACAACAAGCAATTGGATGGAAGGGAGTTCTCTTCAATTTGACAAAATTGAAGTAGATTGACACATATGGTGCTATTGAAAGATAAGCATGGGTTGCCTAAGCAAATCGCTTGCTCGTTCAGCCCTAGCCTACTATCAATTCTTCCACATTGGATGATTTAGAGGGATCAATCCATAATTGGGGTCACTTTCCTAGAATTATCTTTAATTGATTATGATCCTAGCTTATTACACTTTGTAGTCTTAGTTAAATTTCATTACTCCCAATCTGAATAGACTCTAATCTTGCAATACTTTACTGTTTAGTACCAGATAGTCAAGGCTTCGACTAGTTTATGTGGGATTCGACCCAAACTCTTTGTTGGATTCTATATTTGTTGTGATCGTTACCGAATATTGGGAGTAGATTTGAACGACATGATAGTGAGGCAGGTACTGCTTGCTAAGAAGAGGATTTTACAGATTTAAATTTCAGTAATCAACAAGCTGAGTGTGATCAGATGTATCTATCACTACCTTCTTCCTAATGAGCATGTCATACCATGAAAACGTCTTATCTTTAACAATGATGTTAGGCCAAAAGCTGAATTTACTATGTGGCTTCCTTTGTGCTACTTTTCCTGAAATCAGAAATCACCTATTCAAAGGAAAGACTCAGACTATCAGACTATTCAGAATATTGTTTATTAAGTGTATACATGCAATATGAATGTAAAGAAACCAAAGGTTATTTGAGGACAAAAGGAGGAACTTTACTAGTATTACTAGAGAAGTTGTTTACACTTATGTTGTTAGAGCAAAACCTGGACTTACAGCAAAGATCCAACATCTTATATTCTAGACTGCATGTTATGGATTATGTTGTGTAGCATGAGTTTATTTTTGCTAACTAGCTGAGTTGAAACTATGTTATGAAGCTTTGTAATGTTTAAATAGTGATTAATATAATCTGTTAGTTATCTAAAAAAGTTATGCCTCTATTTTTCAATTACATGCTCTAAAAATGGTTATTCATGAACTTTATCTGGTCAACATGCTTAAGTTTGGCCGAGTTATTAATTCATGAAAGCATCTAAAATTTGGACGAAGTTTAGCTAAATATGTATTTCAGATTGCCCTATACAAAATTTTATTTGATATATTATAAATAGTCATAATAAATAATATAACTAATTTTTTTAGTAATTAAGGAAATTAGAAGAAAATAAATAAAAATATTAAATTTGATATTTTCTTTATCTCAATATATATGACATTGTTCGAATTTAGAGAGTCAAACAATAAAATCTTTGACTGCAATATATCCATATGCCATTGAAATATCTTAAATTATTAATTTTTGTGACTTATAGTATCTTTTATATGGTTTCTAAATATGTAAATTATTTTTCAAAAATTATAAAGATTACATGTTCAATGCACGATCAAAAAAAAAAAAAATTGGCTCTCAAAATCCAAACTGTATCATATGAATTCGGTCGGGAGGGGGTAGGTAAGATTTAAACTAGCTTATGACTCTTGGTTTTATTTACACATCATGATTTACCTCAATGCAGCTCAAGTAACTTTTGATTAATTATAATTCTTATTTATTAACTTAACTAATTTTAACATACTCAAATACACCCACCTGTTTTACACCCCTACGTAGAATTACGTGTGAAGAAAATATTTTATACGAAAAATATTCTCTTGAAAAATATTTTTTTAATATATAAACTAAGCAATTTTTTTACTTATTTTCTAGTGTTAGATTAAAAAATATATATATTCAAAAACATTTATATATAACCTGCATAAACAGTATACACTTCAAACTTTTTCTAATAAAGTAGTAGAATATACAAGTTAAATACCGGGGTCACATCACCTCAATTATAATCAAACAAGTGGAATGTTCACAAGAACTTCGTCTTTCTTTATAGCTTGATGCCTTAATCCAACTAGAAACAATGTCATGCACAGATGAGATGATATATGCATAAGCTACTTGAATTATTTAACTAACTATATACATTTTTTTAAAACTAATTCTATACATTATTAAACTAGTTGGAACCAATCAATATGACTGTGATAGAGTGATAAGTATTTTTTTATTTTTACTTAAAGATTTCAAATTTATCTTACTGAATATTAATTCGCCTTTTCTCAATGTAAATCCAAAATTAAGATAATTTCTAACATAAATATCAAACATGGAGTAGAAAACTAAAAGGAAAAATCGAATTAGAATCACCTTTGAAAAGAGAAGACATAAGGGCTCTTTTTGAAGAAAACAAAAGTTAAAAAAGAAAGAGTTTCTTTCCCTAGATTAACAAGTGTCGTTGTGTGACCAAATTAAAGTAAAGCATATACACGGATGGTTTACCACTTTAATATGATCAAAAAGACCTTTCTGATGTAACTCGTCAGTAAACGAAGAATCCACAATTATTAAAATAATAAATATGCTTTTTCTAATACAAATTGAAATGGCAATTGGGGTGGGGAGTGACAGAGCATGGTGGGGCGCGAATAAATTTAAATAAGATATGGCAGGAGGTGGATTTTTAATAAAAAATAGGCTCTAAGCTAAAATATTGGAATTACAGTTTTTTTTGGAATGTGATTTTTTTCGTCTATCTTATTTTCTTATTTTTTTTAGAAAAAAATAATTAAATTTTGATGATACACACATATATATATATATACATACATACATATATATATATATATACACACACACACACAGAGAGAGAGAAAATGTACTATTAACTAAATTAAAATTTCTAATAACTTTGAACTTCTGAAAATATAAAATTAAAAACTCATTTAAAACTATTTTGAAAGGTCTTATAACCTTTAATTTTTGTTTGGCGTCGATACTTTTGCTGATGGATAAAAAAAAATTATATCTTACAGTGAATTAAAATTTAAAATTTATTTTTTTTAATTAATAAATCAATTGATAATCGTTGAATAAAATATTACAAAATGAAAAATTAAGAAAAAAAATTAAGAAAAAACTAAATGGGACGGGGTGGGGTAGAGCTTCATGGGACGGGGCGAAACAGCCCATATTTCAAAATATATTAAATTAAACATGGCAAGACAGATCAAAATCTTAACGGATCAAAGTTTGCCTTAGCCCGCCCTACTCTATCCCGCCCCATCTGCCATCCCTAAATACAAGTACAAATATTCAACATTTCTCTAATTCTTTTTGTTATTGGTAGAATTGAGTCCGTCAACAAAGATGGAACCGCAGAAGAGAGAAAAAGTTACATCATCCACTAGACCACTACTACTCGTTTTAATTGCTCATTTGAGTTAATTATATAAAATTTTATGATGATAAATAAATAGAAAATTTAATGCGTTTGATTTGAAAATTTTAAAAGAATAAAAACTAAAAAAATAAAGAAAGAGAGTACTTGATTAATGCTCAAGAAATTACATCAAAAACTAGAAAGGTGTAAAAAGGGGGGGAAAAGAAGAAAAGAGCACAAGATATATATAATGTTTGAACTCCTAACATAACTTACAGAATTGCAACTGATAATCATCTCATTATATGGTACTTTAAACTTGAATGTGTGCATATTTGTTTAATAGTTTTAAGTATTTTCTCGTATGGGCGGATCTATCAATCAGGGAGAAGTACTACGACACCCATATACATCAATCGATGTGTATAATATATATATATATATATATGTATAAAAAAATATGATAAATATATAAAATAATACTCAAATTATTAAATGGTTGTTTGATGTCATTGACCGATTGCTAATAGCCTACAATATTTTTATAAAATTGTTTTGTCTTCTCCATTTAAAAAGCTTAGAGAATTAGAGGAAATCTTTTTGTTTTTCAATTTTGCTTCTTCTTTTCTTTATATTTGTTCCCTTTTCTTTTCCTTATGAGTTTCTAATTTTTTATTTTGGTACACTCTTTTTTTCTTATGAGTTCCTATTGATTTTTTTTTAATTTTATTAATTTTTTTTTCTGTTTAAAGCTCACAGCTCCAGTGTGTACTATGTTTTTATTATGAGAAACTAAATAAGCAATTTGTAGTGAGTTTTAGTTCAAGATATTTATTCTTAAATCGATAACTTTTGAATATAAAAATTTATCGAGAATAATTATAAATATATAATTTCTTTTTATATATGTGATATTATTAAATTTTATGTTTTATTTAAAAAATTTATAATTATTAAATTATTTCATTTGATCAATTTATTTTTATAAATTAATAAGATAGAACATCCGAATTGAAATTCAAAATAAATCAAATTTAAAATAATATAATATTTTAAAATCTTAAAATTTTAAATCCGCCACTATTTGTATTATATATTTTTCTTTTTGTTGTTGGTTTGTCTTATTTAACAATTGATGCAAAATCTAGAGAAAAATAATGCTTAGTTGGTTGTTCAAATAAACAAGAAGTGTTATAAAATAATAAAAAAAGAACAAGAATATTATAGAGAAAGAGAGAAAAAAGAAGTTTTTATTTTTCTTAATGGGATCCTCTTGAGGAGTTAAAGGAGTTATAAGGTATTCTATAAAATGAATGGAAAACCCCTTTATTTATAGGGGAAAACTTACTTGGTAACAAAGTTACAAACCCTAACTTTCCTTCTAAGAAATAGACATTCACCATAAATAGAAAATATATTTATAACACTCCCCCTTGGATGTCTATTTGATAGATAATGTGCCTCGTTAAAACCTTACTAGAAAAAATCTAGTGGAAAAAAATCTAGTGAAGGAAAAAGAGTACACATATCTAATAATACGTATTTTGGCTGCCTCATTAAAAATCTTACAAGGAAAACCCAGTGGGACAAAACCTCGCAAGGGAAAAAGAGTACAGCGCGTATTAACTCCCCCTAATGAGAACATCTTTGAATCTTCGCATCCCGATCTTGTGCAACATCTTTTTGAAAGTTGCAGTTGGTAGAGATTTGGTGAATAAATCAGCCACATTGTCACTTGAACGAATCTGTTGCACATTGATATCACCATTCTTTTGGAGCTCAAGTGTGTATAAAAACTTTGGCGAGATGTACTTCGTTCTATCTCCTTTAATGAACCCTCCCTTTAGTTGTGCTATGCATGCAGCATTATCTTCATACAAAATTGTAGGTACTTTGTCACAGTTCAAACCACATTTTTCTCTAATGAGATGTATCATGGACCTCAACCACACACATTCTCGGCTTGTTTCATGAATAGCTACTATCTCAGCATGATTTGATGAAGTAGCTACAAGAGACTGCTTTATAGATCTCCAAGATATGGCAGTGCCTCCACATATGAACACGTAGCCAGTTTGAGATCGAGCTTTGTGTGGGTCAGATAAATACCCAGCATCAGCATAACCAACAAGATCGGGACTTGCTAACAAATTAACCGAATGTTATGCCTTGTAGTATTAGCAAGATATAATAGTGCATCAATCACACTAAGATATGGTACTTCAGGACCAAGGATTTCCTCATATAAGAATTATGAACAAGTTTAAAGAAACTTGTAAATGCTTCAGGCATTTCGAATCCTTCATGATTTTCGTGCAAATTTTGTCAAGTGATAACATTAATTAGTATTTAAATGCATGATATCTTCTAGTGTCTGGACTACAGGTCCAATAAGCTTTATGCTTATCAATACGCATCATTTCACTTGATAATTATTTCTACATCAACATGCTTTAATAGACGTAGAATTCAGATCCTCACAATCTTTTACAATATTGCGTACTATATTGTATCAAAAATATCGTCGACGATCAGTTCCAATGCGACATAACTTATTGAGATCTCTTCATTTTTCGTCATTTTCAGGTACCTGAACCTTTGCCGAGGTTTTATGAAGTGTTATGTTGTGGTGCTTTCTCAAAGCACTTGCCTCATCATTATGACCATCTTAATCACTTGCTCCTCTCCTTCTTCAAGAAGTTCTATATTTGGAACCGTTTGGTCTATCACGCTTCAGACGTCTCATAGACGCTGTCCTTCAAAGACTTTTCATTGGAGCATTTGCAACTGAATTATAAAATAGAGTTAGAAAATATATCTGGCAATTGATTTGCAATATTTTGCAAGTGAATTATCTATTGAACTTTAAGTTCACTTTTTCTTTTTCTCCGAGGATCTAGATAATTCATCCCACACTCAATTTTCAGTTGCTAATCATTTCTCCCCCTAATGTTAGAAAATTAACATTTACTCCCCAAGCTCATTTAGGACCCATCTTTGTGCGTTGTGGTGGGGCAATTGAATCATATATCGCACATTCAAATTTTTAGGTGGAATTATTTGGTTCCTGACCCTGAACCAATTGTGATAGGGGAACTTTGTTGGCTTGATGCATTCAAGTGTTGCTATATATTAAATAAACATACCTCATACCAAATTTTATTTGGGAGTTTTATTCTCATAACCAATGATTTAGCTATAATTGGAGGCATACAATTTTTGCTAAACCAACATAGATATGAATCAGCATTATCAACATGATTTTATAATTTGGAACTATGCTCTTAATTTAATAATTTGAGCAACAACCTTACAAAAATCAATTGCAAGTTGATATCAAAACACATGTGACCATTCCATAGATGCATCTATTAGCAAACGGTTCACATGGTAGGTGAATGAGCCCATATTCACTTTTTTATAAGTTTCAAAATTTCACAGAATATAATTTCAATCTTAGCTGATCAAGATCATTCTATCACGAGAACAAGCAACACAAGAGAATTCTTGAAGAATCTTTTATTTCTTCAACATATAGCCACGTGAATTCTCAATTATTTTTGCATCACATTTGAACCGAGATGGCCAACCGGTTATGCCAACTTATTTCAGTAAGCTTCTAGTTTACTTTCGTATGTGATTTCATCATCATACCCATATTTATGTACTACAAATAAAAAACCGGCGGGTAATCTTTTACATAAATATTTATAACCCGCTTCAATTGTAGTAGCATGAAGATATTAGATCTTCCCATAATTTATAGTCTCAATTTTTTTTTCAATGTCCTTGAAACTTATAAGTTTCCTTTTGAGACTTACTACAACAATTTCATTCCTTCAGGTAGTAATACATTAGCTCTTCCGGAGCTCTCAATTAATTTTGTATACTACCATATATTCAATCATATCAAAATAGTTTCTCCACATAGTTTCAACTTTGAAACAATTTTGAATGTTGATGAGCTATACTCATGAACAGACTTATAGTCTTGATGGATCCAATCATATCGTGCTTTTGGGTGGATGACCATCTTCAGGCGGTCATACCTTTCTTTTAGGCTATTCCACAAAACAAGTGGATCCTTAATCGTGAAATATTCAATTTTAAGAATTTCATCAAGATGATGACGCAAGAATATCATAGCCTTAGCACGATCTTGATTTGATGCTTTATTTTCACTTTTAATGGTGTCTGCAAGACCCATTGCACCCATATGGATTTTTGATGTTTTTTTTTCACTTTTAATGGTGTTTCCAAGACCCATTGCATCCATATGGATTTTTGATGCTTTGATTTCACTTCAGGAACTAGATCTGTATTAGATCTATATTTGTAACATTTACCAAAAGTTCTCAATTTCTCATTCTTCAGGAATGGAACATGATCATCTAAATATGTCTTAACCACATAAGGTATGATAAATTAAAACTTCTTTTAAGATATTGCTACTTCGGGAGCAAATCGAGGTATGCATATAACATAGATGATTTCTCTTACATATTTTCACAATATTGTTCTGCTGGAACAAATATATTTTCACAATATTGTTCTTCTAGAACAAATATATTTTTCACAATATTGTTCTTCTAGAACAATTATGAGGCATGAATTGCCAAGTGAATCAATAAGTCATTCTTCAAGTTTATATACAAAATCGATATTGTTATTAGTAAATACATAAATATCAAGAAATACTAACCTTCATCTTTCTAAGAAAACTTTGATCTTTCTTACTTCAGATCTTTCAAAATGAGTGTTCAAGGCAGAGACTCGTGCTGATAACGTGTTATAAAATAATAAAGAAAGAACAAGAATATTATAGAGAAAGAGAGAAGTTCTTATTTCTCTTGATGGGATCCTCTTGAGGAGTTAAATGAGTTATAAGATATTCTATACAATGAATAAAAAACCTTTTTATTCATAGAAAAAAACTTACTTGATAACAAGTTACAAACCCTAACTTTTCTTCTAAGAAATAGACATTCACCATAAATAGAAAATATATTTATAATAAGAAGAAAAGAGAGAATATTTTGGAGTGATTTTGCATTTGGATATTTGTTGTGGGCGGGCGATTTCTTTTTCCTTTTCCTTTTTCGTACTAAGAAACGCGTTATGCTGTCCCGTCACACGTGGCGAGCATGCAGGGGCTTTCGAAAAGAATTGACCCCACATTGTGATTTGTTCACACTTCTAACAAATTGGATCTATATCCTGATCATTACCCAAACATTGAGCCCGGGTCCCTTTGCTTGTGTATTAAAATTATCATAGTCAATAACATTATTTTTAATATTTTTTTATTTTAATTAAAATATTTTATTTTTTGCTTATATTAAAAAGAGTGTATTTTTTTATATTTAATAAATTTTTTGATTTTGATTTTAATTTTTACATAATAAATTTAAGATTATAAAATTTAAAGAATTATATATATATATATTTAACTTAAAATTATAAATTTTAAAAAATTTATTTTATAAATATTGTGTCCAGTCAAACTAAGACACTTACATTAAGAGTATATATATATTTTTTATCTCAATTTATGTGCATATTTTTTTTTAGTCGATTCAAGAAAAAAAATATTTTTTATAATTAGAAATAACTTAATTTTAAATTTTTTTCTTTGATCTTTAATGAAATTATTTATAGTCACACAAATATTCAAAATTTATTTTAAATTAATTTTAAAATTTTTTTTATTTTTTTTAAAATTATATGTCAAATCAAATGATACTACGTAAATTGAAATAAAATGAGTGTGTTTTGCTACTCTGTATAAAATTGAACATGTTAAGGGTATGCCTTTTTATTATTATTTTCCATAGCATATAAATAAAATATATATAAATTATAAATTAATTTATTACATTATTTTATATATGATAAAAATAAAATAATTTAATCCTACCAAATTAATATTTACATAACTATACCAACCAATCAAATGGCTGCTGAATTGTTTTAAACCAAATGGCTAATGACAAATTGCAGTAAAGAAAGAAAAAGAAACTTTTCTGTTGCATATATATACTCTAAGATCTGTGGTGTTGTACCATTGAACAAACGGGTCCAAAATTGACGTAAGTCTAATAGTCTGTCCTATCCAAAAAGTAACGACTAAATTATTGATCATTGGTTGGATACCTTCACAACTTTAATTTGTAATTATATGGAGGTTACGCCTTCATACATCATCCTTATGGACTGGACTAGGACTATATATATTTTGCCAATTTTTTCTGTTCACATTCATAATAAAAGATTAAATAATGTGAGTCTAGTGTTATACCACATCCAAAACCATTAATTGATAAGTTAAAAAGTTTGTGTTACGCGTGAAGTAAGAATAATGTTTTATTGGTATGTATTTTATATTGATAGTCAAAAATAATTGCATATAGGTGTTAAATACTTTTAAGTGAATGTGAATTTTTTAAGAAAATTATGGGAGCTTAATTTAAAATAGATAATTAGCATATTGTATTAAAAGTATTTATTAACTATTTTAACTTACAATGCAAATCCTTTAGTACGGAGTGAGGAGGTTGACTTGTGTTCATTCGATTTGATGTGGTTACAAAATTCAATTTGTCTAGATTTTGTGTATTAAGAGTGTTAAAAGTGTGTAATCATCGGTTAATTTTCCAACTCTATTGAGAGTGGATGTATTTTATAAATAGCAAAATATACATCTAGGGATGAAATCCCGTACCTACTAAGGATTGGAACATGCTCCAATTGAAGATACAATAATTTGAAAGGCTAAGTTGTCAGAGAGAATATATTTTTATTATTTAATTATATTTTCAACACAACCCTTTATATATGGATTTGATTCTTTTTCATCAATCAAACACATAAAAATTATTTTTTAATAATGAATAGTAATGTGAAATTTGATTTCATAACTCTATCTGCTCTGATATCATATTGAAATATATAATTATTTTATTTAAAAGATTAACTATAGAGAGAGAGGGGGCACACACTTTTAACAAAGAGACTAATGAAAGCAAAGAGAGAAAAGAACTATTACATGTTTGGTTTAGTTGAAAGAAGAAAAAGAAGAAGCAAAATGAAACAAGACAAGGTAAGGAGTCGAGAGTCCATAGATACTATATAGCGATCAGCGAATTCACATTAAGCTAAGGTAAGAGTATTCACATCAACTTAGAACAAGAAAAGAAAATTGAAACAAGAATAATCTATAAAAAGATGTTAGAACTCATAGTAGATGCAGAGTCAGAATTATTTGAATAGCTTATAAATTTAGAATTTTAATTTTATTTTAAGTTATTAAATTTTAAACTAATAATTTTTTTAAAAACAAATATAATATTTGTATTAAAATTATTAAACTCAATCAAATCGATAACATGATTTCTAGCTGTGCCCCAAAATTGTAGTGCATGTCAATTTCATACGATTAAATAGAGTGGCCAAATTCTATATATCGGCTTATGTAAATATTTGTTCCCATCTATCTACTAATTTACATTGAGATATTGGTTCCTTCACCCAAACAAGTTACTTTTTGTATCGAAGATTTTAAAGATAGAACCCAGAAAATTGTAAAACTAGTCATGAACTACAATAAAAAGTAAATTGTCGCCTACGTTAAAGAGAATTTTGCATGAATTAGCTATTTTTAAATTCCTAATCACAGTTACGAAATAATTCGTATGAATATCCACTATTTTACTGATTAACTTTCGTACCTTCATAATTTCCCCCATAATCTTCCGCATCTTTGCAACTTCTCTCATAATCTTTTCTCATGATGTTAATGATTAACGTCTTTGTTTAAAATATTTTTTTTTTGTAATTCTACCTCTATGTAATAACAGTGGTGAAGTCAAAAATTTCATTAAACATATTCAAAATTTAATATATATGTATGAAAAATAAGTTTTGATCTATATACTTCATATATATAGTATAATTTTTTGACAAAGAATATTTAATTGACCACTCCTCATTCTAGGTGGCTACGTTACTATGTAATAATATAAGTAGAGGCATGAAATACAACTTGAGAATATTTAAAAGAAATGAGTAACTCTCTTGTCTCTCTTTATTTGTTTTATCTACATTTTTTATTTACTTTAATTTTATTACATATTATCAGAGCTCTAATTGCATTTCCATCATCAAATAAGAAGTTGAGTTGTATTATGTTCAGCAAAATGGTGTTCCATAAGGCTATACAGCAGATGTGATTTATCTACTATTTGTTACCAAGACTTTAATTTAGTTAGTTAGGATGCTGTGTCTTTCAATAATTTTGGTGATTTTTGTATCATATCACTAACAAACTAACTGTCATTTATATAATCATATTTTTTTTACCAAGAGTTTAAAGTGATTTATTTTTTACATCGTTTATTTGCATATTATTACTGATCTATACCTCTATGTTTTATACTCCAAAGGCACTGGGTTTATTCCTAAATATCAGTAAGGAACATAATTGTTAGCCTAAATAAAAAACAAAGTGGGAATCTTACAAATTGGAAGTTTGTTTAGTAGTTTTTGTACTACTGCTTACTTGATGTTTTTCTTTTCTTTTTTTCACATTGGTTAGTATCTAATATATGGGATTGTCCTTTACCCAAGTGCCTGCTAATTTTCAGAGCTTTAAATTTTGAAGATGTGTGAAAATAACTTTCAGCCAAATGTGTTTTTCTATGAGTAAATTTCATATATATAAATAAATAATACTCAATATTATAAAATATATCAAAAAGTTTTAGTTTACTAAACATAACCGGCTGAAGAGGAAAATTTCACTCGATAGGCGGTAGCTTCGACGAGCTGGGTCGTAACATCAGTTTTTTTAAAAAAAAATTCACTCAAATTTTTATATATAAAAACGGTATAAAATGTGTATGTCTTGCTCAAAATTATGTGTATGAAAACTGTATAAAATTAGTATAAAATATATATAATTTGCACAAAGCTTAAATATTCACTCAAATTCGGTATGAAATGTGCATCTAATAATATAAAAATTCATATTACATTTTTGAAACTTCAATACATCTACAACAATCGTTGTATACAACTTTCATACAAATTTAATAGTACCACAATAATATTAACTTAAATTCATACAATTTCATTCAAAACCACATCAAATCTAACACTAAATCATCCTAAATTTGTTATATAAGCTCCTTAAGATGCTCTCTAATTTTTGAAACCACACCCATTTCGAAATTATTTTAATTTTCCAAACTCAAGTTTCAACTTTAAAGATTCAAGCATCATCTATGGTGGAATTTGAGATTGAATCTGAAATTTTCTCAAAACCACATTAAAACTACACGAAATTATCCTAAATTTGAGATATGAACTCCGTAAGATGTTCTCAAATTTTTATAACCCACACGCAATTCAAAATTATTTTAATTTTGCAAAATCACATTTCAACTTTGAAGCTTCAAAAATTCATCAATGGTGGAATTCAAGATTTTAATTTACAAAGAAAAATTTGATAAATTGGAGAAATAAAGGGGGGGGGGGGGGAGTGAGGGAGGAAAAGAATGTAATTCGAGATTTTAATTTACAAAAAAAAAATTAGTAAATTGAAACAATAAAGAAGAAGGAAGAAAAAGAAGAAGAAGGAGGAGGAAGAAGAGAAGGAAAATAATTCTTTTTCTGAAAATATGTTATGTTTTGTAATATATATATTATATTTTATAAATAAAAAAAATATTGTTATGTTTAGTAATTTAAAATGTTAATTAGTGGTGGAAGATAAATTTCTTTTTTTCTTTTTTAATTTACTTGCAATGCATCAATTTTTGTAGAAAATATCTTCAAATCTTATATATTAACTTTTCAAAAATTTACATAAACAGTGTTTATGCGATCAAGTCATATTAAGCTCATCACAACGTATTATTTTCTTGATTCACGATCATTGTTATCTATACTTTCTTATCTTTCTTTATTTTATTTTTTACATTTCTTATTACACGTAATTATAAAATATAACAACACTTACTCAATTATAGCAAAATAATTTATTTTTAAAAAATAAAAAATTAGGCTCCAATCTCCCCCATAGGCTTCAATTTTCCCAAAATCATAAACTCTGTTAAAAACTTCAGTCACAATCATTAAAAAGTTTTGAAGTTTGAATTGGAAAATTGAGTTTTACAAAATTGTTATTGTTTGATTTCGGATGTTATTGCAAATGATTAAGAATATTCCTTTGGTGAAAATTCAAGTTGATTTTGATTGAAATTTTAAATTAAAACTCAACAAAAGAAATAATATATATATATATATATATATATATATATATATATATATATGTGTGTGTGTGTGTGTGTGTGTGTGTGTGTGTGTGTGTGTGTGTGTGTGTGTGTGTAGGTGTGTTAGATATATATTATTTGTATGTCCAATGTATCAGTAGACATACAATGATATACACACTAACGCACAACCTACAAAATATGTATTTACAATATTATTGAATGTTTGTGTGCTGCAAATGACATGTTTTTACCGAATTATGTATATTTGAGAAAAAAACCTATTACTTTTAAAAAAATAATAATTCTTTTTATTTAGTTAGGCCCATAATTTCATCTCTAGGTAAAAGTCCCTTCTATTTTGTTTTGGTTCATTGGGTTTTATCTCAAACTCGGTGGAAGTGGAGATGGGGGAAGGACTTTGCAAAAATTACATGGGGTGAATATTATTATATTAATATTTTTATTAAACTTAAATAATATTTATTAATAATATATAAATTTATTAAATATATCAAAATTAAATATATTTACTATCCTCAGATTTTACTATATTTTGTATTATCTAGATATAGAAAAGATCTTTTTGTTAACACCTATAATAATTTATGCATAATTTTCAACTTCTTCTCTTCTTTATTTTTTCTTTCAATATTTTCTCAAATCACGCAATTTCTTTTCCTAATATTTATTCTTCTTTCAAATTAAGCTAATTTGTTGATTTTTTATTATTATTATATATTATATTGTTATTTTTATTTTAGAAGTTTATTGTATATTTTTTAATTTTTATTTTATATTTAATGACATATTTTCTCTTTAGCTTTTTTTTTAAATTTATTTTTGATGTATGTATCTTAATAGTTTTTGTATTCTCAAGTGTAAATTATGTGTTGTACAAAGTGCACACGATATATACAAAATTATATTTTTGCATGTAAAAATGATATATATTCTTCTTCTGTTTATTTTTTTATATATTATTGATGTATATTATGTTGTATTTTAATCTTACAAGTTCACCGTATATTTTTTAATTTTTTTGTATTTACTAATTTATATGCTATTTTTTTGGTATTTTAGATATGTGTATTTTTATAGTATTATATTTGTTTGAGTGTAAATTATATATTATATTATTATTATATGTATTAATAATATTTGT
Source organism: Datura wrightii (assembly GCA_035772735.1). Taxonomy (NCBI): domain Eukaryota; kingdom Viridiplantae; phylum Streptophyta; class Magnoliopsida; order Solanales; family Solanaceae; genus Datura; species Datura wrightii. The sequence continues at coordinate 187,330,843 of JASDFA010000018.1, read as the reverse complement.
TCTAATCATAATTATTGTATTCTCAAGTGTAATTTTTTGTATTTTCAAAATCTTTTATTACAGAGAATCAACAGTTATGAGAGAGAAATTTTGTGGGAGTAATTTTAGGAGAATATATATGCCAGGTAGAATTGCGGTATTTAGGGATCAATTTTGATTAGGTTTTACTCTACAATTGCTAACACTTATCTGAAATATTTAATAATAAAAGTATGATAGTTTTGATAAAGAGAAAATCAATGATATTATTTGTAATTAATATGATAATATTGTGTGTCTGAGTAATTTTTTTAAGGACTTTATTGAGTGGGCTAGAATGGGCCCATGATATTTTTCTCATGAGCCCACTTTTCTAGTTTCACTAGTCATTTCTAGGGTTGTGCAAATTAACGGTTAAACTAATAACCCGAACTGATAATGAGATTATTGAATTAATGATTTGGGTTATTCGTTTAACGGTTTGATTATTAGTTTACTATTTCAAATTATTGAGCTATTGATTTGGTTATCGGTTTGACCACTTTTTCTAAAGGTGAACCGATAACTCTATAAAAAATTATTAAACTACAATTTTAGCCTTTAATATATAAAGTATCCTAGCAAGAAGATGAGTTAGGTGTCAATGAAAAGTTAAGGGGATGTTATTCAAATCTAAATTAAAGTTGATTTTTTTAGTTGGGCTAATTCTATATGATCTTTCTCTTTTCACCCACATTTTTCTAACTAATTATACTTATGACTTATGAGATTTTTCGTGTCATATCATAACAGTTAACCCGATAACCGAACTGATCATGATCAATAATGAATTAACCAATAACCGATTAGCTGATATCTTAACAGTTTTTTGATGGTGTATTATGTCTACAAACCAATAACCAATAAGTAAAACTGACAACTTTCAAAATTAAATTGAACTGATTAATACACAACCTTAGTCATTTTTAGGGTTGACCAATGGGATGGGACGTCCTGGCCCAACCCGGTATCGACCCGGATCTGGGTCCCGATGGTCCTGATTTCGATTGGCCCGTGGGATACAGGGGAACAAGACTGAACAAGCCCGGTTCATCCCGATACCAGACTGATCCTTCTCGATTCTCCTGATCAGTTTTAATTTTTTTTTTAAAAATTGTTACCGTAGCCAGTCGTTGGGGTGGGGCCCCCCAATGACTATATTAAGCTTTCAACCCCCTACCCCCCCCCCCCCCCCCCCCCGCCCCTTCTTAAATTAATTTTACACCTTCAAGTTTTAAAAATTATATTTTGATCCAATTTTAGTTACCCCCTTTTACAATTTATTCACAAATCAACTACTCTCTATAATCTCTACTACTCACTCTCTCAATTCTCATTCTCAATCTCTCAAGTCTCAGCATTCTCTCATTCTCAATTTCTCATTCTTCAAAATTTCTAATTTTCAAATTCAAATTGTCTAAGTTATTTTTATTTTTAATTTTTTATTAATATTTGTCGCTTTGTAGTTTATGCGAACTATCAAATTTGGTGATATTCAAATTTCAAGTTGCTAGTTGCTACATCAATTTTCGAATTTCGACTATTGGTTATAATCATCTGTTTTTATGCAGACGTTTGGTACATTCGTTCTATACTTCCTTCTGTTAATTTAATTATTTTTCGCATTTAATTTTTGTCTCTTATTTATTTAAATTTACTTGTATTATATTTATTTAGTTATAAATTATAATATGAATTCTGAAAAAAAAATTTCTAGAAAAGGAAAGGGTGTTTTATCCAAAGTTAATAGTGCGGTTGGTTTTGGTAAAAAAAAAGTACAGGTTCTAGTTCTACTTCTAAAAAATTGATAGTTCTTATCAATCAATGTCAAGAGTTAGAATTAATACAGAATAATTTATGCAATTAGGTAGTACTCCTATTAATATTACTTTGATACTCGAATAGATAATGAAACTATGGAAAGACGTCATGGTAATTTGTTAGATGAAGAATTAGATGAAGAAGTAGAAGAAGTAGAAGAAGAAGAATTAGATGATACACCTATTAGTCCCGCTACAGAAGCTCCAACTCAAGATATTCCTCAATGTGGAGCTCAACTTCCCTCCCATGCCTCTTACTAGGGGTAAAACGAAGGTTCAACGTCCTAAAACTTTCATTGTTTGGCAATTTATGTATCAAAATGAGGAAAAAACGCTAGATATTTGTAATAAGTGTAAAAAAAATTTTAAACGTCAATGTGGTGGAAGTGGAGGTAGGACAGGGAGGTTAAATAGATATTTATTGCAATGTTGTAAACATAAATATATGGCGGCTAAAGCAGCCTCCAAATCCAACGCTTCTAGTTCAGCCCCTGTTGGATTGGAAGGGGATTCGTACATGGTTCAGAGCCAGTTAGACTCTTCAAACCCAAGTGGCCCTGTTACACAGCGAAAATATGATAGAGATAGAGACTATGAAAATATCGCTAAAATGGTTGCTATTTGTGGTTTACCTTTTAGTTTTTCCTCCCATCCCGAATTTATTATGTATATTCATGAAACGTATAATCCTTCTTTTCAAGGTTTTTCATGAAACATGGTTAAACGTGATCTTTTTGAATTTCAACCTAAATGTTGTCATTATCTTCGCTGTTTATTTAGCTATTTTGATGGTAGATTTTCTATTACATCTAATATCGATTGTAATGTCAATGTCGTTGATTATTTAACAACTACTGTACACTAGATTAATCATAACTGGAATTTGCAAAAAAGAATCATAGGTTATAAAATCTGTGAGCAGAGAAAAACTGCTACATATATAGCATGTACTATACTTAAAATTTTAAAATTTTATGGCATTTGTGACAAAATAATGAGTATTATATTATATAATGTTTCTTCAAATACTAGTGCTATTAGTATGCTAAGAGCTCGATTATGTCCAATTAATAATGTTGCTTTCCATGTTAGATGTGTTGCCCATATATTTAATTTGGCTGTACAAGATGATATTAAATTATTTGATACTGGGGGTTCTAAAGTTGAATATGCATGTTTTAGAATTTTTCGAATGAACAAAAGTTCTAGAATTCGTAAATTTAAAGAAATTTGTTGAATATATGAACTTCCATATAGAAAATTTTCAAAACATGTAAAAGTTACGTAGGATTCATTATATGAAATGTTAGAAGTTGCATATATTTATAGAAGATCTATCATTATGACCTATAACACTTATAATTCTAACCTAGAATTGTAACTTGATGATCCTGACTGGGAGGAAGTAAATGAACTCAATCAATTTTTGAAATTATTTATCAAGCAATAAAAATATTTTCTGGCGTGTATTTTCCAATTGTTTGTGAAGTTTTAATAATATATGTGTTATTACAACTAAATTTGTTGAATATAAAAATAATGAAAAGTTTGCACCAGCTGTTGAGGTCATGATTCAAAAATTTTAATTTTTTTCCTATCCCTCAAAATTATTTAACTGCTATGCTTTTTAACCCAAAATATAAAGAACGAGTTACAAAAGGAGTCGTTCAAAAAATTTATGAAAACTTAGAAATTCAAGATCATGAAATCCCAAGTATGCAAACTTATAAAAATAGTATTAAAGTGCATGCTAGATTAATGTATGAGACCTATTGCCAGTTACATAACAATAATGTATATAATGTTCCTGAAACTTCTAGGGTTCGAGTAGATACTACTCATGGGTATGTGCAAACTATGATTAGTCTTGATTTTTCTGACAGTTGTAGTTTTAATGAATACCTTTCTCAGGCACGAAAAAATGTTACAAATGCTGATGGCATACTGCATATTCTAGATTGGTGGAGGACTTGTGGAAGCATATTTCCAATGGTTAGCACGATGGTTCGGGATGTGCTAGCTATTCAAGCATCGTCCATCGCTTCAGAGGTCGCTTTCAGCGTGATAAGATTTCAACTTGGAGACTACCGATATTTACTAGCAGAAGACAGCTTGGAGGTATCTGTTTTATTCGAAGATTGGATCAAAGCGGAGCGGAGAAATCATGGGCTACCGAAGTTAAATTTCCAACAAGAATTTTTTTTGGAAGTAGCAATTAACAGTGTTGATAACACGAAAGCACAAAACCAACAACAATCTATCCAGTGCCGAAAAATATTTTGCCTCAACAAATAAAAGATTTAGAAAGAAGTTTCATAGGAATGTACACATATTAGTATTATATTCGGGGCCTAATTCAAACAGAACCCTTTGTAGAAGGTGACTGCGTAGATTAGGCGCTTTACTAATATTTGTAAATTGTATACAAATTTGTGTGATACTCTTTTAATTTTTATCTGAATAAATTTGAAGGCTTTTAGCCTTAATTTTCAATTTCATTATCTGTTGTGTTATATTTTAATTATTTAATACAAGTCTTTTAAACTATTAAAAAAAATTTTTAATTATAATTTAAAAGTTTACAAGTATACAACTTACATAATACAAACTTACAATAGAGTATAGAATTTAATTTACAAAAATTTAAATAAAATTATAAATTCAAATAAATAATGTGCTTCATATTTCAAAATTTAAATTTCAAACTTTAAGTCTTTAACAAACTCTAACAAATTTTAGAATTTATTTTAGCCTTAAATTCATAATTTCAAAATTTTAAATAAATAATACTTCATATTTCAAATTTTAAATTTTAAACTTTAACAAATTTTAGAATTTATTTTAATTTTTAGCCTTAAATTCTTAATTCAAATTTAAATTTAAAGTCTCTAAGACTCTAACAATAAGACTTTTAAGTATAAGACTATAAAAATTTAAAAAAAAAATTAAATAAAAATATTAAATAATTTTGTTAAAATTTTATTTTTCATCCCGTTTATCTCATTTATTCCGTCCCCGTTCTATTTTATAGTAGAACAGAAAGGGACTAACGGTTCGTACCGATTCATCCTGCCCGTTGGCCAGCCCTAATTAATTTTAAGCTTACTTCTGTGCATTCTTTGCTTGTTCTCTAGGCTTCGGTACTTTGTTGTGAACTTATAATGCCGAAAATACTACTCATATGAGCCCAACTGAGTATTTTGGTAAATGTGTCAAAATATACCAATGTTAATGGCTGAAGTACATATTAGCTTATAGAATTATAAAAAAAATATATATATATAGTTATTCTTTTGTATCTTTTGAAATACAAATGTACGAAAAAGAGTGTGCATTTACTACAATAATATTTGACGTGAACTTAATTTGAAAATGAAAGGCTAAAAATTGTGAGTAGCCACCTTTTTTATTTTGTATGAAATGCTAATTAAATAAAAAAAATTTCCCTGATGAAAAATACTAAAATTAATGATAATTACATCACTAAACATTATTTTTCATAACCCTATTTCTTTAAGTGATTTTTTCTTATATCGTTTGCATATTATTACAGAGCTTTATGTTTTTTTGACGACCTAGAACCTAGGTGTGAAGTTTATTTTGGTAGAGTTTTATTCCTAAATATCAGAAAGGAACACAAATTGTTAGCCTAAATCAAAAACAAAGTGAGAATCTTACAAGTTGGAAGTTTTTGTTTAGTAGTTTTTGTACTACTACTTATTTGAAGTTTATTTTTTCACATTGATTAATATCTAATATATGGGATTGCCAATTTCATTTCTCTTTTATCATAAGTACTCAGTTTACTAAATGTTGATATAGATAGTGTTTTTGTGACCAAATTATATTTATGAAGATGTTACATTTTTTCATTCATTCCGATATATTATTTGTTTGCTTTACGGTCATTGTTATCTATATCCTTTTAGATCTCTTTATTTATTTTGTCTACATTTTTTATTTGCTTTAGTTTTATAACAATTATAACTATTTGGTATAATTACACTTAATTATAAAATATAATAATAATTTAACAATTATAGAAAAATAATAGGAAAAGTAAAGAATTAGACTCCAATCTTTTCCATTTTAGGCTTTAACCCTCTCCCCCCAAAATAAAAATCATAAACTCCATGAAAGAATCATTGAGGACAACCATTAAAAAGTTTTGAAACTTTGAATTTGAAAATTGAATTTTTCGAAAGTGCTATTGTTTGGTCTTTGTGCTGTTGCAGACTGTTGAGAATATTATTTTGAGTTTATATATCAATTTTGAGGTAGTTTGATAAAGGTTTGAGTTAATTTTGATTGAAATTTGTCAAATTAAATTTTGAGTTTACCTCATACTTCAAAAGTCAAACTCGAAAAGAAAAGGATGGCTCAAAACCTTATATTCCAGACCTATTTTATTTATATGTCAAATGCATCAGTGGGCATACAATAGCATATACACTAACACACCAACATACAAAATACACACAATAACATTATTATATATTTTGTATGGTAAGTACATATTTTTACCGAATTGTATATAATTGCAAAAAACAAAACCAAAATAAACTATTACTTCTTCAAAAATAATTCTTTTAGTTTAATTAGGCCTCTAATTTTGCATCTCTCACTAAAATTCCCTTGTATTTTGTTTTGGTTCACAGGGTTTTATCTCAAACTCGGCAGCCGAAGACGAAATGGAGGTGGGAAAAGGTTTTTGGCATGGGGGTTGATATAAAAGTATAAGTTTAAGATAGAATTGATATTTTTATAACTCAAAAAATATTAGCAGAACCCTAACTTCTAAATATTGGCAATTTACAGATAAAAAATCATTAAACGGCACCTTAATATTTTAAATAATATTGTGGCTTTTTCATAGGCATAAATTTAGGGATTTAATAACTGTATATATAAGAATTTTAACTATAAATTTTTTCCTTAAAAAAAGAAATAGTTGTCTACAAAATTGTATAAGCAGTTTTTTTTATTCTGTTGCATTAACTGATGATGCAAAAGAGATCCCAACATTAACGTTTCATTCAAGAAAACTTTCAGATATATTTATAAATTTTAATTGATAAGATTTATATGTTTATATATTTTATACGAATGAAAAATATTAAGCAACTAATATATTATAATATTTACCTTTATATCTGTTTGATGTATACATTTATAAATTTTACATTCTAATAATTCTTAAATGTATATGTCAATATTTATTTTGTGTTTTTGTGTGTGTGTGTGTGTGTGTGTGTGTGTGTGTGTGTGTGTGTGTGTATAATTAGATTTGTATTCGTGGAATTTTTTTAAAATTTATCTTGAATATTGCATGTTTATTTTGTTATCGTCATATTCTTTTACGTGTAATAATTGATGTATATATGTACACGTCAAAAATTTATTTAGATTTGTATTCATGAAACTTTTTTTTTAATTATCTTGAATATTGCGTGTTTATTTTTTTCTCGCCATGTACTTTTACGTATAAAATTCGATGTATATATGTATACGTTATTATAGTACACATCAATTATATTCATAATTGTATCCAAAAATTTATTCAAATTTGTAATCATGAAAATTTTTTCTTTATCGCCATGTACTTTTTACATATAATAATTGATGTATATATGTACACATTATTATAGTATACATCGACTATAATCAGATTTGTATTCAAAAGTTTATTCAGGTTTGTATTCATGAAATTTTTTTTAAAAAAATTATCTTGAATATTGCGTGTTTATTTCTTTCTCGTCTTGTACTTTTACGTATAAAATCTGATGTATATATGTATACATTATTATAGTCAATTCACATAAAAAATAAATCATGTATAATTTTAAAATTATAATTGGTCATACAATATAATAAATAAATTTTTTAAAAAAATCATCACGTTTTCATAAAACGTAAAGTCAATTACCTTCAATGTTAAATTTAAAAAAATACTTTCATATCCCAATAAAGTGAAATACTTTGCCTTTTTAAACATAATTGTGCTTATTTAAAATAAATTTGCTATAGAATATTTTTTTTAAATAAAATAAATTTGTCATTCCCAATAAAAACTAAATAAAAAATTTGTCAAGTTCCAATAAAAAAGTGAAAAACTTCAAGTTTCTTCTAGTAAACTGAATTTATAATAAGAAATTGCCATATAATATTAAATAAATGTTAAAAAATAATGTCCTTTCACTTCGAGTTCCTTCCTTCGTAGTCAAATCTGATGATACGTTTTGGAGATGTTACCTACCAAATAAAAGGCCTGCTAGGTGATCGAAATCGCTCAGGTCAGTGAGGACTCACTCACTCACTCACATACTCCTTATCTATTTAGTACTTTCTTCTATCTACTTGATTAATTTTAAAGGCGACCCGCCGCGCCGGGCTATAAGATACTCCCTGAAGCATTTCGTCGATTTCTACGCCCTTCCTCATCTCTGGGTAATTTCCTGCTAAATAATGAAAAGGTTATAAATTTATTTTAAGTAAATTCGTGTATTTTTAAATAAAAAATTTGTCAAATAATATCTAAAAATATCTAAGTATAAGCTGTCCCATAAAAAAATGAAGCTTCAATCAAACAAATATTTGATTTTCTATTGAATATAACTATTGCAATAATTTAAAAAAAACTGTCAATTTCAATATAAACAAAAAACTTCACGATTTTTTAAAAATAATCGCCCCATTTTTTCTCAACTTTTAGGGACACTACAAATGGACAATTTTAACCAAATAATTATAAAGGACTTATTGTATGCTAATTAATTAAAAGTGGGCTATTTAATACCAATTTAAAAGAAAGTTGACATACTATGCCAATTTTCCTTTTGATATTGGGTGGCCGGATGCCATTGGTTTTTGTTGGGCCCGTGATATTTTTCTCATAGGTATACTTTCCTTTGTGAAAAATAATTTTCTTTAACTTTTTTTCACATATTTTTTAATTTTATGATTTTTTTATAAGAAATCTTTATTTTTACGCATAAGAGATTATCAAATTTATAGATTTAAAAAGACAATTTTCTTCTACTCAAATTATAAAAAAAATAAGAAATCTCAATTCCTTGTTTCTTTCAGATTCTATTAGTCATTTCACTAATAGCTTGTTTGGCCAAACTTTTGGGAGGACAATATTTTAAAAGAATAAGGTGTTTGGCCAAACTTTTCTGAGAAAATAAGTGCTTTTAGGGAGTAACACAAGCTGTTTTTCAGAAGCTAAAAAAGTAGTTTCTCCTCAAAAACACTTATTTGAAAAACACTTTTAAGAAAAATACACTTAGAAACACTTTTCAAAAGTTTGGCCAAACATTAATTGCTGCTCAAAAGTGCTTTTTAAATTTATTGGCTAAACACAAACTGCTTCTCACAAAAAATACTTTTTTGATAAGCACTTCTCAAAATAAGCTGATTTTAGAAGTTTGACCAAACAAACGAGGTAATATCTCAGATGGTCACTTAACTAAGAGTATTTCTCTCAGAAAGTCACTTAACTTTGTTTTATAACTTAAAAGTCACTCAACTAAAGGTATTTCTCTCATAAAGTCACTCAACTAAGGGTATTTCTCTCACGAAGTCACTCAACTTTACTTTATAACTCAAAAGTCATGCAACTAAGGGTAGTTCTCTCAGAAAGTCACTCAACTATTCATATTTCACTTAGAAAGTCACTCAATCAATTTAAATAATTTTTTCATTAAATTTCTTGACATGAAATTTTTATTTAAAACTAAACTTTTAAGAAATAAAAAATATCTATTTTAACAATTTATTGATCCACCCAACTTGATATGACCTACTAAAATTATATAGGTCAAATATATATTTATCAAGACCCTTTTATTTTAGAAAGTTTTACGTGGTAACTCATTTTTTAAAAGTTAATTGCATTAGTATCAGAACTTTCTAAAATTTTTAATTTTTTTTTATATAGACAATAATTTAAATGTGAATAATGTCCAAAAAGACCAGGAATTAGTTTATTTTTAATTTTTATTAATCACATCTCCTTATCTCTCCATAAATAATGAATTAATTTTAGTTGTTAATATTTTATAGCTCGTTCTTTCATTAAATTAGGAATTGAATACTAAAATAGCTTCTTCGATTTTTCTCAAAGAGCATATTATGATTTTATTTTAATGATATAAATAAAATATAGCAATATTTTATTAGAATATGCTTGATTGTGATTTATTATATTTAAAATATTGTCAAAATTAATGGTATATGTAAACTATAAAACATTTATATTGAAAAATATGTCATAATTATGAAAATATTAAAAATAAATTATGGGCATCAATATCTATTAATGTTCTTAAATATTTAAACATAAAAAAATCATAAATAAAAAATCACCAATAATTAAATTTGTGCATGTTAAATAGTGTGTATTATACAAAACAATAAAGGAAAGAAAAATCGACAGTAGCATCCTTTATTTAATTTTATTTTGTCGTAGGAGATAAAAATGATAATTAAATTACTAAGGAGTGAGGTTTTAGGCTAATGATGGGGTTTTTGTTTGGGTGGGATATGCTACAGAAGCACATTTTTTTGTGCTAAATTGATATAGTACTTTTTATGCTAAAATTATGTAATGTGTTTTTGAATATTGTATAATTAAGTAAAGATGATCCATATAATTTTAGGGGATTGTATCAAGTGAGGTGGGTCAATAAAATGATTAAAATGGATACCATTTTATTGCTAAAAAATTTAGCTTAAATTAAAAATTTTATTCTAGCAGATTAATTTAATAAAAAATTTATTTAAATTGGATGGATGACTTTCTAGGTGAAATATCAATAGTTGAGTGATTTTTAAGTTATAAAATAAAGTTGAGTGACTTTCTGAGAAAGTTACCCTTAGTTGAGTGACTTTTGAGTTATAAAAAAAAGTTGAGTGACTTTTGAGAGAAATACCCTTAGTTGAGTACTTGAGTCGCCAAAAATACTTTTTTAATAAACACTTTTCAAAATAAATTAATTTTAGAAGTTTGGCCAAACAGACATACTTTAATTTCTTAACCATGTCAATTTTATACCTCTTTCGCAAGGATATTTTTATATTCAAATATTGAAAGTAGGATGATTAGTTAATAAATAAATACGTTTCATTGCAGAAGAACAAACATGTTTGGACCCTCAAAGTCAAATAAAGATTCTCATTTCGACAGAAAATGTCAACAGAGAATTTCTTCCAGTAGTGTACTAAACTACTAATTATGTGTCGGTAGGTACTTCAGCTTATTCAAATTGAAAGGGGAAGTAGCTAATTTGTTTTCACCCTCAAAGCTCAAACACAAATCGGTAAAATAAGGGTTCGATTGACTATGCGAGTCATGATTTCAAATCATATGAGATGAAGTTTGAAGTTTTATTTGGACATGCAATTTAAAATTTATAAGTTGTATTTTTTCCTCATTAACGAATCCCATAAGTTGTAAAAACTATTCAAATTGCCCAAATTCTTATACAATCTTACCAAATAAGTAAAAGTTCATAATAAAATATAATACACTATCATAAAGACATTCTAAAAAAATTACAACTTAAGTATTAGAAATAATTCCTCAATGATTCTCATTAAGATAAACGTATATATACAAAATCGAAACATGATATGTGCCTAATTCTAAGGGATACAGTTAGCATGATATGTGCCTAATTCTAAGGGATACAACTAGCATGATATGTGCCTAATTCTAAAGGATACAGTTAGCATGATATGTGCCTAAATATATTTACATATATTTAACATAAAGAATCGAACTTTAGTTTAATAAAAAGTAAAATTAAATATAAATTGTAGTGTACTACTCTTTAATATAGTCCACCCACATAATACGGACAAAGGTTGACAAACTATTTATGTCCAATATAATAGTTGGCAAAGGTTGTTTATATTTGTTAAATAAACAGTTGGTATATATAAAATGGTGAACTTTTTTTTATAAAATATAAACTTGTAGGTTAAATTTTGCATTTGAAAAATCTCATCTCATGATTTGAAATCCCAAATCAAGATTTTTGGAGAATTTGAGATTTCATCTCATGATTTGAAGTTATGAGATGAAATTGCATGTCCAAACGCTGATCCCATCTAATAATTTCAAAGCGTGACATGAAATCGCATGTCCAAACACCTACAAATATAGAATCATATTGCATCGATTATGATGTCAGTCAAACCTCACTAAAAAAATCAGAAATTTACATAAATATCATATTTTTATCGAAAATAGGTCTTTATAACTACTTTCTCATTAATTATAATTTATGACTAATATGAAATATATTCATTTAAAAAATTAAGAATATTTTATATTTGGATACAAATACATTAATTAATGTATTTTTTATGTTAAGTATGAGATATTATCTTCTGAGATGGCAAATACCAAAAATCATGCTAAAATTAATAGTATATAATCTTTCATGTCTCTCTTTCTCTCTCTCCCTCCTTCTCTCTTTGCCCTCTCTTGCCTCTTTTTTTTCCTCTCTCCCTCTTGATATACTATTTCATCTCTTTGTATTTGTATTTTCACCCTTTTATATTTTTTTAGGTATTAAACAACTGTATTTTTTGTATTCATACATGCATTTAGGTTGTATCCTCTATCTCTCTGTATGCTGTATTTCCACCTCTCTCTTTCTATTTTTATATTTTTTGACATGCCAGACGACTATATTTATTGTATTAATATATGCATTTAGGTTTTATCCATCAATTCTAATTTAGCTTGTATTCATTCTCTCTTGTATCACGTGTATTTATTCACTCTTATATCGATTATATCATTTGTAATACAGAAAATACAAAAGAATAACACAGAAAAGAGAGAGGGGAGAGAGAGAGAGAGAGGGATAGAAGAGAAAGAGAGAATAACACAGAACGATAGAGTTGAGAGAGAGGCAGCGAGGGAGAGAGAAGAGAGAGGCAAACGAGATTAAGATATTTCTTCCTTATTTGCTATTAAATACAAAAAAAAAAAAGCTAAAAGTTGAAAGCATAGTTAATAATTGTAATTATTTAGAACTATAGCTATGTGCAGTAAATACTATCATATGGTTGTTAATTATATTATATAATTTTTCCTAAAAATTAATAAAGAAATTAGATCCGACTGTGAAAAAGAAACATTAATTGCGTATAATATTGATGAAAATATAATTAAAGAAGCTAAGTGAGGATTAATATTTGCGCTAAAACTTCATCATTTATAAATTTGGGATATTAATACCAATATACAACCCTTGTTGTGAAATAATAAAAAAAGAACAAGAATATTGTAGAGAAAGAGAAAAGGAGAGAAGTTCTTATTTCTCTTGATGGGATTCTCTTGAGAGATTAAAGGGATGATTTACAATGAACGAAAAACCCCTTTATTTATAGGGAAAAACTAACTTGTTTCCAAAGTTACTAACCCTAACTTTCCTTCTAAGAAATAGACATTCACCATAAATAGAAAATATATTTATAACACTCTCCCTTGGATGTCTATTTGATAGATAATGTGCATCGTTAAAACCTTACTAGAAAAAATTCAGTGGAAAAAAATCTAATGAAGGAAAAAAGAGTACACATATCTAATAATACACATTTTGGCTGCGTCATTAAAAATCTTACAAGGAAAATCCAGTGGGATAAAATCTCGTAAGGAAAAAAGAGTACAACGCATATTAACTCCCCCTAATTAGAACATCCTTGAATCTTTGCATCCCGATCTTTTGCACCATCTTCTTGAAAGTTGCAGTTGGTAGAGACTTGGTGAATAAATCAGCCACATTGTCACTTGAACGAATCTGTTGCACGTAGATATCACCATTCTTTTAGAGCTCATGTGTGTAGAAAAACTTTGGCGAGATGTGCTTCGTTCTATCTCCTTTTATGAATCCTTCCTTTAGTTGTGCTATGCATGATGCATTATCTTCATATAAAATTGTGGGTACTTTTTCACATTTCAAACCACATTTTTCTCTAATGAGATGTATCATGGACCTCAACCATACACATTCTCGGCTTGCTTCATGATTAGCTATTATCTCAGTATGATTTTATGAAGTAGCTACAAGAGACTGCTTTGTAGATCTCCAAGATATGGCAGTTCCTCCACATATGACCACGTAGCTAGTTTGAGATCGAGTTTTGTGTGGGTCAGATTAATATCAAGCATCAACATAACAAACAAGATCGGGCCTGCAATTGTTAGAATAAAACAAGCCCATATAGATAGTCCCTTTTAGATACCGCATTATGTGTTTGATCCCATTCCAATGTCTCCTAGTAGGAGTAGAACTATATCTTGCTAACAAATTAACCGAAAAGACTATATTAGGTCTTGTAGGGTTAGAAAGATACATTAGTGCACCAATTGCACTAAGATATGATACTTTCTAACCATTTTCATGAGATCAAAATTGATCTTTATTTATGTTAAGCGATCTCACAGCCATTGGAGTATTTAATAGAATCGCTTTAAAACTTTTAAATCCTTCAAGGATTTTCATATATCCTTCATTGTCTATCTAGACATGAAAATAATTTCATTATACGCATTTGAAGTTTTTCATGTATTTTCAAACTCATGAGCAACTTCAAAATAATTGCATCCACCATAGAAGGACCTCTCTATATAATAATGTCAGGATTTGTGGAAAACCTTTATGCTACAAGAATCCATTATTACCCACTAGCATTATACTTGAATTGTTTATTTTTATTTGGCCAATCATTTATCTGTCCATACTTCTTGACAGATTTGAATTCAAGATCCTCGTCAATATTTATAATATTGGGCGCTACATTATATCAAAGGTATCGTCGACGATCATTTTGATATCAGCTCCAATGCGACATAACTTATTGAGATCTCTTCATTTTTCATCATTTTCAGGTACCTAAACCTTTGCCAAGATTTTATGAAGTGTTATGCCGTAGTGCTTTCTTAAAACACTTGCCTCATCATTATGACCATCTTAATCATTTGCTCCTCTCCTTCTTTAAAGAGTTCTATATTTGGAACCATTTGTCTATCACGCTACAGGCGTCTCATAGACCCTGTCCTTCAAGGACCTTTCATTGGAACATTTGCAACTGAATTATAAAATAGGGCCAACAAATACATCTGGCAATTGATTTGCAAGTGAATTATCTCTTAAACTTTAAATTCACATTTTTTCCCCGAGGATTCAGATAATTCATCCCACACTCAATTTTTAGTTGCTAATCACTTCTCCCCCTAATGTTAGGAAAACTAACAATTACCCCCTAGACTCATTTTGGGCACCCATCTTTGTTGGTTTTGGTGGAGCAATTGAATCATATACCGCACATTCAAATTTTTAGATGAAATTATTTGATTCCTGACCCTGAACCAATTGTGATAGGGGAACCTTATTGGCTTGATGCATTCAAGTGTTGCTACATGTTAAATAAATATATCTTATACCGAATTTTATTTGAGAGTTTTGTTCTCATAATAAATAGTTTAGCTATAATTAGAGGCATACAATTTTTGCTAAACCGATTTAGATATGGACCAACATTATCAATATAATTTTATAATTTGAAATCATGCTCTTAATTTAACAATTCAAGCAAACAACCTTGCAAAAATCAATTTCAAGTTGATATCAAACAACATGTGACCATATCAAAGATGCATCTATTAAAATTATATAATAGCAAATGGTTCATATAGCAGGTGAATGGACCCATATTCACCTTTTAATAAGTTTCAAAATTCTAGAAAATTTAGTTCAAATCTTAGCTGATCAAGACCATTCTATAATGAAAACAAGCAGCACAAGAGAATTCTTGAAGAATCTTTTATTTCTTCAACGTATAACCACGTGAATTCTCAATTATTTTTGCATCACATTTGAGTCGGGATGGACAACCGGTTATGCCAACTTATCTTTATATCAGTAAACTTCTAGTTTACTTTAGCATGTGATTTATTCATCATACTTATATTTATGTACTACAAACAAAAGAAAACAACGGGTAATCTTTTACATAAATATTTATAACCCACTTCATTTGTAGTAATATGAAGATATTAGATCTTTCCATAATTTATAGTCTCAATCTTTTTTCAATGTCTTTGAAACTTATAAGTTTTCTTTTGAGACTTACTATAATAGTAACATATTAGCTCTTCCGGAGATCTCAATTAATTTGGTGTACTACCATATATTCCATCATATCAACATTATTAATAGTCTCTCCACATAGTTTCAATTGAGAAACAATTCTGAATGTTGAAGAATTATACTCATAAACAGACTTATAGTCTTGATGGATCCAATCATATCGTGCCTTTGGGTGGATGACCATCTTCAGGTGGTCATACCTTTCTTTTAGGCTATTCCACAAAACAAGTGGATCCTTAACCATGGATATTCAATTTTAAGAATTTCGTTAAGATGATGACGCAAGAATATCATAGCCTTAGCACGATCTTGATTTGATGCTTTATTGTCACTTTTAATGGTGTCTTCAAGACCCATTGCATCCAACACCCATGAAAGGTAGTTCTTGCCCGAACTTTAAAGGGCAACGAAATAAAATTTCGTAAAGTTAGTCATATTAAAAGAAAGAGAAAAATAGTACCTTGGCCTTCATATTTTGAGATGGTAGAGTCGTAGAGCAACAATATCACCAAAGGAATATCATTCTTGTGGTTAAGTAATACATCTTTCGATTTTTTTTAATTTTTTCTTACCTCAAATCTTTCAAAGTGAGTGCTTAAGACAGAGACTCGTGCTGATAATGTGTTGTGAAATAATAAAGAAAGAATAAGAATATTATAGAGAAAGAGAGAAGGAGAGAAGTTCTTATTTCTCTTGATGGGATTCTCTTGAGAGATTAAAGGGACGACTTACAATGAAAGAAAACCCCCTTTATTTATAGGAGAAAACTAACTTGGTCCCAAAGTTATTAACCCTAACTTTCCTTCTAAGAAATAGACATTCACCATAAATAAAAAATATATTTATAACAATCCTAAATATTGATTAACATATTTTAACCAATAAATAGCTTTTACAATTGAATACCCCAAAAATTGGTATTGTAGTCATCCCCAATTATACATACTCAATGTTTTAAAAGGCGTGGCATGAGATAAGGCATTTTGTTTAATGTGGGGCGAAGCATAAGCCTCGAGGTATTGGGGCATACGCCCCGTGGATGACTTTAATTTCTAATAATATAATAAAAATAAATAATAAGAAGATAAAAATTAAATAAAAATTATAAAATATTTCAGAAAATATAAAATAAGTGAAAATTTACATAGAAGTTATTCATCTTAAAACGTTAATCAAAATCAATAATTGACTAAAAAAAGTAATCAAAACTGCTCATCTCACAAGACTATTAGATTTTTTAAAAAAATTGAGTAAAAATCTATGAATTAACTTATTGAAAAAGAAACATGAAAAAAAACCTATAGTCAGAAGTATCAAATCAGAGCATGTGATGAAGGATGATGCACTTTTGCTTTATAGTTTGCACATTGATCATGCAATGAGGTTGTTTGGGCTTATTCCCCAAATCAAAAACTCGCCCAACGCCTAAGCATACATCCAGACTGATGGGGCTTACACCTCACAATATTTTTTCCCCTACAAATTGTCTCGATGTGTTTTTACTATACCCGTCCTGCCCTGAGACTTGCTCCGATACTTACACCAAGAAGGCCTTTTAAAACACTGTATATAACCAATGACTTAATAGGAATATCAATATTATCCTGCTTATTTCATGATTCAGAGTATGTACCCATTCAAAAAATTCTAACTAAACACCTAAAATGAAGTTTTTTGTTTCTGAGTAAAGCCTATGGGGAGGCTGAAATTCATCTATTAAAGAACCTATTCAACTTTTTTTTTGGTTGTTGAATTGAACATATGTGACTGAATGTGATTGAAATTAATTGTAAGTATACAAATGATGCTATATACAAAATTTGAGAAATATTAGAGGTGAATTGAACTGATTTGGAGTAAGAAATTAAACCTACAAAATGCCACTATAACATGTGTCTATAACATTGTATATCAATGTATATGTCATACAAATTTTTAGGGATATACACAAATATGAAGGAATAAATAATGACATAAACATTGATATATATATAAAAGAATATACATGGGATATAATGGAGAATATACAGATGGACATGTCTTAAACCTCACATTCTTTGATATGAAATCCACCTAATAGGCTCTGACCACCTCAAAAAATGATATTCACTTCCGAACCTGTTTTCCTGCAGCATTAAACACAAAACGCATCATACCTACATAAACACACCCGGAATGTGCATAGTTTCTTGTTTTTAAGCATCGAAAGTGCCGTAAAATTATGGCATATCAACACCCTCAACTTAGAATTTTTGCATGTCCTTAGGCAAAAATAAAATAAAATAAAATAAAATAAACTACTTCGACACTTCAATCGAAAGAACTGTAGGAAACTTATGGTAGTCACATTTATTAATCAAATCGAATTTTCTAACCCCTACTTCATCATATCAACTAAAATCACAATGCATATGCAAAATTTCCAACCATGACACAGAGGAATCAAAACATGACAAAACACTGTCACTTGCAACCACGTACATAAATCTATAACACTACCCCAGACAATTCACAGACTATTTTGTTGACCAAATGCTCTCACCTAAAAGAAGTCCCATGCTCATGCATGTGTATATGTGTATTTCAATGTATTTCTCTTGGGACTAGGTAAGATCCACCCACTCTCACAAAGAAATTCTAACTGTGTGCATGCAATGCCATAGGCTTGCCTTTACTTTCAATACCTCAATTTTCAGACAAGTAACCAAGATCACTATAGGACTTTTTAGGCTTGTAACGTAGGCTCAGGTTCGGGTATGATACATATGGAATTTGTAGCTTAACCCTCCTTGGCACTACCCACATCTTGACTCCACTTTTAACTTTTTTTTTCTATTTTCTCCCCTTTTCCTTTACTTGCTTCTTCTTTTATTTTCATTTGTACGTACGAGTGCGGTTTCTCTTTATTCAAGCATTCGGTGATGTCACATTTTTCTTTTCTTTTCTTTTCTTGCTTTTTTTTACAACAATTTTTATTTCTTTTCTTTTCATTATGCATACCTCACCCGCTCTTTCCTTTTTCCTTACCCAACTTTTATTCCACCCTACTCTTCTCAATCATCCCTATAATAGCCACCCTCAACTTAGGCGATTTTCCTGAGTTGAGGTTCACAGTGTCCAAGGAGGGACCAGGGCCAAAATAGGTTCATTCTTTATCAAAGCAGGAAGGTGAATTGGTGTAAACAAAAAGAAAGATTGATTTAAGCTCAAACATTCAGATCAAGGGATATTTATTTTCTTTTTGTAGGTCTTTTAAGGCTAAAGTGGGCTCATAAATCAAAAACAGCTATGATCCTTTCCTAGTTTCTTGTCCTCTATCTCGGTAGGAATGACCGGGTAAGTTCTAGATTGACACATACAACCGAATTTAGCTATTAAACCTCACTCACATATAGCACAGGTCAACATCATCACTTCTACTAACTTCTAGTTCAGGTACATCCATATAATGGTAAATATGTTCACAGTTTCATTGCTATGCAAAGATTCACAAAGGTCATCCTTGTCGACTCTAACATACACATACAATTTTTTTTAAGGAGGGGTATCATATTATCAGTTCAACAAAATTCAACAATTTAAGCTCTTGACTGCCTTAAGTTCACCTAAGTTTCTTCCGACTGACACAAACAAACACAAAAAACATAAAACCCTAAACGTGCCGGTTCTACTAGATAAGGAACACCCGAGGGAAAAGATATTTGGCAAGAAAAACCCTCGGGTTATGTTCAGCAAAAGAAATGCACAGGTATCCTAGCCCACCCCTATCAAGAAAAGCATGCATCGTCCTCGACACATATATATCAGACAAAACTCGGGAAATAGGGAACATACCATGCGACCTAGGTTTAAGCTACCTGGTCGGTGGAGGGTGTAGATTCTTCTCCAATGTTATCTCAAATAGTACTAGCTTGACCCGGTGCATTTTCAGATCCATAGAAGCTCGTCCCTTCTCCACGAGCTCTCGCTGCCTCACTTTCGGCTCTCTGTAGAGCCTCCTCTCTCGACATATGCAGCGTTCTATCCATCTCACTTCGATATCATTTTTGCTGATGGAGAAGATAAGCATCATCTTCAAAGCTTGTCTCCTCAGGAAGCCTTTTTCCTTTATCTTGTGCCATCAGCTCCTTAGTCATGAAATCAAAAACCGGCGGTAGCTCTTCTTCGCTCTCATCATCTATCACAGGAAGCACGGGTGGAGGTACTGCAACTACCTGTCGTGAAGCCAAATCCCGCACCTCAGCTCTGGGTGCTCCTAGATCTGCATACCACTTTGCCAATTTAGGCACCTGTAACTGTGCAAGGCGCTCGTCCATTCGTCTCGCGAAAGCATCCAACTGGCCATGCACAGAACTAGACAATTCCTCCAACTCTTTCGGCACCCAAGGCTTTACCTGCTCCATTAGAACTTTAACCCGTAGAGCCATGTGTGCTTGTTGATTTTCGTCCTTAGCTAGCCGCCTAGCCATATCAACCAAAAATTCCTGAGAAATCTTAACTAGGCTAGCTGTGGTGGCTTGTGGAGGAGCAACTGGTGGTCTAGGCGCTGCTGCGGTGGATGATGACTCGGGAACATCAACAGGTGCGGAGGCGTCTGCTGCATCTGTAGCCTTAGTCTGGCTATCCGTCTCTCTACCCTCAATAGGCTCAGCCACCAAATCAGTGAACTGTACAACATCGGTCTGCATACCACTACCAAATGCCTCTGCTAGTATGGTCGCTCCAGCGGATGTGGCGGACTGACTCCTTGCCCTCGAGACTGGGTTTGTCTCATCTTTGATCAACCCAATATCCGTAATCTTATGAACAACTATCCTCTGGTCAAGTGATGGAAATTTTGGCACTTTTGACTCCTGACAGAGTCTATCAATCAAACATGGGAAGGGAATCATAGTACCGTCATTGATAGTCAGCTCTCTAATCTCTTCAATAATGTACCGCGGGAAATTGATGGCGTATCCCTCCATAATGCTGGCTACCAATGCCGCTCTGTCAGGTTTGAGAATGTTATCATTGCTGGTTGGTACCAACATGTGCCGCACCAGGTTTCACCAAAACTTAGCTTGAAAATTGAGTGTGGCCTTCTTGATCTAGGACTCAGTGTCGTGCAACTATTCAACCAACGGAACTCTTGCAGCAATGACCCGAGATAACCAAGTGTCTTGTCTGATGCACTCTTGACTATTTAGCTTTTTTTCTTGACTTTCTTTAGCGCGAATACCCTGTGGTCAAACTCGGCCGTGTTTATCTGGGCATGATAATCTGGCCCATACAGAATCCTGGAGATTCTCCTCTCAGATATGTCTACGGGAGTTTCTTGAACCAACACCTACGTCAAGGCAGGCCTCTTTTTCCAGTCTTGGCCCCCTAATGCCAAACGCTGAAGTGTGGCTGTATAGAATTCTCTAACTAAGCATGGGTTGTAGCTTCTCGATGGCTCGGTCAACCACCCGAACCTTTATCCATCAAACAATGCTTTTAGCTCTGGTAGGTCTTTCAGCCTGTAGTGACTAGCCTCGAACCCTCATATATACTCTTCTTTGGATTTCCTTTTTCATTAGGAGCAATATCTCTGTTATATATAGCCCTCATACCATGAACACATCATCTCCGCACGTTCGTTGGTTGATCGTTTGATGTGTTCGAGGTCTCAGTCAATTCATTATCGGAGTTTCCTCGCTAAGCATATGATTCGTCAGCTATCTCTGTGTTTTGCCTAGCTGTGGGGCCCTCAAGAGCAAGTGCGGCTGTAGCCCTGACATTATCATCAGTGCATCTGGGCGGATCCTTTGCCAGTGGAGTAGGAGCATCGACCAGGGCTGTCAGATTTGAAGTTTTTTGAGCCCTAGCCCTGGTTGATCTCCTTACTAACTGCTCCTCTGATACGTCATATTCTTCCTCCGATCTACTTGATTCTTCAGAGGAGGATGGCGCATCACGAAGTCTACTGTATGACTGTTGATTGCACTCAGGTACTTGTTTCTTTGTCTGACCTTTCCTTGGTGTACCCCTTGGAGCCATTGTACCTGTGGAAACATTGTTAGTATACCAGATGAGATGAAACAAAAACACTTATAAGCTAATGCTCAGTGAACCTGACGAATGACTAAACGAGTCGTTGCCTCTATCAACGAATCGTGAGGTCCCTCGTTGTGTCATACCCTACTTTCTTCATGTTGGGCCAGTGTACTTAACGATTGGTCCCAACTAGTCATTACCAAAGGCAACGAGTCGTTAAGTCAGTCGTTAGGTACACTGGTCTCCTGATATTATTTTTCACTCAGGATGAGCTACACAATGATTCGTTTAATGATCTAACGAATCGTGATGTAGCTCGTGCTCAAGAGTTTCAGTTTACCTATCTAGTCATCTTCATCCACTACCATTGTTTAACTCCACAAACACATAACATAAATTTCTCAAACCAACACATGTAAATTCAATCATGATTTATTTGTTTAATCTGCTTAGGGTTCATTATCATCATGAGGCAAAGATCGAAACAAGTACAACATTAATTTGGACAATTTCAAGTTCATTCAAAATATGGGTCAACAAAAAAATGTTATTTAAATGCAATGAAACTCACAATTAACTGGGAAAAATTTACTCACGAGATGCTTGATTGGAGATGGGAATGCAATCATGTGTGCGTGGTTACTGTTGTGAGTTCAATGTCGAGGATTTTCAATGCGGTTGGGAGAAGAAGCAGGAAGTTTGAAGTTTTAATGGTGCTTAGTTTAGGCTCAAGTGCGAATTTGAAGAATAAGAGAATTCGGGTTTAATGTAATTTACCCTAATTATGGCATGGGTCGAGTCGAATTATATTTACTTAAAACACATGACGACCCATGTAACGATTCGTTAAGTGATTAAATGAATTGTTTTTCCCTTCGTGCTGTGACTAGAGTTCAACAAACTTACCTGGGACCTAACGAGTCAAGCAATGACTCGTGGTGTCGCCCAATGAGTCGTAGCCTGAGTCGTGGTCCTTGAACTATTGTAGCTGCATGACAGGTCACTTAACAACTCATTTTGTCTCCCAATGATTCATTGAGTGAGTCTTTATCACCCTTCTCCATTTAGTTCTGCCTTAGATGCAGTGTACATGACAGAGGACCTCACGATTCGTTTCTAGAAGAGACGATTCGTTAAGTCAATCGTTGCTCCCATGTTTTCTGCGATTGTCTTCACGATTCGACTGAACGAGTCATCAGGTCAAATGACAACTCGTTTTGTGATATTTTGCACCAGAACTGAAATTCCAGATTTTGGTTCCAACTTCAAATTTTCCATCTTAATCACCTGCACCCATTAACAAATGTAAACACTATATTTTTCTTACAATTACAACTTGGGTTGCCTCCCAAGAAGCACTTGATTTAACGTCGCGACACGACGTGGGTGTTTTGGCTACTCAGACGTCACCAAAACATCTCCATGGGTTGCCTCCCATGCAGCACCTGATTTAACATCATGGAATGACGCAAGTCTCTTGACTACTCAGAATTCGTCAGGTAATTCGTATCCATCCTCTAGTGCTAAGACCCTGCTAAATTCCCTTGGTTGCTTCATTGTCCGGCAAATGTTAAAGGTGACCTCTTCTTTGTTTAACCTGAATTTTAATTGGCCTGCCTCTACTTCTACTAGGGCCCTATCGGTTGGAAGGAATTGTCTCCCCAAAATGATGGGGACCTCAGAATCAACTTCGCAGTCCAGAATCACGAAGTCTGCTGGGAATATAAATTTGTCCACCTTGACAAGTATATCAAAAAGGATCCCCACCGGATTTTTAACGATTCTGTTGGCCATCAGTAGCCACATTGTGGTCGGTGTGGGGGACCCCAAGCCCAATTTTTTAAACATTGCTAGCGGCATCAAATTTATGCTAGCTCCCAGGTCACAAAGCGCCCTTGCAAACTCCACATCCCCAATGGTGCAAGGTATAGTAAAAGAACCTGGGTCTTCCTTCTTTTGAGCTAGGACTCGTGTAGTTTTGGCACCATAGTGGTGTAGATTATTGGCAGGTTTAAAGCTTACAGTCCTTTTCCTGGTGACAACGTCCTTCATGAATTTGGCATAGCTGGGCATTTGCTCAAGTGCCTCAACTAATGGGATGTTCACTGACAACTGCTTAAGCATAGAAATAAATTTGTGATACTTCCTATCTTCGGCTTTCTTCTTCAAACGCTATGGATAAGGAGGAGGAGATCTAGGGATCGATGTAAACTTTTGTTGTGCCTCCTTCTCCTTCTCATGGGCAGCTCCATGCTCTTTTGCATTACTTGGAGCAGTTTTCACATCTGAATCTCCAACCAAAGTTGGGTTTTCGAAATCTGCTACACTGTCATCATTCATCGAGACGGGCTTTTCTGACTCCTTAATTACAATTGGCCTAGGAGGATCAATTATCGCCTTCCTACTCCTAGTAGTGACCACCATGCAATGACTGTCCATTTTCGGATTTTGCACTATGTTGTTGGGAAGTGTGCCTTTCTGCCTATGATTAATTGCAATCGACATCTGACTCAGCTGCTATTCAATCTGCTTTATGGCCACGACATGTGATTTCACCTTTTGATTCATACCAGAAATATTAGCGTGGAGCTCCTTAAAATGGCTATCTGTTGTCTCTATCTGCTTAAGTACTTTAGACAACATGTCTTCAACCCTTGAACCACTGGTCTCTGGCTCACGGTTCCTTGGAGGAACATACAGACCGCTTCTATCACTCTTGTACTCATCACGCTTCTTCCAGTCCCCATTATCTCTATGCTAGCCTCGGTTGTAATTATTATCCTTGCAAAAGTTCCGACCTTGGTTCCCTTGACCTTGACGCCAAGATTCTTGGTTAGTCCCTTGGATGTTGGTCCGGAAACCCACCCTCTGATCATTCAGATAGTTATCTTCCTCTTCAGACTCAAATTCACATCCATCATTTCTCGGGGCCTTGCCCTTAGAACACACAACATTAACTTTCTCAGCTTCAGCTCCAGCTCCCCTTAGATGCTTAGCAAGAAACCCCATAGTTGTTTTAATCTCAGCAATATCTTGATCACGCTCTTCATCTTTTCTCCTCTGTTCTGTAGATATACCAATCGCATAAGAACCAGCCGGAATCTCCGACTCTCTAGTGTGCCAAGCACGGTTGGTTTTGGTGATCTTGTCCAGTAGCTCAACAACCTCTGCATAAGAGTGGCTCATAAAGGTTCCACCAGAGATGGTGTCAGCCACCGCCTTTGTGTTAGCATTCAGAGACCTATAGAAGATCTCCAATAGTGTATCATCTGGAATCCTGTGATTTGGCACCCTTTTGAGCTTCTTGTTGAAACGCAACCATGTCTCGTGAAGTGCCTCTGAATTCAATTGCGTGAAGTTATATATCTCATCTTTCAACTGAAATGCTTTGGAAGGTGGGAAGAATCTTTCAAGAAAAGCTCTCTTAAGTTCACCCCAAGTAGTGATAGAATCATTTGGCAGCTCAGCCAACCACATCATTGCCTCACTCCCTAATGAAAAGGGAAATAACCTTAGTCGGATTGCATCTTGGCTCACTCCCGGTTGTTTGTATGCCTTACAGATGCCCAAAAAATTTGTCAAGTGAGTATGTGCATCATCAGTTGCATGACCTGCAAATATTCCCTTCATGTTGAGCAGTTGGATCATAGCACTGGTAATATCAAACTTTTCCCCAGCAGGCAAAGGGGGAGGGACTATAGCTCTAGTTGCACCGACTTCGTCTATATTAGCATCATCCTCCTCATCGAAATACCGGTGTCTCTGCTGTTCTGGACCTCTGTGCTTTCTAGCTCATTTTGCTTCAGCAGCTAGCCGTTGCTCTTCGGTAACCCTAGCTAACTCACTATCTCTGGCCAAACTTTCTCCTCAGCTAACATTCTCGCTGTGGCTTGGTCCACTGTCTCCTGTTCTTATATGTTGGCCATTCTTTTTAGAAACCTTAGCGTCTGCTCAAGTTCGTGATCAATTGGAACCAGGGGATTTCCTTGGCTCCTAATATCAGGCATGTATGAACCTAAGACCTGTTAAAGACAAAAACATCAAACGAAAAATAAAAAGGAAATAAGAACCAACAGTAAAGCAAACACAATTAACAAAAGCCTTAGCCGTATTCCCCCGTAATGGTGCCAAAATTTGATGTCGCCCAAATTAAACCTTGCAATTGAGATATAAAGCAGTCGATGTCAAATATAGAACCAAACAAAGGTTGGGGTCGATCCCACAGGGAATATGGAAATAACTTGAGTTAATACGAATAGCTGTTACTATAGGGTTACTTATTTCCTAAGGGGGAGAGAAATAAACTACTAAATATGAGTAAAAACTACTAACTGCTTAAGTCAATTTCAGTTTTTATTCAATTAACGACTTGACTAGGATTGTGTTTCCCAAGACTTCATAACCACAAGGCTTTTATACTAGTGATCTATTCCGGTGTTTAAGATGCAATATCGGTAAGTTAGGTTCATCTAAATGGTTGTTCCCCTATCTAGATGATTATCACTACGCAACTTGGTTCGTATACGGGTGTATGCTTAATTAACCCTTACTCTTAATACCAGATTATCTATCCCCGGACAAGTTCAAGCTATTAGATGAGGGTTGATAGCCTCAAATCTCCGTTGTTAATCCCTTTTTTTTATTCACTACCTCCTTGGACCGGTAAGTAAGAATAAGGAATGCCCTAACATTTGCAACCGTCAAGAATCAATTAAAATGAAGGGAAAAATAATACATGCATTAAACCCCATTCAAGAATCACTAAGTGTTTCACCCATGTGAGTTAATTCATCTTGGTTCCCACAACCCTAGTTATGGGTTTAGCTACTCATGTTTGAATAATCACAATCACAAATTATTGAATAAATCATAATTGCAACTCACAAAGTTATCGTAGAAGAAAACCAAGTAATTTGAATAAAGCTCCAAAATTGATGAATAAATTTCAATATTGCTTTTGATCCTCAAATTCAAGAACAAAATTGTAAACCTTGTTTCTTGAATCAAGAACTATAGTACAACACCAAAATATATATGAAAAGTAGTAATAATAAACTGTCTGCCGAAAATAAACCTAAACAATGTATTTATAGTTCCAAGAAGACCTTTTCCTAACTAAAACTGGAAACCAGGTCGTCAATGGTCACGGGCTTGGTAACAATTCGTCAGGACCTTTGACGAGTCGTGCCTTGCTAAAATGAGTCGTCCTCAGCCAGTTGTGGAAACGGGTCACCTAATGACTCATTCTGCCTGGGCACGAGTCATTAGGCCTCTCGTGGTCCAACCTCCTCAAATTTCCAGTGCACCCACGAGTGGCTTCAGTGGTCTCCTAACGAGTCGTTTTTGGTCAGACAATGACTCATTACATCGTCCGTCAACTTCACTGGCTAATTCTTTAATAATTCCTCTCCCAGTATTCATGACTGGCTTCACGACTCATTACTTCAACCCGTCAAGTACACTGGTCTTGCATCTTCAAAACTCAACCTTTGCCCACGACTTCAGCAATGAGTCGTGCTAAGTGCCAACGACTCGTGAAGTGCCTGGCCATCACATGTTTAGTTGTTTTAAGCATTAATTTGCTCATTTCACTTCCGAACTATTTTCTTGCAACATTAAACACAAAACACATCATACCTACATAAACACACCTGGAATGTGCATAGTTTCTTGGTTTTAAGCGTCGAAAGTGCCGTAAAATCATGGCACATCAGACCACAAAGAAAGTTTTGGAAGTGAAGAAGTGGTTCAACTTAAAGAAAAAGAGCAAAATCTTGAAGAATAAATATCTAATTCTCATAAAGTACAAAGTGTGATATCTGAGAAATCGAACCCTAACCAACAAGGTGGGAGTCCATGTACCCAACCATATGAGCTATTAAGATTCTCCTTAAGTTTTAATTCATTTTTGCAATTTTAATTTTTACAAAAGTATCTTTTATTACTTTTGACCATACTACTAAGTTTCAGTGGTATTCATGGTTCGGTTTGTTATCGAATTGGTTCAGGTTAATTAGTTTAGTTTTTTTTAATTAAGAAACATAATTAATGAATATATATGTTAATAATGAACTTATGTTGTAAAAGTCATTAGAGCAAAAAATTAATTTAGATAGAATTTGTAATGTTGGAGTGGCTGCACTATACCCAAAAAAAAGGGGGGGGGGGGGGAACTGCTTTAGATTCCTAAAGGTGAAAAATGTATAGAGCAAAGGCTTTGGCTTCACAAACTCAAAGCTAAAAGCAAAAAAAAAGATGAGCAGTGTAAGTTCTTTTTAATTAAAAAACACCACGTAATAAGTTCTTTCCCCCACTCTAAATTTAACACAACCCAACACCTGACTCCAATTATTTCTCATCAAAACAAGAAGAACACCTATCATCCCCGGCTATTCACCTTTAACGACTCTCTTCTGTACCAATTCTGGTCGAGGCTTCTGGCCATAAGATAAGGTTCTATCTTTCTTCTCTCTTTTACTTACTATTAGAACCATCCCCTATCCCCCTTTGAGCTAAATTTTGTGCAAAGTGACATGAATTGTATGATTTGTTAGTGATACAATTTCAGAGTCCCTGTGAATAGTATTATTGTAATTGTTTTTCTGACCTATGAACTATAACTTTCAACTTTTTGGAAGGGTTGACCACTCACCATTACTGTTGAAACCAAGCTTACAATAGGATGCCTACAATATGTTTGACAAATTGTTTAAGAGACGAGTTCATAGGTGAGGTATGAGTAACTGAGCGCTATTAAGAGCTTATTGCGAGTGATTTTTGGGTAATTAAGTAGGTCATAGACTGCTTAATCAGATAGCTCGGGCATAGGCAACCACTAATGATATGCTTGGGAAAACATCTAAGAATTTATTGTTGAAATCTCTAAAGGCTACCTTTTATAATATTTAATTATGAGGCTATACGTTTATGCAGCTTATCATGGATAAAGGATGGATGCATGCACCAAAGTACTCTAAAAGATATGTTGAGGGTGTCCAATCTTTTATTCAACTTTTTCGGTCTCTCTTTGATTGAAACTCTAAAATTCGATGTCCATGTGAGGACTGTTTAAATATAAATTTTCAAACACAAGATGTAGTGTATGATGAATTGTTGTTGAAAGAAATTAAGAAAGATTATGTGCAATGGATATACCACGGGGAACAATCTCAAATGAGAGATAATGATGAAGCAATTTACAATTAAGATGAAAATGAGGAAAGGATAAATGAAGAACATGTTAGCCATAATGAAATTCATGCCATGTTAGAAGAAATCAGTGGAACATCACAAGTCAATCCTTTGGAGGAGAAAACATCCGATAATAATGCATGTAATAATTTGAGCGATACTGAAGCAAAGAAGTCTGAAAATTTTTTGAAAGAAGCTGAACGTGAATTGTACCCAGGATGTAAGAAATTCTCAAAGCTTTTATTTCTTGTGAAATTTCTCCACTTGAAAGTGTACAATCAATAGAGTAACAAGTCATTTAATACGTTGATGGAGTTACTATGAGATGCATTGTTTGATGGTGAGACACTTGCAAAGTCACTTTATGATGCTAAAATATGCTACAAGATTTGAAATTAGGATACATTCTGATCCATGTTTGCAAGTATGATTGTGTGCTTTATTGGGGTGAATTTAAAGATAGACAAGAATGTTCATATTGTAGTACTTTCAAGTGGAAAATTTATAATGAAAAGGGTAAAAAGATTCCTCATAAAGTATTACGGTATTTTTTCTTTAAAGCCAAGATTTCAAAGATTATTTGTCTAAAAAAATAAGCACGGACATGAGGTGTCATAAAGAAAAATATCTTGATGAGATGAATGTGTTAAGGCATTTTGTTGATTCTAAAGCTTGAAAAGAATTTGACAAGACTCATACATGGTTTGCACAAGAACCACGTAATGTTAGACTCGACCTCACGACTGATGATTTCAATCCATTTGGTAACATGAGCACAACATATATCATGTGGCCTGTCATTTTATTTCCTTATAATCTTCCTCCTTGGAAATACTTTAAGGATCTATTTATGATAATGTTACTACTTATTCCTGGTCCTCAAGCATCCAAAAAGGGTATTGATGTTTACTTGCAGCCTTTGATTGATAAATTGAAAGAGTTATGGAGTGATGGTGTAGAGACATTTGGTGCATCTACCGAGGAGTGCTTCAAGATGCATACTGCTGTTTTATGGACCATAAATGACTTTCCAGCATATGGTAGGTGTTTAACTTTCTCATTATTCAAGATATCTAAACAATTGTTTCAGCCATTCATTTTGCTAAATGATAGCTATTTGACAAATACACGAGAAAAAGAATTGTTGATAGGAGAGAGTATAAGAGAGAAGTGATGAGAAGTCAATATTGCAAGTACCAACTTGAACACAGAAGTACAAAGAGTCATTCAGAATCTTTTGTACAGATAGCCAGGATGTTTCATTTATTCTTATTTCTATTCTCTTTTGTTTCTTTTTGTTGTTTCTTGGATGTAATTGCAACACCTTCTTAGTGTTGAATATTAACATATATGACATATACCATTTTAAAAGAAAAATACAAGGACAGAAGCAAATTAAAAGAACCCAAGAAACATGAGTTGGAGAAGATTCAATGCAACTCATAGAAGCGTAAGACAAGGAAGAGAATGCTAAAATGTAGCTTAAGAGGATTAGTCCACTACAAAGAGCATAAAGTCCTGTTTCCTATCCTGCTTTTCTCTTGGATCATTTTCCATGTCATGAGATGTAACTAAAGTGGAGTCCTAGTGCACAGATAGCATAATTTATGTTTTTATCCTACTTTTTTCTTGGATCATTAGTTATGTTTTTCCTAATTGTTATCTACTTAGTAGTTCATTAGGTAGTTTTTCTGAGTTTTATTTATTTAGCAGTTCATTAGGTCGTTTTCTATCTACTTTTTTAGTTTTAAATTGAAACATTTACTTCTATGCAATAAAAAGTTTTGTGCAAGATTTATTTTTTTAAAAATTGCTCTTCTCTTCAATGAAGAGATCACTTCGATTAAACCTTAAAGCGGGGCCTCGTAACTTTTTTCCTTCACACTTTTACAAACACTGGTTGTTTATTTGACTTCAATTACATCATCTGAAGTTAAATATATTATTAGTCATACAAAGTTAAAATATTACAGTATTTGACTATAATAGCATAAATTGGTAGTTGTCTTACATAAGTTTTTACCACATTTGTAGTGTCAATTTGTATGTTCAACATATTTTTCTAGTATTTTATATAGTTTAGGTATTAAACTAATTGTTAACTATATTATTTCTTTCTGGATTTATATCATATTAGACAGTGCATTAGTTCTGATTTTGCAGCAGATTTTTATTTATTTAGTAGTTCATTAGGTGGGTTTTATGATTATTACTTTTTAATTAAGAGGCTCATTAGGTAATTTTCCTGTAATGAACCGTCCGATTATTATAGAGCCTCGATGACATTAGCATAATGATTTAAAATTTTGCAGGCAGCAGGCTGCCGGGGCGAACGATCATCCACCGTAGTGGGACCGCTGCAGCGTACGACGCGAGGTAGAAAACCACTTTAAGTTAGAAATTTGATATTTTCACCCCATTATCGTAAGGCACGAAGTTTGAGAGCTTTGGTGCAAATTTTCAAGGGCTAGAGCAGTTTCTTATTCCAAGGCAAGATTTTCTTATTAATTCTTCCATCTTGTAATTCTCTAACACCTAGAATTGAAGATGGTCTTTAATGGTAAATTCCTAACTAAGAACCCTAGGTTTGTAAAAACTAGGGTTAGGGTAATGGCAATGATTGGGTATTGATTTCTAGGCCTAGAAGTGAAAAGTGACAACTTAAGACTTTCTAGGGTGGATATGATTATAGAACAATGTTTGGTGATAGTTTGAGACATAGAATTCGGTGAATTGAAATCCTCAATCTTAAAAACTGTTTTAAGAGGGCTAGAGGAGTAAAAAACTTCATGAAGTAGGGTTGAATGATTGTTGTAGATTTGAGTTATAATAACTTAGCCTATGATTATCAAACTAGGCCATAAACAATGGGTAGAATGGAGTGGGTTGAGTTCCCAAACCCTTAACGAAGAAGTAGCTTATTGATTGATTCTTTGATGTCTTATTTATAGACTTGGAACATTAAGAGGCATTGAGGAAAGGCAAAACTTCCGCGGAGTAGCTGTATGTTCCAGTTCTAGGATCCAGGTAGGTTATGGCTTACCTTTATGTTAGACTATAATAAGTGAATTGTATACGTGTGTACTACTGATGTAAAATCGATGAGGGTAGAGGGATCATAAAACATGATGAGTTGATGAAATACTTATAGTGACGTAACTATAAAAGTGGAGGGTTAATCCTAACGACAAGAATACGTGGATACGGGAAACCTAATTGATGATTAATAATAGGGGGTGCACTCTTAATGTGATGTTCTTGACAAGTACTCTTGATTGGATAATTCTTGATAATGTGTTATTGATGTTATGATCTTGGTAGTGGAGTCTTGAGGTGATAATCCTGATAGCAGGTATTGATGACATGTGATTGTGATTGTTCTTGATAGTATACTTTGATGGCGTATTTGATAGTATAAATTATGAATATATCTTTGTGCAAGTATTGTATAAAAGGAGAGGAACAAGAGTGAACTAATATGAATAAACTCAATGGGGTTATGTGAACTTATTGGTGCCCTTTTATATGCTATGGATGAGAAGGTGAATCGGTGATGTAAATTAACTAGCTTAGAACTAAGCTGAGGTAAGAAAAGAACAAGTAATTATGAGAATTCGTAGTTAACCAGCTTGAGTGATTCAGACTAGATTTTTTCTAATTAATCTTATGGGTTTATGAACTGACTTGGAGAAAAATTAGAATTACTAATGGGGTGAAATTTGACCTGAATACATTGCCTTAAAATGGAAAGTAACAGAACTGGGGTGATAAATAAGGTAGGGAGAACCTGAATGAATGATGGGTCCCTAGGTAATAAGAGGGCTAGTAAACTTAGCCTGAGGAATTTTGAGTAATATCATTATGATGGCTTCGTTGTGAATTTTAATTAAAGCGGAACTACATATTTAATAATTGATAACTAATAAATTAATGTGTAACGATATAGGAAGAATCACTTCTTAAATCAGATAACTGGTAAATGTGGTGAGTTGTGGGTGTAGCTAATGGGTCTTCGTGCCTTGATCGTGTAGAATAATATTGATATCTTATATGAAAGTAGATGAGTTTTGAGAAGCTCAATGCGATAATTGTCATGACGAGAGTTAAGGGTAATTGAGATAAACAATGCGTGCTTATGTGGTATCATATGTGTTGACCTAATGAAATACTTGATGAGCTGTGCTGATAATTCATTACTTCTTTCTAAATGGTCACATGATTTGATGAGTTATAATGTATGAAACACTATATTGTGGATCCGTGGTTGATGAATGGGTTTGCCAAGTCGTCATTCAAGTTGATTGGTTGATATCATGTTGTATATGCTGATGAGTGAGGATAATAGATTCTTAACCTGTGGTGAACGTGAATGAGATTGCTGGTATATCTTACCCTGAGATGAGAGGCTCGTGTCCGAGGTGAGCATCAGAATGAGAGAAATTGCATATGTATGAGTACTTGGATATGAGTGACTCGTTCCTGAGGTGATCATCCGGGCGAATAGTATGAACGGTAACACAGATAGGTATGACTAAATGTTCATACGACAGGGTGTACGGATATGAGTACACAGATAGGTATGATGAGAAATTCATATGGCTGGGTGTACAATACATGAATTTCTAGAGTCCCCTGCAGGTCATGACTGGAAGGGCAAAAATAAGACCCTCTGGCATGTGTGTTGTCACGCCCCACCTTGGGGGGTATGACTGGCACCTGGTGCCCTACTAAGACCTGACCTGCTGAACTGTTAAGCCTGGGCGCATCTGGCGCCTGGCTGGCTCTAGCTCAAATTTCTGGAAACAAAGGGCTATATAACGGCTGTAAATACAGCCCCCGGCCCATTGGCCTATAGCCTTCTGTACCTGTATTACAGCTGACCAGAAACAAGGTAATTCAGGGGAACCTATGCGGGCCGACAAGGCCACCATGCTGTCTAGTTATCTGTAACTCAAGCATAACATACTGAAAAGCTACGTGACCGACAAGGTCACCACTACTGGCAAACTATGGCCCCACACGGCCATTACAAAAAAAAGAGTAAAAGCAACTATACAACTGCACGACCTCTCACGACCGGCTCATCTGACCACAGGGAATATAAACAGACTGCAAGCCTCTAGGAAAGATAATAGAAATGATCGGGACAGGGCCCCGACCTACCCGTACTGTACAACAAAAAGAACTGGACTACACCTCTAGAA
Source organism: Datura wrightii (assembly GCA_035772735.1). Classification (NCBI taxonomy): domain Eukaryota; kingdom Viridiplantae; phylum Streptophyta; class Magnoliopsida; order Solanales; family Solanaceae; genus Datura; species Datura wrightii. The sequence goes on along the minus strand of JASDFA010000018.1, from coordinate 187,296,424 downwards.
ATTCAGTCTCCGGATGACAGGAGCTGAATACTCAACCGCTGATGGGGATCACGTGGTATCGCCTGCTCGTCTATGGTTACCTGCAGGCAAGTAATGCAGCGCCCCACTGGGCGTCAGTACCGCTGGTACTGTGTATGTAAAGCAAACTGAATACAGCTGAATACAAGTAATATAACTAAAAATTCTGGATAGTATGAGATAACTAAATCTGTAAAAACTGAAGGGATATCTGAAATCAATAACATAACTGTCAAAACTGAAATAAGAAGGAGTAGATAATTGTCTGATGGTGTAGATCGTACCTGTTCTTAATCATACTGAAGGGAGTAGGAATCATACCTGGAGACGTATCATACTACTACTAATCTGCTCGTATCTACTGTAATATAGCATAACATACATAACATAACATGGCATACACAACCTTACCCGGCCCCCATGAGCCGGGAGGTACAATCAACACAGAATCTATACCCCTATCCCGGTCAACCCATCTCCTATATTGGCTGTAAGCATCCTGCCGGTCCCCTGGGTATGCACTTGGGCTCGCTGAGCCCCTGACTATAACTGTATCTGAGTCCGGAGGACTCCTGAATCTACACCCGGGCGTATCCGCTCGACTGGGGTGTGTAAGGGCCGATCAAGGCACAAGTATGGGGAAAAACTGGCATCCCATCTTCGTCCCCTGGCGGGACGGCATGCCACTCCGTAGAGTGACGTATCCTCGTCCTCTGGCGGACGAGTCGATACAGCTATTAACCCTGGGCGGTCATGGATGCTAGGTAATCCAACCCCAAATAATACAACGGTCTCAACTGGTAATACTGTCTGATCTCACATGCTGAGGCTAATAGGGATAAAGTATCATATATATTACATGCTGGGCTACTGATAGTAATCTGTACGTATTTAATACGTGCTGAGGCATGTAAAGATGTATAAATATGAACATAGTCTCCTGCCGGGCTGTACTGAGCAAATGCTATATAAGATAATGTTTCTGCTGAAAATTCTGCTGTTTACTAAGTTTTTGTATATACTATATGCTGGACTAATGATAGAAATAAGTACATACTTAATACATGCTGAGGCTGGAAGTACTATATATGTATGTACGAATATAATCTTTCTGCTAGACTACGCTGTATGCTAACTTTCAATAGTAACAGGATTTACTAATCCTGACATGCTTTCTGAACTTCATTTCAGTCTGCTATTCTATTTCTGAAGTGGTTTACGGGTATTGCATTACTATACGGGGCTTCAACTGAATACGACCATATCTCAACATGGCATATCACATTACATACTGAGTATACTGGGCAATCTCTAACACTAGCGTTAGAATCTGTATCATACTGATAGGTTTCATACACATTACAACCCAATGTTTCTCACATCGTACCAACATTCATAATAACGCAATACTCGACTTCTGAACATTCTACTGGTCCGTAATTTATTACGCTATACTGATATTACTTAACTTGCCGAAGGAAACTAACTTTACATACCTTATCTTCGACTATTCGTCCGTCGGACGTGGCTCGGCCGGTATTTCAACTATTTTCTCCCAACTGCATTCATAAATACGTCAATCAATACTAAATACAACATTATTGTAAAGAGCGACGTTACTTTCGATTTAGTTTATAGCCTAAACTTAGGCTTATCGAAAGACGGTCAAAAACTCGCTATTTTCCAGCGGCCCAGAAGGGAGAATTATTCACTTCTCCGCTAGGAACACATAGACATTAATTTAGAGCAATTCTACTTACTTTAGTTCGGCGGCTCGCCGATTCGTCGGCCGTATTTCGCAAAACTAACTCCGTAGAAATGCTCTCTGCTGCTAAATACCTTGGTATCTAGGATTAATTTGGGTTTGGGCAGCGTTTGGCAGCGTAATTGGACGAAAATATTTAATTCTCCTTTGATTCTCTCTGTTTGCTGCGTGTTCTGGAAAAGTGTAATCTGATTTGGACTGAAGTGGAGGCTTTATATACTTGGGCCTGGACACGGGCAACGTGTCACGGAGCCATCGCGGAGGCCTCACCTCCGTGACACGCTGCCATCGCGGAGGGGCTCTGCCTCGGCTCCTCCCGTGATGGTTCGACAGGTTTCTCGTCCGATCTTTTCCCGGGCCTTTCCCTAGCACGTATGGCTTTCAAATACACTTAACCAACGTGCGAACAGGTCATCTAAGTGCCGGAAATTCTACGGGGTATAACATTCTCCCCCCCTTAGGAACATTCGTCCCCGAATGTATACTGCTGTCTAGAGAGCTGTTCACTCTAGTTTCTGGAAAAATTTTGGCAGAGTTTCCCCTATAATATGGACTATCGCAATGACCTGAAATGCAGAAAAAGTCCAACACAGGCACTGCACACAATATTCTACAACCCACTGGACAACTAAATATCACTTCTTTCTTTATCATTTACAACATACATACCATAAAGTACTATGTAAATAATGATACGGACATACCTGTCATCTGACTAGGCCTGAAATAAGTGAGGATATCTGGTTTTCATATCTTCTTCAGCCTCCCACGTCATTTCTTCCCGATTTCTGTTACGCCACAATACCTTGACAGATGCAACATCTTTAGTTCTCAGCCTGCGAATCTGTCTGTCTAAGATAGCTACGGGAACCTCTTCAAAGGATAACTCCTCTGTGACCTGAACATCCTGGACTGGAACTACTGTAGATGGGTCCCCTACGAACTTTCTTAACATGGAAACGTGGAATACTGGGTGAACCGACGCTAATTCTGGAGGCAAGTTCAACTCGTATGCCACGCGGCCTATTTTTCACCGAATCTGATATGGCCCAATAAATCTGGGGCTAAGCTTGCCTTTCTTGCCAAACCTCATTACCCCTTTCATCGGGGACACTTTCAGATATACCCAGTCGTTTACCGAAAATTCTAGATTTCTGCGCCGTCTATCTGCGTATGACTTCTGGCGGCTTTGAGCGGTCAGTAAACGTTCCCGGATAAGCTTTATATTTTCTTCGGACTGCCGAACAATGTATGGGCCAACTAATGCTGATTCTCCTATCTCAAACCAGCCCACCGGCGATCTACATTTTCGCCCGTATAATGCCTCAAAAGGCGCCATCTGAATAGCTAAATGGTAGCTATTATTATAAGCAAATTCAATTAACGAAAGATGTTCATCCCAGCTACCCCCAAAATCTAACACACACGCTCGTAACATATCTTCGAGCGTCTGAATTGTACGTTCGGCCTGCCCATCTGTTTGAGGATGGAATGCTGTGCTCAAATTAATCTACGTCCCCAAACCTTTCTGAAACGATTGCCAGAATCTAGCTGTAAACTGTGCTCCCCTATCTGAAATAATAGATACCGGCACTCCATGTAATCTAACTATTTCTCTGATATATAATTCGGCATAGTCCTCAGCTGAGAAGGTAGCCCTTACTGGCAGAAAATGAGTTGATTTTGTCAGCCTGTCAACTATTACCCAAATGGAATCATTTCTGCGTCTAGTACGGGGTAACCCTGTTACAAAATCCATATTTATTGCTTCCCATTTCCACGTAGGTATCATTATTTCTTGCGTCAAACCACCCGGTTTCTGGTGGTCTGCTTTCACCTGCTGACAATTAGCACATCTAGATACAAATTCAGCTATTTCAGTTTTCATACCTGGCCACCAGTAGATGTCTCTGATGTCGTGGTACATTTTCGTCGCCCCTGGGTGAAGGGAATAGCGAGCGTAGTGTACCTCATGCATGATCTGCCCACGAAGTCCTGCGACATTCGGGACACAAAGGCGGCCCTTACAATGTAGCACACCATCCTCGGTTATCTGAAAATCTGGCTCCTTACCTTTCTGAACTCTATCTCTGAGCTGGACTAAACCGGGATCCTCATACTGCCGTTCTTTTACCTCTGTAACTAACGATGACACTGCAGAATTCTGAATTACTGGTCCATTATTTTCTATTTCTATTACTCGAACGGCTAGGCCAGCTAACTGATGAATTTCTTTAGCTAATTTCTGTTTCTCAGGTCGCAAATACGCCAAACTCCCCATTGACTTACGGCTCAGGGCATCTGCTACAACATTAGCTTTTCCGGGGTGGTATAGAATATTCACATCATAGTCTTTCAACAACTCTAACCAGCGGCGTTGCCGCAGATTCAACTCCCTCTGGGTGAAAATGTACTGTAAGCTCTTATGATCTGTATAAATGTCAACATGGACGCCGTACAGATAATGCCTCCACATCTTCAAGGCATGAATTACTGCGGCCAATTCCAGGTCATGGGTAGGGTAATTCTTTTCGTGTTTTCTCAGTTGTCTGGAGGCATATGCAATTACTCTACCATCCTACATCAACACACAACCCAATCCGACACCTGACGCGTCGCAATAGACTGAATAACCTTCTGTGCCTTCCGGCAGTGCTAGTACTGGGGCGGAGGTTAACCTGTCTTTCAATTCCTGGAAACTCTGCTCGCATGCCTCCGTCCACTGAAACTTTGCTGCTTTCTGTGTCAATTTAGTTAAAGGTGCTGCAATGGTTGAGAATCCCTCAATGAATCTCCGATAATTCCCTGCTAACCCCAGAAAACTACGAACTTCAGTCGGGGTGGTAGGCCTAGGCCATGACTTAACTGCTTCTATCTTCTGCTTATCTACCTGTATACCGGTGTCTGAGACAATATGCCCTAAAAAGGCCACTGAGTTAAGCCAGAATTCACACTTCGAAAACTTAGCATACAACTGGCGGTCCCTGAGAATTTGGAGCACTGTCCGCAAATGAGTCCGGTGATCTACTTCAGAGCGAGAATACACCAGAATATCATCAATGAATACTATCACGAACAAGTCCAGGAAGGGTCTGAAAATACTGTTCATCAGGTCCATAAAGACTGCTGGGGCATTTGTTAGCCCGAAGGACATAACCAGAAATTCAAAATGTCCATATCGGGTCCTGAATGCTGTCTTAGGGATGTCCCTCTCACGTACTCGGACCTGGTGATATCCGGACCACAAGTCAATCTTAGAAAAGTATCTGGCTCCCTGTAACTGATCAAATAGGTCATCATTCCTAGGAAGCGGATACTTATTCTTTACTGTAACTTTGTTTAGCTGCCGATAATCTATACACATTCGGAGCGAGCCATCTTTCTTTCTCACAAACAAGACTGGCGCACCCCACGGGGAAGTACTCGGCCTGATAAAACCTTTATCTAACAGGTCTTTCAACTGCTCCTTTAATTCTCTGAGTTCTGCAGGAGCCACACGATAAGGAGGTATTGATATTGGCTGAGTGCCTGGTAGCAAATCAATAGCGAAGTCTATTTCCCTTTCTGGGGGAATACCAGGTAACTCATCAGGAAATACATCTGGGAATTCATTTACCACTGGAACAGACTGGAGTGTCGGAGATTCTTCTTGGACATCCTGAACTCTGACAAGATGGTAAATGCACCCCTTAGATATCAACTTCCTCGCCCGAATGTAGGAAATAAACCTACCTTTTGGCGTCGCGGTACTGCCCTTCCACTCCCGTACTGCTTCCCCCGGGAAGTGGAATCGGACCGTTTTGGTCCAACATTCAACATTAGCAAAACATGGTACTAACCAGTCCATACCCATTATGGCATCGAAGTCTATCATTTCTAACTCGACCAGATCTACTGTGGTCTGACGGTCAACAATCTCTACTGTACACCCGCGGTAGATTCGGCTAGCTGTGATAGAGTCACCGACAGGCGTAGATACTAGAAAGGGCTGCTGTAATGATTCTGGTACAATACTAAACTTCTGTGCCACAAATGGAGTAATATAGGACAAGGTAGACCCTGGATCAATTAACACATAAGCAGGGTGTGAACAGATAGTTAGCATACCTGTCACAACATCAGGCGATGCCTCTAAATCTTGCCTCCCTGGTAAGGCATATGTGCGGCTTGGACCCGCACCTGTACTGGAGGCCCCTGATCTGCCTCGACCCCTGCCTGCTGAAACTGAGGGCCTACACCCAGTCGAAGATGCTGTAGCTCGTGATCCTGTTGATGCCCTGTCCTGTCTATCCCGGTCCTCTCGACCCCTGGCTGGGAAATCTTTCATCAAATGGCCTTCTTGGCCACAAATATAACATGCGGTGGAGCCATATCTGCATGCTCCAGAATGACGTCGATTGCATATAGGGCAAAGTGGTAGGGTATACCTACTCTGCTCTACCCTCCTCTGCGATGGTGAATCTGTCATCTGCGAGCCTCTACCAGTCCTTGACTGCCCCCTGCGGCTGGATCTACCCCCCTGTGACTGTGGCGGAGGCGGGGGCTTGGGCGGCCTGTCTGACATTCGGGGCCTGGGTCCTCCCCGGGCTTCTCCTTGTGATTGAACTGGCCTGTCCCGGCGACGCTGCTCCTGATTAACCCTTCTGACCTCTCGTTGCCGCTGTCTGATGCCCTCAATATTCTGAGCAAATGCCTGAATGCGAGCAATATCCATGTCCTCTCGCAGTGTGGCTGTAGTGCAAATCTCAACATATTCTAGATTCAGGCCCGTAATGAAGTGATGCACTCTGGATGCCATGGTATCAACGAAAGCCGGTGCATATCGGGCTAAAGAATCAAACTGCAAAGAATATTCCCGAACACTCATGGCCCCCTGTTCTAGATGTAGGAACTGGTCTACCCGGGCCTGTCGAATCTCCCGCGGCAGATAATGATCCAGAAAGGCTCCTGAAAAGCTGGACCAGGTGGGAGGGGAAACATCTCTCCCTCGGGACCTTTCCCAGCTTTCGTACCATAACACTGCAATATCCCGTAACCGGAATGTGGCCAACTCAACTGACTCGGTAGACGTGGCATGCATAACCCTAAAGATTCTCTGCATCTGATCCAGAAAATCTTGGGGGTCCTCTGTTCGGTCCGTACCTGTGAACTGTGGAGGATTCAGGGCTAAGAATTCTCGGACCCTCAAACTACCGGGCCCTCGAACTACCGAGCCCTCCTGATGATTCTACAGCTGTCGATGGCATTGGCTGACGTTGAGCAGCCATCATCTGTGCTAACAAAACTATAGCACTCCTAACCTCCTGATCAGAAGGAGTCAATATAGGGGCTGCTGAAGGTAATGTCGCCCCAAGTGACTCCTGACGTGGTGGAGACTGCTGAGGAGGCTAAGATGATGCCTCTGTAGTGCCCTCTGGTCGGGCTGTCTCTAAAGTAGGGTGAGGCATCCTGCTGGTGCCTTCCCCTGCTACAACATCTAAGTTCCGACCTGTGATAGGATGGCGCTGGTCTGAGATTATCTGTAACCAAAGAATATGGTAAGATTTTCAGGGAATCAACCCTATACTGTACCACTCTATAGCACGACTGAATCAGAATAAAAGACAACCATCCTATCATGCCTTGCAGCCTCCTACCCATAGTATGTGGTGCACAACACATCCATGGACAGGACTCTACTTAGCACGGCTTGCAGACTCCTTGGGATACGACCTACTCTGATACCAAGTTTGTCACGCCCCACCTTGGGGGGTATGACTGGCACCTGGTGCCCTACTAAGACCTGACCTGCTGAACTGTTAAGCCTGGGCGCATCTGGCGCCTGGCTGGCTCTAGCTCAAATTTCTGGAAACAAAGGGCTATATAACGACTGTAAATACAGCCCCCGGCCCATTGGCCTATAGCCTTCTGTACCTGTATTACAGCTGACCAGAAACAAGGTAATTCAGGGGAACCTATGCGGGCCGACAAGGCCACCATGCTGTCTAGTTATCTGTAACTCAAGCATAACATACTGAAAAGCTACGTGACCGACAAGGTCACCACTACTGGCAAACTATGGCCCCACACGGCCATTACAAAAGAAAGGAGTAAAAGCAACTATACAACTGCACGGCCTCTCACGACCGGCTCATCTGACCACAGGGAATATAAACAGACTGCAAGCCTCTAGGAAAGATAATAGAAATGATCGGGACAGGGCCCCGACCTACCCATACTGTACAACAAAAAGAACTGGACTACACCTCTAGAAATTCAGTCTCCGGATGACAGGAGCTGAATACTCAACCGCTGATGGGGATCACGTGGTATCGCCTGCTCGTCTATGGTTACCTGCAGGCAAGTAATGCAGTGCCCCACTGGGCGTCAGTACCGCTGGTACTGCGTATGTAAAGCAAACTGAATACAGCTGAATACAAGTAATATAACTAAAAATTCTGGATAGTATGAGATAACTGAATCTGTAAAAACTGAAGGGATATCTGAAATCAATAACATAACTGTCAAAACTGAAATAAGAAGGAGTAGATAACTGTCTGATGGTGTAGATCGTACATGTTCTTAATCATACTGAAGGGAGTAGGAATCATACCTGGAGACGTATCATACTACTACTAATCTGCTCGTATCTACTGTAATATATCATAACATACATAACATAACATGGCATACACAACCTTACCCGGCCCCCATAAGCTGGGAGGTACAATCAACACAGAATCTATACCCCTACCCCGGTCAATCCATCTCCTATACTGGCTGTAAGCATCCTGCCGGTCCCCTGGGTATGCACTTGGGCTCGCTGAGCCCCTGACTATAACTGTATCTGAGTCCGGAGGACTCCTGAATCTGCACCCGGGCGTATCCGCTCGACTGGGGTGTGTAAGGGCCGATCAAGGCACAAGTATGGGGAAAAACTGGCATCCCATCTTCGTCCCCTGGCGGGACGGCATGCCACTCCGTAGAGTGACGTATCCTCGTCCTCTGGCGGACGAGTCGATACAGCTATTAACCCTGGGCGGTCATGGATGCTAGGTAATCCAACTCCAAACAATACAACGGTCTCAACTGGTAATACTGTCTGATCTCACATGCTGAGGCTAATAGGGATAAAGTATTATATATATTACATGCTGGGCTACTGATAGTAATCTGTACGTATTTAATACGTGCTGAGGCAGGTAAAGATGTATAAATATGAACATAGTCTCCTGCCGGGCTGTACTGAGCAAATGCTATATAAGATAATGTTTCTGCTGAAAATTCTGCTGTTTACTAAGTTTCTATATATACTATATGCTGGACTAATGATAGAAATAAGTACATACTTAATACATGCTGAGGCTGGAAGTACTATATATGTATGTACGAATATAATCTTTCTGCTAGACTACGCTGTATGCTAACTTTCTATAGTAACAGGATTTACTAATCCTGACATGCTTTCTGAACTTCATTTCAGTCTGCTATTCTATTTCTGAAGTGCTTTACGGGTATTGCATTACTATACGGGGCTTCAACTGAATACAACCATATCTCAACATGGCATATCACATTACATACTGAGTATACTGGGCAATCTCTAACACTAGCATTAGAATCTGTATCATACTGATAGGTTTCATACACATTACAACCCAATGTTTCTCACATCGTACCAACATTCATAATAACGCAATACTCGACTTCTGAACATTCTACTGGTCCATAATTTATTACTCTATACTGATATTACTTAACTTGCCGAAGGAAACTAACTTTACATACCTTATCTTCGACTATTCGTCCGTCGGACGAGGCTCGACCGGTACTTCAACTATTTTCTCCCAACTGCATTCATAAATACGTCAATCAATACTAAATACAACATTATTGTAAAGAGCGACGTTACTTTCGATTTAGTTTATAGCCTAAACTTAGTCTTATCGAAAGATGGTCAAAAACTCGCTATTTTCCAGCGGCCCAGAAGGGAGAATTATTCACTTCTCAGCTAGGAACACATAGACATTAATTTAGAGCAATTCTACTTACTTTAGTTCGGCGGCTCGCCGATTCGTCGGCCGTATTTCGCAAAACTAACTCCGTAGAAATGCTCTCTGCTGCTAAATACCTTGGTATCTAGGATTAATTTGGGTTTGGGCAGCGTTTGGCAGCGTAATTGGACGAAAATATTTAATTCTCCTTTGATTCTCTCTGTTTGCTGCGTGTTCTGGAAATTTTTTTCAAGTGTAATCTGATTTGGACTGAAGTGGAGGCTTTATATACTTGGGCCTGGACACGGGCAACGTGTCACGGAGCCATCGCGGAGGCCTCACCTCCGTGACACGCTGCCATCGCGGAGGGGCTCTGCCTCGGCTCCTCCCGCGATGGTTAGACAGGTTTCTCGTCCGATCTTTTCCCGGGCCTTTCCCTAGCACGTATGGCTTTCAAATACACTTAACCAACGTGCGAACAGGTCATCTAAGTGCCGGAAATTCTACGGAGTATAACATGTGTACAATGATGTGACAGAGGTGTGTGCCTGGAACATCACCAATAATATGATTGTGATAGAGAGCAGTACAGGTATGTCATGATATATATACGGTTGTGAGACAGAGATTAGTACAGGTATGTTCGATATACATACAACTGTATGATAGAGTTCAGTGACAGGATGAGTCCAATATGTGTACAAACATCGAATGAGATGAAATTAATAATGACATATCTAATTATCATGTGTTCAGTGTGCATTTGATCTGTTGCATTGTCTTACTTGTATGGTAAGCCTTGGTATTTTGGTGAATTTGTTTGTGAATGAGTTAATGTTTGTATTTAAATTTATTGGGAATATGATTTAGATTTTGTTTCTGGGTTGATCCTGACTGTGAGAATATTCTTTGAAAAGGAAAAAATGAATAATTGTGATCAGATGAAAGGTGGTGAAGTGTATATCTACTTGAGTGTAAATTGCTATGTTCTGTATGATGTTAGATCTTGTGTAATTGATGAGGTATTGAACAATGTAAGGTTGCCAGCAAAGTCGAGTTATTGCCTAGAACAGTACCGCTGCAGCGATGGAGTTTTCGCTGTGACGAGACTGTGACAACGGTCAAGTTACTGCTACAACAAGGCCTAAACAATGTGCAGGCCAGCCTTTGTGGCTAAGCTGGATAGAGAGAAACAGATACATGGTTAAATAACTGTCCTGAATAAATAGTAAAGAAATTGTTTGGATATTTTATTGAGTGGTTGTTTAAACTGAATTATTGATTGCATATTAATTTTATGCTGTTGCATAAACTAATTGTAGTCGGCCGATGATGCCTACCAGTACGTATGGTGTACTGATACTACTCTTGCTACATCTTTTTCAGGTTTAGGTTGTGGCAGGTGAATTGCAGTTTCATGATTGACGAGGCAATGCTCGGCATCAGCTTCTGCATTTCCTTCGCAGGAGAAGTTGTGTCTTTTTACTTGTCAGTATTCGAAATAGAGCTCTTGTATCTGTCTAGATAGATTCTTGGGAGAGTCAAGGTTTTGGAAAGCATTATCTTTTTTTAATAGTATTTCAAGAATAATGTTGGTTGGTGTAAGTTTATGAGATCCGTAATTATTATTTCGTTTGATTTGAAAGAGGGTTCACCTATCGAGTCAGAGTTGATGTAGGTGCCCCCATGACCTGCTGAATTGGGTCGTGACAGTTGGTATTGGAGCATCTAGATTAGCGATCTCACAAGTACAAGAGCAATGTCGAGTAGACTCCTACAGATTGGTGTGTAGATGTCCACATCTAATCTTCGGGAAGCTATATGGCATCTAGGAAGTGCCACTTTATTCTTTTCTATCGTTCCGTCTGAGCATGTCGATTACATGGTTGAGTACAATTGCTATCTGAAAGATTCAAATTGGTATCTCATTGGGCTCAATTGATATTTGGCGATGTAGCTATACTGACGTGTGAGTTGATAAGGAAGTGCGAAATGTTAGTGATAATGAAGTATAATAAGGGTGGCAGAGGGAGATCAATGTTGATTGGAGGGACGAATAGCCTGTTTGTGTTCTGCTCAACGAGTTTCGCTGCAGCAAGGTGTGTCTTGCCGCAGCGGACACGCTACAGCGAGAAGTGAATTGCCATAGCAGGTCCGCTGCAGCAAAAAAGTGACCGCTGCAGCGGACGTCTGCTTAACAGAATCCAACTCCCCCTATTTGGAAAATTTTCAGTTATGTCAAAGGTGGTAAATCAAGTATGTGTGTATATGAGAGCTGCGATTTATTTAATCATGGGGCCAAAATACAGCCACTGTCATTCGAATGCCCCAACGGGCACCTGTACCTAGGCTGCATATCGGTCGGTTCGGTTCGGTTTTGAATATTATCGGTTTTACTTATCGGTTATCGGTTTGTAGACATGCTAAACTGTTAAAGAACCGTTAAGATATCGGTTTATCGGTTATTGGTTAGTCAGTTATTGATCATTATCGGTTCGGTTATCGGGTTAACCGATAAGATCTCACATGAAAAATCTCATAAGTCATAAATATGTTTAGCTAGAAAAAAGTAGGTGAAAAGAGAAAAATCATATAGAACTAGCTCAACTAAGATAGTCAACTTTAATTTAAATTAAAACACCATCCCCTTCACTTTTTATCGACACTTATTTCATCTTCTTGTTTGTATACTTCATATATTGAAGGCTAGAATTATAATTTAATAAATTATTACCGGGTTATCGGTTAACTCGTAAAAAAAAGTGGTCAAACCGATAACCGAACCAATTACCCAATAATTTGGGATAGTAAACCGATAATCAAACCGTTAAACTAATAACCCAAACGATTAATCCAATAACTCAATTATTGGTTCGGGTTACTGGTTTAACCGTTAATTTGCACACCCCTACCTGTACCCCAATAGAGAAAAAGAGGAAACCATCCATCAAAAGAGCAAAAAGAGAAATTGTCCAACATTTGGTTCTTCGAGGGTAGGAAATATCTAAGATAAAGGGAGACTGCGGGGGGGGGGGGGGGGAATACATGTAACCTCGACTAGCTTGAGACCTTGTCGTTGTCGTTACCCGGGTCAGTAGCCTCATCGTCCTCACCGCCATCGAGGAAGGATTACTCTAAACCATTTCTCGGGGAAAATGGGGGAACCCTAGGACTTGGAAGGAGGGTGCGGTACTGGATCTTCTTCACCCCTTGCACATACATACGAAAAGCTAGTCCTGAAATCATTTTGTTATTCTTCTCTTTCTCTAGATCCTCCAGGAGCTCATCATGGGTCGGGGCTAATGAGGCAACCGCTTTCTATAAGCCTCAGGCTTCACCACAGCTGCATCAGATGACGCACCTCCTTGGGGCAGTCTAGGCAACCCACCCAATAACTCCTGCATAGCTGCCAAACTAGCCCCATCCCTGCCAAGGCCATCACTGTCATTCTCTAAGTAAGTTTTCCTCTCCTTCCCTTCTATGTGTACCTTTCACCTTCAAGGGATTGAAGGGCGCATCAAACCCTAGCATACAACCCCTCACCTTCCGAGACATACCTGTCTACCAATATAGCATAATGGCGAGGGAGGAAAACGACAGACTGGCCCCACTCGGGGCTTGAAAAAGTTCAAACACCATCCCCCCCCCTAACTCCACCATTTCTAGTGCAAAAACCTTAGAAAATAGCCTATAGGAGGATGATTTAGATTACTTGAGAATATAAATACTAGTAGAAATACTGTACTTGAGGCTCTTTCCCAGTTGGGGGTATAGGGATGGAAGAATTAAGTTCGTGAGTTGGGCTTGTGTAGTTATCCTATTAGTCCTATAGGACCTCAAAAGACAGGTTCGAGTAAAGTTCTGGTTAAATCCGATAGTGATAATGGAAAAACCATGGCAGGAAGGGTATAACCATAATTATGACCCCGTGCAGATTTGGGAAAGTGATGGTAGAAAACCCTGCATATCTCGTGATTTAGAACAACTTGAAAGGGATAAAGTTATCATATTATGTAATCTTGAGATGATCATTCCACCTGCTTTTTTTTGATGTAATGTACATTTGGTTGTGTATTTATCACGAGAGGCTATGTATGGGGGAACAGTACAATATTATTGGATGTACAAAATTGAGAGATTTTTGTGCAAGCTCAAGCATTATGTGTGAAACAAGGCACGACCGGAAGGTTATATTGCATAAGGCTATATTATTGATGAATGTTTGACGTTGTGCTCTATGTATCTTACTGATATTGAGGCTAGATTTTTTAGTGAAGATTAAAATGCTGATGAATCTAGTAACAAAGCTGAACATGTTCTAGACATATTTACAGAGACTGTTAGATCATTTAAAGAAGGAGATTATGATGCAATACCAAAGAAAGATTCTGATATGACTCGGTGGTACGTGTTGAATAATTGTGAAGAAGTAGAACATTTTCTAAAGTAAGTTTTTTCATTTATCTATATTGGTATTTTGTTATTTAAAATCACATCTAAATAGTTAATTTTTTTTTACTTGCAGAGAACATAAAAAAGACTCGATAAATCAAGGTGTTACGAATCTAAAATAGAAACATAAAGAACATTTTCCTTTATGGTTCAAAAGAAAAGTAAACGATTTTTAAGATGATAAATGTGTTCGTGAAGGTTTAATTTTAGTGAATACAATAATTTACAGTAAAAAATCATAAGGGGAAAGAACAATAATAGAAAAAAGGAAAAAGAATTAAAAAGAATCCCTCATCTTCTTATTCCCTTTCCCCTTCCCCATCTCGTCGTGAAGCCCCTCCCCACATCCACTGCTTCTTCATTACTAATTGAATGCAATAATAATTCATTGTAGGTTATACAATTGTGTAATAAAGATAAATCAATATCTATCAAAAATTATATTCTTTGGTAATGGGACCTGATGTACATCGAAGAAAATATCTTGATTGTATTTTTAATGGTCTTAGGTACCATATTCGAAGTCGCGATGAATTACATAAAAGTCAAAATAGCACATAGTTGTTGAAGGCTATCATGAAAAAGAGGTGATTGATTTTTATGATGCTATAATTGACATCATTGAGTTAGAGTATATTGATGTCCTATTTAAGTGCAAGTGGTTTGATCTTCGCAAGAAAACAAGGATGCAAAAAAGATAAAAATTTCTCTAGTATTAATGTAAATAAATTTTGGTATGAACATGATTCTTTTGCGCTAGCTACTTAACCAAAGCAAATCTTTTATATTTATGATCCAAAATTGACAGATTGTACAAAAATTTCAAGGTATATATATATATGATGTACCAGAGATGCAAATTTCTAAGATGAAAAGTGATGAACTGTATACTACTAATGATGATGTGTATCAAGATGTGTCAGTTGAAAGTAATATGATTGATAATGATATTGAGGATGTGCCGAGTCAATTACATAGAGATGATGTTGATTCGACTATCTTAGATTCAAGTGTAGTTGAATTGGAGATTCAAACAGGACATGAAGTTGGTTACAATATAGAAGATTCAGGCTAAGAGGATGACACTATGATAGAATACATAAGTGATCAGGAGATAAATGAAGGTACTAAAAGTAATAATAAAATATGAAGATAATGAGACGAATTATGATGACAACAATGATTTTTTTTTGTAACCTTATAACTGCAAGGGCTCGTCTTTCATTGAGTGTGACGAGTTCAACTCTATTTCTTCTTCCAGGTATGTATTCTCTTCTTCTTCTTCTCCTTCTCCTTCTCCTCATCCTCTTCCTTCTCCTCATCGCTCACTATTGGGAGGGGCGGGGAAAAGATTTATTTTCAATTATTGCTCATAGTAGTTGAAGCCGAATGATTGTTTCCTCTGTTTCGCTGGATTGTTTGTTGGAGTTTACTCTATTTTTTATTTTCGAATTGGTCTGGAATGTTTGCTGTATAGTTTTTTTTCTTAAAAAATTTCATCCAATTCTTTTATGGTTAATACATTAATTGTTGGACAGTATTTTGTTTTAAAAAATTCATTCAACTTTATTTCATCAAATGATACTTTCCGACCTTGTCCTTCGGTTAAGGAGTTCAATGAATTGTTGAAGTTAGTTGTAAAGATAAAAGCAATAATCTGTTGTTACTCATATATTTAAAGAAATGAGAATTTAGGCATAGTCTCTAACAGCTACACTTTTAATATTTTGATAAATTCCTATTGTCTATTGAGAAGAGCGGATTATGGATTTGCTGTTTTTGGAATTTTCATCAAACTAAGTTATGCATATGATGTATTTTTTGACAGTATACTATTGAAGGGTTTGATCTTGTATAATGACATCATTTAGGTGGTAGAATTTTCAAGAAGTTGGCTGGAGAGAAAGTGTTTGAACTTGATCAAGTGTCATACCCAATTTAATGATAGATTTTGTTTACTAGAAAAAAATTTCTCCTTATTTGTTTTATCCATAGACTGCATATATGAATTTAAATTAAGTGTATAGTAGAATCTCAACTTTAACTTAAATGAGTGACTTGTCTTCTTTAATTATATCAGTCCGCACTATGCCTTGACCATCTTCCTTCTCTGCTACTAATGAGAACTGCAAGTAATAGTTGACTCTGGTATCTTTATGCTACTCATTTTTCTAAGTTTAATGAAATATATTTTAACTTTATCAAATTATTTTGAGTTTGGGTCAATGTTTTCTAAATAAGAGACTATTTTACACATTGAAACTCATTCTTTATGTATTCTCATTATTTTCATATTTTCATTTTCTTGTATTGTCTACACTATATAAGAAGAAATTAACAACAAATAAAAGTAGTAGGAATCTAGAATATTGATACATATCACATGATATGTATCATTTTCAAGACTTTCACATGTGTATCCTCTAGATTGTAATTGAAAAGTTCTATCATGGATGAGCTTCAATCTAGGAATATCATTTTCTTTTTTTTTAGAACTCACATGATTTTAT
Source organism: Datura wrightii (assembly GCA_035772735.1). NCBI lineage: Eukaryota > Viridiplantae > Streptophyta > Magnoliopsida > Solanales > Solanaceae > Datura > Datura wrightii. The sequence continues at coordinate 187,279,706 of JASDFA010000018.1, read as the reverse complement.
TTCCATTGCATTTGTCATGTTGAAGTTAAATATAGATGTTTGTTGATTAAATTCAGTAAAAGAACAACAATTTAGCAATTCCCTACAGCTTTGTTACTGTGTATAATGTGATACTAAATATCAAATAATGAGGCATAATGTCTAAATACAAGATACTGCTTATAATATAAATAAGTTGCACTTTTTATGGTTTTGGTGTATATGTCCTCCAGAATGACAACTATTTCTCAACATATTTTTCCTTAAATTTGTTATGCATCTAGTTAATTTCTGTTATATTTTCTCAATATGCAGAACCATGTCCTAATTTTTATTGTTCCAACTTATGCCTTGAGATATAAGTTGAAAACTAGTGGAACAATTAGAATAGAAAAAGGAAGGAGAATATTTGACAATGAAACCACATCTTAAATCTTTTTCATTTTACTTAATAGGTGGAGTTGTGTCTCCATCATTAGGTCTCTGTACTGTATTTCACAATCCAATAGTGGCATATTAGGGAAAAATTAAAAACATAAGATCTAGTCTATAATAAAATGAGAAATATTTATACATTATCCATTCAAAGGGCAGAAGATGGAAATTTAGTCATAAATTTTCATTTTTCGTTCTGCCATCAGCCAATCTATCACCCAATTGTTTGCCAGGAACGACCACAAAAGCTGTAAGGATGTTGTAAAGGTAGAACTTTTTTGGGGAAAGGGATGTAATCACAATTCTAGGAACTAACAAGTTGTACTTTGTTTGGCTATGGATTATGAAAAGATAGTTGAGTGTTGTGATTTGGTGCTAAAGTCGTAATGACTTCTGAATCATGTAGAAATGGTAAGTACAATACAATTTTTTTTCTCAACCCTCTTCTCACTGCTTCAGGAAATTTTTAGTTTGTGATAGTGGATGCTTAGTTGTTAATTTGAAGAAACTGCTACTGTAGTGAAATATTTTAAAATCCTATTAAGAAGTAAGACAATTGTTTGTTTATAAAGAGATGAGCCTCTTACCGAGCTTGAAATAATAAATGGCATCGTATAATGATCTGTCCGTCGTTACGGAGAAGTAAGTCTAGAATAACCTATCTTGCCTAAGTGCACGTTTGAAAAATGTTGGGTGAGGGATAATTAAACCTGAGATTGAGTAATGAACTATGTGCAGGGAAAGGTGGGCTACTAGTTAATGGGGGACCGCTGTAGCAGTGGGATTTCCGCTGCAGCGGGACCATCATGATGGTCAGAGGTCCGCCATAGCGGAGTAGGAAAATTAACCACTGGGTCCTCCATGGCATGGCTCTTGCCGCTGTAGTGGGTCTGCATAGTGAAAATTTGACCGTTGCAGCGGACGACAGGAGGTAGAATGAGGGTTTAAGTTAGAATTTTGGGTTTTTTACCCCATTACTCTAAGGTACGAACTCTGTGAGAAGAAGGGTGATTTTTAGAAGGCAAACCAGTTTCTACTCTCCAAGGTAAGATTTCTAGCTAATTGTCTTCCCATTTGAATCCCTAACACTTTAGAATCTCAAGGGTAGCCTCTAATGGTGGAATCCTAGCTGAGAAACCTAGGGTTGTGAAAATCAGGATCAGAGTTAGAGGAATGACCAGGCAATGATTCCTAGGCTAAACTGGGGAATGAATACTTCCTAGGGGATTGTGAAGTCATGTATTCGATTGTGGGATAGTCTGAAACCTGTAAATTTGATAAAGTTAAGATTGTTAGCACTATTAATTTCTTAGGAAGGGTTTAATGAGTGGAAACCCATGAATTTGGTTGGAATAATTGATGTGAGAACAAAATATGATGAATTAATGGCGGATAACAATGGAGGCCGTTATGATGGGTAAGTTGGGGGTGTAGTTAACTTCCCAAGACCCTTATTTAAAGAGTAAATAATAAAGTACTCTTGTGATTGTTATTTTAGATTTCGAGCGTTCTGAGGCTTTGAGAAAAGGCAAGGTTCCTGCAGAGTAGCTGATTTTTCATATCCTATAATCGAGGTAGGTTATGATTTATAAGGAGTTAAACTTTACATAATGATGTGTATATGTGTGAAGTGATAATATGCTTCTTTGGTCTTCAGAAACAATTTGTTGTTAATGTCATGAGGTGTTAAATTTGATTGTAAAATAAACTTGAGATGATGGTTGTCGATCAATGTTATTGCGAAATTGAATGCCTTGAGACATATATGTGTTCTTCCAAATTGCCATTGTAAGTGGTTGAACATTGGTAAATATAATCACGCTGATGAGAGTACTTAATGCTTTTGAAAAGTCATACTAAATGACTAAGTGACATTATATATAATATGAGGATGAAAGTGGATAACACGCTTATCCTGAGATGAGTAGCTCATGCCCGATGGGAGCATTCAGTAAAGCGATTATGATTGAGTTGCTCGTGTCTGAGTAGAGTATCCGGACGAGAAGATGAGCGGGAGCGAGTACCACGCCGGTACAATGCATGAATTTCTAAAGTCCCTTGCATGTCATGACAGAAAGGGTATAAATAATACTCTCTGGTATGTATGTACAACAATAAGTGTGATTGAATATGCGGTGGTGTAACGGAGGCGTGTGCCCAACACATTACCAAAGTTAAGTCAGATGAGATGAATTGATTGTTGGGGATTCAGGTGTATCTATTCCCCATGATAACCTGGTGAATTAATTATTGAAAGTTCCTATTTTTATAATCCATGTGAAAGAATGATAAATTGATTGTTGAGCTTTTGATGTATACCATTGATTGAGTTGATGAACTGACTAGGAAAAACTGCTAAGTGTGGAACTTGAGGTTGACAAATTGGTCGAACTACTGCCTACGCAGTACCGCTGCAGCGGACCTCTTGCCACTGCGGCAAGACCACCAATGTGGCCACCTCCTTGTTGTAGCGGGGCCTATTTCAGTGAGCAAGCTTGCTTTCAACTTTACTCTGAATGATTCTATAGATAAGGTTATGCAATAATTAATTATGTTCGTGAATGTATGTTGTTGTTTTACTTGCATATTCATTATTATCTAAGGTCGGTCAATATGTCTATCAGTACATTGTGTCATACTGATACTATTCCTGCATTTTTTTTCTGAGTGTAGACTGCAATCCAGGAAGATCCTCTCGACCCCATTTGTAGTAGCAACTTCTCCAGAAGAAATTTCTTTTTGTTCGGACATGGATTATTTACTTTCTGTTATTCCTTTAGACTATACTTAGACAGATGTCCTCTATATGATGACTTTCAGTTCTTGGGTTATATGTAAGGAGGTTGTTAATAATTCTTTCAATTTTTTCAGACTTCCGCTATTTTATTTTGTGAGTGCTTAATTTAAAGTATGAATGTTGTAATAGGATGAGCAAGTTTGGGACACGTTGGTTCGCCCGCTGAGGGAAATAGTGTGGGTGTCAATCATAACCATTTGGGTCGTGATAAAGATGGTATCAAAGCCCTAGGTTCATTGATCTCATCGTATGAGGATGAGTCTAGTAGACTCTCGCGAATCGGTGTAGAGATGTCCATTACTTATCTTCGAGAGGATATAGGACTTTAGGAAAAATCCCTTCTTCTCTCTCTTTTGTGCTATTACCTGGTGATCTAAATTAGAATCTGGTGATCCAAATTGGTATCCAATAACATTTTTTCTTTCTTTCTCTCAAAGATGGTGAGGACACGCATAGGAGGAATCAGAGAGGAAGCACCAGAGCCGGTGGTAGCAGCTACAGTTCACAACAGAGGACAAGGCCGAGGTTTCGGGCGAAGGCCTGCTGCTGCCAAAGGTAGGTCCCGCGCTCCTAGCCCCTTGCTGGAGAGGTCAGAATCCCCAGTGCCTCCAGCAGTTTCGGACGAAATGGCAGTGGAAGTGGATGTTTCGTCAGGGAGAGGCGGCAACTACTCTATCTTCCTCCGAGGTTCTGGCTCAGGTGCTAAATTTTCTGAGCTTTCTCGTGAGTAACGGAGTAGCACCAGAAACTCTAGCAGGTCAACACTAGGGGGTACAACATGCAGCAGTTGAAGCTCCTCGCATGGATGACCTTTCTGAAGTAGTTATATTTTCGAGACCGGTGGTTGGACCGATGGTGACTGGAGATGAACATGACTTGTTCTAGAGGTTCAGAAAGATGAATCATCACACCTTCTATGGAACTGAGGCTGAGAATGCCTATGAGTTCATCATTAACTTCCATGAGAGGCTCTATAAGATGGGGGCAGTATAGAAGTACAAGGTGGAATTTGTCACCTTTCAGCTAATGGGAGATGCCAAGCTCTGGTGGAGAGTGTTTGTGGAGTGCAGACCGACGGGGTTACCGCCACTGGCGTGGACTCAATTCTACTCCACTTTCCTGAAAAAATATATGCCTCGTACCCTGTGAGGCTGAAGGCGAGATGAGTTCACCAACATTGAGTAGGGAACCTCTTATATTGTAGCCTATGAGGCACGATTTCACTCACTGTCCAGGTATGCCCTGCCATTATTACCCACCGAGGAGGAGAGGATTAAGCGGTTTGTTAAGTGACTACATGTGGGACTTTAGTTGTCAGCTCTGATGATGGTCTCGATAGGTAGGACATTCCATGAAGTGGTGGAGTTCATGAAGAATGTGAAGGGGGTCAAGCTGGATGGTTACGTAAGAAATTCTTAGAAGAAAGCTCCGAAGGTGGGTAACTTCAGTGGATTTTTTTCTAGGGCTCCGATTCCCTAGGGGTACTCCGGATGCCTTGTTTATTCAAATATGTAGGTATTAATCGAGGGTACTCCAGGGGCTATTCAGCGGCCTTCAGATACTATTGGGAGCACCTAGGTGGTTTGCTCAGATTTTGGGGCTCGCCCTATCCCCTCCGTTTCGGCTCAGAAGCCAGTACTTGACAAGGTGTGTCATGAGTGTGGTGAGTATGGCCACATTCGTAGATGGTGCCCCAGATTTGGATAGTGCTGGCAGATTATTCTGCACCTAGCCCCTAGCTCCAGCCAAGACAGGAAGGGGAGGTAGTGCGTTTATCAAGGATGGCCCTCAGCTTGGGAGGGATAGTTATTCTATAAGTAGAGGCAGTAACAAGCCTAGTAAAGGGGGTGCTCAGGCAGGATGGGATGATGCTCAGTCTTGCAGAGAAGGTACACAACCCAGTAGGGGCGAGTCTCAAGAAGGTGGTCAGGCTCACTTCTATGCATTCCACAGTCAACCTAAAGCAGAGGCTTCAAGCACAGTTATCACAAGTACTATTCTCGTATGTGATAGAATGACTACGACTTTATTTGATCCCGACTCTACTTTTTCCTATGTGTCTGCCTATTTTATTGTGATATTGGATCTTGTTTGTGGTGTTCTTGATATTATGATTCATGTTTCTACTCCTGTTGGGAATTTTATGCTTATTCGGTTAATTTTATGGGTTGTGATATAGGTAGACTTGGTAATCTTAGACATGGTAGAATTTGATGTTATCCTGGGAATGAGCTGGTTGTCTCCTTACAATGCCATTCTAGATTGCCACGCTAAGACAATCACCATAGAGATGCCAGGGTTGTCTAGATCGGAGCGAAAAGAAAATTGTGGCCCTGCTCCTAAGAAACTCATCTCCTATATCCGTGCTCGGAAATCGATAGAGCGAGGGTGTCCGGCTTACCTAGCCCACATTCGGGATACCAGTTCAGAGGGTCCCTTCATAAAGTCTGTTCTGGTAGTTTGTGAGTTTCTAGAGGTATTTTCCGCAGATTTTCCTAGCATGCCACTGGACCACGATATCAATTTTTGTATAGATTTAGAGCCAGGGACTCAACCTATTTCCATTCCACCATACAGGATGGCAACATTTAAGTTGACGGAACTCAAGGAGCAGTTGCAAGAGTTGCTTAGCTAGGGGTTTTTCATGCCGAGTGTCTCTCCGTGGGGTGCCCCTGTGTTGTTTGTGAAGAAGAAAGATTGTAACATGCAGGTGTGCATTTACTACCATCAACTGAATAAGGTAACTATTCGGAACAAATATCCCCTTCCCCAAATAGATGACCTATTTGATCAGTTAAAGGGGGCAGCAATGTTCTTAAAGATCGATTTGTGGTCGAGTTATCATCAGCTAAAACTTCATGTGAAAGATATTTCGAATATAGATTTTCGGACTAGGTATGGGCACTATGAGTTCTTTGTCATTTCATTTGGACTCACTAATGCTCCAACAACTTTCATGAGCCTGATGACGGTATTTCCAAACCATATCTAGACTCATTTGTAATCTTTTTTATTGATAATATTTTGGTGTATTCCAAGATGAGGCAGCAATATGAGAATCAACTGAGGATTGTGTTGGGGCTTCTAAAGGAGAAGCAACTCTATGCAAAGTTCACTAAATGTGAATTTTTGCTAGAATCAGTCTCATTTTTGGAGCATGTAGTCTCCAAGGAAGGGACTAAAGAATATCCACAGAAGGTGGAAGCGGTTCGAAATTAGGCTAGACCCACTACAGTGACAGAGTTTTGGAGCTTTGTGGGGCTAGCCAGTTATTACCGCCGTTTTGTGAAGGGCTTTGCGACCATTGCCTCTCACTTGACAAGGTTGACCAAAAAAATATGTGCCATCCCAACTGTTCGAAGAATGTGAAGAGAGCTTCCAAAAGCTCAAAACCTTGCTGACTACGATACTTATTCTGGAACTACCGATAGAAGATAAATATTTTGTGATTTATTATGATGCATCACAGTCTAGCTTGGGTGCTGTGTTAATGTAGGAAAGGCAGGTCATTATGTATGCTTCAAGGCAGCTGAAGGTGCATGAGAAGAACTACCCTACGCATGACTTAGAATTGGCAGCGGTGTATTCGCCCTGAAAATCTAGAGATTACTTGTATGGGGCCCATTGTGAGGTGTTCACAGACCATCGTAGTTTGCAGTATGTGTTCTCTTAGAAGGATCTCAACTTGAGACAATGGAGATGGATGGAGCTGCTTAAGGACTACGATGTCATGATTGATATCATACAAGGAAGGAAAATGTGATGGTAGATTCCTTAAGCCAAAAAATAGTGAGCATGGGTAGCTTGCCTGGTTTGGAAGCTGCCCGACATCTGATGGCCAGAGAAGTTTAGATACTGGCCAACAGTCTGGTGAGACTTACGTTGACAGAGTTAGGCAGAATATTAGCCAGTACAGAAGATAGATCATCACTACTAGAGGAAGTTAAATCTAGGCAGTTTGAGGATGCAAGGTTGAGTAAGATTTATGACCAGGTCCTGCAAGGAGAGGCGAATGAGGCGACAATAGATAATGAAGGGGTGTTGAGGATAAGGGACATGTATGTATTCCCCGAGTTGGTGAGTGATGTGCTGTGAATCTACAGCACTATTGATGCTCAAAACTAAGAAAATAGCATGGACTTAGGTGTATTTATGTGGATATGAGGCACTTTTCCTTTGATTTCAGGATAAATGGGTGTTGGAACAATAAATTGAAAAAGGAAGGTAAAAGTGTGCAAAAAAGGGCAAAAAATGTAGAACACAGTACGATTCGTAGGATGGACCTACAAGTCGTACTGAAGGCCTTGATCTAAAGGTGAAAGTTACCTGGAAGACTGAACTTAAGAGACTTGTCATGGATTGTACCATGGTGGTACGAGTCGTGGCAAGCCAGTCGAGATGAAATCAATAAGAATTGACCAGAAGGTTGATTCTCAGTACAATAACACCCTGCGACTCATGAGATGAAGGTACGAGTCATACCATACCGGTCGTGGTGAAGTTTAGAAAAAGTTCAAATGATCAGGATCAAGCCACAGGTGTCAATGTACGAGTTGTAGTATGTTGGTTTGAATCGTACCTTAGCCCAACACTTAGCCAAAATTCAGCCAACACTCCAAGACATGAGTGGATGTCACAATCCGCGAGAAACCCCTACGAGTTGTAGGTGGACTCCTGACGAGGTCGACTCCAAACCTCTTTATGTTTTATTTTTAAGGGAGGAGGACGAATAGACTTAATTCTAGTAGGAAAACATTGTAGTAAGCAATTTTACATGGTTGGAAGAAAGAATTGAGTTGGTTCAACCTTGTGATCAACCTTTTCTTGAATTCATCTTGTTCTTGCTACTTGTTATTCAAGATTTCGTGGTTTAATTGAAGGGATTATTTTTATAAATCATCTTTGTAAGTATTGTTTTATGTCTTCAATCATGAACACAAATCACAACCTTGGAACTATCAGAGGCTAAAACCTCCATATCTAGGGTTGTGAGAACCATGATGGATTAACTAGTTAGGGTTGCACAAAGTGAGTCTAAAACCAATACTAAATACTTATATTGTATTATATTCATCTTTAATGATTCTTAGCGGAGTACAACGTTAGGAAGTGCCTGAATTCTTTACTTGCTTTGGTCAAAGAGGTAGAGATTAGGAAAAGAGAATTAGAACGGAGCCTTGATCTTGATGATCATTGTATTAACTTGAGTTATGGTCGCAGGATAGTTATATCTGGAACTTACTGATAACAGTTAGTTTGAAAAACTCATGAGACTTGGTCAAGTAATTGAGGATAGCCATTCAATAGGGATTGGTCGATTGTTTGAATGAATCTAAGTTATCAGTTCTGTAAGCATTGGTAAAGATCATGAGTGTATATCCAAAGCTGTTATGAACCTATAGGGAACACAAACCCTAGTTATCCTTTAATTATTGGTTCATAAATATAATATTGACTGTTGTTTATTTTTATTATTGATTTTTTTAGAGTCCCCCCCAATTGTAAAGTAATTACCATACAAGTTCATCTACCAGCTGTAATCTAGATCTTCCATATTCCCTGTGGGTTCGACCCCAACCTCTTAGTTGGGTTCTTTATTGACAACGTTCGCTTCATACTTCAGTTGGAAGTGTGGTTTGAGCGTTATCAAAAAGTGGTGCCGTTGCTGGGGAATACAACTAAGACTAGGTTATTAGCTTGTATTTGACTTGTTGGTAGTTACTTTACTCTTGACATTTTCTTTTTCTTTTGATACCCACATGTTTTCCTCTGGTGAATGCCAAGCACTTGGAGTAGAGGAGACTACCTTGTTCCACTCCCAAAATAGAACGAGCACTGCATATAATGGAAAACCCTGAGCAGAGAGAAACCCGCTTAGCTGAAGAAGCTATGCAAGTCGAGCTAGCTCGATTAGCTGTTTTTCAGCAGGCTGGTGATGATAGAGATGAGGTGGTAAATGCTGGTCGACATGGGAGGGGCAACCGAGCTTAGAGATTTGCCCCTCAATTCTTCGATGATGATGACCCAGATATTGATGAGGTTGGGTCAACTGGAGCAATTGTACCACCACCACTGCCCGCTGGGGCCAAATTTGACATTACGAGCACCATGATTCAACTGCTAAACATGAAGGGGGTGTTCAGTGGCCACGCAGCGAATGACGTCAACCTGAACTTGATGAATTTTTTAGTAATATTCAAGGTATACAGGTTTCCAGGAGTAATCCAGGTTGCGATAAGACTCCGACTCTTCCTTTCTCTCTATCAGGGGAAGCTACATTGTGGTTATCGGAGTTGCCCAACGACTCCGTAACCAATTGGAGGGAGCTTAAACAAGCCTTCTTCGAGATATTATTTCCCCCATCAAGGATGTTACAGTTAAAAGATGAGACCTATAATTTCCGACAGATTAAGACGGAGGCACTTCATGAAACCTAGTTGAGGTTCAAAAAGAAGTTGACTAAGTGACCGAACCATAAAATCCCAGATGACAGTTTGTTGGAAATCTTTTACAGGTCTCTTAATAATAGCACCAAGGCTATAGTAGACACGGTGGTGGGTGGAGAATTGATGAGTCACACTTGGGAGGAAACAACCACTATCCTTGACAGGGTGATAAAGACAAACAAGGCCTGACATACAAGGGAGGCTGATGTAGTGGCAGGTACATATACTGTTGGTTTGATTGCAGACCAACAAAGGAAGGAGGAAGAATGCGATCAGGAGTTGGCTCATATGCACACATCATTGGATTTGCTGACAAAGCATATCATGGGAGCAGGAGCCAAAAAGGTAAATGTAGTGGGAACACAAGGAAGGGAGCAAGGAGGAAATTACTCTGATTCTGAGGAGGAGGCAAACTTCCTAGATAGTCAGGTGGCGGGTTTCCGGGCCAACGCCCAAGCGTCTGGACAAGATAATTGGCGCCAAGGTTCTGGAAATCAAGGTCGGAACCAATTCAGAGACAACTACAACAGAAATGAGTTTAGAGATAGGATTTGTGGTCGTGAGCGAGAGGGAGAATGAAGAAGAAATGATGGATATCGCAATGACCGGGCTGGAGTCTATGTGCCTCCTAACGTACGGGAAGGGGAGGCCGGACAATCAAAGTTAGATAGTATGATGCCCGAAATGCTGAAAAAGGTGAGGTCCATGGATGATCAGTTAAAAGAAATTTGAAGTGACTTATCTAGCATGGGTCAGAAAGTGGAATCTCACGCCACCGCCATCAAGCAGATAGAACACCAACTTGGGAAACTGTCGGCATCAATGAACCCTAGATAAAAGGGTACACTTCCTAGCAACACTGTCCAGAATCCAAAGAATGATGCTCATTGCATGGCAGTGATGACTAGGAGTGGTAAAACCACAGTTGACCCCCCGTTCCCTGTTGAAGTTGAAAGGAGGAAAGAGAGCGTGATTGAGGAAGAAGAGATTGGTGATGAGACACAACATTATGAGTTGCAAGAGGCCCCTAAGGGTCAGAAGGAATGCGACATTGATCAAAGGGCAACTCTAGTGCAAAAGGCTATCCTGAGACCACCGCCACCATTCCTACAAGGTATGAAGAAAAAGGTGGACAACAATAAGTTCCAAAAATTTCTTTCAATACTTAAACAACTTTCTGTGAATATATCGTTGGTCGAAGCACTAGATCAGATGTCGGGATATGCAAAATTCATGAAGGACCTAGTGACGAAGAAAATATCTGTAAGCTATGAGCCGGTTGACAATGTCCATCACTGCAGTGCCATAGCAACAAGGGACTTAGCTCAAAAAAAGGAAGACCTAGGTGCCTTCACGATACCTTGCACCATTGGTAATGTCGAGTTCGCAAGGGCACTCTGTGATCTGGGAGCTAGCATAAATCTAATGCCCTTGGCGATCTTTAAGATGCTAGGATTGGGAGCCCCCACACCAACCAAAATGTGGCTACTGATGGCCGACAGAACAGTAAAGAGGCCAGTGGGCATCCTAGTTGATGTGCTCATCATAGGTTTATATTCCCAGCGGACTTTGTGATCTTGGATTGCGAGGTCGATTATGAGGTCCCAATCATTCTGGGGCGACCGTTCCTCGCCACTTGAAGAGCTCTAGTAGATGTGGAAGTTGGCTTGTTGAAGTTCAGGCTAAACAAAGAAGAGGTCATTTTCAACATCTGTCGGACCATGAAGCAAACAAAGGAATTTAGTGTGATCTCAGCACTTGAGGATGAGTATGAGTGACTTGATGAATTTTGAGTAGTCAAGAGACTTGCATCGTGCCGCGACATTAAATCGGGTGCTTCTTGGGAGGCAACCCAAGTGGTGGTTTGGTGAAATCTGAGTAACCAGACCACCTGCATCGTGCCACGACGTTAACTCAAGTGCTTATTGGGAGGCAACCAAAGTTATCGATCGAATGTGTGCTCAGTGTGCAGGGAAACAAAAATAGGTGGCTGAAAATTGTGCTGCTACAAAATCTCAGTATGACTCGTGGTGAGGTCCTATGAGTCGTGGTAGCAGTGGTGGTGAAAAGTAGAGAAAATCCTAAGCAAAGTCTGACCTACAACTCATCCTACGATTCGTACCTCAATGGTACGAGTCATAGGATGCACTCGTAGGTCACCAGGTAAGTTCTTTGTGGCTAAAGTCATTACGGGCCAGGGACTAGTCGTAGGTTGCACCTACGACTTGTGGTATGAGTTGTGACGAGTCAAATTTACCCGATTCGGCCCAGATTTTTAAATTGGCCCTCACCTACTTAAACCTCAAAATCAACCATCTTCCCACGCGAACACCCCCAAACCCACGACCCACGACTTGAGAACACTCTTCTCAACACTCGTAGCTTCCCATCATCAAGAAATTAAGCTCGAAATTCTTGCTTCAACTGAGTGTGCAAAGCCCCAGAAGTTGATTTCCAGTCTATGAATCAACAATCAAGTAAGTGATTTACATTCTAACTTCTTAATGCTTGAAAGTGAACTTAAGGGAATTGAAAACCCATAAGAATCACTGGGTATGCTTGAAAATTGGGTATGTGCGAAAAACTCCAACTCGACCCAAAACCCACTGGAAATTGATTGAATTTTGAACCAAGAACACCTAAAGGGAGTTACGGGTAGGGGAGGATTAAGTGGTGTAAAAAGGGAGTTTACCAAATGCTAGACCTGGGGGAAATCTGAGTACCCAAAAATGTGCCAAACAAACATCTATACACTGATAAAAAATAATCGTAAAAATGGGCTGAAAAAGAGTATGCAGCACAGTACGGGTCGTAGGTTGACACTACGAGTCGTACTAAGTGCTTGTACCACTTATCTTGAATAATCGATCTGGGAAGCCCACCCTACGACTCGTGGAATTGACCTATGGGTCGTACCACGAGTCGTGGTGAAACATAGAATTTGTGCAAAATGAGACTTTATCAGACGACTCATGGTACGAGTCGTACCTATAAGTCGTGGTGCACCATCAGGGCTTCTCACGAGTCATACCTTTGAGGTACGACTCGTACTGAGGACCCGTGATGAGATATTGAACTTTTTCTATCTGATTTTTCTTTTTCAAAAATAGAATGCTAACCTCTTTCTCACCAGGTTCAATGACATACAAACGCAGGGCAGACAAAGCACAAGCCCGAAGGACATTGATAGATGAAACAACGGACTCCTCACCTAGTGGTTCACTTGAGGATTATAAAGTAGACACCTCAAACACAGATGGGACAAGAACCACTAGGGCAAGAGCAAAGGCCCAAGCCGAAGCAACCATGACCATATCTTCTCAAGCTCCCCAGTCTAAAGAGGGAGCTAGAGAGGAACAATAAAGGTCGGGAACCGACTCCAAGGGTCAGAAGGGACCCAGAATGATGCAGAAAGCAGTTAGGAAGAAGTGGAGGAGGAGACCCCTTCCAGAGAGAATAGAACAATGCGGTGGAGAGTGCCGGGTGCTAAAGAGATATATGAACAAGGCATCGCTCTCACTGCCAAGAACAAACCAAAGAGAAGCCTCCAAGAAGAGCCGAGGAGCCTCACTAATTCCTTGAATGAAGTCGAGGAGATAAAGCGTATTTTTAGCTTCTATGGATTAGATTGGATGGCCAAGACCCCTACACAATACACAGAGGAGATCGTCAGGGAGTTCTACACTAACTACTTGGCCACAATGGAGGAGAAAGCAAAGGAGAGGCAAAAGATAAAGAAGTAGCCTTGCTTGGAGTGTGTTCTAGTCCGAGGTCAAGTAGTTGATGTATCTGACTGGACTATTGCACGGATGTTATATGGACCTCAGTTCAGACCAATAAGGTTAACACCCGAGTATGATTACAGGGTGGAGGCAATAAAGTAGATTAGGAATCTGAGCAGGGGTGAGCGACAGAGGCAGCTGCAATGGCTAGTAGAGGTGATAGCTGAGAACAAGGACGAGGCTGAGTGGGTTACAGGTGGCAAGCAAGTGACAAAGAATTCATTGAACTATATCGCAAAGGCCTGCTGAACATTGGCGAGACATCGATTAGCGCCCACAGTCAATGATAACACGCTGAGTGCTGATAAAGCAGCGTTGGTGGCATGCCTCATGTCCCGCTACCCTCTTAACATCCCGAGAATCATAGCTACCGAGATACGAGATAGGGTAGTGGAAGTAAGCACTACTATTCCATTCTCGAGCCTTGTATACAGTTTGTGTAGGGAGGCGAGAGTACAACGGGGTGATGAGAGATTGATTGGAGGCCAAAGAATTATAGACATAGGCCTTATCCGGGATGAGATAAACCCGGTAAGCAGATCTAGAATGCCTACATCCATCCCAGCAGCTCAGCCAGCAGGGGATGTACAGGTGAATGTCCCCAGTACTCAGGAGTAGAGTGAGACACCGACTACAGATGCCAGTCATTCAAAGTCAGCTCCCAGCACCTCAGATACACTGCTGCCCAGTGTACAGACTCAGACTCCAGCAGGGTACATCTTGGTACCCTAGGATTTCCTCCAGAAGTTGGCAAAGAGATTGACCATGGTCGAGCGCAAAATTCAGGAAATGATGGAGAATGTAAAGCCATGGGTCAAAACTGAGATAAATGCAACAGCTCAGGCCCTTCATGCCCGCCTGGATAGTTTTGAGAGCAGATTTAACTTGAGGATGGCGGAGCAGTCAGACACCGGCAGTCTCCGTGCGGAGTTGGGGGCTCCGGAGCCAAGTGCTTAAGTTGTCTTTACGGCAACCAACTGTTATAGCAGCCCCCACTCTTCCGGACCTAGATGCAGAGCTTGAGGAGGATATTGACTTGGCAGCATACTGGGGTCCAACTGCAGTCGGTGATAAAGGCAAGAAGAGAGCTGCTGAAGATGCTGGTGAGGAGAGTTTAAAAAAGAAGAGAAAGAAGAAGAAGAAAGAGTGCAAGCGGGCTAGAGCGGAGAGTATGCGAGCTCATGAGGAGCATATGACTGAGCTGCATGAGAGAGTTAGAGGAGCGAGAAGCTTCACCACAGCTCAGCCCGAGCTTGCTCGTGGCCATGACCCTTCGCGTGAGCCACATTTAGCCCCGGTTTCCACAGAGGCTATTCAAGTGGCTACAAGTCACTGGGGGGGGGGGACCACTACCCCTATTGTTACACAATTGAGTGTGCCGGCCACCGCTAGCACCACTACTACCGCAGAGTTACCACCTTCGCGAGATGACAGAGGCAAAGTCTGAGTAGCCACAGGTATGTCCTTCTCCCTTGTTTGATTATATTTTATGCTTCAGGGACGAAACTCATTTTTTAAAAAAGGAGGGGGGGGGTGTACTTGTATTTTTGGGATATTTTTGTTCGCTTGAGGGTTTTTCTTGCTGTGTTTCTTTTCCCTTAGATATGCGATCTAGTAGAACCGACATGTGTTAGGATTTTTATTTTTAGTTGTGATATTTGTTTAATTAGAAAATAACTTAGGAATACTCAGCCAATGAATATGCACTACTTTTGTTATTTTTGAAAAATTGACCCTGTTTAAAAATTTTTTGCTATGTATTTGTGATAACAATGCATGATTTCTGTGGATCATTTTATGTCATTTAGTTATTAATAGTTCTAGTATTGTTAAGCCATGTATGAACCAGACAGGTAAAGTGAAAATAGTTCATGTACCATGTGTGCGTGAGGTCTTAGTATTTGTTGCAGTATGTTGTTGAAGATCTAGAACTTGCCTGGTTGGTTTCTGCATAGGTTGAGGATGGTTGTTTAGGAGATGATCATAGGTCTTTTTTGTGTTAACTAACTTTTTGCCTATATTTCCCTACCAAAGTGTCATGAGTCCCTTGATCCCAAGTTTGAGCCTTAATTGACCATATTTCTTTGATTTACCTGCTAATCGTACCCATTTATTTATAATAAACCTATTTGGACCTGGTCCTTCCTTGGATATTATGAACCTCAACATAAGCAAAATTATTAAGTTGAGGGTGGATAAAGTAGGGGTGCATGAATGGCGGGAACGGGAGAAAAGGAAAGAAAAGAAAAAGAAGAGAAAAAAAGAATGGTGAAAAATAAGGTGTGGTGAGGTGAAAAAGTCAAAAGCGGAAAGCTTGAGAATACTGAAAAAGAAAGAATTCAAAAGATCTTGAAATTATTGAAAAATGTGAAAAATCACCTCACCCATGGAAATATTCTTAAAATGGGAAAAAGGGAAGCAAAGGAGACAAAAAAAAATGAAGGGTGAAATAGGAGGATGCTGTAGCCAATGAATGTAGTGCCAAGGAAGGGATAGTCACTCATAAAATCTTTCATCTTTATCATGTCCATCCCCAAGCCTACATTACAACCCATATCAAGTCCTATAGTGATCTTAATTTGACCATCTAACAAACCAAAGCAGAGAAAATAAGGGCAAGCCTATGGTATCTGATGCATAATGCTTGCAGTTATTTGAGAGAGTGAGTGCTTCATTTGCCTAGTCCCATGTTTCATTTGATACTTCATACTAGAGTGGGGACTTCATTTTTTGTGAGGTACATGGATTATATTTGCTTTTACCATTGGTCTGTGTGAAACACATAGGTGATGACTTGATTGCTTGTTGATAGCTAGATGACATGTCTTGATCCATGAATATGATGTTTTGATGTTGCTTGCAATACATTAGCTGATGATGTTTCAAGAGGAAGGGTCAATCGAGTTTGTATATAAAGTGCACAAATTTGTTTGAGTTTTGGCTGTAGTATCTTAAGTTTATTTTCTAGTTGAGCGTCGTGTTTAGTTTTTCTTTTTTTTTTTGCTTGAAGACATGCAAAAGTCTTAAGTTGAGAGTGTTGATGTGTGAATCTACAACACTATTAACGCTCAAAACTAAGAAAATAACATGGACTTAGGTGTATTTATGTGGATATGAGGCACTTTTCCTTTGATTTCAGGATAAATGGGTGTTGGAACAATAAATTACAAAAGGAAGCTAAAAGTGTGCAAAAAAGGGAAAAAAGTGCAGACCACAGTACAATCCGTTGGATAGACCTACGAGTCGTACTGAAGGCCTTGATCAAAAGCTGAAAGTTTAACCTTGAAGACTGAACTTATGAGACTTTTCACGAATCATACGATGGTGGTACGAGTCGTGGTAAGCCAGTCGGGATGAAATCTAGAAGAATTGCACAGAAGGCTGATTCTCAGTATAAGAGCACCCTGCGACTCGTGAGATGAAGGTGCGAGTCGTACCATTTCAGAAAAAGTTCAAAAGATCAGGATCAAGCCACGGGTGTTAATGTATGAGTCGTAGTATGTTGGTACGAATCGTACCTTGGCCCAACACTTAGCCAAAATTCAGCCAACACTCCAAGCCACGAGTGGATGTCACGATTCGTGAGAAGCCCCTACGAGTCGTAGGTGGACCCGCGACGAGGTCGGCTACAGATATGGAAAGCAGTCTTGTTAGTTTAGGAAAAGGATTCTTGTGTCTCTATAATACTTTTTATGTTTTATTTTTAAGGGAGGACGACGAATAGACTTAATTCTAGTAGGAAAACATTGTAGTAAGTAATTTTACTTGGTTGGAAGAGAGAATTGAGTTGGTTCAATCTTGTGATCAACCTTTTCTTGAATTCATCTTGTTCTTGCTACTTGTTATTTAAGATTTCGTGGTTTAATTGAAGGGATTGTTTTTATCAATCATCTTTGTAAGTATTGTTTTATGTCTTCAATCATGAACACAAATCACAACCTTGCAACTATGAGAGGCTAAAACCTCCATAGCTAGGGTTGTGGGAACCATGGTGGATTAACTAGTTAGGATTGCACAAAGTGAGTCTAAAACCAATACTAAATACTTATATTATATTCTCTTCATTTTTAATGATTCTTAGAGGTGTACAACATTACCTGAATTCTTTACTTGCTTTGGTCGAAGAGGTAGAGATTAGGAAAAGAGAATTACAACGGAGCCTTGATCTTGATGATCATTGTATTAACTTGAGCTGTGGTCGCAGGATAGTTATATCTGGAACATAGTGATAATGGTTAGTTTGCAAAACTCATGAGACTTGGTCGAGTAATTGAGGATAGTCATTCAATAGGGACTGGTCGATCGTTTGAATAAATCTAAGTTATCAGTTCTGTAAGTAAGTATTGGTAAAGATCACGAGTGTATATCCAAAGCTGTTATGAACCTATAGGGAACACAAACCCTAGTTATCCTTTAATTATTGATTCATAAATATAATATTGACTGCTATTTATTTTTATTATTGCTTTTTATTAGAATCCCCTCCATTGTGAAGTAATTACCATACAAGTTCATCTACCGGCTGTAATCTAGATCTTCCATATTCCATGTGGGTTCGACCCCAACCTCTTAGTTGGGTTCTTTATTGACAACGTTCGCTTCATACTTCAGTTGGAAGTGTGGTTTGAGCATTATCAGTGAGTTGATCAAAACTATATACATCCCGGAGTCACCGAGATGTATCATGACCTAAAGCAGCACTATTGGTGAGAAGAATGAAGAGGGACATTGTTGAGCATGTTGCCCAATGCCTAAACTACTAGCAAGTGAAACATGAGCATCAGAAACCTGGGGGAGTACTCTAGAGAATTGCCTATTCCAGAATGGAAGTGGGAGTGAATAGCTATGGACTTCGCGGTTGGCCTTCCGAAGACGTTGGGGAAGTTTGACTCCATCTGGGTTATTGTTGATAGATTGACTAAGTCGACCCATTTCTTGCCTGTTCGGGTGATTTATGTAGAGAGACTAGCCAAACTATATGTGAAAGAGGTGATTCGATTGCACGGAGTGCCAGTATTGATCGTCTCAAACAGATGTACGCAGTTCACTTCCCACTTTTGGAGGACCTTCCAGGCTGAACTAAGTACCAGGTTGGATTTGAGCACGACCTTCCACCTACAGACAGATGGATAGTCGGAGAGGACGATCTAGGTGTTGGAGAACATGCTCCAGTCCTGTGTGATCAATTTTGGGGGCTTTTAGGATAAGTTCTTACCTTTGGCAGAATTTGTATATAATAACAGCTATCACTCAAGCATTGGCATAGCCCCATTCGAGGCGCTATATGAAAGGAGATACATATCCCCTATCAGCTAGTTTGACGCGTTTGAAGTGAAACCCTAGGGCACTGATTTGTTAAAGGATCCTTGGAGAAAGTCAGAGTAATTCAGGAACGACTGATGGCTCCTCAATGTAGGCAGAAGTAGTATACCGATAGAAAGGTGAGAGATACAGAGTTCATGGTGCGAGAGCAAGTTTTGCTCAAGGTTTCCCCTATGAAAGGAGTGATGAGATATGGAAAGGGGGACAAGCTTAGTACGAGGTACATTAGCCCGTTCTAGATTCTTCGATGTGTGGGAGAGGTAGCTTATGAATTGGCTCGTCCACCAGGTTTGTCCAGAGTGCCCCCAACATTTCATGTCTCTATGTTGAAAAAAAACCATGGGGATGGATCTTATACCATTCAATAGGATTCAGTGTTGCTTGAAGAGAACCTGTCTTACGAGGAAGAGCCTGTGGCTATATTAGACAGGGAGGTATGCAAGTTAAGATAAAAGGAGATCCCGTCAGTAAAGTTTCATTGGAAGAATCATCCCATAGAGGAAGCCACTTTTGAGACTAAAGCAGATATGCGAGACAAATACCCCAACTGTTTATGGAATCAGGTATTTTCCTTGTCTTTCTTCGTTGGGTTGTTCAGGGATGAAGTGTATTTTAATTAGTATATGATATAACGACTCATTTGTTGTTATGGGAAAGTAAGTCTAGAACACCCTATCTAGCTTAAGTGCACGGTGAAAAGTGTTGATAAGGGATAATTGAACCTGAGATTGAGTAATGGAATGTGTGCAGAGAAAGGTGGACTACTAGTTAATGGGAGACCACTGCAGCGGTGGGATTTCTGTTGTAGTGAGACTATAATGATGGTAAAAGGTCCGCTGTAGCGAGATAGGAAAATTAACCATCGGGTCCGCCATGGCGTGGCTCTGGCCTCTTTGGCGGGTCCACCGCAGTAAAATCTAACCACTACAGCGGACGACAAGAGGTAGAATGAGCATTTAAGTTAGAATTTTAGGGTTTTCACTCCAGTAATCCAAGGCAAACCAGTTTCTCCTCTCCAAGGTAACATTCCTAGCTAACTTTCTTTCCATTCGATTTTCTAACTCCCCTGAATCTCAAGGGTAGCCACTAATGTGGAATCTTGGGCAAGAACCCTAGGTTTGTGAAAACTAGGGTCAGGGTTAGAGGAACTACCAGACAATGATTCCTAGGCTTAAAAGTGGGAAATGATCACTTCCTAGGGGATTGTGAAGGCATGTATTCAATTGCGGGGTTGTTTGAGCCCCAAAAATTGATAAAGTTAAGATTGTTAGCTCTATTAACTGCTTAGAAAGGTTTAATGAGTGGAAACCACATGAATTAGGTTGGAATAATCGATGCGAGAACACAATGTGATGAATTAATTGGCATATAACTATGGAGTCCGTTATGATGGGTGAGTTGGGGTGGGGTTAACTTCCCAAGACCCTTATTTGAAGAGTAAATAATAAAGTACTCTTGTGATTGTTATTTCAGATTTTGAGATTTACAAGGCTTTGAGAAAAGGTAAGGCTCCTGCAGAGTAGCTGATTTCTCTTACCCTGTAATCGAGGTAGGTTATGATTTATAAGGAGTTAGACTTTACATAATAATATGTATATATGTAAAGTGATAACATGCTTATTTGGTCTTCGGACAAAATTTGTTATTGATGTCATGAGGTGTTAAATTTGATTGTAAAATAAACTTGAGATGATGGTTTTCGATAAATGTTCCTGCAAAATTGAATACCTTGAGACGTATATGTGTTCTTCCAAATTGTCGTGTAAACATTATTAAATATAACCACGCTGATGAGAGTACTTAATGCTTCTAAAAGGTCATACTAAATGATAGAGTGAAATTATATATAATATGAGGATGAAAGTGGATAACACGCTTATCTTGAGATGAGTGGCTCATGCTTGAGGGGAGCATCTGGGCGAGAGATTATGATTGAGTGGCTCATGTCCGAGGGGAGCATCAAAACGAGCAGATGAGTGGGAGCGAGTACCACGCCGGTACAGTACATGAATATTTAGAGTCCCCTGTAGGTCATGACTGGAAGGGCAGAAATAAGACTCTCTAGCATGTGTACAACGATGGGTGTGAGTGAATATATGGTGGTGTGATGGAGGCGTGTGCCCCACACATTACCAAAGTGAAGTCGATTAGATGAATTTATTGTAGGGGATTCAGGTGTATCTATTCCCTATGATAAGTTGATAAATTGATTGTTGAAAATTCATGTGTTTATAATCCATGTGAAAGAATGATAAATTGATTGTTGAGCTTTGTGATGTATGCCATTGATTGAGTTGATGAACTAACTGGGAGATACTGCAAAGGTGGAACTTGAGGTTGACAGCTTGGTCGAGCTACTGCCTACGTAGTACCGCTGCCGCGGCTCCATCCTCACTGCAGTGGGGCCTAATCCAGTGAGCAGGCCTACTTTCAACTTTACTCTGAACGATTCCAGAGATAAGTTTATGGAATGATTAATTGTATTCGTGAATGTATGTTGTTGTTTTACTTGCATATTCATTATTGTCTAAGGTCGGCCGATGGTACTTACCAATATATTATGTTGTACTGATGCTACTCTTGCACTTCTTTTCTGAATGCAGACTGTGATCCAAGAAGCTCCTCTCGAGCCCATTTGTAGTAGCAGCTGCGGGGCATCCGAGGGTGAGATCATTTTCTTCAAGCCGACGTAATTCCTCTGGAAGAAATGTCTTTTTGTTCGGACATGTATTATTTATTTTCTATAATTCCTTTAGACTATACTTAGGTAGATGTTTTCTATAGGATAACTTTCAGTTCTTGGTTGGATGTAAGGAGGTTGTTAATAATTCTTTCAGTTTTATAACAATTTTGCTATTTATTTTATGAGTGTTAAATTTAACGTATGAATGGGCACGTTCATTCTCCCACCGGGGGAAATATTATAGTTGCCAATCACAGCCACTTGGATCGTGACACATCATTAAAGTCTTGCAGGTAAATTTCTCTTCATTACTTTCTATTAATGCCGATAAGAATTGTTGAATAGGATTCTGATAGTTAAGGAGGAATTGAAGTAAAGAATCAACTAAAGAACCTTAAATTGGAGTTGAGATCTCTGAGAGAATTTTTATCAGCTGGACAGCTAATTGTTATAACACTTCTGATGGAAAGTTGAAGTATCTTTTGGTAAGTATTGATGCTTGCAACATAGAACTTTTAGTGCTTTCTTTCCTATAAGGCACAAAATTGAAGAGTTTTATGCTTTTATATGTGGCTTCTTATCTCAATAATAATATTATTTTTGTAGTTAATACATGTCTTATCTACCTGATTGCTTAGACTTTTTTAATGTATATAGAACTTGTAACTGTATTTTGATAATCATCTATTAATATCAAATGGCAGTAGTATTATTTGATGGTTGAATCCAAAATATGTATAGAAGATAATTGCCACCTTTTATGATGCATGAGTAAGAGGAACTTTGTTGGCAATGTTGTAAAGAATCCTACTTGCATGCTTGAAGATCTAAAGGCTGAAGCTTAAATCGAGCATAGATTATACTGCTACTACTTCATTCTTGTCCTGAAACAGTCTTCACAAGACTCGATTACACAGCATCTGGTGAGAGATTTAGGTGACCTGAAGTGAAATCAATCCAAGTCCATTAATATAAAGCTATATAGGTGTATCTATGAAAGGAAAAGCTTTAGTTAAATTCCATTAACATACTCGAATATCTCTATTACTTACCTCCACATAGCTGGAACCAAATTGAGACTAGGAAAAGGCAGAGATAGATCCATGAGCTGAGAAGACACCCAAATTCAAGTTGTTGAAGGCGTCTTCGCTTGGGGATGAATCCGATCATCGACATAGTGATGAAGGAAGGTGGTCAAGCTTTGAGAAATTTTTAGAAATTTCTGATTCTCTATATAGCTTGTAGGGTTGCCTTTTTGGCTTCCTATTAACTATTTTTCCTATAACTCATGGCTATCTAACGACAAAATTAATAGACTCCAGTGGTAAGTATCAAAGAGTATCCACTGGCATATACGACATGGTATGTAATACAATCTGATATACATCTTCAATCTAAGCAAAACCTGTCAGCAAAAAGTATTTGCCAAGAGAATTCTACTACATAAAGAAGATACATCTCTAGGTAGCATGAATTTGCCAATCAATTTCTTGATTCTAGAATATAAAGGTAACTAGGTATCTGTCTTCTGGTGCAACTATTTTATTGGGATTTGCCTTCTTATAACTTTCAAAAGCTTAGAGAATTAGAATTTGTACTTCACATACTGCGGATCAGGAAGAGAGTACTTTTGCTAAAATCAAAGCAGCTTCTCACAACCAGATGAATTCAAGCTAAGAAGAAGTATAAAGCTATTAAGTTCTCTTTGTACCCAGTCGACTTTTCATGTTGCAGTGCCCGGACTCACAAAATTAGGATTTACTTATATCTAGAATAGAGTCAAGAAGGCTTTTGCTAGATCTTATGCCTCCAACACAAATAATCTACCATGTCTATAAAATTGCTAGAACATATGATGGACTACTCTTACATATTTCCAACTTTTATGTTTGAGGTGAGTAATTCAAGTACCATATACAACTAGTGAAAGATGCAGGAAAAGTTCTAACTAAGACGCACTTCAAAAAGTAAAATCACTCAAGTTCTAACTTATCATTTTTTAGTGGACAAGCTTGAAGTAGAAACAACCACAACCATGCAACCTTTGAGTGGAATTTCAGTATGGGAACCATCCGATTCTATTAGGATGAGAGAGTGATTCTTGATTTTAGCAAATTTTGCAGGTACTTTAGAATTTTTATCAAGTTCAAGATCTTTCAACACCTACAATCTCACTTATTAGGTCAGATAAAGGGAAAATTTCAAGTTTTTGGATAAAACATTTGCAGGAAAGGGAACCAGATTAGAAATGACAAGAACAAATCACTTGAGAGCTAAAACACACATAGCACACTCTCACAAAAGCCCTAACATACAAAAGAATGATAACAAGCAGTGCACAAATATCGAGTCTTACCTGATTCTAAGTGAACAACCGTTGTTCGTTGATATCTGTAGTAAAGACACCTATATCGTATTTCTACTTTAGGTGTGGTATCAACTCATATAGCTCAATCTGTCAGGATAAAAATAATACAAATGTTAGATGTAGACTTAATGCTTATCTATTAACTTTTGTTTCTTTGAAAAGTCAAAAAAATGCATAGCAAGGATGGGAAGCCAAAAAGACAACTCTACTAGCTAGACAGAGAACCAAAATTAAAACAAGGAAAGCATTTGATCAGGAAGTGGAAGACATAATGGCCATCACCTAAAGTGCCTACAAAATTGAAAAAGACTATCGGAAGCGGAAATGGAAGTGGAATGCATTTCTACCTTATGTCTTCCACTTCCAGATCAAAATCTGAACTGAATGCCAGAAAGAATCTGAAAAGAGTGCATAACAAAGAATTTGACTTTTCAACTCCTGCAGCTCAACATGACTGCCACATCTCTCTTGTGCATTGAAGAAGATGAAGCATGGAAGCTTCTAATTACATTTTCTTTTTGCTCTTTATATTTTGTCTTAGATTAGAGCAGGAGTGTAGACATTTATTCATTTTTGGGTCGGGTCTGTTGTTGGGATCAACTGCTTTTTATTTTGTTTTTGACTTGAATTTTTTGTTTTGGTTTCTCCCTTATAAAAAGCCCTTTCTGGCCATTTTAATTTTTTTTAAAAAAAGTTTTGGGCCAACCTGATAGACACTATTTGAAACTTTTATACTTGGCCTGCTGTGGCTAGCTTTAACAAAAAAAAAAAGTTTTCATTATATTGTACTTAAGTTGTTCTAATCAAGAACTGCTAATTACTTTGCATATTAAGGAAGTGACTCTTAAGCGGATCTTGAGGATATTTTAATCAAGTATTGCTAAATAGAATCTAAGAAGACATTGTTTACTGACCGATATTTGTCATGTCTCTTTTAGTTTTGTTATTTTAACATATTTTCTGGAATAAAATTTTTTATATTTTTTTTTACTAAATATGAAAAATAATGGCTTGTCATTAATTATAACACTAATGATGAAACTAATGTATCTTTGATAATATAATTTTTTTGGTCAAATTATTCAGTAATTAGTGTCTATCCACCTTGATGGAAAAGGTTCGTAGGCAAGAAGTTTCTACAAATTTCTATTTCGCTAGTAAAAGTGCATAGCATAATCATCTGTGACAAAAATTTTTTGTCACAAAGAGTAAATAATTTGTGACAAAATAATTTGTGACACTTTTTAATGTAGCAAAATTATTTTGTAGATAAACAAGGACAAAAGGATGATGGTCACTAATTGTTTATACTATTAGTGACAAAAGCTATGGTCACAAATAGTATACAGTTAATAGAACAATTATTTTGTCACAAAGAATAAATAATTAGCGACTATTTTTTAACGTAGCTAAAATAATATTATAGATTAAATAGATACTAAATAGTGATTGTCAGTTATTGTTTATACTATTAGTGACAAAAATTAAGTTCACAAATAATATATAATTAATTACTATGCCTCTAATTTAATTACATATTTTTAATGATGAAATATTTCTATATCAAAACACTTAAATGAATTACAGACAAATGATGGTTTGTGACAAATTGTCAATCAAATTAGTGATGAAACTGATTGTCACCAATATCCTCTAACTTGTGGCTAAAATTACCCGATAACTGATATCAATTTAATTTTTTGATGGGAAAGCTTTGTAGATAAAATATTTGCTATAAATTTTGTTTTTCTCATTAAAAGTATGTGAGTTCTAAATTTGAGGATTGTCAAAAATTGTCAACATATTTGGCGACGAAACTGATTGTTATTAATATCCTCAAATTCGTAGCAATAATTACCTTATAATTAGTGTCAATTCAGTTTTTGGTGGGAAAGTTTTATAGA
Source organism: Datura wrightii (assembly GCA_035772735.1). Taxonomy (NCBI): domain Eukaryota; kingdom Viridiplantae; phylum Streptophyta; class Magnoliopsida; order Solanales; family Solanaceae; genus Datura; species Datura wrightii. Next base: position 187,253,990 of record JASDFA010000018.1, on the reverse strand, counting down.
CAAAATATTTGCTACAAAATATGATTTTCATCACTAAAAATATGTGACTCGTGCATTTGAGGATGAAATGTAATTTTTGTCACGAAAAATGCATAATTGATGACGAATTTGTGATCGTAGCTAAAAATTTTGTGGTTAAATATCACATTTGTTGTGGTGTCTCTCTTTCTCTCTCTCTCCCTCCCTTTCTCTCTGCCCTCTTTTGCCTCTCTCTTTCTCTTTTTCTCTCTCCCTCATTGTATACTGTATTTTCATCTCTCTATATATTTGTATTTTCACCCTTCTATATTTTTTTAGGTATTAGACAACTATATTTGTTGTATTCATATATGCATTTAGATTATATCCTCTACCTCCCTGTGTGCTGTATTTCCACCTCTCTCTTTTTATTTTTATATTTTTTGACATGCCAGGCGACTGTATTTGTTGTATTAATACGTGTATTTAGGTTATATCCATCTATTTAGGTTATATCCATCTGTTCTAATTTATCTTGTATTGATCTCTCTTGTATCACATGTATTTATTCACTCTTATATCGATTATATCATTCGTGATACAGAAAATACAAAAGAATAACACAAAAAAGAAATAGGGGAGAGAGAAAGAAAAAAAGAGGGAGAGAGACGGGATAGACGAGAAAGAGAGAGAACGAGAGAATAACACTGAACGATAGAATTGAGAGAGAGGCAATGAGGGAGAGTGTAACTATCCGGACATCGTTACAGGACGGTTAGGGACCTAGAGCACTAGAAACAGGCTAAGGGAGTAATAGAATGTTTTGTGAAATATTCTAAGTATAAAACTAGTCGAATTTGGGTAGCCACTAGTTCAGAAGACTGCAGCAACGATGGAATTCCCGCTGCAGCGAGACCATGCTAGCGGTTAGAGTTCCGTCGTGATGAATTTGAGAAGTAACCTCTGGAACCGCCATAGTGACACTTTGGCCGCTGTAGCAGGTCCACCGTAGCGGAATTGTGACTGCTGCAGTGGACGACGAGAATCAGAAGTGAGTTTTAAGTAGAAATTTTGGGGTTATTTTTCATTATTTTCAAAGCGTGAGAGAGTAAGGTTTGAAGGTGATTTCTTCTTCAAAGCATAGAATTGACACCCTAAGGTGAGTTTCTTGATCCCTTGCCCCTTTAATGGTTATTGTCAATTGTAGAAAGCTTAGGGGACCTTTTAATGGAGGAATTCTAAGCTTAGAAACCCTAGGTTGATGAACTAGGACTGGGTTATAGGCAGTATTGGGATGATTAGATTAAAGGCTTATGGGTGATAATCACTTCCCAAGGACTTTCTTGCTAGCAATTATGGGTTAGACGAAGATGAGGACCTAGAATTAGGTTGAATGGAAGGGTTTTACTATTAAAGTGCCCTAAAAAGGGAGGTTTTGATCTATTTAGACCCATAATTGAAGATTAAGTAATGTATTGCTCTGTATTGTGTAGATTTTGAGCTTTCCAAAGCTTTGAGGAAAGGCAAGGCTCCCGCAGAGTAGCTCAAATATCGAGGTAGGTTATGATTAGAGGGTTAGACCCTGTATAATGACTTGTATGCATGTGTGATAATGGTATGTGATTGGTCTTCGGACATTATCTGCTATGAAATTGTTTATTTGAATAAAAAGTGGAGATCATGTTAATATGAGATAATTATGAATTGTTGTGAAAATCTTATGGAATTGTGAAGTGAAATTCTTTTAAGATGCTTCGATGTGAATCGATTTTCTGTTATTGTGCAAGTGATGGAGTAGAATGTAGACTCCTAAGTGTTGAAATATATATATATATAGGGGGGTTATAACTTGTTACATTTTGTGATAAAAATGATTTGAATAGTAAAGGAATCCTGAGATGAGTGGCTCGTGCTCAAAGGGAGCATCCGGGCGAACGTTATTATTGAGTGGCTCGTGTTCTGGGGGAGCATTCGAACAAGCATATGAGTAGGAGCAGGTACCGCGCTAGTACGGTACATGAATTTCTAGAGTCCCCTATAGGTTGTGACTGGAAGTGCAAAAATAACACCCTCTGTCATGTGTGTACATTGTTTTATAGATTGAGTGTTTATGGTGAAATGGCGGAGGCGTGTGCCCGTCATGTCACCATTTATTTACTTTGTTTATGGTATGGTTGTAATCATATGTAAAACTGAATGAAGAATGTGCTAAGTTGTTGTGGAGTTACAGATTTTACTTGTAATTGCCTGTTGCATTTATAAGTGATGCAAATTTGTATTCACTGATTGTTCAGACTTGTGCGATAATTGAATTAATATGTAGAGTATGTGAATTGTTGAACGGATGAACTGATGAACTGATGTACTGATGAACTGATGAAGGTATAGCTAAATCGAGCTACTGCCTAAGCCAGTGCCACTGCAGCGAGACTTCTTCCGCTGTGGCGAGACTGTTGTTGAGGTCAAGTGACCGCTGCAGCGAAAGGCCCAATCCAGTAAGCAGGCTGGTTGTCACCTGAGTAGAATTAGTGTAATTGTAATAGCTTCTATACTTCTGTAAAATGTTGGAGACTTGTTTTATATTATTGTTGCTATATTTACACGTTATTATGTAAGGTCGACTGATGATGCCTACCAGTACCGTATTATGTACTGACCCTACCCTTGCACTTCTTTTTTGAGTGAAGAGTTCAAACCTAGAAGTTCCTCACATGCTCACCTTTAGAGCATCAACCATTTTGGAAGGTGAGCAGACCGAGAAAGCAGCACCACTCCTCCGTGGAAGATATCTTTCCTCTCCGGACATTTATTTCAGTTGTGTTTTAGACTTAATCATTTTTGGAGTGTAAGCAGACATCTTGTGTAATGACAATCAGGTCTTGGGATAGCTTTTATGTTTTATTTTGGTTGTAAGATGATTGGTTCCTTTCTTGGTAATTTCTTTTGTTTTATTATAGCCTTTTATTACTTATGAATGTCCTATGCCAGGTTAAGCCATTGGGAATCGTTGGTTCGACCACTGGAGGGTTAGTGTGGGTGTCAATCAAGGCCAGTTGGGTCATGACAAAGTTAGTATCAGAGCTCTAGGTTCATTGATCTCATTGCACTAAGATGGATCTAGTAGAGTCTCGCGGATCGGTGTCGGGATGTCTTTACCTTATCTTCCAGAGGCTATAGGACTTTATAAAAACTCCCTTCTTTCTTCCTTCATGCAATTACTTAATTCCAATTGGTATCTGATGATCCAAATTGGTATCTATCAGCCTTTCTTCTTTCCTTCTCAGATGGTAAGAACACGTGCAAACAATAATAGAGACGCAACACCCGAACCAACAGTGGTATCCACAGTCCGTAGTAAAGAAAGGGGCATAGGTCGTGGACAGAGGCCTGCTGCTGCTAAAGGAGGGGCTCGTGCTCCTACTCCAGTCAGGGAAAGGTCTGCATCTCCCGTGCCACTAGTAGTACAGGAGTAGGTGGCTATTGAAGTGGGAGTTTCGACTCAAGGGAAGCTCCTGCCTTTCCAGCATCCTCTGAGGTTCTGGACTAGGTCCTCAATCTCCTGAGTGGCCTCATAGGTAATGGAGCAGTGCCAGCAACTCTTGTGGGCCAGCAGTCAAGGATACAACATGCAGTTGTTGTGGCTCCTCATATTGATGACATATCATAAGTTTTCATGTTCCCGAGGCTGGTAGTGGGACCGTTGATGACAGGGGAGGAACATGACTTGTTTTGGAGATTCACCAAGATGAAGCCTCCCACTTTCTGCGGCACTGAGGCGGAGGACGCCTATGAGTTCATCATCGATTGTCATGAGAGGCTCCATAAGATGGGGGCGGTGGAGAAGTATGGAGTAGAGTTTGTTACTTTTTAGTTGATGCGGGATGCTAAGATCTGGTGGAGATATTTTGTAGAGTGTAGACTAGTGGGGCCACCACCGTTGACTTGGACCCAGTTCTACTCTAAATTCCTGGAGAAGTATGTTCCCCGCACTCTAAGGGATGGAGACGAGATGAGTTCACCACCATCGAGTAGGGGAACTCATCTATTGCAGCATACGAGGCTCGATTTCATTCCTTGTCCAGGTAAGCTTTACCTTTACTACCTATGGAAGAGGAGAGGATTAGACGGTTTGTTAAAGGCCTGAATGTGGGTCTCCAGGTATCATCTCTTTAGATGGTCTCCTCAGATAAGACCTTCCAAGAGGTGGTGGAGTATGTGAAGTTCGTGGAAGGTGTGAGACAAGAGGGATATACAAGGAACGCCGAGAAGAAGGCTCGGAGGGTGGGTTCCTTTAGCAATTCTTTTTCCAGGCTCCGGCACCGCAGGGTTTCTCTAGGCACCCTATTCATTCTGCCATGCAGGTATCAACCGGAGGTCCGCTAGGGACAGCTCTGCAACCATCAGGTGCAGTTGGGGCAACTCAAGTTGTTCGATCAAACTTTGGAGCTCTCCCTATTTCCTCTGTTCTGGCTCAGAGGTCCCTGATTAAGAAAGTCTATCATAAGTGTGGTGAGTACGACTACATCTGTAGATGGTGCCCCAGGTTCGGAAAGGGCAAGAAGATTGTTCCTCACCCCACTCCTTGAGCTCTGGCCCCTACCGGGAGAGGAGGTAGTGCATTCAATCCGGATCGTCCATAGCTGGGATGAGGTAGTCATCCAGCCATTAGAGGTGGTGTGCAGCAGGGTAGAGGATGTGCTCAAGTGGGTAGGGGTGGCACCCAGTCAGGTAGAGGGGTGGCACAGCCCAATCGGGGCGGTTCTCAGGCGGGTAATCAGGCCCATTTCTATGCTCTTCCTGGTAGGCCAGAGGTAGAGGCTTCAGATGCCATTATTACAGGAATGATCTTCGTGGCCGATAAAATGGATATTGCGTTGTTTGATTCGGGATCTACATTTTCTTATGTGTCTGTTTATTTTGCATTGGGTTTGGATCTTATTTATGATGTGCTTAATATTCCTATCCTTGTGTCTACTCCTATTAGGAATTATGTGTTGGTGGATAAGGTTGTTCATGATTGAATTGTTGATTTCATGGGGTTTCACACTCTGGCGGACTTAGTAATCTTAGACATGATTGATTTTGATATAATTTTGGGAATGAGCTGGTTGTCCCCTTACCATGTCATTCTAAATTGTCATGCTAAGACTGTCACTATATCGTGGCCAGGGGCATCTAGGTTGGAGTTGAAAGGGAATTGTAGCCCTGCTCCTAAGAAACTCATCTCTTATATTCGTGATCGTACTTGATAGAGGGGGGTTGTTCAGCGTATCTAGCACATATTCGAGACAATAGTTCTGAGGATCAGTCCATAGAGTCGGTCCAGTTGTTCGTGAGTTTTTAGAGTTGTTCCCTGTAGATTTTTCCTGCATGCTGTCGGACCGTGACATTGACTTATATAAAGATTAGAGTCGGAGCTAGACCCATTTCTTTTCCTCCGTACCGAATGGCATCTGCTGAGTTGAGAGCACTCAAGGAGTAGTTGTAGGAGTTTCTTAGTAAAGGATTCATAAGACCGAGTGTGTCGTCGTGGGGTGCCCCGATTTTGTTTGTAAAGAAGAAGGATGGTAGCATGTGGATGTGCATCGACTGCCGTCAGTTGAATAAGGTAACTATTCGTAACAAATACCCTCTTCCTCGAATAGATGATTTGTTTGATTAGTTACAAGGGACGACAGTGTTTTCAAAGATTGACTTGAGGTTTGGTTATCACCAGCTGACAATCTGGGCTGAGGATATTCCCAAAATAGCCTTTCGGACCAGTTATGGGCTTTACGAGTTTCTGGTCATGTCATTTGGACTCACTAATGCCCCAGATGTGTTCATGATCCTAATGAATAGTATTTTCAAACCTTACTTTGATTCCTTTGTTATTGTGTTTATTGATGATATTTTGGTGTATTCTAAGACCAAGCAGGACCACTAAATCATCTAAGAATTGTGCACAGGGATTATTGAAGGAGAAGCAGTTCTATGCTAAATTCACTAAGTGTGAGTTTTGGTTGGAATCAGTGTCTTTTTTGGGATATATGGTTTCCAAATAGGGAATCTAAGTTGATCCACAGAAGGTGGAGGTGGCCAAAAACTGGGCAAGGCCAACTAACATGACGGAAATTTGGAGTTTTGTGGGGCTGACCAGTTACTACCGTCGGTTCGTGAAGGGTTTTTCCTTTATCTCTTTGGCACTGACCAAGTTGATGCAAAAGGATGTACCTTTCCAGTGGTCAGAGGAATGTGAAGCAATTAGAAACTCAAGACTCTGCTAACCACAGCACCTATCTTGGTGTTACCAATGGAAGGTAAAGACTTTTAAGATTTATTGTGATGCCTCACGGTTTGGGTTGGGTGTTGTGTTAATGTAGGAAAGGCAGGTTATTGCTTATGCCTCGATACAGTTTAAGGTGCATGAGAAGAATTACCCCATGCACAACCTGGAGTTAGCAGCAATGGTGTTTGCCCTAAAAATTTAGAGGCGCTATTTGTATGGAGCTCGATGTGAGGTGTTCACAGATCATTGCAGCTTGCAATATGTGTTCTCCCAGAAAGATCTCAATTTGAGGAAGAGGAGATCGATAGAGCTGCTTAAGGATTATGATATCACTATCCTACACCATTCAGGAAAGGCCAATGTTGTGGTAGATACGTTGAGTCGGAAGATGGTGAGTATGGGCAGTTTAGCTTGCTTGAAAGTTGCTCAGAGACCGATGGCCAAAGAAGTTCAGACTTTCGCAAACAATTTGGTAAGGTTGTTGTTGATTGAAATGGGTGGAATATTAGCTATTGTAAAGGCTAAGTAATCCCTATTAGAGGAAATCAAAGCAAGACAGTTTGAGGATGAAAAGCTGGCTAAGATTCGAGATAAGGTTTTGCAGGGAGAAGCCAAAGAAGCAGTATTAGATTATGAAGGGGTCTTGAGAAAAAAGGGAGGGGGTGTGTTCTCCGAGTTGGTGAGCTAATTAAAACCCTTTTGGCAAAAGCTCACAACTCGAGGTACTCCATCCACCCTGGAGTCACCAAGATGTACCATGACCTGAAGCAACACTATTGGTGGGGGAGGATGAAGAGAGATATTATTGACTACGTCGCCTAATGTTTGATGTTACACCCCGTAAGTTCCTAATGATTAGTCATCCTATTCGTACATTAGTTAATATTTTTAGAGTACAACGCATACGAGAAATGGCCCGGGGGAAAGGTCGAACGAGCGCAGAGTCAAACTTGCAAGAGAGAGGGGCCAGACAACTGCCAGAAGGGGCAACGTGTCACGGACCCCTTCCTGGCGCGTTGGGCGCCAAGGCACGCCCGACCTTTGGCGCGTTGGGAACCCCGTGTCCACCGCCCAAAAATGTTATATATCTTATGTTGGTCATTTGATATATATTTCAAATAAGAGATCCTCGGCCAGAGAAAGTATATTCCGCCATTTCCATATAAATTTCTTCCGTTTACGCTACGAAACGCTGCCCGAATTCAAATTAACTTCGGGTATCGAAGTTTAAGGTAAGGAGCATTACTACGGAGTTAGTTTCGTGAAATTCGCCCGACAAATCGTAACCCTACCGAGTCAAAGTTGTCGTAATGACTCCAAACTAATTTCTATACGATCACAGGCTTCAAGTAAGTATTTCTCCCTTCTGAACTCTCGAGAAATTATACGTTTTCGACCGTGTTCTGTTAAGTTAAAGTATAGTTAATATTTATATAGAAAGTTATCATTTTTGCCAAATTTAGTACTGAAACTAGTCTCACTCCCCTAGTAATATGATTACAGTTACAGAAAGTTGTTGAATACGGATTGAAACTCGCCAACTAATCAGAAATCAGCGATCCAGGTATGTTAAGGCAAATGTCTTCGGCAAGTTAGTTCTTTTAGTATTATAACTCAGTCTGAATCCCAGTAAGGAGATCAAAAGCATATCTATTATGGCTAGCTATTGTTATTAGCTGAGATTAGTATTTCATGTTTGGTTTGGGGATTGATTTCGCTTATATAGCCTTCCTTGACCAACCCCAGGGTTACTAGCTGTGTCTTCGCCCCCCAAGGGCGAGATGACGTCGCTCCAAGGAGAGGTATGCCGCCCACAAAGGATGAAGATGGGGTCCAAGGTCCTCATACAGTCCATTCCATGGATGTACTATTTATGTTGATCGACACTACACTACACCCCCTATCGAGCCTAGTGCCCAGGGTGCAGATGTCAGATATCAAGAGTCCACCGAACTCAGACACAACTACAGTTCAAGGGTCGAGCGGGCTCAGTTGCAGACCTAGGGGACTGGTAGGATGGCTATAGTTGCTAGAAGATTCAGTATGAAATTGTTAGGGGTTTATAGACTGAAGTGTACTCACCAGGGCTTATGGGGGCCCCGGGTGGGTTATTCTGTGTTGGCTGTACCTTCCGGCTTATTGGGGCCAGGTAAGGTTCTTGTTTGTATTAGTTACTAATAAATTAGACAATAGATGTTCACCTGATCAGGTGGTATTCCTATCCTTTCTTTTCAGTTACTTCCAATCTCATTTCAGTTCATATAGTTATTTACAGTTACTGCCTTACATATTCAGTACATATTGTACTGACGCCCTTCTTGGGGCACTGCATTACTCGCCTACAGGTGCGGATAGACGCGGATCAGGGCCTTCCCAGTTTTTCAGCCAGATTAGCAGTGCAGTCAGCTCCCTTCCTCCGGAGCTCACAGTTAGAAGGTTGACTCTTTTTTTGGTTGTACAGTTTACGGGTAGGTCGAGGCCCATTCTCAACCAATATATCACTCCTATAGGCTTGCAGATTGTTCTAATTCCCTGTGGTTAGTTATTGTTGTCCCTATGGGGCCCATATGTATTTTATCTTGCGTGTTGATCGTGTGGGGCCTTGTTTAGCTGTTAGTTAGCGGCCTTGTCGGCCATAGCTTAGTTTATACTGGATTTACTTTACAGTCATAACTAGAAATCATGGTGGTCTTGTCAGCCCGCATAGGATTCCCTATTATTATCTGTTTCTGGGTAGCTACTTTCTTTTACATGTGGCTATAAGGCCTTGTCGACCGAGGACTATATTTACAGCCGAGATATAGTCGTTGTTTTCTTGATTTGAGATTTAATGTTAGTCATGCACCAAAGGTGTGAAAGTCCAGTCAGGCTAGCTCAGACCCTAATAGGGAACCAGGTGCCAGTCATGCCTCCCAAGGTGGGGCGTGACAAACTTGGTATCAGAGCAGGTCATATCCTAGGGAGTCTGCAAGTCGTGCTAAGTAGTCTTGCCTATGGATGTGTTGTGCACCACATGCTATAGATAGGAGGCTGCGAGGCATGTTAGGATGGTTACTCTTCTTTCTCTTCTAGTCCTGCCATAGAGCTATGCTGTATAGGGATGAATCCCTAAGCTTACCATAATCTGCTTTTCTACAAAGAAATGAAGGATGCGCGACAGACCACGACTGGCAGGAAATTAGATGTTGCAGCAGGATAAGGCACTAGCAGGGTGCCTCAGTTAGAGTCAGCTCGATCTGAGGGCGACAGAGAGACTACAGCTCGGACTCCCCAACACTATTCGCTACGCTAGGAGCCATCCAGAGCAGCAGATGTGTCGGCATCGCCTCCAGCAGTCTCTATACCGATGCCATTAGATTAGGAGGTCAAAAGTACTATTTTTATGATAGCCCAGATGATGGCCGCACAGCATCAACCAGTGGGACCCGTAGTTGCAGAGTCTTCAGGAGGACTAGGTAGTTCGAGGGTTTCAGAGTTCCTTACTCTGAGTCCCCCACAGTTTATGAGGACGGGCCGGGACGAGGACCCTCAAGACTTTTTGGACCAGCTATAGTGGATCTTTAGAGTAATGCATTCTGCACCCGCAGAATCAGTTGAGTTAGCGGTGTTTCGGCTACGGGACATAGCAATATTATGGTACGAGAGTTGGGAAAGGTCCCGAGATAGAGATGTTACCCCTTCGACTTGGTCCAGCTTTTCAGAGGCCTTCTTGGACCATTATTTGCTGCAGGAGATCTGACAGGCCCGGGTAGATCAGATTTTGCATCTGGAGTAGTGCTCGATCAGCGTTCGGGAGTATTCTATGAGGTTTGATTCCTTGGCCCGGTATGCATCGACTTTTATAGATACCATGCCAGCCAGGGTGCACCGGTTTATTATGGGGCTGAATCTAGAATATGGAGAGACTTGTATCACAGCTACTCTGCGAGAGCACATGGATATTGCCCATGTTCAGGCATTTGCTCAAAATATCAAGGGGATTAGGCAGCGACAGCGAGAGATAGACAGGGAAAATCAGGAGCAGCTTTGCAGGGCTAGACCGAGTGACACTCAGGCGGAGTTCCAAGGCGGACCTAGGCCACGACTATCAGGCAGACCACCCAGACCTTCACCCTCACAGCAGTAACAGGGTAGTAGACCAGGTTGTTGGGGGCAGTCAAGACCCGACGAAAGTTCACGGCGATCGGGTTCGCAGTAGTAGAGGGGGTCAGAGCAGAGTAGATTTACTATGCCACTTTGCCCTATTTGCAGTTGACGCCATCCTGAGGCATGTAGGTATGGTTCTTCTATGTGTTACATCTGCGGGCAGGAGGGTCATCTAATGAGGGACTGTCCAGCCAGGGGTCAGAGTGATCGGGACCGACAGGACAGATCTTTAGTAGGGTCACGTGCCCCAGTATCTCCAGTAGGGTGTAGACCCTCAGCTCCAGCTGGTAAAGGTCGAGGTAGATCAGGGGCATCTAGCTCAGGCATCGGTCCGGACTGCACTTATGCTTTATCGGGACGACAGGAGTTAGAATCGTCGCCGGATATGGTGACAGGTATGCTGGACATCTGCTCTCATTACGTGTATGTCTTGATAGATCTAGGCTCTACTTTGTCTTATGTTACACCATTAGTGGTCCGTAAGTTCTGTTTTACGCTAGAATTACTTCAGTGACCTTTTTCAGTGTCCACACCCATCGGTGATTCTATCATAGCTAAAAGAGTCTACCGAGGGTGCACAGTAGGGGTTGTGGGTCGCCAGACTTTAGCAAATTTGGTAGAATTAGAAATGATTGACTTTGATGCAATTATGGGTATGGATTGGCTAGCACCATGTTATGCCAATGTAGAATGTTGGACCAAAACTGTCCAATTCCACTTTCCAAGGGAGGTAGTACGGGAGTGGAAAGGTAATGCAGCCACGCCAAAAGGTAGGTTTATTTCCTATCTTCAGGTGAGGAAGTTAATAACAAAGGGTTGCATCTATCATATTGTCAGGGTTCAGGATGTTCAAGCCGAGTCCCCGACTCTCCAGTACATTCCAGTAGTCAATGAATTTCTAGACATATTCTCGGATGAACTTCCTGGTATTCCACCAGAACAGGAGATCGATTTTGCAATTGATTTATTACTAGGTACTTGTCACGCCCCATTTTAGGAGGCATGACTGGCACCTGGTGCCCTACTAGGATCTGAACTGCTGAGCTGACTGAGCCTAAGAACCTCTGGTGCAGGGCTGACTCTATCTCTAAAATCAAGAAAAAACAACGGGCTATATAGCAGCTGTAAATACAACCCCCGACCGACAAGGCCTATAGCCACCTGTGAAAGTAAACATCTAACCAGAGACAAACAATCATAGGGAGTTCTATATGGGCCAACAAGGCCGCCAATCAACAGCTAAACAGGGCCCCACACGGCCAACACACGTAGTCTAAACACATATGGGCCCCACATAGCCGATATCATCTAACCACGGGGGAGTAACACAATCTTCAAGCCTCTAGGAGTAATAAGATGGTTGGGACAGGGCCCCGAACTACCCATATGTACAAACAAAAAGAATAAACTTCTATCAAACAAGCCTCGGAAAAAGGGAGCTAATGATTCTGTACGGCTAACTGGAACTACGAGGGACCTGCTCCTCGTCTATCTGTACCTGTAGGCAAGTAATGCAGCACCCCGGGAAAGGCATCAGTACAATATGTACTGAATATGTAAGGCAAAAGATAAGTTGAATAGGACTAGAAGTAAATAAAAAGAAGAGCCAAAAGGTTAACCTGTACGCCTGCTGATTTGTAATCTGCAGCTAACTGACACTACATGTACATAAGCTAAGACTGCATACTTACACATTTATACCCTACAGCTAGCAGACAACAATTCATATAAGAACCCCACCTGGCCCCCATAAGCTGGGAGGTACAATCAGCACAGAATAACCCATTCAGGCCCCCCAAAATTCCTGGTGAGCATATCTCAATCTATATACCCCCACTCAGGTGTCTACAACTCTACTGGTACTGTAGCCAACCTACCGGTCCCTTGGGTCTACAACTGGGCCCGCTTAGCCCCTGAATTGTAGCTGTGTCTAAGTCCAGAGGACTCCTGATCTCCACACCCTAGGCGTAAACACTCGGCGGGGGTGTGTATAAGGCCAACCACTGCAATATGAGGATCTGGATCCCCATCTTCGTCCCTTGCGAACGACATGCCGCTTCTTAGAGCAACATATCCTCGCCCCTGGCGGGCGAGCGACACAGCTATTAACCCTGGGGCGATCATAGAAGGCTTCTAACTGAGGGCAACCCCAACCCAGGTGCTATACTGACACATCAATCTATCTGTATAAAGAGAGCGTATCTGGCCTTCTGGGCCTCATACTAATGCTACTCACTTCTGGGATAATATGTATGGCTGTCTGCAGGCACGCCATGTGCCCGTATTTGATTATAGGATCGTGATAGTGATCATGATTTCTAATAGTCTGGGATGAATAAAGCGAGGTCTGAAGTGGCCTAACAACACTCTGAATGTCCCACTCGGACCTCTATAACTCATGAATAACTTTGGGGTTGCGGATAGCTAACTACTTTGTTCTTCTAATTAAACAACTATAGGGTTGGGCTTGGTCGAACTTGCTTCTACGCGATCGGTCCCCTGGTCCTCCATAGGGAGCTTACCGATCTCCTTAACTTGTGGTAAACATTGTACTAGCAGAGGACTACTGACTCCTTAGGCCTTGTCTGAATCCACTCGGATCTATATTACTGTTCTGGGCAGTTCTCAGTCTTATAGGCAATTCTATATAGACTGGCCCTCTCCTTGCACTCTGTACCTGAATACCCTACAAGAACCGGCTAGGGTGCTGGCCCGTCACTGACTACTGATGTGGACCCCTCCTTGGGTTACCCACGGGTTTATCTGACTCGGACGACTGGGCTGGCTTACTGGGAATCCTACGTGATAACTGTTAAGTCGACTAAGACTGACAATCACTGATAAGGCTAAAGGGATGGCAGATGATCACTCAATACACTAGACAACCCTGGTGTCGCTAACTCTAGAATATACCTATTCTGTCTCTATTTCTGGTTCTGGAACATGCGATAACGTCAATGACCTCTAGGGATGCTTTCCTGCCAATGCAGGCGCCAACTGGTCGTTAGACCGCCTAACTACGCCCATACTATTTAACCAACTGATTCAGGCCAATAACTCTTACGAGCTTTTAAAGTCTAGGCCTGGCAACAAATGTAAGTCTACCATCACAATAACCTGAGAACTAAAAGAGTTTCTATAGCGGTCATAACGAGAATCACATTTAACCTGCTCCCTTTTAGCAAGATGTCCTGCAGTACGATCTGTATATGTTTTCTAGTAGCTAACCAGAATTTATGTAACTGTAATCCCTATTAGCAGCTACTCGCAACATATCTGATATTTATATATACATATTAATTGCAGCTAATTACAATATATTGAATTACAATCTAATGGTAGCAACTGTGTGCAGCGTTTGAGATCGTTATTTCTATTTGAGAACATAAGTTGTACCACTGTACGACAAGGATACTTGCCGAGAGTTAAGCCTTACATACCTTGTTCCCGGTTTTCTGACTAACTGATGAGTATCAGCTCGTATTCAACTACCCTTCTCAACTGTAATCATATTAATAGAAAAATAGGGCCAACTTCGTTACTAAATTCGAAGAAAACAATAACTTATATATATATATATACTGACTATACTTCAACTTATCGAAGGAAGATCAAAAACTCGTAATTTCTCGGGAATCTAGAAGGAAGAAACACCTACTTTAAGTCTGTAATCATATTGACACCAATTTGAAGAGATTCCACCAACCCCGGCTCGGGGGGACGATGATTCGCCGGGCGAATTTTGCGAAAATAACTCCGCAGCAATGCTCTCTACAACCTTATACTTCAGTACCCGAAGTTAATTCGGATTTGGACGGCGTTTAGCGGCGTAATCGGATGATTTTTACTTGGTTTCTTCGTACTCCCTCTGTTCTGGCCGTGATTATTTGGATAATGATCTAATTTCTAAGTGTGAGGCCTTTATATACTTGAGGCAGCAGACAAGGCAACATGGCACTCTACCCATCGCGCTGATTCTGCTCTGTGCCACGTTGGCTAACGCGGAGGAGCTGCTCCGTGCCACTTTTCCCCTCTGGGCAGCTTGGTTCGGCCTCCTCCCGCGAAATCCCAACTTGGCACCTGTTTGGCCTTTTCCCGGGCCCTTTCCTTGTACGTATGGCACTCTAAAACTCTTAACCAACATACAAATAGGCCGACTAAATGTTAGAAACTTAGGGGGTGTAACAGTACTCAGCCTATATCTATCCCTCCGTATCGAATGGCTTCTGCCGAGCTCAGAAAATTGAAGAAAAAGTTGAAAGATCTGTTAGACAAGGGATTCATCAGGCCGAGCACTTCACCATGGGGTGCACCAATCTTGTTTGTAAGAAAGAAGGATGGCTTCCTTCGTATGTGGATAGACTACTGGCAGCTGAACAAAATTACCATCAAGAATAAATACCCTCTCAAAGAATAGATGACTTGTTTGACCAGTTATAGGGAGCGAAGTATTTCTCAAAAAATTGACTTAAGATCTGGGTATCATCAGGTTTTCTGTTCGAGAGAGGGACATTCCAAAAACTGCTTTCAGGACCAGGTATGGCCATTTTGAATTCCTATTCATGTCCTTTGGACTAACGAATGCTCCAGCGGTGTTCATGGATTTAATGAACAGTATCTTCAGGCAGTATCTGGATTGTTTGTGATAGTGTTTATTGATGACATTATGGTATATTCCCGCTCAGAAGTAGAACATTGGGATCATCTGCGGACAATGCTCCAGATTCTCAGGATCGTCAGTTGTATGCAAAATTTTCTAAATGTGAGTTTTGGCTTAATTCAGTGGCCTTTTTCTGGGTCACATTGTGTCAGAAGATGGTATTCAAGTAGATTCTCAGAAGATTGAGGTAGTAAAGACAAGGCCCAAGCCTATAACTCCAACTGAGGTACGCAGTTTTCTGGGGTTAGCCGAGTATTACAGAAGATTTGTAGAGGGATTTTCTACTTTATCAGCTCCTTTGACCAAGTTAACTCAGAAAGCAGCTAAATTTCACTGGACTGAGGTGTGTGAACAGAGCTTTTAGGAGTTGAAAAACAGGTTAACATCAGCACCAGTATTAGCTTTGCCAGAAGGATCAGAGGGTTATGCAGTGTACTGTGATGCTTCGGGTGTCGGGTTAGGATGTGTTCTGATGCAACATGGTAAGGTAATTGCTTATGCTTCAAGACAGCTGAGGAAGCATGAAAGGAACTATCCCACCCATGACCTAAAATTGGCTGCAGTAATTCATGCCTTGAAAATATGGAGGCACTATCTGTATCGCGTTCACATAGATATTTTTACTGATCATAAGAGACTCCAGTATATTTTTACACAAAAAGAATTGAATCTGCGGCAGCGTTGCTGGTTAGAACTATTGAAGGATTACGATGTGAACATTTTAAATCACCAAGGGAAGGCTAAAGTTGTAGCAGATGCCCTCAGTCGCAAATCCACGGGAAGTTTGGCATACCTGAACCCAAACAGCGGGAACTGGCTCGAGAATTGCATCAGTTAGCCAGTTTGGCCATCCGAATAGTAGACTCGAGAGATAGTGGAGTAGTGATCCAGAATACTGCAGTGTCATCCTTGGTTGTAGAGGTAAAAGAACGATAATTTGAAGATCCTAATCTGGTTCATCTCAGAGATAAAGTTCAGCAAGGGGAAGTATCAGTTTTCGAAGTAACCGAAGATTGGGTCTTTAGATATAGGGGTCACCTCTGTGTTCCAGATGTGGCAGGACTTCGTCATTAGATCATGGAAGGGGTGCATTATTACTGTTATTCTCTTCGCCCAGGTTCAACAAAGATGTATCATGACATAAAAGAAATTTACTGGTAGACGGGAATGAAGAAGGAGGTAATAGAATTTGTAGCACAGTATCCTAATTGCCAGCAGGTGAAGACGGAACGTCAAAAGCCCGGCGGATTAACACAGGAAATAGCAGTACCTATGTGGAAATGGATAATCAACATGGATTTTGTGACCAGATTGCCCCATACCAGACACAGATTTGACTCCATCTGGGTGATTGTTGACAGATTGACGAAGTAAGTCCATTTTCTACCAGTCAGGGCTACCTTCTCAGCCGAGGATTATGTTGAACTATATATCAGAGAGATAGTTTGATTTCATGGTGTTCTAGTATCAATTATTTCTGATAGAGGGGTGCAGTTCACAACTAAATTCTGGAAGTCCTTTAAAAAAGGCCTAGGGACACAAGTTAACTTGAGTACAACCTTCTATCCTCAAATAGATGGGCAAGCAGAACGTATAATTCAGACGCTCGAGGATATGTTACTGGCGTGCATGCTAGACTTCGGGGGCAGCTAGGATGAACATTTATCCCTTATTGAATTTGCTTATAATAACAGTTATCATTCAGCAATCCAGATGGCACCTTATGAGGCCTTATATGGGCGGAAATGCAGGTCCCTAGTTGGTTGGTTTGATAGGAGAATCAGCGTCGATTGGGCCAGATATAATCTATCAGTCAGAAGAGAAAGTAAATCTTATTAGAGAATGCCTGTGCCATCAGAAATCTTACGTTGATATACGACGTCGAGACCTGGAGTTCGATGTAGGTGACTGGATGCTTTTGAAAATTTTGCCAATGAAAGGCATAATGAGGTTTGGTAAGAAAGGCAAGCTCAGCCCGAGATTTTGTAGGATCGTATCGAATCCTCCGAAGAATAGGCCAGGTGTCATACGAGTTAGATTTGCCTCCAGAATTAAAATTTGTTCGCCCGGTCTTTCATGTGTCGATGTGACGAAAGTGCATAGGAGATCCGTCCTGAATTGTGCCAGTTGAGGACATCCAAGTTACTGTGGAATTAGCCTACGAAGAGGTTCCAGTAGCTATACTAGATCGACAGGTTCGCAGGTTGAGAACTAAAGATGTCTCTTTTATTAAGGTATTATGGAGAAACAGGAATAAAGAAGAGATGACCTGGGAAGCTGAGGATGATATGAGATCCAGATATCCTCATTTGTTCCAAGCCTAGTCCAGACTATGCAGTTAAGGTAAGTTAAGATTCAGTTGCTATTTCATGATCTGTGTTATATGTATTGCTCGATTGACTCTAGCCTTGTCGTGAAATAGTTGTTATAGTGTTATATGAAGTGCCTGTGTTAGACTTTTCTGCATTTCAGGGTTTTCAGATAGTCCATATTACAATGGAGATTCTTTCAAAACAAATTTTCAGAATAACAAATAGAAAAGTTAAACTCCTGTAAGTGACATTCGAGGACAAATGTTCCAAAGGGATGGGGTACGCTACATCCCGTAAGTTCCTAATGATTAGTTGGCCTATTCGTACGTTAGTAAAAAGTTTTAGAATACAACGCGTACGAGAAAGGGCCTGGGGGAAAGGTCAAACAAGCGCGGAGTCAAACTTGCAGGAGAGAGGGGTCGGACAGCTTCCAGAAGGGGTAACGTGTCACGGACCCCTCCCTGGCGCGTTGGGCGCCATGGCACTCCCACTTTTGGAACATTGGGGTCTATGGCACGGACCCTGCGTCCACTGCCCAAAAATGTTATATATCTTTAGTTGGTCATTTGATATATATATCAAATAAGAGATCCTTGGCCAGAGAGTATATTCTGCCATTTCCATATAAATTTATTCCGTTTATGCTACGAAACGCTGCCTGAATTCAAATTAACTTCGGGTATCGAAGTTTAAGACTGTAAGGAGAATTACTGCGGAGTTAGTTTCTTGAAATTCTCCCGGCAAATCATAACCACGCCGAGTCAAAGTTGTCAAAATGACTCCAAACTAATTTCTACACGATCACAAGCTTCAAGTAAGTATTTCTACCTTATGAACTCTCGAGAAATTATACGTTTTCGACCGTGTTCCGTTAAGTTAAAGTATAGTTAATATTTATATAGAAAGTTATCATTTTTTCCGAATTTAGTACTGAAACTAGTCTCATTCCCCCGGTAATACGATTACAGTTAGAGAAAGTTGTTGCATACAGATTGAAACTCACCAGCTAATCAGAAATCGGTGATCCAGGTATGTTAAGGCAAATGTCTTTGGCAAGTTAGTTCCTTTAGTATTATAACTCAGTCTGAATCCCAGTAAGAAGATCAAAAGCATATCTATTATGTCTAGCTATTGTTATTAGTTGAGACTAGTATTTCATGTTTGGTTTGGGGATTGATTACGCCTGTATAGCCTTCCCTGACCAACCCCAAGGCTACTAGCTGTGTCGTCACCCGCCAGGGGGGAGATGACGATGCTCCAAGGAGCGGTATGTCATCCGCAAGGGATGAATATGGGGTCTAAGGTCTTCATGCAGTCCATTCCATGGTTGGACTATTTATACCGATTGGCACTACACTACACCCCCTGTCGAGCCTGGTGCCCAGGGTGCAAATGTCAGATATCAGAAGTCCACCGGACTCAGACACAGGTATAGTTTAGGGGCCGAGCGGACTCAGTTGCAGACCCAGGGGACTGGTAGGACGGCTATAGTTGTTAAATGATTCAGTATGACCTTGTTAGGGGCATATAGACTGAAGTTTACTCACCAGGGCTTATGGGGGCCTCGGGTGGGTTATTCTGTGCTGGTTGTACCTTTCGACTTATGGGGGCCAGGTAAGGTTCTTGTTTGTATTAGTTACTAATAAATTAGACAGTAGAAGTTCACCTGATCAGGTGGAATTCCTATCCTTTCTTTTCAGTTACTTTCAGTCTCATTTTAGTTCATTCAGTTATTTACAATTACTTTCTTACATATTCAGTACATATTGTACTGACTCCCTTCTTGGGGTACTGCATTACTCGCCTGCAGGTGCGGATAGACACAGATCAGGGCCTTCCTAGTTTTTCAGCCAGATTAGCAGTGCAGTCGACTCCCTTCCTCCGGAGCTCATAGTTAGAAGGTTTACTCTTTTTTTGGTTGTACAATTTACGGGTAGGTCAGGGCCCTGTTTCGATCAATATATCACTCCTAGAGGCTTGTAGATTGTTCTAATTCCCTGTGGTTAGTTGTTGTTGGCCCTGTGGGGCCCTTATGTGTTTAATCTTGTGCGTTGGTCGTGTGGGGCCTTGCTTAGCCTTTAGTTAGCGGCCTTGTTGGCCATAGCTTAGTTTATGCTGGATTTACTTTACAGTCATAACTAGACATCATGGTGGTCTTATCGGCCTATATAGGATTCCCTATTATTATTTGTTTCTGGGTAGCTATTTTCTTTTACAGATGGCTATAAGGCCTTGTCGGCCGAGGGCTGTATTTACAGCCGAGATATAGCCATTGTTTTCTTTATTTGAGATTCAATGTTAGTCATGCACCAGAGATGTGAAAGTTCAGTCAAGCCAGTTCAGACCCTAGTAGGGCACCAGCGTCAGTCATGCCTCCTAAGGTGGGACGTGATATTTGAATTATCAGCAAGTGAAGTACAAACACCAAAAGCCTGGAGGAGTACTTTAGAGGATGCCTATCCCTGAGTGGAAATGGGAAGTATAGCAATGGATTTTGTGGTGGGTCTTCCAAAGACCTTGGGGAAATTTGACTCAATTTGGGTCATTATGGACAAATTGACCAAGTCGGCTCATTTTTTGCCGGTCTAGGTGACCTACAATGCCAAGAAACTAGATAAACTATACGTGAAAGAAGTGATTCGGTTGCATGGGTGACTATTTCAATTGTGTCAGATAGGAGCACTAAGTTCACTTCTCATTTCTGGAGGACCTTGCAGGCTGAGTTGGGCACGAGGTTGGAATTGAGCATAGTCTTTAATCCTCAGACAGATAGACAGTCAGAAAGGACTATCCAGGTATTGGAGAACATGCTTCGGGTGTGTGTGATAGATTTTGGAGGCCATTGGGACAAATTCTTACCCTTGGCAGAGTTCTCCTACAACAACAGCTATCACTCGAGCATTGGCATAACGCTATTTAAAGCTCTGTATGGGAGGAAATGCAGGTCTCTAATTGGTTGGTTTGATGCGTTTGAAGTGAGACCTTGGAGAACTGATTTGCTGAGGGACTCCTTGGAAAAAATTCAAATATTTCAAGACCATTTGATAGCTGCTCAGAGTAGACAGAAGCAGTACGTAGACAAGAAGGTGAGGGATATGGAATTCATGGAGGGAGAGTAAGTGTTGCTGAAGATTTCCCCTATGAAAGGGGTTATGAGGTTCGAAAAGTTGGGCAAGCTTAGCCCGAGGTACATCATACTATTTGAAATACTCCAGCCTGTGGGGGAAGTAGCGTATGAGCTAGCTTTACCGCCAGGGTTGTCAGGGGTGCATCCGACATTCCATGTCTCAATGTTGAAAAAGTATCATGGGGATGGAACATACATTATCAAATGGGACTCTGTGCTATTAGATGAGAATTTGTCTTATGAGGATGATCCTTTAGCGATATTGGCTAGAGAGGTGCGGAAACTGAGGTCGAAAGAAATTGCGACAGTAAAGGTTTAGTAGAAGAATCGTCCTATTGAGGAAGCCACTTGGGAGACAAAGGATGATATGCAGATCAAGTATCCCCAGCTATTCATGGAATTTGGTAAGTACTCCCCCTTTCTTTGTATAAACCATTTGGGGACGAATGACGTTTTAATTGGTATCTGATGTAACGACCCGACTATCGTTACAAGATGGTTAGGGACCTAGATCACAGGAAATAGGCTAAGGGAGGGATAGAATGTGCTATAAAATATTCTAAGTGTAAAACTGATCGAATTTGGGTAGCCACTGGTTCGGGGGACTGCTGCAGCGGTGAAATTACCACTGTAGTGAGACCATGGTAGCGATCAGAGTCCCGCCGTGATGAATTTGGGAAGTAACCGCTGGAACTTCCACAACAATACTTTGGCCGTTGTAGCGGGTCCGCCGCAGCAAAATTGTGACCACTGCAGGGGACGACGAGAATCAAAAGTGGGTTTTAAATGGGAATTCTAGGGTTATTTTCCATTATTTTCAAAACCTGAGAGAGCACGATTTGAATGTGATTGCTTCTGTAGAGCAGATACTTGACACCCTAAGATGAATTTCTTAATCCCTTGCCCCTTTTATGGTTATTGTCAATTATAGAAAGCTTAGGGGACCTTTTAATGGTGGAATTCTAAGCTTAGAAACCCTAGGTTGATGAACTAGGGTTGGATTATGGAGAGTATCGGGATGATTAGATTAAAAGCTTATGGGTGATAATCGCTTCCCAAGGACTTTCTTGCTAGCAATTATGAGTTAGACGAAGATGGAGACCTAGAATTAGATTGAATGGAAGGGTTTTACTATTAAATTTTCCTAAAAAGGGAGGGTTTAATCTATTTAGACCCATAATTGAAGAGTAAGTAATATATTACTCTGTATTGTGTAGATTTTGAGCGTTCCGCAGCTTTGAGGAAAGGCAAGACTCCCGCAGAGTAGCTAAATTGCTATCTTCGAATATCGAGGTAGGTTATGGTTAGAGAGTTAGGCCCTGTATAATTACTTGAATGCACGTGTGATAATGGCATGTGATTGGTCTTTGGATATTATCTGCTATGAAATTGTTTATTTTAATAAATGATGGAGATCATGTTAATATGAGATGATTATGAACTGTTGTGAAAATATTGTGGAACTGTGAAGTGAAATTCTTTTAAGATGCTTCGATGTGAATCGATGATCTCTAATTGTGCAAGTAAGGAGTGGAATGTGTACTCCTAAGTTTTGAAATATATATATGTGTGTATGTGAGGTTTGTAACTTGTTACATTCCGTGATGAAAAATGATTTTAATAGTAAAGGAATCCTGATATGAGTGACTCATGCCCGAGGGGAGCATCTGGGCGAGCGTTATTATTGAGTGGCTTGTGTCCAAGGGGAGCATCCAAATGAGCATATGAGTGGGAGAGCGTACCGCGCCGGTACAGTACATGAATTTCAAGATTCCCCTGCAGGTCATGAATGGAATGACAAAAATAAGACCTCTCTGGCATGTGTGTACACTGTTTTGTAGATTGAGTGTTTATGGTGAAATGGCGGAGGCGTGTACCCGTCATGTCACCATTTATTTATTTTGTCTATGGTACAGTTGTAATCATATGTAAAACTGAATGAAGATTATGCTAAGTGGTTTTGGAGTTACGGATGTTGCTTGTAATTGCATGTTGCATTTGTAAGTGATGCAGATTTGCATTCATTGATTGTTCAAACTTTTGCGATAATTGAATTAATCTGTAGAGTATATGAATCATTGAATGGATGAACTGATGAACTGATAAAGGTACAACTAAGTTGAGTACTTCCTAAGGCAGTAACGCTGCAGCGGGACTTCTTCCGTTGTGGCGAGACCACTGTAGCGGTCAAGTGACTGCTGCAACGAAAGGCCCAATCCAGTAAGCAGACCGGCTGTCACCTGAGTAGAACTAGTGTAATTGAAATGGCTTCTATACTTCTGTAAAATGTTGGAGACTTGTTTTATATCATTGTTTCTATGTTTACACGTTATTACGTAAGGTCAGCTAATAATGCCTACCAGTACCGTGTTATATACTGACCCTACCGCTGCATTTTTTTCTGAGTGCAAAGTTTGAACCCGGAAGTTTCTCACATCCTCACCTTAAGAGCAGCAGCTATTTTGGAAGGTGAGCACACCGAGAAAGCAACACCACTCCTCCGTTGAAGATGTCCTTTCTCTCCAAACATTTATTTCCGATATGTTTTAGACTTAATCATTTTTGGAGTGTAAGCAGACGTCTTGTGCAATGACAATCAGATCATAGGATAAATGTTATGTTTTATTTTGGTTGTAAGATGATTGGTTCCGTTCTTGGTAATTTCTTTCGTTGTATTATAACCTTTTATTTCTTATGAATGTTTCGTGTCGAGTTAAGCCATTGGAAATCGTTGGTTCGCCCGCCGGGGTTAGTGTGGGTGCCAATCACGGCCAGTTGTGTCATGACAAAGAAATAGAGGGGAGAGGCAAGGGAGAGAGAGAGGAGAGAGGCAAGTGAAATTTGGAGAAAGATTAAGAGATTTCTTCCTTATTTGTTATGAAATATAAAGAATAGCTAAGAGTTGAAAGTATAGCTAATAATTATAATTAGTTAAAACTATAGCTATATATAGTAAATACTATCATATAGTTGTTATATTGTGTAATTTTTCCTAAAATTTGATAAATAAATTAGATCCGAATGTGAAAAAGAAACATTAATTGTGTATAATATTGATGAAACTATAATTAAAGAAGCTAAGTGAGGATTAATATTTGTGTGAAAACTTCATCACCTTAAAAATTTGAGATATTAATACCAATATATAATTCTTAAGTATTTATTAATATATTTTGACCAATAAATATCTCTTGCAATTGAATCCCCCAAAAATTGTTATTGTAGTCATCCCCAATTATACATATTCAGTGTTTTAAAAGGCGTGGCGTGAGATAAGGCATTTTATCCGATACTTGTCAAGCGTAAGCCTCGAAGCACTAGGGCATATGCCACATGGATGACTTTAATTTCAAATATATAATAAAAATAAAAAATTTCAGAAAATATAAAATAAGTGAAAAATGTACGTAGAACTGATTCATCTTAAAACATTAATCAAAATCAACAATTGACCAAAAAAAGTAATCATAACTGCTTATCTCACAAGACTATTAAATTTTTTTTAAAAACAATTGAGCAAAGATCTATAAATTAACTTATAAAAAAAGAAAGATGAAGAAGGAACTTATAATCAGAAGTATTAAACCAAAGCATGTGATGAAGGATGATGGGCTTTTGCTTTATTGTTTGCACATTGATTATGTGATGAGGTTTTATAGGCTTATACCCCAAAAAAAAACTCACCCAATGCCTAAGCATACATCCAGACTGATGGACTTACACCTCACGATATTTTCTCCCCCACAAATTGTCCCGATGCATTTTTACTACACCCTATCCCGCCCGGAGACTCACTCCAATACTTACCCCAAGAAGGCCTTTTAAAACACTATATATAACCGACGACTTAATAGGAAGGTCAATATTCTCTTTCTTATTTCATGATTTAGAGTATGTACCCATTCAAAAATTTTCAACTAAACACCTAAAATGGAGTTTTTGGTTTCTGAGTAAAGCTCATGGGGAGTTTGCAATTCATCTATTCAAGAACCCATTCAACTTTCTTTTTCATTTTTTTTTTGTTGTTAAATTGAACAGGTGTGAGTGAACGTGGTTGAAATTGGTTGTAAGTATATGAATGATGCTATACACAAAATTTGAGAAATATTAGAGGTGACTTAAATTGATTTGGAGTAAGAAATTATACCTACAACATGCCACTACAACATGTGTATATCACGTTGTATATGAACGTATATGATACAAATCTTTAATGATATACACAAATATACATAGATATATAAGAAAGAAAAGTGATATATACACTGATATACATGAAAATATACATAGGATACAATGGAGAATATACAAACGAACATGTATTTAACCTCATATTGTTTTTATGAAATTCACCTCAAATAGGCTCTGACCACCTCAAAAAAATTATATTCAAACTCCTTTAGATGTTCCAATAAAATTCAATTTCACCTAATCGAAGTCCTTATCTGTATGAATAAATGAAGATTTGACAACCTTCTTTGAAATATGCTTCCTTCCTAGCAATTTTTCAGAATTTCAAGACAAAATTTTGGAGAAATCTAAAAATACCCAAATATTTTAAATGATTTCAACCTAAAGATTCTAATACAATGATAGTATGGTATGTACAAATCTATCTTATCTCCAAGATTAGGGGATTGTTTTCCCTCCTTCATAGACATGGTACCAACAAAAAGACACTCAACAAAACAAGCATACAAGTTAGTAATTAGAAAACAACCTCAAAAGTCGCTCGAGTTTACACATATTTGAGTGACTTCACAATTGGCTCCACCAATGTTAAAATTTGTTGAAGTCAGTGATTGACAAAGTGCACAATTTCTATTCTTGGTTTGAATGAATTCTTGTTGGTAGAATAACGGATGGTTCGATAAATTCTAATAGCCTTAAGCCAAAAAAAAAAAATTGATGACGAAAATAAAACGAGAAAAGCTCAAGAAAGAATTGGGACAGAAGAAAATCAAACTCAAACAACTTGATAATATTTAGTAGGGTAACTACAAATTAAAATCAAGTTATGAAGTCAAAAAAGTAGAATTAGAAACTAATGGACCAACATTCATACCAAAAAAATCATATTTGAAATTGATGAAATCGTTCAAGGGCTGAGAACGAACTCAGTTCGTTGGAACGAATTTTGGTTGTCTCTGGAGTTCGTGGGAATGAACTCAATTCATTGAAACAAACTGGAGTTTGGTCTTGGGAGTTCATTGGCACGAATTCAGTTCATTGGAATGAACTAGGGCTTGTCCTGGGAGTTCGTGGGAACAAATCATATTCATTGAAACAAATTGGACAAAGTACTCCTTTCAGCAGTAGTTCGTGGGAATAAACTACGTTTATTAGAACAAACTGTAACTAGTCTTCCAACTAAGAATACTACCTATACACATGAAAATGTTCGTCAGAATGAACTAGGAGCATGAAAATTACCGAAAATGATGAATTTTAGATACTCTGGGCCTACCTTACTTAGTATTTACCAATTGTTTGGTAAAAAATACCTTTTAATCCCTTTCCAATTGGGGTTCTGGATCAAATATACTCTTTTTTTAACCTCTTCTTCAACCAAGAACATATGAACAACTTCAAGAACACATAAAGATTCAAAAATTGTTCTTCTTCGATTTAGCTTGGAATCATCTCAAATTTTAGGAGTAGTTTCCTTCTCAAACTAGAGAACAGACCTAACACTTTTTGAAAACGTATTCAACCTCAACCTTCACGACCTATTTTCAAGTTCAAGTTCGTCAAACCCTCAAACTCTTTATTGATAGATTCTTCAAATCACCTCTATATGACATGAAATCTTGAACTTAGACTCAATTAACATTAAAGAATACGAATCTAGTATCAAAAATAGAACAACAAATCAAAGAATTTTTTTTTGAATTTATGTGGGAACAAATCTATACCAAACTTTGATACCAAACAATACAATATTGAATATGCGAAAATTGAAATTCTAACTCTAAGAACAAGAAGTAAAGATAAAGGATAGAAAACAATAAACAAAAAAGGAAATTAATTGACAATTATGATAATATTATCAAAACCTTGAATTGATTGGAACCTAACAAGCACCAATACTAGTAGACCTCAAGAGAACTGTATTCACCTTGCAACTCACTAATCAAACAAGAATCAACATTAGCTTCACCAAGCTCTCAAATATTTTCTCGAGAGAATACAATCCAATATTTATCAAAAACTAAGTCTCAATATTCTTTAAAAACTAAGTCTAAATGAGTGAAGCTCATCTATTCATAGTCTAGGCTAATTTATTACAAAAGGATCCCAAAAGTGGCTATTTCTGTAAATTAAAACGCTAGTCATAGTTTGCAAACTAGGCTTTACTTCCTTCTTTACAAGCAATTATCAAAGCATGATCCCTTACTTGCATCAAAGTATTCCCAAGCACCTCTATTTTCATGACTAGCCTTTGTAGAGCTTGGACGTCTCGAGTTTGGCTCCTTGTGAATAGTCTTGATGCAACTTGACTTACATCAGTTGGAGGCCTTGTCCTCGTAAAATAGTGTATCCATGTCATGTTAGAGGTTTCATAAATTAGATGAGTGTAAGAGGTTCAATAATGTAAACTTGAAAATTTTTTCTATTACATTGAATATTACATTTTTTAATTTAAATGAAAGCTTATGAATGAAATTTCTTTTTATCTTAAAAAGTTTGGCTTATAATATGAATTTATCTCATTTCTTCCGCATATGTGACGAGTTATGTCACATATAGCTAATTCGTTTGAACAAGTTAAGATATCAAGTATTAATCTTTCTTAAGCCTAGAATTGTGGCATGATACTCTTTTCAAACTTGTATTCCCACTAGAAGCTTGTTGAGTTTCGTTGGTACTGAAGTCATTTGACTTCATAGTTTCTTTCCTTATAACAAAGTAAATGTTGGTACTTTATTTGATTGTTTCCTATAAAAGGAGTGCTGAAGGGAGATATTTTATTTATAAACTAATAGACCTTTGAATGCTCTTTACAATCTCTCGCTATTTCTCACACCACAAGAAAATATGTGACAAAATCTCTCAATTTATAATACCATAAGACTAAATTAGACTATGACTAGAAAATCTATTCCTATATGACTTTGATAAATAAATCCTAATAAGACATGGATTAAATAATTAGCAATATCAAATTTTAAACAAACTTGATTTCCTACAACTTTGAATTATTTCTTCCAATATTCTCTCGTAACTCAAAGTTGTATACTCATGTCTTTTGTTGTTGTGCTATTGGAGCACTTCTCTCCAACTCCCGTTATTTTTTTTTGGGTTGTGTTGGAGCACTTCTCTCCAACTTTCAACAGTTGATGCACTTCTCAGCAACATTCAATTTTGTTGATTCACTTGTAATCAACTTTCATTTTTTTACGCGAACTACTTATCTCCATCTTTTAGAGAAAAGCTTCTTCCTCTAGTGCCATGCTTGCTTGCACTTCTTTAAATTGATAATCTTTTTGTCAATCTTTTTCAATGTGATTTTTTTGATGCACACATAATTAGCCCAACTTTTACTAATATAATCACTGGTCAGGCATTTGTTGATATATCATGAGCAATTTTCATTAATAGCACTACATAGTAAAATAACTACACAAAATAGCATGTTTTATCTTAATTACATAAAGTAGCATTTTTTTTTAAATTTTCTAATACAGATTAACTATAACATTGAGTGTTGTATCAAAAATTCAAATTCTTAATTTTCGCCTATAACGGCGCTAGTTAATATCTAACTAAACAAACTTGCATATAATGGGAGTAAATCTCTCTCCGTGTTGATCTCAATTTTTTCCACCATATTTAGAAAGTTTAAACAGTTAATCCATATCAGATCAAAAATTTTGAAAAATCACAGATTTTGTAGGGATTTTATTTTTCTTTGGGCGTATCATTGTTACAGGTTTGGTGAAATTGATACTTATGCATGTATCAAAAAATATTGAAATATATCTTGTTGGGTATGTTTCTTATGTATCACAAGTATCATTAGTGAACACCAACTGTCATTTTTAAAATTGATATAGACAATACTATTATAATGTGTTCAATGTATATATGTATCAGAAATAAATTAAAATAGTTCTTTGTGTATTAGTCTATTATCGATTGATACATTTTAGTATTGTATCACTAATGTGAAAACGATATTGTTCAAGTAGTTGGTTTTATCCAAAAAAAAGATGAAAAAAAGAGAAGAGACTGATATATTGTATCATTAGTATTATAATGTGTTCAATGTATATATGTATCAGAAATAAATTAAATCAGTTCTTTGTGTATCAGTCTATTATCGATGATATATTTTAGTATTGTATCATTAATATGAAAATGATATTATTCAAGTAGTTGGTTGTATCTAAGAAAAAAGAAAAGAGAGGAGACTGATATATTCTATCATTAATATAAAAATGATATTTTTCAAGTAGTTGGTTGTATAAAAAAATCATCATTACTCGCAGACGAACAAAGCTGCAAAATCTCTTCTCATGGGCATTCGATCCCTTCGAAGTCCTTCAAAGTTCAAACTCAACAGCCTCAAACTGCTCTCTCCCTTTGAACTTAAGTCTGTAAATGTATCGCCATAGCTGAGAGAGAGAGATATTAATCCATATCAGATCAAAAATTTTAAAATATCGCAGATTTTGTGGAAATTCTCTTTTTCTTTGATTGAGATAATCGGAGAAAATTTTTGGGGATTTGGAATAGAAAAATATGGCAATTAATTTTAGGAAGTTACAACGAAAACAGAGGAGTAATTCGAGAAAGAATATAGAAAATTTGATACAAAAGTAATTTGCTACTTTATGTAATTATTTTGCTATTTTTTAATAATTTTTTAATAGGTTTGCTAATTATTTTAAATAGCTAGTTAATTTTGCTTAGTTATGTAATTTTTTCATATATCATTGGTCATACGATTTTCAAGATAATCATTGGTCAGACGGACGACACATATTGGCTAGTGCCACCCTTCGGCGACAGATGTTACTTGATTTTCTACTAAGATCGTAGAAGCTCTGATACCAATTTGAAGGAAAATATTTTATTTCATAAACTCATAAATCTCTGGATGCTCTCTACGATCTCCACAATTTTTCACACTACAAGAAAATATGTGACAGAACCTTCCTATTTTTAATACTAGAAGACCAAATTAGACTAGGACTAGAAAATTTATTTCTATATGACTTTGATAAATAAATTCTAACTAGATATGAATTAAATAATTATCAAATATCAAATCCTAAACAAACTTAATTTCCTACAATTTTGTATTATTCTTCTAACAATTGCTAAACATGTTATTTGATTTAAACTCCTCT
The DNA here is from genome assembly GCA_035772735.1 of Datura wrightii. Lineage (NCBI taxonomy): Eukaryota > Viridiplantae > Streptophyta > Magnoliopsida > Solanales > Solanaceae > Datura > Datura wrightii. The sequence goes on along the minus strand of JASDFA010000018.1, from coordinate 187,224,163 downwards.
AATCAAAATATGATTCAACTTTCCTTGTAAGGATTTTTAGTTTTTTGTCACTTATAAACACTCATATTAATTGAATAATCGTTAAAATTAAATCCTAACACAAACCTCCCAAAAAATTAAGTTGGATTACATGTGACCGTGGATATCCCAACTCATAATTTTTGATAATCTTAATTGTTTAACTCCATTTTTTTAAAGTTCAACACTAAAATAGAATAAAGTGTAAATTATAAAATAGGTAGGTACATTATTAAGGGGTAAATTGCAAATTACTGTTAGAAAAATTACTGCCAGTTGCTAGAAAATTTAAAGAGGTTTCCTAGTTGAATATGGATATGGAAGCAAGCACGCCTTCAGTGTCGCCTAATTCTAGTCAAATTCTAATAAGTTAGTATAATTGCACCATACATTTACCTAATTAATCAACAATGAATCTCCCTGAGGATATCCTAGTGGAAATTCTCTCAAGGCTTCCAGTTAAGTCTCTCCATCGTTTCAAGTGTGTATCCAACTTGTTTAGTATGTGATCCTCACTTCCAGAATAAACACCTCAGACATGCCCAAAGTTGAAGGAATTTGAAATTTAAAAGACTGCTTGGTAATGTTGATTTCGATGTCATGGTATCTTGCTCTTTACATTCTACTTATTATAACAACACAATTGCCTGGAGACCTAACTATACTGCTAGCTACAATAATGAAATTAGGAAAAAATCCATACCGGTGGTTCTTCGTTGCTCGCCTATTAATGATTTATTCTGCATGAGTCCTGGCCCCCCGTTAGGTTCTCTTCATTGGGCTGAGATATGTCTGTAGAACCCTACTATCAATGAGTTAAGACGGTTTCCCTATTCAAGTCAATGTGAAAACATAGAAAATAGAACACCATTATGGGTTGGGTTATGACTCGACCAATGATGATTATCTGGCCATGAGGTTCATCACAAGACCATATAATAAAAATAATATCGTTATGGAGATAGGGTTCATCAGATTTGAGTTATACTCTTTGAAAAACAATTCTTGGACGCTTAGCTTATTGATCAACCATTCCCTTACACAATCTTTCATGATTTTCGAGACAATTATTTGGACTGTCATTTTGTGAAGGGTAGATTCCATTGGATTCTCCTTTGTGAGGTAACAAGGGGTCATCATGATCTCTCATCTACCCACGTTAAGAGGGATGGGTGCTCGAGCAGCTGTTGAACCCAACGTAGAACATGGGTATTTATATAGATATTTACCAATAGATATATAAATTTCGACGTGAGCACCCAGAGAAACAAAGAAAATGTGGGTTGGCTGATTGGGATGCTTCTTTTTGAGTTCTGAAGCAAAAGAACAATGGTTCGATTCCACACATCAACACACAATCATTATAATAAAACTGTGATTATTCTTTTTTAATGCTTATTCCGCTCACTTTTTTTTCCTCCGCTACTAACAATTTATTTCTTTCACTTTTTTTTTTCCCTTTCTTATCATAGTAGAAAACATCAATGAAACATATACAATCCAAACGAACAACCGGCTTTAGTTTTTCACCCAAATGAATTTATCTTAGAGTAATTTGCAATCATAATATTTTTGTTAAATTTGCTCAATGAAGGTGGAAACTTAGTACTGTTTGGTGTGACTTCCATTATAGAGCTTTTGCTACATTTTATAAAGATTATTTTTAAAATTGGCAGTATCAACGACAATATATTCACTATAATCTCACAGCCGAGGTCTAAAGAGGATAGTGTGTACGCACACCTTACTCCTATCTTGGCAGATAGAGAGGTTGTGTCCGATAAATCTCGGCTCAAGTAAAGCGGTTAGAAAAAAAAAGAAGAAAACAACGAGAGAGAAGAAGTCAATACAAAATGCTAAAAAAAGCATGACAAAGCATATGAAAGAAAAAATAACAATCACTGCAACAAAATAAAATGATAGTCCAGGTGCAAGAAACATTAAACAGTAACAAAAATGGAATAACAAGAAACTCCAAGAGTAATACAACGACTACTAATATGACGACGGAAAATGCGAGACAACGCTCAACTACCTAACTAGCCCTTTACCCTAATTTGTTTCCTCCATAGTCTTATCTCTAAGGTCATGTCCTCGGTAAGCTGAAGTTGCGTTATGTCCTGTTTAATCACCTCCGTCTAATACTTCTTCGACCTACTTCTACCTCTTCTATCATTATCCATAGCCAATCTCCTACACTTTCTTACTGAAGCATCCGGCCATCTCCTCTTCACATTTGTGATGAATTTTAAAATAAATATCTAGTTTTACGTAAGGCTTAAGATTGTCACAACTATAAAATAATGATACTGGTATTCATCATTTTTGAAATAATACAAAAATTTTATGAGAACGTTCTAAATAGAATGATATATTTTTTTTGTAATGGTAATACTAATTATAGTTGGCTCGTAAATTTATTTTTATTGTCAAGTTTCATAAACTATGCATTCATGGTCCAGTAGCAACATTACCATTATGACAGTTGAGCACCCGAAACTTTAAAATTCTGGTCCGCTATTGCCTGTCATTGTGTCCCTAGACGGCTATGAATTCAAAGATTTACCACAACCTAATTACACAAAGGCGCCAATTACTCTATATGATGACGTTGATATAGTTGTTCTAGACGGTCTGCTTTGTGTCTGCTGCAATTACCTTGATTGCCTATCTTTTGATTTGTGGACAATAAAAGAATATGGGGTCCAACAATCTTGGACTATGATGCTCTCTATCCCAACTCAAGATGATAGTTTGCAACTCTTAATTTGTCATATCGGTATTTGGTTCCGTTGTACTTGTTTGAAAATGGTGATATTTTGTTCAAGACAGGCAAAACCAGAATCCAGAAACACAACATATTGGTTTACAAGAAACACGAGAAAGTATTCAAGCCAACTCTTGGTCTTGAAATTGGAGCGAGTAATATCTATACAGAGACCCTAATTTCTCCACATCGATATATCGGTAACCCTGCCGCTTTAAGAATCATCAGACTTCTAATGGAGGTCTCCAGGGATAGGCTTATACAGTATGTTTCTTATTAGATCTATGCCGTGGATAGGTTTATGTTAAAAGTTATCTAGTTTTGCTGATGTTGCAAGCCCAATTGTTTCAGCTATATATGTGTTTTGCGAAAAAATAAAATGTGAAGTGTTACTGGTGCAATAACAGATGAAACAGAATTGACTAAATACTTCCGGTAATTCAAGACCAAAAGTGTAATGTGCTTCATTTATATCGATGACTTTTAGCCTTATCAAAAATTTTCATTCAGTCGTCCTATCTTGAGGTCCAACCTATTGAAAATCAGAAGCTGACAGATATATACCATTTACACACTTATTGCTGATCTAAAAGTTCATGTACTACCTGATCTAATAACAGTTCAAGAACTTCTTGCCCAAATTGTAGGCATAATTCTTCAAACATGAAGTTTGCTCCAGTTCTAGTAGTAGTTATCCAATGTGACTCATTTAACTCTTCTTCTGTTAATCTGCAAATTTCTCCAAGCACCTTTATGTAATAATCTGTCTCTTTACTAATAATCTCCTTTTGCTTCTCCACATTGCTTGTGATTGCATGTTCAGGATCTGTGATTCTCGAGCGAGACTTTCTTGAATTTAGCTGCATTTTCCCTTCATTTCCTGCTTAATATCATACAAAAGAAGGCATTAATCATTTGTCTTATATGGACTATAATGATATCGAAGGTAAAGAATGAACATAAAAAAGAAATAAATGGGTTAAGGTATTTATCAGGTCACCTAAAAGATACCTACAGATAACTGTGCAATATAAGTGCAACTAATCATTTGGGAAATATGGCACTTAACTTACTACAACATATAAAAATACAGCGCTCATTTACAAAGTAGATATATATATATTTATGCTTTATCCCCAAGGTGCTAATTAGTATATCATATTTTTGGTTGAATTTAAGTTCACTGCACTTATATTGTATAACTATTTTACACAATTAGTTAAAGTATGAACAGGTCAAATTAACATTAAACAGTTGAAAAAAGGAGAGTAAGAAGCAAGTAAGGAAAATTAAGAGTCACTTTTATGAATCATACCTGCAGGTGCAGCAGCTTGTTGAGGATGATGAATTGGACTTGAATCTGCTGAATTAAACAAAGGCTGGATTTTGGTAGACACTACACATTTGCTCTTGCTCTTCTTCTTCTTCTTCTTCTGAACCTTGGATTCCACAGACATTTTGGTAGGATAATCCTCAAACTTCACTTGCTTTTTCACCTTATTAGGAATTCTATTTTGTTTTCCACAAACATCTTTCTTCTGTCCAGCATTAGACATATTTGATGATGATGATGATGATTTAGCAAAACCAACTTTCTTCTGCCCCTTTTTTCTGCTGTCATCTGCAGCCTTCTTTGGCATCATTTCTTGATTTCCCACCTTATTGGATTTTCTAATAGTAGTACTAAAGCCCTGTTTCTCTTGTTCATCATTGAAGCGAAAAACAAAAAACTCTGACTTGAATTCTTGATCAAAATTTGGTATTTCGCGAAAAGACACAGATGTTCTGACCCTTCTATGATGAAATTGTTCAGTTAGATTAAACTGTATCAAGTAATCTAGAGAATTAACTGACCTGCTTCTTGAAAATGAACCAAAATTAGTTTTTTGATCTCCTTCAGGTAATGAGTCTAATCCCATTAGCCTTGCCACAATTCCTGGACTACTACTATCTGCAACTTTGTTACTACTAATATTTGCCTCAGCCTTGAAAGGTAATTTCGTACTAGAATGATCAAATAATGTTGTTCTATTTGGTTTCTTAAACTGATCAGAAGGGTGTGTTGGGAGACTTCCACCACAGAGAAGCCTTTGAAAAATCCCTGAAAAACACTTAGCTGAACTAGCAGCATCTTTTGGATTTTCAGCCATCCTTTTCTATGTTCCTTTTGAGTTTTCAAGAAAATGAGATAAAAAGTAATCTCATTTTAAGGGAGTTGAAAATTCAGTAGCTAAAATGCTTTAGAAAAAAGGGGTTGATAGGGAATGATGAAAGGAACATCAAGTTTGTTTTATAAGGGAGTTGAAAAATAGAAGAAGATATCTACTTGAAGAAATTAAGGATGAAAAGGACCTTTTAGTTGTTTATATTTGTAAAGATTGAAGAAGGGAATGGGGATGATGAAAGGAACATCAAGTTGGTTTTCACAAGAGAGTTGAAAAAACAGGACTATTTCATGAAAAGGAGTTGGTGTTTGAATGATGTTTCTGAGAAGTGAAGCATAAGAGAAAAAATTGATGGAATGAGTTCACACCATAAGTTTTGAAAAATTTTGGATCTGAAAATTTGTTCTTTTATTTTCTTTATATACATTCATTTTGCTTGGTATAAGATAATAATTAATATAAGGATCTAATTAAAATATGTTGATTTTTAATAGTTTATTTTTTCATTTTAAAAAAATGTTGATTTTGTAGTGTTAAGAATTTTGCCATTATTAATGTATCTGTTCTGTAAGATTATTTTTCAGGTTACTAATTTTATTTTTTACTCATAAAATATATAGTTATATTTTTAGATTGATGTCAATATATTGTATCTAATAATTTATTTTATATTTTAAATTGTAATTTTCAGATTTTATAAATAATAAGAAAAAAATTAAAAGCTTAACATTAAATTATTATTACATATAAAATATATTATTTTTTTAACTGACTAAAAATATTGTGACATAAATTGACAAGGAAAGTAGTATTGACATGGAGAGACTAGCAAGCACTATTAGTACTTTCTTATCTCAAATATTTATCGTTCTTACTTAAAAATATTTATTATTTGAAATTAAAGAAATTAATTATTTTTATCTATTATTTTAACAATATAATGACATATAAATAAAATAACTATTTAATAAAAAATATTTTTAAAATATAAATAAGAACAAATAATTAAATAATTTTTTAAATTAATGTTTCTTTAATAAAAACCACTACAAGTATTTAGTAAGAGAGGGAGTAATATATTATGCGAGAAAAATGGTCTGATTCGAAAATGCCAATATTGTTTACTAATGTCAGCGTGTGTTGACTGAGTGTAGCCGGGTTTATTGACTTTTGATCTGTTCAGACAACCTTTTCTCATTTCACCGACATCTTTTTGACTCCTTTCAGTTTCATCAATTTTTGGTTACCCTAGCGCGCTTCACGTATTTATAAAAAAAAAAAATTAATAAATTTATATATTTTTATATTTTATATATAAAAACTTTTAATGAATTCATAATTTTTTATTATAATATAGTAGTATATAATATTTACATTCAGATTAATAACAGAAAAGATCAGAGGCGAATTCAAAATTTTAGACTTATGAATTTTTAATAAATTAATATGTAATAATAATTGGATAAAGAACAAGTATTGAACTTGTTTATATATTTAAAAAAAATAAAATGAAGGACACGTGAAACAGTGATTCTGTGTTTTAAAGATAGAAAGATTTTTACTTAAAGAAAGATCCGAAAAGAGAACTGTTAAAAAAAATTAAAATAAAAAATAAGCAGAGTCCAACAAGATTCAAATCCACACAACCCTGGGTGAAGGAACCCCGGATTCCCTTCCTTACTGCGGGATAACATACATTTAGTTATGGGTTCGCATATTAAAATATGTATACCGTTAATATTTTTTAATATAATTATAGAATTGACGGTAACAGATGTAGGTTCTCAGGAATTCACTTTCAGTATTGTAAATCTGCCCCCGGAGAAGACACTATCAATCTTTATTTTCTTCTGAAATATGGTATGTTCTTTCATCTTTTTTCAATATGCAAAATAGAAATTCTTTGATCCCTTTTAAATACAAATCATTCATATCTACATACATCAATAACAACGTACTCAATGTAATTTCACAAAGTGGTGCCCGAAAAGGACAGAGTATACGCAGACCTTACTCTACCTCAAAGTTATAGATCATTCATATATACGTAGTGAATAGAAAAATTAGAATGTATGAATGGTGAAATACATGAAATAAGAGATCATATTTTGAAAAAATAATATACTATATTAAGTTGAAAACAATATTTCTTGTTTTAATTTTCTCGATCTTTTGTAGAAGTACTTGATCCTCTATGTGAACTCTAAGTTTTTAAAAAGGGCTTTTGAACTTCTACGTTGTGTCTTTTATTATTACATTTGTGTACTATAATCTTTTACACATCAACTAAATATTTTCAAGAATTATGAAAATGAAACACATAAAAGTTATGAATAATATTTAAGAGTATAAGTTATAAGGAAGATGAAGAGATATGAGTTATAGATAATTTCAATTTTATTAGACATTAAATATATTAATTATCATGCACTGATTTTATTTGTAAAAGTAAATAAATGAACGGCAAACATAAGGAGGGAAAATTAAAATAAATAAATAATTTGACTGCATAAGAGTTCACTATTTCAAAAACCCAATTATATAATTTATAGATGATAATTTTTTTTAGTTATGTTGTTAAGACATATAAAAAAATAACCTACACTATTACATTCACAATGTAATTAAAGACGAAAATAAAAAAACTATAAACATTTCAAGCAAGAAAAGAATAACGACAAAAAATAAATTATTACATACACAAAGAATAAGCAATGACATCATAGAATAAATTATTTCATCTTTTAATTTTCTTTGCGAGAATAATAAAAATGAAACTTCTTATCATAATTTTTTAAATCATAATTTTTTAAAATTGAAATAGGATAATTATATTAATTATGTTTCATAACAAAGAGTAGGATCATAAGGGATCAAATGAGTAGCGTAATAATATGTGTAGCTAAGTTACTATTACAACCCAAAGAAAAAAAAAAAAACAAAACAAAACCTAGCAGAAGTAGTTCCTAATTATGCTTCAAAAAGTTTCTACGCCTTCCTTTACAAATAGGTTTATCACATATATTATGCTCCCTAAAGCTATTTCAAAACTTCTCATCATATGCTATTAATTAAAGAAATTTTTTTAATACAATTATGAATAAATAAAATAAACTGTGTAATTATGATGATTCACTAAAAAATGTAGACGATTATTAATATGATATTAAGTACTATGTATGATATTTATAATATTTTGATTTCAATCATACAAACCAAAAAATAATTATATCAGAAAGAGGAAAGAATCTAAACTGTATAATATATTTGCAAATTATTTTTTTGATTATATACTAACAATAAGAAGTCATTATCTCTTGCACTCTAATAAATATTGTTATCAAACTATACTTTATGATTATTAAAGTTAGTGTCAACCACAAACTGACTCTCAGAAAGATCAGCCACACAAAGACGACACATTTAGAGTATCACTTCTATCAAACTTATCTCATTATTAATTCGTGAAGATCTTCTTCATCATATTTGTTCGAAGATGATAATACATACGTAAAAAAAAATTGTTAAAATTTAGAAAGCAGCCAAGTACATAAAAATGAAAAGAATGACTTGAGAACTAAAACTTTTTTTATCTTCGTATACTCCTTTCATGTTACATTTTAGTTAATTCACAAGCAGAAGAGGAAGAATAACCTTGAATGAGAGTCTCATGAAACAAAATATGAGTTTATATAGGCAAAATGGATAAATATCATAAGGTATCACAAACTTACAAATTAAAATTTGGGGGATATGGACATGAAAATTAAGGAAGTTATGGATATTATTACGAGTAGAAATTAAAGAGGTGTGAGTTAAGAGTAGTTACTCCTTGTAAATACATAAATAAAAGAGAGAAAAATACTTATAATATAAGGAGATATTATTATTGTATAATTAGAAAAAGGCCAAAAAAGAAGAAGAAAATGTACTTTTGGACATATTATAATGTATTTTTTAAACGATTTTTTTGCCTTTTTTAAAAAATCATTATGGAGTTGTAATTCAGACCTCAATATTTGCCTCAAACTCATACCAAGTTATATGAATTTTTCTATAATTTTTTCCTTTATTTTTCTTTTTCTTCTTTTATCTTACATACATGACAGTATGAAATTATTATTAAGAGGATTAACATGATCATATAAAATTATTATTAAGAGGATTAATTTTTTAAAAAGAAAAAGAAAGGAAAGGATTGAGGTGTGATTAAGAGATTAAATAAGTGGTTTTTGGGATTTATAAGATAACACATAATACATGAAAAAATAAAATAAAATCTCACAAGATCAAAAATTGAGAAAATAGAAAGAGAGAAAAAAGGTCAAAATGAATTTTTCCGCACTTCGCACGATCATAAAAGATATGAGTAATTTATTAAATATAATATAGATAGAAGAGGTATTTACAATATAAATCATTTTCAATAATATGATTTCATACTTCAAGCAATATTACATATTAGAAGTTACTCACGAAAGTGCACCGATGACCCGACTTTTATAAATGGGCTATCTTTGTGAAGTTCATATATACTTCTCGATAAGTTATTATCTCTTTATAAGTTTCTCAAAATATTGAAGTTTGAAGTAAAATTATGTCCTTATTATATAAATAATAATGTTTTTATCTAAAATATATTTAATATATGCGTTCAACTAACATAAAAAAAATGTCAAATAGAAAAAAAAAATTACACACACTTAATCGTTTCTATATAAATACTCAAACGTACAATTGATTCTCTAGAGAAAAATAATTGGTTAGTAGCTAGTAGATCTTTAACAAAGTCAGAAGTTACTATTTTGAACCAAATGAAATTGTAGACTTATAATGATAAGATATTGATATAAAAATCAAAATAAAGAGAATATACGAAGTAAATAAATAAAGAAAATAATACAACATTTACATTATTCTTATGACCTTAATCACTAAAAAAATTGAAGAGAAAAACTGAAACCAACCCATAATTTTGAGCTCTTGTCGATATCTACTCCCACAAGCTGATCACTTTCAAGAGTCTTCTTCTTCAAATCAAATCAAATTATGAATATAATACAACAGTAAATATAACAACAATATACTTCAAATATATAATGAAAGAATAACCTATGCTAGGATCTCATGAAACAAAAAATATGAATTTATAATATCTAATGCTCATGAAAGTTGACATTCTCTTACTAATATGATCATTATTTTTTTTGCAACAATCCCTTTATTTATAGGGCTATACTATGAAAAGTCAAATTAATGTCATGAACGTGGCTATTAAATATTTAGATGTTATGACAATAAAAATTTGTGGGAGTAATGAAAATAAAATTCATTAAACATTTACATTGAAGAATATAAATAAATGGTTAATTGACATATTTATTCTTGTACAATAAGAAAGAATTCATTCGCGCTTTGCACATATTAGTAAATTTTCGAGCGTTGAAGTTTTTTAATTTTTTTTTTTGATTTTTAAATATTTCATATTTTAACCAATTATATTATTCACTCTTAATTTCACATATTTATTTTTCTATAAGTTTTTACCACTTAAGTATTTTTATTCTTCTAAAGTACTTGATTTTTATAACATATGGTAAGTGAAACAACAATTTTATTTTTTCGGAAAAGAAAGTAGAGAATGAAAAAAATTCAATAAAACTTGATTTCCTTCTGTTTATATTGTTAACAAATTTTAAAACTCAATTATATTTTTATATATTTAATAAAAAACTAATTGTATGAATCTCATATGAACTTTTTATCTTATTTATTCTTTTATTCTCTTTAGTATTTTTCTTATTTTCATTTTTCCCCTTCTTACATCCTTATATGTTTATTTTCTTTGAAAATATCAAATTTCATATTTTTTTTCTTCTTCTAATTCCTTAATAATAAAGATAAGTAATCAAAAAATAATATTTTTAAATCTCAATATAAAATATAATAAAATATTAAATATCATACACAAACATGTTATATATTGAATATAAAGAAGCTAATGTATTACTATCATTAATTACTTAATTTGATTAAAGAATATAAAAAGAGTCTTCAGTTGAAATATGAAAAGACTAAACAATTTTATTAGAGAATAAGTTATTAGCAATAGGAAAATTAAGAACCAACACAATACTCCCTCTCTTCTATTTTAATTGCTAGGATAAGATTTGCACACCCATTAAAAAAATTAGTTGGGATGGTAATTTGACTAATATAACCCTATTAATTTTTTAGAAACATAAATAATAACTCTTTTCACATTTTAGAATGATTTTAAGTACTAAGGGTAGAGTTGAAAAAACATGGTCAATTATCTCCTAACTTTTGAAACAAGCAAGTATTTTAAAACAACTATTTTTAGTATACCTAGAATTAAAATGGAGCGGAGGGAGTATTATATAATGATTTAATAATTTTTTTATCATCAAACTTATAGTTTTTCTTAGAATCTCTATTTTCATTCAATGCCTATATCTTTGTATTGATAGTCTTTTTCTTAAATTTTGTTTTACTATATTCTTTTCATTACTATTTATCTCCCGAAAATAATTACTAAAATATATAGCGTAGTCTTATATCTTCCTTATCAATTTCAATATCATTCATACATAATATTAATTGATCCTATGATTTAAAACTTCTAAAATTTATAAAATAAAATGGGAAAGGCAAAAATATTGTTCATAATATCTTCTTCTCTTTTTTTTTTTTCAATTCTAAAGCTTGAAATTCAAAATTAAGAAAATTGTTGAAATTAATATAAAGACAATAAAATAAAATAAAAAGTAAAACTAATTCTACATCTTTTACAAATTAAATTTTATTGTTCACAATTCATTTATGAAATATTCAAATGCTTCCACTTATTAAAAAAAGAGTACAAAATTTTTTTGATTCACTCTTTTATTTTCTTATCTCTATTCTTTTTTCATTTGATAATATAGTATACCAAATTTAAAGTATTAAAATGTCATAAATTGAAGAGAGAAAAAGTTAAAAATTCTTACTAAAAATTAAATAACAATAATAATTAGTATTATTATAAAAGAGTTCTTTGCTTACCCCTTCATCTCTAGAATCTCCATATTCATTAGCATGAAAGAAAATTTAATATCTCGAAAAAATGAAGGAAAAAATCAAAAAAAAAAAAAAAAAAAGAAGAAGAAAATAAAAATGAGCATCCAACAACTCTATATGTGATTGTTATTTATAGGTTGATTAAGCCATAAGAATTAGATAAAAGAGAAATAAGAAGACATATTATTTAAATAGAGAATGCAAATAGATGGAGGATTTTTATAACACATGAGAGATAATAAATATGATCTTTTTTAATCATTAAACAAATTGATTAATAAAAAAATAAAGAAAAAAAAATAAAAAAACAAAGATAAAAAATAAATAATTTCTAAAATATAAAAAATTGTCGCATCACCTTATTTATGCCTACTATATACATAAATACTTATAAAGAAATATCCATTCAATTTCTCAATGATAAGTTAGAATATGTTTTGTTAATCATTCTTGAAAACATCTCTTTGAACAGCTTCCCTCACTTTGTTTGGTCATTAATGCAGGAGAAGCAAACAACAAAGTGTCTACTTAGAGGATTAATTAAGATATGATATGAATGTTGAGCATCTTCCACTTTGATACATTTTTTTTCCTTCACAACTTGTGTATGAATTCTGAGGCACCAACTGAGCAAACAATTGAGAAACTTCGATAGTTCTTATGGAACAGTCAAAATGTGATCTAAATAAATTCATAAAAATTCAAACTAAAGAAATTTTCTATAGAGAACACACGAGAAAATAAATAGATAAAAAAAAAGATATAACATAGACATTTTTCAAAGGACCTTAATCATTAAAAAATAGATGAAAAAAATACAAAATCGGTGCATAATTTTTTGAGCTCTTGTCCAACATCATCTCGCGTAAATCGGTCAATATCCAAGAGCCTTCTTTCATCGAGTCAAGCAATAGCATGAATCTAATACTACAATAATAATATATGGATATCACTACTTCAAATATGAAATGGAAAGAATAATTTTGAGTAGGAGTCTCATGAAAAAAAAATTGTGAATTTATATAAATTAAAATGGAGGAATATCATAAGGTATAAAAAAAGATAAATAAAATTTTTAATTATATATATATTCTGGGGTTGAGTTCCTTGGTGAAAACCTTTACTACTCATTCATCCAGTATTGGTGGTAACATTATTCTTTCCTTTTGAAAATGGATCACGAATTCCTTCAACAATTCTGGTTCGCCTTGGGAAATTTGAAGATATCCTCTTTTTTCTTTTCTTGTACTTTCTTTGCTCCATTGTGTTCTCTCACAAAAGCATCTGCAAGCATTTCAAAAGATTTAACAAAGTGTTGAGGTAATAGGGGATACCACGTCATTGCTCCTTTTAAGGTTTCTCTGAGTTTTTTTTAACAACACTAATTCAATTTCATCGGGTTGCATGTCTTTGCCTTTTACTACACACATATATATGCCATCATATGTTCCTGTGGGTTAACATTTTTGTCATATTTCAAAATTTCTAGCATTTTAAACCTCTTCAGTATCAGCTTGGGTGTCGTGCTGGGTGGGAACGGTAGTTGTACGTATTTCCTTGAGTTCGATCCTTTTAAAATTGGTGGAGCTTCAGGAATATGGTCTATCCAAGTGTTGAATTTTTCTTTTTTGCTCTGATTCAAATGATTGGTAAAACATTAATACATTTTATTATTTCCATTCTGTTGCCGTAGTTTTACCCCAAGATCTTCTCTACTGGTGTTGTTGGATAATTCTTTTGGTGCTCTCTCTAGTTTATACTCTACTCTTTTATTTTTTTGTAACTCCATTATTGCCTTCTGCTGGCTTTCCAGCATTGCAAAAATTTTATCTAAGTATGCTCTGACTACTCTAACTATGTCCCGATTGTTACCATTGTCATCCTATGTATGAGACCTTTCAGAGCGATGAGATGTTATGGTTAAGTCCTTGGCCTATTCGCATCTTGAGTGTTTCCAATCGGTAAATCTGCCTCCAGATTGATAGGAGTGTTCAAAATCATGTGGCTATTGGCATTACATGGTTCGATGTTTGTATTTCCAGTCATTGAACTAGTTGTTCTTGTGAATCTGATAATCTTTGGTAAATATAAGATTTGTTGGTAAATAATAAGCAAAACCAAATCGATCCCATAATTATGCTTTGCCGCATGGTGGCGCCAAACTGTTTACCTTTAAAATAGGTATAATTAAATTTATAGTGAGTCTTTAAAGGATATGCGGGTTGATTCGACTCTTAGAGATGAAACAAAATAGAAATCAGATAATGACACAAAACTAAATAAAGTAGTATCCTGATAGCTTGTAAGTCATATGATATCCTTGATTTCTTTGTCTTGCGATGAATCTAGAATTCCTCCTTTCACCAAAGTGATAGTCATTAAGAAGCTAAAAAATATTTGATTAGATGCTAAGAACATAATAAGAAAGTATTTTTTTGTCTATTCACCTGTGTATCTTGATGATCCTTTGTAGTACAAGTGTCGTCCCTTTTATAGGTGTTATGAATTTTAATGGTTTAATGCCTGACATTCATTGTGCATTCTTTTGTACTAAATAAGAAATATATTACTTTGATTACTGATGGAGTAACATACGATTTTGACTCTGGAAAGATCTTGTATCAACTGTCTTGTTTTTACTTTGCGTTTTCCTCCGGATGCTTTGTCTAAATTTGTCTTAGTTCCTCCAATAAATTGAGTTACTATTTCCTCCGAACGTGGATAGCGCATCATTTGTATGATCCTGTATCTCCATGAAACATGTTAATGTCTCTTCTTTTAGCTCATTCATATAACACCTTTTTAACACGCATCTTCATCCTATCTTGATACATGTCCAGCTTGTTTTTATCCTATACACAAATATAGAAACATCACACGATAATGGAAGAAGCTTCAAGACAAATAGAAAAAAAATCCTTGGAATCAATCATTTGATGACTTCACTCTCTTTGTATTTGTATAAGATTTCATCATATTCTTATTTTCATCATAGATGTAACAAACTCTTGCAATGTTGAAGAAATAAAATATTTTTATTTTTACACTTCAAAGCAAATTGTCTTTATCCTTTCTTCAGCTGATGTATATCTTAACATTTGAAAGGACTATTGTGACGCTCAAGTAAGGATGAACCCTTTTTTGAGTTTTTTTTGGTTATACATAGTTTAAACTCATGCGGTCCGGGAGTAACATGCAATTTGTGCTCATGCATCATGGAGCGCAACAACTTGCCCTTTAAGCTCAAATTCAAGGAGTTTTACTACTTGAAGACTTTGTTAGAACTTGATGATCTTTTCAACTTAAAGATTTAGCTCCAATTTTATGAGCTTTATTAATGTAGGTTAAGCTCATGTATCGAGAAGCCTTACAACTTGTAGTTTAGTGATATTAGGCATATTTATACACCCGCTTGCCATATTTTACCCATATTTAACTTTTTTTGAGGGAAAGAATCGTGTATATTTTTATGATTTTTTGCTTATTCATGATGGTGAGCTAATATACATGATTAGATGCTTGCAGGTTGAAAATTGCAAGGATTTAAACCAAGGTGATGCAAGAAACAACTGTGGAGAACTTTGGGCTTGAAATGGACCTTGGCAGTGAATGAATAAGGTGGGCGACGCGGAGCCAGTAAGGTGCGATGACGGTAGTGTTGCCCAGGCTGCTAAACTTTAGAGAAATATAACACTAGCCACATGATGCTATAGAAGGCGCGACGTGGGGGCAGTGCTCCGTGATGAGGCCTACGCCACGCAGAAGCCCAAACATCAAAAGGAATGGAAAAGGGGCTCAAGTACGCTGTGAGCTCTACGTCGCGGAGCTAGACCTGCACAATAGAGAGCGCGACGCGGAGCAATATATGGTGGCTGAATTTTCTAGAAGTCAAATCCAAGTTCTATAAGTAATGATGATTTAATTTCACTACTATAAATATAACCTTTTGGGCATCCAAAATGGGGTCGATCACTTTCTAGCAAGATAATGATGGAGAGAAGAACACAACATTAGATTTCTAACTTTTCTACTCTTTCATTCTTTAATTTTGCATGAACAATATCAATTATTGTGATTTAATGCTTAGAACATAAGTAGCTAAAACCCTTTGTTCTGGGGTTACAACTAGAAGCATGACTGTTTAGTACATGATTGATTTGTTGAAACTTGTTTATCATATTGGTTGTCCGTATATTCTTGTGCTTAATATTTTAATACTTTGCGATTATTAAAATACATCTATATTCTCATTGTGAACTAGAAAGATGGATCATGAGTTAGAATGAAGAACTTATGGAGTAAGATCTTTTCTTTAGTAAAATAAAAGATTGATTTGCGGCTAGGGTAGGAATATACCTAAATCGCCTTACTTAGTTACAAAATGGGAAGACATACAAATACATTCGGATTAAGTTGCTATATCTCTACTCAATGATGTAGTTGTGGACCAATCTGAATACATAATAGTTTTTTAAGTCAATATTGAACAAATAAAGTTGTGAAATTATGTTTTAGTTGAAATTCAGCCACAATATGAGTAATAGACATTTCACCTTCTAGATATTTGGTATTAATTTTATTGAGTTGCACTACTTCAAAAACATTTGGTTGGTTTTGGTTGAGAAAGCTTTTACCTTTGTAAATCACTCTCCTTTAATTTATTTTATTTTTAAAATGTAAATCGAAATATAGAAAAGTATTTCTAGTACAATATATATGTCATTTGTAAAATAAATTTGCAAATAGATAGGGATCTACGGGCCACTAGATCCTTTAGGAATCTCTCCAAAATCTACTCTTTGATCATTGATTCTCATCATAAGCTCTTTTTTTATCCTCTTTGTTGCCATGCATAAGATCCATGTATGTCGCACGAGCCACACACAAAAGCTAGATTTATTAAATCTTTCATCTCTGTAAATCACTCTCCTTTACTTTTTTTAAGATATAAATTTAAATATAAAAAGTGTTTCTATATATACATATATACGATTAATGGAATAAATTTGCAAATTGATATGAGATGTACGGGCCACTAGATCCATGAAGAATCTATCCAAAATCCTCTATTTGATCAGTGATTGATGGCCACTAGATCGAGGAATCTACCTTATTCTCAAATTGGGTGGCTCAGTTGATTGGCACTCCTGTAGGCTCATCCTGCAGACAAATTCTAGGTGTCCCAAGTCCAACATCCACTAAGAGAATTTCTTATCTTAAGTGTAGAACTTCAAATTCTAAGGTGTTTCTGTTGAATTTCAACATATACACAAAGCCAAAGTGCAGTGGAAAAAAAAATAGGAACGTACCTTCAGCCATTGTTATTCAAAGTGTTGTGGAGAGTCATCTTTGTCTTTTACGAACTTTATGTAAGAAAACAATAAAGAAGAAGACCTAAGAATATTCTGGCATATGCCTTTCTAAGTATATGCCAAATTGATGGAGTCATAGGCGTATTTATCGATAGGCTAGGGACTCTGTGGTAAAATACTTTAACCCTAGGGACTTCTTCGTAAAACATGATTTCCCTAAGGAATCCTAATTAATAGTTCCTTCCATCAAGAAAACTTTCATATATGCATAACCAAAATTATTATCTGCCATATATATTATTTACTTGAAAAATAAGATAAATAATTTATTACCAAATATGTGGACCACATTAAATATCTCCAAATTGAGGAGACACATTTTTCTTTCTTACAGTTTCCACTGCATAAGAAAAAATTGAAATTAGATCTTGAAAATGATTGATTCAAATCGATGCTCATTATAAGCTCTTCTTTTTCCTCCTCTTCGTTTTCATGGACATGATGCACGTATGACGGATGGACCACACACACAAACTAGATTTATTAAATATACTTAAGATTTCTTAATTAATTTGGTGAGAAAATTTTCTCCTTTGTGAATCATAGCACGTGAAATGCATGCCAGAAGCTAGTTTCATTAAAAAAAGTGACAATTTTCCTATTTCTCCTCATCAACTTCAGTTATTATATAGAAAAAGGTAATATAACACCACCCAGTATTTCTTGGTGGCTTATTTTATTAGGTACATATAGAAAAAAACTTCCAAGATCTTATCTTATTAAACCAAATATTTATAATATTTCATAACAACATCAAAATTTACGTCTTATCGATTTTTTTAACTGAGTATCCTCAATGAGTAACTTTCGTTCTTGGCTGAGATAGATTTTGATAGCTCTCTGCTACATTGATCGTGTTCTTCAAAAATAGAAAAAAGGCATAATCCTCTTGGAATAAGTTAGCCATTGTATTATGTAGAGAAGTGTTGAGACTGTATTGGAAAATTTTCATACATTAAAATATGTCTTTGTACATTCTATTTATACAAGTATCTATTGAATGATCTATAAAAGAAAATCAAATCCTTTACATATTTGACTATCCTTATTGGCTAGCTAAATAATCATATAACATAATTCTATTCCTATCTATGCGGTGAGAAGCTACTATATACAACTGTAATGCTCCAGAAACTCAAAGACTAGATCCGAGACTTAAATCAGAAAATCTGAAAATCTGCAGAAATTGTCACAAAATGACTCACCTAACGGGTCGTTGAGAGACCTAACGACTCGTTAGATCAGTCGTGGGAAGGAGGATTGAGATATGATAAGGGAGAGGTAGTGTGCCCAACGGAAGACCTCACGAGTTGTGGTCAGGCACCGCGACGCGTTAGGTCACTCGTGAGCAGGCGGGGGTCAGGAATTTAAAGAATTGGGCAATGTACTTGACAACTTACCTAACGACTCGTTTGGGGTAGTAACGAGTCATCAGGTCCCTCGTGGTGGCCTTCCGGGTTTTTTTAGGCAGTGTACCTATCGAGTGTGATCACGAGTCATGATCAGTAACCACGACTCGTTGGGTCACCCGTTAGGATCACCTGACAGTTTTCTCCTGCGACTTTCTAAGGGCTATTTTGTATTTTCCTATTCTCGTAAGCTCTAACCTACGTCATTTTGGACGTAAATTCAGACCTATTAGTGGGAATGATTGGCCTCTTCCTTTATTCCCACGTTCATCCTTAGAAATATATTGACAAGTCTTTCAAGAACTCTCAGAGCAAGGTCCATGGTTTCTCATTCGTCTCAGAAATTCAAGCTTACTCCTCAGGGGAATTTCTTAGCCAGGTATATGGGAGTTCAATAAGGGAATTGTCCTTTCCTTGTGTCCCCCAAAACCCTCTCATTGTTTCTCTTTCGATTTTAGCCCTGAGTTTCCGGATACGAAGAAATTATATGTTGTTTTTTGTTAATGTCACATAGAATGATATCTATGTTTATTGTTGATATGATCTCCATTGGTTCTTACCTAAATTTTTTATGTTCTTGCAAAAAAGTGAATTCTAAGCCCTAAATTTTCGAGTGAAAACTATTTGCGTATTAAATTTCGTTTAGTTTGTGAAGTATAATTTGCCCTGATTTTCTAGTATTTCTTATTGTCTAACTGTTGAGTAAATACTCCATTGAAAAGAATGACTTTAGCCCTGACTTGAATAAGAAATCTATAATACTGCTTGACGGATGAGATTTCCTTAATTCTTGAAATATTTGCTATATTATGAAATTCCTATGCTGTTGGAATGAGTTGAGTTTTCTATTAGATGCTTAGTAGTTCAGTTCAGTTAGAACATAGAACCTCTTCAAAACTATACTGATTTTGTCAACTGATCAGTTTGACTTCAGTCTTTTCCTAAGGTGTCAGTGGTGCCTCCCAATTGTCATAATTAGATTCAGAATCCAGTTTATTAGTCCATTAGGTGGTCACCACATTTTAGATATACAACTCTAAGTATCCCAGGACCCCAGTTCAGATCACAGTTTGTTCTTAGACGGTTGCAACTCTTCCAGATAAACAGCTATGACCAGTCTAGAACCCAATTTTAGAATCTGGTCCGTTAAGACTCTCACGGTACTTTCAATTATATATCCCTAACTAGTCTTGGACCCTAATTTCAAGCTATCAGCTTAGTAATTCGATCTAGGTTTTCCAATGCGAGTAGGACTTAGCATCGAGCGGGCCGGGGTTCCAGCGCACCCAAGTTCCCAGAACTACATTGCCAGTGTAGATTACTGTATTATTTGGCTTGATTGGCCCCAGATTCTTGTGATCACCTGGTTCATGCCTTTATACCCTGGCAAGGTGTATTGGGTCCTATCGGTGGGGTGTATACACCACGTCTAGCTCACGTGGTTATATGTCGGTTATAGACTCTCCCACTAGTCAGTCCAGTCTTGTTTCAGAATAAGCAGCTCAGTTCAGTTCCAGCTCTATCAGTTTGGTTAGTTCAGTACTCAGAACTTTCAGACTTAGGGCATGTCTCTGACCACCAGACAGGGTCATTTTGACCATCTCAACTTATTTCAATAGTTCAGTTCGGTATACTTATCAGTCATTGCATGCCATATCAGTTCAGGCATTACATTTAGTTATGTTTTCTCCCACTTACTCAGTACATTTAAAGCACTGACGCATACTTTTATGCTGTATCGTTTCATGATACAACTGCAGGTTCTCAGACGCAACACCGTTAGTCGTCGCGGTTCAGATCCTCCTCCTCAGTAGTTGAAGTGTGAGTCCTCATCATTCGAGGGCCATATATCATTTCTTTCAGTTAGTTTATTATTTTTAGCTAGACTTAGAGTTAGCAGAAGGCTTGTCCCAGCAACTCATCAGCTAGAAGGCTTTCAGACACATAATTAATTTCAGACTTCATTGTTCTTAAACTTTATGTTTTCAGTTTTATCTTCATAAATGATTTTATGCTATTATTTCAAAGCTTCCGCTATATTTTTTTTTACTTAGAACCAGTGTATGATAGACCAGGGGTTGACTTGGGGTCACTTGCGACTTCAAGTACTGTGTTTCGTCCAGGGTGTAGACTCGGGGCGTGACAAACTTGGTATCTGAGCCCTAGGTTTAGAGTATCCTCGGAATGTCTGAAAGCCGCATCGAGTAGAGTCCTTTTCATGGGTGTGAAGCGCGACATACTTATGACGAGGAGGCTACGAGATGTTATTAGGAAAACTCTCTTTTGTTCATACTCGTTATCGTGCATTAAATTTCAATTCCATAAACATCCTTCTAACTCGTGTTCTATTTCGTTTAAGTGAATCATGCCTCCCAGATGCGTTTACGAAAGAAGGGCCAGTAATGCCAATAGACCTGCCCCACCAGCCCCTCAAGATGATGTGGTGTCTACTCACCAACCAGGTGAACCAACAGGTGGTTCCGGTAGCCACGAACGGGTTGGAAGCAACTGTGAGGGTGCGGGACTTCACCCGTATGAACCCTCCATCTTTTCAGGGATCCAAAGTAGGGGAGTTCGTGGATGAGATCAGAAAGATTAACCGCATTATGGGTGTTAGCTCCTCTGGGAGTGCTGACCTGGATGCCTACTAGCTAAAAAGGATAGCTCAGGTCTGGTATGACCTATAGAAAGAGGGGCGGCCAGCGGGAGTAGGACCAGTAGAGTGGGTGGAGTTCCACACAGCTTTCTTGGACAAATTTTTTCCCTCAGGAGCTGAGGGAGGCAAAGATGGCGGAGTTTATGAATTTGAGACAGGGCAACAGAAACGTGGAGGAGTATGCTCTGGAGTTTACCAGGCTGTCTAAGTACGCTCCAGAGATGGTAGCCGAGCCAAGGGCTAGCATGTTGAAATTTGTGAATGGGGTGTCGAATCTGATCCTCAAGGAGTGTAGGACAGCGATGTTGATTAAAGATATAGACCTCTCCATCTTGATTGTCTATGACCAACAGATTGAGGCTGAAAAGCTAAAGGATATGGAGCAACAGAACAAATGGGAAAGGACTGGCCAGTCAGATTATGGCCATCAGAGGTCTAGTGGTAGTAGACGCCCACAGTAGCAGCAGCAACAACAACAGTATTAGAGATCCCCAACACCCAGTTCAGCCAGCGCCCCAACCTTTCGGTCCCGCCAGGATCGGAGGGGTGGGTCATCTGGCACTCAGTCTCAGACCCACAACATTGGGAACAGGTATCCAGCTTGCCCCAAGTGTGGAAAGAACCACCCGAGAGAGTGCCTTTAGGGTTGAGAGGTCTGTTTCGATTGTGGACAGCTCAGACATCGGCTCAGGGAGTGCCCATCAACCGGGCAAGGGAGATCACAATCCACCACCTCATCATCTCCAGTAGGCCGACTAGCCCAGTAGGCCAATACATCAGGTACGGATGGTGGTCAACGCCGAAACCATTTCTATGCTCTGTCTTCCAGTCAGGATCAGGAGAGCTCGTCTGACGTAGTCACAGATATGTTACGTCTCTTTCATCTAGACGTGTATGCCCTCCTAGATCCAGGAGCCACTCTTTCATTCGTGACTCCTTACATAGCAGTCCAGTTCAATATCAGACAGGGGTCCTCTCAAAACTGTTCTCAGTCTCCACCCCAGTTGGCGAGTCAGTTAGAGCCAGACGGGTGTATAGAAACTGCCCAGTCTCAGTCCTAAATAAAGTCATCCCTGTTGACCTCGTAGAATTAGGTATGGTCAATTTTGATCTTATCCTTGGCATGGATTGGTTACACTCCTGCTATGCCTTAGTTGATTGCAGAACTACAGTTGTCAAGTTCTAGTTTCCAAATGAACCAGTGTTAGATGGGCGGACAACATTTCAGCGCCCAAGGGTAGGTTTATTTCCTACTTTAAGGCCCAGAAACTCATCTCCAGGGGATGTATATATCACCTAGTTCAGGTCAAGGATTCCAATTCTGAGACCCCAACTATCCAGTCAGTCCCTGTAGTCAGTGAGTTCCCAGATGTATCTCCTGAGTTCCTCCTGTACGGGAAATAGACTTCGGGATAGATCTTCTCCCAGATACTCAGCCCATTTCCATCCCTTCTTATAGAATGGCTTCAGCTGAGCTTAAGGAGTTGAAGGAGCAGCTAAAAGATCTTCTTTACAAGGGTTTTATAAGACCCAATATCTCTCTCTGGGGTGCTCCAGTGTTATTCGTGCGTAAGAAAGACGACACCCTTAGAATGTGCAAAGATTACCGTCAGCTGAACAAGGTTACAGTCAAGAACAGGTATCCCCTACCAAGAATTGACAATCTGTTTGACCAACTTCAGGGAGCCAGTCGTTTCTCAAAAATCGATCTCAGGTCAGGGTACCATCAACTAAGGATTAGAGAGTGTGACATATCGAAAACAACATTCAGGACTCGATATGGTCGCTACGAGTTTGTGGTGATGTCCTTCGGGCTAACAAATGCCCCAGCAGCCTTCATGAACTTGATGAATAGAGTCTTCAAGAAGTATCTGGATGTGTTCGTCATTGTATTTATCGACGATATTCTAGTATACTCCAGAAATAAGGAAGAGCATGCCAATCACCTAAGATTAGCATTACGACACTCAGAGACCGCCAGTTGTTCGCCAAGTTCAGCAAGTGCGAATTCTATTTAAAGTCCATGACCTTCTTAGGTCATGTGGTCTCGGGTGAAGGAATTCAGGTTGATCCTCACAAGATAGCAGCAGTGAAAGATTAGCCCAGACCTACCTCTCCTATGGAAATCAGGAGTTTCCTAGGCGTGGCAGGTTATTACCAACGATTTGTGGAAGGTTTCTCCTCTATAGCATCTCCTATGACTAAGTTAACTCAGAAGAAAGTGAAATTTCAGTGGTCGGACGAGTGTGAGATAAGTTTCCAGGAGTTGAAGACTCGACTCACTACCGCTCCAGTTTTGACCCTTCCAGAAGGAATGGAGGGGTTGGTTGTTTATTGTGATGCTTCCAGAGTTGGACTCGAATGTGTTCTGATGCAGTGGGGCAAAGTGATAGTGTACGCCTCCAGACAGCTCAAAGTTCATGAGAAGAACTATCCAACGCATAACTTGGAGTTGGCAGCGGTGGTGTTTGCGCTGAAAATATAGAGACATTACTTATATGGGGCTCACGTGGACGTATTTATGGATCACAAGAACCTTCAGTATGTGTTGAGTCAAAAAGACCTAAATCTTCGACAGAGAAGGTGGTTAGGGCAATTAAAGAACTATGACATGAGCGTGCTGTATCATCCGAGAAAAGCCAATGTAGTGGATGACGCCCTAAGCAGACAGTCTATGGGGAGTGTGGTTTACATTGAGGAAGGAAAAAAGGAGTTAGTGAAGGATGTTCACAGACTAGCCTCGTTGGGGGTGCAGTTGGTGGATTCAACCGAAGGTGGTGTGGTAATGCAAAGTGGGTCCGATTCATCCTTGGTGGTCGAAGTAAAGTCCAGACAGGATGAAGATCCCACTCTGCTTAAACTTAAAGAAGCGGTCCTCAGGAAGGAGGTGGAAGCTTTCTCCAAAGGGGGAGATGGCGTGCTCCGTTACCAGGGCAAATTGTGTGATCGGACATCGGTGAGTTAAGACAGTAGATACTGTCTGAAACACATAGTTCTAGATATTCCATCCACCCTGGTGCTACTAAAATGTACCATGATTTATAGGATATCTATTGGTGGAATTACATGAAAAGAGATATTGCTGAATTTGTAGCCAAGTGCCCAAACTGCCAGCAGGTTAAAGTAGAACACCAGAGACCAAGAGATATGACTCAGGATATCGGCATACCCACATGGAAGTGGGAATAAGTAAACATGGACTTCATTACGGGTCTACCCCGGACTCGTCGACAACATGACTCAATCTGGATAGTAGTAGACCGGATGACTAAGTCAGCATACTTCCTCCCAGTCAGAACAACAAAGTTAGCTGAGGACTATGCCAAACTTTACATCTGAGCTAGTCAGACTTCATGGGGTGCCTTTGGCTATCATTTTAGATAGAAGAACTCAATTTACCTCACACTTCTAAAAGTCCTTTCAGAAGGTACTAGGCACTCAGGTCAAGCTCAGCACAGCTTTTCACCCGCAGACAGATGGGTAAAATGAGTGGACTATTCAGACCTTAGAAGACATGTTGAGAGCATGCGTGATCAATTTTAAAGGTAATTGGGATGACCATTTTCCTCTCATCGAGTTTGCGTACAACAACAGTTGCCACTCCAGTATCCAGATGGCCCCATTTGAGGCATTGTATGGTAGGAGGTGCAGATCTCCTATAGGGTGGTTTGAGGTTGGTGAAGCTACCTTGATAGGGCCAGACTCAGTTCATGAGGTAGTGAAAAAAGTTCAGCTCATCTGAGAAAGACTGAGAACAGCTCAGAGCCATCAGAAATCTTATGTTGATGTATGAAGAAGAGAGTTGGAGTTTGCAGTTGACGACTGGGTTTACCTCAAAATTTCGCCCATGAAAGGGATGATGAGGTTTGGAAAGAAGAAAAAGCTGAGTCCGAGATATGTGGCACCTTGTAGAATTCTGAGGCGTATCGGTAATGTAGCCTATGAGTTACAATTACCTTCAGAATTAGCAATTGTGCAGCCAGTATTCCATGTGTCACTTTTGAAAAAGTGCATCGGGGAACCAACCTCAATTGTGCCATTGGACAGTGTAGGAATAAAAGATAGCCTCTCAATGAGGAGGTATTAGTCCAGATCCTCGACCGTTAGGTTCGTAATTTAAGGAAAAAGGAAATAGCTTCAGTCAAGGTTTTATGGAGAAATTAGCAGGTGGAGGGAGCTACGTGGGAGCCGAAGAAGATATGATGGCCAAATACCCACACTTATTCTCTACCAACTCTGTTGCATCTTAAAATGTTAGTTTTCCTTAGAGACTGATTTAGTTGTTGGATTCAATTCATGTGTATAAGTTTCTTTTATGACTTTGGATGTATGTATGAAAAGTGAATTCGGTTCAGTTATGCATTTTGAAGTGCAGGTAGTCATTCTGACAGTTTTGGAGTTAAATGAATAGTATTAGAAAATTTTGATTATTATTCTCTGCTTTCCTGTGTGTCTTCCAACATTCTAGGATGAATGTTCCCAAGGGTGAGATATTGTATGGCCCTGAAAACTCAAAGACTAGATCTGGGACTTAAATCAGAAAATCTAGAAGTTTGTAGAAGTTGTCACAGAACGACTCACCTAACGGGTCGTTGAGAGACCTAACGATTGAGATATGATAAGGGAGAGGCAGTGTACCCAACGAAAGACCTCACAAGTCGTGGTCAGGCATCACGACCCGTTAGGTAACTCGTAAGCAAGCGGGGGTCAGGAATTTAAAGAATTAGGCAGTGTACTTGAAGACTTACCTAAAGACTCGTTCGTGGTAGTAACGAGTTATCAGGTCCCTCGTGGTGGCCTTTTGGCTTTTTTCAGGCAGTGTACCTAACGAGTGTGACCACGAGTCATGATCAGTGACCACGACCCATTGGGTCACCTGATAGTTTTTCCCTATGACTTTCTAAGGGCTATTTTGTAACTTCCTACTCTCCTAAGATTTAAACCACATCATTTTGAATGTAAATTCAGACCTATTAGTGGGAATGATTGGCCTCTCCCCTTATTACCTCATTCATCCTCAGAAGAATAACGACAAGTCTTTCAAGAACTCTCAAAGAAAGGTCCAGGGTTTCTCATTCATCTCAGAAATTCAAGCTTACTCCTCAGGGGAATTTCTTAGCCAGGTATGGGTATTCAACAAGGGAATTATCCTTCCCTTGTGTCCCCCAAAACCCTCTCATTGTTTCTTTTTCAGTTTTAGCCCTGAGTTTCTGAATATGAAGAAATTACATGTTGTTTTTCGTTAATGTCCCATAGAATGATATCTATGCTTATTGTTGATATGATCTCCATTGGTTCTTACCTAAATTGTTAATGTTCTTTCAAGAAGTGAATTCTAAGCCCTAAATTTTTGAGTGAAGACTATTTGCGTATTAAATTCCGTCTAGTTTGTGAAGTATAATTTGGGTTGATTTTCTAGTATTTCTTATTGTCTAGCTATTGAGTAAATACTCCATTGACAAGTATGACTTTAGCCCTGACTCGAATAAGAAATCTATAAATACTTCTTGACGGATGAGATTCCCTTAATTCTTGAAATATTTGCTATATTATGGAATTTCCATGTTGTTAGAATAAGTTGAGTTCTCTATTAGCTGTTTAGTAGTTCAGTTCAGTTAGAAAGTAGAACCTCTTCAGAACTATACAGATTTCGTCAACTGATCAGTTTGACTTCAGTCTTTTCCTGAGGTGTTAATGGTGCCTCCCAGTTGTTAGAATCAGATTTAGAATCCAGTTTATTAGTCCATTAGGTGGTCAAAACATTTTAGATATATACAGCTCCAACTAGCCGCAGGACCCCAGTTTAGATCACAGTTCGTTCTTAGGCGGTTACGACGCTTTCAGATAAGCAATGCTGACTAGTCTAGAACCCAGTTCCAGAATCTGGTCTATTAAAACTCTCAGGGTACTTTCATTTATATATCCCTGTTTAGTCTTGGACCCCAGTTTTGATCTATCGGCTTAGTAATTCAGTCTAGGTTTTTCAGTGGGAGTAGGACTTACCACTGAGCTGGCCGGGGTTCCAGCACACCTAGGTTCCCATAACTACGTTGCCAGCGTAGGTTACAGTATTATTTGGCCTAATTGGCCCCAGACTCTTGTGATCACCCAGTTCATGCCTTTATACCCTAGCAAGGTATATTGGGTCCTACCTGTGGGGTGTATACATCGGACTCCATGTCTAGCTCACATGGTTATATGTCGGTTACAGACTCTCCCGCTAGTCAGTCCAGTCCAGTTTCAGAATAAGCAGCTTAGTTCAATTCCAGTTCTATTAGTTTGGTTAGTTCAATACAGTATCTCAGATTTAGAAAATTTAGACTTAGGGCATGTCTCTGACCACCAGACAGGGTCATTTTTACCATCTCAGCTTATTTCAGTAGTTCAGTTCAGTATACTTATCGGTCATTGCATGTCATATCAGTTCAGGCATTACATTCAGTTATGTTTTTTCCACTTACTTAATACATTCAAAGTACTGATGCATACTTTTATATTGTATCGTCTCATGATACAGCTGCAGGTTCTCAGACGCAGCACCGTTAGTCGCCGCGGTTCAGATCCTCCTCCTCAGCAGTTGAAGTGTGAGTCCTTATCATTCGAGGGCCTTATATCATTTCTTTCAGTTAGTTCATTATTTTTAGCTAGACTTAGAATTAGCGGGGGGCTTGTCCCAGCAACTCATCAGCTAGAGGGCTTTCAGATACCGAATTAATTTCAAACTTCAGATGTTCTTAAACTTTATGTTTTTAGTTTTATCTTTGTAAATGCTTTTATGCTATTATTTTAAAGCTTCCTCTATATTTGTTTTACTTAGAATACCAGTGTATGATAGACCAGAGGTTGACTTGGGGTCACTTGTGACTTCAAGTACCGTATTCCGTCCAAGGTGTAGACTCGAGGCGTGACAACAACTGTTATTGGTTTGGATTGAATGACCAAGATTAGATCTATCATGAATTGCCTTGAATGGCTTGACCCATCCCACTTGCTTCTTTGGACACATAGATAATTTTGATGAGTTCTAAGTAGATCTTCTTCTTTAATAGCTTTGTGCCCTAAATGTTTGTCTTCGTCTTCCTCTTCTCCCTCTCCGTTGAACCTCAAATCACTGATAGGAGAAATTGCAGCCGATGATAGTGAAACTTTCTGTCCAACATATTAATTGATACATGTTGTACATGCCACTAGATCAATGATGAATCTTCCAAAATCTACTCTTTGATCAGTGATTCACCGGCACTAGATTCAGGAATCTCACCTTAGTCTCAAACCTGGTGGCTCGGTTGATTGGCACTCCAATAGGCTCATCTTGCATACAAATTCTGGGGGTCTGAAGTCCTGCATCCACTAAGAACATTTCATCCCTTAAGCGTAAAACGTCACATTGTAAGGCATTTTCACTGCATAAGAAAAAATAGAATTAGATCTTGAAAATGATCAAGTCAAATAGATGCTCATCATAAAAACAAATTCTCTCCTCTTCATTGTGACGCACAAAATGCACTTGTGACGCACAAACTACACACATAAGCTAGATTTATTAAATATACTTGAAATTTCTTATTAATTTGGTGAGAAAGTTTTCTCCTTTGTAAATCACTCTTCTTCATCTCCTATTTACTTACATGCACTTTGACTATTTTAACATTCTAAATTTAATATAGATTTGCATTGATTAAGTACTAATCAATTTACTTAATTGTTGAGAATATGTTAGGGGATTCAATGAAGTTGGATACTCATTGTTTATAATTAAAAATTATTAGCTATTCTTATTGGCTAGCTAAATAACCACATAACATAATTATGTTCCTATGTGTGCTTCTGACGTGAGTTGAGAAGATGCTATATACAGCTGTCATTGGGCTGGTTTGAATGACCCAGATTAGATCTATCATGGAATGTCTTCAATGACAGTGATCCATCCCATGTGTTTCTTTGGACGCATAAAGAACTTCGGTGAGTTCTGAGTAGATCTTCTTCTCTACTCTCTTTGTGCCCTAAATGATTGTCTTCCTCTTCCTCTTCTCCCTCTTCATTTAACCTCAAATCACTGATAGGAGAGATTGTAGCTGATGATAGTGAAGATTTTTGTCCAATATATTAATTGCATTCATACTTCTTGTACTTTATTGAGAGGCATGCTACAATAATAAACGTGATGCCGCCTAGAGACCTATTAAATGGATCATTAATTAATTTATTTTTTTGTGTATAATATTTAGTACAAGAGATAATTAGTTTCGCGAATGATGCATGCCATATATGTTTGAGTGAATTTGAATAGACTGAGTACATAAGTGTCCTTACATGTAGCCAAGTATACCATCATGATTGCATATTTAGTTGGATGACTACGAACATGACATGCCTAAAAAGTATGCATTATTATAGCCGTCTTGTGGCTTAAGAAGTTTATTTCTTATTAAGTCTAGTTCCAATATAATAATTTTGATGGCTTAAGAAGTTTATTTCTTATTAAGTCTAGTTCCAATGTAATAATTTTGATATTGTATTACTAATAAATAGTAGTTTTTGTTAAGTCAATGTTGAACAAATAAAGTTATTGAATTATGTTTTGTCTGAAATTTAGTCACAATATGAGTAATTGACATTTCACCTTCTAGATATTTTGTATTAGTTTTTTGAGCTGCCCTACTTCAAAAATATTAGATTGGTTTTGGTTGAGAAAGCTTTAACCTTTGTAAATCACTCTCCTTTAATTTATTTTACTTTTAAATATAAACTCAAATATAACAAAGTGTTTCTAATACAATATATATATATATATATATATATATATATATGCGATTTATGAAATAAATTTGCAAATAGATATGGGATGTACGTGCCACTAGATTCATTAGGAATCTCTCCAAAATCTACTCTTTGATCAGTGATTCACATCATAAGCTCTTTTTTTTCTCCTCTTTGTTTCCATGCATAAGATCGACGTATGATGCACGAGCCACACACAAAAGCTAGATTTATTAAATCTTTCATCCTTGTAAATCACTCTCCTTTAATTTTTCTTAAAAATATAAATTTAAATATAACAAAGTGTTTCTATATATATATATATACACATATATTGTGTGTGTATATATATACATATATTATATATATATATATGTATATATTATGTGTATATATATGCGATTAATGAAATAAATTTGCAAATTGATATGGCATGTACGGGCCACTAGATCCATGAAGAATCTATCCAAAATCCGCTATTTGATCAGTGATTCACGGCCACTAGATTGAGGAATCCACCTTATTCTCAAATTGGGTGTCTCGGTTGATTGGCACTCCTGTAGGCTCATCCTTCGTACAAATTCTGGGTGTCCCAAGTACAACATCCACCAAGAGCGTTTCTTACCTTAAGCGTAAAACTTCAGATTCTAAGGTGTTTCTGTTGAATTTCAACATATACACAAAGCCAAAACACAGCGGAAAAATAAATAGGAACGTACCTTCAGCCATAGTTATTCAAGTGTTGTGGAGAATCGTCTCTGTCTTTTATGAACTTTATATAAGATTATAAAGAAGAAAATCTAAGAATCTTCTAGCCTATGCCTTTCTAAGTATATGCAAAACTGATGGAGTCACAGGCGTATTTATAGGTAGGTTAAGGACTCTTTGGCTAATTACTTTAACCCTAGGAACTTCTCCATAAAACATAGGTTCCCTAAGGAATACTATTTAATAGTTTCCTTCCATCTAAAAAACTTTCATATATGCATTATCTGCCATATATTTTACTTGAAAGACAAGGTTAATAATTTACTACCAGATATGTGGACCACATTAAATGTCTCAAAATTAAAAGACACAATTTTTTTCTTACAGTTTCCGCTGCATAAGAAAAAATTGAAATTAGATCATGAAAATGATTGACTCAAATAGATGCTCATCATATGCTCTTTTTTTTTCTCCTCTTCGTTGTCATGCACATGATGCACATATGACGCACAAGCCACACACACACAAACTAGATTTATTAAATATACTTGAGATTTCTTAATTAATTTGGTGAGAAAGTTTTCTCCTTTGTAAATCACTCTTCTTCATCTCCTAATACACATATGACAACACGTGAGATACATGCCAGAAGCTAATTTCGTTAAAAAAGTGACTATTTGCCTATTTTTTCTCGTCAACTTTAATTATTACATAAAAGAAGCTAATATAAAACCACCCGGTATTTCTTGGTGGCTTATTTTATTAAATAAATATTTAAAAAACTTCCAATATCTTATCCTATTATCAAAATTCACGTCTTGCCCCTGTTTTTTTTAACTGAGTATCCTCAATGAGTAACTTTCTTTCTTGGATGAGATAGATTTTGGTAGCTCACTACTATATTGATCGTGTTATTCAAAAATAGAAAAAAGGCATAATTCTCTTGGAACAAGTTAGCCATTGTATTATGTACAACAGTATTGAGACTGTATTTGGGAAATTTTTGTGCATTAAAAATTTGTCTTTGTACATTCTATTTATACAAGTATCTATTGAATGATCTATAAAAGAAAATCAAAATCCTCTACATATTTGGATATTCTTATTGGCTAGCTAAATAACCTTATAACAGAATTCTATTCCTATGTATGCAGTGAGAAGCTACTATATACAGCTATCATTCAGTTGGATTGAACAACCAAGATTAGATCTATCATGAATTGCCTTCAATGGCTTCATCCATCCCACATGCTTTTCTGGACATATAAACAATTTCGATGAGTTCTAAGTAGATCTTCTTCTCTACTCTCTTTGTGACCTAAATGTTTGTCTTCGTCTTCCCCTTCTCCTCCTCCATTGTACCTCAAATCACTGATAGGAGAGATTGTAGTTGATGATAGTAAAAAATTTTGTCCAACATATTAATTGATACATGGTGTACGTGCCACTAGATCGATGATGAATCTATCCAAAATCTACTCTTTGATCAGAGATTCATTGATCACTAGATTCAGGAATCTCACCTTAGTCTCAAATTTGGTGGCTCGGTTGATTGGCACTCCTATAGGCTCATCTTGTATCCAAAATCTGAGGGTCCCAAGCCCTGCATCCACCAAGAACATTTCTTCCTTTAAGCATAAAACTTCAAATTGAAAGGCGTTTTCACTGCATAAGAAAAAAAATAGAATCAGGTCTTGAAAATGATTGAGTCAAATAGATGCTCATCATAAGATTTTTTCCTTCCCTCTTCATTGTCATGCACAAGATGCACGTGTGACACACAAATTACACACTCATAAGCTAGATTTATTAAATAAACATGAAATTTCTTAATTAATTTGGTGAGAAAGTTTTCTCTATTGTAAATCACTCCCCGTCATCTCCTAATTTATTTGCATGCACCTTGACTATTTCAACATTCTAAATTTAATACAGATTTGCATTGATTGAGTACTAATCAATTTCCTTAATTATTGATAACTTGTTCGGTGATTCAATGAAGTTGGGTACTCATTAATTATAAATAAAAATTATTATCTATTCTAATTTGGCTAGCTAAATTACCAAATAACATAATTCTGTAGCTATGTGTGCTTCTGACGTGAGTTGAGAAGATGCTATATACAACTTTCATGGGACTGGATTGAACGACCCAAATAGATCTATCATGAAATATCTTCAATGTATGTGATCCATTCCACGTGCTTCTTTGGATGCATAAAGAACTTCGATGAGTTCTGAGTAGATCTTCTTCTCTACTTTCTTTGAACCCTAAATGATTGTCTTTGTCTTCCTCTTCTCCCTCTCTATTAAACCTCAAATCATTGATTGGAGAGATTGTAGCCGATGATAGTGAAGATTTTTGTCCAACATATTAATTGCATTCATACTGCTTGTACTTTATTGAGAGGCATGCTATAAGAATAGATGTGATGCCGCCTTGAGACCTAGTACATGGATAGTTAATTAATTTATTATTTTGTGTATAATATTCAGTACAAGATAGCATTAATTTCACGAACGGTACATACCACTTCTGTTTGAGTGAATTTGAATAGATTGAGTATGTATGTGTCCTTACATGTAGCCAAGTAGACCATTATGACTGCATATTTAGTTGGATAACTACGAAGATGACACGCCTAAAAAGTATGTATTATTATAGTCGTCTTGTGGCTTAAGAAGTTTATTTCTTATTAAGTCTAGTTCCAATGTAGTAATTTTGATATTGTATTACTAATAAATAATAGTTTTAGTTAAGTCAATATTGAATAAATAAAGTTGTTGAATTATGTTTTAGCTAAAATTCCATCACAATCTAAGTAATTGACATTTCACCTTCTAGATATTTTATATTAGTTTTTTGAGTTTCCCTACTTCAAAAATATTAGATTGATTTTGGTTGAGAAAGATTTCACCTTTGTAAATCACTCTCCTTTAATTTATTTTATTTTTAAAATATGAATCGAAATGTAGCAAAGTGTTTCTAGTACAATATATGTGTCATTTTTAAAATAAATTTGCAAATTGATACGAGATGTATGGGCCACTAGATCCATGAAGAATCTCTCCAAAATCTTCTCTTTGATTAGTGACTCTCATCATAGGCTCTCTTTTTTCTGCTCTTTGTCTCCATACAGAAGATCCACGTATGACGCACGGACCACACACAAAAGCTAGATTTATTAAAGCTTTCATCTTTGTAAATCACTCTCCTTTATTTGTTTAAAAAATATAAATCCAAATATAACAAAGTCTTTCTAATATATATATATATATATATATGCAATTAATGAAATAAATTTGCAAATGGATACGGGATGTAGGGACCACTAGATCCATGAAGAATCTATTCAAAATCTGCTATTTGATCAATGATTCATGGCCACTAGATCGAGGAATCCCACCTTATTCTTATATCGGGTGGCTCGGTTGATTGACACTCTTGTAGACTCATCCTGCATACAAATTCTGGGTGTCCCAAATCCAGCATCCATTAAGAGCATTTCTTACCTTAAGCATAAAACTTCAGATTGTAAGGCGTTTCTGTTGAATTTCAACACATACATAGAGCCAAAATGCAACGGAAAAATAAATAAGAACGTACCTTCAACCATTGTTTTTCAAGTGTCTTGGAGAATCATCTATGTCTTTCATGAACTTTATGTAAGAAAACTGTAAAGAAGAAAACCTAAAAATCTTCTAGCCTATGCCTTTTTAAGTGTATGCCAAACTAATGGAGGCACAAGTGTATTTATAGGTAGGCTAAGGACTCTTAGGAAAAATACTTTAACCCTAGGAACTTCTCCATAAAACATGATTTCCCTAAGGAATCCTAATTGATAGTTTCCTTCCATCAAGAAAACTTTCATAAATACATTATTTGCCATATATGTTCCTTGGAAGACAAGGTAAATAATTTATCACCAGATATATGGACCATATTAAATATCTCCAAATTAAAGAGACACAATTTTTTTCTTACAGTTTCTGCTGCATAAGAAAAAATTGAAATTAGATCTTGAAAATGATCGACTCAAACAGATGCTCATCATGATCTCTTTTTTTTCTTGTAACACCTCGAAATTTTTCTGGACCAAACTCAGACCTTGCATGAAAAATTAGGGGAATCAGATATTTTTTATCACAGAACGACCTAGACAACGGACCGTTGTCACCTGTAACGAGCCGTTGTTTGAGTCATTGTCAGCTCTGTAGAATTTCCTTTGGGGGACCAACAAGGCATAGGAAGACCTATTGGAAGGAGTTACGAGTCGTCCTGTCGTCCGTTGCATCCCATGTTCAGAAATCTACCAAACATATTCAAGAAGCAACAAGTGGAACCAATGACTCGTTGTCACCTCTAACGAGTCGTTGTTTCCACCCGTCGCTAGATCTAAGGTCTAGGCAGTGTTGACCACGAGCAGACACAACGACCCATTGGTTCTACCAATGAGTCGTTGTGTCATCCATTAGCTAAGAGACCAAGTTTTCTTGCCAGTGACAACAAGAGGTACCAACAACCTGTTGGTTCATCCAATGAGTCGTGGTCCCCTCCCGTTGCCAAATTCTAGTGAGCCCTGATTCCAGGCCCAGGACCAACGAATGGTCCCAAAAAGTCGTGGTATCAACCAACGACTCATTGTGGGACCCGTTGGTCCCTGTAGAGTAGTTTTCCAGATCTTTTTTTCATGGGCATTTTAGTAACTTGTCATCTTTTTAATCCCTAAACTACATCGTTTTGGGCATGTTTTGGAGAGAATTAAAGTGATAGTCGACTTAATCCCTCTCATTCCTCTCCACCTGCGATTTTTAGAACATAGAAGTGTCAGACAGGCAGTGCAGAGCTAAGCTAGGGCTTCAAGCTTTTTCAGACTTCTCCAGATTTCTTTCCAAGGTTTTTACTCCAGGTACGTGGAAATTCAACAAGGGAATTGTTCTTCCCTTGTGCCCCAAAACTCTTCTAAAATGCTTATCAGTTCTAGCCCTGAAGTTCACAATTAGGGTTCATTTGTCAATAAAATATGGATTTCTTCCTATTATAATTTTCATGAGTATTGAGGGTTGTTGTTAGCTATAACTATATTCATTATCTCCTTTCATGAAATTATATGATTTTAGCCCTAGTTTCTTCGAATATAGTGAATTGAGTATTTCAACATGTTCTATATACAAGTGTTGCTTGATTCTGATTGTTCTTGAAATAACTAGGATAGTACAGTTGTATGATCATGAGTAAAATTATTGATTGTTTAGTATCAGTCAGTACTAAGTAAATTTTAGTATCTTATAGAAATGTCAGCTGATCAGTTTGACTATAGTCAGTCTCTCGAGGTGTCAGTAATACCCCAGTCCCACTTTCAGTTATTAGTTATCAGTTTATTGTTTAGACGGTTACGACACTTCTAGATAAGCAACTCTGACCAGTCTTAGAACCAGCACTTTCATTTATCAGTTTCTTCTTCAGATGGTTACGATGCTTCCAGATAAGCAGATCTAGCCAGTCTTAAAACACTGGTTTACAGTTATTCGGTCTAATAGACTCTCAGGTACTTCCAGATAAGTATTCCTGACTTAGTATAGGACCCCAGCTTCGAGATATCAACTTAGTAGTCAAGTTAGAACTATCTAGTGGGAGTAGTATTTAACACCGAGTGGACTGAAGTTTCAATGCACCCAGGTTCTCAAAACTACGTTTTCACCGCAGGTTATTGGCCCAATGGGCCCCAGCCTTGTGATTACCTAGCCAGCCACTATACTCTGGCAAGGTACAGTGGGCTTTCTCCAATGGGGTGTGTACATCGGACTCCACGTTTAGCTCACGTCATTATATGCCGGTTATAGACTCTCCCACTTGTCAGTGCAATTTTAGTTCCGCTCAGTACAATTAAGTTTAGCTCAGTTCAGTCACTCAATTCCAGGACACGTTCATGACCATCAGCCAGGGTCATTATTGACCATACCAGTTATAGCTCAGTTTTTATCAGTATTTAGTATCAACTGGTCATTTCATGTTATTTTAGTTCAGTTGTTTATTCTTCATGCTTATTGTATATCTCACTTACTCAGTACATTCAAAGTACTGACGCATACTTTCTATGTTTATTGTATCATGATACAAGCGCAGGTTCTCAGTCTTAGCATCGTTAGTAGTCCCCTCCAACGATTTCCACAGCAGTCCTTTTGGGTGAGTCCTCATCTTCCGAGACGATATTTGTTTTCAGTTAGTTCTTATTTCAGATAGATTTTAGAGTTATCTAGGAGCTTGTCCCAGCTATTCATCAGTTAGTTGGCTTTCAGACACAGTTGTTTAGAATCTTTTTCAGTTATGTTTACACTTTCAGTAGTACTGATTACATAATTATTTTTATAAAGCTTTCACTTATGTTTACTCAGTTTACCAGGGTAATGATAGACCATGGGTTGGCTTGTGGTCACTTGTGTCATCAAGTACCGTATCTTGTCCAAGGTGTAGACTCGGATCGTGACATTTCTCCTCTTCATTGTCATGCACATGATGCACGTACAATGCATGGGCCACACACACATAAACTAGATTTATTAAATATACTTGAGATTTCTTAATTAATTTAGTGATAAAGTTTTCTCCTTTGTAAATCACTCTTCTTCATCTCCTAATACACGTATGACAACACGTGAGATGCACGCCAGAAGCTAATTTTGATTAAAAAAAGTGACTATTTGCCTATTTTTCCTCGTCAACTTTAATTATTACATAAAAGAAGCTAATATACCACCACCCGGTATTTCTTGGTGGCTTATTTTATTAATAAATATTAAAAAAACTTCCAATATCTTATCCTATTAAACCAATATTTATAATATTTCTTAAATGCATCAAAATTCACGTCTTGCCCTTTTTTTTTTAACTGAGTATCCTCAATGAGTAACTTTCTTTCTTGGCTGAGATAGATTCTGGTAGCGCTCTACTATATTGATCGTGTTATTCAAAAATAGAAAAAAGGAATAATCCTCTTGGAACAAGTTAGCCATTGTATTATGTACAAAAGTATTGAGACTGTATTGGAAAATTTTTGTGCATTAAAATCTGTCTTTGTACATTCTATTTATACAAGTATCTATTGAATGATCAATAAAAGAAAATCAAAATCCTAACATATTTGGATATTCTTATTAGCTAGCTAAATAGCCATATAACATAATTCTATTCCTATGTGTGCAGTGAGAAGCTTCTATATACAACTATCATTCTCTTGGATTGAACAACCAAGATTAGATCTATCATGAATTGCCTTCAATGGCTTGATCCATCCCACATGCTTCTTTAGACATATAAATAATTTCCATGAATTCTAAATAGATCTTCTTATCTCTCTCTTTGTGACCTAAATGTTTGTCTTCATCTTCCTCTTCTCCCCCTCCATTGAACCTCAAATCACTGATAGGAGAGATCTTAGCTGATGATAGTAAAATGTTTTGTCCAACATACTAATTGATATATGATGTACATACCACTAGATCGATGATGAATCTCTCCAAATCTGATCTTTGATCAGTGATTCACCGGCCGATAGTTTCAGGAATCTCACTTTAGTCTCAAACGTGGTGGCTCGATTGATTGGCACTCCTATAGGTTCATTTTGCATACAAATTTTGGGGGTCCCAAGTCCTGCATCCACTAAGAATATTTCTTCCCTTAAGCATAAAATATCACATTGTAAGGTGTTTCCACTGCATAATAAAAAAATTAAAAAATCTTGAAAATGACGAGTCAAATAGATGCTCATTATAAGCTTTTTTTCTCTCCTCTTCGTTGTCATACACAATATGCACGTGAGAGGCATAAACTACACAGGCATAAGCTAGATTTATTAAATATACTTGAGATTTCTTAATTAATTTGGTGAAAAAGTTTGCTCATTTGTAAAACACTCTTCTTCATCTCCTAATTTTACTTGCATCCATTTTGACTATTTCAACATTCTAAATTTAATATAGATTTGCATTGACTGAGTACTAATCAACTTCCTTAATTGTTGAGAATTTGTTAGGTGATTCAATGAAGTTGGATACTCATTAATTATAATTAAAAATTATTAGCTATTCTAATTGACTAGATAAATAATCATATAACAAAATTTTGTTCCTACATGTGCTTCTGACATGAGTTGAGAAGATGCTATATACAACTGTTATTGGGTTGGGTTGAACGACCCAGATTAGATCTATCATAAAATGTCTTCAATGGCTGTGATCCATCCCACATGCTTCTTTGGACACATAGAGAACTTCGATGAGTTCTGTGTAGATCTTCTTATCTACTCTCTTTGTGCCCTAAATGATTGTCTTTGTCTTCTTCTTCTCCCTCTCCATTTAACCTCAAATCACTGATAGGAAAGATTGTAGCTAATGATAGTGAAGATTTTTGTCCAACATATTAATTGCATTCATACTTTTTGTACTTTATTGAGAGGCACGCTACAAGAATAGACGTGATGCCACCTTGAGACCTATTACATGGATCGTTAATTTAGACTTGAATAGGAAGCTAACAAGAATTTTTCCTCAATGTATTTCATGTGCTCAGACTTCTTCTGACTAAAAATTATCTAAAAAGTATGTATAACCTGCTATATTTCCTTGATCTTGTTATATTCTGTTGGTTCTTTACAACTTATTTGGATGGTTGTTACTCATTGTACTGTATTGTTAATCTAAGTACAATTTTATTTTATTTACTGTTTTGTGTATAATATTCAGTACAAGAGAGAATTAATTTTGCGAATGGTACATGCCACATCTATCTGAGTGAATTTGAATAGATTGAGTATGTATGTGTCCTTACATGTATCCAAGTATACCATCATGACTGCATATTTAATTGGATGACTACGAACATGTCATTCCTAAAAAGTATGCATTGTTATAGTCGTCTTGTGGCTCAGGAAGTTCATTTCTTATTAAGTCTAGTTCCGATGTAATAATTTTGATAATGTATTACTAAGAAATAATAATTTTTATTAAGTCAATATTGAACAAATAAAGTTGTTGAATTATGTTTTGGCTTAAATTCGGCCACAGTCTAAGTAATTGACATTTCACCTTCTAGATGTTTGGTACTAATTTTTTGAGGTGCACTACCTAAAACATATTAGATTAGTTTTGGTTGAAAAAGCTTTCACCTTTGTAAATCACTCTCCTTTAATTTATTTTATTTTTAAAATATAAATCAAAAATATGATAAGTGTTTCTAGTACAATATATATGTCATTTGTTAAATAAATTTGCAAATCGAATTGGCGGGATGCTTCTCGCAATTGCGAAACCACTGCAGAGGTAAAGGTGCTCGCTACATCGGGTGATGCAGACCATAATTCTACAATCCTGTTTCGATTATGATTTTAAAAAACTATTCTCTCAAAAAGGGCATAATAAAAACGCCCCAAAAACAGAAAATAGATTTTTGAAATAGATAACTTATAGTCGATTAATTGAAATCAGTGTGATTTTAAGAATGACCGAGTTAGAAAAGGGAAGTGATATCCCCGTAATGAGAAACCCCTAGAAGAGAGAGTGCAATAATAATTAGTTTGTGCTTAAAGGTGTATGTGAGACCGAATCATGTGTATATAATTGACTTTCTTGCATGAATTCAATGTAATTTCCTGTGTATAGGACCCTATGGTCGCTCTTTTGGAATTGAAATCTTAGATGGTTAATCATGTAAGCATGTTTAAAAGATGTAACAAATGGATCATTGACTGGTTGTGATTATTATTGAACATAAGTTCAAGCCCGAGAATTTAGGATAGTTATACTTTTCGTAATGATCTGAATGCGCTGCGGTTAATATTGCATTATTTGGGTTGGTGAATATTATATGTGTGGATGGTTGCAACGTGGAATTTTTAACTGTTGAAATAAGTTTGATTTGATGTTGCCATCATTATGGTGAGCATGATAGAGAATGACACGTTAAATGGGGAAGAAGTAAATGGTGGATGAATCCAGGGATGAAGACTGGTCGTAGTTCTGCCTGCAGTACCACTGCAGCGGTTGTTGTACCGCTGCAGCGAGACCATTGTGGCGGCAGAAGTATCGCTACAACGGAGCACAAACCAGTGAGCAGACCAAGTTGTAATTCCTTGTAATGATTAATGTTACTGATACTATTACTGTTTGCGGAAGAGATTGGGTTCAATATTTCATATGTGATTGTACTCGTTGATATGTATATGTAACTTTTATCGTGTGAGAATTATTATTTGTTGTGCGTCCCGAGATTGATACGGAAGGGAAATCATTGATATGATGATGAATGTGAGGCCTGGGGCCAAAGGTAAGGAACTCTGATGAACAGGTTAGTACGATCAGACTCTGA
Organism: Datura wrightii; assembly: GCA_035772735.1. Taxonomy (NCBI): domain Eukaryota; kingdom Viridiplantae; phylum Streptophyta; class Magnoliopsida; order Solanales; family Solanaceae; genus Datura; species Datura wrightii. The sequence continues at coordinate 187,182,865 of JASDFA010000018.1, read as the reverse complement.
ATGAGGATTGGATACTTGAATGGCTCGTGCCGGAGGTGAGAATCCGGGCGAGTGGTATGAGAGAGTACACAGACAGATATGGCTACAAGACCACGCGGATATGTGTATGGATATGAGTACCCAAACAGGTATGATAAAGGACTCATATGACAGGTTTACACTATATGGATTTCTAGAGTCCTCTGCACGTCATGACTGGAACGGCAAGCATAAGTCCCTCTAGCATATGTGTACAGTAATGTGACAGAGGCGTGTGTCCGGCATATCACCGATGGTATGATTGTGAAACAGAGATTGGGAGTGTATGGTCCGATATACATACGGCTGCAGAGACAGAAAAGTACAGGTATACAAGTGTGATACAGAAAATACAGACATGATTTGGGTTAGAGATAAGAAACATATTTGAAATATCGTATATAGCTATATGGTCCAGGTATGATATCATATGGTATTTTGTGGTATGAAGACAGGTATGTGCATGTATTTTAATATTTGGAAAGTTGACTCCCTCTCCAGGTGTTGATGACTTCTTGTTGTACTTGAATTAGTTAATCTGTATTTGTGATTGAATGTTGTTTTAAATGGTTTGCTAGGTTACGGAAGATGGTTTGACGGGTTTAAACAAAGATACCGATTTATCGCGAGATAGCGAGTAGGCTTATTTATTGTATGTACCTCACTAAGAAGAGTCAGAAAATCCTATGCATAATTAAGTAGGTTAATAAATGGTAATGGACGGAATTAGTCGACCATAGGGAAGGCATAAAAGAGGTAGATGTGTTATAAAGTTATATGGATTAATAGAACAGAACTAGATTAGGAAAAATTGGCTACTGAACGATAGGAATAGCACTGCAGCAGGTACATAACTGCGGTAGCGGGATCGCTGCGGCAGTCTGAGTAAGCGCTACTGCGGAATAGCAAGGAGGTAGATTAATGATAAGATGGTGGCTAGTATTATAAGGTAATTTTACGAACCTTGATGAGACTAAAGAAAATAGAATGTAGTTATCGAGATTAATGAATGGTTGTATAAGTGGAACAATTGTTGATTTAATGACATTGATTATATGTTGATTATTATGTTGTTGTGTTAACTAACCTTAGTCGGATGATGATGCCTACCGGTACGTGTGGTGTACTGATACTACCTTGCTACGCCTTTTTGGGGTCTGTTTGGAAAGCCAATGTGTAATTGGAATTGGTGTAATTACTAGGTAATAATTACACAACCTAGTAATTACACATTATAGTAGTTATGATGACCTGTTTGTTTTTCATGATGTAATTATAGTGTAATTACAAGCGTACTATTTGGTTGCACAAGTGTAATTACACAGTTAAATTAAAATTTTAAAATAAAAGTTAATTATTAAAAATTATTATTTGACAAATATATGTCTTTATAAATGATATTAAATTAGGTATTTAAGATACATATTGTCTCTAAATATTATATATATATCTATATATCTATATATATATATATATATATGTATGTATATATATATATATGTATATGTATATATGTATATGTATATATATATATATGTATATGTATATGTATATGTATATGTATTGTAAAAAATAGGGAAAAGGGTCAAAAACGCGCCTCTACTATCGTTTATTAGCCGACTTTACCCCTAGTTATATTATAGGGCCAAATATATCCCTACAGTTAACAAAGTATGCATAAATACCCCTATTTTAGATGGAATCCCCCAAATCAAACGGAAGTACGCACCTAAATAACTCACTGCCCTCTTTTAACTCAACTCGACCTACTAAACTAAATAACACATATCAAATTGAACTCCAATTATAAACACCCTAACCCTTTTTTTCTTTTTAATCGGGAATCCTCCATGGACGGAAAGAAATGGGTGTATCGGATATTGAATTGACATTAAACTGATAAGAACAAATACTACAAAAATCACTTCACCATTCATCCAGCTAATGCTACTAGCAACAGCTAAACAGTTGTCTGTCTCCGAGATAACCTTCCTTAGTGTTGTCCCCTCGGAAGCAACCCTGAGAATCTTTCTCAATCTAGCAGCTACAATATTATTTTCTTTATAATTGGAGTTTAATTTGATATGGATTATTTAGTTTAGTTGGTCGGGTCGAGTTAAAAGAGGGTTGTGGGTTATTTAGGGAAAATTGGATATTTTTATTTGATTTGGGGGATTTCATCCAAAATAGGGGTATTTGTGCATACTTTGTTAACGGTAGGGACCGAGTATATTTGGCCCTATAGTATAACTAGGGGCAAAGTCTGCTAATAAACAATAGTTTTGAGGGGTATTTTTGACCTTTTTTCCTAAAAAATAATTGATATATATTTTTAAATTAATAATATTTTAATTTAAATAATTATAAAAACTAAAAGTCATATTTATTAAGAACATCATGAGATGCATTGTTTCACAAAAATATTAATATTACAAAATATAATGCCATAAAAAATTTCAAATATTTGACAAAATAATCTATCAATTCTAACTAAAAAATGAATAACATACAATGTGAAATAACAAGTCAATACAGTAAAGCAAATAAATTAGAACCGAAAATATAACATAAATTCAAAATTATGAAAAGATGTTAACATAATACTCTTTATGTTAAATTTAAACATAACTTAAAATAAGTTGCAATATAACTTAAGTAAATATAATTTAAAAGAAAAGAAAAAGAATAGGTCTATAACATCATTCAACAATGAAATTATATTTTAATTCAAAAATTAGAATAATAATGCATTTATGTTAATTGAAAAAAATTAAAAAAAATAACAAATACGAACAATTGCATAGAATCAATAGAAGTAAAGGTTGAGAAATGAGAAGGAAATAAAAGATAAATAATGTAAAATAAGAAAATATTTAAAAATAAAAAAATTTTAAAGAAATTAAAATAATAGAAATAAAAAATAAATAAAAACAAAAACAAAAATAAAGAAATTAAAAAGTGACCTTGTAATTACACCATGTAATTACCTGCAATTCTCTCCTCCCTTTGGGAAATGGAGAGTGTAGTTACTCCCTCCGAATTACATCTAATTTTCTGTTGATCATGTAGTTACCTGACCAAACAAACAGGCCAAACTGTGTAATTACACTCAATTACACTTACTAGGTGGCTTTCCAAAGATTCCCTTGGTGTAGGTTGTGGCAGGTTTGAAGTTCCTTGATTGGCGTGAAGTACTGAACATCAGCTTCCGTGTTCTTCTTCTCAAAAGAAGCTGTGTCTTTTTGATCTTATCATATATTCTATTAGAGCTCTTGTACCTGTCTAGATTAGATCTTGGGAGAGTCATGTTTTGGTAAATCTTGTAGTGTTATTTTTGAAGTTATTATTGGATAATGAGAATTAACAGAAATTCTTGGGCTTTGATTGTAATGTTCCGCAAGGGTTCTCCTATCGGTAGAGTCGATGTAGGTGCCCGCACGACCGCTTATTTGGGGTCATGACAAGCTGGTATTAGAGCGTTTAGATTAGCGGTTCATAAATACAAGAGCAATGTCGAGTAGACTCCTGCAGATTGGTGTGCAGACGTCCACATCTAATCTTTATAAAGCTATAAGGCATTTAGGAAGTTTTTGCTTATTTCTTTCCCATCGTGATGTCCGGTTGTGTCGATTGCCTAAGTGGAGTCCAATTGGTATCTCGGTAGGCCTAATTAGTATCTGACTATGTGCGATAATTAAAAACCTGCAATAAGACTAGTGGGGGGGATAGACTTGAGGTCGACGAGGGAGACGAGAACCATGAAGAAACCCGACTTAGAAAGTTTTGCTACAATAAAGGTTTTCTCGCTACAACGAGGAACAACCACTGCAGCGGACATGACCAGGCAGAATGCTAGACTTCAAAAAATTTTAAGTTTCCCTGTTTTGAATAGCAACTACAAGCAATGCAAATATAGGAAATCAACAACGATAATTACAGAAAAGGGCAAAAAACACGGCCAATGTCTGAGGATGCCAAACAGGCATCCGTACACCAAACTAGAACCGGTACCAACATCCAAAAATAGAAAAAAGAAACAGAAAATAGGATTGTCTTACAATCCCCAAACAAGGGCTACCCAAAATAGTATAAAAGTTGAAAAGGGGGAGGGGGGATACTGCGACTCATCTAGCTAGAGGCCTCATCTCTGCCACTGCCAGCCTCATCATCTGCTCTCTCCTCGAGCTCGCTAAGAAAGGAGAACTCGAGGAGATCCTGTCAGGTCACCTGGGGTATCCTGTCCCTGGGAGCCAGGGTCTTCATGATCTTCTTGAACCCCTTTCACATCCTGATTAACAGCTTGTCCTGAGAGCGCAGCCTCCTCCTCTCCCGCTCCAAGTCCTCTAGGAGCTCAACATGGCCCTAGGCTAGAGCGGCAATTGCCCCCTACACCTCTCTTGAGTCGGCTGCTGCTGCACCAGAGGGTCGGCCGAGGAAGGGTTGGCTAGTGGAAGGCTTGTTGGGGGAAGGAGGTCTGGGAAACCCTCTGAGAAGCTCCCACATAGCCACTATCTCAGCCTCAATATGCTCAAACAGTCCCGCGGGCCTGAAAGTGCTATCCTCACTATCACCCTCAGCTGAGGCAGATTTCCTCTTCTTCCTGCCTCTCCTCGGAGCCCCATTCACCCTCAAGGGATTGGAGAGCCTGTCGCAGTCCACAATAACATCTTGAACTCCTGATGGACGCCGGTCTGCTTGTAGAGCCTAGTAATAAGAGAACGAAATGACAGGCCAGTGATGGGCTCGAAAAGAAGTACCTCCGCTCCTCAATGATCTAAGCCCCTACGTTCACCCTCACTCCACTCAAAACATAGGCCACTACCAATGACTGAGGATAGGTTACGTCCGTGACATTAGAGGACAGAAGAATCCTCTGGGACATCAAGTGGAGCCACCTCCTGGCCTCCACAGTGAAGTGAGTACTCCGAATTCCCATCCGAGTGATGCCCCAATTGGTCAAAGCCCTCTGCTACTCCACCACCAGCGCATCCACCAGCCACTGCCCATTTTCATCTATATCTCGGGCCTTCAACTCAGCCTCGAGAGGGTTTGGCAAACCCAAAGCGTCATATATGGTAGCAAGGGTCAAGGTGATCTGTATACCCCTGACATAAGCAACCGACTCAATCCGGCTCTAAGCCGCTGTTGGAAGGTTGGCATAAAAATCCCTCACCCAGGCCTCGTTAGCCTTACCCGAGTCCTCCACCAATGGTGTCACGATCCAAACATAGGTCCGGATCGAGACATGAAACAAAGAACCCCGAGAGGCTTCAAGTCGACCCATGGCATAATCATAGTATATCACTTAATAATAGAAACAGCTAACAGAACATAACTGAAAGAGTCTAATTGAAAACACAAAATAACGAATCTCATAAAACTCCAATACAAGCTGAATCTGTCTATACAAGTATGAAAGCCTTTACTAAACTGATGATTTGTTGAGACAAGCCCCCAGCTAACTCCTAAAGTCTGAAAACTGAAACATAAATGAAATAGAAAATATAGATCACGTCCTCGAGAGATGAGGACTCACCACACGCAGCTGAAATAGGAGTGGAGCGTATCTAACCATACGGCTGAGTCTGGAAACCTGAATCTATATCATGAAACGATATAGCACATAAAGGCGTGCGGTCAGTACTTGGAATGTATTGAGTATGCGGAAAGCGTAAATAAACTAAAACATGCAAGTATACAAGAAGAAAGTAAACTGAACATATTAATGGTAATGTAACCGAAAGGAGATACAACATCCTTGTTTGAGATACACACACACACACACACACATATATATATATATTAATCTGATGATTTTATAAGAAACATTTACTGAAATATGATCAACTGATGCACAAAGATTATATAATGAACAAATACTGAGGACCGAAGCCGTGACTGATATCATAGAGAGTCCCTGACTGTAGAAGGGAAGCGTTCTCGGCTGTAGAGAGTCCCGGGTTGTCTAGGGGAGAGTCCTTGACTGTGAAGGGAAACATTCTCGGTTGTGGAGAGTCCCTGACTGTCTAAGGGAGAGCGTTCTCTGATATAGAGAGTCACTGACTGACTAAGGAAGCATTCTCTACTGTGGAGAATCCTGACAGACTAAGGGAAACATTCTCTGCTATGGAGAATCCCGGACTGACTAGGAAAACATTCTCTGCTGTAGATAATCCCAGACTGACTAGAGAAACATTCTCTGCTGTAGAGAATCCCTGACCGAATGACTGAGGTAGAACATGAAGTACAATAATCTGACGCCATTCGTCTAGTATAAATTACTGCAGCTAATCAGAGACATGAACATTCAATTAATTACATCATACTGAATTTATTTAGAGTTGATTATGGCTACCTTCTATTGATAACAAGCCCAACATCTGAAGGATCAATCTCATGCTTTAAATCACAATTCATATCATTATGGTCCCGAATCACCATTTGGTCCACACATTTTACATTCATGAAGCATCTATAGGATCAGATTATACTTTACATACATCCACAACATTTGAATTCCGAGTTCATAACATATGACGTACATCTTAGTTTCATGCAAGATCCATAGATCCAATTTGTACTTTAATTAATGCACAATGAGATCATGGTGAAAGTATATGAATATTTCATAAAAACCATTTCTAAATTTACTCTAAATCCTGGTGAAAATTCAATAATCATGCCATTACCATAGGTTCAACTCATACCTAATACATTTACATCGTAATCATTGTGAAAAAGTGCGCAAGCTTCACATTGGTCAAAGACCATAAGTTTCGATCATGTTCCAACACATACAATGCGACATATGTTTTAGATTTGTGGAATCCATATGATTTACATATACTTTAAACAAGGATATAACTTCATGATAAGAGCATACGATTAATTTATGAAATTCCATTTGAAATTCTAGACTAATTCATGGTGAAAATCCTAAATTCATGTTATTCACATATCACACACACATTTTAGGAAAGCTATAAGTAATTTCATGAACATGCACTACTATAAATCATGAAAGAGTTCTTAAAATTTAGTGAAAACATATGAGAGTTTGTGCATAAATTGGAACCCTAGATCATGCTCTTTTAGAATCATGGTTTAGGTTTTTAAAATATAAAATTGGGGTACAAGGATGAAAAGATATCATTGTTGAAAGCCCACATACCTGCTTCGAAGAAAATCCCACTTGAATTTGAACCTTGAAGCCTTGAAGAAACCCTTGTTGAATCCTTGAGTCTTGAGAGAGAGAAGGAAGAAGAGTTGAGGGAATATCTTGAGGGAATGAGAGGTTAGGCTAGAAAACCCCTAAAATGTCCCTTACAATGCGCAAAATGATGCCATTTAGGAGCTAGGAGCATAGGACTTTACCGAAATACCCCTAGAAATAAGCTTTAAAACCTGCCCGTCAGTGACCACAACTCTCACCACGAGCCGTTGGTCCTCACCACGACTCGTTGTGACCATCCGTTGCCACTGGACAAGTGGTTTTCTCAGTTTTTGCTTCCTCAAGCGACGACCAACAGGACGAGTCATTGCTTCATCCAACGACTCATCATCACCTTCCATTGTCACCACTGCCTCCTCAACCTGCGATCCTTCCAATACCCTACACCACGGGTCGTTACGACCTTTAACATTCCGTCGTAACCACCCATTGCCACTGAACCATTGAATAGGCCCTTTTCTAAGTTCTAATCAACGAACTCTCATGATAAACTGTCACATCAAACGGATCGTTACTTGACTCGTCGCCTCTGGGAAATCCGGACTGCAAACTTACCACGGCCACATCTGACGAGTCATTGCTACCCACGCCGACTCATTCATCCTCCCATGGTATCAAGGTCCTCTTGAGCTATTATTAAACTCTTCCAATGGCTCCATCTAACGGGTCGTTGGAGCGACCAACGACTCGTTGGACGAGTCGTTCTGAGGCAATTCCTGGTGGTTTTTCTGTTGAACTCTATGTAACACCGGGGTCTTATCTGAGGAACTTCCGTGGTGTTATAATATCTCCGCCTTGGGAAAATTCATCCTTGAATGTTGGCTAAATATACTGAAAGGATAGGGACGGAACTGAAATCCCAAAATTGATCAATTACAGTTGAAACCAATGGAGTATCTGACTCGGGCTAATCTTACATCTCCGGACTGAATATCTAATTCGTACACAACATGCTGAGACATGAGAGGACTGTAAGACAAGAAACTGACATGGAGCAAGATAAAACACTGAGAAAGATTCTTTTCCCCTAACTAGTACTGAGATAGAATTCATGATATTCGGTCTACTGAAGGTAAGGAACTCATGAGCACGAATCATTCGTGACATCTAAACTGAGCACGAACATGAAGTACCCTTATTTGCTTTGCTATTAGAGCAACTTCTAAAGACTGAATTCTGGCTAAACATACTAGAAGTCATGAGTCAACACACATAGCTGGTTTATAACATGAAGATGAGCCTTAAAGATTTATAGAGTAAAACTGGCATTGATGTCTGAAGCGGCTACTAAGAAATTCTGGAAGTCTGCACATAGAGATGGGTAGAGCCTAGCTTCAATTGAAATACAAGAGAAGTTATCTGAACCTGAAGTGGTTGACATACTGCAACTGTTAGGACTGGAACTCCCCTACTAGCATACTCAAGATCCGGCTTGTCTCACATACTTACCATCTCCCCCTTAGCTTAAAGACATCATTCTAAGGCTCCTGAATCCTTCTTAAGGTCGGGGCTAATTCACTAACTCCTAGCTCATATATATATATATATATATATAAAAAATATATATATATAAATAATGCAAGTGTCACCCAAAGTAACAAATGAGGCAATGGTGTCAGTGGCGTCGAGGTTAAGATTTCACCCGACTGTTGTGGGAGTTCGATTCAGTAATTGTTTATAATTTTGACATACACACGCATACATGTAGTCTATTTCATTTGGGGGGTTTTCCTTTCCTTCTTGTCCCACTATTCTTCCTTAATTTTTGTATGTCTTTTAAATTTTTTGGTAATTGATTCATTACCTTTTATTTCTTCTTTGTTTAAAGTTTAAGTATAAAACAAAATTAAAGAGTCTTTCTTTCTTAAAATGTAAGAATTAATCTTTTCCCTTAATGATGATGCTTGACTTGATGTCATAACTGCTTATTAATGGAGTTGGAAATATCTATTGATGGTTGGTAACTATTTTGTTCTTTCACTCTCACTCACAAGTTGGATTAAACTCTTGTTTGCACCAAGTTGTCGTAATAATCACAATTTCTCATTTAATCAATTTGTTTATATAAAATAAAAAGAAAAATTATAAATAAATCAAAATCCAAAGTTGATCAAATCGACAAAATGGCTGCCTTTGGATGGTGTAAATAGCAATACATCCTAGCAAAACATTGGTAACTTTCGATGAAATTCATCAAAATTTGGTTCGTTGATTACGTTTTCGACAAATTTTTCAATAAAAATCTCTTACTATAAGATTTAAAATTCTGACTAGACATCCATAAAAAAATTAGCGATTTTTTGATAGTAACTTTCATGTTCAAAACAGTGTGACACCCAAAACATTCAAATTCTAAATCCGTCTCTACTCGGAGATGCCCCATCCTGATGATATGACTAAGTATCCACTAACTAGGTGAGCAACTGGGTAGCTCCCCAAATATCCTGATCAAACGAACTCGGGGAAGTAAATGCTAAAGGGACTCTTGTAGGCCCTTCTATCCTTTGTGGTTGTGGGTGCCTGAGTAAGTGGACTACCTTGTGTCCTAGTCCGAACTTCATCAATGGGTGGTAAACCACTAGGGTCCGCTTCTAGATTTGTGCTAGCCCTTTGGCTTACTTTAGTTTTTCGTTTCAGAGGCATATTATGAAAGAAATATAACAACACATGAATTAAAAAGATCTCTTGAGATATTTCTGCATCGCACGATCTACTTTAAAAAATAAGGTCATTTCCCAAGATGTCCGTGTAGTATCCACATTATAAGTGGCACACAACGCACACATAAGCAGGACTATACTAGACACATATAAACCTAGGCTCTAATACAAAGTTTGTCATGCGCGAAACCTGTATAGGGTGGAATGGAACTCAGTTCCTTAATTCGACCGAGCAAACCAACTCAATATGATCATAAACACGAGGCATACAAGATAGAAGAAGTCCCAGTTTCTTCTGAAGCATCACCAGAGCATGAAGAACAAGAGCAAGATGAGATTGAAACTCCACAAGTTCGACGGTCAACTCGGGAGAGAAGAGAACCAGCTTGGCACTCAGATTATTATATAGAGGGCAATTTTGCATACTATCTATTAATAGAAGATGGAGAGCCTTCAACTTTTCACGAGGCTATGAAAGGCCAAGAATCATCTCTGTGGATGGCAGCAATGCAAGAAGAAATTGAAGCTCTTCATAAGAATAAAATATGGGATCTTTTTCAATTACCACGAGGAAGGAAGGCCATTGGAAACAAATGGGTCTACAAGATCAAACGCAATGGTAATGATCAAGTGGAGAGGTATCGTGCAAGATTGGTGGTGAAAGGATTCGCTCAGAAAGATGGTATAGACTTTAACGAGATATTTTCTCCAGTGGTTCGACTCACAACAATTCGAGTGGTCCTGGCGATGTGTGCTACATTTGACTTGTACTTGGAGCAATTAGATGTCAAAACTGCATTTCTTCATGGAGAGCTTGAAGAAGAAATATATATGCTCCAACCAGAAGGTTTTGAAGAACAGAGAAAAGAGAACTTGGTTTGCAGGTTGAACAAATCTCTATACGGTCTCAAACAGGCGCCGAGGTGTTGGGATAACAGATTTTATTCCTTCATTATAAGCCTTGGATACAACAGACATAGTTCAGATTCTTGTGTTTATTACAAGAGATTTGATGATGGTGATTTCATTATTTTGCTGTTGTATGTTGACGACATGTTGGTAGCAGGCCCCAAAAAAGATCGTCTCACAAATTTAAAGGCACAGTTGGCTAGTGAGTTTGAAATGAAGGACTTGGGACCAGCAAATAAGATTCCAGGGATGCAAATTCACCGAGACAGAAATAATAGGAAGATTTGGCTTTCTCAAGAGAACTACTTGAAGAAAATCTTGCGACGCTTCAAGATGCAAGACTGTAAGTCAATTCCTACCCCACTTCCTATTAATTTCAAGTTATCCTCAAGTATGAATCCTAGCAATGAAGCAGAGAGGATGGAGATGTCTCGAGTACCGTATGCATCAGCAGTGGGAAGTTTAATGTTCGCCATGGTATGTACAAGACCAGACATTGCACAAGCAGTGGGAGTGGTTAGTCGATACATGGCTAATCCTGGTAGAGAGCATTGGAATGCTGTTAAGAGAATCCTGAGATATATCAAGGGTACCTCAGATGTTGCAATATGTTATGGAGGATCAGACTTTACTGTTAAAGATTATGTTGATTCAGATTATGCAGGTGATCTTGATAAAACTAAGTCCACCACAGGTTATGTGTTTACTCTTGCTGGAGGAGTTGTAAGCTGGGTTTCAAAACTGCAGTCTATCGTGACTACATCTATGACGGAAGCAGAATATGTAGCAGCTACACAAGCTAGCAAAAAGGCAATATGGATGCAGATGTTACTAGAGGAGCTCGGGCACAAGCAAGAGAAGGTTGCTCTGTTTTGTGACAGTCAGAGCGCTTTGCATCTTGCAAAGAATCCGGCATTTCATTCAAGGACAAAGCACATACGAGTTCAGTATCACTTTGTTCGTAGAAGGTGGAAGAAGGCAGTGTGGATATCCAGAAAATTCACACTAATGACAACCTAGCAGATATGTTTACGAAGCCGATCAACAGTAACAAGTTTATATGGTGTCGATCTTCTATTGGCCTAGCAGAAACATAACATTGAAGTGATTGGGTAGAAAGGATAGCGTGAAGACATAATTGATTCTCAATTAAATCTTCAAGTGAGAGAATGTCAACAAAGTTAGTCAGACAAGGAAAAGGAAAAAAGAGGACAAACCTTGTCTAAATGAAAAAAGGAAAAAGAGGACAAACCTTGTCCAAATTGATCTCTGTTTTACACCCTTCTACACGGTTTAGTTCTATTATAAATAGAACGTTCTGCTTTCATTATTTCATATACACAGATCCACAAATCCCCACAAAAATTACAATCCAAAAGAGTAAGAACATAAAGAGAGTTATACACCAAGACAAATATTATAGTCTTGAGTGTCTTTAGTGAGTTATTCCTTTTACAAGTGTTTTCGCCTTGTAATTGAGAGTAGTGTACTCCCATATTTACATAGTGAATCCTTCTACCCCGTGATTTTTTTCCTTTATTTATTTGAGGGTTTTCCACGTAAAATATTGTGTCCAACGTATTTTCATTATTTATTATCATATCAAACTTTAGTTGTGGTGCTTCCTCATCCCAACACTTCCTCCTTATCAACAACTTCACATAGCCTCATACGAGGTCAATCAACAAATTACCAATCAACCTTTCACCACATGCAATCACTACTACTATTTTTATCGCTTCTTTAATCACCAAAAGTAAGACTCATGGCTTCTCATCACCATCCCATGAGTCCCAACATAATAATGTATCCTAAATGTGGATATTAAACCACACATTAAGTTAAGAGAAGGTTCTTACCTTAATAGATGAAGATCTCCCAACTTTTCTATTGTTGTCCCGTGTTTAAATATACAAAGCAAAGAAAATGGATAATATTCGAGTCCACAGAATTTACTATGTGTCCTTATGAAATTTAATCCCCTCACTATACTCGAGTTTTTAGATTACAAGAAATATTTCGGCCTGAATTGTGCTAGCGCTGTCGTTTCGCCGGATTGTCACAGAATCCCTTAGGAAATTCTGCGCTAGCACCGGTCCAACCGAGCGACGACGATAACGTGAAGGGAGACCTTCTTCTTAACTCTTTAATAGTTAGAAGATATGCTTCTCAATATAAGCATACACATTTCCGTTTTTCCTACCAATGTGGGACAAAGTTCCTTCTTAAAGAAAATTTTAAATTTCTCTTCCCTTCAATTTATTTTCCTCCATTTCCCAATTTACACCCATCACTTAACTCCAACATTTTCGTCACTTGAGCCCTAGGTGTGAAACCCTTGATTCTCTAGAACTTCAAGGAGGAATTGTCGTTATAATCACATAATAATATAATTGAAGAAATTAACTTAGAACACGATAGGAAGGACTTACCTTGGTGTGGGAGAAGTGGAGAAATGAGTTAGAGCTGATTTGAGAATTGAGACAAGATTCAAGTGAAATGGAATATAATTTACCATCTCGCATATGTTGGCCGCAAGTTGATGTCCCTTTGAAGGTTGTCCCCACATTCAATTGGACATACGGAATGTATAACTCACATGTGGTCCTCAACATTTTGGACAAATTTTTAGACTTCAACATACGGACTTTATGTCCAACATGTGGTTCGTATGTTTTCTTCGCACATGAAAAACTATAGCATCCAATTTCACCCCTTCAGGACTCAACATACGATGAGACATATGGAGCGTAGGTCCAACAAGTGGTCAGTATGTTGAACCATATCTCAAACCACTGAAGCTCAATATTTCCCTACCACATGTGATGACACATGCAACCTGCATGTTACTTATGCAAACGCATCTCTGGGCGTATTTTGCACCAGTTTTTCTAAACTTGCTTCTTTTTAATTTTCTACCAATTTCAACCTTGCGCATTACCATCATACACATAAATATTGATCCTTACACCTGAGCACGACTTCTTTATTCGAGTTTGGGTCGAATTACCCATGTTAAGTAAGTCAAATCTTAGTCTAAACGTACGGGGTGTTACATTAAAGCCCTATTATCATTCGTTTTAACCCCAATTTTTCTCATTTTCACCAAATCACCTCCTACATGGTAAATATACATTAAGTATAAAGTGGATGAATTCAAAATACGAGGCAAAATATAATTACAAATGTGTGTTTCTAGCCAAGTATCAATGAACTAAAACAATTAATATACTTGGGCATGATAATAAATGTAGGAGGTGTATTGAATTAAAGTGATTTAGGGTCTAAGGAGAGAGCTAGAGACAAACCTAATTGGAAACTATGCAATAGACTAAAGTTTCAAACGAGTTAGCACAAGGCCCAACTTCAAACCAAAAGAACTACCAAGATATAAGGAATTATGAGGTGAATCACGTGTCAAATTAAATTTCTTTGAGTATAGTCTCCAACACTTCAAATTGTATGTCATTTAAATATTTCTACAAATAAATTATGTACTTTCATTTTTAAATTTTTATTTATATAAGTTGACAAATTTTACTCAACAAATTTAATAATTTATCAATTTTAACAAAAAAAAAATATTTAAGAGACTTAAAATCTTGTAACTCTAAAAAAATTAACATAACAAAGTTGTTACAGACAAATGATACTGAAAAAATGAGTTATAAGCAAAACTAATGCTATGCAGCAAATAAAAAAAAACTCAGCATCTAACTCAAATTTCTACTAAAATATCTTGAGGAAAATTCACTGTTGATTAATTAGGTAAAGCTTAAGAGGTCGTTTGGTAACTTGTTAGAATTTTGCGGGTATTAGTAATACATAAATTAGTAATGAGGAAATTTATGTATTCTTATATATTACTTATTCATGTATAAGTTATTTCATCTTCTATCTTGTGTAATATAATATATAGATTTCCTCGTAACTTATACATGGATTAGTTATGCGGGTTTCTAAATTACAAATCAAACACGGTGTTAATTTTAGACATGAATAGCTTACCTTCTAACTAACTATCAAACATGACATTACTTATGCAGAATTCAATACCTACATAATTCACCTGCAAATCAGCTACAAACAACCCCTAAAGATATGGTACATTTATAATTTATTGTTAGAACGACACAGATAAGAATTTAGGCGAGACTAATATCCTGTTTGACCAAACTTCTGAGAGGTCAAAAGTGCTTATTTTTCCTAAAAAGCACTTAATTTTTGTTTTTTAAAAAATGACATGTTTGGCCAAGCTTTTGAGAGAAAATAAGTGTTTTTAGGGAGTAATAAAAGTTGTTTTTCAGAAACTAAAAAAGTATTTTCTCCCCCAAAGCATTTATTTGAAAAACACTTTTGTGAAAAATACACTTAAAGTTTGGTCAAACACTAATTATTGCTCAAAAGTGTTTTTCAAATTAATTAGGCAAACACAAATTGCTTCTCACCAAAAGCACTTTTTGATAAGCACTTTTGAAAAAATCAGTTCTCAAAATAAGCTAATTTGAGAAGTTTGGTCAAATAGGCTATAAAGGGGTGCTTGCTTCCATGTCCATACTGAACTAGGAAACCTCTTTAAAATTTGTTTAGCTACTAGTAGTATTTTATAGGTGTAATACATAGATAGTCTCTTAAACTAGTTTTAAAATTCCACTTTAATATCTCGATTAATGGGGTTTTATTTGAACACTCAAAAATACAAGCCAAATTGTGTCGCTTGAACATAATTTGTTGAGGTGACATAATATCTATTTGGATTGGCCTATTTTAAGTATTTTTAAGCTAAAATAGATTTAAAGAATTTTTATAATGTTTAGATAAATTAAAAAAAATATTTTTAAATACTTATTTTTAAATCAAAATAATAAAAATAAGTTAAAAGTCATAAGTTAAAAATCCTAATTTATAACTTTTGACTTATAAGCTTTTAACCAAAACTTATCTAAACAGGCTAATAGTTTGTGCATTACATTGCTTCAAAGTGTGTGAAATGTCAATTTCTTTTTATATATAAATTAGTGAACTTTACTTTTTTAAAATAAAATAAAAGTTTAAAATATTGAGTGCTAAAAATATTTTTAAAGAGTCTTAATTCAGTTTATTATTAGTATTTAAATTATATATTTTTGTAATTTTAAATCGTCTAAGAATTTTCAATTTTTTAAAGATGTTTTTACAGTTAAACTATTCTCTTTATTTTTATAAAGAAAAACAATTTAATTTTAATAAGTTGAACTTTTTATGTACATGTGTATATAAGAATAATTTTTTCTTTATATATGTGTGTGTGTGTGTGTCTTTTTAAAAAATGCAGTATGTACATGAATATGATATAATATTATTTTAAAAATATATAATTTTTAATTTATTTTTCAGATATCTATATGTGCATTTTTTAAGATAAGAGTTAATGTTTTTTATTTTATTTCTATAAAAGTAAAATATATATTATGCTTAAATCAATACAAAACATAGTTAAAGTATGAAAATTATATATTCAATAAATATACAAATATTATAAAAATGAAATGAAAGAACCAAATAATAAGGTAGAATACTACTTTATAAACTTAAGTAAGAAAGTAAATATGTTTGAAAAACATCAATAAGTAGTGTCTTTTTTAATTTTATGATGTATCGCTTCTTTATTTTATTTACATACTATTGAGTTCTTCTTGACACTTGAGAAATAAAATATATGTTAAGGGAGGAATATGTATCGTAGTTTGATGCAAGTTTTTTGGGAGAAAAATAAAGAAACCCCGTTTCTTTTCTATTTTTGTCGTATTGCAAGAAAAATACTATGACAATTTTATGTTTATATATATTAGTATTTCTTATATACTTTTTAGTTTGTAACTCTTATTTATGTATCTAATTCATCCAAAATATGTACATTTCATGAAATCTAAAATAATTGAAAGGAAAGTACTAATAATTTGCTCATAATTATTTAAATTAGTTAACCATTACATATATTACATAAAAACTTTTCATTTTCTATATTTTATTACGTTCTTATTGAATGTCATATATAAGCTATAAATCTAAAATAATTTAAATTAATTAACTGTTTCATTAAAAAAGATTCATTTTCTATATTTCATTATATTCTTATTGAATGTCATACATAAGTTACAAATATAAAATACTCTAAAATAATCAAAAGTCATTTTGATTTTGCATCATTAAAAGAAGTTAATACGCAACATAAAATCATTCTTCGCATACTCTTCTTTATTGCATCACTAAATGCACGACTGAGAACTACAATTGAGAATTAAAAATACTGAAAAAGCTGATCCAAAATTCTCAAAATTTAAAAATAGTAGAAACATCTAAATATACATAATTTAATATAATAATCTTAACATCTCATATATGTGATATATTGAAAAAGAATTTAGATAAAAAATTAGTGTGGAAAAATCTTAGACTCGTGTGAGATAAATATAACTTTCAATCATTTGTTAGACATATTTTATAATTTTCAATTTTTTTAATATGGAGTAGGTAATAGCACAAAGAAAAATGAAATAGCAAAAAAGAGAGAAGGAGAAAAGAAAATGTTATTATGCTAACACCAAAATTCCATCAGGTTTGGATGAAGAAAATATGAGAAATATTTTTTTTTCCTTTTTCTTATTCATTTTCTTTCTCTTTGATCTCTTTTTTAATTTTTTCTTATTTGCTTCACTCTTTTCCCTCTAGGTCCTACTGTTATATCCCTTTACGAATATAACTTATTATTTTTTCTTCTCTTGATCGATATTTTATATTTTTGGGAACTTGTTGCACTTTGTGCAGTTATATATTAAAAAAAGTCAGTAGATTTAGAGATAATTTATCTAAAAATTTAATTGTGATAGAAAAAATAAAAAAAATATCAGCTATAACTTAAGAAAGTAATAAAATCACAAAATAAATGATTTAGTAGAATTGGAGTTTAAAAAGATTACATTTTTATGGTTAAATATTTTTTAAATGAAAATAAAAATTTATTAAGAAAAATTTCATATATTTTGAAGTTAATACAAGATTTTTTTAATTTAATATAGTTTGAATATATGTATTTAAAGACTTGATTTTTTTTCTTTCTTTCATTACACGGTGAATCTTTTCTATTATTATAAAAGAAAGAAAAAGAAAAAAAAGTGATCAAACTAAAAATAGGAGAAAAAAGAGGTATGTATTTCTATTCCATTTTCTTTTTGATATTTTATGTTTTCATTGTAATTTCTTAAAAAAAAAATTTCAATCATTATCGAAATAAATTATATTGTTAATTTCGTCTCTATACTCTACTGTGTTTATTTTTTATTCCTTTATTATTTTCTTCTTCTCGTTTTTTCTTTTCTTTTTCTTTCTCTATCCCAAAGTTAGTCTAAAAAAATTATTGTTTTTCTATGTTTACAAATCTCTATTTTCTTATTCTACCAACATAATGTAGTGCTAGTTCAATACTTCTATTACTCATTTTACAAATAAAAAAAAATACATTTGAAAAGAAAAAGAGTAAATAGTTGAAAAATGTAAAAGAAAAAATCTTACAATTTACATAATTTATAATTTAAAAAATTTAGCAACAACATTTAATATTTTTATTTAATTTTATGAGCATCTCATATGACAATAGCAGATTGTGATTATCACTTGTTAACTTCATTTTGACTTCAATTGGGATAAAAAACTATCCGAAGATATATAATTCTTATAAAGAAATTTCAGTTTAATTTATTAAAAAAGATACCATTGACTAAGGTTGAAGCTGAACAACATCATTGTGATTATCAAGTATATATACTTATTAGAGTTAATTCTTTTGCTAATTTTTTTAAAAGTAGAAGAAATGAACAAATCTTTCAAGAAAACGTAATGTTCTTCATATCATAAGAAATATCTAAAGAAGGGTGTATTTCAATATTTAATATATATTTCTTTTAAGCTATCAATAATATATTTTGAACCTTGATTAGTAGTAACAGATTTCCTACAAATCGCAAAACCAATTTGAGCCTAAATAAAAATATAAACTTGCGACAATAAAAAAATCGTAAAAATCTAAACTAAAGAAATTTCATAGAGAGAACACAGGAGAAAGTAAATAGAAAAGAAAGAAGATACAACATACACATTTTTATTAGGATCTTAATCATAAGATAATAAATTTTTTATTTAAAAAAAAAAAAAATACAAATCGATGCATAATTTTTTGAGCTCTTTTCTGACATCTCCTCCAGCAATCTGATCAATATCCAAGAGCCTTCTTCATCGAGTCAAGCTATAGCATGAATCTAATACTACAATAATAATATAGAAACATCACTATTTCAAATATGAAATGAAAAGGATAGTCTTAAGTAGGAGTCTCATGAAATAAAAAATTGTGAATTTATATAGACAGAAATGGAGGAATATCATAAGGTATCTTAAATTTTAAAATTAATTAGCTGGAGGTTATGAATATGAAAAATTAAAAATTATGAAATTAATAAGAGTAGAATATAATAAATTTGAGTTATGGATGTGAAAAACTAAAACAAAATAAAGAAGAAAATAGATAAATAAAAGAGAAAAAAATATAATAAATCTATGAAAGTGTGTGTGTGTGTATATATATATATATATATATATATATATATCCATATACTCCATTGAACATATATTTATTTTTTATGGAGGAAATAAAAAATTGGAGTAGTGAATATTTAAACTTTTAAATATTATAATAAGTAATAGAAATAAGTGGAGTAATAAATTTTAAGACAATTAGTTTTTTAACGGAGAGAGTGGTAATTTATTT
Source organism: Datura wrightii (assembly GCA_035772735.1). NCBI lineage: Eukaryota > Viridiplantae > Streptophyta > Magnoliopsida > Solanales > Solanaceae > Datura > Datura wrightii. Next base: position 187,163,244 of record JASDFA010000018.1, on the reverse strand, counting down.
TTGTACACACAGACACAAAGTTTATTTTAACTTATTTTTATTCTTTAGAGGAAATAAAAGGTTGCACTTGTAGTGATAAATATTTAGGCTTTTAAATATTACAATATAGAATAAAAATAAGTGGAGTAGTAAATTTTGAGATATTTAATTATTTATAATAAAATAAAAATAAATAGAGTGAGTAAAATTGACACATTTATTTTTATATAATAATAAGTAAATAGAAATGTGAGTAAAATTATCAAAAAAAATGAGAAAAAAGATAAATGGAATCTTTGTCCAAAGAGAGGTGTCACATCACTTCTCTAGTGCCTAACTTTATATTATATATAAATATAGATAGATACATATTATATATAGATGGATAGATTTAAATATGTTATATTAAAAAAATTTATTCTTTTATCTCTCTTAATTATGTCAAATGTGTTATATTTAACACTCTAACTTTATATTATATATAGATATAGATAGATAAATTTAGATGTGTTATATTAAAATAATAATTCAAAAAACTATTCTTTTAACTCTCTTAATTATGTTAAATGTGTTATATTTTACACTCTTTATACATTGTGATAACATTAAATGACAACAATATTAAATAAATGAGTTAATAAAATAATTTTAAAAAGAAAAAAATAGTAAAAAAAATCACAATAGAGGCTTAAGAAGCATGTCTCTAACCTCCTTTTATATATATATATATATATATATATTGATTCACTGATGATTTTGGTAAAAATAATAATTTTAGAAAACCTATTTTCTACCCTACACCCACCCATCTCAACCCTCTCCAACCATTAACTTCAAATTTTACTTTAAATATTAAATTTAAAGTTGAAAAAATTCTAAGCAAACCAACTCCAACTCACTATTTCAAATTTTACTTTAAAAAATAATATTTTTTTTAATTCTTCCTTCTATTCAATCTTATATTAATACTTTTTTAATTTATAGTTATATTTTTTATACAGTTATAAATTATAATAAAATTAATTTATATTTTATACAAAAATATTATATACGAAAATTAATTTATAAAAATATGTATTAATTTAATTTTAAAATTAATATAATAAAGATATTACATAAAAATAATTTTTTATTATGAATATGAGGAAATTAATTAATGATTTTATAATTTATAATATATGAACTTAAAAATATTATATAGTAAATATATTAATAAAATATTTAAATAGTGAGTTGAAGTTGATAAATAGTGGCGTAACATTATTTACGCTCTAAATTTGAGAAGAAAAAAAAAAAAACAAGGTTAAAGCAGGGTCGGAAATGATCTTAGAACACCATTGACCGCCGTCCCTCATCCCCAACAAACTTTTTCTCTGCTTTTCTTTTTGTTTTTTAAATTATTTTTGTTTTTATTCATATTAAATAACAGAAGTAATAAGTAAGATGAATTGTAATGGAGATTGTTGTTTTCTGATAGGTGATCGGAGATGGTGGATCGCCGGAAATAGGTGGGTGGCTCAGTTCGAAGACGGAGAAAGTAAAATTCTTATAAACTTTTAGGATCATTTTTTAATCTCACTTTGATATTCAATTAAAAAATTTCTCCAAATCTCACTTTGATATTCAATTAAAAAATTTCTCCAAATTTATGTGTTTGTCGGAATTAATGGAATTTCGCCAAAAAATTATTCAAAATACAGATCAAATTTTAATTTTTTCGATAAAAACACTGAGGAAGGGGTCTGAAGAAGAGGAAGAGTTGTGGAGGAGAAGAAGAACGGGGGCTTATTTGGATGGGAGTGGGGAATCATTTTTTTTTTTAATTATTTATATTTTATTCTATTTTTGTCAAAATATTTTGCACATGAACTCCTTATTTTGTTGCAAAATCATAAAAAGACCCAATTCTCGATTACATCCAAGGAAACTAGAATTAATATAAACAAAAAAGACAATTTAAATAAAAAGAAAGAAAGAAGAAGCAATATTGACTATACTGTAACATACACTTTGATATTTCCATTCCATTCCATTCACTTTGAGAGCCGAACACCCTTTAAGTTTTACTTCTCTTGATAGTCTGAACAAAAATAATGTAAAATGTTATATAAATATTTTTTGATTTTATTTTTTAGCTCTCACACATTATAGAGAGAGAAGTAATCTCCCTGGCATGTGGTACTGCATAGAGTTTTAAGATTAAAAAAATATTATAATTCAGATGGATAACAACAACATCTCGTGGTTAAAATATTAAACTAACAAAACCTAAATATTTTAAAGAGATTTTGATGTATTAACTCTTTAATTTACTCACATTAACTCCTCAACTCTCCATGTCAACTATCCCCAAAATTCATTTCATTCAAATCTTAAAAGTAGAAAAATAATTACTGCAGATTGTTGATCACAATTCACTAATTCCGGGTTAAAATATATGCAGCAGTTGTAAACTTAGATAAGAGTTCCCTTTATATAGCTTGGGGAACTGAGCATACAAAACATGAAATATTAGATGAGCTATGATATGCAGAAGTGAGGGTCAACCATTATTTTCCCCTGATTGAAAAAATCACTACCAGAGTTACTTGTTGGTCTGCAAAACTACTGTCAATAATTTTTGCTCGTGTAATATTCATACACTTTTAATAAGTATTTTTATGATAAGAACTTTTCTCATAATAGAAACTTTGGTAAAAGGTCAAAATTACCCTTGAACTATTAGATATGGTATAAAAATACCCTCCATTAACATTTTTGCTCCAAAATACCCCCACCGTCAATCTATTGGCTCTGGGATGCCCTTACTTTTAACGATCCGAATTTAAATAATTACTAAAAATATTTTATTTACATAATAGTCATTTATTATTTTTACCTAATTATTATTTAAAATTATTTTTCATCATCTTATTTTGTCATATTAGATTTTCTATACGTGACATTCTGTGATTGGTTAACTGTAACACCCTGAAACTTTTCTAGACCGAACTCAGACGACCTTGCAAGAAAAATCCAGAAGAAACCAGAAAAGTTGCCTCAGAACGACTAGACAATGAGTCGTGGTCAGCTCCAACGACCCGTTGCCTCAGTCGTGGTCAGCCTTGCCTTCGTCCTTGGAGAACCAACAGGACATGGAACTATCCGTTGTGAGAAACAATGAGTCGTCCTGTCACTCGTTGGTCCCCTGCTCAGAACCCCCTTTTCCAGGAACCCACTACTCAACCAACGAGTCTTCATATGAGACAACGACTCGTGATGTGAGTCGTTAGTTGGGATTCCCAGAAACCTCCTTCAGTGACAATGAGTGGCAACAACGACCCGTTGCATCACACAACGAGTCGTTGTGACCACCCGTGGTGCCAAATTTAGGGATTTTAGGAACCTTTTCAGTGGAGGTGATGAATCGACACAACGACCCGTTGGGTCTACGAACGAGTCATTGTGTTGCCCGTTGTTAGGCTTCCCAAATTTCTCATCCAGTGACCACGGGAGGAACCAACGACCCGTTGGTTCATCCAACAAGTCGTGGTCCTTCTAGTTGCCGGTTTCAGTAAGCCCAGAACCCAGGCCCCAAGACCAACAACTGGTCCCAACGAGTCGTGGTCTCAACCTACGACTCGTTGAGTGACCTGTTGGTGCCTGTAGGCAGTCTTTTCAAATTTTTTCTCAAGGATATTTTTGTAATTTTTCACCTCTTTAATCCCTAAACTATGTCATTTTGGATTATTTTTAGGAAATTTAGAGGGGTAACCGATAATTACTTCACTCCTCTCATCCCCTCAGAAAATCAAATCGTATTTATTCTCTCAGAAAAACTCAAAGCAGGAGCTAGGACAATCAATTTCTTCTCAGATTCTCAAGGAATTTTCTATCAGTATAGTCCTTAGGTTTCGAAATGTAGAAAGTTTTCAGACAAAAGTTGAAGAATTTCAGGTGGAATATTATCCATGTTATTAGCTGTTACGTTTTTCCTAAATTCTTGGAAATCATGTGGAAACTATCTCCTTGTGAAATGATTTAGCCCTAGCTTTTGAATGCAGTATATTAGGGTCTAGCGTAATTGGGTAGTTATTCATGTTGCTTGACTCTACCAGTGTTGGGATTCCCATATTATTAAAATTAGTTGAAATCTCAGCCAATGTCATGCTAGTCCAGTTTCAGTCAGAATGTTAGTATATTCAGTATTTTTCAGAAATGTCAGCTGATCAATTTGACTATAGTCTTTTCTTGAGGTGTTAGTGGTGCCTCTCAACTATCAATTATTAGACTCAAATATCAGATATCACATTTTAGTGGTTCTTTAGATGGTTAATACACTTCTAAATAAGCAGCTCTGACCAGTCTTAGAACCTCCAGCTTCAGTTTTATTTTGTTTTTTAGACGGTTACGACACTTTCAGATAAACAGCTCTAGCCAGTCTTAGAACACCAGTTACAAAATCCAGTCCAATAAGACTCTCAAAGTACTTCCAAATAGGTATCCTTGACTTAGTCTTGGACCTCAATTTTGAGCTATCAGCTTAGAAGTCAGACTAGGACTATCCAGTGGGAGTAGGACTTAGCACCGAGTGGACTGGGGTTCCAGTGCACCCAGATTTCCAGAACTATGTTGACACCATAGGTTATTTTATTGGCCCTATGGCCCCAAATTTGTGATCACCCAGTTCATGCCTTTATACCCTGGCAAGGTGTATTGGTTCCTACCAGTGAGGTGTATACATCAGACTTTGTGTCTAGCTCACGTAGTTATATGTCGTTTATAGTCTCTCCCACTAGTCAACACAGTTTCAGTTAAGCTCAGCTCAGAACAGTTTCAGTTTACTCAGTTCAGTACAGTTAGCTCAGCTCAGTATCTCAGATTTAGGGCATATTTATAGCCAGCGGTCAGGGTCATTATTGACCATCTCAGTTATATTACAGTTGTTCTGTTTTCAGTAGTTCACTTGGTCATTACATGTCATTATAGTTCAGTTACTTGTTTTTTATGTTATATTTTCTCCCACTTACTCAGTACTTTAAAAGTACTGAAGCACTTCTATGTTGTATCGTATTGTGATACAAGCGCAGGTTCTCAACCTCAGTACCGTTAGTAGATCTTCTTCAGGTGATATCAGTAGTACCAGTGGTGAGTCCTCATCTTTTGAGGACGATATTTACTTTTTCAGTTATTTTCATTCAGTTAGACTTTAGAGTTAGTTAGAGGCTTGTCCTAGCAACTCATCAGTTGTAGATGGATTTCAAACATTCATTTTTACTTTCAGATGTATAAAATTTTATCATTTAGTTTTTCTTTAATGGTTTTATTATTTAAACTTCTGCTATGATTACTCAGATTATCAGTGTTATGATGGACCATAGGTTGGCTTGGGGTTACTTGTGACTCCAAGTACCGTGTCTCGTCTAGGGTATAGACTCGGGTCATGACAAACTTGGTCTTAGAGCACTAGGTTTAGAGTATCTTAGGATGTCTGAAAGCCGCGTCAAGTAGAGTTCTTTTCATGGGTATAAAGCGCGCCACACTTATGATGGGGAGGCTACGAGACGTTATTAGGAAACCTCCCTTTTGTTCATACTCTTTATCATGCATTGAAGTTCAATTCCAAAAACGTTCTCCTAACTTGTGCTCTATTTCATTTCAGTGAAACCATGCCTGCAAGATGCGAAAATGGAAGAAGGGTCGACAACGCTAACCGACCTACCCCACCAGCTCCAGCAGCCCCTCAAGACGATCAAGTGTCTTCAGCGAAGTTCAGAGCGACAATCCAACTGCTGGACAGACAGTCACAAACCAGGTGAACCAACAGGTGGTTCTTGTTAACTCAAATGGGTCCGCAGTAGCTGCCTGAGTTTGGGACTTCACCCAAATGAACCCTCCAGCCTTTCTTGGATCTAAGGTGCGAGAGGATTCACAGGAGTTCATAGATGAGATACGGAAGATCACCCAGATTATGGGTGTTAGCTCTGCTGAGAGTGCTGACCTGGCTGCCTACCAGTTGAAAGGAGTAGCCCAGGTCTGGTACGATCAATAGAAAGAAGGGATACCAACGGGAGCAGAACCGGTGGAGTGGGAGGAGTTCACAACAGCCTTCCTAGATAGATTCTTCCTCTGGGAGTTAAGGAAGACTAAGGTGGTAGAATTCATGAATTTGAAACACAGCACAGGACAGTGGAAGAATATGCACTGGAGTTCACACGATTGTCAAGATATGCTCCGGAGATGATAGACGAGCCAAGGGCTCACATGCTTAAGTTCGTTAACATAGTATCAAACTTAGTCCTTATGGAGTGCAGGACTGCGATGATCATCAAATACATTGACCTCTCCAGCCTTATTGTTCATGCCCAGAAGATTGAGGTAGAAAAGCTGAAATACATAGAGCGGGAGAATAGGCGGGCTCGGACTGGCCAATTAGATTATGGCCACCAGAGGTATTATGGTAGTAGACGCCCACAGCAGCAGTAGAAGACTCCAACACCCACTTTAGCTAGCGCCCCTACTTTCCGGTCCCGCAAGGATCAGAAGGGTAGAGCATTTGGCTCTCAATCCCAGAGTCATAGCGCCAGCAACCGTTATCCAGCTTGTCCTAAGTGTGGAAAGAACCATCCCGGGGAATGCCTTCAAGGCCGAGAGGGTTTTTTTGAGTGTGGACAGCTGGGTCACCGGCTTAGAGAATGCCCGACAGCAGGACGGGTTAGATCACAGTCTACCACTTCAACAGCTCCAGTAGGCCAACACTTCAGGTATTGATGGCAGTCAGCGCCAAAACCATTTTTATGATTTTTCCTCTCATTAGGATTAGGAGAGCTCACCTGATGTGGTCACGGGTATGTTACGTCTTTTCCATCCAGATGTGTATGCCCTACTAGATCCAGGAGCCTCACTATATTTTGTGACCCCCTATGTAGCTTTTCAGTTTAAAATCAGTCCAGAAGTTCTCTCAGAACCATTTCAGTCTCTACCCCAGTTGGTGAGTCAATTAGAGCCAGCCAGGTGTATAAAAACTGTCCAGTTTCAATCTTGAATAAGGTCATTCCAGCTGATCTCGTAGAGTTAGACATGGTCAATTTCAATCTTGATCTCATTCTTGGCATGGATTGTTTACACTTCGATTATGCCTCAGTCGACTACAGAATTAGAGTCATCAGATTTCAGTTCCCTAATGAGCTAGTTTTAGAGTGGATAGGCAGTAGTTCAGCGCCTAAGGGTCAATTATTTTCTACCTTAAGGCAAGAAAGCTTATTTCTACAAGGTGCATTTATCATTTAGTTCGGGTCAAAGATTCCAGCTCTGAGACCTCAACTATCCATTCAATTCCAATTGTCAGTGAGTTTCCTGACGTGTTTCTCGAAGATCTTCCCGGAGTCACTCCTGAGCGGGAATAGATTTTGGCATAGACCTTCTTCCAGACACTCAGCCCATCTCCATACCTCTTTACAGAATGGATCCAGCTGAGCTTAAGAAGTTGAAAGAGCAGCTAAAAGAGCTTCTTGATAAAGGTTTCATCAGGCCCAGCATCTCTCCATGGGGTGCTCCAGTATTATTCGTGCGAAAGAAAGATTGGTACTCTCAGAATGTGTATCGATTACTGTCAATTGAACAAAGTCACAGTCAAGAACAGGTATCCCCTACCTAGGATTGATGACTTATTCAATCAACTTCAGGGAGACAGTTGTTTCTCCAAGGTAGATCTTAGGTCGGGGTATCATCAGCTAAGAGTTAGAAAATGTGACATACCGAAAACAGCCTTCAAAACTTAATATGGTCACTACGAATTCGTGGTTATGTCCTTCAGACTAACTAATGCCCCTGCAGCTTTCATGGACCTGATGAAAAAGGTTTTCAAGCCGTATCTAGACATGTTCATCATTGTATTCATTGATGACATTCTGGTATACTCTAGAAACGAGGAAGAACATCCTAACCATCTTAGGATAGTGCTACAGATCTCAGAGACCACCAGTTGTTTGTTAAGTTCAGCAAATGTGAATTTTGATTGAAGTCTGTGACTTTCCTTGGTCACGTGGTCTCGGGTGGGGGTATTCAGGTAGATCCTCAAAAGATAGCAATGGTAAAAGACTGGCCAAGGCCTACTTTTCCAATCGAAATCAGAAGTTTCTTGGGTCTATCCAGTTATTACGATGTCTTTTGGAAGGATTTTCCTCTATTGCATCTCCTCTGACTAGGTTGACTCAGAAAAGGTAAAGTTTCAGTGGTCAGATGCGTGTGAGAAGAGTTTTTGGGAGTTGAAGACTCAACTCACTACCTCTACAGTGTTAATCTTACCGGAAGGAACAAATGGGTTTATAGTGTATTGTGACACTTCCAAAGTAGGACTCGGTTGCGTTCTGATGCAGCTGAGTAAGGTGATAGCTTACGCCTCCAAACAGCTCAAGATTCACGAAAAGAACTATTTGACTCATGAACTTGAGTTGGCAGCAATGGTGTTTGCATTGAAAATATGGAGGCACTACCTTTAGGGGGCTCACGTGGATGTTTTCACCGATCACAAGAGCCTTCAGTATGTGTTCAGTCAGAAAGACTTGAGTCTTCGTCAGAGAAGGTGGTTAGAGCTATTGAAAGATTACGACATGAGTGTACTGTACCAGCCAGGTAAGGCCAATGTGGTGGATGACTCCCTAAGCAGGATGTCCATGGGGAGAGTGACTCATATCGAGGACAGCAGAAAAGAACTGGCAAAGGATATTCACAGGTTAGCTCGGTTGGAAGTGTAGTTGGTTGATTCAGCTGAAGGCGGAGTAGTAGTGCAGAGTGGATCAGATTTCTCGTTAGTTGTTGAAGTTAAGTCAAGGCAGGATGAAGATCCCATACTATTTAAGCTAAAGGAAGCAGTTCTTAGAAAAGAAGTGGTGGTTTTCTCCAAAGGGGGAGATGGTGTACTCCGTTACCAGGGTAGACTATGTGTACTGGATGTAGGTGACTTGAGATTGAAGATACTAGCTGAAGCACGCAGTATGAGATATTCTATCCACCTAGGTGTCACTAAGATGTATCATGATCTATGGAATATTTACTGGTAGAACGACATGAAAAGAGGCATAGCAGAATTTGTGGCTAAGTGCCTGAACTGTCAGCAGGTTAAGGTGGAACATCAGAGACCTAGGGGAATAAGTAGGAAGAAGTGAATATGGACTTTATTACAGGTCTACCTCGTACTTGTCAGCAGCATGACTCAATCTGGGTGATAGTAGACCGGATGACCAAGTCAACACATTTCCTCCCAGTTAAAACTACAGACTCAACTGAGGATTATGCTAGGCTATATATCCGGGAGTTAGTCAAACTACAATAGGGTGCCCTTGTCCATTATTTCAGATAGAGGTACCCAGTTCACCTCACATTTCTGGAAGTCATTTAAGAAAGGACTTGGTACCCAGGTCAGGCTTAAAACAACTTTTCACCCCTAGACAGATGGACAAGCTAAGTGGACTATCCGGACCTTGGAAGATATGTTGGCGTGTGTGATCGATTTTAAGGACAGTTGGGATGATCACCTACTTCTCATCGAGTTTGCGTACAACAATAGCTAGTACTCCAGTATCCAGATGGCTCCATTTAAGGCATTATATGGTAGAAGGTGTAGGACTCCTATAGGGTGGTTTGAGGTTGGTGAAGCTACCTTGATAGGGCCAAACTCAGTTTATGAAGCTATGCAGAAGGTGGAACTTATCAGGGAGAGATTGAAAACAATGCAAAGCCGATAGAAATCCTATGCTGATGTGAGGAGAAGAGAATTAGAATTTTCAGTAAATGATTGGGTTTATTTAAAAATTTCACCCATGAAAGGGGTTTGGGAAGAAAGGAAAACTCAGTCCAAGATATGTGGGACCCTACAGAATTTTAAAGCGAATTGGTAGTGTGGCATATGAGTTAGAATTTCCTCCAGAGTTTGCATCTGTGCACCCAGTCTTTCATATATCACTATTGAAGAAGTGCATCTGTGATCCAACTTCAGTTGTGCCACTAGACAGTGTGGGAGTGAAAGATAGTCTCTCTTACGAAGAGGTCCCAGTTTAGATCCTTGACCATCAGGTTCGTAAGCTGAGAAATAAGGAAGTCACTTCGGTGAAAGTCTTGTTGAGGAACTAGCTAGTTGAGGGAGCCACATGGGAGGCAGAAGCAGACATGATGGCCAGATACCCTCATTATTCCCTTCCAGTTCAGTTCCAGCATCATGTACTAAATTCCTCCTCAATACTCTGTTCAGTTCCGTACCCATCAGCTCTATTCAAATTTTCAATGGGCATTCTAGTTGCATTAACTCTGTTAGAATGGTTAAGTCAGATTGAAGTCAATTACTCTTTCAGAAATCAGTTCATAGCCTCAATCTGGAAATTATAGTTCTTTTCCCAATTTTCCAGCAGTTTTACCTTCATTTGAGAATGAATGATCCCAAGGGGGAGATATTCTTCTCAGGTATATTTTTATAATTTGTTTATCTCTTTAATTCCTAAACTACGTCATTTAGGGTTATTTTCAGGAAATTTATAGGGGTAATCAAAAATTACTTCACCCCTCTCTTCCCTCAGAAAATAAGATCGTATTTATTCTCTCAGAAAAACTTAGAGCAGGAGCTAGGGCAGTCAATTTCTTCTCAAATTCTCAAGGAATTTTCTCTGAGATTTCTTCACCAGGTATGTGGGTATTCAACAAGGGAATTGTTCTTCCCTTGTGTCCCCAAAACCCTCCCTAAATTTTCTATCAGTATAGCCCTGAGGTTTCAAAATGTAGAAAGTTTTCATACAAAAGTTGATGAATTTTAGGTGGAATATTACCATGTTATTAGCTGCTATGTTTTTCCTAAATTCTTAGAAATCATATGAAAACTAGCTCCTTGTGAAATGATTTAGCCCTAGCTTCTGAATGTAGTATATTAGGGTCTAGTGTAATTGAGTAGCTATTCATGTTGCTTAACTCTACTAGTGTTGGAATTCCCATATTGTTAAAATTAGTTGAAATCTTGGCCAATTACATGCTAGTCCAGTTTCAGTCAAGATGTTAGCATGTTCAGTATTTTTCAGAAATGTCAACTGATCAATTTGACTACAATCTTTTCTTGAGGTGTCAGTAGTGCCTCCCAGTTATTAGTTATTAGACTCAGATATCAGTTATTAGATTTTAGGGGTTTTTTAGATGGTTACGACACTTCTAGATAAGCAACTTTGACCAGTGTTAGAACCCCCAGCTTCAGTTTCAGATTGTTCTTTAGACTATTACGACGCTTTCAGATAAGCAGCTCTCGCTAATCTTAGAACCCCAGTTATAGATTCAATCCGATAAGACTCTCACGGTACTTCCAGATAGGTATCCCTGGCTTAGTCTTGGACCCCAGTTTTGAGTTATTAGCTTAGTAGTCAGACTAAGACTATCCAGTGGGAGTAGGACTTAGCACCGAGTGAACCGGTGTTTCAGTGCACCCAAGTTTCCAGAACTACGTTGCCACTGTAGGTTATTTTATTGGCCTTATGGCCCTAGACTTGTAATCACCTAGTTCATGCCTTTATACCCTGACAAGGTATATTAGGTCCTACCGGAGGTGTATACATCGGACTCCATGTCTAGCTCACGTGGTTATATGTCAGTTATAGCCTCTCCTACTAGTCAGCACAATTTCATTTTAGCTCAGCTCAGAATAATTTTAGTTTACTCAGTTCAGTTCAGTTTAGTACAGTTAGCTCAGCTCAGTATCAGATTTAGGGCATGTTTATGACCATCGGTCAGAGTCATTATTGACCATCTCAGTTATATTACAGTTGTTCAATTTTTAGTTCTTCAGTTGGTCATTATATGTCATTACAGTTTAGTTACTTGTTCTTTATGTTATATTTTTCTCCCACTTACTCAGTACATTCAAAGTACTGACGCATACCTTCTATGATGTATCGTATTATGATATAGGTGTAGGTTCTCAGCCTCAGCATCGTTAGTAGATCTTCTTCAGATGATATCAGCAGTACCAGTGGTGAGTCCTCACCTTTCGAGGATAATATTTACTTTTTCAGTTATTTTCATTTAGTTAGACTTTAGAGTTAGCTATGGGCTTGTCCCAGCAACTCATCAGTTGTAGATGACTTTCAGATATAGACTCATACATTCAGTTTTGTTTTCGGATGTATAAACTTTTATCATTTAGTTTTTCTTAAATGGTTTTATTACTTAAGCTTCCGCTATGATTACTCAGATTACCAGTGTTATGATGACCATGGGTTGGCTTGGAGTTATTTGTGACTCCAAGTATCGTGTCCCGTCCAGGGTATAGACTTGGGTCGTGACATTAATTTTTTAATTAAACTAATCTAATTAAAACCCCACCCAAACTCGAATCCACCCATCTATTTCTACCCGCCCCATTTTATATCCCCACTCAAATAATAAATCTAGAAAAGGAACCAATGTCTTCTTCTTCCTATCTTCTTATTAGGGCTCTTCAGTGAGATTATAATTTGAAGAAGGAAGAAATTTTCAGATTAGCGGTGAGAGGAGCAGAGAGCGAGAGGAGAAGATCATCAGTGGCACCGTATAGAGAGGAGCAGTGGGAAGTTTAGCCGGAGATTCAGGCTACCAGAGAATGTGAAAATAGGGGAAATTAAGGCGGCGATAGAGAATGCAGTGCTCACTGTAACTGGTCTGAAAGAAGAAGAGAAGAAGCCTGAGGTGAAATCCATTGATATCCTTGGTTAAAAGAAATTGCAGATCAAGCATTTGTTGAAAGTCCCATGTCAATAATGTTTGTTTTTCTCAAATCTTTTAAGCTTTTAATTTGAATTATGTCTTTTATGTAATTGTCTCTGGTTACGTGTCTTCTACTTGTAGCTGTAAACAAGAAAATGTTGTGCTAGTTTAATTAATGAATAATCTCTCTTTTTAACATATATTTGATGGTTGTTGTTTCCTTTTTCATTTTATTAAATTATTGGCAAGCAAACTACCGCCACATTTCCTTTGCATATTTTAAGTGAAAGTCAAATCAGTTGGTATCATCTCTGCAATAACATAATTAGAAGAGATAAAGAAGAAGACCCTTGATTTCTTATCTAGGTTTATTATTTGGGCAGGGATATAAAATGGAGTGGGTAGATATAGGTTGGTGGATCTGGATTTGGGTTAGGTTTTAATTAGTTTAGTTTAATTAAAAATTAACCAATCAGAGAGTGTCATGTAATAAATAAAATATTTAATAATTATTTAATTAATGACCGTCAAAAGTAAGAGTATTGCAGAGCCAATAGGTTGACAGCAAGGGTATTTTAGAGCGGAAAGATTAATGAAGGATATTTTTGTAGCCAATCTAATAATTCAAGGATAATTTTGATCCTTTTCCGTAAAAACTTTTCATTAAACTTGCTATAAAAAAAATTTCATCACTCTTCATAAAGCATCACCTATAAATATTTTTTCTATTCTTCTTTTTTGATTAAAAGGTCGGTCAAAGGGCCATTTATTAAAGACCAAGAAAATATTCGAATAGGTCCAGTCCAAAAATGAGCCTAGACCCAAATACTACAGCTAAAACTAATCTAGTCTAATCTGAAAACAACAAGGCTAGTGAAGAAAATGAAAAATCACCTCCATCGCTGCAAATATTGCTGACCTCCAAAAGAGATCTCCAAGCCGTCAATTCAGAGACTCTGCTTGCAAGACCTGTATAAGCCCTTCTTCATCTTCTTGTTTATCAATTTATAACCTCTCTGATTGTTACACCCCAAAACTCTTCTAGACCAAACTCAGACATTTCAAGAAAGTTCAGAAGAAAAACCAGAAATTTATAGCAGGACGACCCAGACAACGGGCCGTGGTAAGCTCCAATGGGTCATTGTCTGAGTCGTTGTCAGTGTAGCAGTTGTCCTTGGGGGAAACAACGAGGCATAGGACGACCTGTTGGTTGAACCAACGAGCCGTCCTATTGTCCGTTGGATCCCAAGTTCAGGATCCTAGCGGATCCTTCCTTGAGGCCACTAGAGGAACCAATGGTCCGTAGTTCTTACCAACGAGTCGTTGCTGCCACCCGTTGCCCAATTTCAGGCCCTAGCAGTGTAGACCGCAAGTCGATGCAATGACTAATTGGTCCTACCAACGAGTCGTTGTGTTGATCGTTATCTCAAGGCCCAGTTCCCCTACCTGTACTAATGAGAGGTACCAAAGATCCGTGTGCTCTTCCAACGGATCGTGGTATCCTTTCGTGCTTCATTTCCGTGGGCATGATTTCTGGACCCAGAACCTATGGTGGGTTCCAACGGGTCGTGGGTTCGACTAACGACCCGTCTTGAGGCCTATTGGTCCCTGTCGTCAGATTTCAGATTTAAATCCCAGGGTTACTTTTGTAATTTCTCACCTACCTAGTCCCTAAACTACGTCATTTCGGGTTAAGTTAGGGGTTTTTAGAGGGGGAAACCGACAGTTTCTCTCATTTTTCTTCCTCATTTCTCAACAGTTAAACGTAGAGTTCTCTTAAGCAGGTTCAGAGCAGAAGTTAGGGTGTTAATTTATCTCAGATTTTCAAGGAATTATTTTGGGTTTTCCCATCTCCAGGTATGTGGGAATTCAACAAGGGAATAGTTCTTCCCTGTGTCCCCAAATTCCTCTCTACTTTTCTCTATCAGTTCCAGCCTTGGAATTATCGAACGTTAAGAAATTTTAGTCATACTTCGTCTAATCCATGTGGAATGTTATTTCATGTTAGTTATAGATATTTTCCACCAGTTTGTGACTGAAATGATGTTCAATCTTGTGAAGTCAAATTTAGCCCTATTTCTTGAACTAGAAAATCTTGAAATTTGCATTAGTGTTTGAATATCGAAATTTTGCTTGAATTTATTAGTGTCAGAGACTCCCATGTTGTTAGTAGCATTGAAACTAAATCAGATTATTGTCAGTCAGTTTTAGCCAAAATGTTAAAATTCTCAGTGTCAGTCAGAAATGTCAGCTGATCAGTTTGACTATAGAAATTTCCGAGGTGTCAGAATACCTCTTAGTTATTAGAATTAGATTCAGAAATCAGTTTTAGCGGTCCACCAGACGGTCATGATACTTTATATAAACAACTCTGACTAGCCTTAGGACCCCAACTTCAGATTATAGTTTGTTATTAGATGGTTATGACGCTTTTAAATAAGCAGCTCTGACCAGTCTTAGAATCCAGTTCCAGAATCTGGTCCAATAAGACTCTCAGGGAGCTTTCAGATATGTATCCCTGACTAGTTGTGGGCCCCAGTTTTGAGCTATCAGCGTAGTATTAGTCTAGGACTATCCAGTGGGAGTAGGACTTAGCACCGAGCGGATCGGGGTTCCAGCGCACCCAGGTTCCCAAAGCTACGTTGCCACCGTAGGTTATAGTTTTTATTGGTCTGATGGACCCAGACTCTTGTGATCACCCAGTTCATGCCTTTATACCCTGACAAGGTATATTGGGTCCTACCGATGAGGTGTATACATCGGACTCCATGTCTAGCTCACATGGTTATATGTCTGTTATAGATTCTTCCACTAGTCAGTTCAGTCTAGTTTCAAATCAGTTCAGATCAGTATTCCAAATTTAGAACATGCTTTAACCATCAGACAGGATCTTTTAGACTATCTCAGTTATTTCAGTTATTCAGTTCAGTAGCTTTAGTTGGTCATTTCATGTCTACTCAGTTCAGTATTTTTATTCCATTGCATGTCATCTCAGTTTAGCACTTCCATTTTATTGTGCTATGTTTTCTCCCATTTACTCAGTACATTCAAAGTATTGACGCATACTTTTATGTTGTATCATTTTATTATACAGTTGTAGGATCTCACTCTTAGCCTCGCTATCTGATCGCTCACCGAAGACTTCAGCTATTCTAGTGGGTGAGTCCTCATTCTTCGAGGACGGAGATTATTTACTTCAGTTATATTTTTCTTCCTTCATTTAGATTTGGAGTTAGTTGGGGGATTGTCCCAGCAACTTATTAGTTATGGTGGCTTTCAGACGCAGATTTAGTTTTCAGATATGTAGCTTTAATATTTTCAAATATTATGAACCAGCTTTATTTCTTTCAAGTATTTATATTTTTGCTTTAAACTTCTGCTTTATATATTTATATGTTACTCAGAATGCCAGTGTAGGATAAACTAGGGGTTGACTTGGGGTTACTTGTGACTCCAAGTACCGTGTCCCGTCCAGGGTGAAAACTCGGGGCATGACACTGATGAATGTCTATTTTACTGAAACAAATTAAGCTTTGATTGATTTCATTTTCAGACACCTCAAACTCTCACCAGGTGCTATGGAAATAGTTACCAGACAAAGAATCCTTCAGCTTAATGTGTGTAAAATTGATATTCAAAATAGAATGTTGAGCTTCTTGTTAAACAATTAGATAATGGTGGTACATTTTGTCTTTGATGAAAGTTTAATCTATTAAGAGTCTTCTAATAGGTTGAATATTTGAAGAAATTAATATCACACATTAGATAGACTCTAAGTAGAGAAAACTTTTATATTCTTTGTGTAGTTCATAATTTTGTAGTTTTATAAGTACTTATTTATTTTGTTGTAATAACTTGATCTCTGCATGTTTTGCATTTTGTATTTTTTGTCTGGAACTTAGCAGTTGGTATATTAATCTGGTTTCTTTGCCTTGTATCATTGAACCTTAAATTTGGGATTTGTTATTTATCGATATTGAGCAGTTTTTTTCTTCTGGTGGCAATTCGTGAAAGTTATTGTATTTGATTGTACCTACAAAATTAAACACACTGTTAGTTAAATAATTTGCTAACTGATTGCCTTCCCTCAACATATGAACAATCTGTACATCTCCTCCTCTTCTCCACTCCTCTATCTATTGCACTGTCATATATACTTATTCTCTATGGAGTGTCCCATTCCTTATCCAACACCTTCTTCATGACTAAAGAGTCTGTTTCCATTGTCATAGGTAAAAGATGATTGTTATACAACACATAATCCCTTCCTGCATAGTTTTTGCTTTGGTATATAAGCTTGTGGTATTAGGAATGATTTAGGTTGCTGCATAAATGAGATCTCTTCTTCTATTTCTTATGAAAAAAGCTACGAAACTAGTACTTGGGTTTCCTCTGGAAGAGCTATCTGTGTTACATTTGTAACTTTGAATTGACTTATTAAAATATACAGTCTTGCATCTTATTATTGGTCTATAATTATCAAGACATTGTATAATTTGAGGCCAAGTGTCTGGAATGTTCCTGATCCAAGGATATCTTACTTTTGCTGAGAGTAGTAGATTGAGATTGATCTTAAAGATAGCTCTACTTCTAGATATAATGTCACCATGTACTATGTTGTTCCTCCGTTTCAATAGTAGCCAAAGAATTATACCTGGAGCAGCCTGATATAGTGGTTTAAGCTTAGGAGAACAATCAGATTTCCACCACTTTACTATTGCTTGATTAATCTGAATGAAAGTCCCTTGTATCCCAGCTGCAATAGAAAATATACTCCAAATGTTATTTTTCATATTCCTCAGTTATAAATAAATGTAGCATAGTTTCTATCTGAGAATATGCAACATCTGCATCTTGATACCATAAGTATGCTAATATTAGCAAGTAGATCATGCACTGATAGTTTTCTTTTTTATACCCTCCACAAGAAAAAAGAAATTTTAAAAGGTAGACCCTTAATGCATATTTGGTTGAAGAACCAATTCTTCTCTGCTTTGTTTCTCATTTATTCTCATGCACTTTTTATTGAAAATTTCCCATTATCAGTGAGAATCCACTTTTGTTTATCCTGGCAAGTCTGCTTTCTTATCTGTAATTCATAACTAATGTGATTGACAATTTTTAGAGGCAATTTCTATTGTAACAATTGTACATTCCATTGGTATTCCACTATGAACTGATGAACCTCCTCTATACTATAATCAATATTGAATTCTGTTGAAAGAATGCCAGCTAACGAGCCAAGCCTGGTCTAATTATCATACCAGCAGTTAGCTGTCTCATTGTTAGGTTCCCATCATATGTACTTCTCTATCTAGCCTGTAGCATTATTTTTCACATTTGTAGTCCCTCTTTCCACTTGACTTGAGTAGGGATATGTTTCTTACAACACTTGTTCCATAGAAATTAGACCATAATGAGGTAGAGGTTTTGAATTTCCACCATAGTTTAGTAAATAAAGCTTTGAGTATCTCAAATAGAAATCTAAAACCCATTCCACCCTTCCATTTTGAAAGACACAGTTTCATCCATGAAGAACAGTATTTGCTCCTCCCATCTTCTTTATTGCTCCAATGAAATCTGGCAAATATTCTGTGTAGTTCATCAAAGTATATTTGGTAGGCACTATTGTTGAAAGCAGGTATATAGGTAAACTTTGTAGAACATTGTTAATGAAGACTGTCTTTCCTCCAAAAGATAACACTTTGCCTCTCCAGTTCTGTAGCTTTTCTTTTCTTGATCAAATCATTGTCGTAGACTTTTTTCTATAGTATGAAAAATAGGACAATCTAAGTATCTAAAAGGGAATCTCCCCCTTTCAAATCATGTTGATTGAGATACTTCATAAGCAAGTGTTTCAGAACATTTCTAATACATATAAAAAAAGTATTTGTCCCTGTTTATGAATTCGCCTGATGTCTTTTAATATTCCTCCAAAACTTCCATAGTTAAAGAAATAGAATTCTTGTTTGAGCAAAAAAAATTATAGTATCATCTGTATAAGCCAGAAGATTTAGCTTTGCACTCCATTTTGGCATTCCAAAACACTGATAACTATTCTTTTACAGAAGAGAATTTAGAGCTCTAGATAGTACTTGTGCAGATAGAACAAATAGGGCTAGGGATAATGGGTTTTCTTGTTTAACCCCCTGGTGTAATGAACGGAACCATGAGATTGACCATTAAGCAACACTGAGTCCCAATTATTGGCAATCAGTCTCCAAATCATATCTATGAAAACTTCAGAAAATCCTATATGTCTTAACATTTTTGTCAAATATATCCAGGATACTTTATCATATGCTTTGGTCACATCTAATTTGATAAAAACATTGGCTAGTCTACTCTTTTTCCTTATATCTATCGCTATATTCTGTGTCAACAAAATATTCTTAATAATATTCCTCCCTTTAACAAAACCAGATTGATTGGATGAAATGATATTAGGTAGGATATCCTCCAACCTATTATGTATCACTTTGGATATGACTTTATTTATATAATTGCTTAAGTCGATAAGTCTCATGTCTGCAAAAGTCTGAACTATAGGTTTTTTAGGCAGAAGCACCAAATTTGTGTGAGAAATATTCTTTGGTAAAATGTTAACCTCATGAAAGGCCTTTACTTTGTTGAAAATATCTTCTCCCATAATCCTCCAACTGAATTGATAAAAAAGAGTTGTCGTTCCATCTGGACCATTAGCACTAGTACCATTAAGTGCAAAAACTGTCTTTTTAAATTTCTCCATTTTTGGTGAGCATCCCAATATTTCATTAATCTTTAGAGTAACTAATTTTGGGACATGCTCCAAAAGTACATAGTCTGTGGCTTCCTCCTCTTGAGAGAATTGTTTGTGATAGAAAGATGCTGCCTCCGTTGCCACATCTTTTTCTTCTTCTATCCAGTCTCCTTTTGAATTTTGGATCCTTTTCAAATAAAGCCTTGTTCTTTTTCCTATTATCATATTGTGAAAAATCTTGTGTTTCTACCTCCGTCATCAAACTTTGTTAAGTCGGCTTTTTGTCTCCAGTATTCTTTCTCAAAGTGTAAATATTTCTTTAATTCTGCTTGAGCCAGCTAAAGTGTTATCCTGTTATCTGGTGTAGGAAATTCCTCAAATAGTTGTTCTTTGAGCAACCTATTATGTATCACTTTGGATATTACTTTTAGGGATATATTCTTCTCTTATGATCAATTTCTGGAATATATCCCTAAAAGTAACTCTACTCCATTTAGACAGTGCTCCTTTGACCATTTTTAGCTTCTCTTTGAAGATATAAAAAGGATTTCCATCAATATGTAATTTTCAGTTATCTTCAACCACTTTTAGAAATTCAGGGTGATCTATCCAAAAAGCTAAACATTTGAGAGGCTTACGCCTATTCTGTCTCTGATTTCCTATTGTAATTAATAGAGGTGCATGGTTTGATCTTGATCTGACCAAATGTTCAACTTCTACATTATCGAACCAGTCCTCTAATTGATAATTAACAACAATTTTGTCCAACCTTTTAAATTTACAGTTATTTCCTACTCTGTCATTCCACCGTGTAAAAGAGATGCCTTTAAATCTTACTTTAGATAATTGTCATGACCCGAACGTAGACACGGATTGCAACACGGAACAAGGAGCCCCGTGAGACTCCAAGTCGACCCATGGCGTGAGCTTACATCTAACTCAATCAATAAAGAGTAATACTCAACATAATCATATGGAGGAAGCATAAACACGTCATAACATAGGAACCGAAGCGTACTTCATACATAACAACTGAATACTACACATAGTCTGAAAGCCTCTAATATAACAGATGGGTTGATGGGACAACACCCCCAACTAACCTGACAAGTCTAGAAAACTGAGCATGCATTGAGAAATCTAAGGAACATGGTCCTTGGGAGATGAGGACTCACCACAAACGTAGAATGCTAACTCTGAAAGGCTGGCTGAGAATGGGGCTGAGTATGAGAGCCGAGGCCTGTATCATGAAACAATACAATATAGAGTATGCGGTCAGTATGTGGATTGTACCGAGTATGTAAGGTAAGTAAAATGGACATTTAAATATACATAAAAGCTAATAAGAGATCATAAGAGTGGGACAATATGCTCATAACATAACATAAGGCTCAAGGTTTTCAAATCATTCGTAATCCATTCATTACCATATCATAAGAGAAACTTTATAAATCATCACTTCAACCAAAATAACAATAACATAATAATGCATAAAACATACAGAACAATAGGAGATTCTTATAACCGACATACCCCATATGAGCACACATGTAGCCCGACCTGTAAATCTCTATTCGGGAGGGTGTTCATACCTTGCCAAGGGTAGAACCGTTAAGGGAGTAATATCACACATGAAAGGCCCATTTGGACAAAGGGGACAGTCTCAAAGGAGGTCCCATTATGTCCTGCGGTGGCACGTAGCTCTGGGATTCGAGGCAAAACCTAGACCCCGAACCTACTCGGTGTTAAATACTACTCCCAAAACATATATAGTGCTCATAGTATAATATGCATGAGATACATGGGATAGTTAAATCATAATAATTGTCCGGCTGTTTGCTATATGGGTTTAAAACCGACACGCAAGTGCACGTGGTCAAACAAGTAATAAAGTGGCTAAGTAAGCCAAGTATCGAACCAAGGAGACTCTGGATAAGTAAAATTGCTTAAGTGTACTATATTCTAGCTTACTTCTAAATATGCTGACAACAACGTAACCAAAAGTTAAATAATTTTTGTTTATAAATTATATACTAAAACTATTAACAAATATTTACTGTGAATTGAAACTATGGATATGAGCATGCCAAGGTTAAGAACAAGTAATGAACTTGATTATAATCATAATTTGGTTATTCTTCTCTTCTAGTTGCTAGCCAAGAACATTAGCCTAAAGATTAAAACTCTCGTATTTAATCTCACTTAAGAATCATAAATCATCCATCTACATTTCTGTGATCAAATGCAATTTATGACCTAGCAATACAATTCCGGTTTCTAAATTGACTAATACGGCTTTCAAGTATATTTCTATCAGGAAAGCACATCAAAACCCAATTTTCCCAAATCAAGTTAAGAACAATACCCTATTAATTCACAACTTTCCAATTTCGTGCTCTCTCGAGTGAAATCGGACTTTTTAGATGTACATTAATGTCGGCCACACACTAATGCAGTAGAAATAAGAATTAATAGAACAACATAGAAGAAGAAGATGAAAAACCATACAATTCAATAATCAGAATTCATCACCATTGTTCACAACCTCAGCAAGGAAGAGAATTAGCCACTCATTTGTGGATTAATCATCCTAAAACAAGTGTTAATCATACAAGCAATTGATTGAAAGAAGAAAGAGAGAAAAACCCTTAGCTTTTTCGTCCCTCAACTGCCTGTAACCCACGTCCTTGCTCCACCAAGTCTGAATTTATTAAAAATAAGCCTAAGTGTTCTATTTATACTATTGAGAATTTTTCCCGGAATAACAAGCAACGTGTCACGGAGGCCAACGCGGAGCACTGCCTCCGTGACACGGCGTGGACGCGGACCCCTTCTGGAAATCCAGGGTCCGGGAATATAGCCTCAACGTGGCACGACATGTAACGCAGAGGCTTGCCTCTGTGCCACGGAGCTGTCGCGAGGCTTCACTGGAAATTGCCAAATTAATTCATCCTCCATGCAGTGTGCCTCCGCGATGGTAGCATGGCACGACTCCATCGCGGAGCCCCTTTACATTGTGCATTCCAATGGCTTTTCCGTGCTCGCATCCAAGTCCAACTCCGCTATTATTCCAACATGCATTTTAGCTCCTCAAAATCATGTTTTACCTACAAAACAATGCTAATCATGTTGGTTAGTATAAATTCACATTTTATTACCAATTACATGAAAATGTATACACATTGCACAATAAACAAGACGAAAATGATACGTTTGAGTATCACTTGGGCATATAAATATGCCCAAGATCACTTACCCCACACTTAAATCCTTGTTCGTCCTCGAACAACACATACACAACTCATGCAAATTACATCCAAACCTTTGCCACTATGGTGCGACAATTTATGCTACGGTCATACCGATCATTCAATTTTTGCAAATCATCAAGAAAACATGCATGGTCTTAACAATGCAATGACCTTTAATACATCAAGACTTCCTAGGCTTTAAGAATCGACCCTCGATATCGGCAAACTCATGCAAATCAGCTAATCAAGATATCCGACACGAAAATCAATCTTTCATCAAGCATGTGCCCTCACAACTCAAGAGAATCTTCCCCTTTTATGCTCATGTAACACACAAACATTCACGTAGGGGCATGTAGAAATTAATTTCACTCTCTCTCCCAAAAGAATTCACATGCATCATGTCATGACCCATAGGCTTGCCCTTAGTGTATTACTCCACTAATATAAAGAAATGCAATGTAAGATCACGTAGGACTTTAATGGGTTGTAATGGAAGCTATGGAACTAGTATATATTGGATTAGCCAATAATAGTCACTAGCATCCTTAAGCGCCTTTTCAACACATTCCCCTAAACTCATTAACATTGTTTCTTCTCTTTTCTTTTTTCATCATCCCATTCATGCTGGTTTACTTTCGTATGGCCCATTTCATCAAACACACTTGACACAACAACAAAGGGTTTTCATGCACCTTCATTATCATTTCATTATAACAAGTGCCTCTTCAACCTCTTCTTTTCTTTCCTCACTCTTCTTTTCTTTTCTTTTCTTTCCACTATTCTCACTCTTTGACATTTTGGGAAAAATTTTTCTGTTCTTCTTAAGCGCTTAAGAGTTTTGTATAGACTTTACGGCTCATGAAAAGAAGGAATAAAGCTTAGTTTATACAATTTTGGACAAAAGAAAGAAATAATCGGCTAAAGGCTCAACGGGCTGACTAGGGTATACAATCACATAAAAAGGTAGAGTATGACAAGAAAAAAATAGAAACTCTCGGTTAAAACAAAGAAATGCCTACATCCTTTCCAACACTACACCTCCTTCATTTCGTTTTGTACACACACCAGGCAAGTTCTAGACACTCCACAATAGCATGGAATAACAATGCCTCACTTCACACTTTATGCACATGCTCGATTCAAGATGCATTCACAGACTCTTTAATTAGCCAATTACATGAATTCAAAAATTAAGCCTCAATCACACCGAATCGAATTCTACAGCCAAGGTAACTCAACATATTTACAAAATTGCATGCTTTCATACGAATCACTTTTACATTTTGAATATCAGTTACATCACGCAACCAAAAATTTCACAACCATATAGTAACTACAGGTTCAGTGATGCAATCCACCAAAGAAAAAAACTGAAAACTAATTAAAATCACTACTCCTACCGACTACATTTCACTTAAGACGGTCGTCATCCATCCATCATAGGGAACGGTCACTAACTATGACATCGGTTCAATGGGACTATTCTCGGTAAAAGAACCGAAAACAAACTCCGAGAAACCCAAAAATAAAAATCAAAAATTTTTTGCAAAACATCGATCATTTCGATGGAAAAATATTTACAAAATATTTTACTATGTACAAAATATTTTCGCAAAATTTTAAAAATATCGATCATTTCGATAGAAAAAAAAATATTTACAAAATTTACAAAATATTTACACTGGCAACCACAACCTTTCACAACACACATCAATTACCACAAAAATATGTACAGATACAAATACAAATCAGTTTGCACTCACAACCACAGGGGAACATAAACATACATACAAAACAAAGGAAGAACATACAGCAAATCAGCCCAGTCCCAGCAGCTAGCTACTCCCCACCCCACACTTAAATCGAACACTGTCCCCAATGTTCACAAAAATTAAAAAGCACAAAAATTTCGGGTGGTGGAACTCCCTGATCAGTCGAAATATTCGACTTCTTCATCCGGTGCTGCTGCCTCATCGCCCATGTCCGAGTCACCTCCATCGTCGTCATCGGACTCCACATCGGAGTCCTCCCGACGTGTCTCCTCGTCCGTGGGGACATCATCGTCAGTGGGCTCAACGAAGGCTGGCCCCACTCGGCACAAAGCTCTGGCGTTCTCGCCAAATGGGTAATCCAGCTCTAGCTGCCATTACTCATCCTCCGTGGCTGGTCTCCCACCAATCCGGAGCTGAAGCATTTGCATACCAAACATCTGTGCCATGTACTGATCGTCACGAGCATGTCGCTCGCCCAGTGTCAGCACTAGCCCGTGTGTGGTGTCGGGGGCCTTGGTTTTGGTCACATCAAGGGCCCTCCGCTCCAACTGCCGGATGTAGTCCAAAGCCTCTTCCTCGACGTCGAGGCCCCGGAGAAAGGTGGTGATAAGTCCGCCGAACCCATACCTGTGGCCCTGGTGTAGTCGGGCTCTCTTCATGGCGGATATGATAACCGCCCTAACAGTAATCTCTAGCCCTTTCATCAGGGCATACACCAGGCACACACGGTCCCGGGTCACATCAATCATGTGCACCCCCGGGATCAAGCACGAACAAACTATTTTCAGCCATATTCTTTTCTCCCTGTTCATTTGAGAATACGGCAGAGTCTGGTGGTAACCCCTCTCCTTATGTCTGCTCCATCGGGCTGTGGATCGAGCCCCACACAAAGTGCGTCTGATATCGGCACATGGTGGGGTGATGTTCAGCTGGCGGAGAACGTGGGCGTCTGTGTCCCGCGCTCCAATGATGGCATTTAATTGCTGGGGTTCCAGAGTGACAATCTGCCCTCTGATTTTTATTGTGTGGCTTCTGATGGCCGGGTTCCAATTTGCATAGAACTCCCGGACTAAATGTAGGTTGCACTCCTTGGGCTCCTGAAATATGAAGCTGAGCCCAGCTACCTCGATTCTCTGCACAATACGGGGTGTGCTAGTGGTTCCCGTGCAATATGCTCCTCAGGGAAGTACTTATTCTCCTTATGTTTAGCGTACCACTTCTTTCCTTCATCGGTCACCCACCTCGTTCCGTATTGGCGGCGTTGGCCGTGCGGAACAGCTGGTGCAGCTGGGACTGCTGTGCCCAATCTCATGCGTTTTCTCCCGGTGCCTGAAGTAGATGCACCTTTACCCTTATCCTGCCTACTCGCCATTGTACCTGTCAACATAAACACACAAGCACAATGTCAAGCTAAATGCATATTAGCTTCGGCTAAGGTCGGGTTAAACTAAGTTTACCCCACACTTAGTCCTTAGCTACTCTTACGATACTACGGCAAGGATTACTTTATTTACAACCTAAACACAAACAACTATACAATTTATGCTTAGTGCGTTCACAAAAAATTTTCGACAGTATAACTTTTAGCGTACTACTCAGACTTCATACAGCTAATCCCAATCCTACCATCGCTAGCAATTCAACCATCGCACTTAGCAACGAAGACAACAAACAAAAACAACGACAAAAATTCTATATACATACGAATCCAAATAACCAAACCAATTTGAACAATTTTTACATTTTCCCAAAACCCGAGAATTCATCGTCTATTACCTTCAAACAATATTTACAATGACTATCTCAATTCACAAACACACCCCGGCATATAATTCACCAATTTATCAAGTTACCCAATTCGATTTTAACAACCCCAGCCCTAGAAATCAATTTTACAATCAAATTCGAATCATTCACGCAATCGACAAGTTCAAACACTAATTACAACATTCTGAACATTTATACATCAAAGAATAATTCAATTTCATGCTAAATTGCTAATTAGGGTGATTTATCTCACCTCCCATGCTCAAATTCGACTAAAATCGCCAAAAACTTGAGAGAGTAGAGGAAAACATACCTTTACGTTGAATAACCGAAGAAACTTGACAAATTGTTTGCTTAGTAGCGTGGCACGTTGGTTGGGAGAGGGAACTTAGGTGTTTGGTCGCGGAGAAGAGAGGAAATGGGGAAAAAGGGCAAAAATTCGGGGTTTAAAATGAAAGAAATACGCGGGTCACCCGGCAACCCGGTGTGACCCGTCACAAAATATAGGGCAACGTGTCACGGAGGGTAACGCGGAGCCCCTCCTCCGTGACACGGAGCTAAAGCGATGGCTCACTGGAATTTTGAAAAAAATCCAGATTTAACCTCAACGTGTCACGGAGGGTAACGCGGAGCCCTTCCTCCGTGACACGGAGCCATCGTCCCAGTGCTCTGTCTCTTCATTTTATTCATTTTTTCATACCTTACATTTTCCTTCACGATTCCATGCACATTTTTCTCCGGTTGACCTGAAAATCACCTTACTAAACAAAATTGGTTAGATTAATAGATTTCCCTAACTAAAATGAAAAATACTAACTAAAACGAAAAATTTGTACTAAATCAAGAAAAAGGAAAATAAAATAAAAACTATTTACACTTTACTAAACAAAAGAAAAAAAATATTTTTCACGGGTTGCCTCCCGTGCAGCGCCTGATTTACCGTCGCGGCTCGACGTCCTTTATGCTCAATTATCCACTAGGGTGATGGACGATTTTTCACGATCCTTGTCCTTCCCCCAGTAGTGCTCACCTTTGTCTGGTGGTCTTCCTATCAACTCCCGGGAATCATTCATGTGCTTAGCATTCCCATGATCAATCACATTGATCACCGAGAGTTCCTCATTTACAATCGGGAGCTTGGGTGCTTTGTACACATCGAACACTTCTACCTTGTCATGTGCTCGCATTGTAAGTTGACCCGCATCCACGTCGATTAATGCTTTTCCGGTTGCCAAGAAGGGTCGTCCCTAAATAAATGGGACTTCAGCGTCTGGTTCAAAATCCAGAACAATAAAATCGACCGGAAAAATGAGGGAGCCCACTTGCACAAGCACATCCTCAACAATGCCATCCGGCCTAGCTAAGGATCTGTCTGCTAACTGCAAGATTACGGTTGTAGGTCTAGGACTCCCTAGACCTAACTTTCTGAATACCGAAGATGGCATCAGATTTATGCTCGCCCCCAAGTCACATAATCCACGAGCTCGGATACTCTGCCCGATAGTAAGCTGGATAGTAAAGCTTCCAGGGTCTTTCAGCTTCGTGGGCAGTCTATTTTGGATCCGGGAAGTGCATTCCTCCGTCAAAGCTACCGTGGCATACTCAGTCAGACGACTTTTGCTGGCCACGATGTCTTTAATATATTTCGCATATTTTGGCACTCCCTGCAAGACATCAACAAGAGGTAAATTAACATGTACCTGTTTAAGCACCTCCATAAATTTCTTGAAACACGCCTCCTCCTTATGTTTCTTGAGTCGTTGAGGGAACGGGGGTGGAGGCCTTTCTGATTCAGCTTCTTTGGTCTTCCCCTTATCCGAACTTTGTTCTTTCTCAACATCTGCTGCTCCTGACTTTTGAGGCGGTCTTTCTGGTTCCACCTCCTTCAGCTGCAAACCACTCCTCATGGTCACTACATTTACCTGCTTCGGATTAGGATCTGTGTCGCTAGGCATTCCTCCTCTGGGCCTTGTGTTTTGGGCACTAGCAAATTGCCCAAATTGATACTCAAGAGCCTTGGTCGCTAATTGATTATTCTTCACTTCGGCTGCCAATTTAACATAGTCAGCCTGCAATTGCGCCTGATTAGCGATCATGGTCTTGAACATCTCCTCAATGCTCGGTGATGGTGGTGGAGGAGGGGCATTGTGATTTCTGAATTGAGATTGGTAGTTCTGTTGCCCTCCTTGATTCCTGTGCATACCCTGACCCGAACTTTGGCCTTGTTGGTTGTTGCTACCCCACAAAAAATTTGGATGGTTCCTCCAATTTGAGTTGTAGCCGCTACCAAACTGCTGCTGATTTCTTTGTGCATTGCCCACAAAGTTAATCGAATCTGGGTTTGCTCCACAGCACTCAGCTGAATGCTCACTGCTACCACACACTTCACACCACATTTGCTGGACCGCATTGACTGAAGCTGAAGGCTGGTTCAAGTTCATGTTGCTGAAGTGGTTGTTCAACTGATTCTGCAAGGCAGCTATCTGTGCAGCGATAGCTGTAAATCCATCCACTTCAAGCACTCCTGCTGCTTTCCTTGCTCCACCTCGAGATGAATCTGCATTCCATTCTGGATTGCCCTGTGAAATTCGGTTGAGCAAAGTGTACAGCTCCTCATAAGTCTTTTCGAGCGCTTGCCCTCCAGCTGCTGAGTCTAACAAAATTTTAGTATGGGGTTCCAAACCCTCAATAAATGTGTGTACCAACACCTCATTGGACTGATGATGATGAGGACAGTCCCGCAACATGGATTTAAATCTTTCCCAGGCTTGATATAAATTTTCTCCCTCCCTCTGTTTGAAACTTAGAATTTGACTTCTAAGTCTGGCTGTTTTACCAGAGGGAAAAAATCTTATCAAGAACTTTCGTGCTAGATCATCCCACGTTGATATAGAATTTGGTGGTTCAGCTTTTAACCACCTCTTGGCTTCACCAAGTAAGGAAAACGAAAATAGTGTGAGCCGAACATAATCAGGTGACACTCCAGCGGGTATATAAGTGTCACTTATCTCCAAAAAATTCTGGAGATGTTGTTGTGGGTCTTCATGAGGGAGACCGGTAAATTGCCCGCTTGTGTGCAAAAGTTGCACCATATTCTGCTTTAATTCAAATCTCCCTCCAGGCTCTGGTTTGTGGATACTTGAATGTACATTGTTGGCATGTGGGATTGCCACCTCGCGAACCGGCCTTGCTGCTGCTTCGTCGGGCACTAACACTGCCCTCACAACCGGTGGATTTTTGTTGCTCCATTATAGACTGTCTGAGCAACTGCAGCTTCTTTTGTAGAGCTTCTCTGCGTTTACTATGAAATTCACGTTCAGGCTCTATATAAGATTCCACCAGCTCCTTGTCCTTTGCCAGTGTTCACATAAATCAAATCTGCAAAATACAGGCTAAGATCAAGTTGTCAACACTTAAGAAAATAAAACAAAAATACAGTAAATTTACACTTAACACAATTTCACCAATTGCCTAGTCTCCCCGGCAACGGCACCAAAAACTTGTCCGGCTGTTTGCTATATGGGTTTAAAACCGACACGTAAGTGCACGTGGTCAAACAAGTAATAAAGTGGCTAAGTAAGCCAAGTATCGAACCAAGGAGACTCTGGATAAGTAAAATTGCTTAAGTATACTATATTCTAGCTTACTTCTAAATATGCTGACAACAACGTAACCAAAAGTTAAATAATTTTTATTTATAAATTATATACTAAAACTATTAACAAATATTTACTGTGAATTGAAACTATGGATATGAGCATGCCAAGGTTAAGAACAAGTAATGAACTTGATTATAATCATAATTTGGTTATTCTTCTCTTCTAGTTGCTAGCCAAGAACATTAGCCTAAAGATTAAAACTCTCGTATTTAATCTCACTTAAGAATCATAAATCATCCGTCTACATTTCTGTGATCAAATGCAATTTATGACCTAGCAATACAATTCCGGTTCCTAAATTGACTAATACGGCTTTCAAGTGTATTTCTATCAGGAAAGCACATCAAAACCCAATTTTCCCAAATCAAGTTAAGAACAATACCCTATTAATTCACAACTTTCCAATTTCGTGCTCTCTCGAGTGAAATCGGACTTTTTAGATGTACATTAATGTCGGTCACACACTAATGCAGTAGAAACAAGAATTAATAGAACAACATAGAAGAAGAAGATGAAAAACCATACAATTCAATAATCA
Organism: Datura wrightii; assembly: GCA_035772735.1. Classification (NCBI taxonomy): domain Eukaryota; kingdom Viridiplantae; phylum Streptophyta; class Magnoliopsida; order Solanales; family Solanaceae; genus Datura; species Datura wrightii. Next base: position 187,132,843 of record JASDFA010000018.1, on the reverse strand, counting down.
GAATTCATCACCATTGTTCACAACCTCAGCAAGGAAGAGAATTAGCCACTCATTTGTGGATTAATCATCCTAAAACAAGTGTTAATCATACAAGCAATTGATTGAAAGAAGAAAGAAAGAGAGAAAAACCCTTAGCTTTTTCGTCCCTCAACTGCCTGTAACCCACGTCCTTGCTCCACCAAGTCTGAATTTATTAAAAATAAGCCTAAGTGTTCTATTTATACTATTAGGAATTTTTCCCGGAATAACAAGCAACGTGTCACGGAGGCCAACGCGGAGCACTGCCTCCGTGACACGGCGTGGATGCGGACCCCTTCTGGAAATTCAGGGTCCGGGAATATAGCCTCAACGTGGCACGGCATGCAACGCGGAGGCTTGCCTCTGTGCCACGGAGCTGTCGCGAGGCTTCACTGGAAATTGCCAAATTAATTCATCCTCCATGCAGTGTGCCTCCGCGATGGTAGCGTGGCACGGCTCCATCGCGGAGCCCCTTTACATTGTGCATTCCAATGTCTTTTCGTGCTCGCATCCAAGTCCAACTCCGATATTGTTCCAACATGCATTTTAGCTCCTCAAAATCATGTTTTACCTACAAAACAATGCTAATCATGTTGGTTAGTATAAATTCACATTTTATTACCAATTACATGAAAATGTATACACATTGCACAATAAACAAGACGAAAATGATACGTTTGAGTATCACTTGGGCATATAAATCTGCCCAAGATCAATAATCATAAACATGCTTGTAAATATGTGAACTAACCATGAGGGTAAGGCCCGTGAGTCAGCCAAAAATGTAAATCGTAAATCATGATGTTCATGCATACTTGTAAATCATCTATATGCTTTTTAAATCATAAATTCATAATGGGCATTTGAATAAATCCATACCATGACTCATAAATCATGATGGGTTTAGAACATCAACAATAGAGGTAAAGATCATAACTCGATTCATCATAGAACATGCATAATTAGACATAATTTAATAGAAATTGAGATCAATAAATTTATAATTGAATTAGTGGTAAAATCTAATCATGATTCGTAAAATATGTTGTAAAACATGAGAAGTAATAACCCATGTATAGATCATTAGAATTTTTAGGATAAAACTCCATAAGATTTTTAAATAAAACTTCATGAATTAGGAGAGATTGGGCATGGGTGTGAATGAAAACACTCACTCATAACCCTACAGACCTGATTATAGCTGATTTTTACACTTTCCTAATTGCCCAAAAAAAATTTGAGAAGAATTGGAAGGGCTAAGGCTTGATCCCCTCTCTAACTCTCTCTAACTTGCATGCATGGGTTTTAAATAGGTTAGAATGACTTAACCTATCTTAAATACACTCTGAAAATAAATTAAGAAGATGTAGTATAGGACCTTAGATCATAAGAATGAAGAAAATGCCCTTAATGAAATTCCTAAAATTTTTGCACTGGCAGTGATAAGGACCGTCCTAACGGGTTGTTGTTGGATACCATGACTCGTGGCATCTATCCATCATCTCCACTGCCCGACTTCACATTCTCAAGTTCGATCCCACAACTCAACAGGACGAGTCATCCCTTCAGACAACGATTTGTTTTATGGCCCATTGTTTCCCCCTAAAAGACCTGTACCAAGACTTCCCACGAGTCACAGCATGACTTGTTCTTCCTTCCAATGAGTCGTGGTTTGCTTCTGTTACCTTGACTAGAGGTTTTGATACTCCTTCCCATGGTTGATGACCACGACCCATTGTTTCCTACAACGGGTCGTTCCACGACTCGTCACTTCATCCTTGACCAAGGATCAGCCTTACTACGACCACAACCAACGATTCGTTACATCTGGAAATGGATTGTTCCTAGACCTGTTACTCCCAATTGTTACCCGGTTAGACCTTCCCACAGATGCTTCCAATGCGTCGTTGGTTGAACCAACATCCGTTAGGTGACCCATTCTATGGAATTTTTCCCAGATTCTTCCACCTTTCATTTTTAAATTCTGGGTCTAGTCTTAGGCACTCCGGGGTATTACAGTGTCTCTCCCTTGGGAACATTCGTCCTCGAATGTGGAAACATATACAGAAAATAGAGAAATGCAATAATTACACTTAAATACTGACCACTTAAATCGAAAGCTGACGGAATGACTATCTCCGATTCAAACCACATGGCTGAGCTGAATTCATGAGTCATACATAGATCCATATACATAAAAGAAACTTGGACACATGAAATGAACATGAGAACTAAAAAAATTTATAATGAAAAACTAGATACCTCAAGTTGGAACTGAGCCGGTAGAGAATAAATGTGGGTATCTAGCCATCATGTCCGCTTTGGCTTCCTACGTAGCTCTTTCAACGTACTGATTTCTCCATAAAACTTTGACTGAAGCTACTTCCTTGTTCCTTAGCCTTCAAAACTGACCATCTAGTATTTCCACCATAACCTCCTCATAACTGAGGTTGTCCTTCACGCCAACACTGTCCACCGGGACAACTAGAGTTGGATCACCCAAACACTTCTTTAGGAGCGATACATGAAAAATAGAGTGCACAGAAGCTAATTCTGAGGGCAACTCCAATTCGTATACTACCTTGCCGACCCGTTTTACAATCCGATAAGGGCCAATATAACGAGGGTTGAGTTTTCCTTTCTTTCCAAACCGCATCACTCCCTTCATGGGAGATACCTTCAAAAACACCCAATCATCCACCTCGAATTCTAATTCCCTCCTTCTCACATCGGCATAGAATTTTGGCGACTTTGAGCTGTTTTCAACCTGTCCCATATGAGTTGAACCTTCTCCATAGCCTCATGGACCGAATCTGGTCCTACCATCACAACTTCACCATCTCCGAATCAACCAATGGGCGATCTACATCACGGAGCTATCTGAATACTGTAGTGGTAGTTGTTATTGTATGCAAACTCGATAAGAGGCAAATGATCATCCCAACTACCCTTAAAGTCAATCACGCATGCTCTCAACATGTCTTCGAGAGTCTGAATTGTCCTCTCCTCTTCACCATCCATTTGCGGGTGAAATGTTGTGCTTAGCTTAACCTGAGTACCAAGTCCTTTTTGAAATGATCTCTAAAATAGAGAGGTAAATTGACTACCTCTGTATGATATAATGGACAAGGGCACTCTATGCAATAGAACTAGCTCTCGAATATATAGTTTGTCATAATCCTCCGCCGAATCTGTGGTTTTGACCGGTAGAAAATGAGCGGCCTTGGTCAACTTGTCTACTACAACCCAAATAGAGTCATATTGTCGACGAGTGCGAGGCAACCTTGTGATGAAGTATATATTGATTTCTTCGCATTTACAAGTAGGAATACTGATATCCTGAAGAACACTCCCGGTCTCTGGTGTTCAATCTTTACTTGCTGATAGTTTGGACACTTAGTTACAAATTCTGCTATGTCCTTCTTCATGTCATTCCACCAATAGACTTCCCGTAAGTCATGGTACATCTTGGTGGAACCTAGATGGATAGAATACCTGGATCCATGAGCCTCGTGCAACATCTGGCTCCTCAAATCATCCACATCTGAAATACATAAGTGACCCTGGTATCGAAGCACACCATCTCCTCTTTTGGAGAAGACCTCTACCTTCTGATTTTGAACCACTTCCTTTAACTTTACCAAAATAGGATCCTCATCTTGTCTAGCTTCTACATAAGCCACCAATGATGATTCTGATCCGTTTTGAACAATAACACCGCCATCGGTCGAGTCAACCAACCGAACTCCCAACCTTGTAAGTCGGTGCATATCCTTCACCGGCTCCTTCTTCTCCTCATCCACATGGGAAACAATCTCCATAAAGAGTCTTCTAAGAGTGTCTGTTACTATATTGGCCTTACCCAGATGGTAAAGGACACTCATATCATAGTCCTTGAGTAGCTCCAACCACCTCCTTTGCCGAAGATTGAGATCCTTCTTTGTAAACACATATTGTAAACTCTTATCCGTAAACACATCCATGTGGACCCCAAAAAAATAATGTCGCCATATCTTCAAAGGAGAATACCACCGCGACCAATTCAAGATCACGAGACAGGTAATTCTTCTCATGAACTTTCAGCTGTCTAGAGGCATATGCTATGACCTTTCTGTGCTACATCAATACACACCCAAGTCCAATCGTTAAAGCATCACAATACACCATGAACCCATCGGTACCCTCGGGTAAGGTCAACACCGGTACTGAGGTAAGTTGAGCCTTCAACTCTTAGAAGCTTTTCTCACAAGCCTCGATCATTGGAATTTCACCTTCTTTTGGGTCAATTTGATCAAGGGGGCTGAGATAGATGAGAAACCTTCAATAAATCTCCGATAGTAGCCATGCTAAATCCAAAAAGCTCCGGATATCTGAAGGATTCACCAGTCTAGGCCAATTCTTCACTGCTTCTATTTTCTGAGAGTCCACCTGAATTCCCTCACCTGATACCACATGGCCAAAAAATGTCACTGAGTTCAACCAAAACTCTCACTTGCTGAATTTAGCATATAATTGGCGATCCTTGAGAGTCTGTAGCACCACCCTAAAATGAGCGGCATGCTCCTCCTCGCTCGAGAGTATATCAAGATGTCATCAATAAACACAATCACGAACATGTCCAGGTATGACTTGAACACCCTGTTCATCAAGTCCATAAAAGCTGTAGGAGCATTCGTTAGTATAAAAGCCATAACTACAAACTCATAATGACCATACCGCATCCTGAAGACCGTCTTTGGGATGTCGCTCTTCCGAACTCTGAGCTGATGGTACCCGGATTTGATATCTATCTTCGAAAAATACTTGGCACCCTGAAGCTGGTCAAATAAATCATCAATCCTAGGTAGAGGATACCTTTTCTTGATGGTAACCTTGTTCAATTACCGATAGCCAATGCACATCCGAAGGGAACCATCCTTCTTTTGGATAAATAAAACTAGTGCACCTCATGGAGACTTTCTTAGTCTGATTAAACCCTTATCCAAGAGACCCTTCAACTGCTCCATCAAATAATAGATATAGGTTGTGTATTGGGAAGAAGGTCAATACCAAAATCTATTTCCCTCTCAGCGATAAATCATCAGGGAATACTTTGGGGTACTCACATACAACCAAAACTAACTGGATAGTCAGGGTCTCGGACTCAATATCCTTAACCCTAACTAGATGATACACACAACTCTTGGAAATCATCTTTCTGGCTTTAAGATAGAAAATAAAATGACCTATAGGCACGACTGAACTACTTTTCCACTCCAAGACTGACTCACTCGGAAAGCGAAACTCCACCGCACGGGTTCTATAATTAATAGAAGCATAACACGCATACAACCAATCCATACTGAGAATAATATCAAAGTCAGTCATGGTTAACTCTACAAGGTCTACGGAGGTGACTTTATGCAATATTGTGATCGGGCAACTTCTATACATCCGCCTAGATACAATAGAATCACCAACGGGAGTAGATATTGAGAATGATTCTGAAAAAATTTAGGGAATGACTCCAAAGCTACTAGCAATATAAGGTGTCACAAAAGACAAGGTAGCCCCTATATATAACAAAGCATTAGCATCAAGGTGAAACACTCGTAACATACCAGTGACCACATCCGGTGAAGTCTCCTGCTCCTGACAGGTTGCAAGGGCATAGAACCTGTTCTGACGCTGACCGCCGCTGAACTAGTCAAAGCGCCCTGCTGGGATGGACGTACTACTAGAGCGGATGAACTAGCGGCTGGTATACAGGCTCTGCCGCCTCCTGATCTGGTTGAAGGGCAATCCCTGAGTCTGTGTCCGGATTTGCCACACCCAAAATAAGCGTCTAAGCCAACTAGGCACCTCCCTAGTTGATTCTTGCCACACCTTACACAGGCTGGGAAGGTGCGCTCTATCTGCATGCTACCTTGGCCCCTCGAATCTGAAGCCCTGCTTCTCTGATCCCCTCGTGATCTAGATGGTGCACTAGCTGATGATGGTGCTAGAGCAGAAGACCTGTGATGAGACTGTTAGCGTTGTCCACCCCCCGATCTAGGCTGAGAAATCCCATAATTGTTTGTCCTGGCCCTCTTGGAATCTTGATGCCTCTGATACACCGTATCCATCTGCTGGGCATGTAACACTATACAGAGAAAATTTATGTCTCGATGCAACATGGCAATCCTACAGTCCTTATCCAGGTAGTCCGCCACTCCATGCACAAATCGGCTCACCCTAGCCCTATGGTCTGCCACTAACTCTGGTGTATACTTGGATAAGCGGGTGAACTCCAGAGCGTACTCCTGAACTGATATGTCACCCTACTTCAGATTTACAAACTTGGCCACTTTCAGTTCCCTCATCTCATGAGGGAAGAACCGACCCAAAAAGGCTGCATAAAACTCTTCCCAACCTATAGGGCCTGCTCGCACTGCCCTACTATCTTTCCATTGCTTAAACCAAATATGTGCAACCCCTTTCAGTTGATAAGAGGCCAAATCAACGCACTCCCCATTTGTCACCCCCATGACCTGGGTGATCTTTAGAATCTTATCGATGAATTCATGTAGGTCCTTATCTACTTTTGACCCAAGGAACTCTGGTGGGTTCATGCTCAGAAAATATCTGACCCGAGTCGCTGCCGCATTCTCGTTCTAAGGGAGATGCGCCACCGCCTATTGATGGACCTGAGCGATCAAAGCATGTGCTAGAATCTGAATGGCTGCCCTGAATTCAATGCGGGCAGCCGGCTCTGGTGCATGCTCCTCATGGGCTGGTGGGGCCTGATGGTGCCCCTCACCGTTGTCGTTCTCATGGACGTTTCTAGTACCATTCCTCCTACCATTTACTCTGCGAGGAGTCATGATTCTACAATTGCGAATAACATGAATTAGAATGATAGGGAGATATTTCATCACAACAACATAAATCATGAAAAAAGGAACATTTCCTAAACGTCTCATAGCTTCTTTATGATAAGTGTGGCGCACTTCACACCCATGAAAAATACTCTACTTAACGCGGCTTTCATACACCCTAGGACACCTCAAACCTATGGCTCTGATACCAAGTTTTTCACGACCCAAACGTAGACCCGGATCGCAACACGGGATAAGGAGCCCTGAGAGACTCCAAGTCGACCCACGGCGTGAGCTTACATCTAACTCAATCAATAAAGAGTAATACTCAACATAATCATATAGAGGAGCATAAGCACGTCATAACATAGAAATCGAAGCATACCTCATACATAATAGCTGAATAGTAACATAGTCGAAAAGCCTCTAACATAACAGATGGGTTGATGGGACAATACCCCCAACTAACCCGAAAAGTCTAGAAAACTAAACATGCATAGAGAAATCTAATAAACATGGTCCTTGGGAGATGAGGACTCACCACAAGCGTAGGATGCTAACTCTGAAAGACTGGTTGAGAACGGGGCTGAGTCTGAGAGTCGGGGCCTATATCATGAAACGATACAACATAGAGTATGCGGTCAGTACGTGAAATGTACTGAGTATATAAGATAAGTAAAATGGACATTTAAATATACATAAAATCTAATAAGAGATCATAAAAGTATGAAAATATGCTCATAACATAAATATCATAACATAATATAAGGCTCAAGGTTTTCAAATCATTCGTAATCCATTAATTACCATATCATAACAGAAACTTTATAAATAATCACTTGAGCCAAAATAACAATAACATAATAATTCATAAAACATACGGAACAATGGGAGATTCTTATAACCGACATACCCCATATGAGCACACATGGAGCTCGACCTATAAATCCCTAGTCGGGAGGGTGTTTGTACCTTGCCAAGGGTAGAACCTTGTAGGGTGTGATATCACACATGAAAGGCCCATTTGGGCAAAAGGAACAGTCTCAAAGGAGGTTCCATCATGTCCGACGGTGCCACTAGTTCTGAGGTTCGGGGCAAAACCTGAGCCCCGAACCTACTCGGTGTTAGATACAACTCGCAAAACATATATAGTGCTCATAGTATAATATGCACGAGATACAGGGGCTAGTTCAATCATGATAACATAAGCATGCTTATAAATATGTAAACTAGCCATGAGGGTAAGGCCCGTGAGTCGGACAAAATTATAAATCGTAAATCATGAGGTTCATGCATACTTGTAAATCATGTATATGCTTTTTAAATCATAAATTCATAATGATCATTTGAATAAATCCATACCATGACTCATAAATCATGATGGGTTTATGAACATCAACAATAGAGGTAAAGATCATAACTCGATTCATCATACAACATGCATAATAGGTATAATTTAATAGAAATTGAGATTAATAAATTTTTAATTGAATTAGTGGCAAAATCTAATCATGATTCATAAAATATGATGTAAAACATAAGAAGTAATAACCCATGTATAGATCATTAGAATTTCACAAGATTTAGGATAAAACCCCATAAGATTTTTAAATAAAACTTCATGAATTAGGAGAGATTGGATATGGGTGTGAACGAAAACACCCACTCAAAACCCTACATACTTTATTATAGTTGATTCTTACACTTTCCTGATTGCCCAAGAAGAATTTGAGAAGAATTGGAAGGGCTAAGGCTTGATCTCCTCTCTAACTCTCTCTAACTTGCTTGCATGGGTTTTGAATAGGTTAGAATGACTTACTCTATCTTAATAGACTCTGAAAATAACTTAAAACAACATAATATAGGACCTTAGAGCATAGGAATGATGAAAATGCCCTTAATAAAATTCTTGAGATTTCTGCACTAGCAGTGATAACGGCCATCCTAATGGGTCATACCACGACTCGTTGTATCCATCTTTCATCTCCACTACTTAACTTCACATTCTCAGGTTCGATCCCACAATTAGATAGGACAAGTTGTCCCTTCAGAGAACGATTCATTATATGGGTTGGTGTTTCCCCCTAGATGACCTGCAGACTTCCCACGAGTGACACCACTACTCGTTCTTTCAATGAGCCATGGTTTGCTTTTGTTACCTTGACTAGAGGTTTATATACTCCTTCCCACGGATAATGACCACGACCCATTTTTGCCTGCAGCGGGTCGTTCCATGACTCAAGGATGACCAAGGATCAGCCTCACCACGACCACAATCAATAATTCGTTACATCTGGCAACGGGTCATTCCTAGACCCGTTACTCCCAACTGTTACCCGTCTAGACCTCCTCAAGGATGCTTCCAATAGGTCGTTGGTTGAACCAACAACCCGTTAGGTGACCCGTCCTATGGAATTTTTTTCAAATTCTGCCAACTTTCATTTTTAAATTCCGGGTCTATTCTTAGGCACAATACCCCAATTTACTTGAATTTATGCAAAATGAAAAGTCTTCATAATCTTAAGGTCTCAGAAGATCTCCCCCAATTTTCTTCTCTTCATTCAAAGCTACATTAAAGTCTTCTCGTACCAATCAAGTTGTATCCATATCTGAGGCTAATTGTTAAATATTGTCCCAAAGAGGTAATCTCTCATTTTTCATTATATTTAACATAAACCAATATTTTAATCAGTGTGTTATTGGTATCCATGAAAGTGAGTTTGAGAGTGATCTGTTGCTTTGTAATCATAATTATTTCTAGATCAATATGCCTCTCTACAAAAAAAAATTATATTTTCCATTATAGTTGGCTCCTGCTTTAGCCATTCCCAATTTTCTTTTATACTTACCTATGAGTTTGGATTGTTGAAAGGGTTCCAGTAGTGCCACTAAGAAGAACTGGTGATGTCTGTGTAACATTTGGAGCCAATGAAAGGCTTGTTGAGTCCTGACTGATCTAATGTTGCAGATAAATATTTTATATATCATTTAACATTCGATTTACTAACTCCCCTTTTTGGAACACAACTCTGTTGGGTTGTTCTACCTCCATTTATCCTTGTTTTTTTTCACTTTTTATTATCTCTTGCCATTGATTTAGGAGAACCGCCTGCATCTTTTATCTTGTGAATCCTATTCTAAACTTCATTTTCATCCTTATCCACCTCTGTGTTATATGAGCATGTATGTATCCCGGTAGCAGTGTGAGTGGCCAACTCATGAAGTATCTTTGTAGGAGATTCATGCTTCTCCAATTAAACCTTTTGGTATTTCTATGTTATTAACTCAGCTTCTGAGATGTTCCCATTGTATATCGATGGATTCTCTTCTGCACTACCTCTAGTGGTATCAGTTTAAGATCCACTAAAAGTGGATAAGATGCCACTACTATGGCTAGACTATTTGGACCATCACTCCTACTCCCCCTCTTTCCTTCTTTTCGTTAATATTCTTCTCTTCAGATTCCTTCTCCAATTCTCCTTTCTCTAATGTTTTTTCTGCTTCTATTGTGGATCTCCATTGTAGGCTTGTGCTATCTTTTTTCTTATTGGAAGATTCCTTCCCCTTTTCTTTATTTTGCTCCTTGCTTTCTCCTCCCTTAATTCATTCTTTCTCTCCACTGATGTTTTAGTGATGTGTTTCTTTGTGTGATAATAGCCCTTATATTTGTTGACTGATCTCCTCCTGTCTCCTTATTCTCCTTTGAATTACAGTCATCATAATCTTTCTCCACTAATGCATTGAAATTGTTAAAGGTCTAAATTGTTGCTTCTGCTTTTTCACCAATAATGCTCTTGCCATTGTTGTATGTGTTAGGGTCCTTTTCCTTTGTGAACACTCTGTTGTTCTTTATTGTATACCATTTCTCTGATCCTCTCACTACTTTTTCGCTTGAAAGAGCTTTGATTGGGAATTTGTTCTTTGTCTCTGCTTTATCACCAGCCTGCTTCTTCTCCTCTTCTACATAAGGTATTCTCAGTTCTGGGGGAAGTAGCCTACATTCATCTTCATCATGACATTACAGTTTACAATTTTTATAGTACTTTAGTAAAACATCATACTGTATTTTAACTCTTTCTATACGAACCTCTCTTATTTCTTCAATTTTAATCTCCATTTTGACAGTTATAGGCATATTTTCCTTGAAATCCACTTGGACTTTGGCCTTGGTACAATTGGGTTTGGTCTTATTGATCGTAGTCACATCTAAATGTAAAGGTTTTCCCACTATAGAAGCTAGTGTAACAAGAATTCTTTCACAAAATAAGTTGGCAATATATTCGGGAAGGAAACCATGCCATGGCTTGCATGGTCTCTTCTTCAATTTTAAACTTAGGATCATACATTAAAGGCCCCTTTTGATAGGATACTACATCCACAACTTTTAATATGAGTATTTAAACATCATATTCACAAAATTTTCTAATAAAATCAATCTTATCAAAATATGTCTATTTCTGAAATAGTCAATGCGACATTATCCTTTTATACCATATTGCTTAAGGATCTGCTTTCTTAGATCTCCAATTCTGGCCATCCATGTGAGAATTTACATATTACTGCATACTGCAAATTCTCTATGATATTCATTCTATCAACTTCCTTCTCCGTTCATTTAACTACATGTTCTCTGTTAATTATGTTCATCTTTTGATGGGCATTCGTTCCACTGGTGTATTCACTTGATTTGGTGCATTGAGGGTTTTGGGGTTAATAACATTCGCGTAGCTGATTTGTTAATTGTCTTGGATATTCTGAGTGCTGGATGAGTTGGAATTTTGGAGATGTGTTGATTGTTTTGAGGTTTTTTCTAAGGCTTTCGAATGAATTAGAGTGGGAAAACACTATGAGACTGATGCCAAAAGAATCTAACCAGCCGTCGAGATCTGCCGCCTAGTGGTCGAAGCCGCCATGAGATAGGTTTAGTCTAGGTTTCTAGGGTTGGGCATACGCAAGAGAGAAAAAAGAAAAAAAAGGTGTTTTTTTTAAAAAAAAAATGGTTCATAAACATTTTTCCTATTTAGTTAAGGTGATAATTTATTTGGGGTAAAATTTTAATTTCATAATTATATTTTCATGGAAATTTTCACAATTGAATGAATGGGACGTGTAAGTTAATAACAAGTCCAACTCTCTTGTGGACTTTCCATGGTTGCACGTCCTTCAAGGACTTTCTATAAGCTCAATCAAAAATTTATATATATATCAAGAGATATAATTTAATTTTTTAATCTAAATAAAAAATTTTAATTTATTCACAATATTAATTTTATTCTCTGTGCTAGCAAAGAACATAATAATATTTCCTTTGAACTAATAACTTATTTATTTGACTAATTAAATTTTCTAATTTGTTAATCAAATAATAAAATAACTAATTCGTTAATAAAGATCGAAACATTCATTAGTGTGTGATCTCATAGATTTATTACTAAGCCAATAGTAAATTGATCATATCAATATACTAATCAAGAGTAACATCTAGCAATATTCCTTAATGACCGGATAACATGAAGTATAAAATTTACTCTCAAGAATTTGTAAAAGAATAATGTAGTATCCTTCTGTCCTAATAACTCCGAATCAACCTAGGGTATGGTCTAACTTTCAAATTCAAATAGGTAATCAACTATGTATGCATATCAAATTATAATTGACCATTGAATGACCTAAGAAACTCTTTTTTTCTTTCGTTCAATTGTCCAGACCGAGGTCTTAATTAGTCGTTTATAATTCATAACAACATACAACTTAATTTTATTACCAAGAGTTGACAGATTTCATCTTGATCAATCATTAATTCTACAAATATTTAATCATACCAAATATCCTTTCAATTATTTTGATAGATCAATGGTTGTTCGATATTAAAGTATAATAAATAATTTATTAATTATTATAATGATCTCAGGTCTAAAAAAAACTCTTACATCACATTCTTCAAGATAATATCTCAGTGATAGTATATGGTAATTCTAACCATTAGGAATTATCCAATAAGTTTGTTCAATAATCATATATCTATATGCATCATTTATATATTTGATTTAGTTAATGAGATCAACTAATCTTTATCCAATAAAGACCACAGCATACATATTGATCTAAGCAGATCACTAATGTCCTAATTAATAATCCTATGATCAAGAATAATTTTAGATTAAGTTATAAGAGACGTGACTCTCTCATTATCATGATATCCATCATGATGTCAAGTCTCAAAACATAATCAAGGATCTTATCATAGTAATTTGATAATAACTATGGTAAAAATTATTATATGTAATATATATATATATATATATATATCAAATAATATTTACAATATATTTAAATCATCACATGTGATACTGGATTTAGGGTATATCAACTATATTCCTGACAATTGGATTAAACTCTTATTTGCACAAAGTTGTCATAATCATCATAATTTTTTATTTGATCAATTTATTTATACAAAATGAACTGATGAATTATAACCCAATCGAAACCCAAAGCTGATCAAATTGACAAAATGGTTGCCTTTGGATGATGTAAATAGAAATACATCCTAGCAGAAAATTGGTAACTTTCGATGAAATTCGTCAAAATTTAGTTCATTGATAATGTTTTCGACAAATTTTTCATCGGAAATCTCTTAATATAAGTGCCAAAATTTTGACTATACATCATCGAAAATTAGTGATTTTCTGATTGTAACTTTCATATTCAAAAAGGTGTGGCACCTAAAACCTTCAAATTTTGGATCAGCCTCTGATTAAGCATAGGAATAAATTTCATGTCTAGACACTATAATCTTAATCCATTATATTATTGAGAAGAAATAATTTTTTCTATGCTTCTATTCTCACCCAAATTATGGTAAAGCAGACCCTTTTGTTAGAATTAAAGTAATAGGGTATCATGTAAAAGTTAATAATTGCAAATCTTGATGGCGATAAATCAGACGAGAAATAAAATTATAATAAAAGCAGAATAATATTTGATATAGTTTGGTGAAGTGACCTACACATTAGGAAAGTCTATTGAGAGAATAATCTCCCCTAGGCAAAACTTTATAATGTGGATGTTATTTTGTTGTTGTAGAAAAGACAGATCTTCAATTTATAGAAGTCCAAATTTTTTCTCCAAAAAAAATAACCAAATACGAAGAGATTTATATTTTTCTATACTTTGACTTTCCTTCAAAAGAGAAAAGTAAAACTCATATATATATATATATATATATATATATATATATATATATATTGATCAAGAATTCTATTTTATCTTCTTTTTTTTTTCTTTTGTTGTTTTTCCTTTATTCTATTTATTCATTTATTATTATTATTATTATTATTATTATATAGGAGAATGATGTGACATAGTTCTTTAGCCAAGATTTATCTTTTTTGGCTCTTGTCACTACTTTTTATATTCTCATTCAATCACTAACATAATAAATATTTTAACATAAATATTTTTATTTTATTTCAAACCTTCTTTTCATTAATTAATTTGTCTAATAATTTAAAATTTTATCATATTTATTATATATCATAAGTACCAAAAAACCTCCATCAATTTGCATTCTCTACTTAAATAACATGTCCCCTCAACCCCCTTCTACTGTAATTTTTATGACTTGATCAATCTATAAATAACAATTATCTATTGAGTTGTTGGATGTTCAATTTTTATTTTCTCCTTTTTCTTTTATTTTAGTTAGTATGTCTTTTTTCTCCTTTTTTTGATTTTTTTCCTTCATTTGTTTCATCATAGAAAAGGTGATGTAGCAATATGGCCATCACTTTGATGAAGATCATAGATATATTCTTTAAAATTTCTTCTTGTGTCATAATAGCCAAACACAAGTTTATCGAGATGAAGAAGTAACTTTGAAAGTGGTGTCAGATTCATCAAAGAGAGTTGATCAAATTAGGTTGGTACAAGTTCATTAAGATGAAGAAGAAAGTTTAATGGTGGTGAAAGATTCATCAAGAGAGATGGTCAATTAGCTTGGAAAAGTAGAAGTTTGAATGATTTACAAATATATGTAGATACATTTATTGTTGCTTATTTTAGCATTTTTTTAATTAATTATTTTTTTAAATATAAGATATATACGTACCCTCCAAGAGCAAAGTACGATTATAAAGTTTTACACTTTGTGTAGAAAGGAGAACATGAAATTGTCTTTAACTGGTTATTTTATTGCTAACATAAAACTTACGCATTTCATTTTATAAATTTTTACCTTTTAAATATATATACAATCTATATATCATATAATATTATTGATGTGATGTAGTTCTATAGATAAGAATGCCTCTTTTTTAACGTCTTTCTCTTCCTTTCTTCTTCTCATTCAATTTAGTCCAATTTTTCCTTCTTCCTTTTTTTATATATGTCACTTTAAGATGTCAACAAGTGTCTAAATAAACTACTTAATTAAAGTTTGATACAATTAAAAAAAAAGATGAAACGGCTTCAATTGCTAAGATTTTTCATTTTCTAGAACACTTACCATGAAGGAAAATTTTATGTCATCATATTTGTTGTTTTATAGTGTTTTGTTATCTTTTTATTTTTTGTTTTTTTGCTTTTCAAGTTCACCAGTACTAAGTTAAGTTAATTGTTCTTCATTAAACTTGAAATATGTTTTTCACAAATTCTTTGTCAGAGAATATAGGATGTTCAAATAGTCCTAATCAGAAAGTGATAAATTTATTAAAAAAATATTAAATTATTAAAAAGTGAGATTAATAATTCATCATATATTGATTTTATTTTAATAATCACGCGAAGCGCCATTAAATACACTAGTATGATAATAAAATCATGACAAGGTCTAACAATTCTCTCCTTTGACCTAAATTTTTTGACAAAATTTGATACACCTCCTTCACATGCATGATCTTCATCACTATAATTTGACATGTTTAAAAATTAAGCCCTCGCGGGTCAAAAGTATTGAGCTCTTTGGGGTTAAAAGTATTGGAGCCATTTGAAAGGTAAATAATGAGCTCTTTGCAAGGTTAAAATGATTTTTATTTTTAAAGATGTAACAACGGGATTGTTTAAAATATGATTTTAAAATTATCTCCATTTGTATTTTTCAACTTTTTTTTGGACAAAACCTTCATTCGTCAAATTGGTGTTGCTTGACCTAAACCCGTCTTCAACCTCAATGCACCAAACCATCAACTCTTATACAACTAGTTGGGATTGATATAATAGGGCATCATGCAAAAGCTAAATAATTATAAATCTTAACGGCGATAAATCGGACAAGAAATAAAATTATAATAAAAGATGCATAATGTTTAATATAGTTTGATAAAGTGACTTGCATGTTGGATAAACTATTTTTAAACACAAAGCCTATTGAGCGCATAATTTACTCCTGAAGAAAACTCTTTATCGACTATATTATGAATGATATTGTGTTGTTGTGGAAAGGATAGATCTTCAATTTACTAAAGTCTAATTTTTTTCTCCAAAAAAAAAAAAAAGGCAAATATGGAAGAGATTTATATTTTCCTTTCAAAAAAGTAAAAATAATTATAGTAATACTCTGACTTTCCTCCGAAAGAAAAGTAAAAGTTAAATATGATAAGAAAATTTGGTGATTGGTTTTGAAGTATATTTTCGATCCTATGTATGAGTATCTTTTGGGACCCAAACTCGCAACTTCATTTCTTTTCTAATAGTAGAAACTTCTTCGGTAGTCTTAACAACAACTTTTTTCGCCTCAATATAGTGCCTCATTATAGAAATGTTTCTTGAAAGGATGATATACAACTGGTTTGTCATAAAGAGAGATAAGTTTTTCAAGTTTGGTGGGATTAATCTTCATCATCACGAAAATTGTCATCTGAATCTTCACCGGGGAGAATTTCTCCATCCATGTTGTACTAGTTCAAGTCTTTGGTAGTAGATGGTCGGAACTGACAGATAGGGTACACTGTACGCTCGTCTAGGAGTTAATTTTGATGAATCGTGTGATTGGGAAGGCAGGTTGAGAACATCATTCAAGCTGGTCTTCCTTCACAATCAATTAGATATTGTTTTGCTTTTAGTAGATACAAATACATTTTTTATTGATTACAAGAGTAAAGATGGTAAAATTGTCATCCAATGCGCCAAAGAGGCACATCTTCTAGAAGAAATTAGCTAGGAGTTGTTATTAGGCGCACGAAATTTTCTAATTATAATTATCAAATTACGAATTTTCCATACAAGGAGAGGGGCATAGAAGAGGGGATCCTTACGGTTATTTTTTGACCCACTACAAGTATTTTAAATTTGGCTAGTGTAGAAATAAAGTGCATTGTAAGAGGCGTATGAAAAAGGCAAAATTTCTCTAACACCCCGAGTTTTTTATAACTAATTTATATATTCACAGAACAAAATGCATGCCCAAAAATTCTTGATTTTGTACATACTCGCATTATTGGGAGGGTGGGTTAATTAATTCCCGGGTAGCTAGAGAAGTGGTTGTACCACCACCTAAGTTGGCCCTTCCCTCGTCATGTGATATCTAAATTTGTGGCTTAATGTAAATTTTTAGTCAGAGGTTCATGTTCTTTTCTTTTTTCATACGTGTTCTTTATAGTGTAGTATTATTAAAAAAACACAAAATATTTAATTAACATAGTAATATGATTGCTATTATTTATATAAGTAATGTCACGATCCAAATGACCGTGATTGACACCCACACTAACTCTCCGGTGGGCGAACCAACGATTTCCAAAAACTTAACTTGACACGGAACATTCATAAAAAATAAAAGGTTATGATAAAACGAAAATAAATTACCAAGAACGGTACCAATCATCTCTAAACCAAAATATAACATAACAACTAACCCAAGATCTGATTGTCGACAATGATGTCTGCTTATGATATTTAATTAATAACATAACATATGACGTCATTGCACAAGACGTCTGCTTATACTCTAAAAATGATTAAGTCTAAAACATAAATGAAATAAATATCTGAAAGGAAAGACATCTTCGTCGGAGGAATAGTGTTGCTTCCTCAGTCTGCTCACCTTTCAAAAACGGTTGCTGCTCTATAAGTGAGGACGTGAAGAACTTTCAATTTCGTACTCTGCACTCAGAAAAGAAGCAGGAGTAGTGTCAGTACATAACATGGTACTGGTAGGCATCATCGGTCGACCTTACATATTAACGTGTAAATAAAGCAACAATGATATAAAACAAGTCTCCAACATTTTATAGAAGTACATGAAGCCATTTAAATTACACTAGTTCTACTCAGGTGACAGTCGGACGCTCACTGGATTAGGCCTTTTACTGCGGCGATCACTTAACTGCTACAGCGGTCTCGCTACAGCGGACTTCGTCTCGCTGCAGCGATATTGTCTCAGGCAGTAGCTTGACTTAACTATACATTCATCAGTTCATCAGTTCATCCATTTCAATGATTCACATACTCTACAGATCAATTCAATTATCGTACAAGTATGAACAATCAATGAAAACAAATCTGTATCACTTACAAATGCAACAGGAAATTACAAGCAAAATTCACTCAACAGTTACTAGCATCGTAACCATGTCACACTTAGAATCAAATTCATATCTTTCGTTTCAAATTACATAAATAAAACCCGTAATTCCACAACCACGTAGCACATCCTTCATTTAGTTTTACACATTATTACAAACATAACGTAAATAAAGTAAATAAATGGTGACATGACGGACACACGCCTCCACCAAACCGCTATAAATACTCAATCCGCAATATCAATATACACACTCTATAGGATCTTATTTTTCCCCTTCAAATGATGACTTGTAGGGGACTCTAGAAATTCATGTACTGTACTGGCGCGGTACCTGCTCCCACTCATATTGTAATACCCCGAAAGTGTCTAAGACTAGACTCAGGATTTGAGAATGAGATCAGCAAAAAATTGGGGAAAATATCACAGGAAGACCAGTGTAATGAGTCGTGGGAAGCTCCCACGGACCGTTGGTCCTTGTTGTGGTGAAGGTGTGGTCGGCAAGTCCAGGACCAACAAGTCATGGAACGACTCATTGGTCAGTGTAACGCGTCGTGGTAAGGGGTCATTGTGAGGGTGGTCCTTGTCAAGGTGACTGGCACGAGTCACGGTACAACTCGTTGTATGGGATGAGTCGTGGTATATTTTCGTTGAGGGGACTTCCAGAAGGTGAGCAGTGGTGGCAACTGCCTAAAACGACAATTTGTTGGGACTAGTAATGACTCATCCTGTCCAGTCGTGGTTGAAGACCTAAGTTGGAATTTAGCAAAGTAATGAGAGGCAGTAACGGATCATTGTTTGGAGTAACAACCCATCCTGTCGAGTCGTGGTATTATGACCTAAGAAGTTAAGGAATGATGGAGGAAATAATGGACGGATACCACGAGTCGTGGTATCGAAGGACAACTCGTGGTATTAATTGTTGTCACTGGCAGTGCAGAATTTTCAGACTTTTTATTAAGGATATTTTCATAATTTCTAAGCTCTAAGGTCCTAAACTACGTCGTTTTAAGCTCAGTTAGCAGGGTTTTAAGAGTTTTAAACCTATCCTCAGCCTTACCATACCATGCATGCAAATTAGAGTTCTTCCTTGGAGATCAAACTTGAAGAATTTCCCAATTTCTCTTCAATTTCATTTGGGCTTTCAAGGGGGAGTGTAAATCTAATTTACCCAGGTATGTGAGGCTACGAATGAGAGTTTCTTTCATTCTCATGCTCTAAATTCTTCTTAATTTCATGAATTTCAATTCTAGATTTAAGTTCATGATCTTATGGGGTTTATTCCAAATTTTGTGAAATTCTCTATGAGTCAATTTCTTTCATGTATCAAATTATGTTTTATGATCTATGGACGGATTTTATAGCTATTTTGATTATTAAGTTATAATTTCAAATTTTTAATTAAATTATGCCCAATTATGTAAGTTTCATGAAAAGTCAAGTTATGATTCTATTGTGGTTTTGATCTTACTCTTCAAGTACTCTTCATGGATTTATGAATATTAAGTATATAAATATTTACAAGTATGCATAGTTTTCATGATTTATGAATTTATGACTCTTGGCCAATTCATGGGTCCTTATTGATGGCTAATCATGTATTTCAAGTGGGATCCAGCATGTTATTATTTTATTTGGCTATGAACTTCATGAGTGATTTTACGGTTATTATATGAGCCCTCACATGCATATTTTTGGGAGTAGTATCTAGCACCGAATAAATTCGGCGTTCAGAAAATCCCATGGTCTCAAAACTATGTGCCGTCGTTGGTATGTATATATTTATTATTGGATCCCTGTGATATCACCATACTGCACGTCCCCTTGCCTGGCAAGTCGGGGACAGTCCTGACCACTTGAGCGAAATAGTGGGGCATCATGTAAGCTCTATCATGATGGTGTCGGTTAAGACGAGTCCTCCCATTGTTCCTCATGACTTATGCATGATTATGTTTATGTTACTTTGGCTCAAAATATATTTTATAAAGTTTTCTCTTATGACTATGATTATGATTGGATTACGAATGATTTGAAAACCTTGAGCCCTTATGTTTACATTATGATATTTACTTTATGATCATGTTGTCCTACTCTTATGAACTCTTATGTATTTTAACTGTCCATTTTTACTTACCTTGCATATTTAGTATATTCCAAGTACTGAACGCATACTCTATGTTGTATCATTTCATGATATAGGTCCGAGGGATCAGTCTCAGCCGCATTATTAGTCTTGCTTTCTCCTCAGGCATGTCTAGCCAGTGTTGGTGAATCCTCATCCTTCAAGGACATTCAGTTATCCATTATTATGCTCGTTCAGTTATAGACTTTGTCGAGCTAGTTGGGGATGTTGTCCCATTAGCTCATTTGTTATGTTAGAGGCTTTTCAGACATTATGTAAAAATCATCTTGTCATTGTTGACTCTATTTTAGATTAATATATAAGCACACTTTCTCTTAAGCATGTTTTTATTTTATCATGTTTCGCTTGTTGTATGCTCTTAGCTTCTATGTTCATGCCATGGGTCGACTTGGAGTCTCTCGAGGTTCCTTGTCCCGTGTCTCTATCTGGGCCTATGTTTGGGTCATGACACATAGCTCATTCAGATTCTCCCCTCGGATACGAGCCACTCAATAATAATGTTCATCAAATGCTCTCCTTGGGCACAAGCCACTCATCTTAGGATTCTTTTGCTATTCAAAATCATCTTTCATCACGGAATGTCATAAGGTACAACACACACACACACACACACACACACACATATATATATATATATATATATATATTTCAACACTTAGGAGTCTACATTCTACTCCACACTTGCATAATTACAAACCATCAATTCACATTGAAGCATCTTAAAAGAATTTCACTTCACAGTTTCACAAGATTTTCACAACAGTTCATGATCATCTCATATTAACATGATTTTTACTATTTATTCAAATATACCATTCATATCACATAATGTCCGAAGACGTATCACATACCATTATCATGCATGGTACCCGCTCCCACTCATATGCTCATTCAGATGCTCTCCTCAGCATGAGCCAATCAACAATATCGCTTGCCCAGATGCTACCCTTGGGCGCGAGCCACTCATCTCAAAATACTTTTACTATCCAAAATATTTTCATCCACTGAATATAACATGTTACAACCCTATATATATATATATATATCAACACATAGGAGTCTACATTCCACTCCCTCACTTACACAAGTACAAATCATTAATTCACATTATATATTCTTAAAGAAATTCATTTCACAATTCCATAAAATTCTCACAATAGTTCATAAACATCTCATATTAACATGATCTCCATTATTTATTCGGATAATTCATTTTACAACAAATAATATTCGAAGACAAACCTCATACCATTATCACACATGCATACAAACCATTTTACAAAGTCTAACCCTCTAACTATAACCTACCTCGATATTTGAAGATAGTAATTCAGCTACTCTACGGGAGCCTTGCCTTTACACTTAGAATATCTTACCGCACATTCTATCCCTTTATTAGCCTATTTTCAGTGTTCTAGGTTCCTAACCATCCCATAACGATGTTCGGATCATTACATCAAATACCAATTAAAATACCGTTCATCCCCAAAACGGTCTATAAAAAGAAAGGGAGAGTACTTACCAGATTTCATGAACAGCTGAGGATACTTGATCCGCATATCAGCCTCGATCTCCCAAGTGGCTTCCTCAATAGGACGATTCTTCCACTAGACCTTTACTATCGCAATTTCCTTCGACTTTGATTCCGACTCTATCCAATATTGCTAAAGGCTCCTCCTCATAAGACAAATTTTAATATAAAAGCACACAGTCCCATTTGATAATGTATGTTCCATCCCTATTGATCTCGGGCAAAATAGCATGCCCGAGTGATGCTTTATAACTTAGTTTTGTCTTGTTTATCGACTTAATTATATGCATTCTCATGTGTTTATATGTAAATGTGAATATGTATTAGCCCACATGATTAGTCCTTGTTTTTGAAGGTAAATAACGCATTTGAGGACTTAATCTATGATTTGGTGAAGTGGAGGAATGATATCGGGAGTGATACACCAAAGTTGGAACAAAATGAGGGATCACTGAAGGGTGCCGCGATGGGCACCGTGTCACGGAGCCATCGCGGCAGTGTTCTGCCTCCAGGATTTAAATTGGGCGATTTCCAGAGGGCTTCTGCGATACCTCCATGTCACAGAGGCAGTGCTCCGCGATACACACCGTGTCACGGAAGCAGTGCTCCACGATACACTCCGTGTCATGGAGGCATATTGGCGCGATAACCTCCGTGACATGGAGCCACTGCACTTCGAGCTAAATAGTTGCTTTTTCTCATTTACTATAAATAGATCCCTTAGCTCCTAAAAAAAAGAAGGTCACGATTTATTTCTGAAAAACTGCCAAGGAGTGAGGGAGAAGTGGGAGAACTCGCCTAGGGTTCATCAATTTCATCTTCTCTTCTACCAATTCTTGTAAGTAGGTTACTTTAATTATGTTTTCTTGTAATTATACGAATATGAGTGGCTAGAACCCTCCCTATAGGGTTGAATCCACAAGATATGATTGTGATTTTGCGATTTGGTTTTGGTTTTAAGTTATTGATTGTTGTTTTGTCTTGCATTCTGAATTATGGTTGTTTTTATGACTGATCACCATGAAAACAAGTGGGTTAAGCTTAGGTACATGCTTGAGAAATATAACCTAGGCAAGACCAAGAGAATGTAGGGAGCAAGATTGTATCTCACGATATGATTTGTGTTAGGATAGAAATATACCTAATACCTTGCTTGGTTGATAAAATGGGATGAGCTAGACACCGACTTAGAATTATCACATCACCACTCGAAGAAGTAGTTGTGAGGCTAAGTTGAGTTAAATGATTAGAGGTATGAAAGTCCCTAATCAAGAGCATAAACCCCATAAACCACATCCACGTAGTGAATTGCCCACGAACTAGAAATAACGTCCTCGCTCTACAATGTAGTAGTGAGGCTAGTTTGTCGTGTTTAGAGGGTTGAAAGACCATGAACATGCAATTCCAATTATGTGAGACGACAATTGATAGTTTCATACTTAAATCATTGCAAATCGTAGTATCGCATGATTATCTGGCTTTAACTCTAGTTGCTCCTTAAATTAATTCAGAGTATTTCGTTGACTGTCCCTAGACTTAATTAAACTTTATCGAAAACTTCTACAATCAACACTTGCGGCATTTAATGTCACACGTGAACTTGATAGTTAGCTGAATTGGTCCAGTCTCTGTGGGTTCGACATCCAACTCTTAAAAAGGGTCACTATAATACTTGTACGACCCGTACACTTGCGGGGCACAACACCTATGATACTTTTTCAACATGGAGACATGGAACGTCAGATGCACCCTCGATAACCCTGGCGGTAAATCCAGTTCATAAGCTACTTCTCCCATGCATCAAAGTATTTTAAATGGTCCGATGTACCTCGGGATAAGAATGCCCCACTTTTTGAACCTCATTACCACTTCATAGGAGATACCTTGAGCAGCACTGCTCTCCCTCCATGAATTCCATATCCCTCACCTTGTTGTCTACGTACTATTTCCGTCTACTCTAAGCAGCTACCAGACGGTTCTGAATTATTCAAACTTTTTTCGTGGACTCCTTCAGCAAATCAGTTCCCCAGGGTCTCACTTCAAATGCATCAAACCAATGAATTGGAGACCTGCATTTCCTCCCATACAGAGCTTCAAATAGCGCCATGCCAATGCTCGAGTGATAGCTTTTGTTATAGATGAACTTTGCCAAGTGTAAGAATTTGTCCCAATAGCCTCCAAAATCTATCACACACGCCCGGAGCATGTCCTCTAATAACTGGATAGTCCTTTCTGACTTTTCATATGTCTAAGGATGGAAGGCTATGCTCAGTCCAACCTTGTATCCAACTTAGCCTGCAAGGTTCTCCAGAAATGAGAACTGAACTGAGTGCCCCTATCTGAAACAATTGAACCGACACTCTATGCATCCGAATCACTTCTTTCACATACAATTTAGCTAGTTTCTCAGCATTGTAAGTCACTTGGACTGGCAAGAAATGAGCCGACTTGGTCAATCTGTTCATAATGACCCAAATTGAGTCAAATTTCCCCAAAGTCTTGGGAAGACCCACCAGAAAATCCATTGATATTCTCTCATTTCCACTCAGGGATAGGCATTTCTGAAGTACTCCTCCAGGCTTTTCGTCCTCGTACTTCACCTGCTGACAATTCAAACATTGGACGATATAGTCAACAATATCTCTCTTCATCCTTCCCTACCAATAGTGTTGATTCAGTTCATGGTACATCTTGGTGACTCTAGGGTGGATGGAGTACCTTGAGTTGTAAGCTTCTATCAAAAGAGTTTTAATCAGCTCACCTACTCGAGGAACACACACTCGCCCCTTTATTCTCAGGACCCCTTCATCATCTATCACTGTTTTCTTGGCTTCTCCCCGGCATAACTTTATCCCTTATCTTACTCAGCTTTTCATCTTCGAACTGTCTAGCTTTGATTTCCTCAAGCAGTGAGGAATTAGCCTCCATGTTGGCTAATATCCCATATGTTTCTGTCAGCGACAAACTCACCAAACTATTTGCCAAAGTCTGAACTTCTCTGGCCAACGGCTGCTGAGCAGCTTCCAAGCAAGCTAAACTTCCCATGCTCACTGTCTTCCGGCTCAATGCGTCTACCACAACGTTGGCCTTTCCTGGATGGTACAGGATAGTGATATCATAATCCTTAAGCAACTCCATCCACCTCCTTTGCCTCAAATTGTGATCTTTCTGGGAGAACACGTATTGCAAGTTGCAATGATCTGTGAACACCTCACATCAAGCTCCATACAAGTAGAGCCTCTAAATTTTCAAGAAAAAAACCAACGTTGCTAACTCCAGGTCATGCATGGGGTAATTCTTCGCATGCACCTTCAACTGTCTCGAGGCATAAGCAATGACCTGTTCTTCCTGCATTAACACAACACCCAACCCAGATCTTGAGGCATCATAATAAACAACAAAGTCTTTACTTTCCACTGGTAACACCAGGATAGGTGCTATGGTTAGCAAAGTCTTGAGTTTCTGAAAACTTGCTTCACATTCCTCTATCCATTGGAAAGGTACATCCTTTTGCGTCAACTTGGTCAGCGCCAAAGCGATGGAGCCTAAATCCTTCACGAACCGACGGTAATAACTAGCCAACCCCATAAAACCTTGAATTTTCGCCACATTAGTTGGTCTCGCCCAGTTTCAGACCGCCTCCATGTCGCGCCCCATTTTTCCCTCGCGGAAAGCGGGATTCGACATCGAGGACTCTTAAGGGTGGAAAATAAGAGAGTCGCCACCTAATGAATTTAAGGTGCGTTAGGGCACCGTTTTAAGCCAATATTTCCTAGGTTACCAAAGTTCGGGTAAGGGCTTTAATTACCTCGAAAGGAAGGTGTTAGGCACCTTTCGAGGTCCACAAAGGTGGTTCCCGGCCGTACTCATTAAATGGGGATTATCTAAGTGATCAAATAAAGTCGATGAATTATTAAGCATAAATAAAATACTAACATAAATACTAAATTAGCAAATTAAGAAGTTAACCTTAAAAGTGGGATCAGGTTTTGACAAGGCTGAAAATGGGCCCAATGCGATATTACTCCCTTCTATTCTATTTTTTCAAATCAAGATAGTTTGAAGAGAATAACATATATATAAGTATAACTTGAGTAAAATGCATTTTAGGAAAATCATGTATGTGTATATGTATATATAATATATTTTAACAAAATTTCTTTTTGATGAAGGTATATTAATATTTCAACATAACAAGGATAATTTTAAAATGTTTGAAAGCTTCTTAAAAAATGAAATTAGAAAAGACGGGAGTAATAGGTTGCTTTGTATTTACAAAGCAAATATGCACTTCATATGTGAAGTCAGCTTTAGCCTGTCTGATTCATCATCTCCCGTCTACCTACCTAATTATTTTAATTGTTATTAAGCCTACGCAATTTAAGTGGAGAAGACTAACGCCCTAACAAATGTCTACCCGCCCCAATCCTAATGTCCAAGAGGCGATGGACTACTAAATTTTGAAAATTTGGTCTAAAATCTTAAGGCTTTAATAAAGGTAATTAAAATGAAATACAAACAAGCAACATAAATAAAACATTTAGCATAAAAGGTTCCAGGTAAGCCTCTTCTAAACCTACGAGTGTGACTTCTAAAAAAAAAAGAATTGAATCCTATAAACATAATCTCTAATGCAAATATGATGACTTTATTTTAATATTAACCTATGAGTAACTTCTGACACAGTGGATGCAGCAGTACTTAATTATTTATTCTAACAGTCAGGTTACGTAAATATTTTTTTCTCAATAATATCTATGATTAATCAAATTTCAGCATTTTGGCTAGTTCCTAAAGGGCTGGCAGTTACAAGTAGCATATTAGTCATTCACACGCAACTTATAATGAATTAATTCAAGATAAAACACAGAAAAATATTTCTTTCAAAATATTTCTTAAGAGATGTATTACTTAGGCAATCATCCTTTCAACTATATAATTCTTACAAAAGTTAGCCATTTATTTTACTCAAAATCCTAAATGCATGAATTCTAGTGTCACATGGGTTACATATTAAAACGATTTCCAAGAGCAAGTATTTCGAGGATTCAATTGTAAGACGTTTTCAAGATGTATTTGTTTGGACCTATAGGCATGATTTCTATTGCCGCTTTTATTAAAATCCTAGGAACATGCTTTCTAGGTGAAGCTAATACTTAAGAAAAAAATAAATAAATAAAGCATACAAACCCCCACCCCCATAGACCCCTTTTCACTATTTTCTCGTCTTTTACAATTATTACAAATCGGAAATATGAAATAACAAATAAATACAAACATTAAAATAAAATAAATAAATAAATAAATCCATAGTGCTTTAATCCCGAGCAACTTTTCGCTCCCAACCTGTTAAACAAAACGATTAATTAATGTAAAAAAAAAAAGCAAAGCAACAATGATCGGAACCTGAATTCGACACGTCAAGATCACGAGGATCTCTTGGATCCCGAGCAGTGCTCGTGTCGAAAATGGAAGCGAGGTATAAAAAAAATAGAGTAATATTAAGTATGGCAGTCCCTCTTTTTTCTTTCACTGTTCGCCCCCCTTGACAAGAGAGGAGCATTCCTCTTTATATAGCTAAACAATCAGAGTATCTAAGGAAGAGGATATCATAAATTAATTGTAAATAACTTCTTACCATATGCAAAAAATATGTTAATTGATTAAATAAGGGAAAAAAAATAATACCGTAATTGCAAATATTAAAATAAGGAAGGAATTAATCAAATCACAAGAAATGAGAACGTTAAGTGCTGAATAATCTATTCTAAAAAGGGAAGTAATTCAAATCAAATAAGGTGTAAACATCACAACTTACCATACACAGTGAATTTGTTAAAATTATCTACCACATTATCAGAAAGAAAAAAACTAACCGAACCCTCAAAAGGAAAAAAAAACTTCTTAATTGATAAAGTCAAGCTAAAATATATAAAATTAGCAAACACAAAAACTGACTAATAAAATAAATAAATAAATAACAGTTGATGGTAATCTGGCCTCAAATTAAGACAAATTCGATGATAACCAGTTGTTATTCAATATATAAATAACTATGAATTATCAAAAATTATATTAACACCGTTATATTTACTGGGCAAGAAAGGTAAGAATTATGGGTATAATTACGATAAGCAAATCAAAACTCAAAAATAAAATAGTTAGACTAATTAGAGTCAGAAAATAAATCAAAAGAATTTTTTTTTTCCTTTCACAAAACAGTGAATATTAAATTATTCTATATTCTGCAAATAAAATTTATGCTATCATATTTAACATTTCTTACAGGATAATCGATTACTATTAAGGAAATCAAACAATCAAAACTTATCAAGCATAAATATTTTACTGCCATCACGAGATGAAAATAAATCAACAATCTGGCCAGAGAGAGAACAATGAAGTACTGTTACAACTTAAGAATGTCTAAACAAAGAGAACAATGAAGTGTTTAAATGACATTCTAAAGGCAAACATAATAATTGAAACATAGTCATGCAAGCAATATTATCAACAAATATAATTTTCTTTAGGTCTAAACTTTGCATAGGCAATAATAAGAGAAAAATAAATATGTATATATATATATATATATATATATATATATATTCTGGTGATGGTGGCAAGATTCGCCAGAAAGACGAAGAAACAGAGGTGGGTGTTTCAAAGGTGGTGTTGACGGTTGTTTTGGTTCGCCGGAGAAGACGACCGGGAGAGGTGACCGGTTGGGTCTGCCGGAGCAATGACCATGGTCGCCGGACGGATGTAAGGAAAAAGGGAGGAGGAGACGGCTGCTATGGTCATCGGCTGAGAGAAGAGAGGCTGCGGCGCGGCGGTTACTGCCGGAAAGGGGAAAAGAAGGGCTGGCGGCTGGAAGAGTTTGTTCTGGCCGGTTTTGCTTGTTTTCGAGTTGAGAAAAGGTGAGAGAGGAGATTGGGAGTGGAGGA
The DNA here is from genome assembly GCA_035772735.1 of Datura wrightii. Taxonomy (NCBI): domain Eukaryota; kingdom Viridiplantae; phylum Streptophyta; class Magnoliopsida; order Solanales; family Solanaceae; genus Datura; species Datura wrightii. The sequence goes on along the minus strand of JASDFA010000018.1, from coordinate 187,103,847 downwards.
AGATGGAGGTGCGGCCTGTCTAGGAAGGAGAAGAAGGTTGCCAGCGTTAATGGAGGTTTTCCGGCGAGAAGAGGGAAAGAGGGAGGTCGGTGAAGAGAGGGAGAGAGGAAGTTGACGGCGGCTAGTGCAGTAGAGAGGGAAAGAATGAAGAGTTTTTTAGGGTTTTGGGGGAAAGGGAAATATTAAAGGAAATATAATGGGTTTATCATCTTAGCCGTCGGATCAAAATGAATTGACGGCTGAGATTAACTTTTAAGGGAAGATGAGCGGTTTTGGGTCGGGTCATGGGTTATGGAGCGCGGGTCGCGGATAGGATAAATGGGTAAATATTAATTTGGCTGAAATTTAATTTAAATAATAGCCACAATTGATCAAAAGTGGCTAAAATTGAAATAAATTGAATAGGAAGTGGTCAGATTTGAAACAAATTAGATGAAATTGAATAGAAAAATGGCTATAATTTAAATAAATTGAATAAAATTGAATTTAGCTGCTATTAAATTAATAAATATACTTATACTACTCTTTTTAAATAATTTACTAAATAGATAATAAAATAATTTAAATTATAAGAAAATCATATAAATATTATTATTAATAAATAAATTCTAAATTTAAGTATACTTATGTAAATATCATGTAATTAAATTATTATATTTACGAAAAATTTAATGACTAAAATATAAAATCAAGTCATCAAATATTATAGCAATCATATTATTAACAAAAATAATTTATAAATTAGAGTAATATTATTAGTCAAATAAATTTGTAAAACTTAGTAAAATTAGGTAAATAATTTATTAAATAAAGAATATACTTCAAAATAGGGGCGCATATTAAAACGACATACATTACATACAACATAATGATTTAATCCAAAAAATTAAAATTAAATGAGTCATATATATGTAACTTAAAATAATTTTCATAATATTATAATAATAAATTATTTTATAAATATAAAAATAAGTCAAATATTTGCATAAAATATATAAACAAATATATACATATATAAGCAGCATATTTAGCGCAGGTCGGTCAAAATTGGGTGTCTACACTCCACCTTCTGTGGATCAACTTGGATACCCTCTTTGGAAACCACATGGCCCAGAGAGAACACTAATTCCAACCAAAACTAACAATTATAGAATTTGGCATATAACTGCTTCTCCTTCAGTAATCCCAGCACAATTCTCAGATGATTTTCATGATCCTGTTTGGTCTTAGAATACACCAAGATATCATCAATAAACACAATAACAAAGGAGTCCAAGTAAGGTTTGAAAATACCGTTCATCAGGCTCATGAACCCAGCTGGGCCATTAGCGAGTCGGAAAGACATGACCAGAAACTCGTAATGCCAAGCTGTTGACACCCAATTTTGGCTCACCATGCTTAAAAGATTAACTTGACTACCCAGTCGTTAAATTACACAAAGTGTAATTATGACATTTTTGTCATTTTTTAACAATTTATTAATAAATTATTCTTTGATAGAATTTTTATTGTTTTATTTTATTTTTTCATCATTTCGGCTTTTTTATTATTTTTCAATAACTGTCCTTATTTTAGAATTTCAATTTATTTATGGGCATCTTTTTACTTTTTGCTATTAATTGACAATTATTCTTAATCTTATAAAAAGTTTAGGATTTTCGTTCATGATACATATTTGATAATCATTAATTTTTCATAGTTATTTACATATACACAGCACAAGCACTATAATATTATTTTATTACACGGTATATATATTTTTTGAGAGTAGCAACTATAATTTTATTTAATATTCATACTTATATGTTTATACATACATTAATTATATTTTTAAAAAATCCATTAGTTCAAAAATTGAAACAATTAATTAAAAGTATAAAGTTAAAAAAAAATTTGATCAAATTAAGATCTTCTCATAAAAAGAGAAACGACATTTGATTGACCTGCGGACCCCATTCATTTCTGCTTTTTGACTTTTTTTTACTCTCTCTCTTGTCTTACTTCCCTCACTCTTAGGGCTGGTCATTTCGCCGGGACGGAATCGGCCGAGAAGCTGGGCCGGGACGAATCAGGACGGGCCTATAATCCCATCTCGTCCCACTATATTAACGGGTCGGGATTGAACGGAACGGAAGGGGATAAATGAGACAAACGGGACAAAAATAATTTTTTTTAAATTTTATTTAATATTAAAATTTAAATGTTTTTAAAAATTTTATAGTCTTAAAGTCTTATATTTAGAAATAAGAATTTCAATTTTAAGGCTAATGCCTAATAGTTAGAAGTTAGAAGTTAGAACTTAGAACTTAGAAACTTAGAATTTAAAAGTTAAAATTTATAAATAAGAAAGAACTTCAAAGTTCAAAGTTGAACTTGAATTTAAAATTTTAAATTTGAAAATTGAAATACAAATTTAAGGCTAAAAATTCAATTAAAGTCTAAAGTTTATTACAGACTTAAAGTTTTAAACTTAAAGACAAAAAATTTAAAGTTTGAAATTTGAAATATGAAGTAAACATTTAGTTATTAATTTAAAATTTGAAAATTGCAAATTAAAATTAAGAATTTAATATTTTAAGGCTAAAATAATTTATAAATTTTATTAAAGACTTAAAGTCTTAAGTCTTAATTCTTAAGTCTTAAAGACTTAAATTTGAAATTTTAATTTTTGTAATTTTAATTTTGATTTTTGAAATATGAAGTAATTATTGAATATTTATTTGTATCTATAACTTATAGATATGTTTGTAAATAATTAAGATATAATACAATAGATAATAAAATTAAAAATTAAGGCTAAAAGCCTTTAAATTTATTAAAAATTAAAATAATATCATAAAAATTTGTATTATAATTTACAAATATTAGTAGAGCGCCTAATCTATGCAGCCACCTTTTAGGAAGGGTTCTGTTTGGATTAAGCAAATATAATACTAATATCTGTACATCTTTATGAAATTTCAATTCTTCTATTTGTTGAGCCGAAATATTTTCCGACACCGGCATAGATTGTTGTCGGTCTTGCGCTTCCATGTCATCATCACTATTAATTGTTGAATCCAAAAAAACTTCTAATTGGGAAGTTAACTTCGGTAGCCCATGATTTCTCTGCTCCGCATTGATCCAATCTCTGAAAATTATAGATACCTCCAAGCTGTCTTCTGCTAGTGAATATCGATGATCTCCAAGTTGAAATCTTGCTGCACTGAAAGCAGCCTGCGAAGCAACAGATGATGCTTGAATAGCTAGCACGTCCTGAACTATCTTGCTAAGCCTTGAAAATATGGTGCCACGAGCTCTCCACCAACTCAGAATGTCCGGCGTGCCGTCAACGGAAATTGTAACATTTTCCCTAGCTGAAGAAAGATAGTCATCAAAATCACAACTGTTAGAAAAATCAATTACCAATAGTACTTTGCACATATCTATGAGTACTATCTACTCGCACCCTAGAAGTTCCAGGAGCATTAATGGATTTACCACTATGCAACTGGCAATAAGTCTCATACATCATTTTACCTTGCACTCTAATACTACTTTTACAACTTTCTAAAGTTGGAGTTTCATTATCTTCTATTTTCAAATTTTCATAAATTTTTGAACGACTCCTCTTGTACCTCGTTCTTTATATTCTAGGTTAAAAAGCATAGCAGTTAAATAAATTTGAGGGATAGAAAAAAAATATTTTTTAAACTTATGAATCATGACTTCGATAGCCGGTGCAAACTTTTCATTATTTTTATATTCAGCAAATTTAGTAGTAACAGCACATACATTTATTAAAACTTCACAAATAGTTGGAAAATACAAGTCAGAAAAAGTTTTTGTTGTTTCATAAAATAATTAAAAAAATTTATTAAGTTCATTTATTTCCTCCCAGTCATTATCATCAAGTTTCAAATCAGGTTCAGAATTATGAGCATTATACAACATAGTGATAGGCCTTCTATAAATATATGCAACTTCTAGCATTTCGTATAATGAATTCCATCTAGTTTTTACATGTTTTGAAACTTTTCTATATGGAAATTCACATATTCTACAAAATTCACAAATTCTAGAACTTTTATTCATCCGAAAAATTCAAAAACATGTTAATTCAACTTTAGAGCACCCAGTATCAAATAATTTAATGTCATCTTGTACAGCCAAATTAAATATATGAGCAGCACATCTAACATGAAAAGCAGCATTATTAATTGGACATAATCGAGTTCTTAACATACTAATAGCACTAGTATTAGAAGAAGCATTATCTAGTATAACACTCAATATTTATCACAAATGCCAAAAGATTGTAAAACTCAAGTATAGTAGCAGCATATGTAGCAGTTTTTCTCTGCTCACAAATTTTATAACATAATATTCTTTTTTGTAAATTTCAATTATGATCAATCCAATATGTAGTAACAGTTAAATAATCAACGAAATTGACACCACGACCCATATCAGAAGTAATAGAAAATCTACCATCATAATAACTAAATAAACAACGAAGATAATGAGCATGCTTTGCTTGAAATTCAAAAATTTCACGTTTAACCATGTTTCGCGAAAAACCTTCAAAAGAAGGATTATATGTTTGTTGAATATGCATAATAAATCCAGGATGGGAGGAAAAACTAAAAGGCAAACCACAGACCACAACCATTTTTGTGATGTTTTTACGGTCTTTATCCCTATCATATTTCCGCTGTATAACAGGGCCACTTGGCTTTGAAGGATTTAACTGGCCTTGAACCATATTGGAACCCCCTTTCGATCCAATAGGGACATCACAACCGACGGCTTTAGAGGCTTCTTTAGCCGCCAAATATTCAAGTTTAGAACATTGTAATAAATGTCTATGTAACCCCCCAGTTCCACCTTTGCTTCCGCCATATTCATGCTTAATTACTTTTTTACACTTATTACAAATAACTTTCATTCGCTCCTCATTTTGATGCATAAATTGCCAAATAGCTGAAGTTTTAGCCCGTTGAATCCTAGTCTTACCCCTAGTAGGATGCAAAGGGGGAAGTTGAGTTTCACACTGAGGAGTATCCTAAGTTGGAGCTTTGGTAACGGGACTAGTAGGCGTATCATCTAATTCTTCTTCTTCTACTTCTACTTCTACTTCTTCATCTAATTCTTCCTCTAATAAATTACCATAAACCCTTTCTAGAACTTCACTATCTAATGGAGTATCCGAATTAATATTAATAGGAGTACTATCAAATTGCGTAAAATCTTCGTTATTAATTCTAACTCTAGGGACTGAAGAAGAACCACCAATTTTTTTAGCAGTTGAACTAGAACCTGTACTTTTTTTACCAGTATTAATACCCAATGCACCTGCAACCTTGGCCATAACACCCTTTCCTTTTCCAGAATTTTTTTTTCAGAATCCATATTATAATTTATGAATAAATAAATAAAACACAACTAAAATTATGACTAAATAAATATAACACAAGTATATTTAAATAAATAAGATAGAAAAATCAAATGCGTAAAGCCGTAAAATAAATAAATAAAAGAAGTAAGTATTGTTTATGGAACGAATATACCAAACGTCTGTGTAAAAGACAGACGATTATAACCAATTGTCGGAAACTCAAAATTCAAAAATTGATGTAGCAAAACTAGCGAGTAGCAATTAGCAACTTGAGAGTTGAGACTTGAAACTTGAAGCTTGAAATTAAAATAACTAACACAATTTAAATTTGAAAATTATAAATTTTAAAATTTGGAGAATTAGAGAATGTAGAGAAATTTGAGAGAAATTGATTATTGATAATATTTGAGACTTGAGAGAATGAGTGTGTAGTAGAGATTAGAGAAGAGAAGAGATGAATTGTTAAATGTGAATAAATTGTGAAAATGTGGGGGTATTAGTTTTTAAGAAAAGGACCAAAGTGTAACTTTTAAAACTAAGGGGTGTAAAAAAAATTTTAAAATAAAGGGGGTTGGGGGGGCTGAAAAGGGAATATAGCCGTTGGGGGATCCCACCCCAACGGCTAGAAACGGCTAGCCTAGTTACAAAAAAAAAAATTTAAATCCGGCCGAAACCGGGATGGGACCAGTCCGATACTAGAATGAACCAGGTCGGGACTACTGGTAATTATACCCATCCTGTCCCGTCCCATATCCTGATCCCCTCATCCCATTATCTTATCCCAGCCGGGATTATCGAAACCTGAAACCGAGACGGACCGGGACGTCTTGTCCCGCCGGCCAGCCCTACTCACACTCCAGGCCCCCTCTCTTTATTTTTATCCCTAAAAAACTCTCTCTCCCCTCCGTTATTTTAATCTGACTCATCCCCTTTGTTCTATCATTATTTTCTCTCATTCTCTCGTATTACTTCACATCCTCTCCTCCCGTTTCTCATCCCTCTCTTATTTTTTCAATATTCTCTTTTTAATTTTAGCTTTTTAAAAAAAAAATTATTATATTATACATTTTTGATAATCATTATCGATATATATATACATATATACATAATATGCATATATTATAAATTTATATTTTTACAGCATGATATATTATTTTAAACTTGAATTACATTTTACATTTGCTCACATTTATATAAATTCGAAACCTAAATAATCCATCACAAATTAATAAACATAGAAATAGGCCACATTTTTAAAAAGTAATTGAAATAAGTTTAACAGATTAAATTAGTCCGTTATGTTTTATTTCTTTAAGCGCCTTAGCTGAAGTCGTAAAGCCAACATATCGGACTAATTTAGTCCGATATAACTGTCTTCTTCACCAGCTTTCTATCATTTTTACTTCATTCGAACAAAGTGAGAAGCTCCAACCCAGATCTGCCCCACCCCATTCTAACCCAAAATTTCTTCATTATCCCCTACCCAAGAACAAGTAAGGTCATTTTCCATTGTCCAATATTGATTTTTTTATCACTGGTTTTTTACCAGTGAACCCCGAGCCCCCCCACCCTTATTCCCCACGCAAGAACAGGTAAGGTCATTTTTCATGGTCCCATGTCTATTTTTTTTCTTCAGATCTGGTTCTTCACCAGTGAACCCCGCGCACCCCACTCCGCCCCCCACATTTTTTTACTTATTTTTCATTGATTCCAACCCGTTATGAACAAATATTTTTTGTAGATTTCTTGAAGAATACTTCATTGAAGGTGAAGTTGAAAATGAAGGATCAAGTTTTGGTTCAACAAGTTAACACTTGGAGGTATTTTTTTATTAATTTATTTTTTAAATTGAATGTAATATAAATAACTTTTTATTTATGTGTATTACAAATTGTTTGATGTAATATGAAATGTGAAATTAAATTATATGTTGAGTTTGCAAAAATTAGAATTATATGTTTAATTTGAAAAATGTTGAATTGTGAAATGTGAAATTTAAATTGTATGTTTAGTTGGTATATTTAGTTTGAAAATTTTTGAATTGTGAAATGTGAAATGAGAATTGTATGTTTAATTTGAAAAATTGTAAAATGTGAAAGTTGAATTATATGTTTATTTTGCAAAAACTAGAATTGTATGCTAAATTTGAAAATTTTTGAATTGTGAAATGTGAAATTTGAATTGTATGTTTAATTTGAAAATTTTTGGATAATGAAATGTGAAATTTGATTTGTATGTTTACTTTACAAAAATTAGAATTGTATGCTAAATTTGAAAATTTTTAAATTATGAAATGCGAAATTTGAATTATATGTTTAATTTGAAAATTTTTGAATAGTGAAATGTGAAATTTGTTTTGTATGTTTAGTTTGCAAAAATTAGAATTGTATGTTTAATTTGAAAATTTTTGAATTGTGAAATGTGAAATGAGAATTGTATGTTTAATTCGAAAAATTGCGAAATGTGAAATGTGAAAGTTGAGTTGTATGTTTAGTTTGCAAAACTTAGAATTGTATGCTAAATTTGAAAATTTTTTAATTGTGAAATGTGAAATTTAAATTGTATGTTTAGTTTGCAAAAATTAGAGTTATATGTTTAATTTGAAATTTTTTGATTTGTGAAATATGAAATTAGAGATTGCATATATTTTTAGCCAAATCACTTTTGAATTTTTTGAATCATTTTTTTCTTGATAAATATGAGACCATTTTTATCTATTGCATATGATATAATATAAGTTTTCCTAGAGAGTGACGGGAGCTAGGACATGTAGATAAAATATATATACTATTAATTTGGTAGTATATATAATTTATTAAATTGAAAAATAGACGGGTGAAAACATCATACATTATTACTTCATTTAAATAAAAAATTTAAAAGAATAATTCTTCAAATATAATAAAAAATATAATTCTTTTAAATAAAAATTTTAAAATAATAAAATATTACTTCAAATATAATTGTGTACTAAAATATAAAAATATATTTTAATAAAAATAATAAAAAAAGAAAATATTAAATTTAAATAAAGATAACAACTTTATAAAATTGAGAGACAATAATACTCTTGAACATAATATTACTTCAAATATAATGTGCAAAAAAAATATAAAAATACATAATGTATGTATAAATATTAGAAGAGACTGTTAGTAGACTATATAACACTAAAATTTCACTTCCATCACCCTATCATAATACTATATTTTCAAATCAAAATTTTAAAATAATAAAAATATTATTTCAAATATAATGGTGTGTTAAAAAATAAAAATACATTCTAATAAAAATAATAAAAAAGAAAATATTAAATTTAAATAAAGATAACAACTTTATAAAATTGAAAGACAATAATACTCTTCAACATAATATTACTTCAAATATAATTGTGTAAAAAAATATAAAAACACATAATGTATGTTATAAATATTGAAAGAGATTGTTAGTAGACTATATAACACTAAAGTTTCACTTCCATCACCCTATCGTAATACTATAATTTCAAATTAAAAATTTAAAAGAATAAAATATAATTTCAAATATAATTGTGTACTAAAATATAAAAATACATTCTAATAAAAATAATAAAAAAGAAAATATTTTAAATAAAGATAACAATTTTATAAAACTGAAAGACAATAATACTCTTCAACATACTATTACTTCAAATATAATTGTGCAAAAAGATATAAAAATACATAATGTATATTATAAATATTGAAAGAGACTTTTAGTAGACTATATAACACTAAAGTTTCACTTCCATCACCCTATCATCATACTATATTTACAAATAAAAATTTTAAAAGAATAAAATATTATTTCAAATATAATTGTGTACTAAAATATAAAAATACATTTTAATAAAAATAATAAAAAAGAAAATGTTCAATTTAAATAAAGATAACAACTACGTACAATTGAGAGACAAGATAACAACTTCATAAAATTAAGAGACAATAATACTCTTCAACATAATATTATTTCAAATATAATTGTGCAAAAAAAATAAAAATAAAATATAAATAATGTATGTTCTAAATATTTGAAGAGACTGTAACTAGATTATATAACAATAAAGTCTCACTTCCATCACCCTATCATCATACTAAATTCCTACTAATGAATTTAGGTGTACAGTTAGGTCCTATAATATACATGGAGCGTATCTTGCACCCTAGGCCTGTAGACGGTACTCTTCTTAGTTTACATGCCTCTCATAGGTCTGAGTCTTTATGGAACGGTACCATACCTTTTGGTGCTTGTATGAGGCCCGTACGTTTAGACAATGTTTAGAATTTTCTTCGTTCACACCCGCCTCATGAACGCGTCATGGAGTACCTATCTACAACCGGATTATATTAGATCATTCGCGTAGGTAGGATACAGATTAATCGCTCTCTTGTGACGGCTATGATTGAGAGATGGAGGCCTGAGACGCATTGCTTCCACCTACCATTCGGAGAGGTTACCGATACACTGCAAAACGTGCAGGTCTTATTTGGTTTGCGCATCGACGGCCGTGCAGTGTACGTACAGGATCCTGCTCAGCGATCGTTAGCTTCGCGTACTTTGCTACATAGACTGATAGGTCTCCTGGTAGGAGCCAAGGATATATTTGGCAGTAGTCGGGTTAATATACATACCATCAGCAAGTACCTTCGAGAGCAGTTGGTGAGGGAGCCCATTGGAGATGCTACTCCAGTTGAGAGGGTTGAAAAGATAGCCCGACTATATATTCTTCTGATATTGGGGAGATATTATTCCTAAACATGTCGGGGAACCTCTTGAGCTTACGGATCCTACCGTTTCTAGAGCACATGTAAGATGTAGGGACCTACAGCTGGGGCAGCGCGGTCTTAGCATATTTATATAGGTCTCTTTGTCAGTCATCTATGGGAAGAATAACCGACGTTTGTGGATTTCCGCTCCTTCAGGTAACATAACATTTTAATATATTCAATTATGTAAAACATACTAATTTTAAGATGAATTAAATTATAATTTTTTCACATTAAGGTTTGGTTTTGGGAGAGGATCTTGCCTCTGTAGCCTGTACCTATTGGTCCAGCAGAGGATGACGAGGTAGCCTTACCATACACTAGCCGTTGGGCGTGAGGGGTTGATCGGGATAATGAGTCACATCACGTTGTCATCCCGATTAGAAATCAACTTGACCGTATGACTGAGGATTAGGTAAATTTTATATTTCATTTCATGTACACTCAAATATTTAATGCTTATTCGGCATACTAGAATTATTTTTTTTACATAGTTTGTGTGGACACCCTACACTAAGGTCATGCATACACTGCCTCCATGTTGCATGGTTAACCAGTTATTATGGACAGCACAGGTGCCCATAGTTTTCTTGGAGATAGTTGAGCACCACGTGCCTGATCGAGTGATGAGGCAGTTTGGTCCTCCACAGCACATATCAACATTTTCCACTTGGGCACCTATTTACTACGAGCATGATAAGCGTAGAAAGCTTTCCCAGCCTTTTCTTGAGATGTTGGATGCTTGTTTCGATGGTTGGGGCAACCTGAAGGATTAAAGAGTTGAAGAGGTTGATGGGGTTCCCAAAACTGAGTATAGTGAGTGGTTCCAATGTTATGGATGGTTATTGATAGGCAACCCTACCTTACATGTTATTGGAGCTCCAAAATTCACTCATTCGGCGGGTGCACATGAGGCGATGTCGAGAGGACTTCATCGGCTGCACCAGATTGGGTATGAGTAGCAGCACCACGATGCCTCTATACCGTATGGACATACGTTAGTCCAGGTTGTTATGGAGATATTGCACGAGGCTCAAGATTGCGGATGAGTGGTGCAGCCAGCTTTTCATGGAGACACCTTATATGAGCAGCCACCGGCGGTCCGTAGAGGAAAGGGACGAGGATGGGGACATGGCGATGCCCGAGGATGGGGACGTGGCGATGCCCGAGGATGGGAACGTGGCGAGCATAGAGGAGGACGAAGACATTATCAGACTGTAGGTAGAGGAGGTTGAGGAAATATTCCTCCCCCCCCCTCCCCCCCGCAGAGATAGAGGCAGAGGCAGAGGTAGAGGTAGAGGCAAAGACCGCACATATTCCTGATCCAGTGTCGGCTTTATCGCCAGTATTTTCATCGATTGTTGATCCATCACCATCCACTCCAGCATGTCCATCTCGACTGTCAGCTGATTCAGACCTCGCTCGTCTTGAGAATATGGATTGGAGTTTTATTCGCAGCAAGATAGATGACGAGCCTATTCAAGATGTGGAGGGAGGTAGATGTTTGACTTATAGCGATGCCTTGGAGATGATGCATGAGGTTAGTATTATTTTAAATGGGTTATTAATGATTAACTATTTTTTATTTAATTAACTCACTAACTTTTATTATTTTTTTAGATTCATTTGTCAGAGCCTTCAGCCACCGTGGATCAAACCTTCCAGCCTAATACGGAGGATTCCGGTCAGCCATTGCATGAGGTTAGTATTTTTTAAAATAGGTTATTAATTTATTAACTATTTTTTATTTAATTAACTCACTAACTTTTACTATTTTTTTTAGATTCATTCGTCGGAGCCTCCAGCCACCGTGGACCCTACCTACCAGCCTACCACGGAGGATCTCGCTCAGCCATTGCATGAGGTTAGTATTATTTTAAATAGATTATTAATTATTAACTATTTTTTTAATTTAATTAACTCACTAAATTTTATTTATTTATTTTAGATTCATTCATTGGAGCCTCCAGCCACTGTCAACCCTACTTGCAAGCCTACCACGGAAGATCCCGCTCAGCCATTGCATAAGGCATCTCCAGTATCCTCTCCAGAAGATGACTTCATTATGCCAGAGGATGATATGTCTCAAACACTGGGGAAGAAGAAGGTTGTTAGACGTAGGAAGAAGAATGATCATGACATGAAGTCTCCTCTAGTTAAGAGGAGGATGGACGGGGATGACGGAGAGGGCGAGAATGGGCATCATATGGGTCTTAGGCCGAAAGGTGTTCTTCGGCCACCTAAGGTTGTGGAATTCATTAGTATTTTTTATACTTTATATTTTATTATTTTTGTTATTTTTATTCTTTTGTAAGGGGATAACTTGTTGTATGACCTGGTGCAGATTTTCCTGATTTCTTTATTTCAGCCCTTGGGTCTGATTTTAGGGACTTTGGGATGTTACAAAAATTTATGGAAAAATTAAATTTTAGATTAGGTCTCAGAGTAAATTTTTAGTCTTTGTTTAAAAAATAGCGGTTTAAAATGAGCTCTTTGTTGTGTTAAAAGTGAGCCCTTTGTAGGGTTAAAATGATTTTTTTTTTTACTTTAAATAATGTAACAACATGATTGTTGAAAATATGGCAGAAAGTAAGGGATGGCCAATGGAACGAGACATTCCAGCCCGACCCGATACCGACCTAGGTCCGCGTTCATGTCCCGATGTTTCGGCTGGCCCGTGGGACATAGGGGTACGGGATGGTCTTTTTACCGAATGTCTAGGCCTGATTCATTCGGTTATTTTTTTTAAAAAAATTGATTGTTGCCAGCCCACAGCAATGGCTATTTTCAGCCTTTGCTGGCCCTAAACCTCCCCCGCCCCCTCCCCCCCGCTTAATTAATTTTACACCTTTATATTTTAAAAATTATACTTTTATCCATTTTTAATAACTATAAATACCATTACCCCCTTCAGAATTTATTCATAAATCATCTACTCTCTATAATCTCTACTACGCACTCTCTCAAATCTCAATCTCTCAAGTCTCAACATTCTCTCATTCTCAATTTCTCATTCTCCAAAATTTCTAATCTTCAAATTTCAATTGTCTAAGACTCTAAGTCATTTTAATTTTAAATTTTTTATTAATATTTATAACTTTGTGGCTTGTGCTCACTATCAACTTTGGTGATATTCAAATTTTAAGTTGCTGGTTGCTTTACGAATTTTCGAATTCTGACTATTGATTATAATCGTCTGCTTTTATGTAGACGTTTGGCACATTAGTTCCATACTTTCTTCTGTTAATATATTTATTTATTGCATTTAATTTTTTTCTCTTATTTATTTAAATTTACTTGTGTTATATTTTTTAATCATAAATTTACTCGTGTTATATTTATTTAGTCGTAAACTATAATATGAATTCTGGTAAAAACAATTCTGAAAAAGGAAAGAGTGTTCTATCCAAGGTTACAAGTGTGTTGGGTATTACTAGTAAAAAAAAAGTACAGGTTCTAGTTCTACTTTTAAAAAAATTGGTGGTTCTTCTTCAATACCTAGAGTTAGAATTAATACCAAAGAATTTATGCAATTTGATAGTACTACTATTAATATTACTTTAGATACTCCAATAGATAATGGAATTATGGATAAGCGTTATGGTAAGTTATTAGATGAAGAATTAGATGAAGAAGTAAAAGTAGAAGTAGAAGAAGAATTAGATGATACACCTACTAGTCTCGCTACCGAAGCTCCAACTCAGGATATTTCTCAGCAGCTGAACCTCCTCCTATGTCTCCTACTAGGGGTAAGACGAAGGTTCAACGTGCTAAAACTTTCGTTGTTTGGCAATATATGTATCAAAATTAGGAAAAAATGCAAACTATTTATAATAAGTGTTAAAAGATATTTAAGCATCAATGTGGTGGAAGCAGAGGTGGGACAAGAGGGTTAAATAGATATTAGTTACAATGTTGTAAACTTGAATAGATGGCGGTTGAAGCAGCCGCCAAAACCAGCGAGTCTTGTTATGTTCCTGTTCGATCGAAAGAGGGTTCCAACATGGTTCAGGTCAATTAGACCCTTCAAACCCAAGTGGCCCTATTACACATCAAAAATATAATAGAGATAGAGACCATGAAAACATCACTAAAATGATTGCGGTCTGTGGTTTGCCTTTTAGTTTTTCCTCCCATCCACAATTTGTTATGTATATTCAATGAACTTATAATCCTTCTTTTCAAGGTTTTTTATGAAGCATGATTAAACGTGATATTTTTGAATTTCAAGTTAAACATTCTCATTATTTTTGCTATTTATTTAGCTACTTCGATGGTAGATTTTCTATTGCATCTGATATGGGTTGTAGTGTCAATGGGCATTGACTATTTAAATGTTATTGCACAATGGATTGATCATATCTGGAATTTATAAAAAAGAATAATAGGTTATAAAATTTGTGAGCAGAAAAAAAAATGCTATGTATATAGCATGTACTATACTTGAAGTTTTACAATCTTATGGCATTTGTGATAAAATAATGAGTGTTACATTAGATAATGTTTCTTCAAATACTAGTGCTATTAGTATGCTAAGAACTCAAATATGTCCAATCAATAATGATGTTTTTCATGTTAGATGTGTTGCTCATATATTTAATTTGGCTGTACAGGATGGCATTAAATTATTTGATACAGGGTATTCGAAAGTTGAATTTGCATATTTTTAAATTTTTCGAATGAACAAAAGTTCTAAAATTTCGTGAATTTAAAGAACTTTGTAGAATATGTGAACTTCCATATAGAAAAATTTCAAAACATGTAAAAAATTAAGTGGAATTCATTATATGAAATATTAGAAGTTGCATATATTTATAGAAGACCTATCACTATGACCTATAATGCTCATAGTTCGGAACTTGAATTGAAACCTGGTGATACTGACTGGGAAGAAATAAATGAACTTCATTAATTTTTAAAATTATTGTATCAAGCAACAAAAATATTTTCTAGCATATATTTTTCAACTATTTGTGAAATTTTAATAAATGTATGTGTTGTTACAACTAAATTTGCTGAATATAAAAATAATAAAAAGTTTGCACCGTCTGTTGAGGCCGTGATTCAAAAATTTTAAAAATACTTTTTTCTATCCCTCAAATTTATTTAATGACTATATTTTTTAACCTAAAATATAAAGAATGCGATACAAAAGGAGCTGTTCAAAAAAATTTTGAAAATTTAGAAATACAAGATTATGAAATCCCATTTATGAAAACTTGTCAAAATAGTATTAAAGTGCATGATATATTAATATATGAGGCTTATTTCCAGTTCCATAAAGTGATTCACTTAATGTTCCTGAAACTTCTAGGGTTCGAGTAGATATACCCATGGGTATGTGCAAAGTGCTATTGGTTTTGATTTTTCTGATAGTTGTGATTTTGAACAATATCTTTCTTCAACATGGGAAAGCGTTTTAAATACTGACGGCACCTCTCATATTCTGGATTGGTGGAGGACTCGTGGAAGCATATTCTAATGCTTAACAAGATGGTTCGGGACGTGCTATCTATTCAAGCATCGTCCTTACTTCAAATGCCGCTTTCAACGCAGCAAGATTTCAACTTGGAGATCACCGATATTCACTAGCAGAAGACAGCTTGAAGGTATCGATTTTATTTAGAGACTGGATCAATGCGGAGCGGAGAAATCACAGGCTACCGAAGTTAACTTCTCAACAAGAAGCTTTTTTTATCTTAGCAATCAACAGTGATGATGACATGGAAGCACAAGACCGACAACAATCTATGCTAGTGCCAGAAAATATTTCGATTGAACAAATAAAAGAATTAGAACGAAATTTCATAGGAATGTACAAATATTAGTATTATATTCGAGGCCTAATTCAAACATAAACCCTTCCCAGAAGGTGGTTGCGTAGATTAGGCATTCTACTAATATTTGTAAATTGTAATACAAGTTTATATGATACTATTTTAATTTTTATCTGAATAAATTTAAAGGCTTTTAGCCTTAATTTTCAATTTCATTATCTGTTGTGTTATATTTTAATTATTTACAAAAATTTAAATAAACTTATCAATTCAAATATATATTAAATAACTACTTTATAGTTCAAATTTCAAATTTAAAAATTCAAATTTCAAACTTTAAGTCTTTAAGATTTTAACAAACTTTAGAATTTATTTTAACCTTAAATTCTTAATTTCAAATTTCAAATAAATAATTACTTCATATTTCATATTTCAACTTTAAGAGTTTCAGTCTTTAACAAATTTTAAAATCTATTTTAATTTTTAGCCTTAAATTCTTATTTCAACTTTAAAGTACAAGACTATAAAAATTTAAAAGACATTTAAATTATAATATTAAATATTTTTAAAAAATTTATTTTTCGTCCCGTTTGTCCCGTTTATCTCATCCCGTCCTATTGATATAGTGGGATGTGACGGGACAGGATCGGACTATTGGTCCATCCCGGTTCGTCCTGGCCTGGCCGATCATCCCCCCTCCCTCATCCAGTCTCATTGATTCCGTCCCTGCCCTTTACCCAGTCATATCTCCACTTGTAGTATTTTAGACAAAACCTTTATTATCATCAAATTTGTATTGCTTGAACTGGACCTGTCTTCAACCTCGCTTACCATTCGTTGGAATTGAAATAATAAAATGACATATGAAAATTACTAATTACAAACTTTATCGGTAATAAATCAGAAGAGAAAAAAAATTATGATAAAAGAAGCATAATGTTTAATACAGTTTGGTCAATTGACCTACATGTTAGGAAAAATAATATTAAAACACAAATCCTATTTAGAAAATAATCTCTTCCTAAATAAAAACTCTTAATTGACTACCGTGTGGATGTTATTGTGTCGTCGCAAGAAGAACAACTTTTCAATTTATAAAAATCTAATTTTTTTCTTCTAAAATTAAATAACCAAATATGAAAGAGATTTATATTTTTTTTTCAAAAAAGTAAAAACAATTATGATAAGAAAATAATTTGCATTTGGCTTGCAAGTAGTATAATGAAAAATATAATAGACTTATGAGGAATTTCAAAAAAGAAAAAATTGACCCCAAATTTCTCATTTTATAGATAACAATTATATCAGAAATAACAAATGTACTTATTGAAATAACAAAAAGTGACGACGTTCTTGCAGTTAGAAGAACATTTTATTTGTGAGTTAATGTTGATGAACCATATGATCATGGGCGGATCCACATATACCGTGTCTGGTGCTCAAGCACCCATTGACCCCGACGAAAATTTTATATATGTGTATAAGAAATATTAAAAAATTGATATAAAATATTCGCGAGCATTCACGAATTAAGAAGTCTAATTGGTGTTTTGGTTCTGTAGTTAAAATTTTGTGTGTTGATTTGCCTCGAGCAAGAGTTCGAATCTTTATCAAAACATATCTTTTTTATTAAAAGAAGACAAACTGGAATTTCTTTATATGTTCATTTTCTTACTCTTCTTTTTATATCTTTTCATTGTTGACCTTTTGCTTATTTTATGTTTATTGTTTTTTCACTTTTCATATTTTTTGTATCTCATTTACTAACTAAATTATAAAAATATTAGGCTTCTCGTTTTCAAGATATGAAAAGTTGTCAAGCACAGTAATGACTTAAGATTAGAAATTTCTTTTTGTTATAATAATATTACTAATAGGTCATTGTGAGTTGTGATTAAAAGTTATTTTTGATGATGGTTATTTTATCATTTACTTTTTTTATTGGTGTGTTCGAGTAGTTATACATTTATAATATGTGACTGCTAACAACTTTATTTTAAAGGAAGTGAGCACCCACTATCTTTAAATTGACATCGCTCATGAGATCTAGATGTTGTTAGACTTCTAATAGAGACGAACAAAGTTTGAAGATGGTAAAATTATTCTCCAATGCGCTAAAGAAGCCCATCTTTTTGAAGAAATCATCGAGGATCTATTATTGGGCGCTACACATTTTAGATTGTAATTACCAAATTATAAATTGTCTATACAAACTGCATACAGATTATTTTGTCCCTATTGACATAAGGAGAAGAATATAAAAGGCGAAATTAGAATCTATATGGTTATTTTTTGATTTGATATAATTAATTCAATGTTATTCAGTGTAGAAATAAAGTACATTGTAAAGATCTGAAAATAGAATTTCTCTACTCTTTTAAGACTTCTAAAATTAATTCATATATTCATGAAGAACAATGCAAATCCAAAACCTAAAAAGTGCAAATAATTCATATATTCATGAAGAACAATGCAAATCCAAAACCTTTTGAGGCTTGCAAATAATCACATTATGGGAAAAGAATGAGCTACTTAATGCCCGAATAATTAGAGAGATGCCAGCACCACCACCTAAGTTGGTCCATTTTTCATGTGATACCTCATCTCTCTTATTTAATAAATTATATTTTTACTTGTATTATACAATCTCACTTATAAAGGTAGATTAACAAGATTACTACTTTAATGTAAATTTTTAGTTAGAGGGATATATCTTTTTCTCTTTTCATACTACTTGTTTATAGTGTAGTATATTTAGAAACACAAAATATTTAACTTCATATAGATTATTGCTATTATTTATACAAACAAGGATTAATTCAAGTTAATAATATATTATTCATGTGTCTGTAATACAATATGTTGGATATTATTGTATAAAATTTTATTTACTAACATGAAGATGTGAGTAATTAATTTAAAATTCTAAAATATTTTAACTATAAAAAGCAAGTAATTTTTCTTTCTTTCTTTTTTAATAAATATCTATCTTACAATTTTTTTCTATAAATTTTAATATTGTCTAATAAAAAATAAAAAAAATAGTACATAAAATATCTCATTAAAGTAAACTATTTATCCTGATTTGCCTCTTTTCATACTAATTTCATTAATATTCATTTGGGGTAAAATATTTACCCCAAACACCCCATCACTTTGCACGTTAGCGTGCTCCTTTTCTTTCTTTTTTTTTTTTGTCCTTACATCTATTGTGTTTGTTCATTCATTTATTGCTTTTATACATTCATTTATTGCTTTGTCCTTTTCTTATTTATTATTTTTATCTTTTTATCCTTTATTAGAGATATTATTTGATAATATTTTTATAATTTGTTCCTTATTTTTTTCTTTATTTTTTCTGTTTTTCTCTTGATTCTTTTTACTTTTTTTTTGTTATCTTATCTTTTTTTTAACTTTTTGTCCCTTTTATTTTTGTTTTTTAAAAAAAATTAAAAATAAAATACAAAAAGAAGAAAATGAACTAACTAATTCTATATTAATAAAAAAAAATATAATTAGATTACGATAAAAAGTAATTAAAAAATATTAAAGTCCACTAATTTATTTAGTAAAATGTAAAGTGATATAGAATTTTTTTTTTTTGAAAATGAAACAGAAACTTATATCTAAAATATGACTCTATTTGTTATAATTATTTTTATAAAAATTAACTTGCTAAAATTTATATAAAAATTAAATATCAAAATTAAGCATAAATTCTATGATACCATGTCAGTATATGATATATACCATGTAGGTATCATAGAGGACTGAGAAGTGCTTCATTAATAGATTGAAGCAGACCTGAATGATACCAAGCCAGTATATAGATATACTATGTTGGTATTATAGAGGACTGAAAAGTGTCTAATTGAAGGATGAAAGCATACCTCGATGATACCATGTTAGTATATAGATATATTGTGATGGTATCATGGATCATCGAAGAGTTTCATTGAAGAACTAAATTAGACCATAATGATACCATACTGGTATATAAATATATTGTGATGGTATTATTGAGGGGTGAAGTAGTCCTCAATGATTTCATGACAGTATATAGAGATATTATGATGGCATCATTGAGAACTGAGGATTTTCTCACTAAAGGATTGAAGCAGACCTTACTGATTTTATACTAGTATATAGATATACTATGATAGTATCATAGAGGACTGAGGATTGTCTCACTGAAGGATTGAAAAAGACCTCAATGATACAATGACAGTATATAAATATATTCTGATGGTGTCATTGAGGACTGAAATAGACTGCAAAGATACTACAATATTATACAGATATATTGTGATGGTACCATGAAAGACTGAAGAGTGTCTCACTGAAAAACTGAGCAGACCTCAATGATACCGTGGCAGTATATAGATAAACTGTGATGATATCATGGAGGACTGAGGGGTCTCACTGAAGGACTGAAGCAAACCTCAATGATACCATACCAACATATAAATATGTTGTGATGATATCACAGAGGACTGAGGAGTGTTTCACTGAAGGACTAAAGTAAACCTCAATAATATCATGACAGTATATAGATATATTGTGATGGTAGCATTGAAGATTGAGAAGTATCTCACTGAAATACTGAAGCAGACCTTAATGATATCATGCTAGTGTAGATATACTATGATGGATCATGGAGGACGAAGGAGAGTCTTGGTGAAGGACAGAAGAAGACCTCAATGATACTATGACAATATATAGATATATTCTAATAGTATCATTGAGGACTGAAGTAGACTTGAATGATACTATAACATTATATAGGTATATTGTGGTGGTATCATTGAGGACTGAGGAGTGTTTCGCTGAAGGACCGAAAGTAGACTTAAATGATATCATGACAATATATAGATATACTGTGATGGCATTATTGAGGACTAAAGCAGACCTAATGATACCATGACAGTATTTAGACATATTATGATTGTATCACTAAGGATTGATGATTTTCTTCCTAAAGGACTGAAGCTAACCTTAATGTTTTCATACTAGTATATAGATATATTATGACGGTATCATGGAGGACTGAAGAGTGTCTTATTGAAGGACTGAAACAGTCCTCCATGATACCATGCTAGTATATAGATATACTGTGATGGTATAATGGATTACTAAAGAGTACTTCATTGAAAGACTAAAGCAGTCCTCCATGATATCATGCCAATATATAAATATACAGTGATGATATCGTGGAGGATTAGAGGATACCAATGAAATCAAACAAATTAAAAAGTACAATTTTAAAAAAAGACAAAAAAATGAAATTACGTTAGGGAAAAAAATAAAAAATAAAAAGGATTAGACAAAAAAAAAATTAAAAAAAAAAAGAAGAAGAAATAAACAAGATGAAAAAAGAAAAGAAAAACATAAAAGAAAAAGAGAAAGGAATCAAATTTGAGTATGAAATTAGATTATGGTGAAAAAAAATAAGGAATAGTATAATTTGAGAATTTTTTTTAACAAAACAAGAGAAAAAAGATAAAGAATAAAGAAAAACAAGAAAAAAAAGGATGTGAGAAATAAAAAATTGAAGAATAAAAAAAAGATCTAAATTTTGGCATGAAATTAGATTATGGTGAAAAAAACAAGAATAATGATTTGAAAAAAATTATTTTTTTTTTAATTTTAATTTTAATAAATAACTAGTGTTTTATATTTTTTGTAAATTATTTCTTGTTGTAATCAAATTATTTAATTTTTTTATATTTTTATTAGTCTAAATATAGTTAGCTATTGTATTTAAAAAATTTTAAATTAAAAAAGTAAAAAAAAAAAGATAAAAATATAGTAACAAAAATCTAAACTAATTTAAAAAGGAATAAATTAAAGAAAGAGAGAGAAAAATAAATAAATTAATACCGTAATAGTGATAATTAAGAGACAAAAAAAAGTGCAGCACTAACCTCGGCGAGAAAATAAAATAAATAAAATGAGGCATTTTGTGTAATTATTTTGAGGAGCAATCAAAATAAAAGAACATTTTCATGTAAATAGTTTATTTTTTATGAATAACTATATAAGTTTCCCAAAATAAAAATACAAAATTCACTATTAATTAAAAAAAATATTGAGGCCCCAAATTTTGAGGAGTTGAAGCAAAGGCTTCACTAGCCTCCCCCTTGAGCTATCTCTGCTTGACAACATAATAACGTAATACGTCTCAAATTTAAATCTATATGAAATACTATTAAGTTTCATATTTTTAATTTCAAAATTATGATATATTATGTTTGAAAATTTTGACCAAAGATTTATCTCTTTGACTTTTGAAAAGTTAAACTGGATTTAAATTTTAGGAATGGATTTCCTCAGCATGTTTAATTTTGAAATGTAAAGAACAAATAAAAACTTTGTATTTAGATTTACAAATCAATCAGATACTGAAAATTAAATTTCTGGTGATAATATATTAAGTTCAATAGCCGAAGTTGAGTCTTAATTAAATGAAAATATAAGTAGCTATGCATTTTTTTTTTTTGCTATTGTTTTTTTTATGTGATAAAAATTTTAAAAAGTCTAATTTTAGTTATATATAACAAAGTAACTGAAGAAATGATGCTATAAATTTGTTAAGATAACTGGCTCCATTGACACCCCTAATTACACTCAAAATTATGTATATATTTTTTTTTAGAAAAACTATCTTAAATATTTTAATTTTCTAAAATAAATATTTCTTAAATTTATTTTTAAAATTTTAATTTTTCAAAAATTTAACCAAATAAATTATTAATTTTTCTTGTTTTGATTTAGTACCAAATAAAATTAAATAATGTTTTGTCTCTTCTCTTGAACAGCTGTAAGTATGCAACGAAAATAAATTCAAATAATTAAGGAAGTCCGTCCTTTTAATCTTAGCTTACAATTCGAAAAATGCATAAATTTTTAAAATTCAAATTAATACATAAAAAAAGAGAGAGAGAGAGAGAGACATAGAGAATGTCAAACACCTAACCCAATTTAGAGATCACAATTTATTTATTTTAGAAATTATTACATAAAGTAACACAATAGAGACTTCAGCTAACAAAATTGGATCCAAATCCTTTATTACTGCTCATTAGCCTAAATTTGTATATATCTTATGAAACTTTTTTCCAGGCTTCCAGCCCTTAATCAAATCTCTTTAAATAATAATAATTATAACTGAAAAAACAATAATTCTATCCTACCTTTTTATTTCAACCCTTTTTTTTTTTTTAGCCTTTTTCCCGCATTCACCTTTCCCCCCTCTCTCTCAATTCTAATTGTTTGAGTTTCTTTCCAATCTTCTTTTTAGAACTCAATTTGAAGTAATTTCGACAATCTTTATTCGGCGGATTTCCGGTACACCGAGCAAATTTTCAAGAAATAACTTCGTAGAGATTCTTCTCGTAGGCCTAGAACTTGTTATCCAAGGTAAATTTGCGTTTGGACGGAGTTTACCGGCGTAATTTCGGCGAAAATTACTTGAAAAGTTGAGAGAATATATCGTAGGGCCGAAACTATGTCTTAGGAAATGTTTGAAAGTGAATTTGAGCCTACACTTAAACATATATATAGATGAGGAAGTGGGCAGGGGGGACGCGACGTGCCACCCGTCACGCCAAGCAAGGGTGTGCCGCGCTCCGGCCATAGCGCCAGACCGGCTGGCGCGGCGCGCAAGGCACCTTGCCCCTGGCCTCCTACTCGCTTGATGCCACGCTCGTGTATTCATCCCCAGGCCTTTTTCCGCATGCGTCGTACTTTAAAATTCTCAATATACGTACACACGCATCGATTAAACTATAAAAATTTACGGGGTGTAACATCTTTGATGAATCATAATTTACATTGCCAAATTATAGTGTTTCATAGTTTTTAAAGTAGCGATTGTTTGAAATTTGGTATACTCTGAAAAATATGTTAGAGAAATTTTCTACACTGTATTCATATCTCGATTTGCTCCTAAAATAGCAATATTTTAAAAGAGATTTTAAGCTATCACAATTTGATATGCTTAAGGCATGTTCAGATGATTATGTTCCGTTCCTGAAGAATGAGAACTTTTGATAAATGCTACTAATTTAGATCTAATACAGATCCATCCTGAAGTGAATGTGACAATACTTAACAAAATCTTAAAATTTACTCCCGAAGTAGTAATCTAAAATTTACTTCCGATGTAGTAAATATGAGTTTTACTCCTGAAGTAGTAAGAATTTAACATCTACTCCTGAAGCAGTAAGACTCTGCAAAAGTAAATTTTGCAATTTACTCCTAAAGCAGTAAAACTTGCAATCTACTCTTGAAGTAGTAAAAGTTTGAAATAATGAAGTTTAGAGCTCAATCTTACTATTTATTTTATGACACCAGCAGTGTCTGAATTTGCAGTCATGATACCAGAAGTATCTAAATAATATTTGATAATATAAATTAATGATAAATGATCAAGGTCTACAGAAGAGCTTGATTGCTTGTCTACAAGTATCATGATACCAGTAGTGTTCAAATAATATTTCATTATAGAAAATAAATTGAAAGCTCCGACGAGTTTATTTATTATTATGTCATTCACCCTCTATTGTAGTACATAGTTGTTATGATCAAAACACAAGTTGTAGTAAACCTGAAGTTTACCAATAATAAAAATAGTTATCATATTGAGACTACAAATGATTGGAAGATTAAATATCTCCAAATTACTACGGAGAAGAAATATGTATATGAAAGGTTACACTATTTGTACTCAAAATATAAGCATGATGAAAGTATATGCGACAGTAAACCAGAAGTTTATTGATGTGAAATTCATGATATAATACCACCTGAAGTTTGCTAAAATAAATAACACATATTATGGTAAATCTGAAGATTTACCAATACAAAAATAATTTTATATGTTGACATGACTGTTTTGATCATCCTGATATGATGTGTTAATTGAGTATTCAATATATATTGAAGAAGTAGAAGATTTTTCAAGAAATCTTTTATATTATTTATTCTCATGACAAGTTGATTATACCAGCTAATGTTGGGACTAAATCCCCAAAATTTTGAAAAATATAAAAGGTGAATATGGACTCATTCACCTGCCATGTGATGTCTTAAGTAAATGCATCCATAAGATGGTCACATGTGCATTTATTGTCAACCTGTAGTTTGACATTGACAAAGATGCTTACTCAATATTAATTGAGTTAAAGTATAATTTTCGGAATGTATAATCAAGATAATTTACCTTGATAATGCTGGTTTATATTTAAGTTGGTTTGATATTAAATGCCTCCGATAAATAGTTAAACCATTACTTATGAGAACAAAGCTTAGTGAGTTGGTCTATGATATGATATATTACATATAATAACACTTGTATGTTGACCAATAAATTATGATTAATCCCCCCCTCCACTCAATTGGTTTAGAGTCAGGAATCAAATATTTTCATCTAATAACTTTTGATGTATAATATATGATCAATGATTCTATCATGATGCACATAGATGTATTCTCCAAAGAAGATCGACGATGCATGTTAGTTCTTCTAATATGAGGGGGAGAGAATAAGCAGCTAAAAAATATATTGTGAATTATTATCAGTATGATCCTCATTCAAAATAATTCAAGTCAAATACCTGAAGCATTTACTGACCTAAAACTAATTTCATATTTTAGCTGCAAAAGCTCCTATTAAATTTATGTCCCTGAAGGACAGTACAATATGCATGAAGCATTATAGATCAATCGGTTTCTTTTGCAATAATCTTTGAAGAAAAAATGGAGCAAATAATCATAATAAGGAGGTGATGTGCTCATAACACTTCATGAAACCTCATGAGAGGTTTAGGTACCTAAGAAATATATTTAAAGTGATGAGATCTCAATGAGTTATATCTAATTGCAAACCGATATAAATGAAATACCGTTGACGATATCTTTGATACAATATAACGCGCAATATTGTAAAAGATTGTAAGGATCTGAATTGTACATCTATTAAAGCATACTGATGCAGAAATAATTATCAAGTGAAATGATGTGTATTGATAAGTGTAAAGCTTATTGGGTCTGTAGTCCAGACACCAAAAGATGTCAAGTATTTAAATACTAATGAATGTTATCACTTGATAAAATTTATATGAAAATCATGAAGGATTCGGAATGCCTGAAGCATTTACAAGTTTCTGTAAACTTGTTATAATTCTTATATGAGGAAAATCAAATAAAAAAACAACATCAGAGTTTGTTGTACTTGCTATTTATGCTAGTGACATAAACCTCGTTGTAACTCTAGTTGAGCTTCAAAAGGCAGTTGATTATCTAAAGAAAAAGAATTTGAGATGAAAGATCTGGGAAAGACAATTTTGTCTTGGTCTGCAAATTGAACATTTAGCAGATGATATCTTTATACATCAATCTACATATAGCGAGAATGTTTTGAAACGATTTTATATGGATGAAGCACATCCATTAAATACTTCGTTGGTTGTTCAATCACTTGATGCGAAGAAAAAATTATTTTGACCTCAAGAAAAGAATGAGGGAATCGTTGTTCTTGAAGTACCATATCTTAGTGTGATTGATACACTAATGTATCTTGCTAATACTATAAGGCGTGACATTTGGTTAATTCATTAGCAAGATGATCTTGTTGGTTATGCTAATACAGGGTATTTATCTAACCCACACAAAGTTCAATCTCAAACTTGGCTACGTGTTCATATGTGGAGGTACTGCCATATCCTGGAAATCTACAAAGCAGTCTCTTGTGGTCACTTCATCAAATCATGCTGAGAATGTGTGTGAGGTCCATGATACATATAACTAGAGAAAAATATGGTTTGAAATATGACAAAGTACCTACAATTTTATATGAAGATAATGCAACATACATAGCACAACTAAAGGGAAGATTTCTAAAAGGAAATAGAACGAAACACATCTCGCCAAAGTTTTTCTACACATATGAGCTCCAAAAGAATTGTGATATCAATGTACAACAGATTCGTTCAAGTGACAATGTGGCTGATTTATTCACCAAATCTCTACCCACTGCAACTTTCAAGAAGATGGTGCACAAGATCGGGATGCAAAGATTCAAGAATGTTCTAATTAGGGGAAGTTAATATGTGTTGTACTCTTTTTCCCTTACGAAGTTTTGTCCCACGGAATTTTTCTTGTAAGGTTTTTAATGAGGTAGCCAAAATGCGTATTATTAGATATGTGTACTCCTTTTCCTTCACTAGATTTTTTCCCACTGGATTTTTCTAGTAAGATTTTAATGAGTCACGTTATCTATCAAATAGATATTAAGGGGGAGTGTTATAAATATATTTTCTATTTATAGAGAATGTCTATTTCTTAGAAGAAAAGTTAGGGTTAGTAACTTTGGGACCAAGTTAGTTTTCCCCTATATATAAAAGAGTTTTTCATTCATTGTAAATCATCCCTTTAACCCTTCAGGAGAATCCTTCGAGAGAAATAAGAATTATCCTCTCTTCTCTCTTTCTCTATTACATTCTTGTTCTTTCTTTATTATTTCATAACAATTCTTATTTTGTTCAAATTCGATCCATACCTATTTTATGATTAAGTAGAAGAGGGATTGAGTTTTTTTTTTTTTTGAATTGTGTCTGGAGGGATAAAAAAATGAGTAAGATAATTTTTTTAAAGCCACGTTATATTTTTAAAATTAAAAAAAATATTTTTTCTTAATTTAGTAAATATAAATGTTACACCCCGTGAAATTTCCGGCACCTAGATGGCCTATTCGCGCGTTGGTTAAGCATATTTGAAAGCCATACGTGCTAGAGAAAGGCCCGGGAAAGGATCGGACGAGTAGCCTGTCGAACCATCGCGGAAGGAGCCGGGGTAGAGCCCCTCCACGATGGCAGCGTGTCACTGAGGCGGGGCTACCGCATTGGCTCCGTGACACGTTGGGCCTGTCCAGGCCCAAGTATATAAAGCCCCACTTCGGTTTATTTTCATTAAAATCATTTGATAAACTCCAGAAAACGTAGAAAACAGAGAGAGACAAAGAGGATTAACATATTATCATCCGATTACGCTGTCAAACGTAGTTCAAATCTAAATTAACTCCAGATACCGAGGTATTTAGCAGCAGGGAGCACTCCTACGGATTTTGTTTCGCGAAATACGGCCGACAAATCATCGAGCTACCGGATTAAGGTAAGTAGAATTGCTCTAAACTAGTGTCTATGTGCTCCTAGCCGTAAAGTGAATACTTCTCCCTTCTGGACTTCTGGAAAATAACAAGTTTTTGACCGTCTTTCGATAAGCCTAAGTTTAGGCTATAATTATATTGAAAGTGACGTCGTCTTTCAGAATGGTGTTGTATTTAGTACTAATTGACGTATACACGAATGTAGTTGGGAGAAATAGCTGGAGTACTGGCCGAGCCTCGTCCGACAATCGAATAACTCGAGGTTAAGGTATGTAAAGTAGTTTCCTCGGCAAGTTAGAGGTTTTAGTCGTATAAATCATAGTAAACTCCATATTTGAAACTCTCGGAGTTGAATATTGAGAATTAAGTAAGTCTAATAGATTCTGAGTTGTGTTGCCGTATCGTATTCAGTCCGAAAGTTAGTAAACCATGCGCCAAAGGGCGAGTTAGCATTCCAGATTCAGTATAGCTTATTGTATGATTAGCAAGCATGTTGTAGAATAAAAAGAGACAGATTTTCAGAATAAAAGCTAATAAAGTAAAATCGGATAGACAAACAGTTTTATGGCTACAGACTAGCCATTCAGACAGATGGAATATTGGCTACAAATTAGCCAACAGTTAAAGAAGGATTTCAGAACCAGTATAATCAGTAAAAAATCAGTTCAGCATAGAAATAGATCAGAATAAGAAGTTAGATTTCAGATAGTCTTTTCAGTTATACATGCTTGCTATTTATATGTATTATTTGCTTGTTGAGAGTTGTTATGGCGTGAGGGCCCCTTATTGAGCGTCCCCGCCGATCCTGGGTTGGTAACCGTGTCGCCCACTGAGCGGGTGGGTTTACGTCACTCCAAGGAGTGGCATGCCGTCCCCAGCTTGGACGAAGATGGGATGAAGCTTCCCCCATAGCAGTCTGATCAGCATTACAGGTGCAGCTCCGGTTTCAGATAGCCTTGAGGAGAGTTTCGGGGAACCAGACCCTATCTGTTACTGTCTGTACAGATCTTATTACAGGTGCAGCTCCGGTTTCAGATAGCCCTGAGGAGAGTTCGGGGGAACCAGACTCTATCTGTTACTGTCTGCACAGGAGTCCTCCGAACTCAGACACGGTTATTTATATCGGAGACTATGGCCCGAGCCGGAGACCGAGGAGGCTGGTAGAGGAGCTCCGAGTGAGCAGATGAGTGGAGTGACTTATTTTTGGCTGGTTTTGACCCGGGTAGAGGTATATAGATTGTTTGCTTGCTTGGCGCCATCCGGCTTATGGGGGTTGGTATTGGCTCTTGCTTGCTAAATGTATATGTATTTATGTGCTTTATATATACTAGTTAATAGACAGCAGCCCGTCATGACTACAGACACGCTCCTGCCTATCAGTGCAGAAAGGTTTGATCTAGTTCCTATCAGCTCTTCAGATTCAGTTATCTTCTGCTTACAGACTTGTTAGTTATGTTATCTGTATTCAGTTGTATTATTTCAGTTGCTTTGCATGCTCAATACCAGCGGTACTGACGCCCGGTGGGCGCTGCATTACTTGCCTGCAGGTACTCATAGACGAGGAGGCGATCCCTCGTGATCCTAGCCAGCGCAGAGTCATCAGCTCCTGTCATCCGGAGCTTGATATTTCAGAGGTTTATATCATTTCCTTTTGTTGTACAGTACGGGTAGGTCGGGGCCCTGTCCCGACCATCTTATCAGTATTCCTAGAGGCTTGCAGTCTGTATATATTTCCCTGTGGTTAGTTGTGCAGGTCGTGTGGGGCCGTGCGTATGTTTAGTTGTTTATGTTGGCCGTGTGAAGCCTTATCCAGTCAGTAGTGGTGACCTTGCCGGTCACGTAGCTGTTCAGTATTTATTATACTGGTTTAGACCAACTAGACAGCATGGTGGCCTTGTCGGCCCGCATAGGCTCCCTTATATTGACATGATTCTGGTTAGCTGTCGTTATAGTACAGGTGGCTATAGGCCTAGTCGGCCGAAGGCTGTATTTACAGCCGTTATATAGCCCGTTGATTCCTTGAATCTGAGTTAGAGCCAGCCAGGCACCAGATGTGCTTAGGCTCAGTAGTCTAGCAGTTCAGGTCCTAATAAGACACCAGGTGCCAGTCATACCCCCCAAGGCGGAACGTGACAATAAATCTATTAATAAAAAAAATAAATATACGTTATTTATCAAATGAAGGGATGATATATATTATTTTGTTAATTAAAAAATATATTATTTTAAATTCCAAGATTGAAGGGATTTACTTGACCTATCTTCTTACTTCAGATATATTTTTTACCACTATCCCTGTAATAAATGATTATCTTTTTATAGAAAATACTTTATAGTAGATGATTAAAAAGAAAAAGTGACATAGAACTCTTAATCGTTCATGGGTTGACGTCATTTTTATGAATATATAATTACGAGTATTATTTATTTTAGTTAATACTTTAACATTATTGTTAATTTAAAATACTTAAAAATATTGTCAGAACACACCCAATACTTTTTCACGTGGAAATAGTCTTTTACTCCACTTAGAAATTAAGTTTTAAAAATAATCTTTTCAAATATAATATAATAATAAAAATAATATAAAATTAAAAAGAAGCTTATGAAGTCGGGTGCATGTAGCTTTGATTTATTGAGTTTATTTGAATTTAACATTTTTAATACGAAACATGAATTTATATATAAAAAATTATTATAATCATAATAAAAAATAAATATAAATTTATACCTTTAAAAATATAAAAAAGTTTTAATGCTAAGAATTTGAAAATTAAATCCATCTAACTTAAATATTGAATCCACTTTTATTGGAAGGAGGTACAAAACTAAATCTCCCTACTTATCACCATGAATAATTACAACAAACATGTCATCATTTTTTAATCTGACCAGACACAAAAAATATTCGAAATTTAATTTCTCACTAAAAAAAGATTTTTTTTTCCACAAAAACTATATTTTTGTAAAAAAAAAAAAACATTTTGTTCTCCCTGAAAACAAAAACTAACAAAAATGATCTCTAATATATGAGAATAGGTTCAGGATAATCTATTAAATATGCTTTGAATAATTTTTTTGTTTTTTAAGTTTGTCAAAAACTAACTTTTAATCTCTTTCAAATATTTAACAATTTATCTTCCATATATTTGACTGAAACAACAATAGTATAAATATTTAATTATAAATAAAAAGAAAGTTACATCCAATCTTAAAATATGCTACACACAAAAGTTTACTTGACACTTAAAAAAAATTATAAAAAATAGCAAAAATTGCACTTCAAAATTTTTGCTACACTTTAAAAATAAATTAAGAATTAAAAAATCACAAAACTTATATTTTCTAAATATGAATCTCCGGTAATTTTTTTAATAATAATTTTTATTAAAATTTAATCGATGAAATTCGTTAAATATTTAAGAAAGACTAAAAATATTGGCAAATTTAAAGAATCAAAAACTTATCAGTTCATACTTGGAAGGACCATTTTTGTCATTTGCTCAGCTAAAATATCCTCATCTCAGAGGAAGAAGAAGAAAAATTGCCCATTCCCCCACCCCACTCCCTCTCTCGCGCTGCGGCCTGCGAGTTTGGCGACAATGGATCGAACTCAGCTTCTTCTGGTGGGTTTACCCATTTTCTTGTTCATCTCCGATCTCTTCCAACTTTTTACTCCTCCCCCTATAAAACCCACTTCCGATCACCACCATAATAATCATCACCATCACTACCAACCCCCGCCTGTGATCCAACAACCTCAGACTCTTGAATTCCCTACTCAGGTAGCTCAATGTTTCTTAGCGACTTCATTCTTTTGACTAAAAGGGTATCTTTGCTTTTTAATTTTTGATGTTTTTCTATGTTTGACTTGCAGAAACCTGGTGGTATTGGTGCTGTTGGTATTGGTAACACCGTCAGCATTGATTTCTGCTCTTCTTGTTCTTACAGGTTTTGTTTCTGTTATTGTAGCATCATATCGGTTTGCTTGATTAATGGAAATTTTTAGATAAAGTATATTGTTTTACCTTCTCTTCTATGTTATATGTCATTCTTCCTAAAGTTTGCATTTCAAATTAGCTATTCAACTGGTATGGTAGCTTATGTGATGCCAGGTCGTTTTAAAGTGGGGTAGTCATGATAATAGTTTATCAGTTAATTTATCAACTGGGCCTCAGTCCCAAACTAGACATGATTGGCTGTATAAATCCTCTATATCCATCCACAAGAAAATATATGACTGCTAAGAATTTTGAGTTATTGAAGAACATAATCTCTTGGCTCTCCACTCATCTGATTGAGTGCTTAACATCATTCTAAGTGGTGTAATACTCTTAGTTGCACGAAGGAAAAGAGGTCCCAATACTAAAGGAGAATATTGGGAACTCTTACTGTGTAGGTCTCGTAGAATGCCATAACCTTCTCGTTTGACTTCTGGAGAGGAAGTTGTACAACTTCCTTTTGTGGGATATGTTGAATGCCATTAAGATGCAAAGACCTTTCCCATATATGCCAATATATGGAATCCATAGAAGTGCATGCCTGGTATTTTTGGTGCATAAAAATTTTAATCATGGATGTGGTTCCTTTTTTTGGATAAGAGAAGATATGCACATCACCATTATATGGAAAAGTAATTTTTATTTACCTTTTCATTACTTCATTCAATTGGTCATCTAGTCTGTACAACTATTTACCCTGCACTCTTACCATATCAAACTGCATTTAAGTTTCATGTTTCTTGGCAGAGGGACAGCTGTGACAATGAAAAACATGTTGGATAATCAGTTTCCTGGTATCCATGTCGTCCTTGCTAACTATCCTCCTCCACTTCCAAAACGTTTGTTAGGCAAAGTAGTACCCGTTCTCCAATTTGGTGTCATTGGCCTTGTAATGGCTGGTGAACAAATATTTCCTAGGTTGGGATTTGCTGTACCACCTCCATGGTTCTATCAGTTGCGTGCAAACAGATTTGGGACTATGGCAACCACTTGGCTCCTGGGAAATTTCTTTCAGTCCATGCTGCAAAGTTCTGGTGCTTTTGAAGTGTATTGTAATGGTGAACTGGTATGTACTTTTCAATCTATCTGTGCTTATCTTTTTTTTTTCTTTTTTACCTTTTTCCTTGAAGTTAAAAACTTTGGGAAATGATTACCATTTTGTGCCTTTTTTGTTTCTAAAACCGTCTGATTAATGAGAAGAAAATTCTGGAAACCATCTTTACTAGAGACTAGATAGATGTCCATCTAAAGAGGCTGATTGATCATTTTAGATATCTGTGATGCACTATCAGCCATCCACTATCAGAGAGGTTGTGTTGATCTTTACTAAGTTAACTTCTTTGCTCTTTTCAAAAAATAAAATGTAGTGGAACATTACTTTGACTCATCTGATATGCAATCATGAATATAAAAGTTGGCCTTTAACTCCCTGAACACCTCTTATTCTCTTTTCTCTTTCACCTGCTCACAGAGGGAAAAATTGCCTAAGACAAATTGTGGTTCATTTTTGGAATGAGGATGTCGTTGGCATGTTATACTTTATTCCCTCTTCATATTATATAAAATGTTTCTACTAAATTTGGTGAGAATCATCTTTGAGCAATGCCTTTATATGAAGGATTTCAAGTGTAGCTAACTTTTGAAGTATCATGTTTCACAGAAATCTTTGTAGCCCCTGTAGCATGTGATATGAAGTTTTTATTGATTGCCTAGATATGTCAACTTATATGACTTGAGAATGTGAGTCAAGATCACGTCCATTTACATCTCTCTTCTTTTGCATAACCTGAGTTTCGGAGTCAGCTGTGTATCCAGTTAACATGACAACAAATCAGTCTGTTAGTAGGATGTCATGCAATTAGAAAAAACTACTTGATTACACTTTAAAACCTGAAAAACACAAGAGCATTGATTAAGAGGCAATCCCATGCATGACTGCTATGCCTATATTAAGATAAAGAGCCATTCCGCTGCCTCAGGCAACCTATTTCTTTAAACATCAGGCAACCTGTTAGCCTTGTGTTAAAGTGGTCCATTGGATAGGGTAATTATTACTCTCTCCTTATAAAATGGAGGTGTTTGACTAGGCACGGAGTTTAAATTGAAAGAAAGACTCGAAATTTATTGTCCGAAACAAGTCATAGACATTTGTGTGGTTTTAAATCATCTTTGTAAGCATAAGATGAAAAGTTTAAAATAAATTGTTTCATAGAAATGTATCATTCTTTTTGGGACGGACTAAATAAGAAAGTGTTAACATAAAATGGGACAAAGGAAATATTTAATATACAATACACGGACACATCATCCTCGAGGCGAATAGCTTCTTCGAACGCCTATACTTGACCTTTTGTAGCTTATGCTTTACTTTCACAGTGATCAGCTAATTTGGAGAATTGTGGATTTTCAAGAACGAGAATTATATGATATGTTTCTTTTTTTCGATTGGTAAAAGTAATTCATTGATATACAACAAGAAGTGTGGTCGAATGTTTACAAGAGATAACTACATTACAGATTGTGTAATGAGCTCCAGAAATCTATCATGGCCTTTATGTCATTTGCAACAGCCCTGTTGCACCAAAAAATAGCAAAGCTATACATCTGAATTTAATGCTAACTACAGATCCCATTTTTCTCTCAAAACTCTCGTGTTTCTTTCTTTCCAAAATGATCCACAAAATTGCTAATGGAATGGTGTTCCAAGTTTTCCTGTTTCCCTTCCCCAGACCTCGTAAATTCTACATAACAGCAGCTAGCTCTTTTGCTATCTTAAGCATATTCCATTGAACTACTAAAACATTGAGAAAGAGGCGCCACTTATAAAACACTCTTTGTATAATTAATGTGGAGACCAAAAACTACTACAAAAAAACAACAATACCCTACGAGAATCATATGATATATTGGGAATCTCATATGATAATCATCCATTCTTGAAACGTGAAAGTTGTAGATGGCCCTTATGTAAGAATTGTATTGCCCCAACTTTTATGAAGTACAAGTGCTTAGTGAATGATAAGAAATTTATTTCCACTTTAGATAATTTCAGATGCATTGGCGTGGGAATAAGACCGAAAAACACGACCGAACCAAATTAATTCGGTTCTTGGGCTTCTATTCTTCAGTCAGTTTTCAATTTTGATTTTTAAAAAGTTTGGTTTTCCGTTTGGTTTCGGTTTTAAGGTGTCGCTATTTCAGTTAATCGAGAAATGAACTATTTTAGTACATATTAAGTTAGCCCAACTTAGTTTGAGATACTCCTAGCCAACCCAAGTCTCAGTTCCTGATTTTTAGCCCTTGCTCGTTAGTTAACCCATAGGCTTACCACCTTTACGACATTAGCCATCTTTCTTCTCCTCTCCTCCATCTCCCTTCTCCTTCTCTCTATGGTCCTTAATTATGATTTGGATAGGTCTATGCAGTAAAGTCTTAGTTTTAGAGTTTAATTTTTGCTATATGTATATGAATAATTTTTAATAGTTTGCATCTGCATTAAGATAGTTGCTGGTAGAGTCTTGCTTCTGCTACAACACTTTTCTTGCTCTCAATGCTACTACATTATTGATCCAAGTTCTTTTCTGTATTTCCAGATTCGTGCTACCTTTCTCTAGTTTTATTTGGAGGTCTTTATGATGCGTGTTATCCTTTTATGTTCTGATATACCATGTTAATATTGTGTGTTTATTATTTAAAGTCAAAGACAAGGAAGCTCTTGTTGGCAAGTTTATTTTGATGTGTTATTTAGTTTTCTAACCGTCAGGCCGAAATCGAAAATAACCCACTTCTTAAGCAGAAAATAAGCCAGCATACCAGGCCCACACAGAAGAACCGAACTGAAACGAATGAGAAAAACCAAACCAGATTGAACAGACTGTGGTTCGTATTCGGTATATATTGAAAAACCTAAGACCGAAGTACTGAATACCCACCCATAGCTACAACTGACCTCCTGGTATATTTTATTTTTGTCAAGCGGGCAAGTAATTGTGTATGTTCCTTCTCAGCAACACTTACTGTGTACTGGAGTTTCTTTATTCAATTCATAGCAAGTAGCTTGGTGTACATTCTTGTTTCTCCTCTCTCAGTCTTTTTAATTTTGTTTGACAGGTTTTCTCTAAACTGAAAGAGAATAGGTTTCCTGGCGAACTCGAGCTGAAAGATCTAGTTGGCAGAAGGATTACTAACTCAGTGTAGTGGATGGCCTTGGTTCATCTTCCTGGACGTAGATGTGGAGATTTCACGAGATCAATGCTTCCCCCATTAATATAGACTTAATGTTCTGGCCTTCCAGTAGTGATAGACATACATGCAATGAAAAGATTCAACAGCATCTTCTTCAGTTGTTTCCCCGCAAATGTTTTTGGTCAGAAACATTCTAGGGACTGCTTATGGTATCGATAAAAATGACACACTATCGGAAGTTTTTCCTTCGTCACATTTGATTTTTATAATGTACAAACACTTTCTCCAACAATGCAAACAGTATCTAGTAGCAGCTTGAAAGAATAATGATATGCTTAATAGTCATTAGATACCCTGGATTTGGACACAGTCTAACATTCATTATCCCTTTCATCTCATCTTTGAAGTGTATATTCAGACATGATCGAACCTTGATCACAGTAGTTAATGGTATATCTGTGCAATTTACATGCCATTTCCAGGAGTACCTTTGCTAGGTGAAATGTTTTTCCTTTTTCCAAAGCATCTGCTACCAAGTCCACTGGTAAGAATCATAACAAGGTGAAAAAGCACTCTTGCTGGTGATGAACATCTGCTTTAATTGTAGTAGTGTTGAATGAATGAGTGATCTGAAACCAGACACGGGTACTGTAAAGATGGTTTCGATGTTATATTCTAAAGAACCATAAGAAAGAAGATCTGAAACCAGACACGGGTACTGTAAAGATGGTTTCGATGTTATATTCTAAAGAACCATAAGAAAGAAGCTGTCCAAGGTCGAGTTTTGAAAAGGACTCATGTTTCATTGGAGATGTCCAATTACTCAGAAACTCAAAGATCTTATAAACGTTGCACATTATAATTCTTAGTCGTCATTGTATCTTTTATATCTGTGTTGAAAGGCTATACTCACTTCACAAACAATAAATATGCCATCCGTTAGATACATAATTTTCCTTTGCAGAAAAACAAGACTGGAAATGAAGGACCAAAAAAATGCTAGATTAAGTCATTCACGAACAATAAACCACCTAAGATTTCACAAATAACCACTTTCGTCAGTTGCTTTAACCCAAAGTTTTCAAAAGTCATACCGATCTGTACAGCTTATATGTCAAACACTGACACTTTCTTAGGTGTAAAAATTATGAATCTTCTGTTTCCCCGTGAAGGATGACGAAGAACCGCGGCCTATCTTCATATCTGCCACCATTTTCGATTGCGATTTTCCATTACCTTGACAAGCTCATTTGCCAATGATGCAAAGTCTTCAGCCCCACTGCGCAGTTCTTCAGTTCTTTGGCTAATTCTCTGCAAAAAACATATAGACTTGTACGTGTTATCAATAAACCAGAATAAGCAAAGGTTTGACACAAGAAGACTGGATACAATATAATGGGAAGTTGAAGATTTCCCAAAGAGGAGCACAGTGCAGAACCAGACAATGGCCAGGGACCAAGTTGCAGCATAAACAGAAGAATGAGCATATTATTTTCCAGGAAACAACCAAATATGCAACATAAAAGTTCTGGCAGTGTAAGGTAATAAGCTGTCAGAAGTATTTATCATTTGATTCTGAATAATAATAATGCAGCCTTCCTATTCAATTTTCTCTCGGCCTATCTGTCCCCACTTCTTCTAATCATTAAATCTCGAGTGGTGTTAGCTTATTATACTCTCACAACTCCTTTTGGTTTCAAGCAAGAATTTATTTCATGTATTATCATGCTCAACTTTTTGTGTTACATGCGCATCTTTACCCTTTTTAAACTAATTAACCTACCTCAAGTTTTTCTTGGCGTTCCAGAAGCTTGTCTCTTGCTTGTCCAGCCGCTGATGATGCATCCTGGAAGATATAGATGATTGAATAACAATTAGAACATTTACTAGACACAGTTCAGAATGAAAAAGTCGTAAAAACAAACAAATATGACTACCCCAGCTTTTCTATATTTTGCTATGATTTCTTCACGTGTCCTAAGTCTGGGCTTGGCATCGTCACTCTCAGAATCAAGCAACTTTTCTCTTTCAGTTCCTGCAATATATACAGGGAAAATATTTGTTGTTATGGATTCTGAAAGTGCAGGTGATTGATTTCATGTAAGTTACCTCTTTTACTATTTTGTGAGTTATGAGATGAAGTAGAAGCCACAGGAACAGGCTCATCAATTTCAATATCATCTGTGTCAAAAGTAAATCTTCAGTTAGGGGCACGTGAAATGCTGAATAAACCAATATATATGGACAGAAAAGAATGTCTCACTCGTGAAGAAGTAAGAATGCAAGAGGTGAAGGGATATTACCTATATTGAGCTCCACTTCTTCTAGAACTTCCTTAGTTGGGGACGGTTCTGGGTGGAGTGGGCTCTTCATAAAAACACCTTCCAGATGACTGAAGTTTGACTTAGACATCTGACTGAGATCCATATTATGATTCGTTTTTCCCACTTTAAATCCTTTCACTAGAGTACCTAAAATATTTGGGCCCCCACCCTGCTGCAACATCTACAAGAATTCAGCCACTACAAAACAGAGACAACAAGGAAACATCTTTATCAACCAGACCTGTTTCTTCTTCTCAGTAGAGAATTTCATGGCAGCATCTGCTGCAGCTGCTAGCACTTCATCATGAAGAGACGGCAAAGATTCTGGAATTCTGGAAATTATATGGTTGAATCAGTAATTTTGAACAATCTATGCTGCTCATGAGTAAGCTATTCATTTGATGGAAAAGTAGCACTAGCTGATCATATACCTGAAATCATTTTCACTAGCTAATAGGGACACGAAAGCCATTTCAGAACCATTTGCCTGATATTTGTTAGACAAAATGTTAAGAGGACAGCCATGCAAGAATAGGCCGAAATTTCAAAGCAAACGGTAATGCTAAATGCGATAGGATAATAGCATGCACTGCAACTCTGATTACCAGAGTAATATGGCCATTCTCCGTGGAACTCATCGTTCTGTCCATATTTGGCTTGAAATTCCACCTTAAAACTGACATTAAAGAGGTCCGCTCCACCAACTCTAGATCAGGCAAAGATCTGGTGATACATAGATGTTAGCAATATTTTGACACAGTTGTTCCGTAATATATAATCATGGACATGCAGCAAAGCAATCTTGCATAATTGACAGTAAGGAATTGTATAACACACAGAAAACTTGTACATTCAATGTGCATTTAGTAAGACGTAAAAAGTTCTGGAAAATCTTACATTGAAAAACTATTTTTAGATCATTTTCCAACATTTGGCTGGATATAAAGGTAGTAATGAATGTCTCAAACAACTTGTTTCTTAATCTCCATCTCTAGAAGATGGGAGATAGGGCATCAGAATAATATTTTGGCAATGGCGCAGTGTTAAGAACTTACAACAATGTTTATGAGTTAAGTTGAAGCAAGTCATGTATTGTACAAATCCTGATAATCGTAAAGAAAATTGACTATACAAATTGAGATACTTAAAAAGTAACAACGAACACCATCCATAAATGACACAAGCAAATTTTCTCCATTTGACGTAAACTAGTTTAGGAGGTGTGATTAATGTGGTTATTTTCTTGGAGAACATTTTTAACAATGTAACGCAACCAAATACTGGAAAATATTCTAATTATGCCTTAATAAGATCCTTAAAAGTTTTGGAATGGTACTTGTGCAGAACATTTAGGAAAGAAAAAGCTTACCTGACCTCGATATCTCCATTCTGAAAGAGTAATAGCAGCGCACAAACTTTCCCATCTTTCATAAAAGTAGTAGTCCAACAACAAGGTTTGTCGAGTTTCACTTTGCAAACAGATTTATTATCCCCCTAGTTTGAAAAATCAAATTGAATTATATTAGAACATCCATGGAAATAGAAATGCAGATGTAATAAAACAATATACTCACATGAACTACAGATTTTGTAGCATAAGTGCGTATTGAATCTTTGCAGCAAAGTAGGATAAAGCACTCCTCAAAGTGTTTCCAGGAGGGGTCATTTTCTAGAAAGGGAACCGTATCACATAGATCACGAGTGGTCATTTCCTGTGAAGGCTCATTACTAGCTGCACCATCCTTGCTGGACTCTGTCTGCTTGCTTATTATACCAGAAAATGGGATGTTGTTTTCTGTAATGCAAGAAATCAACACAAAACTGAGTACAACATACACGTCAAAAAACTTTGGATTTCTCTACAAATATGTACTTGCCTATGACATACATAGAAATTGCAGTTGATACTTTCTTTATATGCAAGGGCCCTGAACCATACGTTTTACCATTACCACCATCAATTACATAGATCTTTGCATCCTCAGTTAAAATGAACATGAGTTCCTCCATATGGTTTTCTGGAAGCTCTGATTGTTTTGGGCTTTTGCTATTACCATCACTATGCACAAAGCTCTTTGCAGTCAGAGTCACCAGTGGAGAGCTACCAACAGATACAGAGTCTGATAAGAACAATACTGATAATGAAGTCATATCAAGCACTGCAACCTGAAAGTGAAGGCATTTGAGAATAAGTATCCACATTAACCAACAATAAAACTGACATCATAAGTTCATCACAGAACTTGAAGAAAATGATATTGTGTTTCTGACCTTAGCATTTTCGTATCCAACTGCAAGTTTGGCTCCATGATTCACAAACTCAATTGCTCGGACTCGAACATCGAGAAGCTTTAGAACAGCTCTGCAAGTAGGTCCTTGACCTTGTGCCAACTCATGAACTAAGAAAAGGTATATACCAGTGAGTTCACAGATAATAGTTGATCTCCAGAGATATATGCATCAGGAACATTTCAACATGGAAATGATATATTATTTCCTCTTATCCCATTCTGTCAAACAATATTACTATTTGAAGCGTCAAACAACTTTTTGACTATAAGGTTTGAAACAACTTTTAAGTGCTTTTTAAATTATAGGTTATAGTACTTTTTGTCTATCAGAAACATGCTCTCTACCGCACAAAGGTAGGGTAAGGTTTGCGTACACTCCACCCTCCCAGATCCACTTGTGGGACTACGCTGGGTATATAGTTGTTGTTGTACGTAACATTTTTCAAATATTTAAGGAATATATGTAATGTCTGGAATCAATGCGGAAACTAAATGGTCCAACCTCATACTCCATACTCCATCACTCATTTTGAGAGGTAAGGGAAAGATATTAGTAAAAGAAATATGTTGCGCAATAGATTCAATCATTGGCCACAAAGTAGCTTGCTATGACTGAGGACAGCTACCTGGATCCATAGAGGTAGTTAGAGGTTGTGTGTGGTCATAATCAAGTTCAACTAAGAGAATAAAACCATTATCAGGGACAACCTTATTTGTCATTTGTGTCAGGCAGGTTGCGGCTGTTTAAGAATGTGTTCCACTGACTCAACTTGCTTTATTTATAGGGGAGAAAGTCCACCAGACCCCATATGTACGGTAAAATCAACATTTGTTGACTAATGTTACAATTATACTACAATTATACAAAGGAGAAGTTTAAAACATATACAGCCAAACAAAATACTTTGCACTCATGTAGTAATATTATTCAATATACTCGTACCACCAACATTTTTTGCAACAGCATTTTACACCCTTGTACATTATTATACATAAAGATTATGTTGCTCGGAATCTTCAAAAACGTCATTGGGTGTGCGTCATATCCTTGAAAAGCAGTGCATTTTTTGAAGATCCAACACGGGTGCGTCAACATTTTTGGAGAGTCCGAGCAACTTAGCATAAAGGCAGGGGTAAGGTCTACGTACATCCTACCCTTCCCAGACCCCATTTGTGGAATTACGTTGGATATATTATTGTCGTCGTTGTTACATTATTATACAATATTTATACACTTATATAAACATGTTTCTACCTTGTATAAAAATGTATTTACCTGTATTCTTCGTTTTCGATGAAAAAAATCTCGATCTCTAAAAGCATTTTCCTTCCCCCACCTCCCTCCCTTCGTCGAGCCTTACTTTAATGGTTGTATTTTTTTTTTATGATT
This sequence comes from Datura wrightii, assembly GCA_035772735.1. NCBI lineage: Eukaryota > Viridiplantae > Streptophyta > Magnoliopsida > Solanales > Solanaceae > Datura > Datura wrightii. The sequence continues at coordinate 187,061,552 of JASDFA010000018.1, read as the reverse complement.
TTCAATTGCAATTCTCGCTCAAAACTAGTCGAAATGGCTTTGAATTTTATAGACAAACTCCTTCGACTAATTCCAACAAGTCTAGACAACACTCACTATAAATTTCTCACAAAAATCAAATTTGAAATTCAAACTCATCTTTTCAAGCTTGTTCAGCAATAGTGAGTTACATTTTTAATCTGATTTTAACCACCCAAATCTTACAAAATCAGTACTCATCCAGCTGCACTTGGAGGAACAATTTCAAAGCTAAACTATTAATCAAATGCTAGACTAAAATATTTGGCCAAAGTTCCTACCCCAAGTTCAGTCAAAAGTTTGCAAATTTCATTTAGGAAATTAAGATTAACTTCCAAATTCCACCTCAAAAGTTGAATTCATCTACCTGATATCAAAGAATTCGAATACTCTATTTTAAAGAGTAGTCAATTCCTGACAAAGAGGTTAATCTTTTCCCATCCATTTCACAGAAAACCGCCAAAAATTGGTGTAGTTTATTAGCCATGAAATCTTATTGAAATTCAGTGGTCTGGATAAGGAGTTCTGTAACCCTATGTGAAGCATACTATTCTCTTAAAGCAGGCCATCAGTTTATGACAAGGACATTGTATACTGGAATAACAGTTACATTTACCTTCACTTTTAGTATCAGTAACAACATGGAAGTTTCCCATATCACTCTGTTTGAAATCATAAAGACGCACCTGCATTTATGTGTAAAAAGGAAATTAATATAGGGTCAATGTACACTTAGCACCAAATTAGAAATGTAAGAAGGTGTTCCCCACCAGACCACATGCATCCCCAACTGCCAATCTTAATGTCTGGAAGCAGAAATCTATTTTTGAAACTGAAGCACTTGATATAACTGTATTTACACCTTTAACCTGAAAATCACAAGAACAAAGTCAGAGTTTCATATCAACATGACTAATGAAGAAAATGCTACTCATAAAAAGTGACATGGAACTTTTAGATGCTGTTTCAACCTCTCTATCCAACACACAAAGGAGAAGGAAGACCGGATGAGTGGCATCCCACATCTTTACAGATCCATCCTGATAACCTGCTATAAAAACTCTCTGAATCCTGTTATTCTCAGCTCGAGAAGTATGATTATACACCCCTCCAGTCAAGGGCCATCTGCTAGCCCCAGATGATGTTGCTGCGATGAACTTCTTGAAGAAAGGTGTCTGGTTAAAATACAAAACCCATAATAAACTAAATTAAAAATAACTCTGGAGTTTTAGAAAAATGAGAAGGGGGGAGACAATAATATGGGGCTGCAGCACCTCTTGCAGAAGCTCCGCTAAGTTTCCATCTGAATACAACTGGGTAAGCTTTGTGACTGTCATGGAAGGATCAACAGTTGGCAATTCTACAGAAAAATCCTTAGCTGATAGAGATACTTTCTTCTCCTCTTTGGATACCAAGTCAGAAAAGGTTGAACAATCAAAAAGGTTTAGTTGTCCAGGGCTCATCAACACAAATAAAGCAGCTTTTTCATCAGTTGCTGTTGTCCCAGTACTTGGTAATAAGATCGTATCTGCAAATGAGCCACTAAGAGTGAGGTCAACACGACCAACACATTTCAAAGTCTCCACTCCAGATGACCACTCAAGAGTAAGGATCTGCGGCAGCAAAGCACAAGAAAATAGCTTTTATTATTAAATATGGTTACGTTTGAGAATGTAGATAGTAGGATGCTATGCCATATCCCCAGGAAAAAATGTGACACCCGACAGAAGCAAAATAGCTGCTGTTCAAATTCTTTCCCCTTCTCTGGGGGTGAAGAGCGAGAGCTGAATCTGTGAGAAATTTTACCACTAATTCTGAAAGTAGACATGTATGCTTCCCTATACACTTATACATTCAAATCACAAATAGCCGGAAAATATAAAAAGAGCTAGAATATTATGAAGTTTCTCGGGAAATAATATTTCTTGAAGCAACCTGTAAAATTTTACTATGTATATGTGTGCACTTCTACTAGCACAGACTATTCATTATTCCAACTGACCTAAGGCAGCTGTCTGATAACCTAATTTAGCACTTAAAATTGATTTCAATTGAATGATAGTTGGGTTAAAATTATCAAAGGATTGCTCAATGAGTCAAGCATCAGTTTAAATGTTATTTAGATTTTAAATCAAATCTACTTCACTAAAATGCTACAATGAGAACAACTAGACTTATCCACAAAAACTCTAAAATGGTAGATGTCATTAGATATCAAATACACTTTTCCAATCAAGATCATTTTAAACTTCAAAAGCCAACATCCTTGCAATAAAAGATACACACACTAAGATATAACTTAAGTTTACCCATCACTTAAAAGATACGTTATATTCACTATAATGATATTGACAAGCAAACATAACACTTCACTGCTCAAAACGCATAGGAAGTGCAAGTTCCAGTTTTTATATTTCACTGCTCAGTTTCAGTTTTATTCGGCCCAAAGTGCAGTTCATGTTGATGCAATATTTTATAATTTGAAGCACAAACATTATTGAAAAACAAATTAAGTCTACTAGCTAGTGAACCAGCAAATAGCATAATGATAAAACAATAATGAGAATATTTCTGTGATTAAGTGTAAAACTTACCATAATGACTTCATCGGATCCTATTTCATCACCGCCATAAATGAGGAGATGGCCATCGCTATTATTCCGGGATTTACTGTTTGCCCACCAGTGTAAGACAATGACAGGAAGCCTCTTTTCAGCAGAAGATAACTGTAGCTTAACAACATTATCAAATGGCCCGGCTTCCTGACCTTTGCTTGCAGTCGATTTTGATGTTTTCCAAAGAAGAATATCTCCATCTATGTACCCAGCAGCAAGAATGGACCCATCAGTGGATGCCCAGCAAAGTGTGGTTATCTCTTTCTCCTCTAATTGGTGCTGCAATTGATCATCGGGAGAGCTGGAATCTGCATTCTTTTTAAAGTTTACAGCACCATCCTTCAAATGAAGATCTTTATCACCTTTGACAATGATAACATGGGCTTCAACGACATCCCAAAGTATAATTAAACCACTCTCATATGCAATCAATAATCTGTAATAAATGTCATCAGTTCAGGAATTTATAAAGCAAAGACATATTCAAAATTTAAGGAATCACACTACAGTTATAAAGTCATCAAGACAAAGCCCCCGACAGCAGTTGACAGATTTGTATTTTGTTAGTTGCCACCAGTAAAGGGGAGTAATAGTTCTTTTCCCAGTAAATGATGTCTCCACCATTCCATTTTGTGTAGTATTTCCCCAGGCACTTCCTATCCATTAATAGAAATATACTACTCCCTTGGTTTTTAATCTAACTTGAAACACCGCAAGAAAAGAACTTTGGCCGGAGAAGGCATCTACAGTTAAACCAAATGGTAAATGAGTGGAGATGTCACTTTATCTATAGCTTTTACTACATTGACAGGCTTCTTGTGACCAAAATATATTGGTATTTGGCAATTACTAGTAGAAATTGCAACAACAACAACAAACCCAGTGTAATCCCACAAGTAGGGGCTGGACAGTAGAAATTGCTCAACAACAATTCTTTTTTATCCCACGAGAACCACTTATTTTATCCCGGAAGAACCACTGAATGCCATCTCATAACTGAGTCATGTATCTTAGAAGAAAAATCTGTAAGCAAGGGACCTTTCTCTGTTTTTCTTGCTTCATTCACATGTAAGATACTCGGACTTGTATGTCAAAGACCAACATTGAATAACAGAACATTTACTTTGTAAGGCAGTCATTAAAGAGAAAAAGAAACAAATCAAAAGCAGGGAAGGACTTATTTAGTGAACATGAGGTTAGTGATGGTTGAGGAAGAAACTTTAAGCACTAACAGTGACTTGCCTATTTCCCGAAGTAAAAGGTTGTGGGAGAATTCCAACAACGGGTTGATGATCTGAATACGGAAAACCAGCTGCTTCTGCAAAATAATCCAAAAGTAGGAAGCCTTAGAGGTTCGTTGAATTACAGTAAAGCACATGAGCATTTGAAAAAATGAGAATCTTTTAGACAGTAGAAATGGTTGTTAGGTACTCATGAAGTTAAATCAAGCCAGTCGATATTCTCTTAACAAATGAAATTCATTTGGTGAAGATGCTTAGTCTGATAGGAATATCTGAAAATCTCAAAATAAAGCCTACTGTCATCCCCGGCCATAATTTTCTAGAGCAGCTAATTCACTGGCATACATCCCACATATATTGAACAATATAGGATATGAAACATAGTTACTCAAGTTGATTGTATTAGAAGAAATTAGATCCAGAGCTATCATACTAGAAATAAAGCTATGCCAGAATAAGATATGAGGAGGCAAATCCCTATAAAGGAGAAGATATAGTTCTGTTAATTACAGGTGCATATGATATAAGCAAAAAGCTCGTTGAGTAGCCTCTAACTAGACACAAAATTATATTAAACCTAAGGAGAGTTTTTCTTGGTGGTTGGCAACAAAATGGTTGAACCATACTATAGTGAATCTCTTCTGAATCAAGAGGCATGTCCATCTATTGGCATTAAGCAAACTAGGCCTAGTTATCTGCAATTTGCATCCCTAGAATTTGGAATATGGAAAGGCATATCTTGGTATAGCCAACCCACAGCTCTTTTTAGTCAATATCCTGCCTTAAACATGATTGAGGCATTTGTGCATGTAAACCAAAGTTTTAACATCTGCCAAGAAATAGCTCGAATTTCGAAACAGACTCTACAAGTAAAAAGAATGTCAATTAAAAAGGAATCACTTTACAATGAATAAGGAACAAACATAATCCTAGAAACTAATGGATCAGATAAAATATCTTCACTAAGATTATGCAATAAGCACCAGAAAGAGAACTCCATAAGATCTGATATGGCAGTTGCAGTAGTTCTCTGCGCTCAACACAGAGCTTCAAAACTGAGATTGTTCCATATTCATCTCCAACGTACCTATAATGACAGGACAAATTTGATATAAGCATATAATACTTTCAACTTTTTGGACTGTAAAACTTTCTTGTGTGCACATCGATTTCGTACATGAAAGAAGTGCCATTGATAACTGAAAAAGCAGTTATGTTTGATTCCCATTGCAAATCACAAGCTACAGATCTGCTTTTGAGATTCCAAACCTGCACAAAAGCAAGAGAAAGAGAAATTTTACAGACCTACTAACCCAGAACCACAAAACAGTTCCTAACTCGAGTTTTATAGGACCCCTCTGAACACCAAAGTCACTGCAACCTTTAGTGAGAGATTTATATTCTCACTTTTCTTCTAGGGCTTTTTCCATCTTTAGGGGGGAGGGTTGAAGGGGTTTGCAAAGAGGTCTTCATTGGCATTCAAACAGTTCTTGCTTTCAATAGGAATTCACCCTTAAAGCCAACCATTCATCACTCAAAGTATACTCGCTTTCAGACAAAACATAAAAAATTGAAAATCATGGAAATGGTCTCCTTATAATTTTAGGTACTGAAGTAATTCTAATTCTGGTTACTAGGCATTTGAAATTCATACAACAAAACTTCATAAAACCACCGGGCAATATTTCACATTCAACATAAAAGTATGTCTTTGATAAACACATGTTCAAGGAAATGAAAAGAGAAGGTTTTGATATTAAAAAATTGTGTCATTGTAATTTAACACAACAAGAAACACGAGTTTATTCCAACCTATCAAAAAAGAGAAACATAAGTTTCTACAAATGCCTCTAGTGAGGTACAAATATAGCAGGTTTTCGAATGAAAATGAGTCACATAATTCACCATAAAATTGTAGAGATTCTATCCTGTGTAATTGCAACATAAAACATCTTCTTCTTTTGCTTTTTACTTTTCTTGGGGGATAAACAATTTCATTAATTATAGCACCAAGTGGGTGCTTAAAATAAAGGAAAACAGTGGATTTAGACTCTTACGGTATAGAAGAGTGCATGAAATCCAATGTAGAATCTAAGTTATATACATTCTTCACATTACATCAGAATCTCATTTCAAGAAACTACAGTTGCTATATCTCCGAGCAATTATTCTTTTTACGGTGTAACTAGAAGTAACGATCTCTCATTAATTTGATAGATGCGCTCTTGTTTATTCATCACTAAAGCTACCAACAAGTTCCAGTGAGATCTTAATTCTATATGTATATATGTTTTTTCACATTTTCCTGTGCAATCCTAGGAACACCGAACGAAGATCTATAATATTGTGAAAATGGTCAAATTTCCCCCCTACAATGCAAAAAGGATCAATTTTATGCTCCTTATACTTTCCGTACAAAAATACCCCCAGGTAACTCAAATATAACCCTCCTCCTTAGGGTTGTCCAAGGTGGACACCCAATCCCACGTGGCACTGTCATTTTAGTGAGGTGGACACCACATGATATTACCCGCCCCCAACTCATTTTACCCCTTCCCCTCCACTTCTTCCACCAGCAGCGCCTCTTCCCTCTCCACCTTCCTGCTGCAGGTATTACTACTCATTAAAAGCAAACCCTAAGGTTAAACTAGAGGCAAATGTAATGAAAATCCCAAACATAAAGCACTTAGAATAGAAAATTGCAGATGTGGGACAAGTAAATGGAAGAAATCTATTGCCAAAGTATATTGCTTTTTTTGCTTTATATTTAAAAGTAATTAATATCTTCTTATATAACTGAGGCTTATTAGAAGAAACATAGATTTGAAGGCAGCTAAACAGATTTTTCAAAAAAGGAAACTAAGCCACTATTATAATTGATGGCCCTAGCTAGCATCTATATATGTATATATGAAAATATTTGGAAGACTATAAAGAGACTTACACCAGTAATTCCACAATTAAGTTCAAATGTTTTTCTTATGGTACCAGCAAAAGATGAGCTGCAGTGGTCCTAAGGGTTCCGAAAGAGTAGGGTAAACGATTGAAGATGAATTTAACTTTTTGGTGGCAGTGGTGATGGAAGAAGAAATGGAGGGGAAAGAGTAAAATGGATTGGGGTTGGTGAAGTGGGATGCCATGTGGTGTCCACCTCACCAAAATGACAGTGCCACGTGAGATTGGACGTGTGCCTTGGACAGCCCTAACAGAGGAGGGGTATATTTGAGCCACATGGGTAACAGCGAGGGCATATAAGGGAGAGTAGAATTGATCCTTGTCGCATGAAGAAGGGAGAATTTGACCATTTTCCCTATAATATTATCCACCAACCTAAAGCAAGACTTCTATCATTCACTTGCTTAGCAAGGTCCTGATTTAGCCAAGCTCACCCAAAAGTTCCTTGATTTCGGCAGAAAAGGCAAGGAACTGATATAATACAAACTACCACGCCAAATTGAGTTCAGTTTCCCATCTTGATTAACATTTCAGACTGCTGCACCAAAGAAGGCATCAAAACTCAACAAGAAACACAATACAACCTACGGCGCACAAACGGTCTTAAGTTTCCCACCTTTGATTAACATTTGAGAATGCTGCGTGCGCTAAGGGCATTAAAACCAACTTACTGGATAAAATTAATACCTGAATATCATTTTCATTTGTGATGCTGACAAGAAAACCCTGGTTTTGAAGGAACTGCCACAGACAAAGATAAATAAAAGAGAACAGATTAAACATATATAGGAAATAAAGCAAGTAAGCCAGATCATTGAAATGAAGACACCATCAGTTTATCAGTGTTATAGGAAAATAAAGCAAGTAAGCCAGATCATTGAAGAAAATAATAGCGAAGTCTGGCATTATTCAGCAAAGAACCTTTCTATGTCTGACCAATACCACCCAAAATAGCAAAAGAGAAAAGCTGAGAGTTAGCTTTAACAAACAAGAAAACACCTAGCCTTAAGAAGGGAGAAGGCCTCATGAGGATGAAACTTACTTCCAACGAGAAAAAGGTATAGAATAAAGTGAATACCCTTTCCTAGCCTTGCATCATATACCATAAATGTAGGCCTGTTCAGTGTTATCAAAAGCAAAATGTACAACAAAGCTCTAAAATCCGTTGGGGCTTCAAATGCAAAGCGCAACTGAAGCATGGGCTTTAATGAAAAAAGGCGCAAAGGGAAAAAAATACAAATATATATATAGTCAAAGACTAATAATTATAAGCATGAACGACAAACATATAAACATAGAAATTGAAAAAAGATTACAATAAAGTGAAATATCAATTGTTTAATGTCACCTCTTCAGAAGAGGCGACATTGGCAAAGGAAAGTATGCCTTAGAACCTTGATGATGACACTAAACCGCACATTAAGCAAAGCGATGCGCTCATCACGTTTTGAGCTTCGCTTCAGGGCTTAAGCGTGCCTTTGACAACACTGGGCCTATTTCAGTTAATTGTCCTCTTATTCAAAGTGACACATTGAATCAACACTCAAAACAAAAATGGCCATCATTGGACATTGTCGTCCAAAAGTATTTGAGCAAAATTTTGATTAAAAATCCAGCTCTTTATTGACTTTGTTCAGAAACCTGACATTATCAATTCTAAAGACCAAATCTTTCAGAGACTCTTAAACTGTTGATAAGGAAACCAGGCCCCAAATTCCCACTATCCAAGTCATTATCAGAGAAATGAGGTGTTACAAAATGCTCCAGAACAATATCAGAAAATATACACTTGGAACTTTAGAACTTATCTAACAATATGTAGGAATGACTTCATGTGCAAAAACCAAACCTCTAAATATTTGTAGGGCAACTGCTTTGGAGAAATCAAGAGACCTTCAATATTGTCCCCACCAACCACTTTTATCCTACCATCCCTGAAAAAATGCTTGGATACTACGTTAACAAGATAGAGCCATCAAGCCATCAATATAGATGAATAGTTTATAAGTACAAGATAGTATGGACAGATTAAAATGTACATCCCGAGCAACAACAACAACAAACTCAATGTAATCTCGCAGGTAGGGTCTGGGGAGGGTTGAGTGTATGCAGACCTTACCCCTACCTTTGAGAAGATAGAGAGGTTGTTTCTGGAAACATCCCGAGCCTGCACCTTATTTTATATCCATTTGGAATAGATTGTCACCACCCCTAAACTAAAGTCCTTTTCAATCACAAAAAAAAAACAAGAGAAAAGAAAATGAAAATGCATAGCTACTTCTATATTCATTTAATTAATACTCAACTTCCCCTACTGAGCTTAATATACTATCACGACCGACTCCTTCCTGGCCCACGGCCCCCACCAACCAGTGCCTAACTGATTTGTAAATCTAAACAGAAAGTTCCCTTCTGTTTGTTACATTTCAAAATTATGTGGTGGGGAACTGCCTTCCTAATCAACCAGAATAATATAATGCGGCAGGATCACAGTTTCAGAAAATAATGGGGCAGGATCCACCCTCTTAATCAGAACACCGTTGCTTCAAGGATCAATTGAGCTCAAGAAAGTAGGTATGACATCAAGTTTTAACCTAGTGTTGAAAATGAGATCTTAATTCCTTATTAGATGTCAATACCACAATACCTGACTTTTACTTCCCCCATCCCAAAATATTAGTCCAGTTTAGCTTTCCAAGAGTCAGAGATAAACCTTTGGTTAAAATTTTCAGATATAATATGTCATAATCTTGAAACTAGAAATATCGGAACTTAATAATATTTTTCAGGTAGATTTAAAGCCGAGGGTCTACCGGTAACAACCTCTCTACCTCTGAGTTAGTGGTAAGGTCTGCATACATTCTACCCTCCATAGACCCCACTTGGTGGTTGTTGTTGTTGCAGATTTAAATTGTCAGATGTATTATGTCATCATGTTGTCAAGCAAGAACACATGGGCGGGGGTGTCACATGAACATAACTGGCCTGCAGCCAATAACGGTGGTTATACGCCTATTGCATGCACCAGTTATCTCTTGGCAAAGATAAAATTTGATAAGCTATAACTTTTTCTCTAGCCTCTTCAATCTTATCTAGAAATTTTCATCAACCGAATTCAAGAACCCTAACAGCAGCAATTTCCAGTTCTACCAAAGCTATCCACTGTCTAAAAGTATATTTCTATCTGCAAGATGCACGCCCAGCTATTTGAATGATCCGAGCATTTTCTAACAAGTGAACGCAAAATTTGCGTGATATTGGCTTATATATACTATGCCTATAATGGAGGAAGTTCAATGCAGAGCTGAACTGTAGAAACTGGAATGATCAGGATTCAACAACCCAATGTTTTCAAAGAAGCATATCAGGAGCAACAATTCCATAACTTTTATGCACAAGGACGTAAGGCATACCAGCCAAAACAGAATTAGTAGTTTACTTAACAGCTGAGCTGACAGGCTTCTATCCAAATTAAGTGCATAAGATCAAAAGTTTAACTTACAATGTTCCAATGGCCAATAGGCGCTGAACAGAGTCTACTGCAAGAATTGATGCTGTTGACGGGATACCATAATGTACAGTAGCACGAACATTCAGGTCACCTGCTGTCAAACCACTGCCATTTGTCTGGACACAAAAAAAAAAGTAGAAACAAAAGAATAACTCCACCAGTTACATTCGAAGTCTTACAAAATGGATGGAATGAATACCTAAGCTGATTAAGCACCAATAGAGTAACATCAACCAAATAAATTAGCATCACATTATCTAAAAGCACTGCCTTACATGTTGCTCTTTAGTTAATAATGCACTATATGTTGTTCCAAAGATATCCTTGAAGATTGGAATCATTTTCAAAATCATACTGACAACCAGCTAATCCCAAACTAGTTGGCCCGGCGATATAAATCATCTATATCCATTCACTATCTTTACTTTGACTGTCAAGCTATCTTACCATCCTCCTTATCAAGGCTTGGGACCAGCTAAACTTAGAGTTGCCCAAATTGGCAGAGTTCATAAGTAACAGCTCCACATAGTTCCCGGTATAAAAGTCGAGCATCATCAAAAGCCTTTTACCAATTTATTTCACTATAATCAGCAATGATTGATCAAATACTTCAGTTTCGCAGCTCAGTTGCCAAAAAGCTACCAATTTTAGCAAATACAGAAGGGAAAACAAAATGAATATTTTCAATTTCGCAGGGTTCCGATCAAAATTAATTCTAAAAAACGATTCTTACTGGAATGAGCATCATTATCAATAATTACAAATGTCAAAACATCTAAGGAGAATCACAAAGAAGACAAAGTCAACTGAATAACACTTAAATACAAAAACCCACCTGCTGCTGATGATGATGATGATGATGATATTGTGTGGCTTTCTGAAAAAGCTTCTTCGCAAACATGGCGAAGTGAGAAGTGAAGATTTCTGGATCTGTTTCCGAATTCCGACGGTGAATATTACTTACTATATATATTTACACACTGCAAATATTTTGAATTGGCTTAGGCGTTCGGCAATCTTGTGTTTGTTTGGCTGAAATGGTATAACGCTTTGGGAGCTTTATGTTGTTTGATATATTAATTTAAAATTTAAAAATTTATGCATTTCTCGAATTGTACGCTAAGATAAAAAGGTTGGACTTCCTTATTAATTTGAGTTTATTTTTGTTGTGGTACCATGGAAACAACCTGATAATTATATATAATGGTTCCGAATGATTGATTATTGATTACACCGAAGACAAATATCGATTGTAGCTTGAAGGGAAATGATTTCTCGTGGATATATAGATCTCACGAGTTTTTAACGGGTGTTGATTCAAAGCATGTCACTGTGGAGAAAGTGTACACCGGTAGGATCATTGGTTCAATGTATCGCATTGCATTATATCGCTGACACGACCCAAATAGGCAGGTCGTGCGGGCACCTACATTGACTCTAACACAATAGAAGAATCCCTTTTTAAACAACATAATAAAATATCAAAATTTCTCATTACTTTACATAATTCAATCAAGGTTTAAGTTTACAAATAATCCCGCCAAAAACCATGACTCTCTCAAGATCTAGTCTAGACAGTTACAAAAGCTCTACTTCGAATACTGACAAAATAAAATGACATAATTTCACCTGCAGAGAGAATGCGGAAGCCGATGCTGAGTGTCGCCTCATCAACCATGAAACTGCAAATTACCTGCCACAATCTACACTCAAAAAAAGGTGTGATAGTATTAGTACACCACACATACCGGTAGGCATCATCGACTGACTAGGATTAGTTCACGCAATAGTTCAACATGAAATTGTCTAACCTTTACTAGTCATAACAAACATACACAAATGCCAAGTCCAAATCTTGATTAGATCCTCATTTAAGTGCACAATTACACCTATACATATACACCCATGAACATGCACTACAATTTCTCCCACTCAAACTTAACAATCAATTCAGAAACTTTCCAATTCCTACACTGATACTGTGTCACGACCCGAGTTTACACCCTAGTCGTAACACGGGACAAGGAACCCCGGGAGGCTCTAAGTCGACCCATGGCATAGTCGTAGCATAACATTTAACAATAGAAACAGCTAACGGAAATGTAACTGGGCAGAAGCTAACTATAAGAGCCAAATTTAAAACTCAAAAAGATGTAATCTAACAAAACTTTAATACATAGACTAAATCTGATTAAACATGCCTGAAAGTCTCTGCTAAACTGATGAGTTGGTGGGACAGGTCCCCAGCTAACTCCCAAAGTATGAAAACTGAAATATAACTGAAATAAGAAATATAGATCTCGTCCTCGACAGATGAGGACTCACCACAATCCGCTGAGATGGAAGAAAGAGCGTGTCTACCCGCGGGGCTGAGTCTGGATACCTGAATTTATATCATGAAACGATATAGCACATAAAGTATGCGGTCAGTACTTGGAATGTACTGAGCATGCGGGAAATGTAAATAAACTAAAACATACAAGTATATAAGAAAGAAATAAACTGAGTACATCGACATATAGCTGACTTAGAATGCAACAACCCTGTCTGAGTTACATACACATATCGACATGAACTTTTATTTGGAACTCATATTCTGAATCATTATCAAGCTCATGCATAAGGGTCATGTACTGAACATATAATGAAAGTTGAAGCTGAAACTAATATCATACACTATACTGGATATCTACTGATAACTGAGACTGCATTCTGTTGTATCTGTTCTAAACTGAAGTCTGAACTATACGGAACTGAGCCAAACTGATAACATGAACTAAGGGAGTCATTCTTAGTTATGGAGAGTCCCAACTGAACTAAGGAAAACAATCTTAGCTATGGAGAGTCCTTAACCGACTAGGAAAATATTCTCGGCTATGGAGAGTCCCTAACTGACCAAGGGAAACATTCTCAGCTATGGAGAGTCCCTGACTGACTAAGGGAAACATTCTCAGCTATGGAGATTCCCTGACTGAACAAGGGAAACATTCTTAGCTATGGAGAGTCCCTGACTAACTAGGGAAACATTCTCGGCTATGGAGAGTCCCTGACTGACTAAAGGAAACATTCTCAGTTATGGAAAGTCCCTGACTGATCAAGGAAAATATTCTCAGCTATGGAGAGTCCCTGACTAACTAGGAAATATTCTCGGCTATGGAGAGTCTCTGACTATACTAGAATATGAAAAATACTGATCTGACATTATTCATCTGGTCTAAGCTACTACAGCTAATCAAAGACATGAGCATTTACTAATTTCATCATACTGCATTCATTTAGAATTGATTAAGGCTACTTTCTACTAACAACAAGCCCAAAGGTCCGAAGGATCATTCTCATACTTTTATCATCATAATTCATATCATCATGGTACCAAATCATCAGTAAATCCACACATTTTGCATTTCATAAAACATCTATAGGTTCAGATCATACTTCACACACATCCGCAACATTTAAATCCCAAATTCACACATATAACGTATATCTTAGATTCATGTAGGATCCATAGGTCCAATTCATACTTTAATATGTATATATTGATTCATATATTCTAAATTTATGGAAAGCTCATACAATCAACTCACACCTTAAACATGTACAATGAGATCACGGAGGAAGCATATGATTATTTCATGGACCCCATTTTAAAATTTACTCCAATTCGTGAAGAAGATTCGATAATCATGCCACTACCGTAGGTTCAGCTCGTACCCGAAACATTTATATCGAAGTCATAATGAAAACATATACATACTTCACATTGATCAAGCCCATAAGTTCTAATCTCATCTCAACATATCCATCAAATCATATATTCTAATTTTTAAAGGAATTCTTACGATCTTCACATATTTTAGACATGGATACAAGTTCTTGATATAATTAAGTGAATAATAACGAAATCCCATTCAAAGTTTTAGGCTATCTCATGGAGGAAATTCTATAATCATGCATTTTTCATATTAAATACATAATTCGAGATATTAAAATAATCCCATAAGCATACATGACTTTTAATCATAATGGGTCTTAGAATTCATAGAAGACATAGAAGAAATCATCCATAAATTAAAACCTTAGATCTTGCTTTTCTAGAACAAGAGATTTGGGTTTTAAATAAAAAGTTTGGGCACAAGGATGGAAGGATATCCTTGTTGAAAAACCCACATACCTACTTCGAAGAAATTTCCACTTGAATTTAACCCTTGAAGCTCTTGAAGAACCCTAGTTGAATCCTTAATCTTGAGAGAGAGAAGGAAGAAGAGTTGAGGGAATGAGAGGTTAGGCTAGAAAACCCCTAAAAACGTCCCTTAAAATGCCTAAAACTACGCCATTTAGAAACAGAAAGCATAGGACTTTACCAAAATACCCCTGGAATTAAGCTTTAAAATTTGCCCGTTAGTGACCACGACTCTCACCACGATTCGTTGGTCCTCACCACGACTCGTGGTGACCATTCGTTGCCACTGAGTCCTTTTCTCAATTTCTGCTTCCTCAACCAACGACCAACAGGATGAGTCGTTACTTCAACCAACGACTCGTCATCATCTCTCGTTGCCACCACTGGTCCATCCTTCAGTTTTCTTCCAACGACCGACATGAGGGGTCGTTGCTCCTTCCAATGGCTCGTTGTCTCCGTCTGTCATTACTGACCCAGAAGCCCTGAACTCCGACTAATGACTCTTCATGACGACCTTTTACCCGGAACCAACAAGTCGTCACCTGACTCGTCCCCTCTGAGAAGTCCAAACTGCAAACTTACCATGATTGCTCTAAAGGATCATTGTTTCGCACAAGTACTCGTTCCTTCCTCCCATGGCATCAAAACACTTGGCACCTTTTTCTGAGGCCCTTCCAACGACTCATCTAACGGGTCGTTTGAGCGACCAATGACCCGTCGGAGGAGTTGTTCTGAGAGATTTTTTTCAGCTGGTTTTTCTGTTGAACTCCACCTAACTCCGAGGTCTGATCTTAGGAACTTACGGGGTGTTACATACTGTCATCTCACTGCAGTGGTGATTTGACCGCTACCGCAATTTCGCAGCAGCGAAGACACACCCACTATAGCGGTAACCCACTTAAACAGTGTCTCAGCATTCCTGATTCTTCTCTTCTTCAACTTTCCCTTACCCATCACCTGCTCCAATCTTCATTAATTAAACCCCTTTCAATTACTCCTTATTCATTCAACTACTCCACGATATTATACCTACATCGATTATTTTTTATTTAGTTATCGTTAACCTTCAATAAACCATCTTATCCTCTGCAATATCTCAGCTCTACACCTATTAGTGGAACAACTCTGTCATTCAATATCAACCCAGCACAAACGTTATAGACTCTAATACCCATTATAAAACTAATAATCAAAATCAACCTAGCTCAATTTTATCAGACTCATCCTAATTCAGACGATCACCATGCATTACGTGTAACAACATCAACATACCTTTGTAAACAATCATCAAGTAACACAATTAAACCATCGTCTATAAAAACAATCAATTATACTAGTGGAGTCATGTCCACATAGGAATACAGATATAGGTATATATATGTACCTCCCTGATTTCACTATGTGTCTCTCATATCATTTTGGTATATCATGTATCACAATGTCTGTCACACATCTATATATTTGTAACACATGCTAGAGGATTTTATTTCTGCCCTTCCAGTCATGACCAACAAGGGACTCTAGAAATCCATTTACTATACCGGCTTGGTACCCGCTCCCATTCATTTGCTCATCCGGATGCTCACCTCGAACACGAGTCCCTCATAGCATAACTGCTCACCCGGATGCTCACCTCGGGCACGAGTCACTCATATCATAACTGCTCGTCCGGATGCTCACCTTAGGCACGAGCCACTCATATCCAAATATTTGTACACATGCTCAATCACACTAAACCGCTGTTCAGATGCTCACCTCGGACACGAGCCTCTCAATTCGGGGTAAGGATGTATTACCCATTCATCTTTAGTATCTTTCATCATGCTCTTAATCAATCACCACATAGGAAGGATCACCAGTTCACCTCAATTGTCACGATTTCACTTACAGTTCATAAATAACATTCATAATTCAATCGATGCAGAGTTTATTGAAACAACATGATTAAATCTCTATAATATTCATTGCAATCATTGTCAGAAGACCATCCAAATATATCAATCAAATCATCAATACCCAAGACATTAGTCACAGTCTCGTTCCTCATGTTTTTGAATTGCATCTAAGCTAGATATGGAAAGTTAGACATATATCTACAAGTACGCAAAGGTGCTAAAATGTTTATGCTCCTATTTATGGAACCCTACATTGATCCCGTTTTCCATTATTTATTATTCCACCATCACAAATTCTCGCTATTCAAGGACAATATTCATTATGAGACTCCCATCTATCAAGTCCCCCTAATTCAAGACACAAACACTCGTGGTATTTCTCTGCATCTAGTGTAGTTATTAACTCATCACCAACTCATAATCACATCACAACTAAGTTCTTCCAATTTCGTCCTTGACTCGGCATTTCTATCAAAATTTCATATTAATACACATCTTACTTACAAATATCAGCAATATCCCAATAAGAAGTACCTCACCTGGATATACTATTAAAATAACCGTCTAGAATTTGCTATTTAGGACATGCAATCAAAAGCTAACATCAAGATTCTATCCAAACTTAATAATTTCGACACGCTATGTGTTTCCTCTTTCCTTCCTTGTTATTCAAGTTATTTCTCTCACCCTTAATAATCATTTGCTATAGTTTGTACCAGTCATCTTCATTATTAAAATCTTTCATTTTACTTATCAATAGCATATCAATCACACATATATGAGTCACTAATCGAAGTCTAACACAAAGGTAAGTCATAACCTGTCTGGGCTCCAAGCTACTACCAAAAAAGCGATAGAGCTTCGTTTCTTATACGAGTCTAATGTTTCTTGAAGAAATTTGTCGAAGAAGATAGTGGAGATATTTTTTTTCCTGCTAGAATGACTAAAATTTGTTTCCAGGGCATTTGTAATGACCAATCCCTATTACAATAGGATCTAAATTTTTAAAAATGAAAAAAATACAGAGTTCTAGTCCGTGTCTTCTGCTGCAGCGCTGCTTGCTCTGCTGTAGTGGTCCCACTATAGCGACATCGTGCCTGCTATAGTGGTCCTGTTGTTGGCCTATAAATTTTTTTAACTTCGCCCCCTTTTATTAACTACATAAATTACTTCTATTATTACCAGAAAATAAACCAGCCCTGTAAAAAAAATTCAAATTCTTGCGTCAATGTTGTCAAGGTGCTATAATGATCGGACGAGAATATTACAATCGCATATCATTATTTTGCATTGATTTGCACTTCATTAATTATATTGCTTGTTTTTGACATTTACTTAATAGCTGACTCTAGTCAACTGCTTACACTATATTACAGATTTGAGGAATTATTTTATTGATTCGGACAATTTATTATTATTTTTTATGCGATATAGTTGTTAACTCTTGCTCGGTTGGCTTATGATGCCTACTGAGCATATATGTTATCGTACTCATACTACTCTTTTTGTATCTTTCTGACGCAAATCTCAGCACTAGCAGACCACATTGATCCTAATTTGTCTGAGGTTGTGTCCAGTACGAAACTTTGGTGAGCTACATGTGTCTAGAGCGGAGCCTAGCTTATTCTATCTTATTATGTGTCTATTTTGATTTCCCAAAATGTTTTGTATTTCCACAAGTTGTACACTCTTTTAAGTACTCTTGTACTGATGGCACTATATCTTAGGTGTTGTTTGGGTTTTTCTTCCGCAATTATAACTATATTTATGAATTTTTAATTTAAGACTTACTATTCTAGTATTTCTACTTCTTCCAAATCATTGCGTGTGATAAACAAAGAGGGGGGTGAATTCAAAATTTTCCACGAAAGACTGAGTAATTGACTATTTGGAATGCTCAGCCGACTATGTTCCTGTAGAAAACATTAGTAATATATAAGACAATTATAAGAAAATAACATAAATGTAAGAGACACATAATTTTATATTGATCTGAATCATTAGGGTGGTGCCTATTCCAATCCCTTTGGGTTACAAGAGTTTCCTTAGAGCTTGTTGGAGTTTATTTACAAGAAGAGTAATACCAACAGTCTTGGTGAGATTTCGTTCTTTGTTACAGCCTTTACTTGTATATCTACCTAACTATTTCTTTCTTTTAATCTCACTAAATAGCTATTACAAATTACAGTGATTGAATAAGAACTAGAATGATTAAGATTGATCATGTTACACCCCATAAATTTTTAATATTTAGACGACCTATTCGCATGTGGTTAAAGGTTTTAGAATGTCATACATGCTAGAAAAAGGCCCGGGGGAAGACTGGACGAACATCACATCGAACTGTCGCGGGAGGAGCCGGGGTAGAACCCCTCCGCGATGGCGCCGTGCCACGGAGGGAGGGCCTCCGCCATGGTGCCATGCCACGGAGGCCCTGTACAGGCCCCACTATATAAACCCCCACTTCGTTTTATCTTAATTATTTTCAAAATTTTCAGAGAAAAACATAGAGGAAACCAGAGAACACAAAAGCATGAACAAACCTTACCATTTTTCTTTCGATTACGCCGTCAAACGCGGACCAAACTCAAATTAATCCTAGATACCGGAGTATAAAGCTGCAGAGAGCATTCCTACGGATTTAGTTTCGTAAAATTCGGCCGGCGAACCGTCGTGCTACCGTACTAAGGTAAGTGAAATTGCGCCAAATTAGTGTCAATATACTCCTAGCCCTAAAGTGAGTATTTCTCCCTTCTGGACTTTCGAGAAATAGCGAGTTTCCGGCTGTTTTTCGATAAGCCAAAGTTTGGGATAAATATATATTAAAAGTGACGTTTTCTTCCAAGATATTGATGAATTGAGTTCTAATTGTTATAATTATGAGTGCAGTTGGGAGAAATAGCTGGATACTGGCCAAGTTACGCCAGTTAGCCAAGAAGTCAGAGATCGAGGTATGTAAAGCCAGTTCCTTCGGCAAGTTAGTAATCCTAGTATAGCAAATAGAGTGAATTCTAAAAGAAAGAATTTAGAAGTCGAGTATTGAGTCCAGTATGAATCTAGCAAGCATGTTTTTATGTTATTATGCTATATTTAGAATAAAAATCAGTAAGTCAGTATCAGACAGCCAGGTATTATTTCAGATATAGTTAGCTCAGAACAGAATTAGCTTAATGCAGAAAAGAGATTCAAAATAGAATATCAAAACATGGATAATATTTTCAGATCAAACATGCTTGCTATATGTGATTATTGTTTGTTGAGACCTGTTTGTGCTATGAGGGCACCCTTAGAGCGTCCTCACCGCCCTTGGGTTAATAGCTGTGTCAACTCGCCCGCCAAAGGGTGAGGATTCGTCACTCCAAGGAGTGGCATGCCGTCCGTAGTAGGACGAAGATGGGATGCAATATTCCTTATAACAGGCTGATCAACATAGCATTATAGCTTGCCCTGTCGAGCGCTTGCACCCAGGGGGCAGATTACAGATACATATACAGATACAGATTACAGTTTACAGTTACAGGAGTCCTCCGGACTCAGACACAGTTATAGTCAGAGGCCATAGCCCGAGCTGCAGACCCAAGGGGGCCGGTAGAGGTGCTCGTAGTTAGTAGGCCAGTGGAGTGATTTACTTTTGGATGGTTTTGACCTGGGTAGGGGTATATAGATTGTGTGTTGGTTGGCACCTTCCGGCTTATGAGGGCTGGTATAGGTTCTTGTATGCTATATATGTGTATATATATTACTTATTAAATTGATAGATAGCATGACACCGCAGCGACAAGTATGACTTCCATCTGCTTTTCAGTACTGGTAAGCTCCTTCCAGATTTCGCCATCTCCGACAGTCTTAGCTATTTTCTAATATTCAGAATTACCAGTATTATTGCTTTTATTCAGTTATGTTCAGTTTGCTTTACATACTCGGTACCCGTGGTACTGACGCCCGTTTGGGGCGCTACATTACTTGCCTGCAGGTACTCATAAATGAGGAGCCGATACCTCGTGATTCCATCCAGCACATTGAGTCATCAACTCCTGTCATCCGGAGCTAGATAGCTAGAGGTTTATTTCCTTTCTTTTGTTGTACAGTATGGGTAGGCCGGGGCCCTGTCCCGACCATCTTATTAGTATTCTTAGAGGCTTGCAGATTGTATATCCCCTGTGGTTAGCTGTACCGATCGTGTGAGGCCGTGTGTATGTTTAGTTTGTTATGACGGCTGTGTGGGGCCTTATTCAGTTGGTAGTGGTGACCTTGTCGGTCACGTAGCAGTTTAGCACATGTTTTATTGATTCAGAAGTAACTAGACAGCATGGTGGCCTTGTCAGCCCGCATAGGTTCCTTCATACTACTGTTGTTCTGGTTAGCTGTTGTTGTCTTACAAATGGCTATAGGCCTAGTCGGTCGGAGGCTGTAGTTACGGCCGGAGGCTGTAGTTACAGCCGTTATATAGCCCGTTGGTTCCATGATTCCAGAGTTAGAGCCAGTCTGGCACCAAAATTGCTTAGGCTCAGTAGTCCAGCAGTCCAGGTCTTAGTAGGGCACCAGGTGCCAGTCATGCCTCCCAAGGCGGGGCGTGACAAACTTGGTATCAGAGCGGGTTGTATCCCAGGGAGTCTGCAAGCCGTGCTAAGTAGAGTCTTGTCTATGGATGTGTTGTGCACCACATACTATAGACAGGAGGTTGCAAGGAATGATAGGATGGTTACTCTTTCTTCCTATTCAGTCGTGCTGTAGAGCGATACAGTATAAGGTTGAGTCCCTAAAACTTATCATACTCTTTGTTTACAAATTAAAATGGTAGATCAGCGACATCTTATCACAGACAGAAGATTGGATATAGCAGCAGAAGAGGGCACCAGCCAGTTGCAGGGCAACTACAGCAGCAGGAGGAGGTATCAGGAACCTCCCAATGTGATACCTCTATCGGTACCATCCCAGTATATTTCTATAACTTCAGAGTAGGAAGTCAGAAGCATAGCGTGTATACGAGTTGTTTTATTTGTTAGGTATATAAGATCTGACTAAGATGACAGATCATATTAGATTATTCGATAGATGTGAGAAAGAGAGGGAAATGCAGGATTCCCACCTCCATCTCTTCAGATTTGGTACAGTTCCATGTTTTCGTTTCGTTGCAGAAAGAAAAGGCTAAGTCCGCCATAACACGCTAACAACGACAGGGTATACCTGCAAGATGATAGTCATGAGTTCAGTTGGGATATCAGAAGGTAGAGAGGTCATATGAATCAGATGGGTCCGACTGTAAGCCAGAAGAAGTATAGGCTGAGACTTGACCAGTAACCTTATTGACAATGTAAGGCAGGTACTTTGAACCCCAGAACTCAGCTTAAGCAAGAAAAGGGAAAAAAAGCATGAATACCAGATTTTGGAGGGGAAATTAGAATCGCCTCTAGATTGATAAAGCATCGTGTATCAAGGACTAAGCCTCGGATTGACAGTTAAGAGACAGTAAGATTGTATTTTAGAATGTTGCTGTACATCCGCCTACGGAGAAGGTAAGAGGGTGCCAACCCTGAGACTCTAATCTAGTGTGGCCTAGAGGCAAGGTTCAACAGACAGTCACGGGCCCTTAATGTAGTGCCAAGTAAGGCCACAAGGTGTGGGTATTGACCCCACGTTGTAAAAGTGGCAAAATTTCAAATAGAAGATCATAGCTAAAGTGCATGTGTTTGTTGCTTCCAGAATGGCACAAAAATCTAATAAAATGGTGCAAGAGGACCGGAGATATCATTAGACTGTAGAAGCAGTATGTCACGTACAATATGAAATTCCATGAAGTACGTCAGGGATTACGTATTACTACAAAAAAAAATTTTCAGTATGTATTGTACGTAGTTGTTGATATATAGATCATACTGCAGGACCCCTCGCCAAAAAGGAGGAAGGTTAAGTGTGATTCACGTATGAAGCCATAGAAACTTCCTCAATTCCCAATTTATTGAGTTAATGGACTTACATGCTTGTTGCCAGATCTAGACTTCAGAAGCTCACCAGAGTTAGTAGTCTGAATTTGGTAGTTAGATGATACGGGCGCAGTTAGACAGTCAAACGACCAGCTAGTGCCTGTATTGGCAGGGGGGCATCCCTAAAGATCATTAATGTGATCGCATATGCCAGAACCAGGGATAGAAACCGACTAAGCATATTTCAGAGGTTGGTAACACCAGGATTCTCCAACATGTTAAGTAGTCGTACATTGCTTTCCCAGCCTTGTAGGTGAGGGTCAGCCTTAGTCAACCTAGCAGTTATCATGTAGAACACCCTGCAAGTCAGCCAGCTGTCCCAGTCAGACAAACCCGTGGATACCCCAAGGAGGAGTCCACATCAGTAGTCAGTGACGGACTAGTACCTCAGCTGGTTCTCGTAAGATCTTCGGATACAGAGTCCTAGGAGAGGCCAATCTTTACAAAATTGCTTATAAGACCAGGAATTTCCCAGAACAACAGTATAGATCTGAGTGGATACAAACCAGGCATAAGGAACTGGTAGCACTTTGCTAGCACAATGTTTACTAAGACAAGGAAATCGGTAGGTTCCCTATGAAGATCCTGGGACTGATCTCCTGAAAGTAAGCCCGACTAAGCCCAACTCTATAATTGTTCAATTAGAAGAACAAAGCAGTTAGGTGTCCACAACTCCGCAGTTATACATGAGCTACAAATGTCCGAGTAGGACATTTATAGCATTGTTAGACTACTTCAGCATTCGGATCATTCAGCCCAGCTATTCAGTTATTCACAGTTATTCAGCCGGATTATTAGAGATCATGATCACTATCAGGATCCTCTGATCAGATATGTGCACATGGTGTGCAGACAGTCATACAGATTATCCCAGCAGCAAGTAGCATTAGCATGTGGGCCATAAGGCCAGATAAGCTCTAGCTATACAGAGAGATTACTTGTCAGTTTCTCCGGTATGATAAATTAGTATGACCGTCAATTACATGCCAATTTCTCTAAACGTGAATCTGGATGAATTCAGTAGTCTTTTTGGGTCACATCGTGTCGGAGGCTGGTTTACAAATGGACACACAGAAAATTGAAGTAGTGAAAATGGCCCAGACGTACCACTCCGACTGAGGTACGCAGTTTCCTGGGGTTAGCCGGGTACTACAGAAGGTGTGTGGAAGGATTTTCCACTTTTGCAGCACCTCTGACTAAACCGACGCATAAAGCAGCAAAAGTTTTTGTGGACTGAGGCATGAGAGCAGAGCTTCCAGGAATTGAATTTGCGATAGTGTCGCTGGTTAGAGCTGTTGAAAGACTATGACGTAAATATTCTGTGTCACCCAGGAAGGGCCAACATAGTAGCAGATGCCCTCAGTCGTGAATCTGTGGAGAGTTTAGCATACTTGCAGCCCGAGCAGCGGGAATTGGCCCGAGAGTTGCATCTGCTAGCCAGTCTAGCCGTTCATGTAGCATAAATAGGGGACAACAGAGTGGTAATCCAAAATACCGCAGTGTTGTCTTTAGTTGTGGAAGTAAAGGAACGACAGTACAAAGATCCTAGCCTAAATCAGCTCAGAAGCAGAGTTCAGTGGGGAGAGATGACAAATTTTTAGATAACCGAGGATGGAGTGTGGAGATATAAAGATCTCCTTTGTGTTCCAAACGTTGTAGGGCTTCGCCAGCAGATTATGGGTGAGATACATTATGCCCGTTATTCTCTCCACCCAGGTTTGACAGACATATGTCATGATGTAAAAGAAATCTACTGGTTGGCCAGGAATGAAAAAAGGGATAGCAGAATTTGTAGTTCAGTGTCCCAATTGCCAACAAGTAAAAGCGGAACACCAGAAACCAGGCGGATTGACTCAAGATATAGCTGTGCCTCTTTTGAAGTGAGAAGCAGTAAATATGGATTTTGTAGCAGGATTACCCCGTACCAGGCATAGAAATGACTCGATTTGGGTAATTGTTGACAGACTGACAAAATCAGCCCATTTTCTACCAGTAAGGGCTACTTTCTCTGCCGAAGATTATGTTGAGTTGTATATCAGAGAAATAGTCAGATTGCACGGTGTTCCCGTGTCCATTATCTCTAACAGAGGGGCACAATTTACAGCTAAATTTTGGCAATCATTTCAGAGAGGCTTGAGAACACAGATTAACCTGAGCACAGCTTTCCACCCTCTGACAAATGGAAAGACAGAACGCACTATTCAGACGCTCGAGGATATGCTACGAGCGTGTGTGTTGGACTTTGGAGGTAGCTGGGATGAGCACTTACCACTTATTGAGTTTGCTTATAACAATAGTTCCCATTCAGCTATCCAGATGGCGCCCTACCAGGCATTGTATGGGCGAAAATGTAGATCGCCAGCTGGCTGGTTTGAAGTAGAAGAGTCAGCGCTGATTGGGCCGGATATTATTCATCAGTCAGAAGAAAAGGTAAAGCTTATCAGAGAACGCCTACTGACTGCTCAGAGCCATCAGAAATGGTACGCTGATGTGCGGCGCAGAAACCTGGAATTTAATATGAATGACGGGGTATTTTTGAAAGTATCTCCCATGAAAGGGGTGATGAGATTCAGTGAGGAATAGGCCAAGTGGCATACGAGTTAGACTTACCTCCCGAGTTAGAGTCTGTTCACCTAGTTTTCCACATGTCCATGCTAAGGAAGTGTATAGGAGATCCCTCCTGAATCGTTCCAGTCCAAGATGTTCAGGTTACATAAGATTTGGCCTATGAAGAAGTTCCAGTAGCCATACCAGATCGGTAGATCCGCAGATTAAGAACTAAAGATGTTATTTCTATCAAAGTATTATGGGGTAACAGGAACCGAGAGGAAATGACTTGGAAAGCAGAGGAAGATATGAAAGTCAGATATCCTCACTTATTTCAAACCTAGTCAGCCAAGAGGTACGTTAGTATTGTTATCTTATGAAGTGCCTTATATTATATGTATAACTGAGATAGTCGACTCTAGTCTTTCGACTAATAAATACTGTAGTATTGTGTGGAGTACCTGTATTGGACTTTTCTGCATTTTAGGTTTTTGAGATAGTCCATATTACAGGGGAAACTCTGCCGAAATTTTTCCACAATAAGCAGAGCAAGTTAAGATCTTTGCAAGCAAAATTTGACATTCGAGGACGAATGATCTTAAGGGGGGGAAGATGTTAAACCCCATAAATTTTTAATATTTAGACGGCCTATTTGCACGTTGGTTAAGGGTTTTAGAATGTCATACATGCTAGAAAAAAGCCCGGGGGAAGACTGGACGAACATCACATCGAACCGTCGCGGGAGGAGCCGGGGCAGAACCCCTCCGCGATGGCGCCGTGCCACGGAGGGAGGGCCTCCGCCATGGCGCCGTGCCACGGAGGCCCTGTACAGGCCCCACTAGATAAACCCCCACTTCGTTTTATCTTAATTATTTTCAGAATTTTCAGAGAAAAACATAGAGGAAACCAGAGAACACAAAAGCATGAACAAACCTTACCATTTTTCTTTCGATTACGCCATCAAACGCGGACCAAACTCAAATTAATCCTAGATACCGGAGTATAAAGCTGCAGAGAGCATTCCTACGAATTTAGTTTCGTAAAATTCGGCCGGCGAACCATTGTGCTACCGTACTAAGGTAAGTGAAATTGCGCCAAATTAGTGTCAATATACTCCTAGCCCTAAAGTGAGTATTTCTCCCTTCTGTACTTTCGAGAAATAGTGAGTTTCCGGTTGTTTTTCGATAAGCCAAAGTTTGGGATAAATATATATTAAAAGTGACGTTTTCTTCCAAGATATTGATGAATTGAGTTCTAATTGTTATAATTATGAGTGCAGTTGGGAGAAATAGCTGGATACTGGCCAAGTTACGCCAGTTAGCCAAGAAGTCAGAGATCGAGGTGTGTAAAGCTAGTTCCTTCGGCAAGTTAGTAATCCTAGTATAGCAAATAGAGTGAATTCTAAAAGAAAGAATCCAGAAGTCGAGTATTGAGTCCAGTATGAATCTAGCAAGCATGTTTTATGTTATTATGCTATATTTAGAATAAAAATCAATAAGTCAGTATCAGACAGCCAGGTATTATTTCAGATACAATTAACTCAGAACAGAATCAACTTAATGCAGAAAAGAGATTCAGAATAGAATATCAAAACATGGATAGTATTTTCAGATCGAACATGCTTGCTATACGTGATCATTGTTTGTTGAGACCTGTTTGTGCTATGAGGGCACCCTTAGAGCGTCATCGCCGCCTCTGGGTTAATAGCTGTGTCGACTCGCCCGCCAGAGGGTGAGGATTCATCACTCCAAGGAGTGGCATGTCGTCCACAGTAGGACGAAGATGGGATGCAGTATTTCCCATAACAGGCTGATCAACATAGCCTTATAGCTTACCCTGTCGAGCGTTTGCGCCTAGGGGGCAGATTACAGATACATATACAGATACATATTATAGTTTACAGTTACAGGAGTTCTCCGGACTCAGACATAGTTATAGTCAGAGGCCATAGCCCGAGCTGCAGACCCAAGGGGGCCGGTAGAGGTGCTCGTAGTTAGTAGGCCAGTGGAGTGATTTACTTTTGGATGGTTTTGACCCGGGTAGGGGTATATAGATTGTGTGTTGGTTGGCACCTTCCGGCTTTTGGGGGCTGGTATAGGTTCTTGTATGCTATATATGTGTATATATTACTTATTAAATTGATAGATAGCATGACGCCGCAGCGACAGGTATGACTTCCATCTGCTTTTCAGTACAGGTAAGCTCCTTCCAAATTTCTCCATCCCCGACAGTCTTAGCTATTTTCTAATATTCAAAACTACTAGTATTATTGCTTTTATTCAGTTATGTTCAGTTTGCTTTACATACTCGGTACCCGTGGTACTGACGCCCGTTTGGGGCGCTTCATTACTTGCCTGCAGGTACTCATAGACGAGGAGCCGATACCTCGTGATTCCAGCCAGCACATTGAGTCATCAGCTCTTGTCATTCGGAGCTAGACAGCTAGAGGTTTATTTCCTTTCTTTTGTTATACAGTATGGGTAGGCTGGGGCCCTGTCCCGACCATCTTATCAGTATTCTTAGAGGCTTGCAGATTGTATATCCCCTGTGGTTAGCTGTACCGGTCGTGTGAGGTCGTGTGTATGTTTAGTTTGTTATGATGGTTGTTTGGGGCCTTATTCAGTTGGTAGTGGTGACCTTGTCGGTCACGTAGCAGTTTAGTGCACGTTTTCTTGATTCAAAAGTAACTAGACAGGATGGTGGCCTTGTCGGCCCGCATAGGTTCCTTCATACTACTGTTGTTCTGGTTAGCTGTTGTTGTCTTACAGGTGGCTATAGGCCTAGTCGGCCTGAGGCTGTATTTACAGCCATTATATAGCCCGTTGGTTCCATGAATCCAGAGTTAGAGCCAGCCTAGCACCAGAAGTGCTTAGGCTAAGTAGTCCAGCAGTCCAGATCTTAGTAGGGCACCAGGTGCCAGTCATGCCTCCCAAGGCGGGGCGTGATAGACCAAGTGAAGTTGTACATTCTTTTATGAGTCTTCACTGTCTTTTTATAGAACTCATGAGATGATCTTGAGAAGGCAGGAAGATCAATTGCTTTGATCTTGGCTGATTTGCTCTTAAGGGAAACCCAAAGGATTTTCTCAATTATATAATCTTGATATGATTGAGGTGTTGATTGACTTCATCTATTTTAGCATGTTGTGATCTATGATGAATATTGAATCCCTTCCTTCCTTGATGTTGAATCTTTCCATAATAGACAAAGAATTCTGATTGATTTCCTTCGTCTATTCTCCAATGTTGTGATCTTGATTGATATTGAATCTCATCCTTAATTGCTAATGTTGGACCTTTCCATAGTAGATTTTTCTTCTAAACTGCTATTGAGTAGGCTTTCCATCTAGAAAGCTTATCCCTTCATCTTGGCTTGATTTCTGCTTCTTTAACTATGATGCTGAATCTTTCCATGATAGGTCACCGGCTTATATTTTCTTCTACAGTTGCTGACGAGTCAGCTTTTCATTTAAAAAGCTTATCTAGGCTAGACGTCTGCTTGTATTGAGGATCCAATGATTTAGCTTTGATTCCTGCATCAAGTTAAACTGTTAATTGTCATTATTAAAATAATTTAAGAATTTAAAGTTAACAATCTTCTCCTTTTTGATGATGACACATAAAGAGGTACAAGCAGAGTTTACTTACCTAATTTTTAGAGGATGGCATGGAAAGTCATTTGTTTGAGATCCTCCCTCTTACTGGATGCTCCCCCTTTCTGTTGGAACTAGTGTCGTTTGTTTGAGATCTTCCTCCTTAATAGATGCTCCCCCTTTCTGTTGGAATTAAATGTTACATGTTTCCCTATTGTGTCTTAAAAACATACATACAGTGCACTGTGTCTGATATATAGCTTCATAGATCAAAGTGATTGAGATTATATAAACTATGATGAGCAATCAATACTATAATAAGCAATTAATCATTTCCATCAAATAATAAGCCATTAATCATTTCTATCAGACAATAAGTAATTAGTCTATCATCAGATAATAAGAATTAATCATTTATCAGTAAGCAATAAGCAGAATAATCAAAAAGATCAGAACCAAAAAGTATTAGCAATTGGCAACCACTAGAGAATTTTCCCCCTTCATCATCAAAAAAGGGGTAAGACGGAAGAGAAGACAGAGAAAGAGTTTGATGCCTATAACAGGGGCAAAGAGTTTAAACACTAAAACAGAGGGAATAGAGACAGTCAAGATCTTCCAAGAAAAAATTTCAGAGTATTGATAATTCTATCAGAGAAGGAGTGGTAGAATTTTTCAATACATTTGGAAAAAGAGGCATAGGAGTGCGATGGCTAACTCATTGTCGGAAACTTTGGCTCGAGCAGCAATAAAGTCAACTTGCTTTAGAACAATGTTGAAAGATTTGACTCCATGTTGAATATGAGTAAACTGTGTCTTCAGTTTTTTCATTTCATAAATTACTTGTTCCAAGAGGTCATAAGACTTGTGCAAGTCACCTACCACTACACTAAGGGTTTCTTTGACTTCTTAAACTTCTTTTAGTAGGGAGTCAATGGCAATTTTCTGAGCATCATCAGAACTGATTCCACTTGGATTTTCAGCAACAACGGACTTGAGCTTGGGCTTGTAACTTGCCTTCTTGTACCACTTTCCGTCATCAAAGACATATCCCATGCTATAAAAGCATGATTGTCGTAGGTTGAGGAGATATCTTTCACAGAGTAATTTAAGAGGTCACTACTAATGTCCTTAAGAATACGAGTGATAATCATCCCATAAGGTAGGCTTGTATTACTGATAGGGTCTTGACAACTTTCCAGCATATACCCAAGAAATCATTTTGGCCAATTTATCTTTAATTTTCTAAGAAGACAACGAATAATAAAAACATCTCAGGAGGAGAGAGAACAAGAGAACCTTTCCAAGGAAGTAGAGTTGTGGCAACAATATGAGCGATGATGATTTTCAAAACAAATGGTAGTTGGACCAAAATCTGAGAGTTGAATACTTTCTTCAGCAATAAAGTACTTTTCTTCTTCGAGAGAGATCTCAAAATTTTTTGGCCATATTCCGGTAAAAAGAGTATTTTTCTAGAGAAGCAAGTATCAAAAACCTTTTCAAACAAGAATTTACTTAAGATAATCTATTACCCAATACTAGGCTTTCAAGTTTTTCACTATCCGTAGAAACCCTTAAATTTGCATAAAATATTCTGACAAGCTCCTCAAACACCTCGTTAGCACAGAGAAGAAATAGAATATCCAATTTCTAAAAAGGAGAAGAAGTTATGTACAGAGCAGTAAGAGCATTCCAATTGCTCTAGGCAGATGGCTCTTCCGTGAGCGAAGGGGCGATCTTTAAAAGGCTATAAATATAGTTTTCTCAAAGAGGCTTCATAACAACTGCATGTCTTCTGGTCCAAAAATAACAGATCTATCAATCTTATTCTTTTTTTATATCAGGAGAAGTCTTCTTCTGTCTAGATGTAGAAAATTCGAGACAATCATCATAGAGGAATCAGATATTTCCAGCGGAGAAGAGGATGGAGAAGGGCTTTTAAGCCTCTTACTAGAGAAGCGAAGACTCTTAGATAAGAATTTTGCCATGGAAGGTGAAAGGAAGAGAATGGAATATAGAGGAGTTAGAAAGAGTTGAGGAGATAGGCGAACATAAAGGAAATAAATAGGCGAGAGGTGACGATTTTGTCAGCAGGCGAAATGGTGAGCAAGTGAAGGGTCTAATCATGAAAAGGTGGGATAATAATAACCTAAGGAAAAAATGAACGCAAGGAAATAAATCAAAGAGATAATTTAAGGGAAAAGAATCTCACCAAAGCATTTTCTTAAAAAATAGAATCTATTTTACAATAAAGATTTTGTAAAAATATTGGCTAATTGATTTTCAGAATCAACAAATTTTAATAAGAAATCGCCATTTTTAGCATGATCTCTAATAAAATAATGCTTAATGTCTATATGCTTAGATATGGACTTATCTATGGTGTATTTAGAAAGACTAATAATACTAGTATTATCACATAAAATGGAAACGCGTTCAAAGTTAAGATCATAGTCAAGCAACTCATGTTTCATCTAGAGTAATTGAGTACCACAACTTTTAGAGGCAAAGTACTTAGCATCAGTAGTCAAAAGAGTCACCGAGCCTTATTTCTTACTTTTTCATGAGGTAACAATTTCTCCAAGAATTTGACAAGATCCGCTAGTACTTTTCCTATTAGTTTCATCACCTGCAAATTCTGCTTCTGAATAACCAATTAGATCAAAATTTCCTGAATGAGGGTGTCATATTCCAAAATCTTGAGTTCTGATAAAGTAGCGAATGATCCATTTAACTGTGGTTAGATAAGACTCTTTGAGAGTTGATTGAAATCTGGCATATTTGCATACACTGAACATGATGTCCGATCGACTTGCTGTGAGATAGAGTAATGATCCGATCATCCCACGATAAATTTTCTCGTCTACATTCTTTCCAGATATGTCGTATTTAAGACATGTTAAGGGACTTTTTCCCTTTTTTCAAACCGAACCTTTTGATTAACTCAACTCTTTGGTATAATTGGTCTTACTTATGAAGGTTCCTTTAGTCGACTGACGTATTTGTAGCCCTAGGAAGAACGTTAGTTCTCCCATCATGTTCATCTCAAGTTCTCCCTTCATTAGGTCTGCAAAATGCTTACATAGAAAAGGGTCAGAACTGTCAAAGATAATGTCATTAATATATATTTGAATGATTAATATATTTGAATAAGATCATTGAATGAAAAGAGTAGTATGAGTTTTTCTCTTTAAAAATTATTTTTTATTAAAATGGAGCTTAGCCATTCGTTCCAAACTTTAGGAGCTTGTTTAAGACCATAAAGAGTTTTTTATAGTTTAAAAGCATGGTCTGGACAGGAAGAATTTTCAAATCTGGGGGGTTGTTTTACAAAAACTTCTTCTTTTATAAACCCGTCCAAAAATGCACTTTTAATATCAATTCGAAATAGTTTAAAATGTTTAAAAACAGTATAAGCCAATAAAATGCGTATTGGTTCCAATCTAGCTACCAGAGCAAAATTTTCATCATAGTCAATACCTTCTTTTTGAGAGTAGCCTTGAGTAGCTAACCTTGCTTTATTTCTAATAATTTTACCTTCCTTATTTAACTTATTTCTGAAGATCCGCTTTGTTTCTATTATGGAGACATTTTTAGGTATTTGTACCAGAGTCCAAACCTGACTTCTTTCAAACTGATCGAGTTCTTCTTGCATTGCTTCTATCCACGGCTCATATTTAAGTGTTTCCTCAATCTGTTTGGGCTCAAATTAAGAAAATAGAGCCAAGGATGATTGATGCTTGAGAGATGACTTGGTTTGCCTTTGAGCATTTGAATATCTAATAAAATAAAGTCATTTAGGAAGCTTACTTCACTTCTCCATTCTCAAGGAATATTTGAAGGTTTAGTCGACTGAGATATGCTTTCTTCATTACTATCCGGGGATGTAGAAGAACTCTGATTGATAAGGATTTCTGTATTAGAGGCTTCAGAAAATGTAGGAATAGAATCTTCTGTTGTAACATCCTCAACAAGACCTGGAGAAGGTCTAGATTCATTAAAAACAACATGAACTGATTCTTCCACAGATAAAGTTATTTTATTAAACACTCTAAAGTATCTACTTAGAGGAGTGTACCCAAGAAAAGTTCCTTTATTACTTTTAGGATCGAATTTTCCAAGATTGTTTTTACCATTGTTGTGGATAGAACACTTACTCCCAAATAGGTGAAAATAACTGATATTTAGTTTCTTGTCTTTCCACAGTTCATAGGGTGTCTTTTCCAAGACAGACTGAATGAGACATCTATTAAGAATATGACAAGCAATACTTATAGCTTTCGCCCAAAAATGATCAGCAAGTTTTTATTCAATGAGCATGGTCCTTACTGTGTCCTGAAGGGATCGATTCTTTCTTTCTACGATGTCATTCTGTTGAGAAAAGTAAGGAGAAGAGAAGTTTTGAGTATATCTTGTTGATTGTAGAAATTTTCAAACAACTGGTTCTCAAATTCTCATACATAATCACTGTGAATAGTAGAAATGAAGTAACCTTTTTCTTGTTGAACTTTTTCGCAGAAGATTTTAGAATTTGAGAAGGCTTATTGTGACCTAAGAACATGATCCAAGTAAATCATGAGCAATCATCAACAATAACAAAAGCTTATTTCTTACCACCAATACTAGAAGGTCTAGTGGATCTAAACAAATCTATGTGTAAAAGATGAAGGGGTGTAGAGGTGCTAACAATATCTTTAGATTTAAAAGAGGATCAAATTTGTTTTACTAATTGACATGCATCACATAACTGATTTTTTTTAAAAAAAAATCTTTGGTAAAGTAAGGATGAATTCAAGTTTATAAGTTTTTCAGTAGTGTGCATACTGGTATGGCCCAATTTTCTATGCCAGATCCAAGGATCATTTAAAACAACAGATAGACAAGTGAACAGTAGGAAGACCAATATTATTTAGAATATAAATATTTTCTACCTGATCACCAATAAGGGTGATGTTCTTAGCAGAGTTATTGGTGATGCACATCTGATAGCATTGAATAGAATGTCAAACCCGGTGTCACATAGTTGATTGATGCTCAGCAAGTTGTGTTTGGGAGCATTTATAATATATACTTCAATTAAGTCACAGGTCGGACTTGTTGTGATAGATCCTACTCCAACCACTTCACCTTCAGCGTTATCTCCAAACCTAACATGGCCTCCATCAATCTCTTTTACAAAGTTGAGATTTTCTCTCTTTCCTGTCATGTGCCTGGAACAACCACTATCAATTATCCACATATCTTTCTTGTATAAGCTTTTGGATTGTTCCTGCAAAACAAGAATATCAGTTTCTTTTAGATACCCAAGTTTTCTTGGATCCTTTTAAGTTAGTATTGAGAGTTACCTTGAATGGATGTTTTTTTCTCCAAATCCATTTGCCACAGTTGACTCTTGAAAAATTATAGTTATAAGACTTATGACCCGCCTTACCACAAGAAAAACATACAGGATTAACAAAAGAGTTTGCTGAGAAGAAAATGTTAGAAAAAAAATGAAAAGAATTTGAAGATTTCTTAACCAATCTATTGGAGTTAACGGAGCTGTGACTGGGTGATTTCCTAATTCTACTTAATTGCATGTTTATATCACCTAGTTTTTCTTCAAGTACATCTACTTCAATTTGGCTTGCTTTAAGAAGAATTTTCAGTCTTTTTTCTCCTTACCCAATTTATTATATTCATCGATAATCTTTTGAAATTCATCGGTGACAAGATCCAGGGAGTTTTGCAAGTCTGAATTTAAGCAAAGTTTAGATCTTACCTCACTTGATTCTTCAAAATCCATAAAATAGATATTTGCAGTTTCTTCTAGTTCTTCATCAAAGGTGTCTTTATCACTCTAGGCTCCCATGGATTTTGAGTTGTTATTTCTCCTGAATTTTTTTTTCTTCAGATCTGGACAATTTGGTTTTATGGACCACCAATGATAATATCTTCCATCATTCTTTTGGTTGTCATTGTTCTTGTATCCTGCTTGAGGTCTTTGTCTTAGAATATGTCAGAATCCTCTATTTATCAGGATGAGACCTTCACTGTTTTGTCATTATGTTATTCTTTATTTTCATTTGATACTGCATTGGAAGCCACAAATTTCTTCTTTTCTTCCTGGGAATACTTGTTGATATGATTTTTTCATATGCCATCAGGTTTCCTCAAAGCTTTTCACATATTATATTTTTCAGATTTCTGTCTTCAAGGATTATGGCCTTCGTTTCCTAAGCTTTAGGAAGACTTCGGAGAAGATTTCTTACTTGTAGCCCATTTGGATATGTCATTCCAAGTGGCTTAAGTTCTGCCATTATTTTGCTGAAACATGAGAACATGGATTCAACATTTTCTTCTTCGGTCATTTTGAATAGTTCGTACTTGTTCACTAGTGCATTTATTCTTGCTTCCTTCACTTTTGCAGTGCCTTTATATATAACTTTAAGTTTGTCCCACATCTCTTTAGCAGTGTCACAGGTAGAGATTTTGTCATACTCAGATTTGCTTACTGCATAATAAAGCAAATTAATAACCCTGGCGTTAGTTTGTATTACCTCTTGCTACTCTTTTATGACATAGAAAGTTTTCAACTCAGCTTTAGTAGTTGTAGAGATTCCGAGGATAAGTTTTGGTCCTCTCTTTATTACTACCCATGCTTGAAATTCATTTGCTTGAACAAAAATTTTGAACCTTTCTTTTCAATGGGAGTAGTGTTGTCCGTTGAAGTATAGAGGTCTATTTGAGGAGTGACCATCTTGCAGGATAGCTCCTAGATTTGATACATTGTCATTTGATATTTTTCTCACTCGTAGTTAAGATACTAAGAGTGAAACATGGCTCTGATACCAATTGATAAATAAAGGGGGGTGAATTTAAAATTTTTAACAAATGATTGATTAGTCGACTATATGGAATGCTTAGTCGACTATGTGGAGCTTTAGTAATATATAAGACAATTATAAGAATAGAACATAAATGTAAGAGACACATAATTTTATAATAGTTTGGATTAATAGGGTGGTGCCTAGTTCAGTCCTCTTGGGTTATAAGAGTTCCCTTAGAGCTTGATGGAATCTGTTTACAAAAAGAGTAACACCAATAATCTTGGTGAGATTTCGTTCTTTAAGCCTCTACTTGTATGTCTACGCAACTCTTTTTTTTCTTTTGATCTCACTAAATAACTATTGCAAATTACAATGATTGAATAAGAACTAGAATGGACAGGATTGATCAAGTGAAGTTGTACATATTTTTATGAGTCTTCCACTGTCTTTTTGTAGAGCTCGTGAGATGATCTTGAGAAAGCAAGAAGATCAATTCCTTTGATCTTGGCCGATTTGCTCTTAAGGGTAAACCAAGAGATTTTCTCGGTCAAATCATCTTGATATGATTGAGGTGCTGATTGACTTCATTCGTCTATTACCATATGATGTGATTTGTGATGTATACTGAATCTCGTCCTTCCTTGATGTTGGATCTTTCCATAGTAGACGAAGAATTCTAAATGATCAAAATATTGTTACCGTGATAAGCAGGCACGTTGACGTACACGTGCCTGCTATTCACTCTTATTTATTAGATAGTAAAAAAAATAAGTAATGTCCACAAATTTTAAAAATTACTATATTTTAAAAAATGTGTGAAATTACTAAGTAATACCCCATATTTTTTTAAATATTTTTTTTACTTTTAAAAATACACCAAAAAATATATAAAATGATCAAAATACTGTTATTGAGATAAACACGCATGTTGGCGGAGACGTATTTATTGTTCACCCTTATTAGTAAGTAAAAAGTAATATTTGTAGATGACTTTTATATATTGTGTTTGCAATGGTCTTATTATAATGAATATAGTAAGAGAAGAATAATTGTTTGGATAAATGGAGAAAAACAACATACACAAATTAGATATATTCTTTTATTTAAAGAAATAATGTTTATAGTACTTCATGTGATTATCGTGATTTTATTACTCCAAGTGCGCATTCAATTGTTGATAAATAGGAAGACTTTAAATAAAATGTTGATATATATTAAAATATTCATATAAAATTGAAAAAAATTTATTCTTAAAATGAAAACATAAAAAGAAAATTACTCCAAACGAAAGTACTTAAAAATTATTGATTAAATATTTGTCCTTAGTTAAAAGACTCTATAATAGATAAAATTTTCATTTAATTACTTTCTTAAATACTTAAGATATCCCGCATTGACTAATGCAAAGATTTATCATAAGTTGGATCCTTTCCCAATTTAGTACTATGACATAATTGTAGGGGTCTGTATCGGTTAGTTCGATTCGATTTTGAAGGTTATCGGTTTAACTTATCGGTTTGTGGACATACTAACCCGTTAAAGAATTGTTAAGATATCGATTGATTGGTTATTGGTTAATCGGTTATTGATCGTTATCGGTTCAGTTATCGGGTTAATTGTTAAGATGTCACACGAAAATTTTCATAAGTTATAAGTACGTTTAACTAGAAAAATGTGGGTGAAAAGAGAAAGAGCATATAGAATTAGCCAACTAAAGCAATCAATTTTAATTTAGATTTGAATACTATCACCTTCACTCGTCATTGACACCCAATTTATCTTCTTGCTATAATATTATTGAAGACTAAAATTATAATTTAATAAATTATTATCGGGTTATCTGTTCACCCATTAAAAATGTGGCCAAACCGGTAACCGAATCAATAACCTAAATTATTAATTCAATAACGTAATTATTGGTTCGGGGTTATTGGTTTAACCGTTAATTTGCACAGCCTTACATGATTGTCATTTAATTATTTTTAATATTTCAGAATTTGAAAATTATTGTCTTATATATATATATATATATATATATATATATATATATATATATATATATATATATATATATAAAGATGAAGAGGTGGTAGACCAAGGGTATATTTTTGTCTTTTCACACTATATCTATATCTAATGGTAAAATTATCTTTTTATTTATATCTATATCTCTATATATTTTTATATATTATATTATTTAGTAGACTTGGCTTATAATTTTTAACACATAGTTAAATATCAATCACACTTTTTATTCCACTTTTTTTTTTAAAAAAAAATATTTTAGATTTCTTACTCTCTTAGAGAGTTTGATATCTATTCCACTTCAGATATTTATCATTATTTTTATTATATAGAAGAGCCATGGAAGAACAACCATGACTATAAAAAATTAAACAAGAAGCAATATAAATTGTACGATGTATTTAGCCTTATCTTATTTTCTCACCAATAGTCTTTAAACACATGTAATATATATGAGGCTAATTGCATTTTTTGATGAGCTTATTTTTTAAATATCATGTAATTATAGTAGCTTGGTACTTTGGTCATATAGACTTATTCAACCTCATAAATTTTAAATGTCTAATCGTTATCAACTTTCATTCATGTTATATTTTTTCACATTTTTTTTATAAAAAATCATTTACTATTAATAGAATGGTGCAATCAATAAAAATACAACTATTTTAAATATCAAACCGTACTTCTAAATTTATATTTTGAAAATTTAAATTTTTTAAAATAATATTTTAGCCCAAAAATTATTGTCATGAACTTCTATTAACAAATATATAAAATTCACTGGAATTAATTTATAGATCATATTCAAAAATTATATTAGACAAAAGATAATTTTTTATTTGAAATTTACTGCACTATATAAGATATGGTTATTGGTGACTTAACTTTTAAATATTAAGATATGACTTTGAATTGGAATTATATTTAATTTAAAAATTATAATAAGATAAGTAATTATAATGGAATTGAATTTTCAATTATAATATTTATTTTTATATTTATATAGAAAGATGAAGTGAGATCAACGATAGTTTTGACATTTCACTAAGATCATGCTAATATATGCTATACATTTTTGAAATAAGAATTGAATATTTTAGCCAGATAATATAAAAATCATAATCTTCTTTTTTAATCTAAGACTATTTCTTTTACTTAATTTTAGAAGGTCCGTCATATATTTGGGTCTTTCTTATTTGATCTATTGATTATATTTCAGCAAATAAAATTATTTTTCATCCTTATTTTGTAATGTAGTTATATCACTTTTTAGATTTAATTTTTTTATTTCTACTTCATAAAAATAATATTTATATAAGTGCATTATTAAAATTAATATTTACATATATATTAATTAAAAAAATACATGTTATTTGATATGATATTAAAATTCTCATGTAAATAGAATTTTGTGTAAAATATTTAATAAAACAAAAATAATTTTTAAATTATTTTAATGATATAAAATTGACAAAAAATAATTATGATGGAGTATTGGTCAGAGTTAATATGTATCACACTAGATATTTGAACTAAAACTTATTAGTTTATCATGGTTAGATTATATATTAATGAGAAAATATACATTTATTAATTATAATTTAGTGATAAAAGTATATATGCAAAATAGATTTCACATATTCATTAGTTTGACATAAATATTGAATGCAAATAATTTCAATCGGGACCGATTATGATTGCGAGTATAAAAATAAATATAATATATATTAATAAATACTATGATACAGAGTCATACAATATTTTAGTAAAATGTATATTAGATATGTGTGAGATGATTTTCAAACATTTATTGAGAATATAAAATTAATAAAATATACCATAAATTGAAAATGATGTTCAATAATGATGCTATAAGTATAAATAAAACATATTATTCATATGTCAAAATAAGATATAAAAATAGATAAAGTTATAATTAAAATAACTTATATAATTTTTTTTTTTAAAAATAAGTATAGACTAATTATTTTTTGTAAGAAAAATGCATCAAAAGTATTAAACAATATAAGTAGTTCTATTTAGGAGAAATGACATTTTAGTTAGCTTAATTTTTTTTAATCATATTATTTTAAAATAATATTTTCTAGAATTTCAGTAATTAAACATCCAAAACTTAAAAAGTCTCTTTTACTTCAATTTAAAAGAGATATATTATATGATTATCTCACATACTTTTTCATAATAATAGAGTCCAATTATTTATTCAAACATTAAAATACATAATATAATTTAATTTTCTAACATATTTTTTTCTATTATAAGATGTTGAATATTTTTATGTAAGAGTAAATAAAAAAATAATAATTAAAATTTTACTAAAGTTATGCATACAAAATGATGAATCAATGATAAATTTGTTTAGATTATATTTGAAATATAAAGAAAAAAATAACTTTATATTAAATTAAAATAAAAAGTAAATTAATTAATGTTAAAATGAGATAAAAAATTAGGACAACAAACCTTTCTATCAAAGAAGGAAAATTTTTAAGCTTTGCTTGAGTATAAAAAATTATTCAATTATCTTAGAATTTAGTTTGAAAAAGCGCATAAGAAACTTATGACTATCAATTTTTTTTAAAAAAAATAAATAAAAAATTAAAAAAAATTGATACAAACTTAGATTTTAAAACTTTTACGTATTGGGCTATACACAGGCTATACTATCTAGTATATATATAGGAAGAAAGTTTTGTTTAGAATTAAGCCAAGTAGCAGCACATGAGAATGACACCTGACAAATTTAGGACAAAATTTAGTTAGGTTAGATAATTAGTTATTGTTTGTCATTATTTCTAATACAAATTTAAAATTTAAATTTAAATAGGCACCAATATGTTATCTAATAAAATATGTTATATAATAATTTTTTTTGTAAAAGGATGAAGTCATAATCTGTCGTGCAGTTTTCCTTAAACTGAAAAATAAACTTTACTTATACTAAATTATCTGAATATAAACTAAGCGATAAATATTAAGTCCAAAAAAATACAAAATTATACAAAAAAAAAAATCTATATTCTATATATACTTAAAACTTAAAAGGAAGAAAGTCTTACTTTGGATTAAGTAAAAGATAAATATTATATCAAGTCCTAAAAACATATAATGTTTGAGAATTATTTAATTAAAAATTATCAAATTTTTATATCACCAATATATTAACTAATAATTAGTTTTTTAAGTATTTGAAAATAATTAAACATTTTAAAGAAAAAAAATGATGGAGTCATAAACTGTGGTGCAATGAAAAATCAATTTTACTTATACTAAATCATTTGAATTTAAACTAAAACTTAAATACTAAGTTCCAAAAAAAAAAACATACCATGTTTAAGAATTATTTACTGAGAAGTTATCAGATTTTTATATTAAATATTTAAATAAAAATTTTATTTTTTAAAATTGAATAATCTGAATTTCAGTTAAAAACTTAAATATAAATCATACAAATATGCAATCATAATCAACGTCACAATTAGGACTCTCTTTGATTGAAATTATTTGAAATTAACTCTATCCAAATATTCATATATGCCACAAATAAAAATTGTTATGCACGTTGCCCATTTTCACATCTGTACACTTTTGCCACAAATGTGCGTCCACCCACTCCTTATTTTTGAAACGTGTAAATTTTAAATTAAACTGCTTAATAATACTTTCATTTAATAATTAGGGTTATTAACAATACATCCTGTATTCTACCCACTCCTTATTTTTGAAAGGTGTAAATTTTAATTTTTCTAATTAAATTTAATCAATTGCTTAATAATACTTCCATTAGGTACTAATTAGTTATTATTTGTATTTAAATTTTACAGCTTAAAAAAAATTAAATTTTAATAGCTAAATTATTTTAATTTTTTTACAGCTTTTTTTAAAATATTAAATCTTGCTATTTTTTTTTTAATTTTTACAGTTTTTTCAAAATTCAAAATGCGACAGTTTTTAAATTATAATGATAGATTTAATTTAATTTTAAAATACATTACAAATTCTTTTTTGTAAAGACAAAAATCATAAAAATAAAATACAGACCAAACTACCCCACATTTGCACTTAAAAATTGCGATCTTCCGATTAGTGTGTTATTTTATTATTTTATTATTTTATGTTTTTTTGCATTTTGTCTACTGTTCTCCTTTTTTGTTGGTTGTTTCTTTATTATAGGTGAAAGATTCTTTTGGAAGCATTAGAAAAAAGAACCGTCAAAGGAAGAAAAGGTGTAACAAATTCGATGATTAGACCCACAATTATTGATAAAGTTCAATACCCATATTTATATTCATAACTTTAGATTTCACAAAAAAAAAAATTTGAATCCTTTTCGATTGAGTACTCTCTTGGTCTCCCTATTTGGACACAAACACTTCAATTAAATCTTTAAACATTTGATGAATTCACAATTCGTCTTTGAAATCAGTATCTCTCTCTACAAGCCAAATTGAAAGAGAAAAATAAAGCAATCGAGCGTTTGATAGGATTGAGTCAAATATGAATGCTTTAGCACTGACAAAATTTGTAAAGAAAAATTAAAGTTCCGCGGTGGAATGTTCGAATTTGTTAGAACAATGGATTTTCAAAATGAGGCCAAGGAGAGAGACTCTATAGCAAAGGTAAGTACTTTGGTACTTCCAATATAGAAATTAAAATTTATCTTACAATATGTGGAAATTTTGATCTTGATCTGCTATCATAAATGTTTTTTCAAATATTTATTCATCTACTTGATAATTAAAACAAATTGAGAAATTTTTATAATAAATGGTTTAATTGATTGGGTGGAAATTTTTTTTTCTGTTACATGAATCCAATTTTTATTTCTTTCCAATAAAAGTCATTTTTTCTCAACAAAGTCTCAACTTTGCTCTGACTTTTCTTGGCCACTTACTGAGATTATTTTTTTTTGCTATGAATCTTCTCGACTTTTGAATTTGTTGAAAGAATGTAATCACTTCATTTTTGTTGGAACTTCGCTAGATGATCCATTTTTAAGTTTAAAATCGTCCATCAGCGAGACAAATATTTCTAATTGGCCATTTTTAGACTCATGGTGGAAGATGACGAGGTTTGAAAATATGAAGAGACTTTGATTAAAGTAAAATATTATCTACCTTAATTGCTTAGTTGGCAGTGAATTTATAAAATTTTGACATGTCATTTAAAGAACATATCACGAGGGTTGCTTAAGTGCACTCATTTTGCTAATTATTTTCTTTATTCAATTTCTTACATGAATTAAAGTACATACATCGAAATATTATATACATTCTTAAAATAGTTCCTGGCAAGTTTTTAACACAGAAATTTATGAAATTAAAATATTGTGAGTATATTGTTCAATTAGTGAATCATAGGTTGCGATTTTTTTATAAATTTTTATAACGAATCATAAATTGTACTTAAGAGAATACATTTATGAAAATGAGGTACATTTCGTGCTGGTATTAGCTCTGTATAAATTATTATTTTAACGTAATAGAGAATGGAGTTTCTTTTTTTTCTTGAAGTTGTCAAATCCATTGGTGCTACTCACTTCTTCTTTAATCATTTATATGATCTTTATATACAGTTTTTATTTTTTGGGCTTTGATTTGTTACCATTCTGTTTCACTTGATAATTCTTTATCCCGCTTTTGATATTGTTTTAAAATTGAATATATTATTTGTGATGGCTTAATTTAGATTGGTGCTTGTTGTATGTCCTTTTAGAATAAGATAATGAGTCGTCTTCTGTTAAATAACAAATTAATGGAATATACTTTGCTCATTAACTAATGAATATTAGCTATAGTACTTTAACTAATCGTGGTTAAATGGTAAATTTTTACTAAATATGAATGACTTTTATTTGAAACATTTCTTTTCAAAATCAATATTTAAAAGATGCATAGCTTTGCACATTCATTTTCTTCAACGGCCTTATCCTGACCAACACTTTTACTTTTTTTTGCTTTAGATCCAATTCCACCTGTGAGAGATCATCGCACAAAATAAATCTTAACAAATTAAGGTAAATCTGACTACTCCTTTAATTCTTATTGTTTTGTTATTGTTAATCATTATAGGTTCATAGATATAAACATTGACGATCCAAAGATGCTATAAGCAACCAACTCTTCTTACTCTTTATGTTCTTACAAAAGATTTTTTTTTATTGTACTGTTCAAATTTTATATATTATTAGTGCTTTGCTTTTATCAATTTTTTTTGTTCTTGATTTTATTTTCGTATTTTGTCTGTGGGAAGACTACAAAGAAAGCTCTTACATGAAAGATAAGTTTCCACCTATTTTTATTGATGTTGTTTTAGAAAATATTACTATTGTGTGTAGATATTGATTTTTGTTGTTTGAATGTGCAGATAACTGTGTCCTGAGCCGTATCTCAAAAAATTTGGACTTTCTTTGAGTTAACAATATCAAGCTTCTCAATTTTGTTATAGATGGCACTGAGATAATCCATTGCATTTTCTTTTGTTTTTACGCTTTATTTTCAATGTTTTCTACTGTCAATTATCTAAAAAGTTGTAATTATTCTGAAATATCATTGCTAATTATTTAAAGGTGCGTAGTTCCGTTTATAATTATTGTTCAATGATGGATTTGATGTTGCTTTTTATTATAGAAAGTTGAAATTCTACAAAATCCATGTGAAGAAAATTTTCTAGCCTCATTGCATATGACTAAGGAAATTTAATAATTGAGAAGTGAAATTTGGCTCTCTCTTTTTTTTTCTTCTCAGATTTCACCCATAATTTAGATTATTTGATGTTTAGTCGTACTTTAAGATGATATAGAATGGATAGGTTCTATTATTCTTTGTATCCTTGCGTGTTGACTGCTAAATTTTAAAC
Source organism: Datura wrightii (assembly GCA_035772735.1). Classification (NCBI taxonomy): domain Eukaryota; kingdom Viridiplantae; phylum Streptophyta; class Magnoliopsida; order Solanales; family Solanaceae; genus Datura; species Datura wrightii. The sequence continues at coordinate 187,017,301 of JASDFA010000018.1, read as the reverse complement.
TTTTTAGAGCTATAATTGCAGTGGATTCAGTAGCAACTATTTGGAGATGAAAGAGGCTACATGAAGCCACATTTTTTTAAATATAAATTGTAGTAATACTTTGACAATGTCACTCTAAAATCTGGGATTACTTACATTGCTACATTTATTCTTTGTTACTTTCTAAGTAACAATCATTATTTCCTCTTCCTTTTTAGTCATTTGACAGTGATATTTTAGTTGAGTAACTATTAAAATTAGTAGTCAAGGAAATATAAGTGTCGGATGATGACAAATTTGTGTAATTGAAATATTGTATTGTAGTGAATAGGTTTGTATGATAGATATTTTCAAAGTAAAAAGTTGGAACTTATCAGGATGATATATTATTTTATGTATTAATCATAATTAAGGGATACAAAATTTACTTTTTTAAGTTGTTCATTTTTTTAACTCTATTAAATCTATAAGCTAAATATCTATTTATAACATATACTAATAATACTACATATGAAGTTGAATATTGAAATGCTATAGATTTTCAATTCGTGGACGAGACTTATTCTCAATACTATATACTATTCCACAGTATAAAAATACATGGTATTTTTTATAAGCTTTGTTTATTCTCATAATCGATTTCTAATCTTCATTTTCTACATAGATGGAATAGGTTTTGTTAATAGTTCTCTGTTTTTTAAATAGATATTCTATCTGATTTAAAAGTTGGTTAGATTGAGAGCACATTATATTTTTGCTATTAACCTTTATATTTTTAGTTAGAATTCATGTTCTCCCTATTATTGAAAAAACTTCTTTTCATTTATACGAAATATTATCTGTTTTATCTACATTGAACTGAAAATTATACTTTGCAGTAAGTTGATATATTTTCTGTTCCTAAAGTCTTTTGGAGTGCATAAGAACGAAAGGAGATGTCATAGTGCTTCAATCATTTCGCTCTTTTATTCAATTTTGAAGTGCATCTAATTCATGTTTAATAAAATTAATAAAAATGTGGGTTTAAAATACATTGCAAAACTATAATTGGTGGCTCAGTTGCATAATGTATTATAAAACTGTAACTGGTGGCTCAATTGCTTTTGAGAAGAACATCGACAAATGATGAGAACAATTAAGAAATTTATTTCGAGTATTAATACAAGTTCATAATAATTACACTCCGCAAAGATGCTCATAACTTTCACATTAATCATTGGTTATTTGTTATGTTTTCGTATTTGTTCGCATAACTACTATTTTACACCTAATAAACTTGAGGAGCTCTTTCTCAGAGATGAATCTAAAAAGTTAAGTTTGTGGGTTCCCAATAAAATAAATTAATATGCAATATCAGATTATTTTTCTTTTTTTTTTTAAAGTGAAAGAAAACATGAAAAAATGAGTTAAAAGAAAAGAAAAGGGGGCACATCCAGTGGTTCAATCCCACACACACTGGGCGAAGCAAACTCTCAATATCTATTCATTATCATTGCACCAGCTACCCTTTTGATTATGAGTTCCAATATAAAAATAATTATAAACTTTAAATATTTTTCAATATATTTATAGGATTTGCGATAGCGGGTGCGAATTCTCGAGAACCCATACACCCTACTGTAGATCCGCCCCTGCTCTTTCTTTAAAATTTTGAGTAAAATGCATAGGAATCTCGCATAACTTTTGCTAAGATAGCTCAAAGTTTCTTTTATTTTAATTATGTTTAGTCTTTGTATCATTATTTTTATCCGAGCACAATATTTTTTTGTATTATCCGCGCGATACATATACTAGTGTTTTCTTATTTGAACTATGTAGGAAATATTAATATTAAGGACTTTAAATTCAATTAAAATTTTACCTTTAACAAATATTGTCTTATATGTACATAATAATAATAATAATAATACTACTACTACTAATAATAATAATAATAATAATAATAATAATAATGAGTTTTTATTTGATATTATATATAGATAGATGTGTATATATATATCTTACCTTACCTCAACTGATAATAAAGCATTTAATTTTAAATATACACGTCTAGAAACTTCAATATATTTTTATTGCGTCAGTTAAATATTTTAAATATTACTTTTGCTAACAAAATTATTTGAAAAAAAGAATGAAGTTTTCAAATTCTACATAAAATATGTGCGAAAAATTATGAGATAACATATCTTTACTAACTCAAATTATTCGTAGGGCACCAATTAAAATAGTACATTAAAGCCAATGAAATAAGAAAAATATAATTATCATAAACGCTTAAACTTACACTTTTGCATATTTCAATATTCATATTTATTTTATTTAAATAAATTCACTTAAAATATGTATTATGTAATTTTTTTTATTAATTATTAAATTTAGAATATTGAAATCAATTAATTTTTTTCTTATTTAAAATATTACGCAGGAAGTCTTCATAGTTAAGACTTTAAAATCAATTAGTATCTTACTTTTTGTGAAAAGAATATTTGAACTTTGTATTATAACTATAATATCTTTGATGTTATTTTTCTTAATATAGGATTATGAATGCGAGATACACGTGTAAAGTATGTAAGCTAAACTAATTTTTATAAAATAAATTGTAAGAGAAAAAATTAAAGATCACTAATTTAATCTCAAATAAGGAGAGTCCGCGCGAAAACTCAAAGAGTACAGGGTTCGTTGGTTTCTGGGTGCGGATAAAAGAAAAAGGGGTTTTGGGCGGTGCGGGTGTTTGCTGAGTTAATTTTGGATTTGGTTTGGAAAGTGAGGAAGATAGAGAGAGTTTACGGGCTGGTGGGGTAAGTTTATTCTTTGTTGGGCTGAAATTTTGGTCTGAGAAAAATGAGCAAAATTGAATTTAAATCATAGTTAAAGGTATTTCAATTATAACCGGAACGTTAATAGAATGGCCAGACTGTCTAAAATTAGATCACTCTTTTAAAACTAGTTTGAGATAAAAATGAGATAAATTAATTTTTCAATTAACAACTTAAAATTTCTTGAGATTAACAAAGCAAAATAATTATTTGCAATAATGAATTAATTATTGTGATTAAGTCGTAAATGACTTTAAATTGATAAAATAAAATACATACTTAATTGTAATACTTATTTTTTCATAAAAATTGATTTTCAAAATTAATAAAAATATACATAGTTAATACTTATTGTTTATGTGAAATATATAAATACATATTACAATATTTTATCAAATAAAAATGGCAAAATAACACCAAACATATTTTAAAAATATTTATGAAATAAATATTTCACTTTATTTAAAATTCAAAAAGCTTGAATAATTAATAAAAAATATAGAGGGCCGAAATTGGATGTCAACGTTGGGTCTAGAGTCAGATGAGCGTCCCTTCCCAATATTTTGCCTAGCTCATCTAACTTAGTTTGCATAGCATGACAATCGAGAATTGCGAATCGTTAAGTATAAATTATGGGCTTGATAGTTTTCGACCCATATAGTAATCTTCCTCCCTTTTCAATTTTTTTTGTTCATTATTCATGCCTTAGTTGATTATAGATATACATTTATATATTTACTCATTTATTATATATATTTTTTGTTTTTTCTTTACTTTATGGAATACTATAGTTGTGCTAAACTAGTGTAATATCTTCCTTAATTATTTTTGTTCTATTATTGAATCGCTAAGATATGTGCTAAGTATGATTCGTCTTGCAATAATTTGTTTAGCACTATTTCTATTTGAAATTGTTGTTTGCTATGTGTTAGATTTATATTTGTTTTCCCTATCCCTCTTAAAGTGTGATTCATATGATTAATCTTTTGAGTGAGGGATGAACATGTTATTTTGTTTCACTCTCGGATGTCTCTTTTCTTTTAAAAGAAGGTTGCCTCGGAGAATTATTCTATTAAGATTCACTGTCCTTTTCTTTTTAAGTCTTGTTTGATGTTGTTTAATCCAAGGTGGTTTGATGAGTTTTGTCCTTGTTGTGCTCTAATTTGTTTGTCAAAATGACTCTGTCACAATCACCTAGTATCGAAGATTTAAGAAGGTTTAATGTTTAGATTGAGTAAATTTCTGTAGTTTATCTCTAATTTTATCTATGTTTGGTAGAAGAAAGTTTCAAAGTGTTCTTCTCCTATTTTCCCTAACAGTTTTTTTTGAGACTTTAGGTAATCTGTTCATGAACTTTCAGCTTCTTTCAAATTCCAAAGCAACAAAGTGCTTATGTTTAAAATCAATTTTCTGAAACCCGGAATCTTGTATTTAGAGATTATTTTCAGTCAAGTCATGTGTTCTAAAATAGCTAATTTGCTCTAACCCCATACATATCTTTCCTGAGTCCATCGACTCTAACTCCATTCTGCACATACTCTATATTGGTCTAAGAGCTCAACATGATGTTTTCAGCAGTCTCTGGCCATTTTCTGCCCAGCAAAACAGAGGAAGAGTGGGCCTGAAACCCAAATATGATAGAATGACACGATTCAATTTGTCGGATCGTGCAAGCATCTGTTCGAATCTAGTCTGATAGGAGAAGCCTTACCATCGATCTGTTTAATAAACACTATGTAATCAAGAATAAACATATTCATGCAAGATATTATCAAGTAAAGTTTTGAAATTATTTTACACTTACAACCTTTAAACAATGCTTCTCAAGGATCTAGTCTAGACATGTACAAGTGTTTCTAATCAGAATAATGACCAAAACTAAAAGACACAGCTTCGCCTAAGAGAAAGAAATACAAACTGATGCGAAATTAAGATTAGTTCACGCAACACAATATAAAATCAACAACATCAATAATTAATTTCATGCAATAACCTATGCCACTTGGTTGTACCCTACTCTATTACCTCAAACGAGTCCATATGCAATTAGAATTATCCTTACCGTTTTAAAGGTGTCTCTAATTATAAGTCCTAGACCTCCTTGCTCAATTTAACTAACCTCAAGAATCGCCAAGACAATTACTAAATTACCTAGCACCATCATAATCACACATACCTATTACCAATTATTCAACAATTTCACTATCAAGGAATATCATGTTCTTGACTCTTATCATTTTTAATAGAGACGTCGCCCACAATCATAGCCGATCTTTAACAAATGACCTAATAACACATAAGTATCGAATCTCCAGGGATCCAGTAGATAATAATAATTAGGTCATCAATTCATATTTAGACAAACCATGTCAATTAATAACGGACATGTAGGTCACTGAACAGACAATAAGATTCATCACAACAACTTGCAAGTATACATGCAATCATATCAAGTCAGAAAATTACATCCGTATGGAATCCAGTTGTATAGCCTCTGTATATCATCAATCTTACTTTGTATCAAATCAGAACATAAATCTGTCACTCATCTGTATACATATGCTAGTGGATCTTTAATCTTGCCCAACCAGTCATGACTTGCAAGGGTCCATAACTGTCCATATACCGTACCGGCGTGGTACCCTCTCCCACAGAATTGCTCATCCATTAGCTCACATCAGACTGGAGCCATTCAGATCATCATATAACTGCTCGTCCATAAAATTACATCGGACACGAGCCACTCGTCAATCAATAACCACTCCTCCTTTTAAGCTCACATCGAACATGAGCCACTCATTCCGAAATGATCATATGTTCTTCAATTATCATCAACACATCTCAGAATGTTCTTTGTTCAGCTGTTACATAAGATAATACAATCAAATACATGTCTATTATTACAAGTGCACACCACAATCATAATATACATATATATATATATATATATATATATATATATGTATGTATGTATGTATGTATATAAAATAAGTTTCAACAATTTAAACAGTTTATTCATACAAGTATGGTCATATAAGGACGGATCCATTCAACACCATTATTCCACAAGCATTCTCACACTAGGAACACCAATTTCAGTTAAGAGTGCGACCCAGTCACAAACATATATTTATCCCTTCACTAAGTATCATCTCATTAGCGGTCTTATAAATAATGCAAAAATTACTCTAATCAAGACACATTTCGTTTAGTTTATAAATCTTTTATTACCACCTAAGCACTTAGTACTTCGCCATGCTCCTTCTCTATGAGTTTGTTTTAGGTCAATCATACCCCTCTTATGTTGATCTTATATGAATTATGATCATATATTAACAATGACATGCAACGCACTAATTATGCATATTTTTCTACGTTATTCTAGGTGACACCCAACCGAATACCATACCTGAAGGTCTATTCATGCCCTTCCCCGTCAATTTTATAAGTATATACGATTCGCTGATCAAAGTCTAAACTCAAGTAGACCATAACCTACCTCGATACCAAGCTGTTGCTCTAACACTGGCGGGACTTCGTTCCTTTCCCTCAATCTAGAGTTATTGCTGGAGGATTGGCAAGGAAGATGGTGGAACCATGTTTTGGGAGGGCTACATCTCTCCGTTCTTGGGTGGAGTGCTTTGAAGGTTACCCTAGGACATTTGTTGGAGGAAAACCCTCTTAGAATAGGAGCTGGACCCTAAAATAACTTACACAAGAAATTTGGTTCGCATATCTCGCTGCAGCAAACTTATGATAGAGATAAATTGGCCGCTATGGCAGGGCTTGCATAACCAGGTCCATCTTATTTTAACTTGATTTTATTCAATATTTACTTATCGATTATACTTGTTTCTTCGAAAATGAAAATTCATACTACTAATAATTTAACCCTTATGTTCGTAGTACTGAAATTTGAGTAATGACCGGATGGACCGTAACATAGAAGTCGGTCTAATTCCCATTCAAGTGGACAACAAACGGGAACCGGGCTAAAATTGTGAAGTTTAGTTTGCTGTTCCAGATTCTTGGGCAATGCCCAAAAGTCATTCTTTATATTCATTTATTTATTATTGTTTTGATACTAATATTTTATTTGCTGCTAATTCTGATGAATTTCCCAAAAGACGTTGGAACCATTTAATCTTTCTTTATAATATGCTTATGTCACTTTTTTCGATTAACTGCATTGCTAAAAGAATCAAGTTCTAAGTAATAATTCATTTTGTTATGCAATGACTTAAGCTCGTAAAAATAACTTGGGATTTTGTCCAATCCCTTCATATTTATAAGTAAGCTTAATATCCATGTTTAGAAGTTGAGGTAATCATTTAAGTTCAAAGACTCAACCTGGATAAAAATTTTCAAAACTAAAGTCTGCTGAAAATTTTAATATTTGAAGTATTTTCATTTTGTGAAGTAAGAAGAGTCATCAAATAATGATAAGACTTTACCTACTTTCAAAATAATATTAAGTTTATATTCTAAAAGTGTTTCTTGCAAAGTTAGCCAAAATTACAAAATTAGTCCACAAGTTGAATTAATGGAGTACTTAAGTGCTAAATAAATCACTTTCAAAAAACTTCCATTTTTCAAACGTTTTATAACTTTTTTTGGCCATCCAATATTTAAATTAGTCGGTCAATCGTATTTGCGTATATCTTGAGGTGCTTAATTATTTCCTCAAAGAATTAGTTGAACTCTTATCCAGAATTTTAATTTTTCAAATTAAAGATTTTAAATTTCTTTTTAAATTGGTTTCTTAGTTCCATAAAAATTAGGTGTCAACTCTGTGCCTTTTACAATAGAGCCAAAATTATGAAATTTTTTTATCTTAGTTCGAAAAAGGACCGTAACATTATGATTGTGGCTTTAGTTGAATCACTTTGAAGAGGGACTATCCTAGGCGTAGACACAGTGAGATGGAACAGGATTCTTAGATTCAGGCCCACAGGGCACTGACACCACCAGCTAGAGGATGTACACAAAGTGGGAGAGGTGGTTCTCATATTGCTAGGCGTGGAGCCCAAATAGGCCATGAAGGTGGTCGTGGGGAAACACACCAAAGATGGACGTGTCATTGCTATGCATTTCTAGGTAGGCCAGAGGTTGAAGCTTCTGATGCAGTTATTACAGGTACTATTTCAGTTTGTCATTGATTGGCTACAACCCCTATTTGATTCAGGCTCCATTTATTTGTATGTGTTTGCATGCTTTGCTTCGTGTTTGAATATAATATGTGATTCTTTTCTTGTGCATATATGTGTTTTTACTCCCGCGGGTGATTTCGTAGTAGTGGATTGGGTGTATCAATACTGTGTTGTGAATTTGTTGGAGTACGAGACATGGGCAAATTTGATTATTTTGGATATGGTGAATTTTGATGTTATTTTGAGCATGAATTGGTTGTCTCCTTGTCACACAATCTTGGATTTTCATGACAAGATTGTTACTTTGGCCATGCCCGATATTCCTTGATTAGTGTGGAAGGGTACTATTAGTCATGCAATGAATAAGACAATTTCTTTTATTAGAGAAAAGAGGATGGTGGAGAAAGTGTTCTTGGCTTAATTGGTGCATATCCAGGATACTTGTAACAGCCCAGGTCGCCGCTTGTAGATATTGTCCGCTTTGGGCAGATAGTCCCTCACGGCTTTAAAACGCGTCTACAAGGGAGAGGTATCTAAGCACTTATAAAGTACTCTTCGTTCTCCTCCCCAACCGATGTGGGATTTGCCTAAGTAAACCAGGCGTTACGTATCGCTGTCCCTGATTACCCCCCGTAGGGACTCAGCGTCCTCGCTGAGGTTTGCCCCACCACCGGCCCGGCACCAGCCCTGATACCACTGTAACAGCCCAGGTCGCCGCTTGTAGATATTGTCCGCTTTGGGCAGCTAGTCCCTCACGGCTTTAAAACGCGTCTACAAGGGAGAGGTATCTAAGCACTTATAAAGTACTCTTCGTTCTCCTCCCCAACCGATGTGGGATTTGCCTAAGTAAACCAGGCATTACGTATCGCCGTCCCTGATTACCCCCCGTAGGGACTCAGCGTCCTCGCTGAGGTTTGCCCCACCACCGGCCCGGCACCAGCTCTGATACCACTGTAACAGCCCAGGTTGCCGCTTGTACATATTGTCCGCTTTGGGCAGCTAGTCCCTTACGGCTTTAAAACGTGTCTACAAGGGAGAGGTATCTAAGCACTTATAAAGTACTCTTCGTTCTCCTCCCCAACCGATGTGGGATTTGCCTAAGTAAACCAGGCGTTACGTATCGCCGTCCCTGATTACCCCCCGTAGGGACTCAGCGTCCTCGCTGAGGTTTGCCCCACCACCGGCCCGGCACCAGCTCTGATACCACTGTAACAGCCCAGGTCGCCGCTTGTAGATATTGTCCGCTTTGGGCAGCTAGTCCCTCACGACTTTAAAACGCGTCTACAAGGGAGAGGTATCTAAGCACTTATAAAGTACTCTTCGTTCTCCTGTAACAGCCCAGGTCGCCGCTTGTAGATATTGTCCGCTTTGGGCAGCTAGTCCCTCACGGCTTTAAAACGCGTCTACAAGGGAGAGGTATCTAAGCACTTATAAAGTACTCTTCGTTCTCCTCCCCAACCGATGTGGGATTTGCCTAAGTAAACCAGGCGTTACGTATCGCCGTCCCTGATTACCCCCCGTAGGGACTCAGCGTCCTCGCTGAGGTTTGCCCCACCACCGGCCCGGCACCAGCCCTGATACCACTGTAACAGCCCAGGTCGCCGCTTGTAGATATTGTCCGCTTTGGGCAGCTAGTCCCTCACGGCTTTAAAACGCGTCTACAAGGGAGAGGTATCTAAGCACTTATAAAGTACTCTTCGTTCTCCTCCCCAACCGATGTGGGATTTGCCTAAGTAAACCAGGCGTTACGTATCGCCATCCCTGATTACCCCCCGTAGGGACTCAGCGTCCTCGCTGAGGTTTGCCCCACCACCGGCCCGGCACCAGCTTTGATACCACTGTAACAGCCCAGGTCGCCGCTTGTAGATATTGTCCGCTTTGGGCAACTAGTCCCTGACGGCTTTAAAACGTGTCTACAAGGGAGAGGTATCTAAGCACTTATAAAGTACTCTTCGTTCTCCTCCCCAACCGATGTGGGATTTGCCTAAGTAAACCAGGCGTTACGTATCGCCGTCCCTGATTACCCCCCGTAGGGACTCAGCGTCCTCGCTGAGGTTTGCCCCACCACCGGCCCGGCACCAGCTCTGATACCACTGTAACAGCCCAGGTCGCCGCTTGTAGATATTGTCCGCTTTGGGCAGCTAGTCCCTCACGACTTTAAAATGCGTCTACAAGGGAGAGGTATCTAAGCACTTATAAAGTACTCTTCGTTCTCCTCCCCAACCGATGTGGGATTTGCCTAAGTAAACCAGGCGTTACGTATCGCCGTCCCTGATTACCCCCCGTAGGGACTCAGCGTCCTCGCTGAGGTTTGCCCCACCACCGGCCCGACACCAGCTCTGATACCACTGTAACAGCCCAGGTCGCCGCTTGTAGATATTGTCCGCTTTGGGCAGCTAGTCCCTCACGGCTTTAAAACGCGCCTACAAGGGAGAGGTATCTAAGCACTTATAAAGTACTCTTCGTTCTCCTCCCCAACCGATGTGGGATTTGCCTAAGTAAACCAGGCGTTATGTATCGCCGTCCCTGATTATCAGAGCTGGTGCCGGGCCGGTGGTGGGGCAAACCTCAGCGAGGACGCTGAGTCCCTACGGGGGGTAATCAGGGACGGCGATACGTAACGCCTGGTTTACTTAGGCAAATCCCACATCGGTTGGGGAGGAGAACGAAGAGTACTTTATAAGTGCTTAGATACCTCTCCCTTGTAGACGCGTTTTAAAGCCGTGAGGGACTAGCTACCCAAAGCGGACAATATCTACAAGCGGCGACCTAGGCTGTTACAATACTAGTATTGATACTCCTTCAACTTGAGTCAATTCTAGTAGTGAGTGAATTTGTGAAGGTCTTCTCGATAGACTTACTGGGTATTCACCAGATCGTGATATCGATTTTGACATTAATCTAGATTCGAGAACTTAGCCCATTACTATCCCTCCATATAAGATGAAACTGGTTGAATTGAAAGAGCCGAAGGAGAAATTGTAAGATATGTTGAGTAAGATATTCACTGGACCTAGTGTTTTTTCTTGGGGTGCTCCTATTTTATTTGTGAAAAAGAAATATAGCACTATGTGGATATGTATTGATTATCGATAGTTAGACAAAGTGACCATAAAGAATAAGTATTCGATACCGCATATTGATGATTTATTTGATCAACTTCAGGTTGCTTCTGTGTTTTCAAAGATTGACTTGAGATTAGGCTTTCATTAGTTGAAGATTAGGGCTTCAAATATTCCTAAGACAACTTTCAGGACTCAATATAGTTATTATGAGTTTTTGGTTATGTCCTTTGGCTAACCAATGCCTTGACAACTTTTATTAAATTGATGAATGGGGTTATTCTGACCTTATTTGGACTCCTTTATGGTCGTGTTTATTGGTGATGTCGTGATCTACTCTCGTAATGGGGAAGAACATGATCAACATTTGAAGTTCATGCTTCAAATATTAAAGGATGAGCAATTTATGCCAAAATTTTCAAGTGTGATTTTGGCTTGACTGTGTTGCATTCTTGGGGCATGTGGTGTCCAACATTGGTACTATGGTGGATCCAAAGAAGATCGAGGCGGTTCGAGATTAGGCTAAGCCCACTTCACCTACCGAGGTTAGAGTTTTATACAATTGGTTAACTACTATAGACAATTCATGGAGGGTTTCTCTTTTATTGAATCTCCCTTGACTAAATGAACTTAGAAGAATATGACCTTCTAGTGGCCTGATGAGTGTGAAGCGAGCTTCCAAAAGCTTAAGGATTTATTTACTTCGACTCTGATTTTGACTTTACTCATAAAGGGTGAGGGTTTTACCATGTATTGTAATGTTTCAGGAATTGGCCTATTGTGTGTTTTGATGAAGCATGACAAGATTATTGCATATGTTTCTAGATAACTGAAAGTATTCAAAAAGAACTACCGGACTCACGACTTAGAGTTGGTGGCGGTAGTCTTTGCTTTGAGATTTGGAGGCACTACCTCTACGGTGTACATAGTGAGATTTTCACAGACCATTATAGTCTACAGTTCATATTCAACCAGAAGGACCTGTATTTGACACAACTAAGGTGATTGGAGTGGCTCAAGAATTATAATATAGCTATCCTTTATCATTAGGGGGAGGCCAATTTAGTGGCGGACGCCTTGAATAAGAAAGCAGTGAGTATGAGTAGTCTTGTGTTGCTACTAGCATGCTCACTTTTTGGCGATAGGCATTCAGTCTTTGATTAATATATTTGTGAGACTTGATATGAGTTATCTTTACCTTCAGGCTAATCCGATGTTCATCTTATTTTTCATGTGTCTATGTTAAAGAAGTACAATTTTGATGACTCTCACGTAATTATATGGGACTCAATACAGTTGGATTAGAATTTGGCTTTTGAGGAGGAGCCTATAACTATTTTGGATAGACGGATTGGGAAATTGATGTCCAAGGAGATAGCATCTATGAAGGTGCATTGGAGACATCATCTAGTGAAAGAATCCACTTGGGAGATTGAGTTAGAAATGTGGAGCAGATATCCCCACCTTTCATCATTCAGGTACTTTCCATCTCTTTACATTCAAGGACAAACATGTATTTTAGTATTGGATGATGTAACGACACACAAGGTCATTTTATAATTTTTTCCTCTATTCCCTTATTAGCCATTCCTATAGCTTCTGTTATCTATTTATGACTTAGAGGGATGGGTGCTACAATTTTAAAGGTAATTAGATGCGTTTCAAAAAAGTTTTCCAGTTTTGAAGGTTTGACCAAAGTCAATATTTTGAGTCAACGATGTCGGATTTGAGTTTTGATGATTTTACTAGGTCCGAAAGATGATTTATAATTTAGCTGGATGGTTTGCAAGGGTCCTGAAGCAGAGTGGTTTGGACCCTTAAATGAAATTCTAACTTTGCTTAAATTTAGAGTTGACGACAGTCTATATTCGGTCAAGATGACCATATAATGGTGATTTGATATTTTCAACAAGTTCGAAGCATGTTTGATGATTGGGTTGCATTATTGATTTGTGCGTGAGGGTTCCCAGATGAGTTTTATGTGTTGAAATATATTTCTAGACATAACTGAAATTTTTGATGTCTGCTGTAAGCTCCATCAACATACAAGAAACACTATCCATTGAAGGGTGGCACTTGGTCAGTGCTATCGGCACCAGGTGCTCATAATCGTGCAGATAAGGTAACAACATAGGCAGTTCTACCATGCAGGTCATGCGCAATCGCACTGAAGACTTGGGCCATATTTGGCGCTATAATGCTGCTGACCACGATTAAACTATCAAGGTTCCAACAACTTTAAACAATGTTTTTAATGATTTTGTCTTTATTTCAATATATTTGGAGTTTCAGAGCTAGGTTGGGGGCGATTCTTGGCGCTATTTCTTTATTTTCAAACGAGATAAGATTCTAACCACTATTTTGGCATTTTCCTGCTAATCTAGTTTTGATTTTAAGTGGTAACTCGTGTTTGGGGATTGAGAATTGGGGGTTTTTCATAAGCTTCTAAATTGAGATTTTGATGATTTGAAGATTGATTCGAACCCGATTTTCGATGAAATTTCAGATTTGAAAATTTTACCGTATGGTAAACCAATTTTGAAAAAAAATTCAAGTTTCGCACTCAAGGCTCCAGTTGATGATTTTATTGATTTTGACCGGAACTTTTACACTGCTATATGGGTATCTATAGATTCGTGTTCTCATATAGAGCTTGATATTGATAGCTTGAGAGCTTTCTGAAGCGATTCATAAGAAAAAAAGGTTGCCTTAGAATTTTGTCACACATTTTCTCTACCTTCGAGTTAGGTTATAGCTTACTCTTTCTAGACTAAATTTTGATGATAGTGTCACACCCCACCTTGGGGGGTATGACGGGCACCTGGTGCCTGCTAGACTCTGGGCTGCTAAACGGTCCAGCCTGAGCACATCTGGTGCCTTGGCTGACTCTGGCTCTATTTCAAGAAACGAACCGGCTATATAGCAGCTGTAAATACAACCCCCGGCCGATTAGGCCTATAGCCACCTGCAATGCACAACAGCTAATCAGAACAATGACACAATAATCCGAGCTACTGCTATTCACATTGTGACCGACAAGGTCACTAACTATAACCAGAAGAAGGCCCCACACGACCAACAGCAACAACTAAACACATATATACAAGTACGGCCCCACACGACCGACTCCACCACCACAGGGAAATATCATACTGCAAGCCTCTAGGAAGTAATAATAGAATGGTCGACAGGGCCCCAACCTACCCAAACTGTAATAAAAAAGGAAATAGGAGCAACCTCCGACTATCTAGCTCCGGAGGATAGGAGCTGATAACTCTGCTGACTGGATCACGAGGGATCGACTCCTCGTCTATGTGTACCTGCAGGCAAGCAATGCAGCGCCCCCATGGGCGTCAGTACCACAGGTACTGAGCATGTAAAGCAAACTGCAACTGAAATGGGTAACAACAATAACATGACATATAAGCAGGAAGTAGCTGAATCTATCTGGCTGAGGATAACTGAGGAGAGTTTACCTATTCTATAACTAAACTGGGCGTACCTGACGACGTGTCGTCCTACTGTCTATCAGTATCTAATAGCACATATAGATATACATATAAATACACACAATACCTGACCGACCCCCATAAGCCGGAAGGTGCCAACCAACAGAACAATCTATTTTCCCCTACCCGGGTCTAAACCAATCAAAAACAAGTCACTCCACTCATCTGATAACTGTGAGCTCCTCCTACCGGCCCCCTTGGGTACGTAGCTCAAGCCTTGGCCTCTGACAATGAGTTGTGTCTGAGTTCGAAGACTCCTGCCTCTGGGGGCAAGCGCTCAACGGGGTAATCTGCTGCTGTATCTGTGACTGAAACTGCCCCTGAGTGTAAACACACAACAGGGTAATTTTATAAAAATCTGTATCTGAAACTGCCCTCGGCCACAAGCGCACTCAGAGTAGTCTGCCCCTGTAAATAGGGTAATCTGGCTCTGCGCAGAGTGAACTGAACAGCCCCTGCAAGCAGGGTAATCTGGACCATATTATTATGGTGGTCAGCCACCATCTTCCTCTAGGCGGACGGCATCGCCTAGCTGGTGGCGGTATCTGAATCTAGTATCGACACAGCTATAACCTAGGGGCAGCGGGGATGCTGAAGGGTGCCCACATGCCATAACAAGTCTCAACATGCAAAACACATACGCAGCAAGCATGCTCAAATGAAAAATACTAATCATATTCTCTTCTTTTATTTCAAGGCCAGTTCGTATTAAACAACTGATGCTATATTCTGTTTTGCACTGTTTCTGATTGCTGGGCTAACTGCTACCTGGCCTTTATCTGTTTATCTGATTACTGTTATCCGTGATCTGAAGCTATATCAGTTTCTAGTGCCATATCTATTTCTGGAGCTATATCTGTATCTAGAGCTATATCGGTGTCTGAAGCTATTTCTATATCTGATTACTGATCTGGTTATATCTGGATATAACTCAATAACATAGAACATACCATCTATAACTGGATATAGCTCAATAACATAAAATGTGCCATCTTTTACCGGATATAGTCTCAACAAATATAATACATACTATCTGTAATCTTGCTAATTCATTATACTGCTTTTACAACTTCCATTCTGGGTATTACATAAGAACATGCTGAGCTACTAGCTGATACCACATTACTATCTAAAATCATCTGACTATCCGATATTCTGATTATCGCATGATACATAATGATATACTAGCATGCTTGCTGGAAATTGTACTAAAATCATTCCTGTACGCTGGGTATCTGTTAATAGCCTTTATTCTATTTATTTTCTAGACTGTACTTCCTGGCTTGCTGAAAGAATAGCTTTACATACCTTAACCTCGGTTTATCCAACTAACGGATGAAGCTCGGTCAGTACTCCAGCTGTTTCTCCCAACTGCATTTACATATATGTCAATTAAAACTGAATACACCAATATTCGGAAAGAAAACGTCACTTCGATATATATATAGCCCAAACTTTGGCTTATCGAAAAACGGTCAAAAACTTGCTATTTGTCGAAAGTCGTGAAGGGAGAAATATTCACTTTAAGGC
This sequence comes from Datura wrightii, assembly GCA_035772735.1. Taxonomy (NCBI): domain Eukaryota; kingdom Viridiplantae; phylum Streptophyta; class Magnoliopsida; order Solanales; family Solanaceae; genus Datura; species Datura wrightii. The sequence continues at coordinate 187,001,252 of JASDFA010000018.1, read as the reverse complement.
TAGGAGTATATAGACACTAGTTTGGAGCAATTCCACTTACCTTATCCCGGTAGCACGACGATTTGTCGGCCGAATTTTGCGAAACTAAATTCGTAGGAATGCTCCTTAGTGCTTAATACCTCGGTATCTAGAGTTAATTTGAGTTTGGACCACGTTTGACGGCGTAATCGGACGAATATTGGTAAGGAACCTTCGTTCTCCCCTGTTCCCCTACGTTTTCTTCTGGAAATTATAAGAATTTTATGAAATAAACCGAAGTGAGGGGTTTATATACTTGGGCTTGGACAGGGCCAACGTGTCACGGAGCCAATGCGGAGGCTCCACCTCCGTGACACGTTGCCATCGCGAAGGGGCTCTGCCCCGGCTCCTTCCGCGATGGTTTGACAGGTTTCTTGTACGGTCTTTTCCCGGGCCTTTTCCTAGCATGTATGGCTTTCAAATACTCCTAACCAACACGTTATTAGGCTATTTATTCATTTAAAATTTACGGGGTGTAACATCCTTACCCCCTTAAGAACATTCGTCCTCGAATGACATCCTGACTTATAGAAATCTTAACTGGCTGACTTATCCCTGGAAAAATTTTGGCAGAGTTTTCCCTGTATTATGGACTATCTCAAAATTCTTGAAAAGCAGAAAAGCCCAATACAGGTACTCCACATGATATAATAATAGTCATATATAACTGTCCATAATCAATCGTCTACTTTCATATATGAAATATAAGCATTCATATGGAAAAACAGTTCTAACATACCTCCTGTTTGCCTATGACCGAAATAAGTGGGGATATCTGGCTTTCATGTCCTCCTCGGCTTCTCAGGTCATCTCTTCTCGGTTCCTGTTATGCCACAATACCTTGACAGACGCAATATTTTTAGTTCTCAATCTACGAATCTGTCTGTCTAAGATAGCTACTGGAACCTTTTCATATGCTAACTCTTCTATAACCTGGACATCCTGAACTAGAACAACCGTGGAAGGGTCTCCTACGAACTTCCTCAACATAGATACATGGAATACTGGGTGAACAAACTCTAATTCTGGGGGAAAGTTCAATTCGTATGCTACTCGGCCTATTCTTCGCCGAATCTAATATGACCCAATGAACCTCGGGCTAAGCTTGCCTTTCTTGCCAAATCTCATCACGCCTTTCATCGGAGACACTTTCAAATATACCCAGTTATCCACTGCAAATTCTAAATTTCTGCGCCGCATATCTGTATAAGACTTCTGGCGGCTCTGAGCAGTCAGTAGGCGCTCTCTGATAAGTGTCACCGCCTTTTCTGACTGACGAATAATATCCGGCCCAATCAGCGCTGTCTCCCCCGCATCAAACCAGCCAATGGGTGATCTACATTTCCGCCCGTATAATGCTGCAAAGGGCGCCATCTGGATAGCTGAATGATAACTGTTATTATAGGCAAATTCGATCAACGACAGATGCTCATCTCAGCTACCCCCAAAATCTAGTACACATGCTCGTAGCATATCTTCGAGCGTCTAGATAGTTCGCTCTGCTTGCTCGTCTGTCTGAGGATGAAAGGCTGTACTTAAGTTAATCTGTGTCCCCAGGCCTCTCTGGAACGACTGCCAGAATCTCACTGTAAATTATGCTCCTCTATCTGAGATAACAGACACCGAAACACCGTGCAATCTGACTATCTCTCTGATATACAGTTCAGCATAATCCTCAGCAGAGAATGTAGTTCGTACTGGCAGGAAATGGGCTGATTTTGTTAATCTGTAAACGATTACCCAAATAGAATCATTTCTGCGTCTGGTACGGGATAACCCTGTTATAAAATCCATATTTATTGCTTCCCATTGACTTACGACTGAGGGCACCTGCTACTACATTAGCTTTCCCTGGGTGGTAGAGAATATTTACGTCATAATCTTTCAGCAATTCTAACCAGCGACGCTGCCACAGATTTAACTCCCTTTGTGTGAAAATATACTGCAGGCTTTTATGATCTGTAAAATTGTCTACATGAACGGCATACAGATAATGCCTCCAGATTTTCAAAGCGTGGATCACTACGGCCAGTTCTAGGTCATGGGTCGGATAGTTCTTTTCGTGCTTCCTGAGCTGTCTGGAAGCATAAGCAATTGCCTTTCCATGTTGCATCAGCACACAACCTAGTCCAATGCCTGAAGCGTCGCAATACACCGCATACCCATCTGTTCCCTCTGGCAATGTTAGTACTGGGACGGAGGTCAATCTGTCTTTCAACTCTTGAAAACTCTGCTCACATGCCTCCGTCCACTGAAATTTCGCTGCTTTCTGTGTCAGCTTTGTCAGAGGTGCTGCTATAATGGAGAATCCTTCAATAAATCTCCGGTAATAACCTTGCTAAACCCAGGAAACTGCGGATCTCGGTCGGAGTGGTAGGTCGGGCCATGTCTTGACCACCTTTATTTTTTGTGTGTCCACCTGTATACCAGCATTCGACATGATATGCCCCAAAAAGGCAACTGAGTTCAGCCAGAACTCACACTTAGAAAACTTGGCATAGAGCTGACGGTCCCTAAGGATCTAGAGTACTGTTCGTAAATGGTTCTGGTGATCTGTCTCTGAACGAGAATATACCAGAATATCATCGATAAATACTATCACGAACAGATCCAAATACGGTCTGAATATGCTTTTCATCAGGTCCATAAACACTGCGGGAGCATTTTTCAGCCCAAAAGACATGACTAGAAACTCAAAGTGACCATACCTGGTCCTGAAAGCAGTCTTTAGAATGTCCCTCTCACGAACCCGGACCTGGTGGTATCCGGACCTCATATCTATCTTAGAGAAACATCTGGCCCCCTGTAACTAGTCAAACAAATCATCTATTCTAGGGAGCAGGTATTTGTTTTTAACCGTTACCTTATTCAGCTGTCGGTAGTCTATACACGTACGGAGTGAGCCATCTTTCTTCCTTACAAACAGTACTGTCGCACCCCACGGGGAAGTACTAGGCCTGATAAAGCCTTTGTCAAGCAAATCTTTTAACTGCTCTTTCAACTCTCTAAGCTCAGCTGGTGCCATGCGATACGGGGGAATGGATATAGGTTGAGTCCCTGGCAAGAAGTCAATTGAAAAATCTATCTCCCTTTCGGGAGGGATACCAGGCAACTCATCTAGAAATACGTTAGGGAATTCATTGACCACTGGAACAGACTGAAGAGTCGAAGGTTCCACCAGAACATCCTGGACTCTAACTAGGTGGTAAATACATCCCTTTGCTATTAATTTTCTCGCCTGAAGGTAGGAAATAAACCTACCTTTTGGCGTAGCTGTGCTCCCTTTCCACTCTTGCACTGCTTCCCCCGGAAAGTGAAATCGGACCGTCTTGGTCCAGCATTCTAAGTTGGCATAGCATGGCACTAACCAGTCCATACCCATAATGGCATCGAAGTCGACCATCTCAAGTTCTATTAAGTCTAGTGTGGTCTGGCGATCAGCAACCTCTACCGTACACCCTCGGTAAACTCTTTTAGCTGTAATCGAGTCACCGACCGGTGTAAGCACTAAAAAGGGCTGCTGAAGCAATTTTAGTTCGATACCCAACTTCCGAGCCACAAATGGTGTAATATATGACAAGGTAGACCCTGGATCAATCAATACATAAACAGGGCATGAGCAGATAATCAATATACCTGTGACCACGTCAGGAGATGCCTCTGAATCCTGCCTCCCTGGTAATGCATAGGTACGGCTGGGGCCTGCACCTGAGCCAGAGGCTCCTGATCTACCTCGGCCCCTATTTACTGAACCTGAGGGCTGCGCCCTGCTGAGGCTGCTGGAGCTCGTGGTCCCGCTGATGCTCTATCCAGACTATCCCGGATATCCTGTCCTCTGTCCGGACAATCTCTCATTAAATTCCCTTCCTGTCCGCAGTGATAGCACCCTGAGAAGCCTTGCTTGCAGGCGCCAGAATGAGGTCGGTGGCATATAGGACAAGGGGTAGGTGCAAATCTACTCTGTTCTACCCTCCGCTGCTGAGGTGATGCTACTGTTCGTAAACTGCTACCGGACTCTGACTGACTCTGGCGAACAAATCAGCCTCTCTGTTGCTGTACCGGAGGTAAAGATCTGGGTGGCCTATCTGAAAACCGTGGTCTCGGCCCCCTAGGGGTTTCCCCCTGAATCTCAGCAGGTCTGTTTGTACGATGCTGCTCTGAAGTCGCCTGCCTGTCGCCCCGCTGTCGCTGTCTCAGGCCCTCAATTGTCTGTGCGAAGGCCTGTACCTTGGCTATGTCCATGTCCTCTCTCAAAGTAGCCGTCATGCACGTCTCTATGTAATCTGAATTCAGGTCCATAATAAAGTGGTGGACTCTGGACGACATGGTGTCCACAAATGCTGGAGCATAGCGGGCTAAGGAATCGAATTGTAAAGAATACTCAAACTGGTCCATCCGGGCCTGTCTGACCTCCCGGGGTAAGTAGTGGTCCAGGAAGGCCTCTGAGAAGCTGGACTAAGTAGGAGGGGCTGCATCTCTTCCCCGAGATCTCTCCCAACTTTCGTACCACAAAACAACAATATCCCTCAACCGGAACACTGCTAATTCCACTGATTCTGCTGGGGTTACATGCATGACTCTAAAGATTCTCTGCATCTGGTCCAGAAAGTCCTGAGGGCCCTCCGCTGAATCTGACCCTGTAAACTAAGGGGGTCCCAATGCCAAAAATTCTCTAACCCTGGAACTACCTGGCCCACCTAGGGATTCTGCTGCTGCAGGTGGTACTGGCTGACATTGAGTAGCTAGCATCTGGGTCAACATAACCACCGCACTACGTAGCTCCTGATCAGATGAAGTAGGTGCAAGAGCTGTGGGAGGCGGTGCTACCTCAAATGGTGTCTGGCGAGGCGGAGACTGTTGGGAGGGTCGAGATGACACCTCCGTATCGCCCTCAGACCCGGTTGAATCTGGCTGTAAGTGAGGCATCCTGCTGGTGCCTTCGCCTACCGCTGTATCCAATCTCCTGCCTGTAGTAGGGTGCCACTGATCTGCCATAGTATCTGTAGATAAAGAGGGTGGTAAGTTTCAAAAGAACCAACCCTATACCGTATTGTGCTGTGGCACGACTGAGTATGAAAGAAGGGTAACCATCCTATTATGCCTCGCAGGGTCCTGCCTATAGTATGTGGTGCACAACACATCCATAGACAAGACTCTACTTAGCATGGCTTGTAGACTCCCTAGGACACGACCGGCTCTGATACCAAGTTTGTCACACCCCACCTTGGGGGGTATGACAAGCACCTAGTGCCTGCTAGACTTTGGGCTGCTAAACGGTCTAGCCTGAGCACATCTGGTGCCTTGGCTGACTCTGGCTCTATTTCAAGAAATGAACTGGCTATATTGTGGCTGTAAAATACAGACCCCCGATTAGGCCTATAGCCATCTGCAATGCACAACAACTAACCAGAACAATGACACAATAATCCGAAGCTACTGCTATTCACATTGTGACCGACAAGGTCACTAACTATAACCAGAAGAAGGCCCCACGCGGCCAACAACAACAACTAAACACATATATACAAGCACGACCCCACACGACCGGCTCCACTACCAAAGGGAAACATCAGACTGCAAGCCTCTAGGAAGTAATAATAGAATGGTCAGGACAGGCCCCAACCTACCCAAACTGTAATAAAAAAGGAAATAGGAGCAACCTCCGACTATCTAGCTCCGGAGGATAGGAGCCGATAACTTTGCTGACTGAATCACGAGGGATCGACTCCTCGTCTATGTGTACCTGCAGGCAAGCAATGCAGCGCGCCCACGGGCGTCAGTACCACAGGTACTGAGCATGTAAAGCAAACTGAAATATACAACTGAAATGGGTAACAACAATAACATGACATATAAACAGGAAGTAGCTGAATCTATCAGGCTGAGGATAACTGAGGAGAGTTTACCTATTCTGTAACTAAACTGGGCGTACCTGACGACGTGTCATCCTATTGTCTATCAGTATCTAATAACACATATAGATATACATATAAATACACACAATACCTGACCGACCCCCATAAGCCGGAAGGTGCCAACCAACAGAATAATCTATTTACCCCTACCCGGGTCTAAACCAACCAAAAATAAGTCACTCCACTCATCTGATAACTGTGAGCTCCTCCTACCGGCCCCCTTGGGTACGTAGCTCAGGCCTTAGCCTCTGACAATGAGCTGTGTCTGAGTCCGAGGACTCCTACCTCTGGGCGCAAGCGCTCAATGGGGTAATATGCTGCTGTATCTGTGACTGAAACTGCCCCTGGGTGTAAACATGCAACAGGGTAATTTTATAAAAATCTGTATCTGAAACTGCGCCCGGCCACAAGTGCACTCAGAGTAGTCTGCCCCTGTAAATAGGGTAATCTGGCTCTGCGCAGAGTGAACTGAACTGCCCCTGCAAGCAGGGTAATCTGGACCATATTATTATGGTGGTCAGCCATCATCGTCCTCTAGGCGGACGATATCGCCTAGCTGGTGGCGGTATCTGAATCTAGTATCGACACAGCTATAACCTAGGGGCGGCGGGGATGCTGAAGGGTGCCCACATGCCATATCTATTTCTAGAGCTATATCTGTATCTAGAGATATATCGGTGTCTGAAGCTATTTCTATATCTGATTACTGATCTGGTTATATCTGGATATAACTCAATAACATAGAACATACCATCTATAACTGGATATAGCTCAATAACATAAAATGTGCCATCTTTTACCGGATATAGTCTCAACAAATGTAATACATACTATCTGTAATCTTGCTAATTCATTATACTGCTTTTACAACTTCCATTCTGGGTATTACATAAGAACATGCTGAGCTACTAGCTGATACCACATTACTATCTAAAATCATCTGACTATCCGATATTCTGATTATCGCATGATACGTAATGATATACTAGCATGCTTGTTGGAAATTATACTAAAATCATTCCTGTACGCTGGATATCTGTTAATAGCCTTTATTCTATTTATTTTCTAGACTGTACTTCCTGGCTTGCTGAAAGAATAGCTTTACATACCTTAACCTCGATTTATCCAACTAACGGACGAAGCTCGGTCAGTACTCCAGCCGTTCCTCCCAACTGCATTTACATATATGTCAATTAAAACTGAATACACTAATATTCGGAAAGAAAATGTCACTTCTATATATATATAGCCCAAACTTTGGCTTATCAAAAAACGGTCAAAAACTTGCTATTTCTCGAAAGTCCTGAAGGGAGAAATATTCACTTTAAGGCTAGGAGTATATAGACACTAGTTTGGAGCAATTCCACTTACCTTAGCCCGGTAGCACGACGATTTGTCGGCTGAATTTCGCGAAACTAAATTCGTAGGAATGCTCCTTACTGCTTAATACCTCGGTATCTGGAGTTAATTTGAGTTTGGACCGCGTTTGACGGCGTAATCGGACGAATATTGGTAAGGAACCTTCGTTCTCCCCTGTTCCCCTACATTTTCTTCTGGAAATTATAAGAATTTTATGAAATAAACTGAAGTGAGGGGTTTATATACTTGGGCCTGGACAGGGCCAATGTGTCACGGAGCCAACGCGGAGGCTCCACCTTCGTGACACGTTGCTATTGCGAAGGGGCTCTGCCCCGGCTCCTTCCGCAATGGTTCGACAGGTTTCTCGTCCGGTCTTTTCCCGTGCCTTTTCCTAGCATGTATGGCTTTCAAATACTCTTAACCAACACGCCATTAGGCTATTTATTCATTTAAAATTTATGGGGTGTAACAGATAGCTTATTGTCTAAAGCATGCTATGAGTAGAGCGTATTAATGAGGTTGAGATTTTGGAGAAACAGCTCCTTATTATGAAATTTGGCTTAGAACTCGGCTGATAGATACTATATGATTTAAATTGATTATGTGTTGAGAATTATTTTGTTTACATGCATTATATCGCTCCATGAGGAGATATTGGCCTACGAGCACTATTTTGAAAGCAATCAGCTTATTTGAGAAATATACTAGCCTACGGACACTATTTTGAAAGCAACCTTCTTAATCAAGAGATATATTAACATATAGGCGCCTTTTTGAAAGAAATCTGCTTAATTGATGTTACCTTATATTGATTCTTTGTTCCTGCTTCAACTCATAGATGATTATCCGAGGATCACTTACTCTACTATAAGACTTTTGGCCTAAAGGCACAATTTGGAAGGTAAAATTTCTAATGAGAAGGCTTATGGACTACAATTACTATGGTGAGAAAGTCACTCATATATACCCGTTACATCTAAATTCTTTTTGGTTGTTGTAATCATACATATACATATATTCTCCAATTGGTTGGTTTGATGCGTTTGAAGTGAGACCCTAGGGAACTGATTTTCTGAGGGAGTCTTTGGAAAAAGTTTGAATAATTCAGGACTTTTGGTAGCTGCTCTGAGTAGACAGAAGCAGTACGCAGACAAGAAGGTAAGGGATATGGAGTTCATAGAGGGAGAGCAAGTGTTGCTAAAAGTGTCTCCTATGAAAGGGGTGATGAGGTTTGGAAAGTGAGGCAAGCTTAGCTCGAGGTACATTGGACCGTTTGAAATACTTAGGCATATGGGGGAGTAGCGCATAAGCTGGCTTTGCCACCAGGTTTGTCGGGGGTGCATCTAATGTTCCATGTCTCAATGTTGAAAAAGTTTCATGGGGATGGAACATATATTATTAAATGGGATTCTGTGCTATTAGTTGAGAATTTGTCTTATGAGGAGGAGCTTGTAGCGTTATTGGCTAGAGAAGTTCGGAAGCTGAGGTCGAAGGAAATCGCGACAGTAAAGGTCCAGTGGAAGAATCATCCGATTGAGAAAGCCACTTGGGGGACCAAGGCCGATATGCGGATCAAGTATCCTCAGTTGTTCATGGAATTTGGTAAGTACTCTCCCCTTTCTTTGTATATATCGTTCGGGAACCAATGATGGTTTAATTGGTATCTGATGTAACGACCCAGATGTCATTATGATATGATTAGGGTCCTAGAACACTGGAAACAGGCTAAGAAAGAAATAAAAAGGTTGTGAACCAAGCTAAGTGTAAAATTGGGAAATTTCGGGTAGCTTTTAGTTTGAGGGACAACTGCAATGGTGGAATTCCCATTGTAGCGAGACTGTGGTAGCAGTCGGTGTTCTACCGTGATGAATTTGTGAAATAACTGCGGGAACCGCCGCACGACAATTTGGCCGCTGTAGCGGGTCCGCTGCAACAATAATGTGACTGCTACAGCGGATGATGGAAATCAAAAGTGAATTTTAAGTGAGAATTCTGGGTTATTTTCCATTATTTCCAAAACGTGAGAGAGCAAGGTCTGAAGGCATTTTCTTCTTCAGAGTAGAGAATTGTTGCACTAAGGTGAGTTTCTTGTCCCCTAGACCCTTTAATAGGTATTGATTATTGTAGAAAGCTTAAGGGGACCTGTTAATGGTGAAATTCTGAACTTAGAGAACCCTAGATTGATGAACTAGGGCTGGATTGTGGGATGATTAGGGGGTAATTTGGATTGATGTTTGAAGAGTTTTGATTACTTTCCTAGAATTACGTATGGAGAACGAGGGTCACGCGAGAAATTGAACTAAAACTAAGTAGAGTTAGGGTTTTGCTTTCGAAAACACCCCGAAGGGGAAGGTTTGATCTAATTAGACCAATGATTGAAGAGTAAGTAATGAATTACTTTTGTTGTGTAGATTTAGAACTATCCGAAGCATTGAGGAAGGGCAAGGCTCCTGCTGAGTAGCCAAATCATTATCTGCGAATTTCGAGGTAGGTTATGGTTAGAGGGATTGACCCTCTATAATGACTTGTATGCATGTGTAATAGTGATATGAGATTGGTATTTGGACATTACTTGTTGTTAAATAGTTTATTTGAATAATTAGGAGAGATCATGTTAATATGAGATGATTATGAGCTTTGTTTAAATTCCTTTGAATTGTGAAATGTATTTCTTTTAAAGTATTCTAATGCGAGTCGAAGATCTATGTCTGTATAAGTGAGGGAGTGGAATGTAGACTCCTAAGTGTTGAACTACACACACACACACACACACACACACACACATATATATATATATATATATGTGTGTGTGTGTGTGTGTGTACGAGTCATATCTTGTTGTACTTAAGAGATGAAGAATGAATTGGATAATAAAAGTATCTTGAGATGAGTGGCTCGAGCCTGAGGGGAGCATCCAGGTGAGCGATATTGTTGAGTGGCTCGAGTACGAGGGGAGCATCTGGACGGGCATATGAGTGGGAGCAGGTGCCACACTGGCATGATATATAGATTTTTAGAGTCTCATGCAGGTCATGAATGGAAGGGCAAATTAAGACCCTCTTGCATGTGATTACACTGAGATCGTGAATTTTGAGTGGTAATAGGGACATGGCGGAGGCGTGTGCCCAACATGTCACCATATATTTTACTTTGTCCTTGTCGTGTTGTGCTTATATGTATGAATGAATGAATAATGTGCGAAATGGTTATGGGAAATTTGGACTTTGTTATGTAATTTGAAACGAAAGATATGAATCTGGTTCTAAGGGTGACATGGTCACGATGTTGGTAATTGTTGAGTGTATTTTTGCTTTTAGTTACCTATTGCAATTGTAAGGGATACAAAATTGTTATTTATTGATTCTCATATTGGTGTGATAGTTGAATTGATTTGTAGAACATGTGAATGGATGAACTGTTGAATTGATGAGCTGATAAACTGTGGAAGGTACAGCTAAGTCGAGCTACTGCCTAATGTAGTACCGCTGTAGCGAAAATCCTTCCGCTGCGGTGATACCGCTGTAGCGCAAGTGACTGCCGCAATAGAAGGCCCAATCCAGTGAGCAGGCTGGCTATCACCTGTGTTAGAGATAGTGCACTTGAATTGATCTATGTACTCTTGTATGATGTTAAAGACTTATTTGATTTCATTGTTGCTCTGTTTATACGTTATCATATGAGGTCAGCCGATGATGCCTACCAGTACTGTGTTATCTACTGACTCTACGCCTGTACTTCTTTTCTGAGTGCAGAGTTCGACCCAGGTAGTTCTTCATGTCCTAACTTGTAAGCAGCAGCAGATCGCAAAAAAGTGAGCAGTACAAGGAGGCAGTGTCACTCCCCTATTTCGAAGATGTCCTTCTCTTCCGGATACTTATTCCTTTTGTTTTTAGTTTTTAAGCATTCTTAGAGTTGTAAATAGACGTCTTGTGCAATGAATTTCAGGTCTTGGGACTAGTTTTGTTTTATTTTATTTTGGTTGTAAGAGGTTGGTTACTGCTTCTAATGATGCCTTTCATTTATTCATAAACTCTTATCTCGTTTTGAATGTTTGATGTTGGGATAATTATTAGGGATCGATGGTTCGTCCGCTAGGGGGTTGGTGTGGGTGTCAATAACAGTCATTTGGATTGTGACACACAGTTGGCAGAGACAATGTCCTTAGTATTTTCACCCTTCTTACTACCTTTAAATTATTGTATTATCTGACAAAGAGAATGATATTGATTTTGTGTCATGCATTGTTATCCTAGATTAACTGAATGAATCTCAGTACCATGTAAAGTGAAAACTACATTGCTCTTTGCTTCAGCATTGTACCTCTTAGATTTGGTAAACTTGAAATCAACTAGAAACCCATTCAGTTTATAAAAAATCAATAATGTGATTTCGCCTTTTACAGTAGGTGCAAATCAGACCCTTCTTCTTTGCGCTAAGCTTTTCTCTTTCTCTGACAAAGATTTTTGTGCACTATAAGATGTTGTCCGGAATTTTGTCCCCTATATGAAAACTTCCCATAATTCTGATTACTAGTTAGGCAAAACACTTTCTCCTGGAAGATGAGACATTTGCACTTCTCTCTATTTTTCGTCTCTTATTAGTAAAGAGTATGCATGATTTACTGAAGGTAAAAATGATATTAAAGGGAGACTACTTCTATCACTGGCATAACATCATTTAGTCCTCTTAAGAACTGAATTAGTCTTCCATTTTAACCTAACCATCACAACAACAATCACAAGAGCGCCATTGTTGACATACATCTAAACTATCAAGATCATCCCAAAGCCTTTTCAGCTTAATGTAATAACCAGCAATATCTGATTTCGGCTGTTAACTCATTGATTTTATTTTGTAGTTGATAAAGTTAAGGACCATTGCTCTAGCCAAAGTTCTTCCAGCTCCTTCCAGATTTCCCTTGTTATTCTTGAGTTGAAGACGCTCTCTGCGATTTCTCTAGAAAGAGAGTTCAATGAGACCAGTATTTGAAGTGATCAGAGGTTAGATTAGACTGAATAATGACTCCATTAATGAAAACAAACTTGTTTTTGGCAGACAAAGCAATAAGCATCCCCCTTCTCTATCCACCTTACCCCTTTACGTAAAAAATTAAACTGATCAAGATCAGGAAATTTAAAAGATGAATGTCGAAAGAATGTGATGAGTCAAAAATCACGTTGGGGATAGTGATTGCAAACACAACATTAGAGATAAGAGGTCTAGTTTCTCCATATTGAACTAAACTGAATTACCACATTATTGCAATGAGACTAGTATTTAAAATGATCAGAAGTTGAATTAGGCTGACTAAAAAAGAGAATATTGAAAAAAATCTTTTCTGTACTTCTTTATGTATTTTGTACATATATATATATAAAAAAAAATAGAAGAATAGAACCTTTTTAGAATTGTACACTTCTCTAATACTGCTATAACAAAATAACAGCTGAGAATTGTACACTTTTCTAATACTGCTATAACAAACTAACAGCTGTACTAGGTAAAGAAATAAAAATAGAAAAGAAAAGAATATGGTGGAGGAATCCTAGGCCAGTTATTTGTCCTTGTGCTTCCATCATAAATGACACGTGTGTGACTGAGACTTAATTCATGAGAAACCAAATGAGTGGCCTTTTGATATAGTCACATGCATAAGTTTGTCCGAAAACAAACTTAGTGAACACTTCTTCTGTACAACATCCTCCTCCTTATCTCTGGCACTACCATCAGAGATGGTGAAATAACTGCTAATACCAGGGTCAATAGTTACACCCTTATTTTATTGTTAATTTGATTTTGTTTATATATTTAGTAAAGTAATGATGGAATTGATATAAATTTTCATTTTAAATAATATTATTATCATCATAAATGCTCATGCGAGAAATAAGAGGCCAATTAGAAAAAAAAATTTCTTCCATCTAATTTGCGACGAAAAATTTAGCAAGATATATGCTTGATATTATCATTTAAAAATTGTAATCCTATAGCAAATTAACTTCATGTTGTACATTGGATTTCGTAGTTTATAAAATATTAATCAAGAATTAAGCATATTTATTATTTATATTATTAGTATTTTTATTTCTTAGACAAGATAGGTTTCTATTCTATGTTTGTTTACTTTCCCTTAAATTTGTAGTTTGTTTTCAACTACAAACACAAAATATAGTAGCATTTTAGACCCAAATGAAAAAAAAAAACACTATAGACTATCCACACAACCAGATCAATGGACAATCCTAGTACTTACCATCCAATATAATGGATAAAGAACGAACTTAATACTTTGGTATTTACACAAAATCATAAAAGCATATTGTTGTAAAATATAAATTAAGATTTTATATATATATATATATATATATATATATGTTAATCATGATTAAGTGATGTGCATTCACTCATATAACTAGCGATTATGAATAGAGTTTTCTAACAATGATAATCCAATACGTTAAGAAATAATATATTTTTGTTGCTTTTATCGGTGAATATACTACAAATTATAGTTGAAAATAAAATTAATAAGATAAATAAATTAATATTCAGGCTGAAGTATGGATATTTCGCTCTCTTTAGAGAGATTCAAATCTACTGTGGCATAATCTTCATCGATCCGATAGTAATTAATATGCGTAACTTATTTTCTCCAGGATATAACATCCCAAAAATGTCGTATGACTCAAACAACTTTGAATTAGTTGAAGAGTCCAATGCTCCACCAAAAGAACACCTTCATTCAATATAAATTGCTCTCTTTTGTATAGTGAACTAGTTGAAAACTTGGAATATTTTCTTTGTCTTAGTTCTCCTTTCACTAGACTAACTTCAATGTATAAACACTTCTCATCCACTTCTCATCTATTTTTCTTCTCATTACATGTATCAACATGATGAAGAAACATCCTTTATATAGATGTAAGATTTCTTCCACAAGTAAATGTCAAGAATGTAGATAGTCATTTGAGGTGTAATGAGATAATTAGTAGAAAATTATGACATTAGAGCTTATATAAGTTACACAAAAAATAATGACCTTTTTCTCCACTTTATGACTATCAATATGCCAAAATATAATGCACTTTAATATCATGATTTTAATATTAAAATGCACATATACTCCAACATTTCCTCACTAATATTAATATTAAAAGTAAGAGAGTTCACCAATTTAGTTGAAGAGAGACTATTATTCATAATGAAGGTGTGCTCTGCTTTGACCTTCACTTAGTAAAACAACCACCTTTACTCCAAAGTCAGTAGTGATCTCATTAATAGAGTATTATTGCTTACACATAATAATCAATGTGTTTACATAAGCTTTAATAACAGACACATTGCGGCCTTGTGCTATCTTGGTTTTCATGAGAGTTTTTTAGAACAAGTTTCATTCTCATAGAAAACAGCCTACTTCCACACTCACATAGGTGAAATCTATCAACGGTGCTTTTATAATTTTGACATTCCACTCATACAAGATACCGACTTTCATTAAGAGTTTTTTTTTTTAAAACTGAACCTCTACAAATCATTACAGGAAAAAATACACTCACATCATAGGGAGGAATTAAATAAAATAAAAGTGCATTTCACGACAAGTTATCATATGATTAGTTTCTCCTATTGAACATGGTTATAAAATCTCTAATCCCAGGTTGGATTTCCTCATATATGAATTCGAAATTTATACGCTTCAAATTCACCCCCCTCAATGTGCTTCAGACCTTTTTATCTTGCCAAGGTTTTGGTTAGTTCATCTGCAAGATTATCACAGAATTTGACACAATCAATGTTTATAGTATCACTTGTCAAATATGATTTCACAATAAAATACTTTCTCTCCAAGGGTCTAAATTTATCATTGTAATAACGATTTTGTACTCTACCAATAATTATTGGTGCTATCACAATAAATCAAATAGAGGGAATTGATTTTCAAAGTAAGATTTTTGAAATAATAAATATTTCAACCAATTTGCTTCTTCATTAGCTGAAGCTAAAACAATAAGCTCAGTCTCCATAGTAGATTTCACCATAATAATTTATCTCCAATAAATAACACAATGTGTTCTCACCTGCATCAAAAAAGCTTTTGAGTACATCAGAATATATATTTTTTTGTATAAAATAAATCATAAATTTTGGTACCAAGTAAATTATACCTGGCTTGCTTGTATCTGCTAAGTACTTCTTACACAATATTAGGCCAACTGCAATCTTAGCATACTCCCTTCTTTTTTAATCACATTATTTTCATATATTTGAATTAAAAGAAGTTGCAATATATGTACAATCAATAAAGTTGTTACTTCACAAATTTTTCAACAAAATGTGACCTGTCAAGAAAAAATTTATCACATGTTTTTATGATTTCTTAATTTCAAGAATGAAATTTATCTCACTCAAATATTGTATGTCAAATGGCTACTCAACATGTTTTTTATATTTTCTTTGATAACACCCATGTTAGAGCCAAAAATCTCGTATGCAACCAATATATAACATGTGAAGTATTTCAAGATGCACTAATTGTAACATTTCTTTTTAAAGCATTTTCAAAGATGCAAAAATCACATTTTTCATGATGAATATTTTTCTCATTTCATCAACCTCTACTATTTTGAGAATTTAATG
Source organism: Datura wrightii (assembly GCA_035772735.1). Classification (NCBI taxonomy): domain Eukaryota; kingdom Viridiplantae; phylum Streptophyta; class Magnoliopsida; order Solanales; family Solanaceae; genus Datura; species Datura wrightii. The sequence goes on along the minus strand of JASDFA010000018.1, from coordinate 186,985,323 downwards.
AAAATAAAAGTTCATGAAAAGTATTATCACTTTATTCATGAAAATAAAGGTAATTTTTCACCTTTCTTTCACTTGACTAGAGCAAGTAAAGAAATACTTCACATTTGCAGATGTTGAAGCGGGTGATATTGAGATATCCAATCTTCATATCCGTAATTTTTCAGACTGTAATAAGAATGAGTCTCCTTAAAAATTGGTGAATATACTGTAAATTAAAATTGAAAATAAAATTAATAAAAATAAATAAATTAATATTCAAGTTGAGGCGCAGATATCTCGTTCTCTTTAGAGAGATTCAAGTCCACTGCGGCATAATCTTCACTGATCCAACAGTGATACTCTTAACTTGTCCCCTCCAGGGTAGCGTCGTATGACTCAAACAACTGGAGATTAGTTGAAGAGTCCAAAGTTTCACCAAAAGAACACCTTCCTTCAACATAAATTAGTCTCTTTTTGCATATAGTGAACTAGTTGAAGACTTAGAATATTTTATTTGTCTCAACCTCTTTTTGACTACACTAACCTCAATATATAAATACTTCTCATCTATTTTTCTTCTCATTATATGTATCATTACAAGGAGAAAACTTACTTTATATAGGTGTAGGATTTCTTCCACAAGTAAATGTCAAGAATATGGATGGTCGTTTGAGGTGTAATGGGATAATTCGTAGGAGATTATGATATTAAAAGTTACTTAAGTTATGCAAAAATAATGATCATTTTCTCCACTTTATGACCATCAATATGCCAAGATATAATGCGCTTTAATATTAAAATGCACATATACTCTAACAGCTCTATTATTCATAATTTTCCACTTTTTTTCCTCGATTTTAAAATTGTCACATTTGAAAAACTTGATCTATTTTTAGATCGAACCTACGCACTCTAACTTCTCTATTATTGCATGTATTTGAACCCCTCTAACTTCTCTATTATTGCATGTATTTGAACCCCCTTAATTCCTCAAAAGATTACACTGTAAATGCGAAACTAAAATTACTTCTTATGTATTCAATATATTTAATATATTTTTTTTCATGTATTTATTTTTAATGTTTTAAATTTTCTTTCTGAAACTTTTAACTTAGTAGTACATGTCCTTAGGAAATAGCACAAATAGGCCAAGTAATTTGTAGGATAGAAAATACATTTCTGTCTTTGTCTCAAATAAGAGTAGATTTCGTTTAATTTGGATGAGTTTAAAAGAAAATATTAAATTTTTTTAGTGTGTTTGACAAAATTTGAAGTAAGTTTAAGACAAGTGATTTTAAGCGTAAAAAAAAAAAAAGTCAAAAGTAATGAGTTGGACAACCCTAACTTATTGTTTTAAACTTAAACGTTATTATTTTAATTAATTATTTTAGTTTTTTTTTTAATCTTGTATATAGTCTTCCTCATAAATTAAATACCAACATTTAAAAAGTACTTTTCAACGCTTTTAACTTAAAAATTACTTAAATTTAGTTAATTCAAGAGCCCATTTGGATGAAATTATCAGTTGTTGTAGATGAAAGAATAGATACAACCGTGTCAGATAATAAAGAAATATTATATATTATGGAGGAACAAGCCTATACTTTTAGGTAATAATATATGTTTGAACTACCGTAAAAAGACTGCCTCAACTGAAATGGGGATGTAGCTCAGATGGTAGAGCGCTCGCTTAGCATGCGAGAGGTACGGGGATCGATGCCCCGCATCTCCAAAATCTTTCTGGTGCTTGTTTTGTCTGTTTTAATTTTTGCATTTGACCCATTAATTTGAAATTTCTCCTTCCGGAACTCCTAGGCTGCTAAAACACAAAAAAGATTTTATTTCAGTTTGTTTGTCTGATTTTTAATTTAATATAAAATTTAAAAAAATAAAAAAGACAGTTGAATTTTGTAGTTTTAAATTAAAGATAATATAGAATATATTAAATGTCATTTAATATTGTGATCTTAAGTATGCCATGTAAAAAATTAGATTAATGAGTTGTAAAAAAAGAAGATATTATTTTTAAATAGATCAAAAGAAAGTAAGATAAATAAATTAAAATAAAAAAAAAATATTTTTAAAAAATATAAAGATAAAAAAGAGTGGAAATAAATTCACTTAAAATTTTTTATTTAAAACTACTTTTTCAAACTTGAAATTTATCTCCATATTTAAGAAAAAAAAAGATCAACCCAATATATAAGAAAACGCTATTTTGTATCTTTTTAAAAATGGTCTATTTCCGAACCGGCTTTATAGATTAGTGGTCTCTAGGAATGTTAAACAAGATTATGCAAGCTTACCTATTTATCCTTGTAAGTGAAATGATGCGTGGATTTAATCAACTATAGAGATGACGTAAGGTGGAGTGCGATTGTGAGGTAAACTTGTGAAGATTCTAATCCATCCTATATAGCAAAATTTCTATTTTCAATTCGTTTCGCACATAATTTGCTAGTTAAATAAATTTAATATTTTGAGTCATTTGCTTATTTTCAAGGGTACAAATCATTTACACATCCCAATTTGACTTTAAAAATTAAATTCTCCTCTTAACTTCGAATAATTACCTCTGTTTATTATATTTGACTTTTTTAAATACCTATTTTATCCTAAAAAATGTCTATTGTTCATAATTGAGGGAGTTTGATTTTTAAAATAAAGTTGAGGGATATAAATGATTTTCACCCAATTTTAAGTTAGTAAATTATTTACCAATAAAGCCCGTGGAATTAAATTTGTAGTGGGTCAAAGACACACAATATGAATTAAATCACAGATCTAAAGTTTATAAAATGAAAGTAATAATTAAGACCGTTAATATGAGAAATATATATAGCGGACTCAAATATGAAACAAAACTGAGATTTAGTTGAATCTTGATTAAGTGTTCTTAGCCTCTGGTACCTCGATTGTTCGAAGTCTATATTATCAACAAGATATTAATGGGTAAAGAAACCAAATAGAAAGCACATGAGAGCAAAAGGTAGTAGAAAAATATTCAACTATTCATCAAGAGTCTCTTACAAGTGAAGGGACCACCTCTTTATAGTTTTTTGCTATATTATTGCGATCAATCAAATGGATCCAGCTTGGGCTCTATAGTACATAGTGGTAAACATGACATTCATCCTAGGCCATTATAAATGTCAGCTATCAACTTGTCGTTATTAGTGGATTTCTTGTACAATCTTGCCTATATGTTGCTGTCCTTTTCATCATGCCTTTAACTCTGAGCTACTGATACCATACCTAGAGTCACCATCCTCTTCTTTCAATTTCTCCACAATTATTCTCAATCTCCTCTTTCCGGTGCTTGAAGGGTGTTCTCGGGTTTTATCCATCAAGACCTCATTTGTTTTTCTTTTAGTTAATTTATTAGTGAGGTCAAAATACACATATTTTAGCTATTATTGGCCTCACATTTTAGTGCTTTAATAGTCTTCTGAGTATTAGTTATAATAATTTATGCTAAATATTATATTTTATCATGTAAGAATAAAACACTAAGAAATTGAAGAGATTTGAAGCAAAAACAAAAACAAAAATGAAAAATTATATAAGAAAATTAAGTAGGAAAAACTCTTCATTTTTCACGCCCCTTTACTAAGAGATACACCATGTTGATAGGAATTGACAAAGATCTTCTTGTACATACATACCTGTGTGACGTCAGTGAAGCACCAATCAGCGTGACCTGACAACAACAACAACAAAGCAACACGACAATTGCTATGACAAAGGTAGCGTGAGAATACCTAGCTGTTGTTCTAATTTGCACGCTTGCACCACCCCTTGCGATGCAAGTGTGACACACACACATCAAAATTTTTGTTCTGGTCCAGTTCGAATTTGATTTTAAAAGTCCATACTCTCATATTTTATAAATACACCTTAAGCGTATACTTTTGGGTAATAATTTATGTGAAGTAGTAAAAAAAGACTGCCTCTACTCAAATGGGGATGTAGCTCAGATGGTAGAGCGCTCGCTTAGCATGCGAGAGGTACGGGGATCGATACCCCGCATCTCCAAATTCTTTTCGGTGCTTGTTTTGTCTGTTTTAATTTTTGCTTTCCGGAACTCCTAGGCTGCTAAAACACAAAAAAGATTTTATTTCAGTTTGTTTGTCTGATTTTTAATTTAATATAAAATTTAAAAAAAATAAAAAAGACATTTGAATTTTGTAGTTTTAAATTAAAGATAATATAGAATATATTAAATGTCATTTAATATTGTGATCTTAAGTATGCCATGTAAAAAATTAGATTAATGAGTTGTAAAAAAAGAAGATATTATTTTTAAATAGATCAAAAGAAAGTAAGATAAATAAATTAAAATAAAAAAATACTATTTTTAAAAAATATAAAGATAAAAAAGAGTGGAAATAAATTCACTTAAAATTTTTTATTTAAAACTACTTTTTCAAACTTGAAATTTATCTCCATATTTAAGAAAAAAAAAGATCAACCCAATATATAAGAAAACGCTATTTTGTATCTTTTTAAAAATGGTCTATTTCCGAACCGGCTTTATAGATTAGTGGTCTCTAGGAATGTTAAACAAGATTATGCAAGTGTACCTATTTATCCTTGTAAGTGAAATGTGCGTGGATTTAATCAAATATAGAGATGACGTAAGGTGGAGTGCGATTGTGAGGTAAACTTGTGAAGATTCTAATCCATCCTATATAGCAAAATTTCTATTTTCAATTCGTTTCGCACATAATTTGCTAGTTAAATAAATTTAATATTTTGAGTCATTTGCTTATTTTCAAGGGTACAAATCATTTACACATCCCAATTTGACTTTAAAAATTAAATTCTCCTCTTAACTTCGAATAATTACCTCTGTTTATTATATTTGACTTTTTTAAATACCTATTTTATCCTAAAAAATGTCTATTGTTCATAGTTGAGGGAGTTTGATTTTTAAAATAAAGTTGAGGGATATAAATGATTTTCACCCAATTTTAAGTTAGTAAATTATTTACCAATAAAGCCCGTGGAATTAAATTTGTAGTGGGTCAAAGACACACAATATGAATTAAATCACAGATCTAAAGTTTATAAAATGAAAGTAACGATTAAGACCCTTTATAGGAGAAATATATATAGCGGACTCAAATATGAAACAAAATTGAGATTTAGTTGAATCTTGATTAAGTGTTCTTAGCCTCTGGTACCTCGATTGTTCGAAGTCTATTATATCAGCAAGATATTAATGGGTAAAGAAACCAAATAGAAAGCACATGAGAGCAAAAGGTAGTAGAAAAATATTCAACTATTCATCAAGAGTCTCTTACAAGTGAAGGGACCACCTCTTTATAGTTTTTTGCTATATTACTGCGATCAATCAAATGGATCCAGCTTGGGCTATATAGTACATAGTGGTAAACATGACATTCATCCTAGGCCATTATAAATGTCAGCTATCAACTTGTCGTTATTAGTGGATTTCTTGTACAATCTTGCCTATAATGTTGCTGTCCTTTTCATCATGCCTTTAACTCTGAGCTACTGATACCATACCTAGAGTCACCATCCTCTTCTTTCAATTTCTCCACAATTATTCTCAATCTCCTCTTTCCGGTGCTTGAAGGGTGTTCTCGGGTTTATCCATCAAGACCTCATTTGTTTTTCTTTTAGTTAATTTATTAGTGAGGTCAAAATACACATATTTTAGCTATTATTGGCCTCACATTTTAGTTCTTTAATAGTCTTCTGAGTATTAGTTATAATAATTTATGCTAAATATTATATTTTATCATGTAAGAATAAAACACTAAGAAATTGAAGAGATTTGAAGCAAAAACAAAAATAAAAGTGAAAAATTATATAAGAAAATTAAGTAGGAAAAACTCTTCATTTTTCACGCCCCTCTACTAAGAGATACACCATGTTGATAGGAATTGACAAAGATCTTCTTGTACATACATACCTGTGTGACGTCAGTGAAGCACCAAGCAGCGTGACCTGACAACAACAACAACAAAGCAACACAACAATTGCTATGACAAAGGTAGCGTGAGAATACCTAGCTGTTGTTCTAATTTGCACGCTTGCACCACCCCCTGCGATGCAAGTGTGACACACACATATCGGAATTTTTGTTCCGGTCCAGTTCGAATTTGATTTTAAAAGTCCATACTCTCTCATATTTTATAAATACACCTTAAGCGTATACTTTTGGGTAATAATTTATGTGAAGTAGTAAAAAAAGACTGCCTCAACTCAAATGGGGATGTAGCTCAGATGGTAGAGCGCTCGCTTAGCATGCGAGAGGTACGGGGATCGATACCCCGCATCTCCAAATTCTTTCTGGTGCTTGTTTTGTCTGTTTTAATTTTTGCTTTCCGGAACTCCTAGGCTGCTAAAACACAAAAAAGATTTTATTTCAATTTGTTTGTCTGATTTTTAATTTAATATAAAATTTAAAAAAATAAAAAAGACATTTGAATTTTGTAGTTTTAAATTAAAGATAATATAGAATATATTAAATGTCATTTAATATTGTGATCTTAAGTATGCCATGTAAAAAATTAGATTAATGAGTTGTAAAAAAAGAAGATATTATTTTTAAATAGATCAAAAGAAAGTAAGATAAATAAATTAAAATAAAAAAAAATATTTTTAAAAAATATAAAGATAAAAAAGAGTGGAAATAAATTCACTTAAAATTTTTTATTTAAAACTACTTTTTCAAACTTGAAATTTATCTCCATATTTAAGAAAAAAAAAAGATCAACCCAATATATAAGAAAACACTATTTTGTATCTTTTTAAAAATGGTCTATTTCTGAACCGGCTTTATAGATTAGTGGTCTCTAGGAATGTTAAACAAGATTATGCAAGTGTACCTATTTATCCTTGTAAGTGAAATGGTGCGTGGATTTAATCAAATATAGAGATGACGTAAGGTGGAGTGCGATTGTGAGGTAAACTTGTGAAGATTCTAATCCATCCTATATAGCAAAATTTCTATTTTCAATTCCTTTCGCACATAATTTGCTAGTTAAATAAATTTAATATTTTGAGTCATTTGCTTATTTTCAAGGGTACAAATCATTTACACATCCCAGTTTGACTTTAAAAATTAAATTCTCCTTGAGTTAAATTGCATAATGATCATAGTAGTTATTCTTATATTCTTGTGCTTACTATTTTAATACTTCGGAATCAATCAAATACATCTATAATCTTGTTGTGAACCCAAAAGAAGGATCAACAAAATAAAACAAAGAATATAGGGAGTAAGATCTTTTTTAGAAGTCAAAATGAGAATTGATTTGCTGCTAGGATAAAAATATACCTAGAACGCCTTGCTTAGTTATTAAATGGGAGAAAATAATTTCATTTGCATTATTTATTCTTGATCATAGGAATATAGATATAGAATTTTATGTGAATAGATGATGAGAGGCTTAGAAGACTATAATCATACAATTAACCTTGTGAATCAATAACTGGATAATTATTGCTAGATAATGAAGGTGCATACGCGACATAATTGCTAGCAATTCATAGTCCTAGATCGATTCATCTCATTGATTATGTAAAATAAAATCTGCTCTTTGTTTGGTTAATAGTTCATTAGTATTCTCTTTTATTTTTAGTTTAGATAGTTATAAATATATTTTTAGATTCTATCGCCTGAATAAATAAATTAGCATTAGTTTAATTCAGTAAATAATTAATTGACAAGTCCCTGTAGGTACGATATATGTACTTCAAATTATATATTACTTGTACGACCACGTACACTTGTACGTGAATTGGCACCGTTGTCAAAAACTTGAAAATTAATTATTTTGCTAAGTTAGACTTTTGTTTTTTTATTTGTTTAAGATTTTTGTTTACTTTATTTTTGTAAATATATTATATAATTTTAAAAATATTTTTAAAAGTATTTTACCACCCTTTTTGACATGGCATCTTGGAATATAGATGGGTTTAATGATGGATATTCATATTTTGGTGATTCTTGTTTAATTATGGGGGTTCCCACTTGTGAAAACTTGTCATAATTTACTAGGGAGCTGGTTGTGTGCTCCTTCCCAATACTTTGTGAGAAATATTTATAGTATATGTGGTGGTCAGAATGATCACTGGAATGATTGTCCTAACTCTTATTCCCCTCCCACTCCCTCCCCCCCACCCGCCCCTATTGTGATTCTCTTATTGTTTGTGATGTTGACAGGAATAATGAAGAGGAGGATTTAGAACATCATGCTCAAATAAGTGCTATGATAAAACAGGTTCTTGAGAAGATGGAAGTTATGAGGGAGCAGTATATTGAACAAGGAAAATTCATAGAAAGGATGTGTGCCAAACTGACGGAGATGTAGACCGAGTCTTAAACTTATAATGATCTGCAAGTCACGATCTTAGCCAATACTCAAGAGAAACCTCAAACAGAAGAAAAGAGAGAGTTCTTGGAAGAATATAATTTTGATGAAACAAAGATAGTGAGTCAATCTTAGCTTGAGGAACAAGCTCAACAAATAAAATTTCATGAGTTTCTCTTTGATAGTCTTACAGATATGACTAAACAACTGATAAAAGGGAGAATAGGGCTCAGATAAGAGATAGACCAGATATTCATGACTTGTATACGCATTTGAATAAAAAGGTTGAGGCGTCTGAGGCCCAACCACAAGTTGTTGTGGCTACTAGCCAACATATGGAACAAAAAGAAGAATTTAAACCATTCAACTATTTTTTTTGGGTGATATTGATGTTGAGGAGATGGACAATAGTGAAGATGTCAGAATTAATGCAGTTTTAGATTCGAGACATATTGACACTTATTTTAAACACTTATTAATATTGTGTTTGGTTGGCGACCTAGAAATAGAGTCTTTCAAGCCTATGGAGAGATGTATAGATGAGGTACAATGTTCTTATATTCTAATATTTGTTATGCCAAAGAGGCAAAATGACATTCCTCACTTTATGTCCAAGAAGTGCAAGATGCGACATATATTGCTTGGTTTCTTTAGTTTTATACCATCGCCCCTTGGGCGTAGTAGAAAATTGAAAAATAAATTAGGGTGCAATTCATAAGTTCGAAGTGGAAGGAAAAGTGGATTTGATGGCGTCGTGCCGCGACGTTAAATCAGACGCTTATTGGGAGGCAACCCAATTTTATTGCTTTCTTTTATTTATTTATTTTATTTTATTTTTATAATTTTATTTTTTGTAGGAGTTTGAGCATTGAAGCAAAGTCACATGGGAGTTGCAAAAGCAAGCTACCAAGTTGGGACTAAGTGTGGGGTGCCCACATAGAGAATCAAGTTGTGTTAGAAAAAGTCTAAGTATCTCATGAGCTGCAAATGCTATGGCCTTTGGCCTTCCAGTGAGTTTCTTTACCCTCTTCTTATCTTTGTGTGCACTGAGAACAATGAAAATTTTTAAGTGTAAGGTGGAGAAATTACCTAGGTGTTCTTATGTTTGATTTTTTTAGGTAGTTAATAATCTCTCTCAATTTTTCTTTATGTATTGATTTTTTTTCGAGGGATGTAGCTTGAACTGGATAATTTTTAATTTTTTACAGGTAAATTTTATTTTTTTAAAGTCATAAATGGAGACTTTTCCCAATACTGGATGGATGTCAACCATTTTGAGGGAATTAAGTCATTAGATTGTAATTTTTTTGGAATAATAGGGAGATAAACAAAAGACTATTTTTGGCTTGGTTGAATACTAGTAATTTAGGCCTGAGCTTGGGTAGTGCTTTTTCGTGAGTGCTTGATAATTAAAATAAAATAAAAATTTTTTTGACACCTAGACTCAAGGTAGTAACTCTGTATATGGATTTTCTTATTTTTGTAGTTCACTATGATCCTGTCTGTCTTAGAGCATATTGATCCATTTTCATTGAGACTTGTGCCATGTGAGGTAAGGATTTCTTGCATGTATTCCATGTTTTGCATCTTAATGTAGAACTTGCCTTGCATGTTATTAAAGTGAAATAATAAGTGTTGCTCTATTTAGAAGATGATAATAGGCTTTTTTTGATCTGCCTTGAAAAAAATTTAGCCTGTTCAGATATTGTTATCACTAGTTAGCCCTTTTGAGCTTGTAGCCTTTCATTATTAGTCGTATATTTACCTTGATCCTTTTTATTGTATCTGTAGTTTTTGCACCCTTCTTCCTTAATAATTGTAGCATAGACTATGATGAAATTATTAAATCTGAAGAAAAGGAATGGTCAAGAGTAAATAGTGACCAATGAAAATTACTTGCGATTAAAAGGCCCTCGTAGAAAGAATATGACATGAAAAAAGAGAATAAAAATGCTTGAAAGATATATGTGTGTGTATATATATGTATGTATGTATGTATGCATGATTGGAGCATTTTGATATGATGAGAATTACTGGTGGAAACAATTGATGAAGACATGGCTGAAAATTAAGTTAAGAAAATAATGGGTGATAACTTTAAAAACTGCAAAGTGCTTAAGGAAGTATGAGTTACTATTATATAATTTTTCTACCTGTCCCTTAGCCAATATTACAACCCGTTAAAGTCCTATTTGATTTTATTTGAGCACACTTAATTAGTGGAGATGTACATAATGGGCTAGCCTATGGTACTTTGTGAATACATGTGAATTCTTTTGTGAGTACGAGAGTTGTGCTTTGATGCTAAGTCCTTAAATTACATTCGCTTGTGTGATTTGAGTGTATGGACTATTTATTATTGTGAGGGCACTCATTTTATGATATATAGGTGATATGGTTAGCTTTCTTTGACAGTGTAGGTGAGCGAGCTTAAATTTAAAAAACTAGAGTCCGTCTTTGAGGTTAGGAGGTTAGATATTTGTTGTATTGTATATCTTGCATGATGAGTGGGAAGTGCATTTGATGTTGTAAATTTCTACATGGTCGAATTATTTGTATCAATCAAAGTAAGTGTGTTCCTAGGCCTGACTTATTAAGATGAGATTAAATGGCTGCTCGAGGATGAGCAAAAGACTAAGTGTGGGATGGTGATCTTGGGGCTATTTTTACGCCTTCTTGCCGTATTTTAGCCATGTTTATCCGTGTTTTGAGAAGTATATTCACTTATAGTCGCATGTTTTTATTGAAAACTCTTGATAGTGAGAGAAACATATGATTAGATGTTTTGTAGGAAACGTGGTAGTAATCAACCCAAAATGAGCCAACAAGGAAGTTTCAGAGCTTTGGAGCAACATTGGATTAGTTTTCAATCAAAATCAAGTTGGTGCTATGGCTGGCGCGGCGCCCCAGAGCCTATACTGCAGAAGACCTATTACACCCCGTAAAAGTTACTGATTAGTAAGTGTACACATGGATTTGTGATGAGTAAGAAGAGCTTGACGCTTATGGAAAAAGCCTCGGGAGCAGGGTCTGGCGAGACTAGGCCGTGAGGGGCCAGTGCAACGCGCCAGCTAGCAGTGTACTGGACAACGCGGCGCGCCAGGCTTGCTGCCTCAACGGGAGGCGCGAGGCGCCAGGATAGCAGCCTCAATGGGAGGCGTGAGGCGCCAGGATGGCAGCCTCAATGGGAGGCGCGGCACACCAGGGTGGCAACCTCAATGGGAGGCGCGAGGCACACCCCCTGCAACCGCCCAACATGTATATATAAAGCTTCCTCACTTGATTAAATCATTTCCCCATCTTTGTTTGAACCAGAGAGAGGACTGTATGAAAATTTCAATTGATTTTCTTCCGGTTACGCTATCAAATGCCGTCCAAATTCAAATTAACTTCGGGTATCAAAGTTCAAACCCGCAGGGAGCATTACTACAGAGTTATTTTTGTGAAATTCGTCCGGAGAATTGTAAACCTGTCGAGCAAAAGTTGTCAGAATGGCTCCAAACTGATTTCTATGTGATCACAGGCTTCAAGTAAGCATTTCTTTCTGAACTCTCGGGAAATAATAAGTTTTCGACTATATTTTACGTAGATGAATTATAGTTGCTATTAATATCAAAATTTATCCTTTTTTGCCGAATTTGGTATTGAAATTCATCTCTTTCTCCCAGTATAATGGTTACAACTGAAAAGAGCTGACGAATCCAAGTGAAACTCATCGGTCAGTCATCCTAAAGTTTGGATTCATTTCTTGTCGCAAATATTCACTTGAAACATAATTGAATAGTTAATATTCAAGCAACAAGAAAAAATTCCCATTTTTTATAAAAGTAAAATAAAAATATGAAATAGAAAATTTAATCAAAATAAAAGTCTCATTTGTTCTGGCTTATCACATCCATTTTCCTTCAATTCTATTTGAATTCTAACTGTATAAATAGAAAGACTTTAGGTCAATCTAGTACCAAAGGGTTGAGGGTTGGAACAAATGTATAACAAGAATTCTTGGAATTCCTTGGGGATTCTTGATTGGTGTTGAGCTAACTATAACGCAAAGCCGAATCTCTTTGGTTAATAAAATCCAACAGGTTTATCACTCCCTGGGGGTGCAGATTCATAATAGGAATATAGAAATTATTGTACGTCAAATAATATCAAAAGTGTTGGTTTTAGAAGATGGAATGTCTAATGTTTTTTCACCCGAAGAACTTTATTCGGGAAACGACAACTAAGGTATGTAAGGCTTAACCCTCGGCAAGTTATTCTCATCGTACAGTGCTACGACTTATGTTCTCAAGTAGAATAACGGTCCCATATGCTGCATATAGTCGCTACCAGTAGATTGTGATTAGACATGTTGTAATTAACTGTCATCGGTATATAAAGATTAGATATGCCGTGGTTAGCTACTATCACTAGAATACTGTTATATAAGTTCTGGTTAGTTGCTAGAAAATGTATATAGATTGTACCGCAGTATCTCTCATCGAGAAAGAACATGTTAAGTGTGTCACACGCTAGGAGCGTCATAGAAATTCCTTTGTTCTCCAGTTCAGTGTGTTAGTAGAATCAGACATTATATTGTCAGGCCTAGATCCTAGAAGCTCGTAGATAGTTATTGGGCTTGAGTTAGTTAATTGAACAGCATAGGTGCAGTCGGGCGATATAACATTCAATACGGCGCCTGCATTGTTAGTAGAGCTCGCCTAGAGACCGTTGGCGTATCTTGATGCCTCCAGGGCCAGAATTATGTAAGTATGGCCGCACCCCAGAGTCAGTGGCATCGGAGTTTCCTGGAGAGTTGAAGGTCAGTCTGCCACATAGTGGCTATTGCTAGTGACAGATAGTTTTATTTGACGTGGTGCTTATCGCACAAATCACTTAGGGCACCACCTCAGTTGTATCAGCCTGATAGAACAGTAGATACCCTAAGGGGGGGGGGGGGGAGTTTTGTTAGTAGCTATATATGGGGCCAACGCCCCAACTTACTCTTGTTAGATATCCAGGTATAGGTTGCCGGGAACGGCTAAGTCCATATAAACACACCTACGAGGTTAGGAATCGCCCAAAGAATCTGAACAAACTAAATTAGCATACAAGGGACTAGAACCACAGTTTTACAATATTACCTCCAGCCTAAGAGTTGTAATAAGCTACCTATGGGAGGCTAGGGCTGACTGCTCAGGAGCATATCTGACTAGTAGCAGCCCTACGGTTGTTTCATGCAGAGGGAAAGAATCCTAGAGTAAACCTATCATGGTCAACTGTTATGAATAACATCGAGACGATAGTGACAACATAGTAACCCTCGTCAGAATTACCCTAGATAGGTTGGTTATTCCTTACGACGTCAGGGCGTTAGATGTTATTACCTATAGGGTCATGCTTGTAGGGGCAGTATGATGTCCGAAACCATTTACTGAGGCTATAAAGGCTGCATTGATCTCCATTTACTAAGCTCTAAGGGCCGTATTGAGTTCCATTTACTGAGGCTGTAAGGGCCGCATTGAGTTCCATTCACTGAGGCTGTAAGGGTCGCATTGAGTTCCATTTACTGAGGCTGTAAGGGCCATATTAAGTTCCAATTACTGAGGCTATAAGGGCCATATTGAGTTCCATTTACTGAGGCTGTAAGGGCCGTATCGAGTTCCATTCACTGAGGCTGTAAGGGCCATATCGAGTTCCATTCACCGAGGCTGTAAGGGCCGTATTGAGTTCCATTTACTAAGGTTGTAAGAGCCGTATTGAGTTCCATTTATGAGGCTATAAGGGCCGTATTGAGTTCTATTCACTGAGGCTGTAAGGGCCGTATTGAGTTCTATCAAATTGAGGCCACGAGAGCCACCTTGAGTTATAGTTTACGCAAAAATCTTAATAGTTAGATAGTAAAAGTGGACTTGTTTGTACTTGCCGGGGCTTATGGGGGCCCAGGTAGGTTTTTCTATGTTGTTTGTACCTTCCAGGCTTATAGGGGCCAGGTTAGGTTCTTGTTTGTATTCTTGCATGCCAATTATAGTTTATGAATGTGTAATCATACAGTCTTAGCTCACGTGCATGTAGCATTTTGTTAGATGGAGATTACGAATAAGCAAGCTTACAAGTTAATCTTCCTCCCTTCTCTTTCTATTTATTTCCAGTCTTTATTAGCATATTTACTGCCTTACATATTCGGTACATATTGTATTGATGGATTCCTCGGGGCGCTACATTACTTGCCTGTAGGTTTAGACAAACAGAGTGCAGGGCCTTTAGTAGCAGCCGTTCAGAGTTAGCAGTTTGGCCAGCTCCTTTAATTCGGGGATGCCAGGTGATAGAGATTCAGTCCTTTAGTTGTATAAGCGTTCGGGTAGGCCAAGGCCCTGTCCCGATCACTATTTGTATTCTTAGAGGCGTGCAGACTACAGTTGTCCGTTAGTTAGCTGTTGTTGGCCGTGTGGGGCCCATATACATCTTATTTTACGTGTTGGCCATGTGGGGCCTAGTATAGCACCTGACTTTCATTTTAGTTATAACTAGATATGATGGTGGTCTGGTCGACCCACATAGGATTCCTTGTTATTATTGTTGCTGGTTAGTTGGTTTCTTTTACAGGTGGCTATGCGGCTTTGTCGGCCAGAGGCTGTGTTTACAGCCGAGATATAGCCCGTTGTTTTCTTGAATTGAGTTGCAGGCCTGCACCAGACGTGCATATAAGCCTAGCCAGATTAGTCAGATTTCAGTGTGGCACTAGGTGCTAGTCATGCCTCCCAAGGTGGGGCGTGAAAAACTTGGTATCAGAGCAGTTCGTATCCTAGAGAGTTTGCAAGCCGTGTCTAGTATAATCTTGCTTATAAATGTGTTGTACACCGCAGTCTATAAGCAGGAGGCTACGAGGAATGATAGTATGGTTACCCCTCCTTCTTCTTAGTTCGTGCTATAGAGCAGAGTTGTATAGGGTTAAGTCCTAAGCTTTCATTGTTATCTCTATCTAGAATAATGTTCGACATATGACAGACACCAGCCAGTTGCAAGATAACTACAATAGTAGGAGGAGGTACCGGTGAAGTGCTTCAATTGGGAGGCGGTTAGCCCAAGGGCGGAAGTAGACGTATTTTACATTTCCCATCACCCTCCCGAGGTACCAGGAACCTCATAATGAGATAGATATGCCAGTGCCATCCCCAATTCTCTCTACAACCTCAGAATATGGGGTTAGAAGTATAATATATATATATATGTATATATGAGATGGTTTACCTACTAGATATTTAGAATTAGCCAAGGGAAACAATTAGTGTTGAATTACCTAAAAGGTGCGAAAGAAGGAGGAAATTGTAGGATTCCTACCTCCAACTTTTCGGATGTTGTAAGGTTCTATACCTCAGTCCTACTATAGTAAGATAAGGTCATTTTTCCACCTCCTAATTTGTTCTTTCAATACAACAGAAAATGTAGGTATTGGTGCTATAGTGCTCAAAATGAATAGTAAAAGAGGGCTAGAATTGTTGCCTCTGAGAAGGATTAGAGAGTGGTTGAAACCCTTAGTATTTACAAGTTATTTAGTTTCTTAAGGTAGAAAGTCAGGAAGGGGGAGTAAGATTGCCAATAGCACTCAAGTGTGTATAAGAGAGTCCATTAGTAATAAACCCCCAGTAATAGTAAAGCTCAAGTCAGGAAAAGGCTGAATCCGCCGTAGCATGCTAATGACTGCAGGACATGCCTGCAAGATAATGGTTATGGCCTTATTTTGGGATATCAAAGGACCGGGAGATCATATGAAAAAATAGGTCCGAGTGCGAGTCAGAAGAAATATAGGTCAGTAGACCTAGTCGGTAACATCCTTGACAGTATGAGGTAGGAGGCACGAACCTCAGAGCCCAGTCCAAGGGAATAAGAGGAAAGGTGTAAATATCTAATGGGGGAAAACCAGAATCACCTCTAGGCTGATAAAGCATAGGATTACCACCGAATATTGAGAACTAAGCATCGGGCTAACAGTTAAGAGATAGTAAGGTTGTAGCCTAGAATGTTGCGGTATCCCCGCTAGAGGAGAAGATAAGCGAGTGCTGACACATAGACTTTAACTTAGAAAAGCCTGGAAACAAGGACAATAGAGATTCATTGGACCTCAAGATAATAAGAGGCTAAGTCATAAGACCTAGAGGTCGACTCTATATTCCAAGGGTGGCAGGACTTCGATTAGCAGACCATACTTCCAGAATTTAATAAAAACGCAATGGGTCAAAAGGAGAGACCTATATGGCATGGAAACACGGAAAATATCATTGAATCATAGCAACATGGCTCCAGTGACAGGCCAGAAAAGATGAGTTAGCAGGAACTGGGCAGGCTAATAAAGGAGGTGGCCATGCCTGCAAGGGGGTGGAGAGTAATTGACATGAATACAGTCACAAGGTTATCTCATACCAAGTGTAATTTGACTTCATTTGAACCAGTATAGAGAGGCTAGTGAGATTCATTTGTGTCTCGCCAGATGAAATTATGTCGCAGTTAAGACTTATGCCGAGTTAAATGTCCTGGAAGTAGTTGGAGTGCGTAGCTCCAGTGTTTAATAAACTCTGACAGAGAAGCGCAATTTGCAGCTAAGTTCTAGAAAAGGTGTCAGAACAGATTAAGACACAAGTCAACTTAAGTATAACCTCTCGTATCCAAACAAATAGCTAAGAAGAGCACACAAGTCAGATGCCGGAGACCTGTAATGGATAGAAATGTAAGTCCCTTATATGATGACTTGAAGCAGGTAATTAAGGGTAGTTGGACTGGGGTATACGAGTTGGAATTGCCTCTAGAGCTAGAACTGGACCTTCTAGCTTTCACATGCCAACGTTACGAATGGGCATAGGTGGCCCGTCCCGAGTTATTCTAGTTAAGGACGTTCAGGTTACTGGGAAATTAACCCACGAAGAGGTTCTGGTCGCCGTATTAGATTTGACAAGTTCGCAGGTTAAGGACTACCGATGTGTTCTCTATCAAAGTATTTTAGAGAAATAGAAATAAGAAAGGAACGACCTAGGAAACTGAGGATGACGTGAACCTTAGATATCCCCACTTTTTCCAAGATTATTACATAGTTCAGATGATGTTATCATTTAGCTGCTATTTTATTGGTTATGTTATCAGTATTGTTCAGTTGACTACAATCTTGTTGTGAAACAGTTGTGATAGTTTCATATGAAATGCATGTGTTGGACGTTTCTACATTTCAGGATTTTCAGATAGTCCATACTATAAGGGGAGACTCTGCCGAAATTTTTCTGAGATAATAGTTGAAAGAGTTAGACTCCTCTAAGTTAAAGTTGACATTCGAGGAAGAATGTTCTAAACATATTGTATTGACGCCCTGCTCTGGGCGCTGCATTACTTGCCTGCAGGTTTAGAGAGAGAGTGCAGGGCCTTCAGTAGCAATCGTTCAGAGTTAGCAGTTTGACCAGCTCCTTTCATTCGGGGTTGCCAGGTTATAGAGATTCAGTCCTTTACTTGTATAAGCGTTCGGGTAGGCTGAGGCCCTGTCCCTACCACTATTTGTATTCTTAGAGTCTTGTAGAGTACAATTGTCCGTTAGTTAGCTGTTGTTGGCCGTGTGGGGCCCATATACATCTTATTTTATGTGTTGTCCATGTGGGGCCTAGTATAGCATCTGATTTTTATTTCAGTTATAACTAGATATCATGATGGTCTGGTCGGCCCGCATAGGATTCCTTGTTATTGTTGTTGCTGGTTAGCTGGTTTCTTTTACAAGTGGCTATGCGGCCTTGTCGGCCAGAGGCTGTGTTTACAATCGAGATATAGCCCGTTGTTTTCTTGAATTGAGTTGCAGGCCTGCACCAGACATGTATATAAGCCTAGCCAAATCAGTCAGATTCCAGTGTGGCACTAGGTGCCAGTCATGCCTCCTATGGTGGGGCGTGACAAGACCATTTTGGTGCCTTGGCTGGTGCGGGGTATCCAAGGCCATCCCAAACTTAATTTTTATTTCTCAATTCATTTTGGACTCGATTTATTTTGGTGTGAAATTTTTCCTACACTTATCAATAGTCCTTAAAAATGTTTTGGAACACAACTTTTGATCGAGGAAGAGCTAGGAGCTGCTGTGGAGGCTAGAAGATTTTGGTGTTTTTCTATGTTAATGATTTTTACGTAGTTCTTTGGATGAATTATTGTATTTACTCCATGCGTATGTGAAGCTAAACTTCTCATTCTAGGATTATGGTAGCATCATGTGCTTGAGTTAAATTGCATAATGATCATAGTAGTCATTTTTAAATTCTTGTGTTTACTATTCTAATGCTTCATGACTATCTGAAATATTTTATAATCTTGTTGTGAACTCGGAAGAAGGATCAATAAGATAGAATGGAGAATATAGGGAATAATATCTTTTTTTGAAGTAAAACTGAGAATTGATTTGCAGCTAAGATAGGAATATATCTAAAATGCCTTGCTTGGTTATTAAACGAGAGAAAATAATTTGGTTCACAGGATTTATTCTTGATAATAGGAATATAGACATAGAATTGCATGTGAATAGATGATTAGAGGCTCGGAAGACCATAATCATATAATCAACCTCGTGAAGTAATAACTCGATAATTATTGCAAGATAACAAAGATGCATATGCAATCAATTCATAGTCCTATATCGATTTATCTCATAGATTACGTAACGTAAATCTAATCTTTGTTTTATTAATTATTTGTTAGTATTTTGTTTCTTTTTAGTTCGGATAGTTATAAATATATCTTTAGATTCTATCTCCTAAATAAATAAATTAGCATTAGTTTAATTTAGTAAATAATTAATCTACAAGTCCCTATGGATACGATATCTGGACTTCAATTTCTATAGTACTTATACAACCACGTATACTTGCGTGTGAGTTGGACCCGAACAAGTATCTTCAAATCTTCATACCTTTTAATCTTCAAATCTTCATCTTTTCTTCATAATATCTTCAAATCTCCATCTCTCCTTCATATCTTTCTACTATCTAGCCATGTCTTCCTTAGAAAACAATAACCAGTCCGGTTTGTCTTCTCTGTTTGGCGGGGTGCTAAAGAAAGGAAAACCTAAAAATTCCTCCCCCAAACCTTTCATAGACATAATATTTTCTAAGTCCTGAAACTTTTTAGAATGACTTCAAAACTTGTGTGACTTCTTCCATCCAAACCAGTAATCGGGATAGGCTGGCTAGTGACTACATTTCTTTTTATCACTAAGGCTCATCTCCTGTCAGTGAGGGCTGACTGCGGATGGATCGAAGTGAAAGTTTGTGTTTTCATTCCAAAATCCTTCAAAATCATGAACTTTCACAAATTAGACTACTCTTACATGTATAGGTATTCCTTTACACTATGATTTGATCGTCTTCCGATCAACACAGTCATCCTCTAGTTTTTCCAAACTTTTCAAATATGTTTGGATTATATTGAACCTCAATATGGAGGGTCATGTTGGGTCTCCAGATCTAGCGAATGAGTTCAACCAAATCTTTACTCTTGCTCATTCTCATTTTTCTCTACTCTTCTCGTTCTTTTGCAGGGGGATTCTGAGCTTGACTAATCGTGGAAACAATTCCATGGTGTCTAGCCAAGATGATGATTATGATTTAGCTTGGATGAAAAGATTCATAATGGTGGCTAGGAAGACATTGTTCTTGACATTATGAAGGTGTGGAATCTTACCCGTAAGTGTTCTCCTCTGAAGAGAGATTTTTCCTGCCATCTTTTTCTAATTCCTTCTGACTTGATTACAAGTTTATTATACAATTCCTGATTGGATATCTTTAGTGGAGACCTCAATTAGGGAACATGTCCAGGGTATCTTGAACATATTAGACTCCCTAGGGAGACATGGAAATCTATATTTGGCTCTAAAAGATAAAAATCAAGGAACCATAGTAATTACCTTTCACTTTTGAATTTATCTCTATTAAGAATCCTTATCTTATATTTACAGTACTTTTATGGTCATAGGTCTCCCGAATGGTTCTTTTGAGGCCTGGACCACAAGGTCCAAGTTTCTCTTGTAGAGGCATATGCTCTTACATGTCGAGTTCTTAAGCAGGGGGTGGAGTTAAGTAATGTTTTCGAAGGTTAGGTAATAGCTTTGGGAACTTTTTCCTCGAAAAAACAAAAAGTTGTTTAGACTTTGCCTTCTGATACGGGCAAACAATTGTCGACTTTTGCTCTTGAAGTAGAGGGAGACATCCGAGTATCAAAGGATTCAGATGAAGAAAAAACTAGTGATGAGTTACCTCTAAGGAAGATATCAGCTTCTTATCCTTAGGTTCTTGGAGAAGCCGGTAGTGTATTTGCAAAGGCTGACCTAGAAATCATCTTCTCATCCTTAGCTTCTAGTGTCTTGTGACCTTGTTTTAATCATTTCCTCTACCATGAAGTCCAAAGTTAAGCTTTTATCAATGGGCCTTCTGAAATCCTCTATATTTTCCGCGACTGCCCGTGCTTAGACTTCGGGATCCAAAATGTAGTCATCCTTATAAACCTTCATTTTTAAAATTCAAACTGAATAATGTCTTTCTAGCTTTAGTGAGAAATCTGGAGAAGGGAGAATCTATCTCCATCAATGACAAAGAGACGAACATGCTATCCCGGGCAGTTGTCATTCTGTTATTGAAAATTTTTACTTTTGTTAAACTTAGGGCTATGTGCTAGTCTTCGAGGCTCTACAACAGGTGCTTTAGAAGATGAAACAACTGATCGTCGAATGTGAAAAAATAAGGCAAAAATGTCTAAATGGAAAGATAGATCTATCGAGATGGAAGGCCTTGAGCTGAGACTTTTTGAGGCTGAAGTGATGAAGATCAAACTAGACCAAGTGGCAG
Organism: Datura wrightii; assembly: GCA_035772735.1. Taxonomy (NCBI): domain Eukaryota; kingdom Viridiplantae; phylum Streptophyta; class Magnoliopsida; order Solanales; family Solanaceae; genus Datura; species Datura wrightii. The sequence goes on along the minus strand of JASDFA010000018.1, from coordinate 186,964,157 downwards.
AATAGAGAGTTATTTTTAGCAACAAGGCCAACAGTCTAATTTCAAAGGTTGTAGACCTCATGAAGGAGAAGGCCATGTATCTGAAGGTAATCGAGGCTGATGTACAGAGATAATGTTTTCTTGAATAAGACCTTTGAGTTAAGAATGAGACCCTCACAAATCGAGATACCAAGATGGCCAAATTAGAGGGCCAAATGACTTTCATTGAAGAGAGTGAAACACAACACCCATTAACCTCGCTAACACTGAAAAGATATCCATTTGTATGGATAAAAATTAAAGGTTAATGCGTCGCTTTGAGGATAAGAAGGTTAAGGTTGCTTCTATCCAAGATCGAATTAATATGTAGATTATTCATGACACTTGGATCATGTGAAAAAAAATACTTCATAAGAGGTCAATGTCAGATCCATTGATGTTGATAAGCAGATTGTCGAGGCTTGCTCTCTACTGGAGCTTACAGGAAGTGGTCTCCCAAAACTAGGATCGGAGGATCTAGCCTATTCCTCTGATGAATACCTCTCGAATGATTATCTCTATGTGCGCGAAGAAGATAACGAAGAAGAGGAGGATCGCCTTCAAGCCCACCAGTATCTCTCGCCGAGGACCTAACTCACCCATTGGCTTTTCTTGCCCTTGATGGCGTGGAAATTTTGTCCCTATCCTCCAAAGTTCAGGATCTTATACAAGTGTTTGAGGCATCTAGGAACACTTAGTTTCTTTTTGACAAATTTTTAACATTATACATTTTGGGCCTTTCCTTGTCCATATTAATGAAAAAATTATTTTATCTAACACTTTGTATATGTTCAGAGTCTTTATTTAGATTTTGGCCTTTAATTTTCAAATGTGTCTCTTGGTACGGTTCTTGCCCAAATCTATTTTTGCCTTTGAGTGTTTCATTGTGAGTGTTGCCTATTGAGGCTTGTTTCAGTCATTTATTTTTGTGTAACTTACTTGAGGGTTGTGGCTGCCTGACTTTATTAAGTCGGGGCCAAGCAATATTAGTAATTTAGATTTTTACTTGGGAGCTTTGTTCAAATAGTTTTGGAGTTACTTTTATCCTTTATGACTTCATGAGTCAAGGCCCTTGTGTGAAAATAATGCTTATGAAAAGGACGTCTCCTACTCATTTTAAGCACATAATAGATCAAATCAGCTTTAAAGTAGGACTTAGATATGTTAGACAAAATATATCAAAGAGCTTTACATGAACTCATAGACTTTAATAACCATAAATAAAAGAGATTTATACTACATTGTTTGTGCCTTTATTGCCTTTTGGGTCAACCAGAAGCTTTTACATAGTGCAAAATTAAGATGTTATGAGATGTGTCCATATTGTCGTTTGGAGTGATTCAATTGACATTTTTCTCTCTTTTTGGGACTTACTAATGTGGTCTTTTATCCTTAGATTGAGATGATCGAGGATGATTTCCCTCTCGACGATTCCTTGGTGGCCTTGCATCTAGGAAATCTGGAGTTATGACTCTTGCTAGTTCCCAGTATTTGAGCATGCTTCAAGATTCTAAAGTTCTGGCTCCTGTTAGTCCCGTTGTCTGTTCTTGCTTCAGGTTTATAAATATTTGTCTCCTACTAGTCCTCGGTGTTTGAAAATGCTTTGGGATTTTGGAGTTCTGGCTCTTACTAGTCCCTAGTGTCTAAGCACGCTTTGGCATTCCGGAGTTCTGGATCCTACTAGTACCCGATGTATGGGCACGCTTTGGGGCTCTTACTCCTTTCCATATCAAATCATTTATTTTTATGATTACGTTCTTTGCATGTCTTTGTCTGCTATGACACAGGTGCTCATGAGTTCATAATACGCTTGTTGCCACCTCATTATAAACCTTGCTAGTAAAACTAAATTGGGAAAAAAACTATGTTAAGGAAAAGAGTTCAATGCATATTTTCTTTAACTCAGTTGTCCTGTAGTCATCTTTCCTTAGCTATAATACAAGCTGAAAATGACTTACATTCCAATTTATTTGCAACATGATTCCATCCAAGCTATCTAATCAGTATGCTCATTTATTAACTACACCAATTATTCTATATAGAGTTTCCTAATTTTGATTCATCTTTCCTGCATTCGTATCTCGAATGTTAAAAGTGAGCTTGCAAAGGACTAAGTTTCTGTCTTTAAAGTAATAGAGCTTGGTCCTTAGGTTATAATATCTTTCCATTCTCTGCTATTGCGTTTCTATTCGGACTAATGCTATCTCTCTCTTCCCTTTGAGCAGATCCAATTTCATGGATATGACTTCATTGTACCAGCCTCACTAGTTTGTTCAAATCTCACACTTGGTTCTTTGACTTTCATCGATATTAGGGCCTCATATTTGTACACTAGTGAGAAAGGGGTCTCTTCAGTACTGGATTTGGGAGTAGTGTGGTGTGCCCAAAGTACTCTGAACAGTTCATCAATCCAATTTTCCTTAGTTTTCTCTAGTCTCTATTTTAGGCTCGCCATCACTGTTTTGGTTGACTTAGTTTTACCATTAGCATTTGGTGCTACGGAGAGGATGTGATTCTTTTGATCTTTAAAACTTCAAGGAATTTAGCAACCTCGAAGCCAATGAATTGGGGATTGTCATCGCATACCATTATGTTTTTTTAGTTTGAAATAGCATATGATGTGATCCCATATCACCTCCTTTTCTTGTATTCTTTTGTAAGCACCTGCTTCAATCCATTTAGAAAAGTAGCCAGTTATAATGAAAAGAAATTTTACCTATCTCGGAGCCGATGCTTGTGGTCTAATAATATCCATTCCCCATTTCATGAAGGGCCATGATAAGATTACTGAATATAGTAGCTCTATCGATTGGCACACCATTTGGGCATACATTTGATATTTGTCACAATTTTTAAGGAACACATTGGAATCATGTACCATTTGAGGACAATAATATCCGACTCTGATTAGCTTTCGGTGCTAAATATTCAACTCTAGAATGATTGTTGCATATTCCCTCGTTTACTTCTCTTAGAATATTACTAACTTCTCTCGGACCTAAGCATCTTTCTAATAGGCTCGAGAATGATCTTTTGTACATGTTTTCATCCACAGGGTAATATCTTGCTTCTCTTGTTCTTAGTGTATGTGAGGCTTTCAGATTAGTGGTGTTGCACTATTTTTAATTATTTTACAAAATCTCTTTGCCAATCCTAAATCAAGCTCGTTGAATTAGCCTCTCTGTGGCTGGTGCTCTCAATGCTGAATGTAATAAAGTTACTACTGAACTAACATCGGGGTTGTCTGGTTGAATTGATGATCTGAGATTAGCTAGAGCACCTGCTTCCATGTTTTTCTCTCTAGGTACTTGAATTATCTTTAATTCTTCGAGATGAGAGAGTATTGTCCAGACCTTTTCCAAGTACTTTTTCTTTCTCTCGAATTTAGCCTCATAGTCTCCTTGTATCTATTTTACCACCAGATGAGAATCATACGTTAACTTTGGTGGTATCAGATCCGAGTCCTCAAGAAATTTAAAACTGGAAAGAATGGCCTCATACTAGGCCTCATTATAGTGAGTTGTAACACAACTGATGTCTAGTCTTGTTAGGAATTTGCTTTTGAGCTGTAGTAAATTTATTTTTACTACCTTAGTTTTTCAAATAAGACCTAGCCAATTAGTTGTTAGACATTTATTCCTATTATTTAGGAGTTAGTTCTAATATCAGTAATTCTCTTAATCTGCTAGGATTGTGCTTTTTACTGCCTTTTTCAGGTCTTATAAATGTAACCTGAAGAGATCAATAAAAATATTCTTCCACTGCTATATTTCTCTGTTTTTTAAATATCTTTTAATTCCAGAATAACCAACAGTTGATATCAGAGCCCTTTTTTCTTGCGAGATCTGTGAGTATTCTCAGTGAGTGAGAATTTCAAGTGAGTCGAACACCACAACCAGAATCACCAAAAGTTCAAACATGGAAGAAAGCTCAAGTTTCTCAGCAATGGCACCTCCACTCTTTAGTGGTAAAAATTTTCACATGTGGGCGGTGCGAATGGAAGCCTATCTAGAAGCTTTAGATCTTTAGGAGGCAATCGAGGAAGACTATGAAGTTCTTCCACAACCCAAAAATCCAATAGTAGCTCAAATAAAAAATGACAAGGACAAAAAAACCAGAAAGTCCAAGGCAAAGGCGTTTCTCTTTTCGGCAGTCTCGTCAGCAATTTTTACTCGTATTATGTCTCTAAAATCAGTAAAATCCATTTGGCATTATCTCAAGGTGGAATATGAAGGAGATGACCATATCAAAGGCATTTAAGTGTTGAATCTCATTAGAGACTTTGAGGTTCTGAAGATGAAAGAGTCGAAAACCATCAAGGAGTACTCTGACAGACTTATGAACATAGCAAACAAAGTAAGATTACTTGGTTCTGAGTTTAAAGACTCTCTTATTGTTGAAAAAATTCTAGTTACTGTACCTGAAAGATTTGAAGTCACCATAACCACCTTGGAAAACACCAAGGATTTGTCCAAAATTACTTTGGCAGAATTATTGAATTCCTTGCAGGCACAAGAACAAAGAAGGGTTATGAGAGAAGATGGAATTAGAGAGGGAGACTTGCCAGTCAAACATGAAGACGGTGGAAGATACAAAAAGAAAAATTATAAGAAGAATCAGCCAACAAATGGAGAAGGAGCAGCTCACACTAACAAAAGCAAAGCAGGTAGCTCCAAAGGAAACTACCCTCCTTGTAAACATTGGGGAAACAATGGACATGCACCGTACAAGTGTTTGAAAAGGCCTAAAGCTAAGTACAGTAAGTGCAACCAATTTGGGCACAAAGCAATCATCTGCAAGAATAAATCTCAACAGAATGATGCATATGCTCATTTTTTTTAATGAACAAGAAGAGGATCAACTCTTTGTTGCATCGTGTTTTGCAAGCAATGGTTTAAGCAAGTCTTGGCTGATCGATAGCGGATGCACAAATCATATGACTTATGATAAAGAGCTCTTTAAAGATTTGAAGCCTACTGGATTTGCAAAAGTTTGAATAGGCCATGGCGGTCATATTCCAGCAAAAGGAATGGGAACCATTACAATTGAAACACAGTCAGGTACTAAAATAATTTCTGATGTTCTTTATGTACACGACTTAGATCAAAACTTATTAAGTGTTGGTCAATTATTAGAAAAAGGTTTCAAATTGTATTTCGAAGATAAATATTGCTTGATCAAGGAAGCCTCAGGACAAGACTTATTTAAAGTCAAAATGAGAGGTAGAAGTTTCTCATTAAATCCATTAGAGGAAGAGGAGATGGTGTATTCAACAACAAAAGAAATGTTTTTGAGTTATGGCATAAGAGACTCGGACATTATCATTATCAAGGACTTTTCAAAATGCAAAAATTGAAGATGGTGGAGAACCTACCTAACCTGCTAGTGAGTTCTACAAATTTTCGTGCTTGTCAATTTGGGAAACAAAGTAGACTCCCATTCCCAAAGGCAACTAGAGAGCAACAAGAAAGTTGCAGCTAGTTCACACAGATATTGGAGGAAAGGACTCCTTCACTTAAAGGTAGTATTTAATATGTTATTTTTATTGATGATCTGACCCGTATGTGCTGGATTTATTTTCTTAAGTTCAAACAAGAGGTCAAGAGCATTTTTTGGAAGTTGAAAGCGAAAGTGGAAACTGAAAGCTGCTGCAAAATTCAGATTTTACGATCTGATAACGACAAGGAGTATACTTCTCATGAGTTTAATCTATTTTGTGAGGAATAAGGGATTGAACGTCAACTTACCGTTCCTTATACTTCAGAACAAAATGGAGTTAGTGAAAGAAGAAATAGATTTATTATGGAGATGACAAGATGTATGTTGCACGAAAAAAATTTGCCAAAGATGTTTTGGGCAAAGACAACAAATACAACTGTGTTCCTTTAGAATAGACTTCCCTCAAAGGTTGTGAAAGATCAAATTCCTTTGAAGCATGGTATGGATACAAACCTCCGCTATATTTAATTAAAGTGTTTGGTTGTCTTTGTTTTACCTATTAAGCGAGATAAACTAGACAAAAAGGCTGCCCAGGCATTTTTATTGGGTACAGTATTGTTTCAAAGGCGTACAAAATCTTTCAACTAGAAGTCGAGAAGATCCTCATCAGAAGAGATGTCCATTTCATGAAAAATGAAGAATGGAATTGGGAAGACACAAAGGATTCCATCTAGAAAACAAGCTCATGGTTAAACAAAAGGGAGGAGATCTACCAGTTAGGGGAACTCGATTGCTCTCTCATATATATCAGAGATGCAATGTTGCAATATGTGAACCTTCTAACCCCGAATATGCTCTCAAAGACCCCAAGTGGAAAAATGCTATGGAGGAGGAGTTGTTTATGATCAAAAAAATAATACGTGGCAGCTTGTTGACAAACCTCAAGGCAGAAAGGTAATTGGGGTAAACTGGGTATTTCAAACAAAGTTAAATGCTGATGGTTCAATCAACAAGCATAAATCAAGGCTTATAGTTAAGGGTTATGCACAAATTTTTAGTGTTGATTATTCTGACACTTTTGCTCTAGTTTCTAGGCTCGACACAATCAGATTGTTTCTTACTATTTTCGCACAATGCGGCTGGAAAATACATCAGATGGATGTCAAATTAGCATTCCTTAATGGAATTCTTGAAGAAGAAATTTATGTCGAGAAACCTGAAGGTTTTGTTGTAGAAGAAAAAGAAGAGAAAGTCTACCGACTACATAAAGCTCTTTATGGCCTAAAACAGGCACCAAGAGCTTGATATAGTCAAATAGATGATTATTTTATTGGCCTCGGTCTTGAAAAAAGTCTTTAAAAATTCACTTTATATGCTAAATACAATAATAGTGAGATTCTTATTGTTTCTCTTATGTGGATGACCTTTTGATCACAGGGAGCAGTGCAAAGCTTATTGATGAGTTCAAGCAAGATATGATGCAAGCTTTTGAAATGAGTGATCTTGGTCTGATGACTTATTTCCTTGGAATGGAGATTACACAAGGAAAAAGGAGTTTTTCGTTTTCCAAAAAAAATATAAAAGGAAATTCTCAAGAAATTCAAATTGAAAAATTGCAAAGAGATAAATACTCCCATGAACCAATAGGAGAAACTAAGCAAAGATGATGGAGTTGACAAAGTGGAGGAAACATACTTCAGAAGTTTCATTGGGTGTTTGATGTATCTTACAGCAACACTACCCGATATATTCTATCTGTAAATGTTCTATCAAGGTTCATGCATTGTCCAAGTGAAATACATTTGAAGGCAGACAAAAGAATTGTGTGGTACATCAAAGGAACCATTAAGAGTCAACTTGTAAATCTTTTTGGGTACTCTGACAGTGACTAGGATGGTTCAGTGAATGATTTGAAAAATACTTCAGGGAACTGTTTTAGTCTTGGTTCTGGAATTTTCTCATGGAGTAGTAAGAAACAGGATATTGTGGCTTAAACTAATGCCGAAGCTGAGTTTCTAGAAGCTGCAGCAACAGTAAATCAAGCATTATGGCTGAAGAAAATTCTAGTTGATCTGCGTATGGAACCGAAAAGAAACATTGAAGTGTTCATGGACAACTAAGCAGCAATAGCTATTTCTCACAATCCTGTGTTTCAGAGAAAAACTAAGAACTTCAATATCAAGTTTTTCTTCTTGAGAGAAGTGCAAAAAGATGGAGATATAACTCTTGTCTATTGCAAGATGGAAGAACAATTGGCTGATATATTCACTAAGCCTTTACCAGTCAGCAAATTCAAGCTTCTCAAACAGAAAATTGGAGTTTGCAGCTTCCAAAGCAAGGAGGAGTGTTAGGAATTTGCTTTTGAGCTACAGTAAATTTATTTTTACTGCCTTAGTCTTTCAAATAAGACCTAGTCAATTTAAGTTGTTAGCCATTTATTCCTATTATATAGGAGTTAGTTCTAATATAAGTAATTCTCTTAATCTGCTAGGATTATTCTTTTTACTGCCTTTCTAAGGTTTTATAAATGTAACCTAAAGAGATCAATAAAAATATTCTTCCACTACTATATTTCTCTGTTTTTCTGATATCTTTTCATTACAAAATAACCAACAAGTTTGGGATTTTCCTCTATTGGGGTAATCAACTCTATGCTGAGTCCGATTTCGTTTGCATTAGATGCTCCATCTGTGAACAAATCCTATATGCCCTGCGAGCCTCCGGAGGCCATAACGGTTTCCTTCTTGGTTTGTGACACTATTTTAGGACTGAAGTTAGCCACAAACTCAGTTAGGACTTGGGGATTTTTGTAGGTTCGAGGTTGATACTCTATATCAAACTCGCTCAACTCCACAACCTACTTTGCCATCCCTCCCAGTAATTCATGCTTGTGACAGACATTTCACAAAGAATACATCATTATGACAACTATTGGGTGATTTTGGAAATAAGACTTTAGCTTTCGAGCAACATTATGAGGGCTAAGGACAATTTTTCTTTCATGCCCCACACTCGACCCTGGTGTAATAGGCATCCCATACTAGGAACCATATCAAAAGCACCTTATAAATGTGATTTTTCACACAGTTGCCCCATCATTATTACTTAATGCAATTATGCATGTATAAATTAAGATATTAATTAAATAAAATAAAAGATAATGTAATTGATATAAATATGTGTCTAACAGCTAAACATAGCAATGAGCCCCAATAATTCAAGCAAGGACTCAAGTAGCACGCACGACACAATATCTATCTATGGAGCCTCTATAGAAAGAATAACTAACTAGAGCCACAACTCAAAAATCTAATAAATCAATAAAAAATATGGAGTACCATGAGCATAAATATGGGCTCACCAATAGTCTGTACGAATAGCAAGTCCTTCCTAAGCGATGCGATCCTTTGAAATCTTCCGCTCTCCTGTACCTAACACACCACCGAAAACAATGATGGTATGAATGAGTATTTAGTACTCAGTGAATGTCTTGGGACAAGAGCTCATATAAATAAACTAGTCATAACAACAACAACAACAACAACAACAACAACAACAACAACAACAACAACAACAACAACAAAAACAACAACAACAACAACAACAACAATAATAATAATAATAATAATAATAATAATACTAATGATAATAATAATAATAATAAAAGAATAGTTATAACAAAATAGTTCAAACCTAGTAACCGAGTTAAGTCACGCAACTCAGAGAAAAAATCCATGGATAAATAACCAATTTCTATTCATTATGTTCAATAATCATCTATGACAATTAGTAGTCGCTAGTCAAGTCAATTATGCCATTGTCATGCTTAATCTCAATGCAAGCAATCAAACACCATGAAATTCATTCCATTTCATGGGTCAATCAAATCAATCAAGCTAACTCATTGGCAAATCCAAGCTTAGGGTACCATACTTTAAGACAAATCAAGATCCCTCATGCCAACTTTTAGGGTGGATCAAAAACTCCAAGAATAATTCATCGGGGTTACCAACCCTCAAAGTCTATTCTTCCTACTGAATAGATAGGACACTCCAAGAGCAATTCATCGAGGTCATTAATTCAACTCTCAAAGACTATTCTTCCTCCCGAATAACAAGACTGCCCATACAGGACCAAACAAAAGCAATAACAATCCTTGCATATTAACTGAAAATCTTTAAAAATCATCATCTCATTAATAGAGATATATCAAATCATTACTCAAATTTGGAAATCTTGTTTAAAACCATTAAATTATATTTCAAATTAATAGCTCATTAATAAGCAAATCATGTCAAAAGTCATTGCTATAAATGCAATTCAATAGATCCCTTTCATAGGAAAAAACATGTTTCCATACATATATATAATAATATAATCAAAATATGAAGACTCAACGTGAGCTTGTCCAGCATGTGCATAAAATCCTACAAAACCTCTTTGGAGTCAAAAGTATTTTCTAAAGTAGATATACGTAGAAAGTAGACATATCTCAAATCTTGTTAAATTCCCTCAATAACGTTCATGATAACCTTCACGAAAAATCCCTAAGAAATGCTCTTTCAATAATCTTGAATTAAACTCCTAGAATCTACAAATTAGAAAGATAATTTTCACATTAATTTGCGGTAAAACCGACATTATAATCAAGGGGATTGAGTAGAAACTAACTCAAGGTGTTTGAGAGAAGCCTTAGGGTATTTCTCTCCTAAAAAGTTGTCCAAAATGTGGTGGGGCCTATTGCCCAGGTAATTTGGCCAATACTGGGTCAAGCAATATTTAATGATGACGTAGGCGGGAGTTTTCGAGCAATACAAATAACTTGGACAGAATTTCTAAGCTAAGGTCATATTTATAGAGCATAGTCCAAAGTTGGCTGGGAAAGTAGGACCATGTGTCGTGAAGGCCATTGCGAAGGACCTGGCTTCGTACTATGCTATCCATCATGAGGTCCTTTCATTAGATGAAACTTGCACTGCATGGTCTATCGCGAGGTCAAGTTAATACAATGATCATCAAGATCAACGCTCCGTTGTAATTCTCTTTTCCTAATTTGACCAAAGCAAGTAAAGAATTCAGGAACTTCCTAATGTTGTACATCGCTAAGAATCATTAAAGCATGAAAAGAATACAATATAAGTAATTAGTATTGATTTTAGACTCACTTTGTGCAACCCTAGCTTGTTAATCCACCATGGTTCCCACAACCCTAGCTATGGAGGTTTTAGCCTCTCATAGTTGCAAGGTTGTGAAGTGTGTTCATGATTAAAGACATAAAAACAATACTTACAAATATGATTGAGAAAAACGCTTTCTTTAATTAACCCGCAAAATCTTGAAGAACAAGTAGCAAGAACAATATGAATTCAAGAAAAGGTTGATCACAAGGTTGAACCTACTCAATTCTTTCTTTTAAAGATGTAAAATTATCTACTACAACGTTTTCCAACTAAAACTAATTCTTATCAATGTCACATCTGAAAAATAAAATATAAAATGTATTTATATAGACATAAGAATCCTTTTCCTAGGCTAACAAGGCGATTTTCCATATCTGGTGCCGACCTCATCATGGATTATCCTACGACTCGTAGGAGCATCCTACAGCCCATGGCAGCATCTCGTGGTTTGGATTGTTGGATGATTTTCGGCTAAGTGTCGAGCCAAGGTACGATTCGTACCCGCTCGACAGGGGTGTATAAGGGCCGACCAAGGCACAATATGGGAAAACTGGCATCCCATCTTCGTCCCCTTGCGGGACGGCATATCACTCCGTAGAGTGACGTATCCTCGTCCTCTGGCGGACGAGTCGATACAGCTATTAACCCTGGGCGGTCAGGGATGCTAGGTAATCCAACCCCAATCAATACAACGGTCTCAACTAGTCATGTTGTCTGTGTATCTCATAAGCCAAAACTAATAGGCGTAAGGTATTATATAAATCATATACTGGGCTAATAATAGCAATCTGTAAGTGTCTGATACATGCTGAGACAGGTAAGTATAAATATAAATATAGCCTCCTGTCAAACTGTACTGGGGCAAAGGTTATACAAGAAGGTGTTTCTGCTGAAAGCAATACTGTTTACTGAGTTTCTGTATTAACATGATCTCCTACTTCTAACATGCTTTCTAAACCATGTTTAGTTACTATTCTAGGTCTGGAATGCCTCACGGATACTGTACTACTTCGCGAGGTTTCAGCTAAACACAACAATATCCTAACATGGCATATTACATCACATACTGAATATACTGGGCAATCTTAACCACTTACGTCCGAATCTATATCATACGGATAGGTATTGTACACATTACAACCCAAAACTCCTCATATTGCACCAATATTCATAATAATACAATAATCAATTTCTGAACCTTCTACTGGTCTGTAAATTACTATATTGCTTCACTGTTACTCAACTTGCCGAGGAAACTTAACTTTACATACCTTATCTTTGAATATCCGTCCGTCGGACGAGGCTCGACCGGTACTTCAACTATTTTCTCCCAACTGCATTTATAAATACGTCAATCAATACTAAATACAACGTTATTGTAAAGAGCAACGTTACTTTCGATTTAATTTATAGCCTAAACTTAGGCTTATCGAAAGACGATCAAAAACTCGCTATTTTTCAGCGGTCCAGAAGGGAGAAATATTTACTTCTCAACTAGGAACACATAGACATAAATTTGGAGCAATTCTACTTACTTTAGTTCGGCGGCTCGCCGATTCGTCGGCCGTATTTCGCAAAACTAACTCCGTAGAAATGCTCTCTGCTGCTAAATACCTTGGTATCTAGGATTAATTTGGGTTTGGGCAGTGTTTGGCAGCGTAATCGGACGAGAATATTTAATTTTCCTACGTTTCTCTCTGCTTGCTGCGTTTCTGGAAATTTCACTGATAAGAAATAATTTTTCAACTGAAGTGAGGCTTATATACTTGGGCCTGAACCTGGGCAACGTGTCACGGAGCCATCGCGGAGGCCTCACCTCCGTGACACGCTGCCATCGCGGAGGGGCTCTGCCTCGGCTCCTCCCGCGATGGTTCGACGGGTTTCTCGTCCGATCTTTTCCCGGACCTTTCCCTAGCACGTATGGCTTTCAAATATGTTTAACCATCATGAGAATAGGTCATCTAAGTACCGGGAATTCTACGGGGTATAACATTCTCCCCCCCTTAGGAACATTCGTCCCCGAATGTATACTGCTGCCTAGAGAGCTGTTCACTCTAGTTTCTGGAAAAAAAATTTTGGCAGAGTTTCCCCTGTAATATGGACTATCGCAACGCCCTGAAACGCAGAAAAAGTCCAATACAGGCACTGCACACAATATTCTACAATCCACTGGACAACTAAATATCACTTCTTTCTTTATCATTTACAACATACATACCATAAAGTACTGTGTAAATAATAATACGGACATACCTGTCGTCTGACTAGGCCTGAAATAAGTGAGGATATCTGATTTTCATGTCTTCTTCAACCTCCCACGTCATTTCTTCCCGATTTCTGTTACGCCACAATACCTTGACAGATGCAACGTCTTTAGTTCTCAGCCTGCGAATCTGTCTGTCTAAAATGGCTACGGGAACCTCTTCATATGCTAACTCTTCTGTGATCTGGACATCCTGAACTGGAACTACTGTAGAAGGGTCCCCTACAAACTTTCTTAACATGGAAACGTGGAATACTGGGTGAACAGATGCTAATTCTGGAGGCAAGTTTAACTCGTATGCCACGTGGCCTATTCTTCGCCGAATCTGATACGGTCCAATGAATCTTGGGCTAAGCTTGCCTTTCTTACCAAATCTCATTACCCCTTTCATCGGGGACACTTTCAGATATACCCAATCGTTTACCGAAAATTCTAGATTTTTGCGCCGCCTATCTGCGTATGACTTCTGGCGGCTCTGAGCGGTCAGTAAACGTTCTCGGATAAGCTTTATCTTTTCCTCGGACTGCCGAACAATGTCTGGGCCAACTAATGCTGATTCTCCTATCTCAAACTAGCCCACTGACGATCTACATTTTCGCCCGTACAATGCCTCGAAAGGCGCCATCTGAATAGCTGAATGGTAGCTGTTATTATAAGCAAATTCAATTAACAAGAGGTGTTCATCCCAGCTACCTCCAAAATCTAACACACACGCTCGTAGCATATCCTCGAGCGTCTGAATCGTACGTTCAGCTTGCCCGTCTGTCTGAGGATGGAATGCTGTGCTCAGATTAATCTGCGTCCCCAGACCTTTTTGAAATGACTGCCAGAACCTAGCTGTAAACTGTGCCCCTCTGTCTGAAATGATGGACACCGGTACTCCATGTAACCTAACTATTTCTCTGATATATAATTCGGCATAATCCTCAGCTGAGAAGGTAGCCCTTACTGGCAGGAAATGAGCTGATTTTGTCAGCCTATCAACTATTACCCAAATGGAATCATTTCTGCGTTTCGTACAAGGTAACCCTGCTACAAAATCCATATTTATTGCTTCCCATTTCCACATCGGTATTGATATCTCTTGAGTCCAACCACCCAATTTCTGGTGCTCTGCTTTCACCTGCTGACAATTAGCATATCTAGATACGAATTCGGCTATTTCAGTTTTATACCTGGCAACCAGTAGATATCTCTGATGTCGTGGTACATTTTCGTCGCCCCTGGGTGGAGGGAATAACGAGCGTAGTGTACATCATGCATAATCTGCCCGCGAAGTCCTGAGACATTCGGAACACAAAGGCGGCCCTTACAATATAGCACATCATCCTCGGTTGTCTGAAAATCTGGCTCCTTACCCTTCTGAACTCTATCTCTGAGCTGGACTAAATCGGGATCCTCATACTGTCGTTCTTTTACCTCTGCAACTAATGTTGATACTGCAGAATTCTGAATTACGGCCCCATTATCTCCTGGTTCCATACTCGAATGGCTAGCCCAGCTAACTGATGAATTTCTTTAGCTAATTTCTGTCTCTCGGGTCGCAAATACGCCAAGCTCCCCATTGACTTTCGACTCAGAGCATCTGCTACAACATTAGATTTCCCTGGATGGTACAGGATGTTCACATCATAATCCTTCAACAATTCTAACCAGCGATGTTGCCGCAGATTCAACTCCCTCTGAGTGAAAATGTACTGCAAGCTCTTATGATCTGTATAAATATCAACATGAACGCCGTACAGATAATGCCTCCACATCTTCAAGGCATGAATTACTGCGGCCAACTCTAGATCATGGGTGGGGTAATTCTTCTCGTGTTTCCTCAGCTGCCTGGAAGCATATGCAATTACTCTACCATGCTGCATGAACACACAACCCAATCCGACACCTGACGCGTCACAATAGACTGAATAACCTTCTGTGCCTTCCGGCAGTGCTAGTACTGGGCGGAGGTTAATCTGTTTTTCAGTTCCTGGAAACTCTGCTCGCATGCCTCCGTCCACTGAAACTTTGCTGTTTTTTGTGTCAATTTCGTTAAAGGTGCTGCAATAGTTGAGAATCCCTCAACGAACCTCCGATAGTATCCTGCTAACCCCAGAAAGCTACGAACTTCAGTCGGGGTGGTAGGCCTAGGCCATGACTTAACTGCTTCTATCTTCTGCTTGTCTACCTGTATACCGGCGTCTGAGACAATATGCCCTAAAAAGGCTACTGAGTTAAGCCAGAATTCACACTTTGAAAATTTGGCATACAACTGGCGGTCCCTAAGAATTTGGAACACCGTCCGCAAATAAGTCCGGTGATCTGCTTCAGAGCGAGAATACACTAGAATATCATCAATGAATACTATCACGAACAAGTCCAGGAAAGGTCTGAAAATACTGTTCATCAGGTCCATAAAGACTGCTGGGGCATTTGTTAGTCCGAAGGACATAACCAGAAATTCAAAATGTCCATATCGGGTCCTGAATGCTGTCTTAGGGATGTCCCTCTCACGTACTCGGACCTGGTGATATCCGGACCGCAAGTCAATCTTAGAAAAGTATCTGGCTCCCTGTAACTGATCAAATAGGTCATCAATCCTAGGAAGCGAATACTTATTCTTCACTGTAACTTTGTTTAGCTGCCGATAATCTATGCACATTCGGAGCGAGCCATCTTTCTTTCTCACAAACAAGACTGGCACACCCCACGGGGACGTACTCGGCCTAATAAAACCTTTGTCTAGCAGGTCTTTCAACTGCTCCTTTAATTCTCTGAGTTCTGCGGGAGCCATACGATAAGGAGGTATTGATATTGGCTGGGTGCCTGGTAGCAAGTCAATAGTGAAGTCTATTTCCCTTTCTGGGGGAAGACCAGGTAACTCATCGGGAAATACATCTGGAAATTCATTTACCACTGGAACAGACTGGAGTGTCGGAGATTCCGCTTGGATATCCTGAACTCTGACAAGATGGTAAATGCACCCCCTAGATATCAACTTTCTCGCCCGAAGGTAGGAAATAAACCTACCTTTTGGCGTCGCCGTGCTGCCCTTCCATTCCCGTACTGCCTCCCCCGGGAAGTGGAATCGGACCATTTTGGTCCAACATTCAACATTAACAAAACATGGTACTAACCAGTCCATACCCATTATGGCATCGAAATCTATCATCTCTAACTCGACCAGATCTACTGTGGTCTGACGATCAGCAACCTCTACTGTACACCTGCGGTAAATTCGGCTAGCTGTGATAGAGTCACCGACGGGCGTAGATACTAAGAAGGGCTGCGGTAATGATTCTGGTACAATACTAAACTTCCGTGCCACAAATGGAGTAATATAGGACAAAGTAGACCCTGGATCAATTAGCACATAAGCAGGGTGTGAGCAGATAGTTAGCATACCTGTCACAACATCAGGCGATGCCTCTGAATCTTGCCTCCCTGGTAAGGCATATGTGCGGCTTGGACCCGCACCTGTACTGGAGGCCCCTGATCTGCCTCGACCCCTGCCTGCTGAAACTGGGGGCCTGCGCCCAGTCGAGGATGCTGTAGCTCGTGATCTTGTTGATGCCCTATCCTGTCTGTCCCGGTCCTCACGACCTCTGGCTGGGCAATTTCTCATCAAATGGCCTTCTTGGCCACAAATATAGCATGTGGTGGAACCGTACCTGCATGCTCCAGAATGGCGTCGGCTACATATAGGGCAAAGTGGTAGGGTATACCTACTCTGCCCTCCTCTGTGACGGTGAGTCTGCCGTCTGCGAACCTCTACCAGCCTCTGACTGCCCCCTGCGGTTGGATCTACCTCCCTGTGACTGTGGCGGAGGCGGGGGCTTGGGCGGCCTGTCTGACAATCGTGGCCTGGGTCCTCCCCGGGCCTCTCTTTGTAACTCAGCTGGCCTATCCCGGCGACGCTGCTCCTGATTTCTCGATGTCGCTGTCTGATGCCCACAATATTCTGGGCAAATGCCTGGATTCGGGAAATATCCATATCTTCTCGCAGTGTGGCCGTGATACAAGTCTCGACATACTCTGGGTTCAACCCCATAATAAAACGGTGCACTCTGGATGCCATGGTATCAACAAAAGCTGGTGCATATCGAGCCAAAGAATCAAACCGCAAGGAATATTCCCGAACACTCATGGCCCCCTGTTCCAGATGTAGGAACTGGTCTACCCAGGCCTGTCAAATCTCCCGTGGCAAATAGTGATCCAGAAAGGCTCCTGAAAAGCTGGACCAGGTGGGAGGGGGAACATCTCTCCCTCGGGACCTCTCCCAGCTTTCATACCATAACACCGCAATATCTCGCAACTGAAATGCGGACAATTCAACTGACTCAGTAGGTGTAGCATACATAACCCTGAAGATTCTCTGCATCTGATCCAGAAAATCCTGGGGGTCCTCTGTGCGGTCCGTGCCTGTAAACTGTGGGGGATTCAAGGCTAAGAACTCTCGGACCCTCGAACTACCTGGCCCTCCTGATGCTTCTGCAACTGTGGATGGCATTTGCTGCCGCTGAGCAGCCATCACCTGTGCTATCATAACTACAGCACTCCTAACTTCCTGATCGGAAGGCATCGGTATAGGGACTGCTGAAGATACTATCGCTCCAAATGGCTCCTGACGTGGTGGAGACTGCTGAGGAGGCTGGGATGAAGCCTCTGTAGGGCCCTCTGATCGGGCTGTCTCCAAATGAGGGGGAGGCATCCTGCTGGTGCCCTCCCCTGCTGTAATGTCTAAGCTCCGACCTGTGATAGGATGTTGCTGGTCTGACATTATCTGTATCCAAAGAATATGGTAAGATTTTAGGAATTCAACCCTATACTGTACAACTCTATAGCACGACTGAATCAGAATAAAAGACAACCATCCTATCATGCCTTGCAGCCTCCTACCCATAGTATGTGGTGCACAACACATCCATGGACAGGACTCTACTTAGCACGGCTTGCAGACTCCCTGGGATACGACTTGCTCTGATACCAAGTTTGTCACACCCCACCTTGGGGGGGGGGGTATGACTGGCACCTGGTGCCCTACTAAGACCTGACCTGCTAGACTGTTAAGCCTGGGCACATCTGGCGCCTGGCTGGCTCTAACCCCGATTTCTGGAAACAAAGGGCTATATAACGACTGTAAATATAGCCCCCGACCCATTGGCTTATAGCCTGCTATACCTGTCTTGGCAGCTAACCAGAAATATAGCAATTTAGGGAAACCTATACGGGCCGACAAGGCCACCATGCTGTCTAGTTATCTGCAGCTTAATCATAAAGCACAAAAAGAAGCTACGTGACCGGCAAGGTCACCACTACTGACAACTATGGCCTCACACGACCATCACAGAAGTAAGAAAGAGTAAAGACAACTATACAACTGCACGACCCCACACGACCGGCTCATCTGACCACAGGGATTTCATACAGAATGCAAGCCTCTAGGAATAGTAATAGAACTGATCGGGATAGGGCCCCGACCTACCCATTCTATATACAACAAAAGGAACTAAACTACACCTCTGAAATTCAGTCTCCGGATGACTGGAGCTGAATACTCAACCGCTGACAGGGAATCACGTAGAATCACCTGCTCGTCTAGGAGTACCTGCAGGCAAGTAATGCAGCGCCCCACTGGGCGTCAGTACCGCTGGTACTGAGTATGTAAAGCAACTAAAATAGTATAACTGAAAGCAATAATATGACTAATGAAGCAGAAGTAGGAGGAATAACTTAACTGTCTGAAGAAGTAGATCGTACCTGTTCTTACTGATACCGAAGGAAGTAGGAATCATACCTGTAGGCATATCATTCTACTACCAACCCACTCGCGTCTAATATAACATAGCATAGCATACATAACATAACACAGCACATACAAACCTTACCCGGCCCCCATAAGCCGGGAGGTACAATCAACACAGAATCTATGCCCCTACGCCGGTCATCCCATCTCCTATAGTGGCTGTAAGCATCCTGCAGGTCCCTGAGTATGCACTTGGGCTCGCTGAGCCCCTGACTATAACTGTATCTGAGTCCGAAGGACTCTAAATCAACACCCCGGGTGTACCCGCTCGACGGGGGTGTATAAGGGCCGACCAAGGCACAATATGGGGAAACTGGCATCCCATCTTCGTCCCCTTGCGGGACGGCATATCACTCCGTAGAGTGACGTATCCTCGTCCTCTGGCGGACGAGTCGATACAGCTATTAACCCTGGGCGGTCAGGGATGCTAGGTAATCCAACCCCAATCAATACAACGGTCTCAACTAGTCATGTTGTCTGTGTATCTCATAAGCCAAAACTAATAGGTGTAAGGTATTATATAAATCATATACTGGGCTAATAATAGCAATATGTAAGTGTCTGATACATGCTGAGACAGGTAAGTATAAATATAAATATAGCCTCCTGTCAAACTGTACTGGGCAAAGGTTATACAAGAAGGTGTTTCTGCTGAAAGCAATACTGTTTACTGAGTTTCTGTATTAACATGATCTCCTACTTCTAACATGCTTTCTAAACCATGTTTAGTTACTATTCTAGGTCTGGAATGCCTCACGGATACTGTACTACTTCGCGAGGTTTCAGCTAAACACAACAATATCCTAACATGGCATATTACATCACATACTGAATATACTGGGCAATCTTAACCACTTACGTCCGAATCTATATCATACGGATAGGTATCGTACACATTACAACCCAAAACTCCTCATATTGCACCAATATACATAATAATACAATAATCAATTTCTGAACCTTCTACTGGTCTGTAAATTACTATACTGCTTCACTGTTACTCAACTTGCCGAGGAAACTTAACTTTACATACCTTATCTTTGAATATCCGTCCGTCGGACGAGGCTCAACCGGTACTTCAACTATTTTCTCCCAACTGCATTCATAAATACGTCAATCAATACTAAATACAACGTTATTGTAAAGAGCAACGTTACTTTTGATTTAATTTATAGCTTAAACTTAGGCTTATCGAAAGACGATCAAAAACTCGCTATTTTTCAGCGGTCCAGAAGGGAGAAATATTTACTTCTCAACTAGGAACACATAGACATAAATTTGGAGCAATTCTACTTACTTTAGTTCGGCGGCTCGCCGATTCGTCGGCCGTATTTCGCAAAACTAACTCCGTAGAAATGCTCTCTGCTGCTAAATACCTTGGTATCTAGGATTAATTTGGGTTTGGGCAGCGTTTGGCAGCGTAATCGGACGAGAATATTTAATTTTCCTACGTTTCTGGAAATTTCACTGATAAGAAATAATTTTTCAACTGAAGTGAGGCTTATATACTTGGGCCTGAACCTGGGCAACGTGTCACAGAGCCATCGCGGAGGCCTCACCTCCGTGACACGCTGCCATCGCGGAGGGGCTCTGCCTCGGCTCCTCCCGCGATGGTTCGACGGGTTTCTCATCCGATCTTTTCCCGGACCTTTCCCTAGCACGTATGGCTTTCAAATATGTTTAACCAACGTGCGAATAGGTCATCTAAGTACCGGGAATTCTACGGGGTATAACACATTTATCCTGAAATCAAAGAAAAAGTGCCTCATATCCACATAAATACACCTAAGTCCATGCTATTTTCTTAGTTTTGAGCGTCACTAGTGCTTTAAATCCACAACACATCAAGACCCTCAACTTCAGACTTTTGCATGTCCTCAGGCAAAGGAAAAGAAAAATTAAACACGAAGCTCAACTAGAAAATACACTTAAGATACTACAGCCAATACTCAAACAAATTTTTTGCACTCTCTATATACACTCTATTGACCCTTCTTCATAGAACATCATCAGCTAATGCATTACAAGCAACATCAAAACATCATATACAGGGATCAAGATATGTCATCTAGCTATCAACAGGCAATCAAGTCATCACCAATGTTATTTTCACATAGACCAATGGTAAAAGCAAACATAGCCCATGTACCCTCACACAAATAAAGTCCCTACTCAAATATGAAGTATCAAACACAACATGGGACTAGGAAAGTGAAGCACTCACTCTCACCAGGAAGTTTGCAAGTATTATGCATCAGATACCATAGGCTTGCCCTTATTTTCTCTGCTTTGGTTTGTCAGATGGTCAAGTTCGGATCACTATAGGACTTGATATGGCTTGTAATGTAGGCTTAGGGCTGGATATGATAAAGATGTGAGATTTTATGAGTGACCATCCCCTTCTTGGCACTACATACATTGGCTACACCATTTACCTATTTCATCCTTCACACTTTCGTTTTCATTTCTTCCCTTTTTACCCCATTTTAAGAATATTTGCATGGGTAAGGTGATTTTTTGCAACTTTCAAACAACTTTAAGCTCTTTTTCTTTTTCTTTTACAAGATTCTCAAGATTTTCAGCTCTTTTACTTTTTCACCTCACCAAACCTCATTTTCACCATATTTTCTCTGTTCTCTTCTTTTCTTTTCTTTTCCTTTCTCCCGCTCCCACCATTTATGCACCCCTACTCTAGCCACCCTCAACATAAGCATTTTGCTTATGTTGAGGTTCACATTATCCAAGGAAGGACCAGGGCCAAAACATATTCATTATAAATAAATGGGTACGGTCAACAAGTAAATCAAAGGAATATGGTCTATTAAGGCTCAAACTTGGGATCAAGGGATTCATGAAACTTTGGTAGGGAAATATAGGCTAAAAGTGAGATAAAACAAAAATGGCCTATGATCATATCCTAACCAACTATCCTTAACCTATGCAGAGACCAATCAGGCAAGTTCTAGATCCTCAACAACATACTGCAATGAATACTAAAACCTCACTCACACATGGTACATGAACTATTTTTACTTCACCTGTCTGGCATTCAAAGAAATGCCTAAATCATCTCCTACAGTCCACATCCTTCATTTCGTTTTATATACACACAAGGAAAGTTCTAGACACTCCACAATAGCATGGAATAATCAAAAACCTTACACTCATGGCACATGCTCAATTCAAGACATACTCAGCAGATTTTTTTTTAACTCAGCTAATCACAAGAATTCAAACATTAAGCTTCAATCATATCAAGTCAAATTCAAGAGCCTAGGTGTCTCAAACATAGGTATACCACTTGCATGCTTCAACACTAAACATACTTGCATCTTACAATCATTTATAGCACATAACAAGAATATCAAGCCATCAATTAGCTACGGGTTCAAAAACCAAAATCTATTGACTAATATTTCCTCAAGACGTTCGTCATCCATCCATCTTCGGAAACAGTCCCTAACTATGACTAAAAACATTATATACAGACAAAGAAATTTTTTTTATTCTTCGGTTCAAAGACCCCCCGTCGGAAAAGAACCGAAAAGAAAAACCAACGGGTGATGAAGTCATGCTTAACTCACAAAAAATTTTCAATTTTCTCACAAGCATTACATTCACCAAAAATCGTTAAGCACAAAAATTTGAAATTTCCCTTGAAATTTACCTCACCCCACACTTGAATCATGTTATGTCCTCATAGCATCAAATTAACATTTAAAGAGGGTGAGAAATACTCCCTGAGGCTTTTAGGCCTAGCTACAACATGCTTTTCTTCAACTTGCACAAGTGGGTGTTTGACCCCACACTTTTTCTCTTCCATGCTTGCTAGCTTCCTCCTCCAAGGATACTCAGACTTCCCCTCCATCTGTGCTTAACTTTCCACCAAAACAACACAAGATGAAAATAAACAAAAATCAATTCAAATGCAAGAAATTAAAATGGTACCTGTGGTATCCTTGGGTTGCCTTCCAAGCAGCGCCTGATGGGTTGCCTCCCAAGCAGCGCCTGATTTTATGTCGCGGCACGACGTAACAAGTTTCACCACTTTTTCCTCCACCTTGAGGATATGAATCTCACCCCTAATTTCTTTTCTAATTTCCTCTTATGTTCTAGGGGTGGTGGTGAAAAATTGTAAGGACCAAGTAGTAGATGTTGCCTTTTGCACTTATCGGCCCTTAAGTAAGCGAAGTCATTTTGTCTATTGGGCTCAGCAAATTTCAGATATATGGGGCTTGTTCCTCCTCAAGATCTTTCTCCACAAGCTTAGAAGACTCTATTTCTATGTTGTCAGCCAAACTCAATGTCAAAAAATGATTCGAGTGGGGTACAATACACCTCAACTCTGAAATTGCATTGTGCTTGACCTCCTTACTTGTATACACCTTCTCAGCATCAACATCTATCTCTCCATTAATGTCAACTGGGGGATACTCTATCTCTCCTTCCATGAATGGATTTTCCATAAGTGTGAGCCCATCACGGGGACTCTCAAGAGATTCTAATTGTTGGGCTTCATCCAAAAATTCACCCCTGTCTTTTTCTTGTAGTTCCTCTTGAGTATCGCCTAAAACCGTTACCTGCAGTTTACCACAAGCTTCAGCCTCAGCTATCATCTCCGTGACTTTTACACTTATCCTTTCTAGAGCTTCTCCATTCTCTGTTAGCTGAATTCTCATTGCTTCCATCACCTCCTTCGTTGCTTCTGTTTGCTCAAGCATCTGCGTTAGCATGTCTTCTATTCGAGCTTGGTGTCCCAATTCCTCATATGCATCATGCCTATATTCAGCAAAAACAATAGAAGGATCATACTAGGGGCTTGGGGGATGGGAGTATGCATTCGGACAGCCATCCCAATGGCCATCTTTACCACCACATATATTGCACGTGTTACAGTGTTGCCACAAGTGGGGTCCTCCGCAATTCAGACAAGACTCATCAAAGTAAGAGTATCCACCATTTAACCCATTTATATTCCACGATGTCATGTTAAGAAGGGTGTCAGATTAAAAACTAAAAATAAAATAAATCTAAAATTAATGAAGAAAAAAAAATTTCAACACTTAAGGAAATTTAAAAATCACACAACAACAGACAAATTCACTAAACTTAGCCGAGTCCCCGGCAACGGCGTCAAAAACTTGGTCGTGCCTGCAAGTGTATGGGTCGTGCAAGTAATATAGTGGCTCTTTTTAAGAACCGGAATGTCGAACCCACAGGGACTGGACCAATTCAGCTAACAATCAAGTTCAAGTGTGATATTAACTTTCGCAAGTATTGATTCTAGAGGTTTTTGAGAAGGTTTAATTAAGTCTAAATATGGTCAATGAAATATTCTAAATTCACTCTAGGAGCAACAAAGAGTTAAAACCAGATAATCATGAGATACTAAGATTTGCAATGGTTTAAGTATGAACCTATCGATTGTCGTCTCACATAATTAGAATTTCATTTTCATGGTCTTTCAAGCCTCTAAACACGACAAACTAGCCTCACTGCATCATTGTGAGCGAGGATGCTAATTCTAGTTCGTGGGCAATCAATTATGTTGTGGTTTACGTGGAAATGATTAGGGACTTTCGTGCACCTAATCATTTAACTCAACTTAGTCTCACAACTACTTCTTCGAGTGGTGATGTGATAAACCTAAGTTGGTCTCTAAATACCCCCGTTTTATCAACCAAGCAAGGCATTAGGTATATTTCTATCCTAGCATAAAATTATATCGTGAGATACAAACATGCTCCTTACATTCTCATGTTCTGACCTAGATAAATACTTTCTCAAGCATATGCCTAAGCTAACATGTATGTTTTCATGGTGATCAATCATGAAAACAACCAACAATCAAGAATGCAAGACAAAAACAACAATCAATAACTTAATTCCAAAACAAACCGCAAAATCACAATCATATCTTGGGGCTTCAACCCTAGAGTAAGGGTTCTAGCCACTCATGTTCATATAATTACACGAAAACATGTTTAGAGTAATATACTTACAAGAATAGATGAAAAGAAACCAAGAAAATATGAACCCAATAGGAGTTCTTCAAGTCTCCTTCGCGCCTCCTTCGGTTTTTCCAGAAAAATCCCGTGTTCCCTGATTTTAGAAGCTAAGGGTTCAATTTATACTATGCTGAAAAAATGCAAAATTTGGCCTGTGGTGGAACAGCAACGTGTCACGGAGCTGAACGCCCTAATTGACCTCCGTGACATGGAGGTAACGCGTACCCTCACTGGAATGTGCCAAAAAATGCAATTTTTGGCCAAGTGTTGCCGCGTTGGCAGTGTGCCACGGCCCCTATTGCGCATGGTGCCAGTTATTTCATGTTTTCTTGTTGACTTTCACGTTTTGCTCTTGATTCCATTCCTCCACTTCACCAAAATCATGAATTAGTTCCTCAAATGCATTATTAACCTTTAAAAACAAGGACTAATCATGTTGGTTAGTATATATTCACATTTACATAAAATCAGATGAGAATGTATATAAATAATTAGATAAACAAGACTAAATTGAGTTATAAGGTAGCACTTGGGCATGCAATTATGCCCAAGATCAGCATGTTAGTCTACATGGGGGCTCCCTATCCTAGCTTCTTGAAAACCGCCAAGGACATTAAATTAATGCTAGATCCCAGATCACAGAGTGCCCTTACGAAGTCGACATTACCAATGGTGCAAGGTATCGTGAAGGTGCCTGGGTATTCCTTTTTCTGAGCTAAGACCCTCGTTGCTATGGAACTGCAGTGATGGACATTGTCAACTTGCTCATAGCTCACATATCTCTTCTTTGTTACCAGGTCCTTCATGAATTTTGCATACCCTGGCGCCTTCTCTAGTCCTTCAACCAACGATATGTTCACCGATAGTTATTTAAGCATTGAAAGGAATTTTTGGAACTTACCCTTGTACGCCTTTTTCTTCATCCTCTGAGGGAATGGTGGCGGTGGTCGTGGAATAGCCTTATGCACTTGGGTTGCTCCTTGATCAATGTCTTCTTCCTTCTTACCTCTAGGGGCCTCTTGCAACTCACCATTTTGTGTCTCAGAACCCATCTCTTCTTCCTTAATCATGCTCTCTTTCATCCTTTCAACTTGAACTGGGAATGGGGGGTGAACTGTGGTCTTACCACTCCTAGTCATCACTGCTATGCAATGAGCATCGTTCTTTGGATTCTAGACAGTGTTGCTAGGGAGTGTACCCTTTTGCCTAGGGTTCGTTGATGCTGACAGTTGCCCAAGTTGGTGTTCTATCTGCTTGATGGCGGTGGTTGAGATTCCACTTTCTGACCTATGCTCGATAAGTCACTTCGAATTTTTTTTAATTGATCATCAGTGGACCTAACCTTTTTCAGCATCTCAGCCATCATTCTCTCCAACTTTGACTGTCTGGCCTCCCCTTCTCGTACGTTGGGAGGCACATAGAGTCCAGCCCGATCATTGCAGTATCCATCATTCCTTCTCCATTCTCCCTCGTGCTCACGACCACGGCTCCTGTCTCTGAACCCGTTCCTATTGTAGTTGTCTCTATATTGGTTCCGACCTTGATTTCCAGAACCTTGGTGCCAATTGTCTTGTCCAAACGCTTGGGAGTTGGCTCGAAAACCCGCCACTTGGCCAACTAGGAAGTTTCCCTCCTCCTCAGAGTTTGAGTGATGAGCTCCTTCTCCCTTCCTTGAGTTCCCACTGCATTTACCTTTTTGGCTTCGGTTCCTATGATATGCTTTGTCAGCAACTCCAATGATGTGCGCATGTGAGTCAACTCCCGATAGCGTTCTTCTTCCTTCCGTTGTTGGTCTGCAGTCAAACCAACAACATATGTACCTGCCACTGCATCAGCCTCCCTCGTATGCCAGACCTTGTTTGTCTTAGTCACCCTATCAAGGATAGTGGCTGCTTCCTCCCAAGTGTGACTCATCAATGCTCCTCCAGCCACCGTATCTGCTACAGTTTTGCTGCTATTATTCAGAGACCTGTAAAAAATTTCCAACAAACTGTCATCTAGAATTTTGTGGTTAGGGCACTTACTCAACTTCTTTTTGAACCTCAGCCAGTTTCATGAAGTGCCTCCGTCTTAATTTGTCAGAAATTATAGATCTCATCTTTTAGCTATAACATCCTTGATGGGGGAAAGAATCTCTCCAAAAAGGCCTGTTTAAGCTCCCTCCAATTGGTTATGGAGTCGTTGGGAAACTCTTATAACCACAAAGTAGCTTCCCCTAATAGAGAAAAAGGGAAGAGTCGGAGCCGTATTGCATCCTGGCTTACTCCGGGCAACCTGTACGCCTTGCGTATTCCTACGAAGTTCATTAAGTGTAGGTTGGCGTCATCCGCTGTGTGGCCACTGAACACCCCCTTCATGTTTAACAATTGGATCATGGTGCTCGTAATATCAAATTTGGTCCCAGCGGGAAGTGGTGGTGGCACAAGTGCTCTAGTTGACCTAACTTCATCAAATCTGGGTCCTCATCATCGAAGAACTGAGGGGCAAATCTCTGAGCTCGGTTGCCCCTCCCATTTCGACCAACATTTACCACCTCATCTCTCTCATCATCATCCTGCTGAAGTGCAGCTAATTGAGCTAGCTCGGCTTTCCTAGCTTCTTCAGCTAAGCGGGCTTCTCTTTGCTCAGGGTTTTCCATTTTATGCAGTGCTCGTTCGATTTTGGGATTTAGTGGAACAAGGGGGTCTACTCTACTTCGAGTGCTTGGCATTCGCCGCAGGACAGCCTGTGGGTATCAAAAACACAAAAATAAATGTAATTAAGGAAATAACTACCAAAAAATCAAATACAAGCAAATAACCTAGTCTTAGCCGTATTCCCCTGCAACAACGCTACTTCTTGATAACTCTCAAACCACACTTATAACTGAAGTATGAAGCGGAAGTTGTCAATAAAGAACCCAACTTAGAGGTTGGGGTCGATCCAACAGGGAATATGGAAGATCTAGATTACAGTCGGTAAGTGAACTTGTATGGTAGTTACTTCAGAATTGGGGGGATTCTAATAATAATCAATAGTAAAAACAAAGCAGTTGTCAAGCTTATGGTTGTGAATCAATAATTAAAGGATAACTAGGGTTTGTGTTCCCCATGGATTCATAACAGCTTTAGGTATACACTCGTGATCTTCACCAATACTTACTTACAGAACTAACAACTTAGGTTCATTCAAACGATCGAACAATCCCTATTGAATGACTATACTCAATTACTCGACCAAGTCTCATGAGCGATTCCAAACTAACCATTATCACTAAGTTCCAGATATAAGTATCCTGCGACCACAGCTCAAGTTAATACAATGATCATCTAGACCAAGGCTCCGTTGTAATTCTCTTTTCCTAATTCGACCAAAGCAAGTAAAGAATTCAGGCACTTCCTAACATTGTACACCGCTAAGAATCATTAAAGCATGAAGAGAATACAATATAAGTAATTAGTATTGATTTTAGACTCACTTTGTGCAACCCTAGCTTGTTAATCCACCATGGTTCCCACAACCCTAGCTATGGAGTTTTAGCCACTCATAGTTGCAAGGTTGTGAAGTGTGTTCATGATTAAAGACATAAAAACAATACTTACAAATATGATTGAGAAAAATTCTTCCTTTAATTAATCCACAAAATCTTGAAGAACAAGTAGCGAGAACAATATGAATTCAAGAAAAGGTTGATCACAAGGTTGAACCAACTTAATTGTTTCTTTCAAAGATGTAAAATTGTCTACTACAATGTTTTTCAACTAAAACTAATTATTCTTAATGTCACCTTTGAAAAATAAAGCATAAAACGTATTTATATAAACATAAGAATCCTTTTCCTAGGCTAACATGGCGATTTTCCATATCTGGTGCTGACCTCATCATGGATCATCCTACGGCCCGTGGAAACATCTCGTGGTTTGGATTGTTGGCTGATTTTTGGCTAAGTGTTGAGCCAAGGTACGATTCGTACCTCCTTCCTACGACTTGTACCAGGCTCCCGTGGCTTGATTCTGAATCTTTTCAGTTTGTCTGGAGTTCACCACAATCGGTATGGTATGACTCGTACCAAGATCTCACAAGTCGTGGTATCCTCTCGTACAGAGAATCAGCCTTTTGTGCAATTCTTCTGGAGTTCATCACGACTGCCTTACCACAACTCGTACAAGCTTGATATGATCCGTGGCAAGACTCATAGGTTCATTCTTCCATCTTCAGCCTTCTGCTTCTTATCACGGCCATCAGTATGACTCGTAGGTCCATCCTACGGATTGTATTGTGTATCATGCCCCACCTTGGGAGGAATGACTGGCATCTAGTGCCTACTAGAATCTAAACTAACTTAACTAAGCCTAAGCACACTTGGTGCAGGCTTGCTCCTCAAATCAAGAAAATAACGGGCTATATCTCAGTTGTAAATGCAGCCTCCAGCCGACAAGGCCGTATGGCTACCTGTAAATGAAAACAGCTAACCAACAACAGGCAACTGAAGGGATCCTACTTGGGCTGACAAGACCCCTATGATATCTAGTTGTAGCTGAAACGGGAATCAGACGCTATACTAAGCCTCACATGGCCAACACGTAAAATAAGACGTATGTAGGCCCTACACGGCCAACAATAGCTAACTAACTTACAACTGTAGTATGAAAGACTCTAAGAATACAAATAGCAGTCGAGACAGGGCCCCGACCTACCCAGATGCTATAAAAATGAAAGACTGCACTTGCAACAACCTGGCAACTCCGAATGAAAGGAGCTAGCCAAACTGCTGATTCTGAATAGCTGTTACTTAGGATCCTGAACCATGTCTGTCTAAACCTGCAAGCAAGTAACGCAGCGCCCAGGGGAGGGCGTCAATACAATATGTACTGAATATGTAAGGATATAGATAAGCTGATAAAGACTGGAAGTAAATAGAAGGAAGGGTAGAAAGATTATCTTGTATGCCTGCTGATTCGTAATCTGCATCTAACCAACACTACATGTACGTAAGCTAAGACTGTATACTTACACATTATTAAACTATAACTAGAAGACAAGAATACAAACAAGAACCTCACCTGGCCCCCATAAGCCGGAAGGTACAATCAACACCAATAACTTATTCGGGCCCCCATAAGCTGTGGCGAGCACATTTGTAACTGTATCTGAGTCCGGTGGACTCCTACTGTTTGTACCCCGTGTACCGAACTCGACGGGGTGTGCCGATATGGCATAAGAGTAGTCTAGCCATGGAATGGACTATATGAGGACCTCAGACCTCATCTTCATTCCTCATGGATGGCATACTGCTCCTCAGAGCGACATCATCTAGCCCCTTGTGGGTGTCGACACAACTAGTAACCCTGGGGTGGTCATGGATGACTCCTAAGTAAGGGCAACCCCAATCAAAGTGTTGTACTAACATCTCAATCTAGCCACTCAAAGGTGTATCTGGCCTTCTAGGCCTAACGCCACCACTGCTCGCCCCCCAAGGATAATCTGTAAAGCTGCTAGCAGGCACGCCACTTACCTGTATCTGATTAGAGGATCCTGATAGTGATCATGCTCTCTAATGATCTGGATTGAATAGGGTGAGATCTGAAGTGATCCAAAACAACTCTCTATATGTCCTGCCCGAACATCTATAACTCATAATAACTAGGGGTTTGCGAATGACTAACTACTCCATTCCTCTACTTAGGACAACTGTAGGGCTGGTACTGGCTGAACATGCTTTTGAGCGATCGACCCATAATCCTCCATAGGAATTTTACTGACATCCTTAGCCTATGGGTAGTACTGTACTAACATGGTACTTACTGGGGCCTTAAGCCTCATCTTAGTCTAATCGGATCTTATATTACTTTTCTGGGCGATTCTTAAACTTATAGACAACTTTATATAGACCTAACCATTCCTGGCAACCTGTGGGTGATAAGAACCGGCTGGGGTGTTGGCCTAGCCTCTAACTACTTATAAGGTCCCCTCCCTTAGGGTACCCAATTCACCCACAGGTCTATTTGACCTGGACGACTGGGCTGGCTTCTTGGGCGACCTATATAATAATTGCTTAGCCCACTAAGACTGACAATCACTGGTAATAACTAATAGGGTGATAGGCTTTCACTCAGTTTACTAGACAACCTTAGGCTGTTGACTCTAAAACATGGCCTTCCTATCTAAATTTCTGGCCCTGGGGTGTAGGGATACACCAATGGCCTCTAGGCGTGCTTTCCTGACCATACAGATGCCAAATTGGTAGTTAAACCGCCTAACTGCACCTGTGCTGTTCAACTTACTAGCTTAGGCCTGATAACCATTCACAAGCTTCTAAGGTCTAGGCTTGAAAATAGAACATACAATCCTAATAATACAATGAACTGGAGAATAGAAGAGTTTCTATGACGCTTCTAGCGCGTATCATACGTAACATGTTCCTTATCAACGAGGGATACTGCGGTACAATCCATATACCTTTTCTAGCAGCTAACCAAAACTTATATAACCGCAAACTACTGATAGTAGCTAATCACAACATATCCGATCTCTATATACCAACAACAGCTAATTACAACATGTCTAATCACAATCTAGTGATAGCGACTATCTGCAGCATATGGGACCGTTATTTCTATTCGAGAACATAAGTCGTAACACTGTATGATGAGTATACTTGCCGAGGGTTAAGCCTTACATACCTCGACTATTGTTTCCCGAATAACCGATAAGTTTCAACTTGGATTCATCAGCTCTTTTCAGCTGTAACTGTTATACTGGGAGAAAGAGGTGAATTTCAATACCAAATTCGGCGTAAAAGGATAACTTTGATATTAATAGCAACTATAATTCAACTATGTAAAATACGACCGAAAACATATAATTTCTCAATGGTTCAGAAGGGAGAAATGCTTACTTGATTACTGTGATCGTTTGGGAATCAGTTTGGAGCAATTCTGACAACTTCTACTTGACAGAGTTCCGATTTTCCAGGCGTATTTTGAGAAAATAACTCCATAGTAATGCTCCCTACAGATTTAGAATTCAATACCTAAAGTTAATTTGAGATTGGACGGTGCTTGGTAGCTTAATCGAACAAAAAATCATTGAAAACCTCGAAGTATACTCTCTCTGGCCGAATGATGTAATTGGGAAATGAATTCAAATGAAGGGAGGGCTTATATATATATATATATATATATATTATGGGAGGTGGTAGGGGGGCGCGGTGCACCAACCATTGTGCCAATCAAGGGTGTGTCGCACGCCGGCCATAGCACCACACTGGGATGTGTTGCGCGCCGGCCATAGCACCGCAAAGGGGTGTGCTGTGCGCCGGCCATAGCGGCAGACAGGCTGGCACGGCCTGGCGCCCAAGGAACCTAGCCCCTGGCCCCGGCCTCCTGCTCGCTCGATGCCACGTTCGTATACTCATCCCCTGGGCCTTTTTCCGTATGCATCATACTCTTAAACTCTCAACATACGTACGAATGCATCAATTAAATAATAGGAACTTACAGGGTGTAACACTGTGGACTACATTTTTGCTCTTTTTTGCACACTTTTACCTTCCTTTTGCAAATTTACGCTCCAACACCCATATATCCTGAAATCAAAGGAAAAGTGCTGCATATCCACATAAATACACCTAAGTCCATGTTGTTTTCTTATTTTTTAGCGTCACTAGTGCTGTAAATCCACATCACATCAATATCCCTTCTCCTCACATCAGCATACGATTTCTGGCGACTCTGAGCGGTTTTTAACCAGTCCCTTATCATCTGGAACTTTACCATGGCCTCATAGACTGAATCAGGTCCTATTATGGCTGCCTCACCAACCTCAAACCAACCTATGGGCACCCTACTCCTTCGCCCGTAAAGAGCCTCGAACGGTGCCCTCTGAATACTAGAGTGATAATTGTTATTATAGGAAAACTCGATAAAGGGAAAATGATCATCCCAACTACCTTTGGAATCCATAACACATGCCCTCTACATATCCTCGAGGGTCTAAATGATTCATTCTACCTGGCCATCCGTTTTCAGATGGAATGTTGTGCTGATCTTAATCTGAGTCCCAAGTCCCTTCTGAAAAGACCACCAGAACTGAGAGGTAAGCTGAATACCTCGGTCTGAAATAATAGACAAGAGCACTCCATGAAGTCAAACCAATTACCGAATATACAACTTGGCATAATCATCCGCTGAATCCGTGGTCTTAACCGGTAGGAAGTGTGCAGCCTTTGTCAACCTGTCCACCACCACTCAAATGGAATCATAGTGTCGGCGAGTATGAGGTAGGCCTGTAATAAAATCCATATTAATTTCTTTCCACTTCCAAGTGGGAATGCTAATATCCTGAAGTACACCTCCCGGCCTTTGGTGCTCAACCTTCACTTGCTGATAGTTTGGACACTTGGCTACGAACTCTGTGATATCCTTCTTCATACCATCCCACCAATAGATTTCCCACAAGTCCCGATACATCTTCGTGGATCCTAGATGGATGGAATATCCGGTGCCATGTGCCTCATGCAATATCCGGACTCTCAAATTATCAACATTTGGAACATATAGCCGACCCTAATATCTTACAACACCATCTCCCCCTTGGGAGAAAAAATCTATCCTTTGACTCCGCACCGCTTCCTTCAGCTTTCTCAAAATCGTATCCTCATCTTGCTTAATTTGACATCAACCACCAAGGACGATTCTGATCCATTCTACACAACAACGCCGCCATCGGTGGAGTCGATCAATCTAACCCCCAACCTTGCAAGTTAGTGGATATCTCTCACCAACTCCTTCCTTCTCTCATCCACATGGGACACACTCTCCATAGAGAGCCTACTAAGTGCATCCGCAACCACATTAGCCTTACCCGGGTGGTAAAGGAAACTCATATCGTAGTCCTTTAGCAACTGGAACCACCTCCTTTGCTGAAGATTTAGATCCTTCTGTGTGAACACATATTTCAAGATCTTGTGATCCGTAAATACATCCAAGTGGACCCCATACAAGTAATGCCTCCATATCTTCAATGCAAACGCCACCGTGGCCAACTCAAGATCATGGATCAGGTAATTCTTTTCGTGAACCTTTAACTGTCGAGAGGCATATGCTATCACCTTCTCACGCTGCATCAACACACATCCCAGTCCGACTCTCGAAGCATCACAATATACAACAAAGCCATCGGTACTCTCGAGTAAGGTCAACACTGGTGTTGAAGTGAGTCAGGTCTTCAATTTCTGGAAGCTTTTCTCACAATCCTCTGACCATTGGAACTTCACCTTTTTTTGAGTCAACCTGATCAAAGGTGCCACAATGGATGAGAAACCCTAAAAAAATCTCCGGTAGTACCACGCTAGGACCAAGAAACTTCGAATTTCTGAAGGATTCACCGGTCTAGGCCAATTCTTCACCGCTTCGATTTTATGAGAATCCACCCTTATGCCCTCACTCGACACCACATGGCCCAGAAATGCCACCGAGTCCAGCCAAAATTCATACTTGCTAAACGTTACATACAACTTACGATCCTTGAGGGTCTGAAGCACTACTCTCAAATGAGCAACATGCTCCTCCTCGCTCCAGGAGTAGATAAGGATGTCATCAATGAACACAATCATGAACAGGTCCAAATATGCCTTGAATACCCTGTTCATTAAATCCATAAAAGATGTAGGAGCATTGGTTAGTCCAAATGACAGACATAACCACAAACTCATAGTGGCCATACCGGGTCCTAAAGGCTGTCTTTGGGATATCACTCTCTCGGACTCTAAGCTGGTGATACCCAAACCTGAGATCTATCTTCAAGAAACACCTAACACCCTGGATCTAATCAAATAAATCATCAATCCTAGGAAAGGGGTACCTTATCTTGACGGTGACCATATTAAGTTGCCAATAATCAATACTCGAAGGGATCCATCCTTCTTCGAACAAATAGAACCGGTGCACTCCATGGAAACTTGCTCGGTCTAATGAAAACCCTTATCAAACAAGTCCTTTAACAACTCCTTTAACTCTTTTAGCTCAGATGGGGCCATCCTGTAAGGAGGAATAGAGATAGGCTACATATCAAGCAGTAGATCAATTCCAAAATCAATTTCTTTTTTCGGAGGAACACCTGGTAGATCATCGGTAAAAACCTCCAAATACTCGCACGCCACTGGAACTGACTGAATGGTCGGGTGCTCAGACTCTACATCGTTAACCCTAACTAGGTGGTACATGCAACCCTTAGAGATCATTTTCCTAGCCTAAGATATGGTAAACCGACTGGATGGTACAACTGAATTACCCTTCCATTCCAAAACTGACTCCCCCAGAAATCGAAATTCCACTGCATGGGTCCTATAATTAATCGAAGCATAACATGCAAACAACCAATTAATACCCAAAATGGTGTTGAAATCAGTCATGTCCAATTCTACTAAGTCCGCAGAGGTAACCTTATGCAATATCGTGATGGGAAACCTTTATATACCTGCCTAGCTACAATTGATTCACTGAATGGAGTAGATACGGAGAATGGTTCTGACAGAATTTCTATACTAACTCCAAAACTCCTAGAAATGTAAGGGGTCACGAAAGACAAGGTCACTCCTGGATCTAACAAAGCATAAGCATCAATATGGAAAACTTTCAACATACCCGTAGGCACATCTGGCAAAGCCTCCTACTCCTGGAGAGGCACTAGAGCATAAAACCTATTCCGGCACTGACCACCTACCGAACTAATGGAGGCACCTTGCTTAGGGGGTCGTGCTGATGGAGCAGTAGAACTGGATGCAGGGCAATCTTTGATCCTGTGCCCGAGTTTTCCACACCCGAAACAAGCATCCGCACCGACTAGGCACCTCCCGAGATGAATTTTTCCACATCTCGCACACGTTGGGAAAGTGCGCTCCACCTGCATGCTACCATGATCCCTAGAGCCTGGAGTCCTACTCCTCTGGTCTCCCCTAAACCTGGACGGGTGCTAGACGATGATGGAGCTGGAGTAGTGATCTTGTGTTGAGACTGCTGACATGATCCACCTCCTAACCTCGCCTGAGAAACCCCATAACTGTCGGTCCAGACCCTCTTAGCCTCTTTCTGCCTCCTATAGACCGACTCCATCTGCTGGTCATGCAATACAATATGGGGAAATTCGATGTCCTGGTGTAGCATGGCAATCCGGCAATCCTTATCCAAGTAATCTACTACTTCATGCACAAAGCGGCTCACTCGAGCCCGTTAATCCGCCACCAACTCTGGAGCATATTTAGATAGCTGAATGAACTCAAAGGAATACTCCTGGACTGACATGTTTCCCTGCTTCAAATTCACAAACTCAGCCTCCTTGAGCTGCCTCATTTCCCGAGGGAAGAACCAATCCATGAATGCAGTGTGGAACTCATCCCAACCTATCGGGCCTGCACCCACTGTCCTAGCCCCTTTCCATTGCTTGAACCATATATGTTCTACCCCCATGAGCTGATATGAGGTCAAATCAACATATTCCCCATTATTCACCCCCATAACTTGTGTCTGTAGGTCGCTTTATTTCTTATCTTAAGGCTAGAAAGATGATTTCCAAAGGTTTTGTTTACCATCTAATCCGGGTTAAGAATGCCACATCCGATACCCTGACTATCTACTCAGTTCCTATAGTTTGTGAGTATCCAGAGGTTTTCTCAAATGATCTACTAGGAGTCCCTCCCCAGTGGGAGATCGACCTTGGTATTGACCTTCTACCTGATATGCAACCTATATCTATTCCTCCTTACAGATGGGCTCCAGCTGAGCTAAAGGAGTTAAAAGAGTAGTTGAAGGATCTCTTAGACAAAGGCTTCATCAGGCCTAGCAAATCCTCGTGGGGGTGCACCAGTTCTCTTTATTCAAAAGAAGGATGGTTCTCTTCGTATGTGCATTGACTACCGGTAGTTGAACAAGGTTACAATAAAGAACAAGTATCCTCTCCCAGGATTCGTGATTTGTTTGACCAACTTCAGGCTTCCAAGTGTTTCTAAAAGATAGATCTCAGGTCCAGTTATCACCAACTCAGACTTAAAGAGAGTGACATCCCGAAGATAGCCTTCAGGACTCGGTATGTTCACTATGAGTTTGTAGTTATATCTTTTGGACTAAGGAATATGGCTTGATGAATAGGGTGTTCAAGCCATATTTGATTATGTTCGTGATTGTCTTCAATTGTCTTCATAGATGACATCCTCATATACTCTAGGA
The DNA here is from genome assembly GCA_035772735.1 of Datura wrightii. Classification (NCBI taxonomy): domain Eukaryota; kingdom Viridiplantae; phylum Streptophyta; class Magnoliopsida; order Solanales; family Solanaceae; genus Datura; species Datura wrightii. The sequence goes on along the minus strand of JASDFA010000018.1, from coordinate 186,927,255 downwards.
GCGAGGAGGAGCATGCCGCTCATTTGAGGGTGGTGCTACAGACTTCTAAGGATCGCCAGTTGTTTGTAAATTCAGCAAGTGTGAGTTTTGGTTGGACTCAGTAGCATTTTTGGGTCATGTGGTGTCAAGTGAGGGCACATAAGTGGACTCTCAGAAGATAGAAGCTATGAAGAATTAGCCTAGACTAGTTAATCTCTCAGATATCAGGAAAGGAGTTTCTTGGGTTTAGTTGGCTACTACAGGAGGTTTGTCGAAGTATTTTCATCCATTGTAGCACCATTGACTAAGTTGACCTAAAAAAGTGAAATTTCAATTTCAGAAGTTAAAGACTTGACTCACCTCAGCCCCAGTATTGACCCTACCGGATGGTAGGAATAGATATGCGGGATATTGCGCCATCTCGAAGATCGGTCTTGATTACGTGTTGATGCAACATGGTAAGGTCATAGATTATGCTTCTAAGTAGCTTAAGACCCATGAGAAGAACTATCCGACTCACGACCTCGAGTTAGCAGTAGTAGTATTTGCCTTGAAGATTTGGAGACACTATTTGCATGGGGTCCATGTGGATGTGTTTACGGACCACAAGAGCCTACAGTACGTGTTCACTCAGAAGGATCGGAATTTGCGACAAAGAAGCTGGTTAGAGCTTCTTAAGGACTATGACATGAGTATCCTTTATCACCCAGGCAAGGCCAATGTGGTGGCAGATTCTCTTAGCAGACATTCTATAGAGAGTGTGTTTCATGTAGAAGAGGAAAGGAAAGAGTTGGTGAAGGATGTGCATCGTCTTGCACAACTAGGAGCATGCCTTGTTGATTCGATAGATGGCCGTGTCATTGTGCAGAATGGTTTAGAATCCTATTTCGTGACTTAGGTCAAGGCTAGGAAAGATGAGGATCCTATTTTAGTAAAGTTGAAGGAAGTGGTTCAGAATCAAAAGGTAGACTTCTTCTCCCAAAAGGGAGATGGTGTACTTGGTTATCAGGGTTGTTTGTGTGTTTCGGGTGTTGATGACTTGAGAGATCATTGCATGAGGCTCATGGTTCCCCATATTCTATACATCCAGGTGCCACCAAGATTTACCGTGACCTGCCGAAAGTCTAGGTGGAATGGTATGAAGAAGGATATAGTGAGTTCATGGCTAAGTGTCTGAACTACCAACAAGTGAAAAGTGGAGCATCAAAGACCATGAGGTGTGCTACAAGACATCAATATCTGATAACGATCAAACCACACCTCCTACTAAAGTATGAAGCGGACGTTGTCAATAAAGAACCCAACAAAGAGGTTGGGGCCGAACCCATAGGGAATATGGAAGATCTAGACTAATGCCAGTAAGTAAACTTGTTGGTTTTTTTTTTTTTTTTTTTTTTTATGCCCAATCCCTCTCTAATTCATGAAAATCTTTTTTTTTTTTTTTTTTTTTTTAAAACAACAAAAATAAATACATGGAGGGGGACATAAACCTTACCTCCGATTTAATGGTGGTTCATAGGTCGGCCATCCTACTAAGAACAGCCAACCCATCCCCGTTACCGAAATGAAATCCTGGAAACTATGCACCTAACGGAGAGGACTCCTCTCCAATACATAAGTTCTAGGAAAGCAATAAATGAGGGAGACTCTCCCCTTACATAGTAAGAAAAGAAAGTCATAAAAAAGCTAAGAACTCATGGTGGTTTCTTGATTCTCTTCAACTTTCTTCTTCTGAAGTTTGCCATGCCAATTTTGTCTAATTTGTAGTGGCCTCTCGCTTCTCTCGGCATGTCCTGCACGCTGTGAAAATGGTGGGGAGTGTCCAGGTCGTGACTATACTTCGAAAGAGCATCTGCCGTGAAGTTTCCTTCTCTATATGTATGCTTACTTTGAAAGTACTCCAACCCGGATGTGAGGTTCTGCAGTTCCTCTATGTATTTTTTGATATTCCACTAAGGTTCGATGGAGTTGGTGAGCCATTGTAAGAGCAGGTATGAATCTACCTCCAATATGACTTTAGTATAACCCTGTAAAATGCACCAACGAAGCCCATAAACCGCTGCTTGGATTTCCGCCTGGTTGTTAGTACCTGTACCTAAAGGGGAAGCAAAAGCAAATATCAAATTCCCTTTGTGGTCCCTAAGAATACCACCTGCTCCTATTCTTCCCGGGTTATCGAGAGCGCTGCCGTCTGTGTTAAGCTTGACTAGAGGATGAATCGGTTTGATCCATTGAACTCTAATCACCTTAACTTCATGCTGACATTTCTCCACCAAATTACTCAAATCTGACCATTTAGACGGCCACGTGATATAAGGAAAGGTGGTGACTAGCATGCTCCAAATGTCCCTGCAGATAGAGTATTTGACCCTACTTGAATTTGACTTCTTGCTGCCATATTTGCTAGCGCATCTGTTCTTCCAAAGGTTCCAGCAGACAAATATGGGCGTAGCCTGAAGGATGAGTTTGTGAACCTCACTGTTATGTTTGGACGTCCACCAGGTCATAAGCAGGCTTCTCAACGACGTAGCTCCCTGATTAATTCCCAGCGGGTCAGAAAAATACTTCCAGATATATTTAGCAAAGTGGCCTGTTACGAAAATGTGCTCTATGTTGTCCAGACCAGGTCTGTAGCAACAAGTACATTCCGCTGGTACACCCCCAAAGGTAACAATTTTCTCATTCGTAGGTAATTTTGCTCTTAAAGCTCTCCAGAGAAGAAAAGACACCTTAAATGGTATACTTTTTTGCCAAGTGGAAGTATTAGTCAGCGTTCTGTTCCTTTTCCTTCTGACTAAGTCCCAAGCCGAGGTACAAGTAAAGTTCCCATGGGTATTTAGTTTCCACACAGGTTGGTCGGGAACACCCTGTTGAAACTGAACTTGTGTGTTGAGAATTTGGTGAACTAAGTGAGGCGGAGCATGACGAGTCACCATATCCTCATTCCATCGTCCATTGTCCATGAACTGGGAGACCGTCATGTTGTTGAGCCTCGGTATCGGGTTTTTATGGTAGGCAAGAGGTCCAATTCCCAACCAGTCATCCCACCAGAAATAACATGATCCCGAACGGAGGACCCATTGAATATGTTTTTCTGCCTCAAGCTTATTTCCCATCATATGCTTCCAGACTAAAGTTTGGCCAGTATCCCACTTTTTACTCACTGGATTAGCCCTTTGGCAGTACTTAGCTTTGAGGAATTTTGCCCATAGAGAGTTCTTGGTTCTAAAGCTCCACCACTGTTTATACTGCAAAGCAAGACAAACATCTGGCAGCTGCCTGAAGCCTATGCCCCCTTCCTCGTAAGGGTAGCAAAGATTTTCCCAAGAGGCCCAATGGTATTTCGTCCTCTCAGCTTCCCATCCCCAGAAGAAGTTTGCTGTGAGTGATTTGATCTGTCTGAGGGTGGTTTTCGGAGGTGAGATAGCCGACAGAGTGTGAATAGACAGAGATTGCAAGACAAATTTCTCAAGCGTCGCCCTTCCTCCGAAACTAAGCATCCTAGCTTGCCACCCTCTGATTCTAGCTACAGCCTTAGCCACCATGCCTGAAAAATAAATGATTCTTTGCCTTCCTACGTATAGGGGGCAACCAAGGTATGTGATGGGGCTGTCTTTTTGAGTGAAACCTGTGATGGTCTTGATTCTGCTAATAATATCCTGAGGTGTGTGGGCGGGGACCATGAAGTGACTCTTTTCCTTGTTGATGAGCTGATCGGAGACACTTTCATATGTAGAAAGAACATTCATAATCAGCTGCAAGGTAGAAATAGTCACTGAGGAAAAGATGATAACATCATCGGCAAAGCTGAGATGGTTTATCTGCGGTCCCTTTTTCTCCATGTGAAACCCCTGGTATAAATGATGCTGGAGAAGATGATTCATCATCCGAGAAAACACCTCCGCTCCAATGATGAAAAGGGCCGGGGATAGAGGGTCACCTTGTTTCAAGCCCCTAGTGGAGTGAAAGAATCCATGTCTCACACCATTGACTATGACAGAGTACCAATTGTTAGCCATGATTCTCCAAACCATGTCAATGATGCTCTCACCGAAGCCCATCCTTCGCATCACCAAACAGATATATGACCAGGAGACCCTATCATAAGCCTTGGTCATATCCAATTTGATGACTACATTGTCCCCCTCTTTAGGCCTTTTGATGTTGTGAATAATCTCCTGAGCAAGCATAATGTTCTCCGAGATGCTTCTGCCTTTTACGAACCCAGACTGGTTATCCAAAATGAGATTTGGTAGAATGGGAGCTAACCTTAGGCAAATGAGTTTGGAGATAATCTTGTTGGTGAAGTTGCTCAGACTAATAGGTCTGAATTCCGACAACTTATTAGGATGGTCTACTTTTGGGAGCAGAATCAAACAAGCGTGGGAAAAGTATTTGGGCATAGTTTGACCACAAAAGAATGCCTGAACAACTGCCAGGAGGTCCACTTTAATGATGTCCCAACAAGCTTGGAAGAATCTTCCATTCATTCCATCTGGTCCGGCAGCCGAGTGAGGACTCATGGAGAAAATCACATGTCTCAACTCATCAATGGTTGGCATAGCTTGTAGACTGTTGTTTTGTTCCTCGGTAATCATCCTAGGAATACAATCAAGGACTTCCTCATTAATAGCCCTGTCATTGCCTGTGAATATGTTCTGGAAATATTCACATGCTGCTTTGGCTATAGCTTGGTCACCTTGAAATTCAACTCCACTGTCATCTTGAATCTTATGGATGAATAACCGTCTCCGTCTACCCCTCATCAGAGCATGGAAGTAACTCGTGTTCGCATCACCCTCTTTGAACCAATGCAGTTGTGAATTTTGTTTGAGAATAGATTCTTCTAATTTCATGTACCTGATGTATTCAGCGTTCAGTCCATGTAAATTAGCTCTATTCTCCTCTGTGTTTTCAGTCAATATCTGTTCCTCCGCCATCCTGACTTTCTCTTCAAACTCCTTCACAATAGCATAAATGTCACCAAATTCGGATTTTGACCAACTGCTAAGAGTGGAAGCGAGTCTCTTCATTTTCATGTGAAAGACCCACATAGGGCTACCCTTTAAGAAAAATAATAATTAAAAACAATGATTGATATTGTGATATAAAATCAAGAGTTAAGACTAACTAGGGTTTGTGTTCCCCATGGATTCATAACTGCTTCGGGTATACACACGTGATCAAAACCAATGCTTACTTATAGAACTGATAGCTAGGGTTCATCCAAACGACTGGTTCATCCCTATTGGATGACTATACTGTTCGGCTGTTTCGGTTGGTATTATATATTATAAACCGACACGCAAGTGCACGTGGTCAAACAAGTAATAAAGTGGCTAAGTAAGCCAAGTATCGATCCAAGGAGGCTCAGGATATGTAAAATTTGCCTAAGTATACTATATTCTTATCTTACTTCTAATTATGCTAACAACAACGTAACCAACAGTTAAATGAGTTTTTGTTTATAAAATCTATATATACTAAAACTATTAACAATTATTTACTGTGAATTTAAACTATGGATATGAGCATGCCAAGGTTAAGAACAAGTAATGAATTCGATTATAATAATAATTCGGTTAATCTCTTCTTCATGTTGCTAGCCAAGAATAGTAGCCTAGAAATTAAAACTCTCGTATTTAATTTCACTTAAGAATCATAAACCATTCGTCTACATTTCTGTGATCAAATGCAATTTACGACCTAGCAATATAATTCCGGTTCCTAAATTGACTAATACGGCTTTCAAGTATATTTCTATCAGGAAAGCACATCAAAACTCAATTTTCCCAAATCAAGTTAAGAACAATACCCTATTAATTCACAACTTTCCAATTTCTTGCTCTCTCGAGTGAAATTGGACTTTTTAGATGTACATTAATGTCGGCCAAGCACTAATGCAGTAAGAACAAGAATTAATAGAACAACATGAAAGAAGAAGAAGAAAACCATATCATTTACAATCAAAATTCACTACACATGTTCAAAACCTTAGCAAGGAAGAGAATTAGCCACTCATTTGTGGATTGATCATCCTAAAACAAGTGTAAATCATACATACAATTGATTGAAAGAAGAAAGGAAGAGAAGAAATCCCTTAGCTTTTTCGTTCCTCAACTGCTGCTAACCCACGTCCTAGCTCCACCAAGTCTGAACTAATTAAAATAAACCTAAGTGTGCTATTTATACTAGAGGGAAATTTTTCCCGGAATAACAAGCAACGTGTCACGGAGGTCAAGGCGGAGCACTGCCTCCGTGACATGGCGTGGACGCGGACCTTCACTGGAAATCTAGGGTTCGGTAAAATAGCCTCAACGTGGCACGGAGGCCAACGCGGAGGCCTATCTCCGTGCCACGGAGCTGTCGCGAGGCCTCACTGGAATTTGCCATTTAATTTCCTCTCCAGGCAGTGTGCCTCTGCGATGGTAGCGTGGCACGACTCCATCGCGGAGCCCCTATAATTTGTGCATTCCAATGTCTTTTCCACGCTCGTATCCAAGTCCAACTCCGATATAGTTCCAACATGCATTTTAGCTCCTAAAAATCATATTTTCCTGCAAAACAAATGCTAATCATGTTGGTTAGTATAAATTCACATTTTATTACCAATTACATGATAATATATACATATTGCACACAAACAAGGCGAAAATAATACGTTTGAGTATCACTTGGGCATATAAATCTGCCCAAGATCACTTACCCCACACTTAAATCCTTGTTCGTCCTCGAACAACACATACACAACTCATGCAAATTACATCCCAACCTTCGACACTATGGTGCGACCATTTACGCTACGGTCATACCGATTATTCAATTTTTTTGCAAATCATCACGAAAACATGCATGGTCTTACAATACAATGACCTTTAATACATCAAGACTTCCTAGACTTTAAGAATTGATTCTTGATATCGGCAAACTCATGCAAATCAGCTGATCAAGAAATCCGACACGAAAATCAATCTTTCATCAAGCATGTGCCCTCACAACTCAAGAGAATCTTCCCCTTTTTGTTCATGCAACACACAAACATGCAAGTAGGGGCATATAAAAATTAATTTCACTCTCTCTCCCTAAAGAATTCGCATGCATCATGTCGTGACCCATAGGCTTGCCCTTAGTGTATTACTCCACTAATATAAAGAAATGCAATGTAGGATCAAGTAGGACTTTAATGGGTTGTAACGGGGCTATGGATCTAGTATATATATTGGATTAGCCAATAATAGTCGCTAGCATCCTTAAGCGCCTTTTCAACACATTCCCATCGACTCATGGACATTGTTCCTCTCTTTTCTCTTTTTCTCCCATTCATGCTGGTTTACTTTCGTACTGCCCATTTCATCAAACACACTCGACACAAAACAAAGGGTTTTCATGTACCCTCAATATCATTTAATTATAACAAGTGCCTCTTCAACATCATCTTTTCTTTTCTCACTCTGCTCTTCTTTTTCTTTTCACTCTTCTCACTCCTTGACACCTTGGGAACATTTTCTTTTCTTTGTAAGCGCTTAAGAGTTTTGTATAGACTTTTACAGCTAATGAAAAGAAGGAATAAAGCTTGGTTTATATAATTTTGGACAAAAGAAAGAAAGAAATCGGCTAAAGGCTCAACGGGCTGACTAGGGTATACAACATATAAAAAGGTAGAGTTTGACAAGAAAAAAATGGAAACTATCGGTTAAAAACAAAGAAATGCCTACATCCTTTCCAACACTACACCTCCTTCATTTCGTTTTGTATACACACGAGGCAAGTTCTAGACAATTCACAATGGCATGGAATAACAATACCTCACTTCACACTTCATGCACATGCTCGAATCAAGATGCATTCACAGACTCTCTAATTAGGCAATCACATGAATTTAAAATTAAGCCTCAATCATACTGAATCAAATTCTGTAGCCTAGGTACTCAACATATTTACCAACTTGCATGCTTTCAAACGAATTATTTTCACATTTTGGACATCAGTTACACACGCAACGAAATTTTTGCAACCATAAAGCAACTACAGTTCATTGATGCAATCCACCAAAGAAAAATTAAAAACAAATTAAAATCCTACTCCTACCGACTACATTTCCCTTAAGACGGTCGTCATCTATCCATCATAGGGAACGGTCACTAACTATGACATCGGTTCAATGGGACTATTCTCGGTAAAAGAACCGAAAACAAACTCCGAGAAACCCAAACAAAATAAAAACCGAAATTTTTTGCAACACATCGATCATTCGATAGAAAGAAAATATTTACAAGTGCAAAATATTTTCGCAAAATTTTTTGAAAAATATCGATCATCTCGATAGAAAAAAAAATATTTACAAAATATTTACACTGACAACCATAACTTTTCATAACACACATCATTAACCACACAAACAAATATATACACATACAACAAATCAGTTCACCACAGGGAAAACACAAACATACATACAAACCAAGGAAAAAGCATACAGCAGATTAGAGCCTAAGTCCCAGCACCTAGCTACTCCCCACCCCACACTTAAATCGAACACTGTCCCCAGTGTTCACAAAAATTACAAAACAAAATTTCGGGTGGTGGAACTCCCTAATCAGTCGAAATATTCGACTTCTTCATCTGGTGCTGCTGCCTCGTCCCCCATGTCTGAGTCAGCTCCATCATCATCATCAGACTCCACATCGGAGTCCTCCCGACGTGTCTCCTCATCAGTAGGGACATCGTCATCAGTCGGCTCCACGAAGGCTGGTCCCACTCGGCATAAGGCTTTGGCATTCTCGCCAAATGGGTAATCCAACTCCAGCTGCCATAATTCTTCCTCGGTGGCTAGTCTCCCACCAATCCGTAGCTGAAGCATCTGCATGCCGAACATACGTGCCATGTACTGATCGTCACGAGCATGTCGCTCGCCCAAAGTCAGCACTGGCCCGTGTGTGGTGTCGGGGGCCTTAGTTTTTGTCACATCGAGGGCCCTTCGCTCCAACTGCGGAATGTAATCCAAGGCTTCTTCCTCGACATTGAGGCCTCGGAGGAAGGTGGTGATGAGTCCGCCAAACCCGTATCTGTGGCCCTGGTGTAGTCTGGCTCTCTTCATAGCGGATATAATTACCGCCCCAACATTAATCTCAAGCCCTTTCATAAGGGCATACACCAAGCAGACACGGTCGTGGGTCACATCCGTCATGTGAACTCCCGGGATCAAGCAAGAACATACAATTTTCAGCCATATTCTGGCCTCCCTGTTCATCTGCGAATAAGGCAGAGTCTGGTGGTAACCCCTCTCCTAGTGTCTACTCCATCGGGCTGTGGATCGAGCCCCACACAACGTACGTCTGATGTCGGCGTATGGTGGGGTGATGTTTAGCTGGCGGAGAACGTGGGCGTCTGTGTCCCGCGCTCCAACGATGGCATTAAATTGCTGGGGTTCCAGAGTGACAATCTGCCCTCTGATTTTTATTGTGTGGCTTCTGATGGCCGGGTTCCAATTTGCGTAGAACTCTTGGACCAAATGAAGGTTGCACTCCTTGGGCTCCTGAAAGATAAAGCTGAGCCCAGCTGCTTCAATCCTTTGCACAATACGGGGGAACTCCTGTGCTAGTGGTTCCTGTGCAATATGTTCCTCCGGGAAGTACTTGCTCTCCTTATGCTCAGCATACCATTTATTTCCTTCCTCGGTTACCCACCTTGTTCCATATTGGCGGCGTTGGCCGCGCGGAACAGCTTGTGCAGCTGGGACTGCGGTGCCCAATCTCATTCTTTTTCTGCCGGTGCCTGAGGTAGAAGCACCCTTGCCCTTATCCTGTCTACTAGCCATTGTACCTGTCAATATAAATTAACAAGCACAAAGTTAAGCTATAAAGATGTTAATTTAGGCTAAGGTCGGGTTACACAACGTTTACCCCACACTTAGGCCTTAGCTACTTTTACAAAACTACAGCAAGGATAACTCTATTTACACCAAAGACAACAAGTATACACTTTATGCTTAGTGCGTTCACAAAAAAATTTCGACAGCATAACGGTTAGTGTACTACTCAGACTTCATACAGCTAGTCCCAATCCTACTATCGCTAACAATTCAATCATCGCACTTAGCAACAAAAACAACAAATAAAAAACAAAGGCAAAAACATTCCATATACAATCGAATCCAAATAATCAAACCAATTTACACAATTTTCGCATTTTCCCCAACAATTCGAGAATTCGTCTTCCTATAACATTCACACAATATTTACCTCGACTTATCTCAATTTACAACCACACCCCGGCATCGAATTCATCAAATTATCATGTTTCCCAAGTCAAATTCAATAACCCAAGCCCTAGAATGCAATTTTTCACTCAAATCTGAATTATTCACGTAATAGACAAGTTCAACCGCTAATTACAATAATCCGAACATATATCAATCACAAATAACTCAACATCATGTTAAATTGCTACTTGGGGTGATATATCTCACCTCACATGCCCAAATTCGACTAAAATCGCCAAAAATTTGAGAGAAACGAGGAAAACGTACCTTTGAGTTGAAGAACCGAAGAAACTTGACGTATTCCTTGCCTAATAGCGTGGCACGTTGGTTGGGGAGGGGGATTTGGGTGTTTTGGTCGCGAAGAGTAGAAGAAATGGGGAAAAATTTGGCAAAATCGGGGTTAATTTAAAGAAAAACACGAGGGTCACCCGGCAACCCGGTGTGACCCGGCACCAAATATAAGGCAACGTGTCACGGAGGGTAACGCGGAGCCGCTCCTCCGTGACACGGAGCCAACGCGATGGCTCTCTGGAAATTTTAAAAATCCGGATTTTGCCTTCAACGTGTCACGGAGGGTAACGCGGAGCCCTCCCTCCGTGACACGGAGCCAACGCCCCAGTGCACTGTTTCTTCAATAAAATTATTTTTTCATACCTTGCCTTATTTTTCCCGCTTCCATGCATATTTTTCTCCGTTTGACCGGAAAATCACTTCACTAAACGAAATTGGTTAGATTAATAGATTTCCCTAACTAAAATAAAAAAAATACTAACTAAAATGAAAAATTTGTACGAAATCAAGAAAAAGAAAAAGAAAAAAAAATAAAAATACAAATTAATTACACTCTACTAAAAGAAGAAAAATAGAATATTTTTCTTTTCACGGGTTGCCTCCCGTGCAGTGCCTGGTTTACCGTCGCGGCTCGACGTCCATTATGCTCAATTATCTACTAGGGTGAGGGACGATTTTTCACGATCCTTGTCCTCCCCCCAGTAGTGCTCAACCTCATCTGGTGGCCTTCCTGTTAACTCTCGGGAATCATTCATTATATTAGCATTCCCATGATCAATCACATTGATCACCGAGAGTTCCTCATTTACAATCGGGAGCTTGGGTGCTTTGTACACGTCAAACACTTCTATCTTGTCATGTGCCCGCATTGTAAGTTGACCCGCAGCTACATCAATTAATGCTTTTCCGGTTGCCAAAAAGGGTCGTCCCAAAATAAATGGGACTTCAGCATCTGGTTCAAAGTCCAGAACAATAAAATCAACCGGAAAAATGAGGGAGCCCACTTGCACTAACACATCCTCAACAATGCCATCCGGCTTAGCTAAGGACCTGTCCGCTAGCTGCAAGATTACCGTTGTAGGTCTAGGACTCCCTAGACCTAACTTTCTGAATACCGAAGATGGCATCAGATTTATAATTGCCCCCAAGTCGCATAATCCATGAGCTCGGATACTTTTCCCAATAGTCAGCTGGATAGTAAAACTTCCAGGGTCTTTCAGTTTCGTGGGCAGTCTATTCTGAATCCGGGAAGTGCATTCCTCCGTTAAAGCCACCGTGGCATACTCAGTCAAACGACTTTTGTTAGCCACGATGTCTTTAATATATTTTGCATACTTTGGCACTCCCTGCAAGACATCAACAAGAGGTAAGTTAACATGTACCTGTTTAAGCACCTCCATGAATTTCTTGAAACATGCCTCCTCCTTGTGTTTCTTAAGTCGTTGAGGGAACGGGGGTGGAGGCCTTTCTGATTCTGCTTCTTTAGTCTTCCCCCTATTAGAACTTTGTTCCTCCTCAACATCTGCTGCTCCTGACTTTTGAGGCGGTCTTTCCGGTTCCACCTCCTTCAATTGTAAGCCACTCCTCGTGGTCACTGCATTTACCTGCTTCGGATTAGGATCCATGTCGCTAGGTAGTCCTCCTCTGGGTCTTGTATTTTGGGCACTAGAAAATTGCCCAAACTGATATTTAAGAGCCTTGGTCGCCAACTGATTGTTCTTCACTTCGGCTGCCAATTTAACATAGTCAGCCTGCAATTGTGCCTGATTATCGATCATGGTCTTGAACATCTCCTCAATGGTAGGTGATGGTGGTGGAGGAGGGGCATTGTGATTTCTGAATTGAGCTTGAAAGTTTTGTTGCCCTCCTTGATTTCTGTGCATACCCTGACCAGACCCTTGGCCTTGTTGGTTGTTGCTACCCCACTAAAAATTTGGATGGTTCCTCCAATTTGAGTTGTAGCCACTACCAAACTGCTGCTGATTTCTCTGTGCATTGCCCACAAAGTTAACAGAATCAGGATTTGCACCACAACACTCAGTTGAATGCTCACTACTACCACACACTTCACACCACATCTGCTGAACTGCATTGACTGAAGCTGAAGGCAGGTTCAAGTTCATATTGCTGAAGTGGTTATTTAACTGATTTTGCAAGGCAGCTATCTGTGCAGCGATAACTGTAAATCCATCCACTTCAAGCACTCCCGCTGCTTTCCTTGCTCCACCTCGAGATGAATCTACATTCCATTATGGATTGCCTTGTGAAATTCGGTTGAGCAAAGTGTACAGCTCCTCGTAAGTCTTTTCCAGCGCTTGCCCTCCAGCTGCTGAATCTAACAGAATTTTAGTGTGGGGTTCGAAACCCTCAATAAATGTGTGTACCAATACCTCATTGGACTGATGATGATGAGGACAGTCCCGCAACATGGATTTAAATCTTTCCTAGGCTTGATATAGATTTTCTCCCTCCCTCTGTTTAAAACTTAGAATTTGACTTCTAAGTCTGGCTGTTTTACCAGAAGGGAAAAATCTAATCAAAAACTTCCGTCCAAGATCATCCCACGTTGATATAGAATTGGGTGGTTCAGCTTTTAACCACCTCTTGGCTTCACCAAGTAAGGAAAACGGAAATAAGGTGAGCCGAACATAATCAGGTGACACTCCAGCGGGTATATAAGTGTCACTTATCTCCAAAAAGTTTTGGAGATGTTGTTGTGGATCTTCATAAGGGAGACCAGTAAATTGCCCGCTTGTGTGCAAGAGTTGCAACATATTCTGCTTTAATTCAAACCTCCCTCCAGGCTCTGGTTTGCGGATGCTAGAATCTACATTGTTAGCGTGTGGGATTGCCACCTCGCGAATCGGCCTTGCTGCTGCTTCATCGGGCACTAACACTGCCCTCACAACTGGTGGATTTTGTTGCTCCATAATAGACTGTCTGAGCAACTGCAGCTTCTTTTGTAGAGCTTCTCTACGTTGACTATGAAATTCACGTTCAGGCTCTAAGTAAGATTCCACCAGCTCTTTGTCCCTTGCCAGTGTTCACCGAAATCAAGTCTGCAAAATACAGGCTAAGACCAAGTTGTTAACACTTAATAAAATAAAATTAAAAATACAGTAAATTTACACTAAACACAATTTCACAAATTTGCCTAGCCTCCCCGGCAGCGGCGCCAAAAACTTGTTCGGCTGTTTCGGTTGGTATTATATATTATAAACTGACACGCAAGTGCACGTGGTCAAACAAGTAATAAAGTGGCTAAGTAAGCCAAGTATCGATCCAAGGAGGCTCAGGATATGTAAAATTTGCCTAAGTATACTATATTCTTATCTTACTTCTAATTATGCTAACAACAACGTAACCAACAGTTAAATGAGTTTTTGTTTATAAAATCTATATATACTAAAACTATTAACAATTATTTACTGTGAATTTAAACTATGGATATGAGCATGCCAAGGTTAAGAACAAGTAATGAATTCGATTATAATAATAATTCGGTTAATCTCTTCTTCATGTTGCTAGCCAAGAACAGTAGCCTAGAAATTAAAACTCTCGTATTTAATTTCACTTAAGAATCATAAACCATTCGTCTACATTTCTATGATCAAATGAAATTTACGACCTAGCAATACAATTCCGGTTCCTAAATTGACTAATACGGCTTTCAAGTATATTTCTATCAGGAAAGCACATCAAAACCCAATTTTCCCAAATCAAGTTAAGAACAATACCCTATTAATTCACAACTTTCCAATTTCTTGCTCTCTCGAGTGAAATTGGACTTTTTAGATGTACATTAATGTCGGCCAAGCACTAATGCAGTAAGAACAAGAATTAATAGAACAACATGAAAGAAGAAGAAGAAAACCATATCATTTACAATCAAAATTCACTACACATGTTCAAAACCTTAGCAAGGAAGAGAATTAGCCACTCATTTGTGGATTGATCATCCTAAAACAAGTGTAAATCATACATACAATTGATTGAAAGAAGAAAGGAAGAGAAGAAATCCCTTAGCTTTTTCGTCCCTTAACTGCTGCTAACCCACGTCCTAGCTCCACCAAGTCTGAACTAATTAAAATAAACCTAAGTGTGCTATTTATACTAGAGGGAAATTTTTCCCGGAATAACAAGCAACGTGTCATGGAGGTCAACGCGGAGCACTGCCTCCGTGACACGGCGTGGACGCGGACCTTCACTGGAAATCCAGGGTCCGGTAAAATAGCCTCAACGTGGCACGGAGGCCAACGCGGAGGCCTATCTCCGTGCCACAGAGCTGTCGCGAGGCCTCACTGGAATTTGCCATTTAATTTCCTCTCCAGGCAGTGTGCCTCCGTGATGGTAGCGTGGCACGGCTCCATCGCGGAGCCCCTATAATTTGTGCATTCCAATGTCTTTTCCACGCTCCAAGTCCAACTCCGATATAGTTCCAACATGCATTTTAGCTCCTAAAAATCATATTTTCCTGCAAAACAAATGCTAATCATGTTGGTTAGTATAAATTCACATTTTATTACCAATTACATGAGAATATATACATATTGCACACAAAACAAGGCGAAAATAATACGTTTGAGTATCACTTGGGCATATAAATCTGCCCAAGATCATATACTCAATCACCGAGTTAGATCTCATGTCACGAACCAAGCGTAGACCCGGATCGTAGACACGGGACAAGGGACCCCGAGAGACCCCGAGTCGACCCATGGCATAAGCGTACAAGTAACTCATTTGATAAACTGAATAAATCATCGATATAACTTAGCGGAAGTCTAATTCAACATAACATTAGAATAAAATCTGAAGCTAACGCATACATAAGTCTAAAAAGCCTGTAGTCTAGACGAGTTGATGGGAAAAACCCCCAACTAACTCAACAATAAGGAAACTGAAATATGCAAAAGAACTGAAAGTGTAGTCCTCGAAAGACACCAATCACGCAGGTGCTAACTCTGATAAGAGACTACAAGAGGGGTTGGACATGCGAATCAGATCCTACATCATAAAACAATGTAGCATAGAAAGTATGCGGTCAGTACGTGGAATGTACTGAGTATGTAAGGTAAGTAAACCGCTTTAGTAAAGTAAATCATTTAAAACATTTCATGAATATCATACGCTTTAAACATGAGAGGAAGGGCATACATGCATTCTTTCTGAAATCGTAATCTGATCATAACATGACCATGCATAGGTTTATAACATCATGACTGATTCGAATGACTCAAAACCGAAACATAACATTTATATTGAAAAGATAAACAATGAGTCAAACCTTGCTTTTAGAACATGCATGCGTAAAGTAATCATCATGAGTAATGAATATGCAAATTTGAATGATATAGACTGCGGGAGACTCGTCACTTAACTAACATACCACGATAGAGCTTACGTGGTCCCAACTATCACACTCAAGTAGGTAGAGCCATCCATAACCTTTCCAGGGCCACGATCGATACCATGATATCGATATCAAGCTTAAGGGCCAATCGGTCCGAGGATAGCTCATAAGGGAGGTCCCAATAATATAGTAGTATCAACATATGTTGGCGCATAGTTCTGGGGCATAAGGTAATCGACCCTTAACCCACTCGGTGCTAGACTCTTCTCCCAAAAACATGCAATGCTCTACATCGTATATAATGAAGCTCAACATCGTATAATGATGAAGCTTAATATGAAACCATGCATAACTTAACATCGTATGAAATGAAGCTCAACATTGTCTACTTACAAAGCTCAATAATGACATACATCTCAATTATGAATTCATGCATATGAGAATCTTTATTTTGAAACATACCACAAGCTCAAGTACAAGTAGGAGAATCCACTCCAAATCATGCGGCAAGTTATATGTAGGAATATTTAATTCAATATACCACAAGCTATAAATTATGAAATTTTGGAGATTTTGCTCCAAACAATGTGGTAAACTTATTTCAGGAAAATCATTATTTTAAATCAGCATGTGGGCTGTTACACCCCGGAATTTTTTTTGATGATTATTTGATGGTTATATATCATATTAATGGGATTATCGGTTGTATGTTGTCCCTAGGTGAGGAGGGAAATATGTGCAAAGGGAAAAGCGAAGAGTATGTGAAGTTTGTAAATAAGGGTCAACTTTAAATAGACATATCTACAAATATATAATGATTCAGAGGTCCTATATCCTATCAAATGAAATATATTTGAGTCTAGTTTACAGTGAAAAAAACCGCTCGTCAACTGGAGTTCGGAGTAAAAAGTTATGCTCGTTTGAAGATAGCACCTTCGGCTAGAAAAGCGCCCATGCGTGCGGCCGCCAAGACAGGCAGGTAGCAGGCGCGCGCGCGCGCGTGAGGGCACGTTGCATGGGCGCTGCACGCGGGCACCGCCCAGCTTGCCTATATGAAGTAATTTTGAGCTAAAAAGCTCATTTCTACTCCGTTTCACCTCTTTTTTTTCAAAATTCACAGAATTAAGAGCTCTATGTAATGGTGAAAAGATATCCCAGGTAAGAAACTTCACTCTTGTCTCTTTTGGGCTTTGAAAAGAGAACCTTGGAAGAAAGTCGTGACTTGTTGTTGTCTTGTGGTTGATTGTGGTATTGCTTCATTTTTAGATGATTCTAGGAAGAGGAAACAATAGGAGTTTACTCCTATTTTAGCTGATAACATATCCAAGAAAGGGTAAGTAATTCCCTTTTTGATTTCTTTAAGTTTATGAGGTTATAACTTGGAGAATGTTGTAGTATTGTGTTGTTGTTTCTTTGTGCGTTTTTGTGGCATGTTGCTGCCCAATTTTTTCAGAACTTTGGTGAAGTGAAGTTGCTGCTTTTTGGGTTTGTAAATTGGACTTGGAAAGAGCCTTAAGGAGTAAGCTTGAAAGGAGGATTTTCGGTGAAATTAGAGTCGACGTACCAAGGTATGTAAAGGCGTCCCTTTCCTTGATTTCCAAGCAAAAAACTAAGTTATTGAAAGGATCAATATTCCTATGTTCTTAAAGTCATATTGAGGAATGTATGATCCTTTCCAAAGGGTTGGAACTACTTTTCATAAAGCTTGAATTGTTAAGAATGGTTGAAGCGAACAAACGTGAAGGGAAAGGCGTAATTTTTATACAATTGTTGCCGGAGTTCTAAATCGAGTCTGAAGTCCCCTTAATGTGGGCACTGTGAGCTGGTCCTTTTCAGTATACTGTATATGTGATGTTGAATATATGTTAAGATCTGGTCACTTAGTGAAATTGGTACGAAATGCTAAGACGACGACACGTAATTGAACTTAAGCTAAGAAGATGACGCTAAGCCGATTGAGGGTAAACGAGCTTATTGAAATGAAGTTTTAATAATATTATTAATCCCTTCTATATGTTTATGTTTTAAAGTGATTAAGATAAAAAGTAGATTTTATGTTTTTCTTTTTAAAGTTAAGCAAGCAGCATATAGCAAATTAGCTAAATCGATACATGTTAACGGGGAAAGTGTGGCTAAGTTGTCAATTAGGCAAAGAGGTAAGTGCGTATAAGAATTGATGGAATAGTGAACACGAGGGTAAAAACTTGAGTGTAGAGTGAATAATTTTTGGCAAGTAAGTTAAGATGAATAAGGAAAGTAGAGCTAGATATTGTTAAAATAGATGATACGGGTTACGATGGTGAACGAGGTAGGCAATAGCTACGAAGATTAACCCTGTTCTAAAGACGTTTAGCAAAAGAGTTATAAATAAAGTTTTTTATGTTCAATATGTATTAAGTTGATGAATAACCACTAAAGTGTTGACCTTCTACGAAATAATTAGAGTTGCACGTCTGCAAAATAGTAACGTAAGTTGAGAAGCTCTCTGCTATACCCCTAAAGGATTATGTTAAGTTACCTATTCTAAGTGTTAAAATTTTCTACCATTTCTGAAAAAGGTAATCCTAGGATCTTCTAAGTCACTTATGATTATGTAAGCTTTCTTAAGCTCCGCAGATAATTGCAAAGTTATGTAAGTTAATCCAGCATCACTCAAATTACGACTACATATCTTTATTTACCTATAAGGCGTCACTTAGAGAGTTACTCACGAGTTCCCAAGTTATAGAGCTACAAGTCTCAAAGCCTTAAGTTATGTATTTACGTCCCTAATTTATGTTAGAAATGTGCTAGTTGATCTAAAAAGTTTTTGAGAGATCATATTTCGACAATTATGCTGATGTATCGGTCAAGTATCTGATGTTGTATACAAGTATAAGAACTCAAGTCTTTATATGTCTTCCCAGTAAGAAGTCTTAATGTGTACGATTTTCATGTTATAACATATAGTTGAATTCTTTCAGTTATATTCAAGTCATGCATCTTTATGTTTAGCTCTTGTTGAACTATCAATTGAATTTCCTAAATTCAGAGGAGAGATTCTCCCAAGTACCAATGTTCCTAATGTCTAAGTAAGTATAAGTGCAGGCTATGATAATGATTAGTTAATATTAGAACTTCTAATCCCAGGAGGTCACCTGGAGGTCACTCAGCTAACTAAATACGAGTTTATATGTTAGAAAGAAGTCTCATACGTTGTATGTCTGTAATTCAGCTCTCAGCTCTACGTATATGTTAAGTGTTATGAAAATAACTCCAAGCTTCAAGTTATAAGTCCCATGTTTTCCTGCAAATAAGGCAAATGAATTGAGAACTGCATGTGCTCATCGACGTGATAAGTTTGGCAATGAAATTCCAGGCATAGTTGTCGATACATGTAAAGGAAACACCCTGTGGGCAGTATATATATGTAGTTCCCAGATGTCAAAGGATTGTATAGAAATAGGAATCTATGTGCTTCTACTCAAGCGATACGTTAAATTGGTAAGACTATCTATAGGACATTGCTTGTAAGTCTTGTAAAATTCTTATGTTGGCTAAACCTCCTGAAGGTCCGTCGAGTCACTGAGTTGACATGTTTGTATATAATTAGACAGCTTTATGTGATATATGTGCACATTTTCTAATTTTACATGGTATATGTGCTCACTTGTATTTATATATTACGAAAGAGACCGATTACGACCACAGATTAAGCATTTGTCATTTCAATGCTACATGTGTTAAATTGACTCGGTTTAAGATTTATCGGCTCCATTAATGATTATGATTGAGAATGTTTTTATTTTACCCCGGTATTGCACCGTCTGGAGATATTTTTATTTTACCCCGGTATTGCACCGGCTGGAGATGTTTTTATTTTACCCCGGTATTGCACCGACTGGAGATGTTTTTATTTTACCCCGGTATTTCACACCAGCTGGAGATGTTTTTATTTTACCCCGGTATTTCACACCAGCTGGAGATGTTTTTATTTTACCCCGGTATTGCACACCGGCTAGAGATATTTTTATTTTATCCCGATATGGCACATCGGCTGGAGATCTTTTTATTTTACCCCGATGTGGTACATCGGCTGGAGATATTTTTATTTTACCCCAGTGTGGCACACTGGCTAGATGAATTTTATATATGGATTTACGGTTGGCTGGTCGCTGACATTTCTATTATAGTTTCTTTCTTGTGCATTTCTTAATTGCATTTTCATCTTATTATAGTGTTATTATCAGGTTTTAGTTTTCTGGATTCCAGGTTGTTACCATTCCTTATTCCTGGTTCAGTTATCTTGAGTTCAGTTATGTTATAGTAAGTTGATATCAATTATAGGTTGCAGAGTTCCAGGTTATATTTATCCTTTACATGCTTATGTGCTAAGTTAGTTATTACAGGATTGTTATCTCATGGTTACAATTTCAGCCTTACATACCAGTACATTTCATTTGTACTGACGTCCCCTTGCTTGGGGACCTGCGTTCGTGCCGCAGGTGTAGGTAGAGGTCAGGATGGCCATTTGAGTAGCATTTCATGAGATCAACAGATGGTTGGTATGCTCCTTTCTTCCTGGAGCTAGGGCTTTGTTATTTATGCTTGAGTTTTGAGATGCGGTTATAGGTAGGTTGGAGCCCTGTTCCGACCATCAGTCAGTTTACTCTTTAGAGGCTTTGTGGACTTAGTGTGTACGGTGTTATTCAGTTTGTGGCCTCGTCGGCTTATTGTTGCTTGGTTTAGCACACTAATTGCTTTGGTTGCATTTCGATTGTTTATCCCGTATTGTTGAAACCTTATGGGTCCAGTTTATTCTTCAGTTGATTATGACAGGTGGCCTGGATGGCCTAAGTGTTATAGTTACAGATGTCATATAGCCGGCTTCTCGATCAATCATGAATCTAGTGCCAGTTGCGCCCTACCCCAGTTTTGGGGCGTGACATGGGCATTGTCCAAGGCTTTATCATACTTGGATCTACTCAATTCATTTTGAAAACAACATCATAATCAAGGGTAGCTTTAGAAACATGCTTTTCATCATTAAATCTCATCATCATCATATATATTCAACATCATTCTCTTCTTTCATGAACTTCTCATCCATGGGCATTCATTTTCATAATTTAGAAATCACAATTTGGATTGAAAATAATGTAAATCTACCCAAGCTTCCCAATTCATCAATATAAATATAATCTAATCATACCCATGTATAGAGAATGAAGAATTATGCAATTGGGTAGAAACCCCATACTTGATCATAGGCAATTCATCATGTTTTGATAGAAATTGGGCATGGGAAATTGGGCATGGGTGTGGAAGGAGGCACCCACTCATAACCTTAAATACCTGGGATTAGTGGATTCTAATACTCTCCAATTTGCCCAAGGTAAGATTCCAATGGAAACCTTTAGATTTTGCCTTGAATCTCCTTTTCAAACTTTCAAACTTGCATGCATGGGAAGAATGGCTTAGAATAGGTTTTCCCCTGCTAAAAACCCACTAAAACGAGCCTTAAATAACGTAGTATAGGTCTTAGGAACTTAAGAAATTACAAGAAGGCCCTTATTATTTCGCAGAAAATAACTGCCAGGTGACCCTAACGGGTGACCTGATGACTTGTCAAGATGTGCAACGACTCGTCAAGTCGTCCATCAGGTACACTGGATGACAGATCACTTTGGGCTCGTAACGGGAGACTAAATGATTCGTTCCTCGAGACCACGACTCATGATCACCTCCCATCATGCACACTGCCTCATTCTTAGATATTGTTAAATCTGATTGCTCACGAGTCATTGGGACTGACCACGACTCATGGGGCCCCCTACGTTAGGTACACTGGTCAATCCTCCCATTTATTCCTCAACATCACCCCACGGTTAACCTGAGCCATCACGAGTCGTTCCCATTCCCATGGGGACCTCAACCT
The DNA here is from genome assembly GCA_035772735.1 of Datura wrightii. Lineage (NCBI taxonomy): Eukaryota > Viridiplantae > Streptophyta > Magnoliopsida > Solanales > Solanaceae > Datura > Datura wrightii. The sequence goes on along the minus strand of JASDFA010000018.1, from coordinate 186,905,454 downwards.
TTCAATTCATCCAGGCCTTCCCATGAGCCACCTGACGACTCGTGGGGTTTCCTCATGAGTCGTCCAATGACTCGTCCTACAACTACTACATCATTTCCCAGATTTTTCCCGTTTGACTCCCGAGTCTGATCCTTGGGTTCCCAGGGTATTACAATATCTCCCCCTTGGGAACATGTCACACCCCGCCTTGGGGGGTATGACTGGCACCTGGTGCCCGACTGGGACCTGAACAGCTGGACTGCTAAGCCTGGGCACATCTGGTGCCTGGCTGGCTCTAAATCATATTTCTGGAAACAAAGGGCTATATAACGGCTGTAAACACAGCCCCTGGCCCATTGGCCTATAGCCTCCTGTACCTGTACTAACAGCTGACCAGAAACATATCAATTCAGGGAAACCTATGCGGGCCGACAAGGCCACCATGCTGTCTAGTTATCTATAACTCAATCATGAAGTACTAGAAAGCTACGTGACCGGCAAGGTCACCACTACTGGCAAACTATGGCCCCGCACGACCAACATAAAAGAAAGAAAGAGTACTAACAGCTATACAACTGCACGGCCTCACACGACCAGCTCATCTGACCACAGGGAGATATATACAGACTGCAAGCCTCTAGGAATAGCAATAGAAATGATTGGGACAGGGCCCCGACCTACCCGTACTATACAACAAAAGAACTGAAATACACCTCTGGAATTTAGGCTCCGGATGACAGGAGCTGAATACTCGATCGCTGACAGGAATCACGTAGTATCGCCTGCTCGTCTATGAGTATCTGCAGGCAAGTAATGCAGTGCCCCACCGGGCGTCAGTACCACTGGTACTGAGTATGTAAAGCAATAACTGAAGGAAATATCTGAAATCAATAACATAACTGATGATACTGAAAAAGAAATAGATTAACTGTCTGATAATGTAAGTCATACCTTCTCTTAATCATACTGGAAGGAGTAGGAGTCATACCTGAGGATTTATCGTTCTACTGTCGATCTACTCGTATCTACTGTAACACAGTATAACATATCATAACATACATAGCACACACAAACCTTACCCGGCCCCCATAAGCCGGGAGGTACAACCAGCACAGAATCTATACCCCTACCCCGGTCATCCCATCTCCTATAACCCTGTAAGCATCCTGCTGGTCCCCTGGGTATGCACTTGGGCTCGCTAAGCCCCTGACTATAACCGTACCTGAGTCCGGAGGACTCCTGAATCAACACCCGGGCGTATCCGCTCGACAGGGGTGTATCAAAGCCGACCAAGGCATAATATGGGGAAAACTGGCATCCCATCTTCGTCCCCTGTGGGACGGCATGCCACTCCGTAGAGCGACGTATCCTCATCCTCTGGCGGAAGAGTCGGTACAGCTATCAACCCTGGGGCAATCATGGATGCTAGGTAGTCCAACCCCAAGCAATACAACGGTCTCACCTAGCAATATTGTCTGCATATCTCACATGCTGAGGCTAATAGGGGTAAAGTATCGTATATATTACATGCTGAGCTTGTGATAGTAATCTGTACGTATTTAATACGTGCTGAGGCTGATAAATATATACATATGAATATAATCTCCTGCCAGACTGTTCTGGGGCTAATACTGAACAGGATATAGTATTTTTGTTGAAAACCATGCTGTATACTGAGTTTCTATAGTAACATGATTTACTAGTTCTAATATGCTTTCTAGCTTCATTTTAACTCGTCGTTCTATCTCTGAGATGTCTTACAGGTATTACATTGCTCTACTGGGCTTTCAATTGAATAAGATAATATCTTAACATTTTGTATTACATCACATACTGAACATGCTGGACAGTTTCTAACACTTGTGTTAGAATCTATGCCGTACTAGTAAGTTTCACGCAAGTTACAACTTGATGCTTCTAATACCGTATCAACATTCACAATAAACGTAACCCTTGACTTCTGAACATTCTACTGGCCTGTAAATTACTATACTGTGCCGATTTACTTAACTTGCCGAGGGAACTAGCTTTACATACCTTATCCTTGAATCATTCGTCTGTGGGACGAGACTCGGCCGGCACTTCAACTATTTTCTCCCAACTGCATTCATAAATATGTCAATTAATACTAAATACAGCTTTATTGTAAAGAGCAACGTCACTTTTGATATAGTTTATAGCCTAAACTTAGGCTTATTGAAAGACGGTCGAAAACTCACTATTTTTCAGAGGTCGAGAAGGGAGAAATATTCACTTCACAGTTAGGAACACATAGACACTAATTAAGAGCAATTCCACTTACCTTAGCTCGGTGGCTCGACGATTCGTCGGCCGTATTTTACGAAACTGAATCCGTAGGAATGCTCTCTGCTGCTAAATACCTCAGTATCTGGAGTTAATTTGAATTTAGACAACATTTAGCAGCGTAATCAGATGAAAATTATATAATTTCTTCGTTCCTTTTTTTCTCCCTCTGCGTTTGCTCTCTGTTCTCTGGAAATTTTAAATGTTTTTATCATTTAAAACCAAAGTGGGGCTTTATATACTTGGTCCTGGACAAGGCCAACGTGTCACGGAGCCAACGCGGAGGCCCCTCCTCCGTGACACGCTGCCATCGCGGAGGGGCTCTGCCTCGGCTCCTTCCGCGATGGTTCGACAGGTTTCTCGTCCGATCTTTTCCCGGGCCTTTCTCCAGCATGTATGGCCTTCAAATATGCTTAACCAACGTGCGAATAGGTCATTTAGGTGCCGGGAATTCGACGGGGTATAACATTCTCCCCCCCTTAAGAACATTCGTCCTCGAATGTACTCTGTGATCTAGAGGACTACTTACTTTACTTTCTAGAAAAATTTCGGCAGAGTTTCCCCTGTAATATGGACTATAGCCAAAAACCTAAAATGCAGAAAAGTCCAACACAGGTGCTGCATAAGTAACAATACGGACATACCTGTCGCCTGACTAGGCCTGAAATAGGTGAGGCTATCTGGCTTTCATATCTTCTTCAGCTTCCCACGTCATTTCCTCACGGTTCCTGTTATGCCACAATACTTTGACAGATGCAATATCTTTAGTCCTCAACCTGCGAATCTGTCTGTCTAAGATAGCTACGGGAACCTCTTCATATGCTAACTCTTGTGTGACCTGGACATCCTGAACTGGAACTACTGTAGAAGGGTCCCCTACGAACTTCCTTAACATAGAGACATGAAATACTGGGTGAACAGATGCTAACTCTGGAGGCAAGTTCAATTCGTATGCAACTCGGCCTATTCTTCGCCGAATCTGATATGGCCCAATGAACCTCGGGCTAAGCTTGCCTTTCTTGCCGAATCTCATCACCCCTTTCATCGGAGATACTTTCAGATATACCCAGTCATTTACCGCAAATTCTAGATTTCTACGCCGCATATCTGCATAAGACTTTTGGCGGCTCTGAGCAGTCAGTAAACGTTCTCGAATAAGCTTTATCTTTTCCTCTGACTGCCGAACAATGTCTGGCCAACTAATGCTGATTCTCCTATTTCAAACCAACCAATCGGCGACCTACACTTTCGCCCGTATAATGCCTCGAAAGGCGCCATCTGAATAGATGAATGGTAGCTGTTATTATAAGCAAATTCAACTAACAAAAGATGCTCATCCCAGCTACCCTCAAAATCTAGCACACGCGCTCGTAGCGTATTTTTGAGCATTTGGATAGTCCGCTCAGCCTGCCCATCTGTCTGAGGGTGGAATGCTGTGCTCAAGTTGATCTGCGTTCCCAAACCCTTCTGGAACGACTGCCAGAATCTAACCGTCAACTGTGCTCCTCTATCAGAGATAATAGATACTGAAACACCGTGTAATCTAACTATTCCTCTGATATACAATTTGGCGTAATCTTAGGCAGAGAAAGTAGCTTTTACTGACAGGAAATGGGCTGTTTTCGTCAGTCTGTCAAAAATTACTCAGATTGAATCGTGTCTATGCCTGGTACGGGGTAATCCTGCTACAAAGTCCATGTTTACTGCTTCCCATTTCCAGAGAGGCACAGCTATGTCCTGGGTCGAACCGCCTGGTTCCTGATGTTCTACTTTCAGCTATTGGCAGTTAGGACACTGAGCTACAAATTCAGCAATTTCTCTTTTCATACCTGGCCACCAGTGGTTTTTTTTTGATATCATGGTACATCTTCGTCGCGCCTGGGCGGAGAGAATAGCGGGCGTAATGCGCCTCACTCATAATCTGCTGGCGAAGCCCCAAAATATCTGGAACACGAATGCGGCCTTTACATCGCCACACTTCATCCCCGGTTATCTGAAAATATGTCACCTCTCCATAAATTACGGCTAAGGGTATCTGCTACCACATTAGTCCTTCCTGGATGATACAAAATATTCACTCTTTAAGGCATAAACTACTACGGCTAACTCTAGGTCATGGGTAAGATAATTCTTTTCATGTTTCTCCAACTGCCTGAAGGCATCATCTATTACTTTATCATGCCGCATTAACCCTCTGTACCTTCTGACGATACTAACACTGGGGATGATGTTAACCTATCTTTTAACTCCTGGAAGTTCTACTCACATGCCTCGGTCTGCTGGAACTTTACTGCCTTTTGTGTTAATTTAGTCAGAGGTGTTGTTAAGGTGGAAGATCCTTCCACAAACCCTCTGTAGTACCCGGCTAACCGCAGGGATTGCGTATTTCGATCGGCATGGTAGGTCTAGACTATGTCTTCACTATTTCAATTTTCTGTATATCTATCTATACCCCAGCCTCTGACACAATGTGACCAAAAAGGCTACTAAACTCAACCAAAATTCACATTTACAAGGAATTGGCATATAGCTAACGGTCATACTGGTTTATTATGCCGGAGAATCTGACAAGTAATCTACCGGTATAGCTAGAGCTTATCTGGCCTTCTGGCCGTATGCTAAGGCTACCTGTTGCTAAGGTAACCTGAACGACCATCTGCGAACTTGTGCCTTTATCTGATCAGAGGATCCTGATATTGATCATGACCTCTAACGATCTGGCTGCATAACCTTAAATAACTGAATAGTCGGGTTGAATGACCCAAATGTGGCAGTAGTCTAACAATGCTCTAACTGTTCTACTTGAGTACTTATAGTTCATGCATACTGTAGACTTGTGGGCATCTAATTGCTTTGTTATTTTGCTTGAACCACTATAAGGCTGAGCTTAATCAAACTTACTCCCAGGCGATCAATCTCTGGATCTTCATGGGGAGTCTGCTGATCTCCTGCTTTTAATAAACACTGTGCTAGCAGGGTACTATCAATTTCTGACGCCTTGTGTGTATCCACTTGGATTTATACTGCTATTCTGGGGAATTCTTGGTCTTATGAGCTATTCTGTAAATACTGGCCTTTTGTTAGGGCTCTGTATATAAATATCTTACGAGAACCAGCTGAAGTACTAGTCTGTCGCTGACTACTGATGTGGACCCTTCTTTGGGGTACCCACGGGTATTCTGACTGGGGCGGCCGGCTGACTTATGGGGTGTTTCACATAATAACTGCTAGGTTGACTAAGGCCGACTCTCACCTACAAGGCTGGGAAAATGACGTACGACCACTTAACATACTAGAACAATTCTGGTATTGCTAATCTCTGAAATTTGCCTATTCAGCCTCTAATCCTGATTCTAGCATATGCACTAATTTTACCGATCTTCAGGAATGCTTCCTTGCTAATGCAGGCGCCAGCTGGTCGGTAGACCGTCTAACTGCGCCCTTATCATCTAGTCATCTAGTTTAGGCAATTAACTCTGATAAGCTCCTAGAGCCTAGATCTGGCAACACATATAAATCTATTAACTTATTAACTGAGAACTGAGACAATTCCTATGACTTCATACGTAATTCACACTTAATCTGCCCTTTCTCCTCTCCTTTCCCTTTCTCCTTTCTTCTCTCCTTTCTTTCTTTCTTCTCTCTTCTCTCTCTTTTTCTCCCTTTTTTTTGGCAAGGGGATCCTGCAATGCAATTTGTACATGCTTTCTATTACTAATCAGTATCTGTGATTATACCCCTCAGGAAGCTACTCACAGCATACCTATTATCTGTATATATATATATATATATATATATATATATATCGCTAGCTACGTACAATATGTACTGAATTCTGTGGTAATACATAATCTCTGACATGCTCTACTGAGTCTCATACCGTACATGATACACCGCTTCTACGGCCTAATACTATCTCTTGCCCTGACTTGTCATTTCGTTGTATTGTCACCCCATTCTGAGAGTAAAAAACATAAACACCTTAGTTATTGTCTGCTATTTGAAATTCCGCCACTCCTGCGATGTGGGGTCAACGTTCGAATCTTGTGGCCTTATTGGGCTTATATTAAGAGCCCATGACTGTCTGCTGAGCCTTATCTCTAGGCCATACTAGATTAGAATTGCTGTATCAGTAATTTCTTAACTTCTCCATGAACAGGCATACTGCGGTATTCTAAACTGCAATCTTACTATCAGCCCGAGGCTTAATCCTTAAAATGATACTCTATCAATCTGGGGGGGGGGGGGAAATAACCCTGATTTCCCTACAAAATCTGGCATTCCTGCTTCTTCCTCTCATCTTGCTTAAGCTGAACTCTGGGGTTCAAGATACCTGCCTTTCGTTGCTAATGAGATTACTGATCAAGCCTCGGCCTATACTTCTTCTAGCTTATATTCAGGCCCATCTGCTTCACATGACCTCTATATCTTTCGATGTCACAACTGGATCATAACTATAATCTTACAAGTATGTCTTGCTATCTGTTAGCATATATGGCGGACTTGGCCTTTTTCTGACTCAAACTTGACTATTATTAGGCATTCATCACTAGCAGGTCTTTTACCCCTACTTCGGGTAAGCTAACAGTCTTACTCCCTCTTTATGCTCACTAACACTTACTGAAATTAATCAATCTATCTTCATTTACTGCTTGTTTTGGGCAACCTCGCCTCAATTCTTATGCCCCTTTACTGTACTGGGATCAAGGTGAAGAGGTAGGAATAGCCCTTTTCTTGTTGCAACAGATAGAAACATATAACTGTACCATATCTGAAAAAAAACGTGGTTGGGATTCCTGCATTTCCCTCTCTTCCTTATGCTTTCCTGGTGGTCTGACCTTATCTGTAATCTTAATCAGGTCTTGTATAGCTAATAAATAAATCAACTCGTATGTACATTACATTCCTGACTTTCTATTTTGACGTTACCAACATATACTGGGGATAGTACCGATAAAGGTATCATGCTGGGAGGTTTCGAGTACCTCCTCCTGCTACTGTAGTTATCATGTAACTAGTTGATGCCCTCTTCTGTTGCTATATCTGATCTTCTGCCTGGAATATGATAATGCTGATCTGCCTTTGTATCTGTAATCAAAGAATACGGTAAGTTTATAGGGACTCAACCCTATGTTGTACCGCTCTAAAGCACGACTGACTGAGAAGGAAGGGTAACCATCCTATCATGCCTCGCAGCCTCCAGCCTATAGTATGTGGTGCACAACACATCCATAGACAAGACTCTACTTAGCATGGCTTGCAGACTCCCTGGGACACGACCTGCTCTGATACCAAGTTTGTCACACCCCGCCTTGGGGGGTAAGACTGGCACCTGGTGCCCTACTGGGACCTGAACTGCTCGACTGCTAAGCCTGGGCACATCTGGTGCCTGGCTGGCTCTAACTCATATTTCTGGAAACAAAGGGCTATATAACGACTGTAAACACAGCCCCCGCCCCATTGGCCTATAGCCTCCTGTACCTGTACTAACAGTTGACCAGAAACATATCAATTCAGGGAAACCTATGCGGGCCGACAAGGCCACCATGCTGTCTAGTTATCTATAACTCAATCATGAAGTACTAGAAAGCTACGTGACCGGCAAGGTCACCACTACTGGCAAACTATGGCCCCGCACAGCCAACATAAAAGAAAGAGAGAGTACTAACAGCTATACAACTGCACGGCCTCACACGGCCGGCTCATCTGACCACAGGGAGATATATACAGACTGCAAGCCTCTAGGAATAGCAATAGAAATGATCGGGACAGGGCCCCGACCTACCCGTACTATACAACAAAAGAACTGAAATACACCTCTGGAATTCAGTCTCCGGATGACAGGAGCTGAATACTCGATCGCTGACAGGAATCACGTAGTATCGCCTGCTCGTCTATGAGTACCTGCAGGCAAGTAATGCAGCGCCCCACCGGGCGTCAGTACCGCTGGTACTGAGTATGTAAAGCAATAACTGAAGGAAATATCTGAAATCAATAACATAACTGATGATACTGAAAAAGAAATAGATTAACTGTCTGATAATGTAAGTCATACCTTCTCTTAATCATACTAGAAGGAGTAGGAGTCATACCTGAGGATTTATCATTCTACTGTCGATCTACTCGTATCTACTGTAACACAGTATAACATATCATAACATACATAGCACACACAAACCTTACCCGGCCCCCATAAGCCGGGAGGTACAACCAGCACAGAATCTATACCCCTACCCCAGTCATCCCATCTCCAATAACCCTGTAAGCATCCTGCCGGTCCCCTGGGTATGCACTTGGGCTCGCTGAGCCCCTGACTATAACCGTACCTGAGTCCGGAGGACTCCTGAATCAACACCCGGGCGTATCCGCTCGACAGGGGTGTATCAAAGCCGACCAAGGCATAATATGGGGAAAACTGGCATCTCATCTTCGTCCCTTGTGGGACGGCATGCCACTCCGTAGAGCGACGTATCCTCATCCTCTGGAGGATGAGTCGATAGAGCTATCAACCCTGGGGCGGTCATGGATGCTAGGTAGTCCAACCCCAAGCAATACAACGGTCTCAACTAGCAATACTGTCTGCATATCTCACATGCTGAGGCTAATAGGGGTAAAGTATCGTATATATTACATGTTGAGCTAGTGATAGTAATCTGTACGTATTTAATACGTGCTGAGGCTGATAAATATATACATATGAATATAATCTCCTGCCAGACTGTTCTGGGGCTAATACTGAACAGGATATAGTATTTTTGCTGAAAACCATGCAGTATACTGAGTTTCTATAGTAACATGATTTACTAGTTCTAATATGCTTTCTAGCTTCATTTTAACTCGCCGATCTATCTCTGAGATGTCTTACAGGTATTACATTGCTTTACTGGGCTTTCAACTGAATAAGATAATATCTTAACATTTCGTATTACATCACATACTGAACATGATGGACAGTTTCTAACACTTGTGTTAGAATCTATGTCGTACTAGTAAGTTTCACGCAAGTTACAACTTGATGCTTCTAATACCGTATCAACATTCACAATAAACGTAACCCTTGACTTCTGAACATTCTACTGGCCTGTAAATTACTATACTATGCCGATTTACTTAACTTGCCGAGGGAACTAGCTTTACATACCTTATCCTTGAATCATTCGTCTGTCGGATGAGACTCGGCCGGCACTTCAACTATTTTCTCCCAACTGCATTCATAAATATGTCAATTAATACTAAATACAACTTTATTGTAAAGAGCAACGTCACTTTCGATATAGTTTGTAGCCTAAACTTAGGCTTATCGAAAGACGGTCGAAAACTCGCTATTTTTCAGAGGTCCAGAAGGGAGAAATATTCACTTCACAGTTAGGAACACATAGACACTAATTTAGAGCAATTCCACTTACCTTAGCTCGGTGGCTTGACGATTCTTCGGACGTATTTTATGAAACTGAATCCGTAGGAATGCTCTCTGCTGCTAAATACCTCAGTATCTGGAGTTAATTTGAATTTAGACAACGTTTAGCAGCGTAATCGGACGAAAATTATATAATTTCTTCGTTCCTTTTTTCTCCCTCTGCATTTGCTCTCTGTTCTCTGGAAATTTTAAATGTTTTTATCATTTAAAACCGAAGTGGGGCTTTATATACTTGGGCCTGGACAAGGCCAACGTGTCACGGAGCCAACGCGGAGGCCCCTCCTCCGTGACACGCTGCCATCGCGGAGGGGCTCTACCTCGGCTCCTTCCGCGATGGTTCGTCAGGTTTCTCGTCCGATCTTTTCCCGGGCCTTTCTCCAGCACGTATGGCCTTCAAATATGCTTAACCAACGTGCGAATAGGTCATTTAGGTGTCGGGAATTCTATGGGGTATAACAGAACATTCATCCTCGAATGTTGGAAACAAGCAGAAAACAAAGACATGAAATTTTTATATGCAAATACTAATTATTTAAACCAAAAAACAAACGGAATGACTACCTCCGAAAAGAACTACACAGTTTAATTGAATTTAGACATCACATACATTAATCATAACATTATTCAAACTTGCGCACGTGAACTGAACAAGGAAACTGATTAGACAATTAGGGCAAATACTGATACCTCAAATTTAAACTGAGCTGATAGGGAATAGGGGGAGTATTTAGCCATCATAGCCATTTCGGCTTCCCACATGGCTCCCTCGACATGTTGGTTTCTCCACAACACCTTCACCGAAGCTACTTCTTTGTTCCTCAGCCTTCGAACCTGACGATCCAAGATTGCAACTGAAATTTCCTCATAACTGAGGCTATTTCCCACATCAACGCTTTCCACTAGAACAACTAAAGATGGATCACCCAAGCACTTTTTCAGGAGCGACACATGAAACATGGGATGTACTGAAGATAACTCCAAAGGAAAGTCCAACTCATACGCCACCTTACCGACTCTTCTCATAACCCGATAGGGACCAATATATCAGGGACTGAGCTTTCCTTTCTTTTCGAACCGCATGACTCCCTTCATGGAAGATACTTTTAGAAATACCCAATCATATACCTCAAACTCCAAATCCCTTCTCCTCACACCAGCGTATGATTTTTGATGACTCTCAGCGGTCTTCGGTCTGTCCCTTATCAACTGAACCTTTACCATGGCCTCATAAACTGAATGATGCCCTATCATGGCTGCCTCACCAACTTCAAACCATCAAATGGGCAATCTGTACCTCCACCCGTAAGAGCCTCGAACGGTTCCATTTGGATACTGGAGTGATAGCTATTATTGTAAGCAAACTCGATTAAAAGCAAGTGATCATCCCAACTACCTTTAAAGTCCATCACACAAGCTCTCAACATGTTCTCGAGAATTTGAATTGTCCACTCCGCCTGACCGTCTATTCGCGGATGAAAGGTTGCACTGAGCTTAACTTGAGTCCCAAGTCACGCCATAATTGAGAGGTAAACTGAGTACCTCGGTCTGAAATAATAGACAAGTGCACTCCATGAAGTCGAACCAACTCCCAAATATACAATTTGGCATAATCATCCGCTTAATCTATGGTTTTGAACGGTAGGAAGTGTGCAGCCTTGGTCAACCTGTCAACCACCACCCAAATGAAATCATAGTATCGACGAGTACGAGGTAGGCCTATAATGAAATCCATATTAATCACTTCCCACTTCCAAGTGGGAATGCTGATATCCTGAAGTGAGCCTCCCAGCCTTTAATGCTCAACTTTCACTTGCTGACAGTTCAGGCACTTAGCTACGAATTCTGCGATATCCTTCTTCATGCCTTTCCACCAATATATTTCCCGCAACTCTTGATACATCTTGGTGGCACCCAAATGGATAGAATACCTAGATCCATGTGCCTCATGCAATATCCGGTTCCTCAAATCATCAACATGGAACATATAGACGACCCTAGTACCGCAGCACCCCATCTCCCCCTTGGGAGAAGACCTCCACCTTCTGACTTCTGATGGCTTCCTTCAGCTTTACTAAATTTGGATCCTCATCTTGCTTGGCCTTGACACCTTTACCATAGACGTTTTTGATCCGTTTTGCACAACAACGCCGCCATCGATCGAGTCAACCAATCTAACTCCCAACCTCGCAAGTCGATGGACATCTTTCACCAACTCTTTCTTTCCCTCATCCACGTGGGACACACTCTCCATAGAGAGTCTACTAAGTGCGTTTGCTACCACATTAGCCTTATCAGGGTGGTAAAGAACACTTATATCATAGCCTTAAGTAGCTCCAACCACCTCTTTTGCTGAAGAATTAGGTTTTTCTGGCATACACAAATTGCAAGATCTTGTGATCCGTGAATACATCCATGTGGACCCCATACAAGTAATGTCGCAATATCTTCAATCCAAAAACCACCGCGGCCAATTAAAGATCATGGGTAAGTAGTTCTTTTCATGGATTCTTAACTGTCTCGAGGCATAAGCTATCACCGTCCCAAGCTTCATCAACACACACCCGAGTCCGAGTCCGACTCGCGAAGCATCACAATACATCACAAAACCATCGGTACCCTCAGGTAGGGTCACCACTGGTGCTGAAGTGAGTCGGGTCTTCAACTCTTCGACGTTTTTCTCACAAGCCTCCGACCATTGAAACTTCACCTTCTTTTGAATCAACTTAGCCAGTGGTGCGGCAATAGATGAAAAACCCTCCACAAAGCTCCGATAGTAACCCACTAAGCCCAAAAAGCTCCTGATATCTAATGGGTTCACTGGTCTGGGCCAATTCTTTACCGCCTCGATCTTCTGAGAGTCTACTTTTATGCCCTCACTTGATACCACATGGCCTAGAAATGTCACCGAGTCCAACCAAAACTCACATTTGCTGAACTTTTCATACAACTGACGATCCTTGAGGGTCTGAAGCACTATTCTCAAGTGAGTAGCATGCTCCTCCTCACTCCGAGAGTATATAAGGATGTCATCAATGAACACAATCACGAACATGTCCAAATATGACTTGAACACCCTGTTCATTAGATCCATAAAAGCTGCAGCAGCATTGGTTAGTCTAAAAGACATAACAACAAATTTGTAGTGACCATACCGAGTCCTGAAAGCGACTTTCGGGATGTCACTCTCCTAAACCCTGAGCTGGTGATACCCGGATCTGTTATCAATCTTAGAGAAATACTTGGTACCCTAATGCTGGTCAAACAAATCATTGATCCTGGATAAAGAATACCTGTTCTTGATGGTGACCTTGTTCAGCTACCGATAGTCAATGCACATCTGAAGTGAACCATCCTTCTTCTAGACAAATAATACTGGTGCACCCCATGGAGACTTACTTGGCCTAATAAATACCTTATCTAACAGGTCCTTCAACTAATCCTTCAACTCTTTTAGCTCGACTAGAGCCATTTTGTAAGGCGGAATAGATATAGGTTGCATGTTGGGAAAAAGATCTATACCAAAATCAATCTCCCGCTCGGGAGGGACACTTTGCAAATCATCAGGAAAGACCTCTAGATACTCACATACTAATGGTACAGACTGGATAGTCAAGATCTCGGACTCCACATCCTTAACCCTTACTAGATGGTACAAACAACCCTTAGAAATCATCTTTTTGGCTTAAGGTAGGAAATAAATCGACCTACAGGCACAACTGAACTACCCTCCCATTCTAAGATAGGCTCACCCAGAAATCTGAACTCTACTGACTAGGTCCTACAATTAACTGAAGCATAGAATGCGAATAGCCAATCCATGCCAAAAATAAGATCGAAATGGTCATGGCTAAATCTATCAAGTATGTTGAGGTGATCTTATGAAGAACTGATACCAGGAAATCTCTATACATCATTCTAGCTATAACTGAGTCACCTACTGGGGTCGAAACTGAGAAGAGCTCTGACAAAACATCGGGACTGACTACGAAGCTAATGGCTACGTATGGTGTCACAAAAAATAGGGTAGCCCCGGATCTAGCAATGCATATACATCAACATGAAAGACTCTCAACATATCGGTGACTACATCTGGTGAGGCCTCCTGCTCCTGACGAGTGGCTAAGGCATAGAATCTTTTATGGCGCTGCCCGCCAGATGTGCTAGTAGATGCCCCCTGATGTGCTATGCGTAGGGATGGGCCTGTTGAACTAGAAGCTGAGCCTCGGCCACCAACCTGATCCTTTCTCACAGTGGGACAATCTCTAAGCATATTTCTAGGCTTCCCACATCCGAAACAAGCTCCTGACCCTACCAAACACTGGTCTGTGTGTCCTTGGTCGCAACTGCTTCAAGTTGGAATGTTGGAGTCTGCAAGTCTACTTCTATGACCCCTCGAGCTTGACGCCTTCCGTCTCTGTTCATGTTTGGGCCTAGATGGCACATTCAGCGCTGAAGATGCTAGGGCTGATGATCTCTAGTGGGTCTGCTGTTGGTGCCCACCACCGGACCTCTGTTGAGAGAATATGTGGTCCTCAGTCCTGGCCCTCTTAGCCTACCTCTCCTCGAATGTGCCGCCTCCATATGCTGAGCATACAACACGATGCGAGGGAAGTCCATGTCCTGATGGAGCATTGCTGTCCTGCAATCCTTTTCCAAATATCCTGCTATACCATGCACAAATCTGCTCACCCGTGCCCGCTGGTTGTCCACTAACTCCGGGGCATACTTAGATAGGCGGGTGAACTCAAGGGCGTACTCTTGAACAATCATCCTTCCTTTCTTTAAATTCACGAACTCAGCTGCTTTCAACTCCCTCATCTCTTGAGGGAAGAATCGATCTAGGAATGCAATTTGAAACTCCTCCCATATGATTGGACCTGCTCCTGTGACCCTTCTATCCTTCCATTAGTGGAACCAAATATGTGCAACCCCTTTCAACTAGTAGGAGTCCAACTCTACGCACTCAACACTACTTACCCCCATAATTTGGGTGATCTTGACAATCTCATCAATGAAATCATGCGGGTCCTCATCTACCTTGGACCCCAGAAACTCCGGCGGGCTCATCCTCAAGAAGTCCTTGACTCAATCCGCTACCGCATTTCTATTTTATGGAACATGTGCAACGACCTACAGATTAACTTGAGCAGTCAAGGCCTGCGCAAACAACTGAATGGCAACTCAGAACTCAGCATCAGCGGCTGGTTCCGATGCCTGAGGCTCCTGACTAGTGGGGCTGGTTGATGCTCATGACCGTTTCCATCCTCGTGGCCTTCACCACCTTCATTCCTCCTTCCATTCATCCTTCGAGTAGCCATGATTCTGCAATCACGAATAGCATGAATTAGAAGGATAGAAAGGCTTCTCACTGCACGATATAGATCATGAAAGAAGGGAACATTTCCTAAAACGTCTAGTAGCCTCTTCGTCATAGGTGTGGCATGCTTCACACCCATGAAAAAGACTCTACCTAACGCGGCTTTCAGACTCCCTAGGACACATCAAACCTATGGCTCTGATACCAAGTTTTTCACGACTCACGCATAGACCTAGATTGTAGACAGGGGATAAGGGACCCCGAGAGACCCCAAGTCGACCCATGGCATAA
This sequence comes from Datura wrightii, assembly GCA_035772735.1. Taxonomy (NCBI): domain Eukaryota; kingdom Viridiplantae; phylum Streptophyta; class Magnoliopsida; order Solanales; family Solanaceae; genus Datura; species Datura wrightii. Next base: position 186,890,146 of record JASDFA010000018.1, on the reverse strand, counting down.
GCGTACAGCTAACTCATTTGAAAAACTAAAGAAATCATCAATATAACTCAGCGGAAGTCTAATTCAACATAACATCAGAATAACATCCGAAGTTAACGCATACATAAGTCTAACAAGCCTCTAGTCTAGATGAGTTGATGGGACAAAAGCCCCAACTAACTTAACAATACAAAACTGAAATACGCAAAAGAACCGAAGGTCTAGTCCTCGAAAGATGAGGACTACCAATCACGCAGGTGCTAACTCTGATAAGTAACTACGAGCGAGGCTGGACCTGCAAACTGGATCCTGCATCATGAAATGATGTATCATAGAAAGTATGCGGTCAATACATGGAATATACCGAGTATGCAAGGTAAGTAAAACCGTTTTAGTAAAGAAAATCATTTAAAACATTTCATGCATATCATACTCTTTCAACATAAGAGGAAGGCATACATGCGTTCTTTTTGAAATCATAATCTCATCATAACATGACCATGCATAGCTTTGTAACATCATGACTGATTCGAATGACTCAAAGCTGAAACATAACTTTTCTATTGAAAAGCTGAACAATGAGTCAAACATTACTTTTAGAACATACATGCGTAAAGTAATCATCATGAGTAATGAATATGCAAATCTGAATGATATAGACAACGGGAGACTCGTCACTTAACCGACATACCATGATAGAGCTTACGTGGTCCCGAAGGACCACTATCACACTCAAGTGGGTAAAGCCATCCATAACTTTGCCAGGGCGACAGACGATTCCATGATATCGATATCAAGCTTAAGGGCCAATCGGGCTGGGGATAGGTCACAAGGGAGGTCCCAATAATATAGTAGTATCAACCTACGTTGGCACATAGTTCAAAGGCATTGGGTGATCGACCCTTAACCCCCTCGGTGCTAGACTCTTCTCCTAAAAACATGCAATGCTCTACATCATATATAATGAAGCTCAACATCATCTAATGATGAAGCTCAACATTGTCTAATGACGAAGATCAACATTGTCTAATGACGAAGCTCAACATCGTCTAATGACGAAGCTCAATATAAAATCATGCATAACACAACATTTTATGAAACAAAGCTCAACATTGTCTATTGACAAAGCTCAATAATGACATATATCTCAATTATGAATTCATGTATATGAGAAGCTTTATTTTGAAATATACCACAAGCTCAAGTACAAGTAGGAGCATCTACTCCAATTCATGCGGTAAGATATATGTAGGAATATTTAATTCAACATACGAGAAGATAGAAATTGTGAAATTTTAGAGATTTCGCTCCAAACAATGTGGTAAGCTTATTTCGAGAAAACCGTCATTTTAAATCAACATGTGGGCATTGCCCAAGGCTTTATAATACTTGGATCTACTCAATTCATTTTGAAAACAACTTCATAATCATGGGTAGCTTTAGAAACATGCTTTTCATCATTAAATCTCATCATCATCATCATATATATTCAACATCATTCTCTTCTTTCATGAACTTATCATCCATGGAATTCAATTTCATAATTTAGAAATCACAATTTGGATTGAAATTAATGTAAAATCTACCCAATTTTCACAATTTATCAATATAAATATAATCTAATCATACCCATGTATAGAGATTGAATAATTATGCAATTGGGTAGAAACTCTATACTTGATCATAGGCAATTCATCATATTTTGATAGAAATTTGGCATAGGTGTGGAAGGAAGAACCCACTCATAACCTTACATACCTGGGATTAGTGGATTCTAACACTCTCCAATTTTCCCAAGGTAAGATTCCAATGGAAACCTTGAGATTTTGCCTTGAATCTCCTCTTCAAACCTTCAAACTTGCATGCGTGGGAAGAATGGCTTAGAATAGATTTTCCCCTGCTAAAGTCCCACTAAAATGAGCCTTAAATGACATAGTATAGATCTTAGAAACTTAATAAATTACGAGAAGGATCTTACTATTTCGCAAAAAATAACTGTCATGTGATCCTAACGGGTGACCTGACGACTCGTCAAGACACGAAACGACTCGTCAAGTCATCTGTCAGGTACACAGGATGGCAGATCACTTTGTTCTCATAACGGGGGACTAAACAATTCATTCCTCGAGACCACGACTCGTGGTCACCTTTCGTTATGCACACTACCTCATTCTTAGATAAAGTTCAATCTGCTTGCTCGTGATTCACCTCACGAATAGTTGGGACTGACCATGACTCGTGGGGTCGCTTCCGTTAGGTACACTGGTCAATCCTCCCATTTATTCCTCAACTTCACCCCACAGTTAACCTGATGACTCGTAGTGGCTGACCACGAGTCGTTCCCATACCCGTGGGGACCTCAAAATTTCAATTCATCTAGGCCTTTCCACGAGCCACCTGATGACTCATGGGGTCTCCTCACGAGTCGTCCAACGACTTGTCCTGCAACTGCAGCATCATTTCCCATATTTTTCCCATTTGACCCTCAAGTCTGATCCTTGGTTCCTGGGGTATTACATCTCATGAGCGATTTCAATTTAACTGTTATCAATTTATTGCAAATTTAACTCTCCTGAGACCACAACTCAAGTTAATACAATGATCATCAAGATCAAGGCTTCGTTATAATCCTCTTTTCCTAATCTCTACCTCTCTAGGCTCAAGAAAGTAAAGAATTCAGGCAAGTCCTAACGTTGTATACCGTTGAGAAGTGTTTAAGCATGAAGAGAATACAATACAAGCATTTTGCATTGGTTTTGAATCACTTTTGTGCAACCCTAGCTCATTAATCCACTATGGTTCCCATAACCCTAGTGTTGGAGGTTTTAGCCACTCATGGTTGCAAGGTTGTGGTATGCATTCATAATTAAACACATAAATCAATACTTATAATTGTAGATAAGAGAAAAACTCTGTGGTTATATAAAATATAACTCAAGAACAATTCACAAAGATCAAGGAGCAATCAAGAAAAGGTTGATCACAAGGCAAGCAACTCAATTTTATGTTGTCTCGATGTTCTCTCACGTCCTCTAACAAACTCTAACGACTTCTAACCTACTCCTATGAAAATAAAACATAAAAAGTATTTATACAGACATAAGAATCCTTTTCCCAAGCCAACAGGGTAAATTTCCATAACTGATGCCGCCTAATCCATGACAGATCCTACAACCCATAGCAGGATTGTATGGGTCGTACCTGCTATCTGTATGTCCTTGGCTTGCTGAAATTCGGCTATGTGTTGCGCCTTCGTACAACTCCTACATGTTTCCTACAAGTCGTACTGTTCTTCCGTGGCTTGACTCTGAGAATTCTCAATTTTGCTGAAGTTTGTCACGAGTGTGATGGTACAACTCATACCTTCATGCCACGACTCGTATTGTCTATCCATGACAGGAGACAGCCTCTTGTGCAATTCTTCTGAATATTTCCACGACTCAATGCTACAAATCATACAAGCGTTGTACGACTCGTACTAAGAGTCGTAGGATGCACTCTTCATAACTCAGCTATCTAAAATTTTTCACGATCTTCAGTATGGCTGATTTCGGTTATTTCTCAAGAAGAAAAGAGAGGATCTATTGAATTTCAAGTATTCAATTTCACCAATAAGATACGGAGACTTACTTCCCATTTAGAATTGCACAAAAAAGACTATTTATCTCAAAGAGGTTTGAAAGATCAACCTACGTCTCGTACTAAGACTTGTGACTTTAGCCCATTTTCTGCATTTTCAGGCTATCTTTTGCACATTCTTTCTCCAACACCTATTTGTCCTGTAATCATAAAAAAGTTCCTTATATCCATATAAACATATCTATGTCCATGCTATTTTATTAATTTTGTGCGTTGAAAGTGTTGTAAATGCACAACACATCAACACCCTCAACTTAAGACTTTTGCATATTCTCGGTTAAAGAAAGAAAAAACTAAACATGACACTCAACTAGAAAATAAACCTAGAATACTATAGCCAATACCAAACAAGAACTGCATTATACATTCAACAAGTTTTGATCCTTCTTCTATGAACAAAATATCAGCTAATGTACTACAAGCAACCACAAAACATGCTAAATAGGGATCAAGAGATGTCATCTAGCTATTAACAGGCAATCAAGTCATCACCGATGCTTTTCGTATAGACCAATGGTAAATGTAAACATAACCCATGTACCCTCACAACAAATAAAGTCCCCACTCACAGATATAGTGTCAGATATTGCATAGGACTAAACAAGCGAGACTCTTACTCTCACAAAGAATTTTCAAGTACTGTGTATCAGATATCATAGGCTTGCCCTTATTTTCTATGCTTCAGTCTATCAGATGGTTAGATTAGGATCACTATAGGACTTGCTATGGCTTGTAATGTAGGCTTTAGGGCTGGACATGATAAATATGAGAGATTTTTGAGTGACTACCCCTTCTTTGGCACTATATACATTGGCTTCACTGTTCACCTATTTCACCCTCTTTTCGTTTCATTCCTTTTCCTCCATTTTCACCTCCTTTTTATGCATTTGTATGGGTATGGTGTATTTTCAACATTTTCAAGTATTTATTTATTTCTTTTGAATTTTCTTTTTCAAGATTTTCAACTTTTTCATCTCTTTTTTTTGTCACACCACACCTCATTTTAAACCTTTTCTCTTTTCTTTTCCTTTTCCTCATTCCCACCATTTATGCACCCCTACTCTAGCCACCCTCAACTTAGGAGTTTTGCCTATGTTGAGGTTCATAATATCCAATGAAGAACCAGGGCCAAAATAGGTTCATTATAAAAAATGAATACGGTTCATCGGTTAGTAAAAGAAAAATGGTCTATTAAAGGATCAAAATTGGGATCAAGGGAATCATATGATTTTGGTAGGGTCATTTAGGCTAAAAGTGAGATTAAAAAAAAAGGGCCTATGATCATATTCTAACCAACCATCCTTAGAAAATGCAATGACCAACCAGGCAAGTTCTAGATCTTCAACACAATTCTGAACTAAGTATCAACCTCACTCGCTCATGCACATGACTTATATTCACTTTACCTGTCTAGTTTACACATGGATTGACAAGATTACTCATGCTAATAAACTAAATGACATCAAAGATCAACAGAAACCAGGCATGCAGTCACAAATACATAGCTAATGCATCAAAAATTTTAAACAGGGTCAATTTATTTTTTCAAAAATTCAAGACTAGTGCACTTTCATTGGCTGAGTAGTCCTAAGTTATTTCCTAATTAAAAAAATCACAAAAAATCCTAAACATGTTGATTCTACAAGAAAGAATGCTCGAGGGAAAAAGAAACATGGCAAGAAAAACCCTCAGATGAATTTAAAAATCCTAAAAATCACAAGTACACCCCGTCCCCTTTTTGAAAATTGAGCTTCATCCCCGAAGCATGAACTACAAGAATAGAGGGAAGGGAACATACTTGTGGCTACTCAGAATTTGTCATTCATGGGTTGCTTCCCATACAGCGTCTGATTTAATGTCGCGGCATGACATGACTTTTGTGACTCTTCAGGCATAATCAAGGTATACTACCTCTATTACTCTTAATTCCTCCACATCTCCCAGATACAACTTGATTCTTTTCCCATTCACTTTGAACCTTTTTTCCTTCCTTATTCTCAAGGTCCACTGCACCATGTGGGGACACATGTACTACTCTGTAGGGTCTCATCTATCTAGATTTCAATTTTCTAGGGTGCAACTGGAGCCTTGAATTAAACAGTAGGACCAAATCACCTGGGCGAAACTCCCTTTTTGCAATCTTTTTATCATGGAAAATCTTCATCCTTTCACTATAAATGGCCGCACTCTCATAAGCTCTAAGTCGAAACTTATCCATCTCATTGAGCTGGTTAATCCTTAGCTTGGCTGTGTCATTCTAGTTCATATTCAGCCTTTTCAGAGCCCATAGCGCCTTATGCTCTAGTTCAAACGGTAAATGAACATGCTTTTTCATAAACCAGTTGGTAAGGAGATAGAAGCAATGGGGGTCTTATAAGCTGTTCGGTAAGCCAACAATGCATCATCGAGCTTTCTAAACCAATCTGTCTAGCTAGTATTCACTATTTTGGCCATGATGGTCTTGATTTCCCTGTTCGAAACTTCCACTTGTCCACTTAACTGAGGGCGGTAAGTTGTGGCCACCTTATGCTTGACACCATATTTTTCCAACACGATTCTGAAGAGGCGGTTACAGAAGTGAGATCCACTATCACTGATAATAGCTCTGGGAGTGCCAAACCTGGTGAAGATGTGCTTTCGCAAAAATGTTGTAACACTTTTGCCTTCATTATTTTGTAGTGAAATAGCCTCCAACTATTTGGAGACATAATCCATTGCCACCAAGATGTATTTCATTCCATAAGACATAACAAATAGGCTCATAAAATTGATGCCCCACACATCAAACAACTCAATTTCCAAGATGGGGGTCAATGGCAACTCATGTTTATGGGTAATATCGCCCTGCCTTTGGAATTGATCACAGGAATTGGCGTAATTATATACATCTTGGTGATAGAAGGCTAATATTATATGCATTGTAAAATCTTATGCGTAAGTTCTGATACCACTATGATGACCCCCAACTAGAGACGAATGATAGGCCTCCAGAATGCTCAGCATCTCTAAATCAGGCACACACCTATGAATGATCCCATTTGCAAAAATGCGAAATAAGTATGTCTCATTCCAGTATTATATTCAGGCATCGAAAAAGAACTTCTTCTGCTGAGGAGTCAGGTCTGCCGGTATGATATAGCTAACCAAGTAATTTGCAAAGTCAGCAAACTAGGGAATCAAATCCTGCGATGCTGCTAGTACCTGTTCGTCTTAGAAGGCATCATAAATATCAACCTCCTCCATTGTTCTAGCTTCAGGCTCGAGCCTGGATAGATAATCTGCTACCTGATTTTCTGTTCCCTTTCGATCTTTAACTCAAACTCGAATTCTTGGAGCAAGAGCACCCACCGAATCAATCTGGGTTTAGCATCTTTTTTTGATATTAGGTACCTTAAAGTGGCATGGTCTATATGAATGATCACCTTGGTTCCAAGAAAGTATGCTCGAAATTTTTTGAATGCAAAGAACACCGCCAATAGCTCCTGTTCAGTGACCGTGTAATTCTTCTGGTCTGTATTGAGTGTTTTACTAGCGTAGTAGATCGGATGAAAAATCTTTTCTCTTCGTTGGCCCAAAATAGCACCAAGAGCAACACTACTAGCATCGCAAATTACCTCAAATGGAAGAGACCAATCTGGAGCTTTGATGATAGGAGCAGCGGTGAGTTTCTCTTTTAAGCATTCAAAAGCCCTTATATATGCCTCATCGAACACGAACTTTACCTCCTTCTCAAGTAACTTATGGCTGTGCAATTTCTGAAAAGTCCTTGATGAATCGTCTGTAGAATCCTGCATGCCCTAGAAAGATTCTGACCCCTTTTATGAAAATAGGGAGTGGCAAACCGGCTATAACCTCAAATTTTGTCTTGTCCACCTCAATCCCCTTTCCCAAGATTTTATGACCCAACATTATTCCCTCCTTAACCATAAAATGACATTTTTCCCAGTTTAGGACGCTAAGGAAAGGGGGTCGGATAAATAGTTGAGGAGTGAAATAGTCTTTTTGGCGATAGAGGGACTTGAACCCTCATAATTTTTAAAGTCGACGGATTTTCCTCTTACTATAAATTTCATTGTTACCGGTATTGACATGTAGAATGGGACTCTATCTTTATTCTCATCCGATTAATTAGTTTTTCAAAAGATCTATCAGACTATGGAGTGAATGATTTGATCAATAAATATTTGATTCTTTCTTCAATGTAGAATTGAGTCATACCAATTCTTCTATTTTTCCAAAGCCCCTTGACTAGGTTGGAGCTATAAAGCGTACATTATTATTATTAAAAAGGGACTTCCTTTTCAGCTGGTGCGCAGGAGCACACTACCATTTTACCTTTACTAGTAGGGGGTATCGTGGTTCCTATGCCGCCGCATTTCCCGGTCCTTTTCTTTTAGTGCTTCAACCCGAAGCGATAGCTTGTAGCTAGTTCAGTGGATAAGATGGCTGCGCTCCAGCTCACTCAAGAATGGGATGGTAGTGGTCCACTGGCAAGCTCGTTCTGATCTTGGACGCAGTACATTGGAATCCTAAAGCACCACCATGAATGCTACCTCGCGTCCGCCTGCAGTGCGGTAAGGCACCACCCTGTTGTGCCAACAGCCAACTCTGGCGTGTCAGCTTAGTTATCCTCATCAAACCACTTACTTTATGTCTAGCTTCCCAACTGGTAGACGGTTCCTTTTCCCCAAAATCAATGAAGAAGGGAGACGTAAGTTGATTCTTTTGAAGAACCAGAAGCAAAGTGCTATGCCGGGGCGGGGGGACGGAAAAAGAAACAGCTCCAAAGAAAAAAATTAGAGTTCCCAATGCTTCTCCACGCTCAATGAGATGCGCCAACCTTAGGATGCTTTACTCCTAACCCCACAAGGTTTTGAGACGGAGCTTAACCTGAGTCTAGGTTAAGAACGGAGATGATATATGTTTCACACGGCGCACGATTCCATGGATAGTTTCATTCGAGATCGTGATGGAGGACATACCTTACGATCATCGTCTTTGATCATGCCACTAGGCATTTGATTAATACATTGCACAATGATCCAAACACTTTGTCGCATCTCTTCGATACGAATACAGTAACGATCATAGCGATCTCCTCTGGTACCTACTAGTATGTCAGGATCCAATTGGACATTCAAGAGACAAAAACTCGTTAATTTGATTAATTTGAAGATTCATTTCATTTTCACTTATATGTTTCGATTAAATTTTGATGACCTTTTCACTTTCAGTAATTCATGGAAGAATGAATCGGTAAAAAACTTATGACTGCACCAACTACAAGAAAAGACCTCATGATAGTCAATATGAGGAAACTGATTGCAAAAGAGGGGAAATATGCCACATTAAAATTACCTTCTGGGGAGGTCCATTTGATATCCAAAAACTGCTCAGCAATAGTCGGACAAGTGGGGAATGTTGGGGTGAACCAGAAAAAATGATTGAAGTTTTTCTATTTGGAATCATGTTAGGTATAATTCATGTTACTTTAGCTGGATTATTCGTAACTGCATATTTACAATATATCTCGTAGAATCAGTCTTTTTCGCCACATCGCGTATAAGGGAAATCGAACCCCCTCTGCTGCTGGAGGGCAGATGTATAATGTACAACTTCGATCCAACAACTTCTTAGGAGTAGGTTTTGGCTTGGGAAAAACCCATGGATGATCCATTGAATGATAAGAAAGTTATTTCCACTTAGACAATTTCAGATATTCAGGGATTACGCGTTCTGTTCTAGATTAAGCAGGTCTGATTTAGGGAATTATCGATAGGCTAACAAAAAAAGACCTCTTTAACTTCTATTCTAACAGACTGAATATCTTTATAAGGAATCGGAGGAATATGTGATAGTTTTTGCCTGGAAAGGATGTATGGATTCTCGAGAAGAGAGGAGTCATGGTCCCCTCCCCCCCGGGACCGCCTGGATCCCACGAGTGAATCAAAAGTTGGATCTACATTGGATCTCACTCAAATCACCCCATCTATCCTCCTGAGGAGGAGTTTGGTTTCAAACCCCGGTTCGAACAAGGAGTACGCCATGCTAATGTACCTTGGATGATCCACATCTCAGGGTCAGGCGTCAATGAGCACATTGAAAGCTCTGCCCTCCCTCTCTATCTATCCAAGGGATGGAAGGGTAGAGGCCTTTGGTGTCCCCTCCAGTCAAGAGGTCACGGACTGCCGGACCGGGGGTTACCCGCGATTGGTAATGGCACAACCAAAAGAGGAGTAGGGGAGACAAGGTTAGGCGTTGGGTAGCACAGCGCATATGTTTCGGGTATAGAGGCGACGAGGGGTGCTAACCCGGCCACCCAACCCAGTAGGTCAGGGGCAGGCCGGCCATAGGTTTGAATCCTGCCACCTTTCCTGTGGATCATCCTGTGGTTACCGGATGATGGGAATAACAAAGAAAAAATTTCGCAGGGCCGTATATTCTTCATGCTGATCAACGATGATTACAATATTGGGTATCCCTATCATATATTTAATCCCGCTCAGATATGTTTGCAAGCGAGATAATTGTCTTTTCAACATAGTTGCATCTCTTTTCGGGAGACGGTTGAGTCTCCCTGTTTTTTATTCCATTCTCAAGTCCCTGAACTTATGAAATCTTATTTCTGTAGTGGACCAATTAGTTAACATACCGCTAAGCCATTTTTTATGTTCCACTCTACAGAACCGTACATGAGATTTTCACCATATACGGCTCCTCATTCAATTCTTTCGAATTCATTGGATCCTTTTCCGCGTTCGAGAATCCCCCATTCTTCCACTCCGCCCCGAAGAGTAACTAGGACCAATTTAGTCACGTTTTCGAAAAATTCATAGAATTAGAGGAACTCCTTTTCTTGGACGAAATGATCAAGGAATACTCAGAAACACATCTCAAAGAATTTGGGATAGGAATCCATAAAGAAACGATCCAATTAATCAAGATACAAAATGAGAATCGTATCCATACGATTTTGCACTTCTTGACAAATATCATCTGTTTTATTATTCTAAGCAAGTATGCAATTTTGGGTAATAAAAAACTTTTTATTATTAACTCTTGGGCTAAGGAATTCCTATATAACTTAAGTGACACATAATTTGGATTGGGAATAGCCGGGATAACTCAGAGGAATGAAAATCCTCGTGTTACCAGTCCAAATCTGGATTGGTAATAGTCGGGATAGCTCAGTTGGTAGAGCAGAGGACTGAAAATCCTCGTGTCTTTTTCTTTTATTTATACTAGAACCATTGAATTCATTAGATACCGATTCCTATCTCAAAAACGTGTTTTCTCCTCTTTGATTTTCTTAACTATCTTCTATAAGAGACCTTTTTTTGTCCAATCAAAAATGATTTTATCATTTCGGAATCCAAAATTTCTCCACCTATTCCTTCTAGTCGAGCCTCTCGGTCTGTCATTATACCTCGAGAAGTAGAAAGAATTACAATCCCCATTCCACCTAAAATTCATGGAATTCATTGATAATTAGAATAGATTAGTAGACCAGGTCGACTGATTCGTTTTAAATTTAAAATATTTCCATAGGGCCTTTTCCTATTCCTTCTATAAGAGAGTTGACTGTCTACTATCTATGTCATGCCTTGGCAGGTGAATATGAGAGAGAGGCCGTAAGTGCATTCTCTCCTTCTCCATCTTCTGGAAAGCACTCTTTCAGCATGCTGACAGAATGATTGACACTAACACCTCTCTCATTTTCAGTGATTTCGCTACAGTTTACTAGCGCATTCGGGATGCCGCTAATAACCAACGAATGGCAAGTGCTTTTCCTTGTGTGGATCCTATTTCAATGGGAACTTGATGAGTCGATCCACCTACACCGGTGATTCTATGAGAAATTAAAAACGTCAAAGTAAGTTGTGGCTTATAAATAGGAAGATGAGGAGATAAGGGGCGAATCGTTGATAGAGTGGGAAGAATTGGGGGAAGAAGGGTACACAAGGAATGAATGGGAAGATCGAAAAGTTGGAAGAAGAAAGGACTTTTTGGTTAGACGCATGGAATTGGCTAAGCATTTTAGCCAAGGTTCGGATTCTGATAGAGTATCCTTGCCTTCCCCACAGAGGAGATAGACTAGTCTATAAAAGGTACCTTCTGGAACTACAAGAAGGAATGCAGGAGCTAGTCTCTCCCCCAAAAAGCATGTTTTTTTAACCAACGCACAAAGAAAACATTTTGTTGCTAATGAACAAGATATTGAGGAATTTTCCATATGTAAAATTCAGAATTATTGATACGAATGTGGCTGGCGCATAGCACAATCCAAATGGCATTCTTCTGAAAGAGAACGTTCCATACAGACAAGTAAAGGTTATCTTTTCGTGGTCTTCTGGAGCGATGGTAATTTGATTATATCCCCAATAACCATCAAAAAAATAGTACCAACCTCTACCTGCCAGTCTGTCAAGCATCTAATCCAAGAATGCATAGGAAATTGGTCCTTTTGGGTCTAGTGGTTGAGTTTCCTGTAATCCATGCATACACGCCACCCTACGACTGGTCGTGTCGGTATCAGCTCATTCTTTTCATTGGGCACCACTGTGATCCCACCTTTCTTCAGTAAGCACTGTACTGGGCTTGCTCACTTGCTATCTACGGTAGGATATATTACTCTAGCATCCAGCCACTTGATGATCTCCTGCTTTACTACTTGTTTCATTGAGGGGTTCAGGCGGCGCTGATGTTCTATACTTGGTTTGCAATTTGGCTCGAGTTGGATTTTGTGAGTACATATTCCTAGAAGAATTCCGATGATATTAGTTATGGTCCAGCCAATTTCCTTTTTGTACCTCTTTAATATGCTAACCAAAGCTCCCACCTGATCATCTACCAGATCTGCTGTGATTATTACAGGTAAAGTGTTGTCTTCACCAAGGAATGCATACTTGAGATGGGGAGGTAGTGCTTCCAGCTCAAGGAATGGCGGTACCCCCACGAATGGCCTGGCGGGCGGTGTTGAATGATTCTGTAGATCCAGGTCTAACTTCTTTGGGCTGAAGTTATATGACCCCATTCCATTTAAAGCGTTCACCATCTCCATGTATTCCGGTATCCTGTTTCCCTCATAATACATCATCACATCTGCTAATGTATCAATAGTCCTCATCTCCTCCATAGGCATTGGCGGCTTATCACATTCCATCTGGGTGTTTGAATGAGGATCATTCCCTTGATGTATCCTGAAGGAATCACAAAAGAAAAACAAAAGGAAACGTAAACAGGGAAAACAACTACCAAAAGTCAAATACAAGCAATTAATCCCCGACAATGGCACCACCTTTTGATAATGCTCAAACCACACCTCCTACTAAAGTATGAAGCGAAAGTTATCAATAAAGAACCATAAAGAGGTTGGGGTCAAACCCATATGGAATATGGAGGATCTAGACTAATGCCGGTAAGTGAACTTGTTGGTTAGTTACTCCAATTAGGGGTTTTAAGAAATATAATAATTAAAAACAATGATTGAAATTGTGATGTAAAATCAAGAGTTAAGACTAACTAAGGTTTGTGTTCCCCATGGATTCATAACTGCTTCAGGTATAAACACATGATCAATACCAATGCTTACTTGTAGAACTAATAACTAGAGTTCATCCAAACGTCTAGTTCATCCCTATTGGATGACTATACCCAATCACCGGGTCAGGTCTTATGAGTGATTTCAATTTAACTGTTTTCAATTTTTTCCAAATTTAACTATCATGCGACCAGAGCTCAAGTTAATGAAATTATCATCAAGATCAAGGCTTTGTTGTAATCCTTTTTTCCTAATCTCTACCTCTCTAGGCTCAAGTAAGTAAAGAATTCGGGCAATTCCTAACGTTGTACACCATTAAGAAACGTTTAAGCGTGAAGAGAATACAATACAAGCGTTTTGCATTGGTTTTGACTCACTTTTGTGCAACCCTAGCTCATTAATCCACCATGATTCCCACAACCCTAGCTATGGAGGCTCCTCTCATAGTTGTAAGGTTGTGGTATACATTTATAATTAAACACATAAATCAATACTTACAATTGTATATGAGAGAAAAACTTTTGTGGTTATATCCAAAATAACTCAAGAACAATTCACAAAGATCAAGAAGCAATCCAGAAAAGGTTGATCACAAGCCAATCAACTCAATTCTATGTTGTCTCAATGTTCTCTCACGTCCTCTAACAAATTCTAATGACTTCTAACCTTCTTTGGTGAAAATAAAACATAAAAATTATTTATACATACATAAGAATCCTTTTCCTAAGCCAATAGAGTAAATTTTCATAACTGATGCCGCCTGAGCCACTACAGATCCTACGACCTGTAGCAGGATTGTACGGGTCGTACCTACTATCTGTATGTCCTTGGCTTGTTGAAATTTGGCTAAGTGTTGGGACTTGGTATGACTCGTACATGCTTCCTACGAGTCGTATTGTTCTTCTGTGGCTTGACTATGAGAATTCTCAATTTTGCTAAAGTTTGTCACGAGTGTGATGGTACGACTCGTACTTTGATGCCATGACACATACTGTCTATCTGTGTCAGGAGTCAGCCTCTTGTGCAATTCTTCTGAATATTTCCACGACTCAATGCTACGACTCGTACAAGTGTTGTACGACTAATACTGAGAGTCATATGATGCACTCTTCATAACTCAGCCATCTGAAACTTTTCACGATCTTCAGTATGGCTCGTAGAATCAACCTACGGTTCGTACTGAGACTTGTGACTTTAGTCCATTTTTTGCATTTTCAGGCTATCTTTTGCACATTCTTTCTCCAACACCTATTTTTCCTATAATCAAAGAAAAAGTGCCTTATATCCATATAAACATACCTAAGTCCATGTTATTTTCTTAGTTTTAAGCGTTAAAAGTGATGTAAATCCATAGCACATTAGTATCCCCACTTGGAAGTGGGATGAGATCAATATGGACTTCATCACAGGGTTGCCTCGCACACGTCGACAGTATGACTCTATTTGGGTGGTAGTGAATATATTGACTAAAGCAGCTTATTTTCTACCAGCCAAAACTACCGATTTAGCGGAGGATTATGCCAAATTATATATTTGGGAGTTGATTCGGTTGCATGGAGTGCCCTTGTCCATCATATCAAATAAAGGTACTCAGTTTACCTTTCAATTTTTGTCACGACCCGAACATAGGCTCGGATCTAGACACGAGACAAAGAACCCCGAGAGGCTCCAAGTCGGCCCATGGCATGAACATGACATCTAAAGCTCAACCTAGTAAATGCAGAAATTTAACATATGAAATAGCGAAAGTATAAGAATACATTAACATCGAAACATCTAAATACATAATGTAGTTCTGAAGTTGGATACATATTATGTTTGATAAGCCTCTACGTACTGACGAGTTGATGGGACAAGACCCCAACTAACTCACTAAAGACTGAAACTGAAAATATTGAATACAAGATGATAAAAGGGTCCTCGAAGGATGAGGACTTACCAACTCTGGCTGAGAGATGCTAACTTTGAGGATCTGGCTAACAGCAGGACTAAACCTGAATGTCCGAGCCTTTATCATGAAATGATACAACATAAAGTATGCGGTCAGTACATGAAATTTAATGAGTATGCAAGGTAAGTAAAACCTCTAAGTAAGTAAAATCAGAAATCATGCATATCATAAAACATTTCATCATAAGATTCTGAGAGTATGGATTGCATTCTAGTATCTGGAAACATGATTTATACATAACTGAATATCATAACTATATTGAATGACCCAAAGCTGCAATTGATAATTAAGTAGAACTAAACATTAGGTCAAACCTGCTGAAAACTTAATATCATGACTGATGAACATGCATAACAGAAAATCATGAGGAACAATTAGAGACTCAACATATAACCGAAATTACCACAATAGAGCTTACATGGTCCCGACTATCACACTCAAGTGGGCAGAGCCGTCCAAAGCCTTGCCAGGGTGAATGACGCTACCATGATATCGATATCAAGTTGAAGGCCCCTTGGGGGTAGGGAAATCTCACAAGGGAGGTCCTAAATAATCTGAACATACCTATGTTGGCACGTAGTTTTGAGGCACAGGGTTGACTGAACCCTTAGCCTACTTGGTACTAGACACTACTTTCAAAAACATGCATATGCTCTCCATCATTTTTCAACGAAGCTGAATCAACATCCTTTGACGAAGCTGAATCATAATCATACATGCATAGTCTATAAATATATCATGAGGAGCCTTGGCTCAAACTATACCACAAGCTGAAAAGTGAGAGTCCAGACTCCAAAACCATGTGGCTCTAATAACATGAAATTGATGTAAATCATGGACATACTTGATCATATGGGCTTGCCAAACTTATCCATACTTTAGATAGTAAAAATCATGGATATAAACATGGGTAATTCGAAATCATACTTTCATCATATACATCTCATTATACTTGAGAGCGTAGATCATAATCTCAACCTTTCATGAACTTTCATAATTAGGCGTTATAATTGTAAGACTTTGAAAACATGAATTGTAATTGAAAATATTATAAAACATGCCCATGATTCTGAATTCAACATTAGAAACATGAATAGGATTTACCCATGATAGATGCTTAAAGAATTTCCATAAGTTGGGTTAAGACCCCATAGATTCATCAACTAAGAATTCCATGAATTTAGAAAAGGACTTGGGAATGGGAGTGAAGGAATACTCCCATTCATAACCCTACATACCTGGGTACTTCTGATTTCACAACCTTCTTGAATGCCCAAAGGAAATGGGGAAGAACTTGATGAATTCTAGGCTTGATCATCCTTAAGAGATTCTAGTCTTGCATGCATGGAGAGGGATATATTTAGAATGAATTAAACCCTCTTAAAACACACCTATCTGAGATCAAAATTATGTAGTTTAGGTCTTAGGAAGTTAGGAGTTAAGGAGAAGCCCTTAATAAATTCGCAGGAAAATTACACTGTCAGTCCCAACAAGGGAATAGACAATTCGTTACCTGAGGGGAAGACTCGTCATTTTCTCCTGTCATCGGCATTGGAAAACATACCTCTACTGGTCACCATGAGGGATACCACGACTTGTGGTGTACCTAATGCCTCATGGTGACAAGTCATTGGGAACACTATCAATCATCTAATCATATATGGTGACTTCTTAACCACGACCAACCTATGACTTGTTGTGCTAACCACGAGTCGTGGCTCGTCTAGTGGTCAACCCCTAAACCAAAAAATCTTAGCCAACGTCCTTCCACCTCAAGAGTCACTTAACGACTCGTAGGGTACTTCATGAGTCACTAGATGATTCGTCCTATGACCTGGTGCAGAAATTCATGTTTTCTCCATTTGAATCCTCGGGTCTGATCTTAGGCTTTGGGGTATTACAATTTTGGAGGTCATTTCAAAAGGGACTTGGTACTCAGGTCAAGCTTAGAACAACTTTTCACCCGCAGACGGATGGTCAGGCCGAGCGAACCAGTCAGACTCTTGAGGATATGTTGAGAGCATGTGTGATTGAATTCAAAGGTAGTTGGGATGATAACTTACCTCTTATCAAGTTTTCATATAACAATAACTACCATTCCAGTATTCAGATGGCTCCGTTTGAGGCTCTTTGTGGGTGGAGATGTAGATTGCTTATTGGTTGGATTGAAGTAGGTTAATCAACACTGATAGGTCCATATTCATTCCATGAGTTGTGGATCAAGTTCAACTTGTAAGGAAAAGGCTAAAAACATCTCAGAGTCATCAAAAGTCCTATGCGAATGTGAGGAAGAGAGAACTTGAATTTGAAGTTGATGATTAGGTGTTTCTGAAAGTGTCTCCCATGAAGGGAGCGATGAGGTTTTGAAAGAACGGAAAGCTTAGTCCCTGATATGTTGGCCCATACAGGATTATAAGGCAGGTTGTCAAGGTGGCCTATGAGTTGGAGTTTCCCTCGGATTTAGCTTCACTGCGTTCAGTTTTCCATGTATCGCTCTTGAAGAAGTGCATGGGTGACCCGACCTTTGTTGTTCCGATGGAGAGTGTAGGTGTGAAGGATAGCCTTAGCTATGAAGAGGTTTCGGTTGAGATCCTTGATCGTCAAGTTCTGAAGTTGAGAAACAAAGAAGTAGCTTCAGTAAAGGTTCTGTAGAGAAATCAGCTTGTTGAGGGAGCTATATGGGAAGCCGAAGCAGATATGATGGCTAAATACCCACATCTTTTCCCTTCCATCTCTAGTCCCAGCTTGAGGTACTAGTTTCCTCCTTAGTACTCTATTAAGTTTCATGTCTAGTTCATATCTCTCTGTTTCCTTTATGTCAATACATGTATGTGTGATTCATGAATTCAGTTCAGTCATGTATATTAGTCCGGAGTCAGTCACTCCATCAGTTCTCAGCTTTTGATATTCAGTATTTGGGATGAAAGATCCTTTCTCCTGTTATTCAGTATGTTTACCCACATTCGAGGACGAAATTTCCCAAGGATGAGATATTGTAATACCCCAGAAGTTTCTAAGACTAAGTTCAGGATTTTAAAAGTGTTTAGTAGGAAAAACCTGTATTTTTATCTCAGTACAATTGATGGTACGAGTCATATGAGGATTGTACGACTCGCAGGATGACCCGTAGTAAGATTTAGCAATTGGCCTTCAAACCCACGAGTCCCTACTATGATTTGTGGTGTGTGGGTAGGACTTGTGGTACGGATTATAATTAGAACTGGGGACTGTTCAGGTGTTGATTGTACAAGTGGGAGTACGACTCGTAGGTAGAAGTTATGGGTTGTAGTAGGATTCGTGGAATTTTTAATAGGAGTGATTGTTTTTGGACTTGGTCAGTATGAAAGGATACCACAAGTCATAGGTCGATTGTATGACTCGTGGTACGGGTCATAGCAGCTGGAAGTTTAGTTTTTTCTATGATTTCATTAGGGGTATTTTTGTAAATTCTTAGCTCCTAAGTCCTAAACTACGTTGTTTTAAGCTCAGTTAGGAGGATTTTAAGAGGATTTGGCCTATTCTAACCTATTCCCTCCCCATGCATGCAAGATTAGAGAATTCCTAAGGAGATCAAACCTAGAATTCTTCAAGTTCTTATCCAATTCTCTTGGGCTTTCAAGGAAGAGCGTAGAATAAGATTACCCAGGTATGTAGGGCTATGAATGAGAGATTTCATTTACTCTCATGCCCCAATTTCTCCTCAAGTTCATGACTTCAAGTCTTAATTCAAATTTATGATTTTATGTGGTTTTAACCCAATTTCATAAAATTCTATATGATTTAATTATGGGTCAATTTTCTTCATGTTTTAAATGATATTTTAAGATTCATAGGCATGTTTTATACTTATTTTGAATTAAAACTCATAATTTCTAGTTTTGAAAGTATTATGCCCAATAATGCAAGTTTCATGAAAAGTTAAGATTATGACCTATGTTTTCAAGTATGATGAGATGTCTAGCATGAAAGAATGTTTATGAATTACCCATGTATGAATCCATGATTTTGACTATCAATTCTATTTCAAGCATGTTAAAGTTTAGGCAAGACCACGTAATCTAAGTATGTTTTTATGGTCTAGTTCAATTTTATAGTATTAGCTTACCACATGGTTTTGGAGTCTAGGCTCCCACTTTTCAGCTTATGGTATGTTTTGAGTCAAGCTCCCCATGTTCAGATTTTATACTATGTATGTAAATTCATGATCAGCTTCGTTGAAAAACGATGGAGAGCATTTGCATGTTTTTGGGAGTAGTGTCTAGCACCAAGTAGGTAAGAGGTTCAGGTAAACCCTAGGACTCAAAATTACGCGCCAACATAGGTTTATGCAGATTCATTGGGACCTCCCTTGTGAGCTTTCCCTGCCCCCAAGGGGCCTTTAGCTTGATATCCATATCATAGTAGCTGCCCTTAGCCCTAGCAAGGCTTTGGACGGCTCTGGCCACTTGAGTGTATGATAACACTCAAACTCACACCTCCTGTTGAAGTATGAAACGGACTTTGTCAATAAAGAACCCAACAAAGAGGTTGGGGTCGAACCAATAGGGAATATGGAAGATCTAGACTAATACCTGTAATCGAACTTGTTGATTAGTTACTCTAATTTGGGGGTTTCAAGAAAATAATAATTAAAAGAACAATCAGAATTATGATGTAAATCAAGATTGAAGAATAACTAGCATTTGTCTTCCCCATGGATTCATAACTGCTTCGAGTATACACACGTGATCAATACCAATGCCTACTTGTAGAACTGATAACTAGGGTTTATCCAAACAACTGGTTCGTCCCTATTGGATGACTGTACTCAATCACTGGGTCGGTCTCATGAGCGATTTCCATTTAACCATTATCAATTTGTCCCAAATTTAACTATCCTGCGACTACAGCTCAAGTTAATACAATGATCATCAAGATCAAGGCTTTGTTGTAATTTTCTTTTCCTAATCTCTACCTCTCTAGGCTCGAGCAAGTAAAGAATTCAGTCAAGTACTAATACTATACACCGTTAAGAAATGTAAGCATTAAGAGAATACAATACAAGCATTTTGCATTGGTTTTGAATCATTTTTGTGTATCCCTAGCTCGTTAATCCACCATGGTTCCTACAACCCTAGCTATGGTGATTTTGGCCTCTCATAATTGCAAGGTTGTGATATGCATTCATAATTAAACACATAATTCAATACTTACAATCATAGATGAGAGAAAAGCTTCTTTGATTATATCAGTAAAACCTCAAGAACAATTGATAAAGATTCAAGAAAGAATCTAAGAAAAGGTTGATCACAAGTCAATCAACGCAATTCTATGTTTTCCCCTCGAATCTCTATTATTTTCACACCTCTCTCACTACTCTCTAATGTTCCCTATCGATCTCTACTAAAAATAAAACATAAAAGGTATTTATACAGACATAAGAATCCTTTTCTTAGGCTAACAGGGTGATTTTCCATAACTGGTGCCGCCTGAGCCACGACTGATCATACGACCCATAGCAGGATTGTACCGGTCGTACCTTCTGTCCGTAATTCCTTGTCTTAATAAAATTTTTCTAAGTGTTAGGCCTTGGCATGGCTCATACATGCTTCCTACGAGTCATGAGTTTCTTTTGTGATCTGGCTCTGAGAACTCTGACTTTTTTTGAAATTATTCGCGAGTGTTGTGGTAAGACTCGTACCTTCCATCCATGACTTGTACTGTATGAAGTTCTACTTAGCATTGAAAATCCTCTGAAGATCACCATTTCTCCTGACACGATTCATACCTTGTTTCCATGGTTCGTAGTTCCATCCGTATCAGGAGCCTGCCTTTGTGAAATTCTTCTGAATATTTCTGCGACACAAGTTACGGCTCGTACCAGTGTTGTATGGCTCATAATAAGAGTCATAGGTTACCTTCTTCACAATCCATCCATCTGAAACTTTTCACAGTTCTCAGTACGGCTCGTATTGAGACTGTGACTTTAGCTCATTTATACACTTTCAGGCTTCTTTTGGACATTCTTGCTCCAACACTTATTTTTCCTGTAATCAAAGAAAAAGTGTCTTATATCCATATAAACACACCTAAGTTCATGCTATTTTTTTAGTTTTGAGCATCGAAAGTGCTATAAACTCACAGCACATTAGTGTAATAGTTTGGATCACGTAAGCTCTATCATGATTATGTCGGTTATATGATAAGTCTCTCATTGTTCCTCATGATTTCAGTTATGCATGTTCATCAGTTATGCTAATATGTTTTCAGCAAGTTTGGACCAATGTTAAGTTTATAAATTTTACTTATGATCATCAGTTTTAGCTTTGGGTCATTCATTCCAATTATGAAGTTCAATTACATTTATTCATGTTTATCAGCACACAAGTCCTTACTCTCAGAATCTTATAATGATACGATTTATGTTATGCATGTTTTCAGTTTTACTTACTTAGCCTGTTTTACTTACCTTGCATGCTCAATATATCCAAGTATTTACCGCATACTCTATGTTATATCATTTCATGATATAGGCTCAGACGTTCAGATTCAGTCTCGTCGCTAGCTAGTTATCAGAGTTCACTCCAGACAGCTTGTTGGTGAGTCCTCATCCTTCGAGGACCGTTAGATAGTTGAGATATTATCATTTTTAGTTTCAGACTTCTATTGAGCTAGGTAGGGGTGCTTTCCCATCAGTTTGTCACTATGTTGAGGCTTTTCAGACATAGTTTGTATTTCCAACTTTAGATTCTATCTTTTGAGTTTTCAGTTGTTTAAATGTTTTACCATTCAAGCTTTCGCTATTCTAGAATTTAGTCTTCCGCTTTATTTATGTTGACCTTCAGTCCTTATGTTCATGTCATGGGTCGAGTTGAAACCATTTATGGTTCTAGGTTTCGTGTCTCGATTCAAGTTTATGTTCGAGTAATGAAAATTGCTATGATTTTATGATTTATCTTTTTTATAACCTAATATACTGTAACACCCCAAAAGTTCATAAGTTCAGATTTGGGATTTTAAATAAGTTTAAGAGAAAATTCTGCAGAATTCCCTCAGTACAACTCCTCTTACGGTTCGTAGGTATGTGGTACAAGTTCTAGGATGACTCATGATAAGATGCAGAGGAATCCTTGTTGTTGATTATATGAGGGGTGGTACGGACAACATGATGGTTGTACGGGTCATAGGACAACCCTTAGAAAAAGTTTAGGGTATTTCCAAGTGTTGGTGGTAAGTGTGGCAATACGACCTATAGTATGGAGTTACAGGTGTAGGAAGTGTCCGTGGAAATATTCAAAAGATTGAAATTTAGACTAGTTATTTACGAGAGGAAACCACGAGCCATATGTTGGTAGTACGACTCGTAGTACGAGTAGTGACAACTAGCAGACCCAGTTTTTATTTCGAAATACCAGAGGTATTTTTGTATAATCCTATACTTTTAGTCCCTAAATGATATGGTTTTGGGTATCCTAGAGGTTGAATTTAAGTGGTTTTCCTAGTCTATACCCTCATTCAACTCAAGACAACGTAAGTTCATTTTTCTTCCCTATTCTCTTAAGAATCAAGACATAGGGTTCTTCTCCAAGAGCTTCAAGATCTAAGTGCTAGTGGGAGATTTCTTCAAGCCAGATATATGGGACTTCAACAAGGACCTCCTTTCATCCTTATATCCCAATTTATGTCAAAACCCTAGTTATTTTGATTTCCTAGAAAAGTATGTCTTAGGGTTTCAATCTATGTATGACTTCTCACATGTCTTCCTTAAATTTCAAGGCCCTCGTGATGGATAGCTATGTATGCTTATGATTTCCCTCTCAAACTCGTGATTTATGTCTATGATATGATATTAGCATGATTTCTAAGACTCCACCATGATTTAGCACTATTTTTTGAAATATGGCCTTTTGAAATATCTAGATGAGTCTACCAAGATTTCAATATATATGTTTAAATTATGGTTTGAATTTATGAATTTCCATGAATACAGAACACATGATTTATATTACGCTTTTGGCCTATGATTCTTTGAATTTAGTATAAATCATGTTTATGATTCCCTAAATTCTCGGGCCTCTTGCTAGTAGAAAGTAGCCTTGACTAGACTCTCGTGATTTCAGTATGGTTAGCATGTTTATTGTTAGTTGGACTCTCAGGTCTCTCGATATTAGAGAGTAGCCCTGGGTAAATAGATGATAGTAATTTTGAGCCTTCCATGTTAGCATAGTCATGGTCCTTTAGACTCTCGGGATTTCCTTGTTAGATAAAGTGGTTTCGACTAGTCTTAGGACATCAGCCTCAGATCTATCAGTTGAATGTACTCTTATGTTCAATTGAGAGTAGCACTTAGCACCGAGCAGGCTAGGGTCCCCACATACCCAGGTCTCAGAACTACGTGCCACCATAGGATAAGGGTTTCTCAGTCGTAGAGAATGTTTCCCTCTGCCCGAGGAATATGGGATCCTCGTTATTTGAGAGTATCTCCCTTGCCTCAATAGGAACAGCAGGGGTCATCTTTATTAGAGATAGTTTCCCTATGTCAGAGTGTAATATCACACCAATCAGAGTTCTTACCCTTGTCAAGGTATGAATACCCTCTCAACCGGGGTTATAGGTTGGATTCCATGAGGTTCACATTGGAGTTTGTCGGTTAACAGGCTCTCCCACAATTCGATTTAGGTTAAGTCTCAATACAGTTCCGTATCAGTTATTGTTTTCAGTTCATGATATCAGATTCAGTCTTCAGTACATGTATATGACCCTTAAATCAGCTTTACTAGTATTTTGCATTAAATGTTTTCAAACTAGTACTTTATGTCAATACCTATGTATCACAGATGGGGGACATTGTATTTCATCTTAGTTATGACTTCAATTATGTTTTAGTTTAGTCTCTCTTAATATACCTACATATTTATACTTTCATTTATGTTTCCCATATACTCAGTATATTTCAAGTACTAACCGCATACTTTATGTGCTATATCATTTTATAATATAAATCTAGGTTTCCAGACTCAACCTCATGGTTAGATATGCTCCATTCTCTCTCAGCTGATAGTGGTGAGTCCTCATCTTTCGAGGATAGGACTCATGATTTTTCTTAGTTCAGTTTTATCTTAGTTTTAGATTGTGGAGTTAGCTGGGGACCTATCCCAGTAGCTCATCAGATTAGTATAGGCTTTCAGATAGTGTAGTGACAGATTCAACTTTTGACTTAGTGTTGTTAATAAGCTATGTTCTTATGAATATGATTGGCTATTTCTAGTTATCTTCCACCCAGTTATATTATATTATTTGTTGTTGTGTTAGTATTATGCTATGTCATGGGTTAGCTTGGAGCCATTCGTGGTTCCAGGTCGCGTGTCTCTATCCGGGTCCCAGTTCAAGTCATGACAAACTTGGGATCAAAGTCTTAGGTTTTGAAGTGTCCTAGGGTGTCTACAGCTGCGTTAAGTGGAGTCTTTTTCATGGGTGTGAAGTGCACCACACATATGATCAAGAGGCTACGAGAAGTTTCTATGAAACAATCCCCTTTTTTCATGATTATTATCGTGCATAGAGTATGAAACTTTAGAAGTTCCTTGCCTAACTCATGCTTTACGCATTCGCAGATAATGCCTCCCACATGAAAAAATGGAAGGAAAAATGGTAACGGACACCAGCCAGCCCCAGCGGACCCGATGAATGAGCATGTTACTCATGCTGAGTTTTGGTCGGCCTTTCCAATGTTGGCATAGGCCCTGATCGCTCAGGCCAACCAGCAAGCGGTGTCTTATATTCCCTAGAATGGGAACGCAGTGGCAGTTAGGGTACGAGACTTCCTCAGGATGAACCCACCTGAGTTCTATGGGTTGAAGGTGGATAAGGACCCGCACGAGTTTCTAGAGGAGATCCAGAAGATCACCCAGGTTATGGGGGTGACGGGGACAGAGGAAGCGGACTTAGCCTTCTATCAGCTAAAGAGAGTCGCTCACGTATGGTTCCATCGGTGGAAAGATAGTCGGGGAGTTGGAGCAGTCCCCATGAGTTGGGGTGGGGTGATTTTATGACTGCCTTCTTCGACAAGTTTTTCCCTAGAGAGTTGAGGGAGGAAAAGGTGGTGGAGTTCATTAATCTGAGACAAAACAGTACGACTGTACAGTAGTATGTGTTGGAGTTTATCCAGTTGTCCAAGTATGCGCCAAAGATGGTATCTGATTAGAGAGCTCGTATGAACAGGTTTATGTACAGAGCGTTAGATTTGCTGGTTAAGGAGTGTAGGACCACGATGTTGAATAGTGATCTAAACTTTTCTCGATTGGTTATATATGCCTAGTAGATAGAGGTGGATCAGTTGAGTGAGAAGGAAAGGGAGAGAAAGAGAGCAAGGATAGGGAACTTGGAATATTCCCAGCAGAGGACAGTGGTGGACCTCATTCCCAGTCCTATCAGAATTCATTAGCCTTAGCACCATCAGTATCCAGTGTATCGTACATACCTAGAGTAAGAGAGATTACATATCCAGTTTGCAAAAGTTGTGCGAAGAACCATCTGGGGGCATGCATGGCTGGCTCAGGTGCTTGCTTTTGGTGCGGCAAGTCGGGTCATAAGCTCAGGGATTTCCCAGCAGCCAAGCGGGGTGAGAGTAGAGCCTCAGCCACCTTTTCATTAGTTCCTATAGCCCGCCCACCTCAGCAGGGCACATCATCTGATGTAGGTGGCGAGCAGCATCAGAACTGCTTCTACGCCCTGTCATCACATTAGAATTAGGACAAATCGCCTGAAGTAGTCACAAGTATGTTATGAGATTTTTGTGTTACTCTTTGCATATTGTTAGACCCAAGAACCACAATATAGAGTAATCCTTTGTTGCATGATGGGAAGAGATCATCGATAGATGGTATGAAATAGTTATAAGTATAAAGTCTTCAATGGAAACTTTAGAGGTGAAGGAGAAGCCAAGAGTTAGTGATGTATCCCAGCCTTAAGAAAAGATCCAGGACCCTTAGAATTATGGCTTTAAGCTAAGGGGGAGATGATAACTCGATGAGTCAAGTTAAATCTTGAGTATTCTAGTAAGGGAGTCCCAACACTAGTAGCCACGGGGTGTCAATCCCTTCAGGTTCAGATGATTTCCCTTATGTTTCAATTGATGCTATGCTCTACTCATGCTTATGTTCAGACGCACAGAATTCTACGTCACCGTTCCCGATAGTGATCCTAGTCTTACTCCATGACTCCATGAATCTCAACATCATATCATGAAACCAGTTAGGTGTGAAACCTCATGTCTCTAATATGCTTAGCTTTGTGAACTAAGTTCTTAGAATTTGCCTTAACGGCTCAACAGGCCAAGTTACCTCATGTATGAATTCAGTTTTAGATGTCATGAGTGATTCGTGCTTATGAGTATCTTACTCTCAGTTAGACCAGATATCATGATAGCTAGTTCTATATCAGGAAACAGTTCCAGAGTGATAACCCTATCCTTTCCATCTCAGTTCTAGTGTGAGGAGATAAATCCTTCTTAGTATTTCGCTCAGTTTCATATCGGTTTTATATCCTCCAATCCTTCTCATGAATTAGCACACATGTATGTTTCATGAATCCCATTCAGTCACGTATCTCTGTCTGTAGTCAGTCACTCCATTAGATCTCAGTCTATAGCTTTTAGTTTTGGGATTACAACTCTTTTCCTATCTTACCGGCTTAGTTAGCCTCCATTCGAGGAGGAATGTTCCTAAGGGGGAGATACTGTAACACCCCAAAAGTTCATAAGTTTAGATTTGGGATTTCAAATAAGTTTAAAAGAAAATTCTACATAATTCCCTCAGTTCGAGTCCTCTTACGGTTAATAGGTATATGGTACAAGTCGTAGGACAACTCGTGATAAGATAAAGAGGAGTCACTAGTGTTGATTATACGAGGGGTGGTACAGATCGTATGATGGTTTTATGGGTCATATGACGACCCGTGGAAAAGGTTTAGGGGATTTCCAGGTGTTGGTGGTGCGAGTGACAGTACGACCCGTAGTATAGAGTTACGGGTCATAGGAAGTGTCCGTGGAAATATTTAGCATATTGGAATTTGGAATGCTTAGTTATGGGGGGAAACCACAAGATATAATGGTGTTACAACTCGTGGTACGAGTCGTGCTGATAGGCAGACCTAGTTTTTATTTCAAAATCCCAGGGGTATTTTTGTATAATCCTGCACTTTTAGACCCTAAATAATGTTGTTTTGGGTATCCTAAAGGTCAAATTTAAGAGGTTTTCCTAGTCTATACCCTCATTCAACTCAAGACAACTTAAGTTCTTTTTCTTCCCTATTCTCTCAAGGATCAAGACCTAGGTTTCTTCTCCAAGAGCTTCAAGATCCAAGTGCTAGTGAGGGATTTCTTCAAGCTAGATATGTGGGACTTCAACAAGGACTTCTTTTCATCCTTGTGTCCCAATTTATTTCAAAACCCTAATTATTTTGATTTCCTAGAAAAGTATGTCTTAAGGTTTCAATCTATGCATGACTTCTCACATGTCTTCCTTAAATTTAAAGGCCCTCATGATGCATAGCTATGTATGCTTATGATTTCCCTCTCAAACTCATGATTTATGTCAATGATATGATAGTAGCATGATTTCTAAGACTCCACCATGATTTAGCACTATTTTCGAAATATGGCCCTTTGAAATACCTAGATGAGTCTACCATGATTTCAGTATATATGTTTAAATTATGGTTTGAATTTATGAATTTCCATGAATACAGAACACATGATTTATATTACGCTTTTGGCCTACGATTCTATGAATTCAGTATGTAAAGCATGTTTATGATTCCCTAAACTCTCGGGCCTCTTGCCAGTAGAAAGTAGCCCTTACTAAGCTCTCGTGATTTTAGTATGGTCGGCATGTTTATGGTTAGTTGGACTCTCAGATCTCTTGTTAGCTGAAAGTAGCCCTGACTAGTCCCAGCATATAAATTCCTTTCTGACTCTCAAGTCTCTTGATATTAGAGAGTAGCCCTGACTAGACAGATGATATCAAATTTGAGCCTTTCATGTTAGCATAGTCATGGTCCTTTAGACTCTCGGTATTTCCTTGTTAGATAAAGTGGTTTCGACTAGTCTTAGGACATCAGCCTATGTATCACAAATGTCAATACCTATGTATCACAAATGGGGGAACATTGTATTTCATCTCAATTATGCCTTCAGTTATGTTTCAGTTTAGTCTCTCTTACTATACCAACATGTTTCTAGTTTCATTTACGTTTCTCATATACTTAGTACATTTCAAGTACTGACCACATACTTTCTGTGTTATATCATTTTATGATGTAGATCTAGGGTTCCAAACTCAGCCTCGCGGTTAGACACGCTCCATTCTCTCTCAGTTAACAGTGGTGAGTCCTCATCTTCTGAGGACAGGATTCATGATTTTTCTTAGTTCAGTTTTATCTTAGTTTCAGATTGTGGAGTTAGCTGGGGACCTATCCTATCAAGTCATCAGCTATTTTCAATTAGCTTCTGCTCAGTTGTATTCTATTAGTTGTTGTGTTAGTATTATATTATGACATGGGTTAGCTTAGAGTCATTCGTGGTTCGACGTCCTGTGTGTCGATCTGGGTCCCAGCTTGAGATGTGACATATACACGATTAGATGCTTGCAGGATGAAATGTGCGAAGATTTTGACCCAGAATATTGAAAGAAGCAAAATATGGATCATCCCAGAATTGAAAGGAGTTGATTACAGGGGAAATAGAGATTGGCGATACAGAGCCAAGACCATGTGATGAGGTCCCTTCCATGTACTTATCAAAACTTTAGAGAGCTAAAAAAACTGCCTAAACTCCATTGTGGGCTCCGTGTCACAGGGTTAGGACCCTATCATAAGGTTCACGCTGTGTGGAGATCCAAACTTCAAAGAAGTGAAAAAAGGGCCAAGGTCTACTGTGAGCTCTATGTCGCTGAGCAATACTTATGTGATGAGGTGCACGACCACGGAACAGATGATGTTGGGAAAAATTACCTCAAGTCAAATCCAAGTCAAGAAAAATTAAACCATTACTATAAATATAATATATGTGCATCTTTGAATAGGGGGAATCATTTTATAGCAAGACACACAGGGAGAGAAGAACACAATCTTAGGACTATTACTTTTCTACTTTTCTTTTCTATAATTTTGCATGAACAATATCAAATCTTGCTATTTTTCTTAGAGCATGAGGAGCTAAACACCCTTGTTCTGGGGTTATGGCTAGAAACATGTTTTATTAGTAGACGATTGAATCGGAAAACTTTGTTCATCATATTAGTTGTTCCTATATTCTTGTGCTTACTATTTTGATGCTTCACGATCATTAAAATAAATCCATATGCTCATTGTGAACTCGGGAGATAGATCATGAGTTAGAATGAAGAATATAGGGAGTAATATATTTTCTTTACTATGCTAAAGATTTTACTTGTGACTAGGATAGGAATGTACCTATATCACCTTACTTGGTTACAAAATGAAAATACATACAAATGTGTTAGGATTAGATTAGCACATTTTCACTCAATGATGTAGTTGTGGGACCAATTTAGATAAACGATTAAAGGCTTGAAAGACCCTAATCATGTCATTAACCTCGTAAACCAACAAGTAAATAAACAAATAAGTCAAAATCATATATTCTTCATGATTGTTAAATAAATTCATAACCCTGAAATATTTCTCTAATCTGTGATCACCAAACATTACTTGTTTTCTAGTTTTAACTTATTAGATATAAAATAATTAAAACATCAACAACTCTTTGATTACTCAAACACTTTTCTTAATTTTACGGTATTAGATTTGATTCTAAAATAGCTAAGTCACAAGTCTTGTGAGCACGATATCCGGATTAACTAGTCTGTATTACTTGAATGACCATGTATACTTGCATGTGAGTTGGAATCAAAAAACTAATATCATATATAATTCAATCAAATTAAACGCAATGATCAATTAAACTAGTAAAACTTATAATCTTAAACCATTTTATAATAAATTAACTTTTTCAATATTGTAAGACTATACAAAATTAAATATTAAAGAGCTAGCTCAAGCTAGCTCGGCTTGTTACTATAAAAAGCTCGATCAAACTTGGATCGATTAGGACCAGCTTGGGCTTGGCTCGACGCCCAAGCCTAGCTCCAACTGGGCCATTAGTACATAATAGTAATCATGACATGCATACTAGGTCGTTACAAAAGTCAGTTATCAACTTGTCACTATTAGTGAAATCCTTGTATGATCTTCCCTGCATGATGTTGTCCTTTTCATTATGACTTGAATCCGAGTTGTTGATACCAAACCTGAAGTCACCATCATCTTCTTGCAATTCCTCCATAATTAGTTTCAGTTGCCTCTTCCTAGTGCCTAAAGGGTGTTTTTAAGTTTATTACTAAGACCTCATTTACTTTCCCTTTAGTTGGCTCATCATGTCTTCATCCTCGATATCTTGATGACATGTGACATTGTCTGCCTCTGCCATGTATTCGAAATAACATTATTTTCCTTTACATATATAATATAAATAAAATGTATGTAATAAAAGAAATTACATATATGGAATAGATAAAAGACATCATGCAGAGAAAGCTCAACTCTAACTTATTACCAACAAAATATCAAAATACAAGTTCTAACATAAAGAAAACAATAAACGCAACAGATGAACATTAAAGAGATAGAAAAGAAATTACGGAAGGAATGAATTTTCTTTTGAAAAAAGTTAAAAGTAATTATTGTGATTCATGTCATTAGCTTCAGGTCAAATGTTATATTTTTTAGATAAGAGTGTCTTTGTAGTGAAAAATTCGAAT
This sequence comes from Datura wrightii, assembly GCA_035772735.1. NCBI lineage: Eukaryota > Viridiplantae > Streptophyta > Magnoliopsida > Solanales > Solanaceae > Datura > Datura wrightii. Next base: position 186,859,218 of record JASDFA010000018.1, on the reverse strand, counting down.
ATACCTCAAACCATATACCTAACTTAGGATCACTTTTCAAAGAGAGTTACTTGTTCCTTACAAATACTCTCTCAATATAGAATAAAGAAAAGCAAGGAAATAATGAATCAAGTCTCTAGACACACAAGGAATAGTGTTGCAATCACCAAACTTATGAAAATTTTGATAATGACGAATTGTGGTACTCTGAAATATTTTTTCGGGATTGAAATAACCCAAGAATGTTTTCAATTTATAAAAATAATCCTGTGAAACCCAAAACAATGCAATGTTTCACAAAGCAATATGTTGTTACCCAAAAGGACACAATATTTCAGAAGTTATTCCCATAATCGCTGCAGTTTTCTTTTGAAAATTCCAACAATCACCCACCATTTTCAAGTGAAAATAACAATCCAACAATTCCTTTATAAAATAAGAGACAAGTAAATCAATTCATAAATGAAGTTTCTAGCGACGGAACTTCAAATTAGCGGAATACAATTTCTATTAAACAAAATAGTCAGGTAAGAAAGGTCTTTGAATCATATTGTAAATAGGATGTATTTCACATATGAATTCTATTACATTTGTTATACCGCGTAGGATTCCCGACACCTAGATGACCTATTCATATGTTGGTTAAGCATATTTTAAGGTCATACGTGTAAAGAAAGGCCCGGGAAAAAGATCGGACGAGAAACCTGTCGAACCATCGCGGAAGGAGCCGAGGCAGAGCCCCTCCACGATGGCAGCATGTCACGGAGGTGAGGCCTCCACGTTGGCTCCGTGACACGTTGGCCTAGTCCAGTCCCAAGTATATAAAGCCCCACTTCGGTTTTAAATCAGTAAACACTTATAATTTCCAGTGAAACAGAGAGGGATCAGCAGAGAAGAGATAAGAACGAAGGAGGTAAGATAATTTTCATCCGATTACACTGCTAAACATTGTCCAAACTCAAATTAACCTCAGATACCGAGGTATTTAGCAGCAGAGAGCATTCCTACAGATTTAGTTTCGTGAAATACGGCCGACGAATCGTCGAGCCACCGAGCTAAGGTAAGTAGAATTGCTCCAAACTAGTGTCTATGTGTTCCTAGCGGAGAAGTGAATAGTTCTCTCTTCTGGACCTCTAGAAAATAGCGAGTTTTCGACCGTCTATCGATAGGCCTAAGTTTAGGCTATAATTATATCGAAAGTAATGTCGTTCCTCAGAATAAAGTTGTATTTAGTACTGATTGATATATTTACGAATGCAGTTGGGAGAAAATAGTTGAAGTACTGGCCGAGCCTCATCCGACAGACGGATAGCTCGAGGATAAGGTATGTAAAGTTAGTTTCCTCGGCAAGTTAGCAAGCTCGGCATAGTAAAGTAAACTAAAGGCCAGTAGAATAATCAGAAGTTATGTGTCGTGTTTATTACGATGTTGGTATGATATTAGAAGCATCAAGTTATAACTTGCGCGAAACTTGCTAGCACGATGTAGATTCTAATACAAGTGTTAGGAACTGCACAGCATGCTCAGAATGTGATGTAGTACAGAATGTTAGGATATCATCGTATGCAGTTGAAACCCAGTAAAGCAATGTAACATCTGTAAGGCATCTCAGAAGTAGAATGATAGGTTAAAATGAAGTTTAGAAAGCATGTTAGAAATAGTAAATCATGTTACTATAGAAACTCAGTATACAACATAGTTTTCAGCAGAAAGACTATATCTTGTTCAGCATTAGACTCAGTACAGTCTGGCAGAAGATTATATTTATACATATATACTATTACCAGTCTCAGCATGTAATAAGTATGTACATATTACTATTACTAGCTCAGCATATAGTATGCACAAATACTTTACTACTATGGGCTTCAGTATATGGGATATGCAGATAGTGTTACTAGTTGAGACCGTTGTATTGTTTTGGGGTTGGATTACCTATCATCCATGACCGCCCCAGGGTTGATAGCTGTATCGACTCGCCCGCCAGAGGACGAGGATACGTCACTCTATGGAGTGGCATGCCGTCCCACAGGGGACGAAGATGGGATGCCAGTTTTCCCCATATTGTGCCTTGATCGGCCCTTACACACCCCTGTCGAGCGGATACGCCCGGGTGTTGATTCAGGAGTCCTCCGGACTCAGATGCAGTTATAGTCAGGGGCTCAGTGAGCCCAAGTGCATACCCAGGGGACTGGCAGGATGCTTATAGCTATTATAGGAGATGGGATGACCGGGGTAGGGGTATAGATTCTGTGCTGGTTGTACCTCCCGGCTTATGGGGGCCGGTTAAGGTTTGTGTGTGCTGTATTATGTTATGTTATGTTATGCCATGTTACATTAGACACGAGTAGATCGGCAGTAGAACGATACGTCTCCAGGTATGACTCCTACTCCTTCCAATATAATTAAGAGAAGGTATGATTTACATTATCAGACAGTTAATCCATTCCTTTCTACTTTAGTTTCATCAGTTGTATTGTTATTTTCAGATATTTCTTTCAGTTATTGCTTTACATACTCAGTACCAGCGGTACTGACGCCCGGTGGGGCGCTGCATTACTTGCCTGCAGGTACTCATAGACGAGCAGGCGATTCGTCGTGATTCTGGTCAGCGATTGAGTATTCAGCTCCCGTCATCCAGAGACTAAATCCCAGAGGTATATTTCGTTTTCTTTTTTTGTAAAGTACGGGTAGGTCGGGGCCCTGTCCCGATCATTTCTATTGTTACTCCTAGAGGCTTGCAGTCTGTATATATTTCCCTGTGGTCAGATGAGCCGATCGAGTGGGGCTGTGCAGTTGTATAGCTGTTAGTACTTTTGTGTCCTTTATTTTGGCCGTGTGGGGCCATAGCTTGACAAGTAGTGGTGACCTTGCCGGTCACGTAGTTATCCAGTATTTCATCGTTGAGTTACAGATAACTAGACAGCATGGTGGCCTTGTCGGCCCACATAGGTTTCCCTATAGTTGCATGTTTCTGGTTAGCTGTCATTACAGGTACAGGAGGCTATAGGCCAATGGGCCGGGGGCTATGTTTACAGCCGTTATATAGCCCTTTGTTTCCAGAAATGTGAGTTAGAGCCAGCCAGGCACCAGATGTGCCCAGGCTTAGCGGTCTAGCAGTTCAGGTCTTAGTAGGGCACCAGGTGTTAGTCATACCCCCCAAGGTGGGGTATGACAAACTTGGTATCAGAGCAGGTCGTGTCCCAGGGAGTCTGCAAGCCGTGTTAAGTAGAGTCTTGTCTATGGATGTGTTGTGCACCACATACTATAGGCGGGAGGCTGCGAGGCATAATAGGATGGTTACCTTTCTTTCATACTCAGTCGTGCCATAGCACAGTACAGTGCAGGGTTGGTCCTTTTAAAACTCATCATATTCTTTGAATACAGATACAAGTAATACAAGCGAAATCCTATCCCAGGCAGAAGATCAGATATAGCAACAGGAGAGAACATCAGCCAGTTACAAGGTAACTACAGTAGCAGGAGGAGGTAACAGGGATCTCCCAATGTTAATCTTTTATTGGTATCATCCCCAGTATATGTCGATAACTTCATAATAGGAAGTCACAAGCATAACGTATAAATGAGTCGATTTATTTGTTAGATATATATATATAAGACCTGATTAAGATAGTAGACAATATTAGATTATCAGATAAGTGTGAGAAAGAGAGGGAAATGTAGGATTCCCACCTCCATTCCTTCAGGTGTGGTACAGTTCCATGTCTTTGTTTCGTAGCAGTAAGAAAAAGTTATTCCTACCCCTTAGTTTTGATCCCAGTGTAGCAAAGGACATAAGGATTGAGACGATGTTTCCCAAAGCAGGCAGTAAGTGAAAGGTGGATTGGTTGATTCCAGAAAGTGTTAGAAAGAGTTAGGAGCCCTTATGATTATGTAAGTTGTGCAGACCCTCACGGTAATAAGTCAGAAGGGCAAGTAAGACTACTAGCTTACTCGAAGTGGGTGTAGGAGATCCGTCAATGATGGACTCCTCGTAAGAGTCAAGTTCAAGTCAGGAAAGGGTTGAATCCGCCGTGGCATGCTAACAACGGCAGGGTATGTCTGCAAGATAATAGTTATAATCTTAGCTGTGATATCAAAGACAGGGAGATTATATGAAGAAGATGGGCCCAACTGCAAGCCAGAAGAAGTATAGGCCGAGGCTTGATCAGTAATCTCATTAACAACGAAAGGCAGGTACCTTGAACCCCAGAGTTCAACTTAAGCAAGATGAGGGGAAGAAGCAGGAGTGTCGGATGTTGTGGGGAAATTAGGATTACCCCCGGATTGATAGAATATCGTATTAAGGATTAAGCCTCGGGCTGACAGTAAGATTGCGGTCCAGAATACCGCAGCATGTTCGCTTATGGGGAAGTTGAGAAATTGCCGATACAGCGAATTTAATCTAGTGTGGCCTAGAGATAAGGCCCAGCAGACAGTCATGGGCTCTCAATATATGCCTAGTAAGGCCACAAGATTCGCACGTTGACCCCATATCGCAAGAGTGGCGAAATTTCAAACAGCAGATAATAACTAAAGTGTTTATGTTTGTTACTTTCAGAATGGGGGACAATACAATGAAATGATAAGTCAGGACAGGAGATATTATTAGGCCGTAGAAGCGGTGTATCATGTACGGTATGAGACTCAGTAGAGCATGTCAGAGATTATGTATTACCGCAGAATTCAGTACATATTGTACGTAGCTATTGATATATATATATATATATACATATAATAGATATGTTGTGAGTAGATGCCTATAAGGGGTACAATCACAGATGCTGATTAGTAATAGAAAGCATGTACAAACTGCATTGCAGGACCCCCCTTGCCAAAAAAAAAAGGGGGGAGAAGAAAGAAAGAAAAGGAGAGAAGAAAGGAGAAAGGGAAAGGAGAAGTGAAAGGGCAGATTAGGTGTGAATTACGTAAGAAGTCATAAAAACTATCTCAGTTCTCAGTTAATAAGTTAATAGATTTATGTGTTGTTGCCAGATCTAGGCTCTAGGAGCTTACCAGAGTTAATGGCCTAAACCAGAAGGCTAGATGAGAAGGGCGCAGTTAGACGGTCTACCGACCAGCTGGCACCTGCATTAGCAGGGACGCATCCCTGAAGATCGGTAACATTAGTGCATATGCTAGAACCAGGATTAGAGGTCGAATAGGCAAATTTCAGAGATTAGCAATATCATAATTGTTCTAGTATGTTAAGTGGTCGTACATCATTTTCCTAGCCTTGTAGGCGAGAGTCGGCCATAGTCAACCTAGCTGTTGTTATGTGGAACATCCCATAAGTCAGCCGGCCGTCCCAGTCAGAATACCCGTGGGTACCCCAAGGAAGGGTCCACATCAGTAGTCAGCGACAGACTAGTGCTTCAGTTGGTTCTCATAAGATATTCAGATGCAGAGCCCTAGCAGAAGGACAGTATTTACAAAATAGCTCATAAGACCGAGAATTCCCCAGAATAGCAGTATAAATCCAAGTGGATACACACAAGGCGTAAGAAATTAGTAGTGCTCTGCTAGCACAGTGTTTACTAAGACAAGGAGATCGGTAGGTTCCCTATGAGGATCCAGGGACGGATCGCCTGAGAGTAGGTTGGACTAAGCACAACACCACAATTGTTCAATTAGGAAGACGAAACAGTTAGCTGTCCACAACTCCGCAGTTATGCATGAGCTACAGATATCCTAGTAGGACATGTAGAGCATCGTTAGACTACTACAGCATTCAGATCATCTAACCCAGCTATTTAGTTAGTCGAGATTATTCAGCCAGACTATTAGAGATCATGATCATTGTCAGGATCCTCTGATCAGATACGGGCACATGGTGTGCAGATAGTTGTTCAGGTTATCTCAGCAACAAGTAGCCTTAGCATGCGGCCAGAAGGCCAGATGAGCTCTAGCTATACCGGTAGATTCCTTGTCAGATTTTCCGGTATAATAAACCAGTATGACCGTCAGATTTATGCCAATTTTTCTAAATGTGAATTTTGATTGAGTTCAGTAGCCTTTTTGGTCACATTGTGTCGGAGGTTGTTGTACAGGTAGATACACAAAAAATCGAAGCAGTGAAGACATAGCCCAGACCTACCACTCCGATCGAAGTACGCAATCCCTGCGGTTAGCTGGGTACTACAGAGGGTTTGTGGAAGGATCTTCCACCTTAGCAGCACCTCTGACTAAATCGACACAGAAGGCAGCAAAGTTCCAGCAGACTGAGGCGTGTGAGCAGAACTTCTAGGAGTTAAAAGCCAGGTTAACATCAACTCCAGTGTTAGTATCGCCAGAAAGTACAGAGGATTGATGCAGCATGGTAAAGTAATAGCTTATGCTTTCAAGCAGTTGAAGAAACGTGAAAAGAATTATCTTACCCATGACCTGGAGTTAGCTGCAGTAGTTTATGCCTTAAAGAGTGAATATTTTGTATCACCCAGGAAGGGCTAATGTGGTAGCAGATGCCCTTAGCCGTAAATCTATGGGGAGTTGGCATACTTGCAGCCTGAACAGCGAGAATAGGCCTGAGAATTACACCAGTTAGCCGGTTTAGCCGTTCACATAGCAGAAATAAAGGATAACAAAGCGATAATATAGAATGTCGCAGTGTTGTCGTTAGTGGTGGAAGTAAAGGAACGACAATATGGAGACCCTAGCCGGGTTCAACTTGAACACATGGTTCAGTAAGGAGAGGTGACATATTTTCAGATAACTGGGGATGAAGTGTTGCGATATAAAGGCTGCATTTGTGTTCCAGATATTTTGGGGCATCGCCAGCAGATTATGAGCGAGGCGCATTATGCCCGCTATTCTCTCCACCCAGGCGCGACGAAAATGTACCATAATATCAAAGAAAACTACTGGTGGCCAAGTATAAAAAAATAAATTGCTGAATTTGTAGCTCAATGTCCTAACTGCCAATAGATGAAAGCAGAACATCAGAAATGAGACGGTTTGACCCAGGACATAGCTGTGCCTATCTGGAAATGGGAAGCAGTAAATATGGATTTTGTAGCAGGATTACCCCGTACTAAACACAGACATGACTCTATATGGGTGATAGTTGACAGATTGACAAAAAATCAGCTCATTTCCTGCCAGTAAGAACTACTTTCCCGGCCGAAGATTATGCTAAGTTGTATATCAGAAAGATAGTCAGATTACATGGAATACCAGTATCCATTATTTCAGACAGAGGAGCACAGTTTACAGCTAGATTCTGGCAGTCTTCCAGAAGGGTTTGGGAATGCAGATTAACTTGAGCACGACATTCCACCCTCAGACAGATGGGCAGGCTGAGCGGACTATCCAAACGCTCGAGGATATGCTGCGAGCGTGTGTACTAGATTTTGGGGGTAGATGGGATGAGCATCTTTCGTTGATCGAATTTTCCTACAATAATAGCTATCATTCAGCCATCCAGATGGCGCCTTTCGAGGCATTATACAGGCGAAAATGCAGATCGTCGATTGGTTGGTTTGAGATAGGAGAATCAGCGTTGGTTGGCCCAGACATTGTTCGTCAGTCAGAGGAAAAGGTAAAGCTTATCCGAGAACGTTTACTGACTGCCCAGAGCCGCCAGAAGTCTTATGCAGATGTACGGCGTAGAAATTTAAAATTTGCGGTAAACGACTGGGTATACCTGAAAGTGTCTTCGATGAAAGGGGTGATGAGATTTGGCAAGAAAGGCAAGCTTAGCCCGAGATTCATTGGGCCATATCAGATTCGGCGAAGAATAGGCCGAGTTGCATATGAATTGAACTTGCCTCCGGAGTTAGCATCTGTTCACCCAGTATTCCATGTCTCTATGTTGAGGAAGTTCGTAGGAGACCCTTCTACAGTAGTTCCAGTTCAGGATGTCCAGGTCACAGAAGAGTTAGCATATGAAGAGGTTCCAGTAGCTATTTTAGACAGACAGATTCGCAGGTTGAGGACTAAAGATGTTGCGTATGTCAAAGTATTGTGGCGTAACAGGAACCGTGAGGAAATGACGTGGGAAGCTGAAGAAGATATGAAAGCCAGATACCCTCACCTATTCCAGGCCTAGTCAGGCGACAGGTATGTCCGTATTATAGCTTATGTAGTATCTTATGGTTGTATATGTCTAAGTGAGAAAGATTGATACTTAGCCATCCAGTGAATCCTAAAGTATTATGTACAGTACCTGTATTGGACTTTTCTGCATTTTAGGTTTTTGGTATAGTCCATATTACAGGGGAGACTCTGGCGGAATTTTTCTAAACAAGTAAGTTAAGTAGTCCTCCATATAGCAGTATACATTCGAGGACGAATGTTCTTAAGGGGGGGAGAATGTTATACCCCGTAGGATTCCCGGCACCTAGATGACCTATTCGCACGTTGGTTAAGCATATTTGAAGACCATACGTGCTAAAGAAAGGCCCGGGAAAAAGATCGGACGAGAAACCTGTCGAACCATCGCGGAAGGAGCCGAGGCAAAGCCCCTCCGCGATGGCAGCGTGTCACGGAGGTGAGGCCTCCGCGTTGGCTCCGTGACACGTTGGCCTTGTCCAGGCCCAAGTATATAAAGCCCCACTTCGGTTTTAAATCATTAAACACTTATAATTTCCAGTGAAACAGAGAGGGATCAGCAGAGAAGAGATAAGAACGAAGGAGGTAAGATAATTTTCGTCCGATTACGCTGCTAAACGTTGTCCAAACTCAAATAAACCTCAGATACTGAGGTATTTAGCAGCAGAGAGCATTCCTACGGATTTAGTTTCATGAAATACGGTCGACGAATCGTCGAGCCACCGAGCTAAGGTAAGTAGAATTGCTCCAAACTAGTGTCTATGTGTTCCTAACTGAGAAGTGAATAGTTCTCCCTTCTGGACCTCTGGAAAATAGCGAGTTTTTGACCGTCTTTCGATAGGCCTATGTTTAGGCTATAATTATATCGAAAGTAATGTCGTTCCTCAGAATAAAGTTGTATTTAGTACTGATTGATATATTTATGAATGCAGTTGGGAGAAAATAGTTGAAGTACTGGCCGAGCCTCGTCCGACAGACGGATAGCTCGAGGATAAGGTATGTAAAGTTAGTTTCCTCGGCAAGTTAGCAAGCTCGGCATAGTAAAGTAAATTAAAGGCCAGTAGAATAATCAGAAGTTATGTGTTGTGTTTATTACGAATGTTGGTATGATATTAGAAGCATCAAGTTATAACTTGCGCAAAACTTTCTAGCACGATGTAGATTCTAATACAAGTGTTAGGAACTGCACAGCATGCTCAGAATGTGATGTAGTACAGAATGTTAGGATATCATCGTATGCAGTTGAAACCCAGTAAAGCAATGTAACATCTGTAAGGCATCTCAAAAGTAGAATGATATGTTAAAATGAAGTTTAGAAAGCATGTTAGAAATAGTAAATCATGTTACTATAGAAACTCAGTATACAACATAGTTTTCAGCAGAAAGACTATATTTTGTTCAGCATTAGACTCAGTACAGTCTGGCAGAAGATTATATTTATACATATATACTATTACCAGTCTCAGCATGTATTAAGTATGTACATATTACTATTACTAGCTCAACATATAGTATGCACAAATACTTTACTACTATGGGCTTCAGTACATGGGATATGCAGATAGTGTTACTAGTTGAGACCGTTGTATTGTTTTGGGGTTGGATTACCTAGCATCCATGACCGCCCCAGGGTTGATAGCTGTATTGACTCGTCTGCCAGAGGACGAGGATACGTCGCTCTACGGAGTGGCATGCCGTCCCACAGGGGACGAAGATGGGATGCCAGTTTTCCCCATATTGTGCCTTGATCAGCCCTTACACACCCCTGTCGAGCGGATACGCCTGGATGTTGATTCAGTAGTCCTCCGAACTCAGATGCAGTTATAGTCAGGGGATCAGCGAGCCCAAGTGCATACCCAGGGGACCGGCAGGATGCTTATAGCTATTATAGGAGATGGGATGACCGGGGTAGGGGTATAGATTCTGTGCTGGTTGTACCTCCCGGCTTATGGGGGCCGGGTAAGGTTTGTGTGTGCTATATTATGTTATGTTATGTTATGCCATGTTACATTAGACATGAGTAGATCGGCAGTAGAACGCTACGTCTCCAGGTATGACTCCTACTCCTTCTAGTATAATTAAGAGAAGGTATGATTTACATTATCAGACAGTTAATCCATTCCTTTCTACTTCAGTTTCATCAGTTGTATTGTTGTTTTCAGATATTTCTTTCAGTTATTGCTTTACATACTCAGTACCAGCGGTACTGACGCCCGGTGGGGCGCTGCATTACTTGCCTGCAGGTACTCATAGACGAGCAGGTGATCCGTCGTGATTCTGGTCAGCGATTGAGTATTCAGCTCCCGTCATCCGGAGACTGAATCCCAGAGGTATATTTTGTTTTCTTTTGTTGTACAGTAGGGTAGGTCGCCCTGTCCCGATCATTTCTATTGTTACTCCTAGAGGCTTGCAGTCTGTATATATTTTCCTGTGGTCAGATGAGCCGGTCGAGTGGGGCCGTGCAGTTGTATAGCTTGTCCTTTATGTTGGCCGTGTGGGGCCATAGCTTGACAAGTAGTGGTGACCTTGCCGGTCACGTAGTTATCCAGTATTTCATCGTTGAGTTACAGATAACTAGACAGCATGGTGGCCTTATCGGCCCGCATAAGTTTCCCTATAGTTGCATGTTTCTGGTTAGCTGTCATTACAGGTACAGGAGGCTATAGGCCAACGGGCCGGGGGCTGTGTTTACAGCCGTTATATAGCCCTTTGTTTCCAGAAATGTGAGTTAGAGCCAGCCAGGCACCAGATGTGCCCAGTCTTAGCGGTCTAGCAGTTCAGGTCTTAGTAGGGCACCAGGTGCCAGTCATACCTCCCAAGGTGGGGTGTGACAACATTATTCCTTTATAACCAATACCATAAGGCCTTGTGTTCCAATTTTCTGGCAAATGCATAGAAGCCAAATTCGTACTTCTTGAAGTCGTCCGCTTCACATCCACATAGGTAGACCCTTATTAATGTGCTCATGTAAGAGCACCCATCAATAAGTCTATTAAGAATTTATAATTCAACTTCCTTTTAACAAATTATAGGACAAAGAACTACTTTGGGACGGTAATACCAAGTGCTATCAACCAATAAAGAATGTTTTCACTCATTGAACTCGGGACTGGATGTTACATGAAGTGTCAAGTTGAGGCTTCACCCTTAATGGTCTTTCATTATGGTTTTTAATCCCATCCCCCATGATATTCTCAGCACCAAGTCCCTTGCTAATTCCTTAGTCAACGGGTTAGTAAGATTGTTAAGTAAGCATACATAGTCAACCATAATCGCTCCATCTTTAATTTATTTATTTATATAACTATTTCTAAGGCTAATATGTCTAGACTTTCCATTATATATATTTCTATACTCTATGGATAAGGTTCCCTCACTATCACAATGGATAGAACTGGTGGCATGGGCTTAGGCCATAATTAAATATCAAAAAGCAAATTTCTTAACCATTCCCCTTCCTTAGAAGTGGATGGCAAGGCTACAAATTCTGCAGCCATAGTTAAATTTGTAAGACACATTTGCTTCTTAGATCCCCAAGATATCGCACCCCCACCAAAGAGGTATACCCATCCACTTGCGGAGGAATAATCCTCTTGATCAGTGATCCAACTTGCACCTGAATACCCTTCTAGTATGAAGGGGATCACCACTATAATAGATGCCATAATCTTGAGCTTTCTTGAGATACCTTAATAATTTTCTTATAGCTTGCAAATGATGCTCACTCGAATTGCAAGTATACCTACTCAATGTACCTACTTCATACGCAATATCGGGTATCATACTAGCCATAGCGTACATCAAGCACCCTATCAACTTAGCATACTCAAGTTGAGCAATTGGCCTTCCACCATTTCTTTCAAATTTAAAATATGGATCATATGGTGTAGAAACAGGATTACAAACAAAATGTTTGAATTTCTTCAACACTTTCTCAGTATAATGATATTGTGTTAAAGAAAACCCCCTACAATTCCTACTAATTCTTATACCAAAAATGATATTCGCATCTCCCATGTCTTTCATGGAGAATTGAGTGGATAAAAATCTTTTGGTGTTCTCGACTTGTTCTATGTCGGTACCAAAGATCAACATATCATCTACATACTAGCAAATGAAAAAGGACGACTTGTTCTATGTCGGTACCAAAGATCAACATATCATCTACATACTAGCAAATGAAAACTCCTTTTCCATTTTCAAATTTTGAGTAAACACACTTATTTGATTGATTGATTATAAATCCATTACATAGAACTACTTCATCAAATTTTTGATGCCATTGCTTAGGGGATTTCTTTAGCCCATACAATGATCTTATAAGTTTGTAAACTTTCTTCTCTTGTCCTTTAACTAAAAACCCCTCAGGCTACCTTATATAAACTTCCTCTTCTAATTCACCATTCATAAACGCAGTTTTGACATCCATTTGGTGAATTACTAGATTTTAAGTGGAGGCTATTGTAATAAGAACTCTCATTATGGCTATTCTAACCACAGGAGTATAAGTATCAAAGTAGCCAATGTCATGTTTTTAGGTAAAACCCCTAAAAACAAAGTGAGCCTTGTATTTATCCACGATACCGTCTATTTTAATTTCTTCTTCAATAATCATTTACCATCTATGGGTTTGCAATCGGGTGGAAGGTCTGTTAGGATCCAAGTATTATTTTTCATAATGGAATCTATCTTATCTCGGATAGCCTCCTTCCATAATGGTGCATCTGGAGATTGCAAGGCCTCACTAAAAGTAGTGGGATCATTTTCCATATTGTAACCGATAAAGAATTTCATTCTCAATTTATCAATTGAACCTTCTACTAAATAGATGCAGAAGTGTCATCTCCTTATGTCTTTTTTTTTTCTAACTCTTTTACTCCTTCTTACTTCAACAATGTCATTTTGATTTTCATCATCTTCAAAGATTACTGGTTTTGGATTAGAAGAACTTGGATTACTTGGAACGATATCTTTTGGTCTAGGAATTGACACGAATAGAGCTTCATAAAAAAAATTGAATCTCTTGATTCAAGTATTGTATTACCCGAATACGAATCATTTAATTCAATGACCACAAACCAATAGGCTTTGCTATTTTTAGAATATCCTGTAAAAATGCATTCAATTTCTCTTTCACCCAATTTTTTCCTTTTAGATTGCAAGACTTTAATTATAGCCCTACATCCCCATACTTTAAAATGACTCAGATTTGGTTGTCTTTTGTTCCAAAGTTCATATGGGATTGTTGAGTTCTTTTAATTAGGAACTCTATTAATAATATAATAGGCCATTAACATGGCTTCACCCCAATAACCTTGGCTTAGTCCTGTGTTAGACAATAAAGAGTTAACAATTTTCATTAAGACTCGACTTTTTTATTCAGCTATACCGTTTTAATGTGGTGTATATGGTGTCGTTACTTGATGCACAATACCATATCTTTGAAAAAATGCGGGATTATAATATTCCCCTCCCTTACTGGTCCTTAGACACTTAAGGGGAGTTTCTTTCAACCTCAGACTTGTAAATTTAAAGTTTTTTTGAATGCTTCATCCTCAGAATTTACAAGATAAACTTTGCAAAATCTAGCGTAGTCATCAATGAATGTAATAACATATTTTTCCTCCAATTGTAGGAGTACTATGAAAATCACATAAATCACTGTGAATTAATTCAACCAACTTAGTAGTTCTCAATACTTGGAAAGGATTTCCTTGTGATCTTTGTTAACATGCAAGTTTCACAGTTTTGTTGTCTACATTCATCATCGGTGTTAAACCAGATTTATACATATCCCTCATTCTATAAAAACTAACATGTCCTAAACATGAATTCCATAATAAAAAAATTAGAGCCAAGTATGTAAATAGAAACTTCATCATCTATTGTATTGTCATTAACTGATAATTACATTTAACTTAAACATGTTAACTGCATAACCCCTACCCAAAAAATACACCACCCCTGGACAATACAAACTTATTAGCTTTAAACACTTGTTTGAAATCATGTTTCTTCAAGAGGCTACCGGATACAAGATTTTTCCTAACGCTAGGAACATAAAATATATCGCTTAGAGTTAACATCTTTTTGGATGTGAACTTCAATTTTACTTGTCCCATGCCCTTGACTTCCATAGGTGAAGAGTTTCCCATGTAGAGGATGGTCCCATCATTGACCGATATGAGTGACTTGAAGAAGGAACAACGATTGCACACATGTTTGGTAGCTCTTGTGTCTATTCACCAAGAATTGTCATTTTCAATAACATTGATTTCAGAAATCATGGCCATAAAGTTATCCTTTGATGCCCTTTGGATGCCTTGACTATTCTTTTTTTTTTCAGATAGAGCACTCTTCTTATGGCCTGATTTGTTACATTCATGATGGAACCCCTTCTTCTTTTTTCCATCATCATAAGGCCTTTTCTTATTATTATATTGTCCATTGTGGTGGTTTGGAAGACTCCCCATGTTCAATAACATGAACCTTGTCGTCTTGAGTGTTAAGCTCCTTGGATTTATCCTGCATACAGAACTCTTGTTCAACACAAAGATAATTAGCAAGTTCTTCCATAGAAATGTTCTCCTTTTTGTGTTTAAGATTATGTTTGGAGTCTTTCCACGAAAAAGGTAAGTTACGAACAATAGAAGATACAATAAAGGCTTCATCCATCACGATTTTGTGTTAGATGAAACGACTTACAATGCGCCGAACTTCATGGAATTAATCCATGACTGACCGACTTTCTACCATCTTATAATTATTAAATTGGGAGACAAGAAATTTCTTACCAGATGCATCTTTAGACATGTACTTGTTCTCCATAACATCCCACAGTTCCTTGGCAATCTCCATGTGTTGATAGATATCAAATAAAGCATCTGACATTCCATTCAATATATGGCCTCGATAGATATAGTCACCATTGTCTCATTTGTTACGACCCAAGCTAAGACCCCGGATCGAGACACGAGACCTAGAATAATGAATGGCTCCAAGCTAACCCATGGCATGGCATAACACTACATAAAAACAACTAATAGAAGATATCTGAGCAAAAGCTTAATTGAAACATAACTAAGAAAAAGAAAGGGTAAAACTATGATAACAACACTGAGTCATAAGCTAAAACTAGTACTACACTGTCTGAAAGCCTCTGCTAATCTGATGAGTTGCTAGGAAAAGCCCCAGCTAACTCCAACTTCTGAAATTAGAAATAAACTAAAATAAGGAAAACAAGCTCCCGTCCTCAAAAGAGGAGGACTCACCACTGTCAGCTGATAGAGTCTAGAGCGTGTCTAACCGCAGGGCTAAGTCTGAATACCTAGATCTATATCACAAAATGTTATAGCATATAAAGTATGTGGTCAGTACTTGGAATGTACTGAGTATAGGGGAAACATATCTGATGCTAGGAACATGCTAGTATAGTGAACAAAGACTGATCTAAACACATAACTGAATATATAACTAAAGTAAATACAACGACCTTATCTGAAATGCATACGAACTAATATGATATGCTCATTTGAAAATATTTCATGAAACATAAGTAAATCTGGTTCTTGGGTCATGCACATGTATTGAAGTCTGAATCTAAAATCATAAACTGTATTAATTATACTGAAAGTGAAAGTGAACTGTACTATAGGAAAGACTATTAACCGACAAACTCCAATATGAGCCTTATGGAGCCTAACCTGTAACTCCGATTGGAAGGGTGTTCATACCTTGCCAATGGTAAGAACTATGACTGGCGTGATATCACTTGTGAACTCAGGGAGACAATATTTAACAACGATGACCCCTGTATGTGCCCATTGAGGCAAGGGAGACACTCTCAAATAACAAGGATCTAATATTCCTTGGGCTAAGGAAAACCTTTTCTACAATTGAGAATCCCTTATCCTACGGTGGCATGTAGTTCTGAGACCTGGGTACACTGGAACCCTATCCCACTCGGTGCCAAGTACTACTCCCAACTGAACATAAAGATACATGTAACTGATAAATCTGAAGTTGATGTCCTAAGACTAGTCAGGATAACTTTATCTAAAAAGAGTCCCGAGAGCCTAAATGACCATGACATACTGATAGTGAGGGCTCATAACTGATGTTCTAAGACTAGTCAGCGCTACTTTCTACTAGCAAGAGTCCTGAGAGTCCAAAGAACCGTAAACATGAACATTCTAATCATACTAAATCCATGAAAAACATATGTACAAATCATAGTGTAAATCATATGTACTAAATTCATGGAAAAATCATATATCTCAAATGGACCATATTTTCGAAAACAACTAATTCATGGGCTGAACTTTGGGAAAACATGCTAACATCTAACCATGGGAGTGAATTCATGAATATCATGTGCTATTTATCATGAGGACCTTGAAAATAATGGAAGACATAAGAGAAAACATTCATAGAATGGACACATGCTTTTCTAGGGAATCAAAGTAGCTAGGGTTTTAAACATAAATAGGGACACAAGAATGAAAGAACATCCTTGTTGAAGTCCCACATACCTATCTTGAAGAAATCCCCCACTAGCACTTGAATCGTGAAGCCCTTGGAGAGGAACCCTAGGTGTTCTTGAGCCTTGAGAGGAAGAGAGAAGAAGAACTCTACAAATGATTTTAGAAGAATGAGAGTTTGGTCTAGGAAAAATACTTTTAATTCATCCCTTAGAATACCCAAAACGGCCTCACTTTGGAATTAGAAGCATAAGAAATTACTAAAATATTCCTAGAGATTCATTTTAAAAACTTTCCTGTCAAATGCAATGAGTCCTTCAACGAGTCGTTGTCTGATCTGATGACTCGTTGAATCCATACATTACTCCTGGAGTGCTTCTAGTACTCTTTTGCTTCCCAAACAACGACTAGGAAGGACGAGTCATTACTTGCAACAACGACTCGTCATTTCTCTCATCATCACCACTGCCACCCTAACATAGTTTTTGAATTCCTTCTACAGGATTGATACCACGGGATATCACTCGCCACCACGGGTTGTTTCACCCTTTCGTTGTTACTGAATCAGATTTGAACCCTTTCTAAACTCCATTCAACGATCACTTAGGACGACCCGTTACATGAGATAACAAGTCATCACTAGACTCATTTTTTTGCTGGGAATCCTGATTGAGGGCCTATAACGAGGCACAGAACGGGTTGTTGTTCCTCACAATGACTCATTATTTCTTCTCATTGTTACAAAAGTCCTGTTGCACCCTTTCTGAAACTCGTCCAATGGCTCTTCCTAACAATCCATTAAATAGACCAACGAGTCATCTTTTAACTCGTTAGTTCTAGGTAATGTCCTGTTGCACCCTTTTTGAAACTCTTCCAATGGCTCTTCCTAACAATCCATTACATAGACCAACGAGTCATTTTTTAACTCATTAGTTCTAGGTAAATTTTCACCAATTTAAGACATCCTCAGGACGAGCGACCTAACAACCCGTCAGACCAAATGACGACTCATCACATGAGTCATTCTATGGCACGTTTTGCTAATTTTTTGCTTCAAGTTTGGTGTCTGATCTTAGGAACTTTTGGGGTGTTACACTTTTCATACTTGCGCTTGTGCTTTCTAATGGTCATTTTCGCCTTTATTAGCCTTAGGTGGACGAACAGTGGAAATCACATACACAACATTTAGTGTTATTAAGAGAAAATGCATCATTTTTTACCAACGACAGAAATCAACTCCACCAAACTTGTCAAGTTTGGCAAAATTGGTGGTCAGATCCTTCATGGAAGACATGAAGATAATTCTATTTGATTGTTGGACAAGAGTGTGTTTTTAGTGAAAAATTCAGATATGCTTCAAATCGTATACCTTACTTAGGATCACTTTTCAAAGAGAAATTTTTTGTTCCTTACAAATACTCTCCCGAGATTAAATGAAGAAAAGCCAAAAAAATAATAAATATAGTCTCTAAACATGCAAGGAATAGTATTGTAGTCACCAAACTTATGCAGATTTCGATAAGGAAGAATATTGATACTTTGGAATACTTTTTTTGGATTGAAATAACCCAATGATATTTTCTATTTATAAAAATAAGCCTATAAAACCCGAAACTATACAAAGTTTCTCAAAGCAACATGTTGTTACCTGAAAGGACACAACTTTTCAGAACTTCATGCCCATAACCGCTGCTATATTCTCTTGAAAATTCCAACAATATTTACATCAAAGTATTAGTTTTTATATGGCATTGAAATTAGAAAAAAGATATCAGCTAACGATTTAAGTTTATAATTTATTCTAAAACTTATGGCCTAAGCTAATTCAAATTAAATAAGAAATACTCTGACACGAATATTGAAGTTTTAATAAAATATAGAAGATTACTCTGAAACAAATATAAACATTTGTTTTGAACTGTCTCTTTTTGCGATGACTTTTAATTTTTGCCCCTCAAATCGGTAGTCTTTATTTTTTTGTATCTACTACTCATTTAATGAAAGTTTGTTGTCCAATGTACTCTTAACTATGACTTAATTTCGTTAGACAAACTTTTTTAGAGAACATTTTCCCCAAGACATAAGTTCAGTTAAGGGTGTTTGTGGTTTGGTTAAAAATTGATCCAAATCAAAAATCAAAATCAAATCGAATAAATAAATCGATAGTTATTTGAATTTGGTTTGGTTTGATTTTATATTTTAAAAATAGATAGTATTTAATTTGATTTGGTTTTGTTTTACTAAAATAAAATCGAAGAAAAAAATGAACCAAATGGATAAATTATATACACAATATTTTATAATTATATATATACAATATTGTCACACCCCACCTTGGGGGATATGACGGGCACCTGGTGCCTGCTAGATTCTGGGCTGCTAAACGGTCCAGCCTGAGCACATCTGGTGCTTTGGCTGACTCTGGCTCTATTTCAAGAAACGAATCGTCTATATAGCGGCTGTAAATACAGCCTCCGGCCGACTGAGCCTATAGCCACCTGTATAAAACTACAGCTAACCAGAAACATACTTAAAAAAGGAAAACCTATACGGGCCGACAAGGCCACCATGCTGTCTAGTTATCTGTAACTTAACAATAGAATACTGAATAACTACGTGACCGGCAAGGTCACCACTACAATAAAACTATGGCCCCACACGACCAACATAATCAACCAAACACATATATACATGCACGGCCCCACACGATCGGCTTCACTACCATAGGGAAACATCAGACTGCAAGCCTCTAGGAAGTAATAATAGAATGGTTGGGACAGGGCCCCGACCTACCCAAACTGTAATCAAAAGAAATGGGAACAACCTCCGACTGTCTAGCTCCGGAGGATAGGAGCTGACAACTCTGCTGACTGGATCATGAGGGATCGACTCCTCATCTATGTGTACCTGTAGGCAAGAAATGCAGCGCCCCCGCGAGCGTCAGTACCACAGGTACTGAGCATGTAAAGCAAACTGAAATATACAACTGAAATGGGTAACAACAATAACATGACATATAAGGAGGAAGTAGCTGAGTCTATCTGGCTGAGGATAACTGGGGAGAGTTTACCTATTCTATAACTAAACTGGACGTACCTGATGACGTATCATCCTACTGTCTATGAGTATCCAATAGCACATATAGATATACATATAAATACACACAATACCTAACCGACCCCCATAAGCCGAAAGGTGCCAACCAACAGAACAATCTTTTTACCCCTACCCGGGTCTAAACCAACCAAAAATAAGTCACTCCACTCATCTCATAACGGTGAGCTCCTCCTACCGGCCCTCTTGGGTACGTAGCTCAGGCCTTGGCCTCTGACAATGAGCTGTGTCTGAGTCCGAAGACTCCTGCCTCTGGGCGCAACTGCGCAACGGGGTAATCTGCTGCTGTATCTGTGACTGAAACTGTCCTTGGGTGTAAACACGCAACAGGGTAATTTTATAAAAATCTGTATCTGAAACTGCCCCCGGCCACAAGCGCACACAGAGTAAACTGCCCCTGTAAACAGGGTAATCTGTCTCTACGCAGAGCAAACTGAATTTCCCCTGCAAGCAGGGTAATTTGGACCGTATTATTATGGTGGTCGGCCATCATCTTCCTCTAGGCGGACGGCATCGCCCAGCTGGTGGCGGTATCTGAATCTGGTATCGACACAGCTATAACCCAAGGGCGGCGGGGATGCTAAAGATACCCACATGCCATAACAAGTCTCAACATGCAAAACACATACACAGCAAGCATGCTCAAATGAAAAATACTACATTCTGTTTTGCACTGTTTCTGATTGTTGGGCTAACTACTACCTGGCCTTTATCTGTTTATCTGATTATTGTTACCCGTGATCTGAAGCTATATCAGTTTCTAGAGCCATATCTATTTCTAGAGCTACATCTGTATCTGGAGCTATTTCTATATCTGATTACTGATCTGATTACATCTGAATATAATTCAATAACACAAGATGTGCCATCTATTACCGGATACAGTCTCAACAAATGTAATACATACTATCTGTAATCTTGCTAATTCATTACACTGCTTTTACAACTTCCATTCTGGGTATTACGTAGAAACATACTGAGCTACTAGCTGATACCACATTACTATCTAAAATCATCTGACTATCCGTTATTCTGATTATCACATGATACCTAATGATATACTAGCATGCTTGCTGGAAATTGTACTAAAATCGTTCCTGTACGTTGGGTATCTAGTAATAGCCTTCATTCTATTTACTTTCTAGACTGTACTTCCTGGCTTGCCGAAAGAATAGCTTTACATACCTGGTTTCTGAGTACCCGACTGACCGATGCGATTTTCGTTGGTACTTCTGTTGTTTCTCCCAACTACATTCATATACATGTCAATTAGAACCAAATACACCAATATTCTGAAAGAAAACGTCACTTTTGATATATTTATAGTCTAACTTTGGCTTATCGAAAGACGGCCAAAAATTCGCTATTTCTCGAAAGTCCAGAAGGGATAAACATTCAGTTTAAGCCTAGGAGTATATTTCCACTAATTTGGATCAATTCCACTTACCTTAGTTCGGTAGCACGACGATTCGTTGGCCGAATTTCGCGAAACTAAATCCATAGGAATGCTCCTCACTGCTTAATACCTCGGTATATGGAGTTAATTTGAGTTTGGACCGCGTTTGACGGCGTAATCGGAAGGAAATTCCAATGGAATCTTCGTCTCTCTGCTTTTCCCTCGATTTCTCTGGAAATTATATGAAATATAACATTTAAACCGAAGTGGAGGGCTTATATAGTTGGGTCTAGACAGGGCCAACGTGTCACGGAGCCAACGCGGAGGCTCCACCTCCGTGACACGTTGCCATCGCGGAGGGGCTCTGCCCCGGCTCCTTCCGCGATGGTTCGATAGGTTTCTCGTCCGGTCTTTTCCCGGGACTTTTTCTAGCGTGTATGGCTTTCGAATACTCTTAACCAACACGCAAATAGGCCATCTATGTGTTGGGAATTTTACGGGGTATAACATTCTCCCCCCCCCCTTAAGAACATTCGTCCTCGAATGTAAACTTCCATCTAGAGGACTTCTTAACTTACTCAACTTATTTCTAGAAAAATTTCGTCAGAGTTTCCCCTGTAATATGGACTATCCCCGAAACCTGAAATGCAGAAAAGTTCCATACAGGTACTCCACATAATACTATAGTATTTAAATGACGAATTAAATAGACCTTCTCATTTATATATACTATAAGGCACTGCACAAGATACTAATATACCTGTCGCCTGACTAGGCTTGAAATAAATTAGGGTATCTGGTCTTCATATCTTCCTCCGCCTCCCAAGTCATCTTCTCTCGGTTCCTGTTACGCCACAATACTTTGACTGAAGATACATCTTTCGTTCTCAGTCTACGGATCTGTCTGTCTAGTATAGCTACTGGAACCTCTTCATATGATAACTCTTCTGTGACCTGGACATCCTGAACTGGAAACACTGTGGAAGGGTCTCCTACGAACTTACTCAGCATAGATACATGGAATACTGGGTGAACAGACGCTAACTCTAGAGGCAAGTTTAATTCGTATGCAACTTGGCCTATTCTCCGCTGAATCTGATATGGCCCAATGAATCTCGGGCTAAGCTTGCCTTTCTTGCCAAATCTCATCACCCCTTTCATCGAAGACACTTTCAAATATACCCAGTAATCCACTGCAAATTCTAGATTTCTGCGCCGCATATCTGCATAAGACTTCTGGTGACTCTGAGCAGTCAGTAGGCGTTACCTGATAAGCTTCACCGCCTCTTCTAACTGACGAATAATATCTGGCCCAATCAGTGCCGTCTCCCCCACTTCAAACCAACCGACGGGTGATCTACATTTCCGCCCGTATAATGCTTCAAAGGGCGCCATCTGGATAGCTGAATAATAACTGTTATTATAGGCAAATTCAATCAACGGCAGATGCTCATTCCAGCTACCCCCAAAATCTAGTACACACGCTCGTAGCATATCTTCGAGCGTCTGGATAGTTCGTTCTGCTTGCCCATCTGTCTGAGGATGAAAGGCTGTACTTAATTTAATCTGTGTCCCCAGGCCTCTCTGGAATGACTGCCAAAATCTAGCTGTAAACTATACTCCTCTGTCTGAAATAATAGATACCGGCACTCCGTGTAACCTAACTATCTCTCTGATATACAGTTCAGCATAATCCTCGGTAGACAATGTAGTTCGTACTGGCAGAAAATGGGCTGATTTTGTCAATCTGTCAACGATTACCCAAATAGAATCGTTTCTGCGTCTGGTACGAGGTAACCCTATTACAAAATCCATATTTATCGCTTCCCACTTCCACAAGGGCACAACTATATCCTGCGTCAGACCGCCCGATTTTTGGTGTTCTGCTTTCACCTGCTGGCAGTTAGGACATCTAGATACAAATTTAGCTATTTTAGCTTTCATACCTGGCCACCAGTAGATGTCTCTTATATTGTGGTACATTTTTTTAGCTCCTGGATGGAGAGAATAGCGAGCGTAATGTACCTCATGCATGATCTGCTGGCGAAGCCCTGAAATATTTGGGACACATAGGCGGCCCTTACAACGTAGCACTTCATCCCCAGTCACTTGGAAATCTGGCTCCTTACCTTTCTGAACTCTATCTCTGAGCTGGACTAAATCAGGGTCCTCGTACTACCATTCTTTTACCTCTGTAACTAACGATGACACAGCAGAGTTCTGAATCACCGCTCTGTTATTTTCTGTTTCTGCTACTCGAACGGCTAAACCAGCTAGCTGATGAATTTCTTAGCTAACTCCCGTTTCTCGGGTCGCAAATACGCCAAACTCCCCATTGACTTACGGCTCAGGACATCTTCTACTACATTATCTCTCCCCGGGTGGTAGAGAATATTTACGTCATAATCTTTTAATAGCTCTAACCAGCAACGTTGCCGTAGATTTAACTCCCTCTATGTGAAAATGTACTGCAGGCTTTTATGATCTGTAAAAATGTCTACATAAACGCCATACAGATAATGCCTCCAGATTTGCAAAGCGTGGATCACTGCGGTCAGTTCTAGGTCATGGGTCGGATAGTTCTTTTCGTGCTTCCTCAACTGTCTGGAAGCATAAGCAATTAACTTTCCATGTTGCATCAGCACACAACGCAGTCTAATGCATGAAGCATCACAATACACTGAATAACCTTCTGTACCTTCTGGCAATACTAACACTGGGGCGGAGGTTAATCTGTCTTTCAATCTTGAAAACTCTGCTCACATGCCTCCGTCCACTGAAATTTTGCTGCTTTCTGTGTTAGCTTTGTCAGAGGTGCTGCTATAGTGGAGAATCCCTCAAGAAATCTCCTGTAATACCCTGCTAAACCCAGGAAACTACGGACCTCGGTCGGGGTGGTAGGTCTGGGCCATGTCTTGACCGCCTCTATTTTCTGTGTGTCCACCTGTATACCAGCATCCGACACGATATGCCCTAAAAAGGCAACTGAGTTCAGCCAGAAGTCACACTTAGAAAACTTGGCATACAGCTGACGGTCCCTAAGGACTTGGAGTACTTTTCGTAAATGGTTCCGGTGATCTGTCTCTGAACGAGAATATACCAGAATATCATCGATAAATACTATCACGAACAGATCCAAATACGGTCTGAATATGTTGTTCATCAGGTCTATAAACACTGCGGGAGCATTCGTCAGCCCAAAAGACATGACTAGAAATTCAAAGTGACCATATCTGGCCCTGAAAGCAGTCTTTGGAATGTCCCTCTCACGAACTCGGACCTGGTGGTATCTGGACCTCAGATCTATCTTAGAGAAACATCTGGCCCCCTACAACTGGTCAAACAAATCATCTATTCTAGGGAGCGGGTATTTGTTTTTAATCGTTACCTTATTTAGCTGTCGGTAGTCTATACACATGCAGAGTGAGCCATCTTCTTTCTTACAAACAGAACTGGTGCACCCCACGGGGAAGTACTAGGCCTGATAAAGCCTTTGTCTAGCAAATCTTTTAACTGCTCTTTCAAATCTCTAAGCTCAACTGGTGCCATGCGATACGGGGGAATGGAATAGGTTGAGTCCCTGGCAACAAGTCAATTACAAAATCTATCTCCCTTTCGGGAGGGATACCAGGCAACTCATCTGGAAATACGTCAGGGAATTCATTGACCACTGGAACAGACTGAAGAGTTGGAGGTTCCACCCGAACGTCCTGGACTCTAACTAGGTGGTAAATTCATCCCTTCGCCATTAATTTTCTCGCCTGAAGGTAGGAAATAAACCTACCTTTTGGCGTAGCTGTGCTCCCTTTCCATTCTCGCACTACTTCCCCCGGAAAGTGAAATCGGACTGTCTTGGGGGGTATGACGGGCACCTGGTGCCTACTAAACTCTGGGCTACTAAACGGTCCAGCCTGAGCACATCTGGTGCTTTGGCTGACTCTGGCTCTATTTCAAGAAACGAACCGGCTATATAGCGGCTGTAAATACAGCCTCTGGCCGACTGGGCCTATAGCCACCTGTATAAAACTTCAGCTAACCAGAAACATACTTACAAAGGAAAAACCTATGCGGGCCGACAAGGCCACCATGCTGCCTAGTTATCTGTAACTTAACAATAGAATACTGAATAACTACGTGACCGGCAAGGTTACCACTACAATCAAACTATGGCCCCACACGGCCCAACATAATCAACCAAACACATATATACATGCACGGCCCCACACAACCGGCTCCACTACCACAAGGAAACATCAGACTGCAAGCCTCTAGGAAGTAATAATAGAATGGTCGGGACAGGGCCCCGACCTATCCAAACTGTAATCAAAAGAAATGGGAACAAGCTCCGACTGTCTAGCTCCGGAGGATAGGAGCTGACAACTCTGCTGACTGGATCACGAGGGATCGACTCCTCGTCTATGTGTACCTGCAGGCAAGCAATGCAGTGCCCCCGCGGGCGTAGTACCACAGGTACTGAGCATGTAAAGCAAACTGAAATATACAACTGAAATGGGTAACAACAATAACATGACATATAAGAAGGAAGTAGCTGAGTCTATCTGGCTGAGGATAATTGGGGAGAGTTTACCTATTCTGTAACTAAACTGGACGTACCTGACGACGTGTCATTCTACTGTCTATCAGTATCTAATAGCACATATAGATATACATATAAATACACACAATACCTGACCGATCCCCATAAGCCGTAAGCTACCAACCAACAGAACGATTTATTTACCCCTACCCGGGTCTAAACCAACCAAAAATAAGTCACTCCACTCATCTTATAACTGTGAGCTCCTCCTACCGGGCCCCTTGGTTACGTAGCTCAGGCCTTGGCCTCTGACAATGAGCTGTGTCTGAGTCCAAAGACTCCTGCCTCTGGGCGCAAGTGTGCAACGGGGTAATCTGCTGCTGTATCTATGACTGAAACTGCCCCTGGGTGTAAACACACAACAGGGTAATTTTATAAAAATCTGTATCTAAAACTGCCCCCGGCCACAAGCGCACACAGAGTAAACTGCCCCTGTAAACAGGGTAATTTGGCTCCGCGCATTGCGAACTGAACTGCCCCTGCAAGCAGGGTAATTTGGATCGTATTATTATGATGGTCGGCCATCATCGTCCTCTAGGCGGACGGCATCGCCCAGCTGGTGGAGGTATCTGAATCTGGTATCTACACAGCTATAACCCAGGGGCGGCGGGGATGCTAAAGGTACCCACATGCCATAATAAGTCTCAACATGCAAAACACATACACAGCAAGCATGCTCAAATGAAAATTACTACATTCTGTTTTGCACTGTTTCTAATTGCTGGGCTAACTACTACCTGGCCTTTATCTGTTTATCTGATTATTGTTACCCGTGATCTGAAGCTATATCAGTTTCTAGAGCCATATCTGTTTCTGGAGCTACATCTGTATCTGGAGCTATTTCTATATTTGATTACTGATCTGATTACATCTGGATATAACTCAATAACACAAGATGTGTCATCTATTACCGGATACAGTCTCAACAAATGTAATACATACTATCTGTAATCTTGCTAATTCATTACACTGCTTTTACAACTTCCATTCTGGGTATTACGTAGAAACATATTGAGCTACTAGCTGATACCACATTACTATCTAAAATCATCTGACTATCTGTTATTCTGATTATCACATGATACCTAATGATATACTAGCATGCTTGCTGGAAATTGTACTAAAATCATTCTTGTACGTTGGGTATCTGTTAATAGCCTTCATTCTATTTACTTTCTAGACTGTACTTCCTGGCTTGCCGAAAGAATAGCTTTACATACCTGGTTTCTGAGTACCCGACTGACCGATGCGATTTCCGTCGGTACTTCTGCTGTTTCTCCCAACTATATTCATATACATGTCAATTAGAACCAAATACACCAATATTCTAGAAAAAAACGTCACTTTCGATATATTTATAGTCTAAACTTTGGATTATCGAAAGACGGCCAAAAATTCGCTATTTCTCGAAAGTCCAGAAGGGATAAACATTCAGTTTAAGCCTAGGAGTATATTTCCACTAATTTGGATCAATTCCACTTACCTTAGTTCGGTAGCACGACGATTCGTTGGCCGAATTTCGCGAAACTAAATCCATAGGAATGCTCCTCACTGCTTAATACCTCGGTATATGGAGTTAATTTGAGTTTGGACCGCGTTTGACGGCGTAATCGGAAGGAAATTCCAATGGAATCTTCGTCCTCTCTGCTTTTCCCTCGATTTCTCTGGAAATTATATGAAATATAACATTTAAACCGAAGTGGAGGGCTTATATAGTTGGGGCTAGATAGGGCCAACGTGTCACGGAGCCAACGCGGAGGCTCCACCTCCGTGACACGTTGCCATCGCGGAGGGGCTCTTCCCCGGCTCCTTCCGCAATGGTTCGATAGGTTTCTCGTCCGGTCTTTTCCCGGGCCTTTTTCTAGCGTGTATGGCTTTCGAATACTCTTAACCAACACGCGAATAGGCCATCTATGTGTTGGGAATTTTACGGGGTATAACAACTATGTTAATCTTTATAAATAATTTTAAATACTTTAATTAAGTTTTCATCAAAATTTTCTTTATCTGTAATAGGATAATGAACTTTATACCGTATGTTCATTTTTTAAAAGAGTTTTAATATGAATCCAAATTTATTTATTTTAAAAAAATAATTATGAAATTTATCTTTTGAAAATTATATTTCTTATAAATTTTATTCACTTGATTAAAACTCGTAGATCTGAAGTCATTTTATCGATAATTTAAAAAAATTATAGCTCCCATAATAAAAGGGTAAAAATAAATTATAAGTTGAAAATGGTGAAAAAGTCTTCCCTACTCGTGCAAAAATAAAAAGAAAAAAATATTATTAAGTTCTTCAAACTTGAAAAAATCGAACCATACTCAATCAAACTAATGAATATGTATGATATTTGGTTTGATTTAGTTTTAACAATTAGAAAAATTGACTAACTTGATTTGATTTTAATTTTAATCAAAAATCAACCCATGAACACCCAACTTCAATATTATCCTATAATTTTTACCCGTAATATTTTTAAAAAAATAAATCATTAGACACAAGTTGGCCTTATTGTAAAGTGGCCAGATTTGCCCTGTTCTAATGTGGCCAATTTTTTTAGATCACATTATTGTGTGGTTCATCCTTTGCTGACCAAGTACAAACATGCGGTGGAGAATTTTGTTTAAAGATTTCCCCTTTTTCATTTCTAAACTTGGAGGCCACGGTTTTGCTACTATAAAATGAGGCAATTCATTTAGTTTGAAACACACCAATATCAATTTGAAAGTCTTTTATTCTCCTATCTTTCTGCTTGTATCTTATTTTAGAGTATTTTATAAGAAATTGAGTATTAAAAAATATTTGTGTGAACTTTTTCTTTGAAGTGATCTTGTGAGATTATTATCTTTAGATTTTGGGATTAATTAGAGTATTTACTCTCATTTTTTTCTAAATAAGTATTTACTCTCATTTGTACTCTTGTTGAAATAGGAAAATTACTCCTCCCCGCCTATGGATTAGGTCACACTGACCGAATCACATTAAATTTGTGCATTCTTTATTTTCTTTAATTATCATTATTATCCTTACTATTGTCTTTGTTAGTGTCTTTATAATATTATTTAGCTAGATTTGACAATACCAAACTTTACGATCCTAACAAATTGGTATTACAGCCAGACCTAATCGGGTTAATTTCAATAGCCAAAATGAATGTAACAAAGACTTATATTGTGAAATTTGACTGAAGTGCAAACTCTGAGATGTGGCAATTAAAGATGGAAGCTCTCCCATTTCAGGATAGCCTAGTATGGCGCTAAAAGAAAAGGAGAAGAAGCCAAAAAAATTGACAGATCTGGAATTTGCTGTCAAGATAAAATATCAAAACCAATATCATTTTAATTCTCTCAAATGAGATTTTAAGTAAAATATCTGTAAAAACCACAGCCAAAGACATGTAGAAAAAATTAAAAATCTTGTATATGAAGAGGACCGTGGAAAAATAGACTTTACCTTAAGTAAAAACTTTACACATTTCATATGATTGAAGGTACTTCTATACTCTCTCACATCCTGATGAATTTGATGTCATTCGTATGGATTTGGATAATATAGATATTGAAGTTAAAAATGAAGATCAAGTCGTGTTATTGCTTATTTCTTACCCCACTCATTTATGCATATAAGAGATACTATATTTTATGGAAAGGATAATATCTCTTACAAGAAAATCAAATCTATCTTAAAATCAAAAGAATATATAAATAGAGATTTTACTAGGGATTCAGCGGAGAACCCAAGGGGAAGACTTGTTTGTAAAAGATAGATCTAATAAGAAAAAATCAAGTAGTGAGAGGTCTAAATAAAAGTCAAAGTCCACATACAGAAATATAGTGTGTAATATTGTCATAAAAAAGGTCATACTATTTTCAAATGCTATAAGTTGAAAAACAAATAAAAGCATAAGGAAAAGAAAAATGAGCACCAAAATATTGACTCTGCTGAAGTAAGTGTAACTACCGATGAAATTGAGAGAATAATATTTTTATCTACTAATAATAGTTTTAAATCTAAAAATGAGTATACTTTGGGTTCCGGTTGTTCTTATCATATAAATTCCAGTAGGTTTTTTTTTTTACCACATACGAATCTGCTGGATGAGGACTTATATTGATGGGCAACAGCGCTCCCTGCAAAGTTATTGGTAAAGGTACAATCCAAATCAGAATGCACGATGGTGTGGTAAAAACTCTCACTAATGTTAAATATGTCCCTGACTTAAAGAAAAATCTCATCTAATTAGGCACTCTAGAATCTCTTGGGTGCAAATATATAGGTTAAGGTGAAGTTCTAAAAATCTCTTTAGGTGCTCTTGTGATCATGAAAACACACAGATATGGTAAGTTATACACTTTATTAGGATCCACTGTTATAGGTGTTGCTGCAGTTTCTAACTCAAATCAATGTGATTCCAACATCACCAAATTGTGGCATATAAGTGAGAATGGTGTCACGCCCCGCCTTGGGGGGTATGACTTGCACCTGGTGCCCTGCTAGGACCTGAACCACTAGATTGCTGAGCCTAAGCACATCTGGTGTCTGGCTGGCTCTAACTCAGACTCCTGCAAACAAAGGGCTATATAACGGCTGTAAACACAGCCTCCGGCCAACTGGGCCTATAGCCACCTGTACCTGTACTAACAGCTAACCAGAAACATATCACTATAAGGAAACCTATGCGGGCCGACAAGACCACCATGCTGTCTAGTTATCTGTAACTCAACAATGAGATATTGGAAAGCTACGTGACCGGCAAGGTCACCACTACTGTCAAGCTATGGCCCCACACGGCCAACATAAAAGAAACAGAAGTACTAACAGCTATACAACTGCACGGCCTCACACGACCGGCTCATCTGACCACAGGGAAATATATACAGACTGCAAGCCTCTAAGAATACTAATAAGATGGTCGGGACAGAGCCCCGGCCTACCCATGCTGTACAACAAAAGAAAAGGGATAAACCTCTAGCTATCTAGCTCCGGATGACTGGAGCTGATGACTCTGTGAGCTGGCTGGAATCACGAGGTATCGGCCCCTCGTCTATGAGTACCTGCAGGAAAGTAATGCAGCGTCCCACTGGGCGTCAGTACCACTGGTACTAAGTATGTAAAACAATAACTGAAAGAAATATCTGAAAACAACAATACAACTGATGAAACTGAAATAGGAAGGAATAGACTAACTGGCTGGAAATGTAAAGCTATGCTTACCCTCAACTATGCTGTAAGGAGTAGGAGTCATACCTGGAGATGTATCGCTTTACTGTCGATCTACTCGTATCTAGTGTAACATGGCATAACACAATCATAACATAGAATAGCACACACAAACCTTACCCGGCCCCCATAAGCCGGGAGGTACAACCAACACGCAATCTATACCCCTACCCCGGTTGTCCCATCTCATATAATAACTATAAGCATCCTACCGGTCCCCTGGGTATGCACTTGGGCTCGCTGAGCCCCTGACTATAACTGTACCTGAGTCCGGAGGACTCCTGAATCAACACCCGGGCGTATCCGCTCGACGGGGGTGTATAAGGGCCGACCAAGGTACAATATGGGGAAAACTGGCATCCCATCTTTGTCCCCTGTGGGACGGCATGCCACTCCGTAGAGCGACGTATCCTCGTCCTCTGGCGAACGAGTCGATATAGCTATTAACCTTGGGGCGGTCAGGGATGCTAGGTAATCTAACCCCAAGACAATACAGTGGTCTCAACTGGTAATACTATCTGCATATACCACATACTGAAGCTAATGATAATAAAGTATTTGTACATACTGTATGCTGAACTAGTGATAGTGATATGTACATATTTAATACGTGTTGGGACTGATAATACTATATATATGTATGAATATAATCTTCTGCCATACTGTACTAAGTCTAGTGTTGAACAAGATATAGTTTTTCTGCTGGAAATCATGTTGTATAACTGAGTCTCTATAGTAACATGATTTACTATTTCTAACATGCTTCCTAAACTTCATTTTAACCTATCATTCTACTTCTGAGATACCTTACAGGTAATTACATTGCTTTACTGGGTTTCAACTGAATACGATAATATCCTAACATTCTTTGCTAAATCACATACTAGACATGTTGTACTGTTTCTAACACTTGTATCAGAATTTATATCGTGCTAGCAAGTTTCACGCTATACATAACATGATGCTTCCAATATCGTACCAACATTCGTAATAAACATAACACACGACTTCCGAACATTCTACTGGCCTTTAAACTACTTTACTATACCAAGATTACTAACTTGCCGAGGAAACTAGCTTTACATACCTTCGCTTCTGATTTCCCGACTAACTGGCGTAGCTTGGTCAGTATTTCAGCTATTCCTCCCAACTGCATTCATATATATATCAATCAGTACTAAATACAACTTTATTCTGAAGGACGACATCACTTTCGATATAATTATAGCCTAAACTTAGGCTTATCGAAAGACGATCGAAAACTCGCTATTTTTCATAAGTCCAGAAGGGACAAGTATTCACTTCACAGCTAGAAACACATAGACACTAGTTTGGAGCAATTCCACTTACCTTAGTCCGGTAGCTCGACGACTCGTCGGCCGTATTTCGCGAAACTAAATCCGTAGGAATGCTCTCTGCTGCTAAATACCTCGGTACCTGAGGTTAATTTGGGTTTGGACTACGTTTGGCAGCGTAATCGAACGAAATTATATTACCCTCTTTGTTCTTTTCTCTCCTCTGGTTTTTTCCCTCTGTTTCACTCGAAATTTATAAGAATAAATGATTTAAAACCGAAGTGGGGCTTTATGTACTTGGGCCTGGACAAGGCCAACGTGTCACGGAGCCAACGCGGAGGCTCCACCTCCGTGACACGTTGCCATCGCGGAGGGGCTCTGCCTCGGCTCCTTCTGCGATGGTTCGACAGGTTATCTATCCGATCCTTTTTCGGGCCTTTCTCTAGCACGTATGGCTTTCAAATATGCCTAACCACCGTGCGAATAGGCCATCTAGGTGTCAAAAATCTTACGGGGTATAACAAAAGGTCTTTCCATCCTCAGCAAAGGGGGTCTCCTATATGGATAAAGTATCGAAAATACGGAGTTCTACAAGCACTGTGTGTTTAGGAAGCAGAAAAGATTTATCTTTAGATCTCCGACAATTCATTGAACAAAAAGTATTTTAAATTACATTCATTCAGATCTTTGGGGTTCTTATCGTACCCTGTCAAAAGGTGGTGCCAGGTATATGTTAATTTTCATTGATGATTTTCAAGAAAACTTTGGGTTTATTTATTAAAAAATAAAAGTGATGTTTCTTAACTTTCAAACAATGAAATTTATTTATTGAGAAGCAACTAGGAAAATAGGTCAAGTGGCTTAGAACAGATAATGGCTTGAAATTTTGTAATGATGAGTTCAATGAATTTTGCATAAATGGAAAATTGCTCGACATTAAACTATGAGAATGACCCCTCGTCAAAATGGTGTTGCAGAACGGATGAACAGAACTCTTTAGAAAAGCGCTGGTTACATGATTTCAAATGTTGGTTGACAAACACTTTTTAAGCAGAGTCTATCTACAACATTATATTGTCAATCGTGCTCCTTCTACATTTTTGAACTTTAAGATTCCGGAGGAACGTCATCAGGAACTCCTACTAATTATGCTGACTTAAAAAATATTTATTGTCCTGTGTACATGCATGTGGATGACGAAAAATTAGAGCCAAGAGCTAAAAAGTGTATTTTCCTTGAGTATGCATCCGGGGTGAAAGAATACATACTTTGCTGTCCTGATCTCAGGTCGTCAAAATTTATAATTAGCAAAGATGTAACCTTTGATAAATTCTTTATGTTACATCCCATAAAAGAGTCTTCTAGTTCTTGTAACAAGAAAAAAAAAGGATATACATGAGCAGATGGGGTTGAGTTTGGCATTCCTTTGGGGTCTCAAGCTCATCAACTATAGAACAAAATATAGTTGGAATCCTAAAAATTAAAGCTCATAAGTTGTGACATCTGAAGCTGAACAAAATGAGTACTTCGTAGCCACACACAGACTAAGGAGATAAATTTAAAAATCAGGAAGGTACGGAAATTATGTTGCATTTGCTTTTTCAGTTGCACAGGAAACTG
The DNA here is from genome assembly GCA_035772735.1 of Datura wrightii. NCBI lineage: Eukaryota > Viridiplantae > Streptophyta > Magnoliopsida > Solanales > Solanaceae > Datura > Datura wrightii. Next base: position 186,825,461 of record JASDFA010000018.1, on the reverse strand, counting down.
AAGAAATTGAAAAACCATCAAATTATTCAAAAGTAGTTTTTGGTGGTGATTCAGCCAAGTGGTTGATTGCAATGAATAAAACAATTAACTTTTTCCACAAGAATGATACTTAATCTCTTGTGAAGCCGTCTTTGGAAAAGGAATTCGGCACCGAAAGGGAAAACAATAATTCAAACATTTCAAAACGAACAAAAAAATTTCAATTTAACTAAAAAGGACATCCCATTGAACTTCCCACGAGATCAGATAAAATAATTTTTAAAACAATCTTCTTCATTCCTCGTTGGAAGTCCAACGAGGATCTGTTTTAATTTTTTTATATTTATTTTTTAACCTCGTTGAGCTTCCAATGAGGTTCTCATTATTATTATCATTATTTAACTGAAATAAAAAAATTAAAAAAATAGAGAACCTCATCGGAAGTCCAACGGGGTTTAATTTCTATAAAGGTGATTAAATTTTAAATATAACAATTAAAACAGCTATCTGTTGCAAATGCAAATTCTACCCTCCTTTCTACAGTTAAATTCTTGATTTAATTTCTCTAATACTTTGAGAACTTCGTTGACAAGGTTCAAAAGTAACTTTAAAAAAAAAAAATTCCCCATTCTGCCAATGAGGATCTGTTTTAATTCTTCTTATTCAGAATTAGGTAAAGAAAAAGGAAAAAAATTATAATTATTTTTTAATCTCGTCGGAAGCCAAATGAGGTTCTCATTAATAATTTTTTAAATTTTATTTAACTTAAATAAAAATTAAAAAAAATAGAGGAGAACTTTTAATTTCTATAAAGTTAATTAAATTTTAAATAGAACAATTAAAAAGCTAACTGGTGCAAATTTTACCCTCCTTTATATAGTTAAATTCTTGGTTTAATTTCTATAATAATTATGAGAACCTTGTTGATGAGGTTCAAAAATAATTTTCAAAAAAATTAATTTCCCCATTCCTCGTTGGAAGCCTAACGAAGATTTGTTTTAATTTTTTTTAACTGTTTATGCAGAATTAGGTAAAAAAAATTAAGCAGATTCTCGTTGGGCTTCTAACAAGGAATGATGAAAGAACTTTAAAAAATTATTTTATCTGAACCTCGTTGGAGGTTCAACAGAATGTCCTTTTCGTTAAATTAAAATTTCTTTGTCCATTTTGGAACGTTTAAATTATTTTTTTGCCCTTTCGGTGCCAGACTCTCATAAAAGAGAATTGTTGGTTGCTAATGGTCCTCAAGAAAAAAGAATGGAATTCTAGGGGTTGAAGATACAAGGTATAAGGCATGATTAGTTGCAAAGGGCTACAGTTAGGTACAAGAAATTGATTTTAATGACATTTTCTCACGTGTTGTTAAACATAGTTTTATTTGTGTTTTGCTTGTCTTAGTTATCATGTATGATTTGATGTTAGAACAGCTTGATGCTAAGATAACTTTCTTACATGCCAAACTTGAGGAACGACTACACATGCATCAACCTGAAGAATTTGAAATTAAAGAAAAAGAAGATCATGTTTGCTTGTTGAAGAAATTCTTGTACGGATTAAAACAGTCTCCAAGACAATAGTACAACAGGTTTGATTCCTTTATGTTGGAATATGGTTATTCGAGGAGCATGTATGATAGTTTGTTTACTTCCGAAAGTTAAATGATGGTTCTTTTTGTTTTTACTCATTGTTATATATTGATGACATCCTCATTGTTGCTATGGATTTGACAGAATTTCATAATTTGAAAAAACAGCTGAAAAGTGAATTTAAAATGAAAGATTTGGGAGCAGATAAAAAAAAATCCTTGACAAAGAGATCAAAAGAAATTGAGAAGCCAACAGGCTATTCCTGACTTAGAAGAAGTACTTGGAGAAGATCTTGAAAAGATTTGAAATGATAGATGTTAAACCAGTTAGTACTCCTCTTGATGTTTATTTTAAATTATCAACTGTTCAATCACCACAGTCATAAAAAGTCGAGAGGTATATGGCATAGGTACTATATTCTAGTGAATTGGCAGTATAATATACAAAATGGTTTGTACACGTTGATATTTCACAAGTTAGTGTAGTAAATCGGTATATGACTTATCTTGGTAAAAAACATTGGCAGGATCTGAAAGAGATTCTCAAATACTTGTGAGGTACTTCAAACGCATGTTTTGAGTTTTGGATAAATACTAACACTTTGGTTGATTTTGTAGACTCAGATTATCTAGCGGATCTTGGCAAAAGAATATCACTGACATACTACGTATTTTGCATCGGTGGTTGTGCTATCAATCAGAAAGCTACACTATAACATGTGACAGTTTTATCTACTACCGACATAAAATATATGGCAATAACTGAGGTGATCAAAGAAACCTTATGGTTGAAGGATCTATTTGCTGAACTCGATTTTTACACCAAAATGGTATTATCATTTTGATAGATGATCATGAGAGGAGTATATTAATATCAAATATCACTTCATCCAGTAATATATTAATATTACTATATTAGCCAAAATCAGACAGGATGAAAATTTGTAATGTGAACTTTCTTTCTGGCTCACGTTATTATGGGGTCCATCCCCATCAATAGACTTATGTCTATTTGTTAAATACTTGGCTGAAAGTAAAACTTGGTGACCGCGTACAAATATGTGGTGGAGAAATTTATTTAAAAGTTTTTCCTTTTTCATTTCTCAACTTGGACGTCACAGTTTTGCTGTTACAAAATGAGGCAACTCTTTTAGTTTGAGACAGACCACCGTGAATTCAACAGTCTTTTTATTCTCTTATCTTTCTTTTTCTCTTTTATTTTAGATTTTTATAAAAGAGTAAGGGCTAGAAAATATTTGTGTAAACTCGTTTTTTTGAGTAATTTTGTTAGATTATTGTTTTAAGGTATTTGGGATTAATTAGAGTATTTATTCTAATTCTATATTTTCATTTATATTCTTGTGAAATAGTAAAATTTCTCTTTCTCTGTCGGTTTACTAGGTCACACTGATTGAACCATGTTAAATTTGTGTCTTCTTTATTTGCTTTCATTATCATTGTATCAATTTACTATTGTCTTTATTATTGTCATTATAATATTGTTTGGCTAAATTTCGCAATATCTGATTTTTCTATCCTAACACATATAAAGCACAAGTTTATGCTATTGAACTTATACTCAAGGCACAAGTTATGCCTAAGATATAAGTTCAATATATGAACTTCTCAAGACATAATATTGCTACTGAATCTATGCCTCGAGATATAAATTGTGTGTATGAACTTTTTAAGATAATGTTCTAAAATTGAAGTTATGTCCCAAAGCACAAATTACATCTTACAAAGAATAAGTTTAGTTTTAGAACTTTATGCCTTAAGAAGTTCATACAACTGAATTTATGCCCCAAGACACAAGTTATGCCGAAGGGGGAAAAAATTCGCAAGACATTGTTATGCCATATAAAAAATAAGTCCAGAGTATGAACTTCTTAAGGTATAATGTTCTAAAACTAAATATATACCTAGCGATTTTTTTAAAAGCCTTGTGAATGTTATTTGCCTTACAATTTTTTTTTAATACTAAAGGTACTTTTGTCCGCGTTTCTATTATTTAAAATATCGAAGAGCAAAAATTAAAGACTAAATCTGAGGAACAAAAACTAAAAATTTAAGATATTCTTGAAAATGACCCAAATAAATATTAAGATAAAACTCATTAACAACTAAGTTGAAAGGGTGCATGCATGCAGCAAATCTGCAACCCGCACCACCCCATATTAAATTTTAAAAAATTATTTTAAACTCGCCCCACCCCGCAACCCTCGTAAGGTCAAATCCGCCCCCCGCCATCCCTAATCAAATATCCTGCAAAATAAGAAAAAGCCAAAGGACAAAGAGCATCAGCATGTTAATTTCTGATAGAAAACTAGTAGCATAGGGTTAGAAGAAATGTCAAGTTTATGTGTTGGCGGTCCATCACTTCATTGTTTAATTGTATGGAATATGGATGATGATAGTCATGATTTTTGGTAAGCCTTCTTTTTGGCATCTCTAATTCAATTCACTTGCATGTTGAAAAAGTAAATGCATATACAAAAAGGTAAATATTCATACCTCAAATATTGGTTTAATCTCTTTTTCACTTTAATTCTAATATTAATTTCTTCTTCGACTCATTTAGTTGAGGATTTACTTTATTCAATAATAAACAAACAGATCAATAAGAGTAGATGGATAAAGATGAAGTTACAGTGTGTAACAGTTGGGCAGTACGGAATACTAATTACTTTTCTTTCAAAAGTAGTATAGGAAAAAGACAAGCTACATAGAACTAATTAACTAAAACACAATATAAAAACAACACAACAAAGTTTAACCTCTTATAAAAGCAAAACAATGTATATGGGATATACATATATTCCCTAGCTAAAAAACTACTACTACTACTACTACAAAATAAATCCAACTTAGATATAACACCCCAAAAAGTTGTCTATCTTACAATTATTATTATTTATCAAACAAGTCTGAAAAGCCAAACACAAAGCCAGTGAAGTGAAAAATCAAATCTACCAACCATTTGAAGTATCCACTTGATGACTCATTTCTGCTTCTCTCTGCAATCCAGTCATCCTTATTTTCAGCTGAAGTTGTGCTGCTGCTGCCAAAAACCTCAAACTCTGCAAAGGACTTAGTATCCCCACCACACTATCTGCTGTTCTTGTCCTCAACCTATCTGCATCTGTCACCACATTCTCCATCCCTGATCTTAGTGTCTCTATATTCTCATCCATTTCTATAATTTCTCCATCTGAACACATAATTAAAAGCAGTCTTTTAATGCCATTCGAAAAGGAAAAAAGATATTAAAAATAAATAGAATCTACATGTCACGTGAAGGATTGTATTGAGACATACCATAACTAATTAAGGTCCTTTTTCAAAATATCATTCATCCATAATTTTTATGGTAAAATATTTTAATAAAAATTGTATCTCTTTGGTTATATATAAAAATAATAATTTTTAATATGTAAAAATAAAGATGTAATAAAAAATTTTAAAAATTGCAAAAGAGTTGGAAAATAATTTGTCTGGATACCTCGAAGTAGTTCAATTCCCAACTGCTGCGCGAGTCCCATCAAGGGCGGGGCTGCGACGGTTTCTTGAATTTTGGCCAACTTGTCCATAAGGCTCTTCTCTTCGAGCCTTGTTTCGGTTCTCAGCCTATTGAGCCTCTCAACTTGATTTTCAGTCAAATCTTGAACAGAGTTAATAACAAGGGGAAAAGTTAGGCCAGGTTTGAACCCAGCAATCCACAAGAAACTTTTTTCCAATGGAGTGAACCATGAAGGGGAAAACATATAGAATACATCTCTATGAGACATTCTTGATTTTTCCTCAAAGTATTCTTGATAATGAGATAGAACACGGGATATGAGGCTTATGATAACATCGATATCTTCGTGTGATTCGTTTTCGGCTCTCCTAAGTTCATTCAAGAATTGCTCCTGCCTTAGTTGCCAGCCTTGAAAAAATGCATCAAATGAACTAACAGTAATGTTGGTTCCAGATGGACCAGTTGACATATTTGTTGTTTTTCTTTTTTGAGTTCTAAGAAAAGAAAAGTAAAGAAGAAACAGAAACAGAGTGACAGTGATGAAACAGAGAGGGAGAGGGTATAGCTAGGATGTGTATTAAATATAAAGATGGTAACAAATAATAAATATTGAACTCAATTTTAAAAACATTAAATCGATTTTAAGCAAAATACAAAAATTGTTGTAAGGGGTTTGTATTTTAGTGAAGATATTTCTATTCTTTTAGCGAAGTATAGTAGTTTGTAAAGAATTATGTGCAAACTTGTAATAGACCTAAGAAGAAAGGAATTAAGGGTAGAAGAAAGAGGCACTTGGCAATTCTACTTGGCATCATAAGATGAGACCAAACAACTCTATTTTTAGGTGTCGACAAATGGCTCAGCCTGTGGTTTTTTGTTTTCCCATGTCCTATAAGGGGACTCGGTGGCACAGATTTCTAAATGCATTGCATCTTAGCTCAAAAATAGAACTAGAGAATATTAATCCGAGACCTTTTATTTCGTAATCTTTTTATAAATTTATTTTTAATTATATATATTAGTGAATTGTTGATCCGTGCTGAATATACGCCCAATAGCTATATTACGTGATGCGAGATTTTCTTGTGTCTTTTATTTTTGAGAAATTTTTATAGCTTAATTTACTAAAATTATAGAAAATTGTGTTTTCTGGTTTTTGATATAATTTAATGAAGTCATTATAATTATATCTAAATTTAAAATTTTGCAAACTTTTTATTCTCTTTTTAACTGTAGCTATGTATTCAATGGAAGTAAATCACTCATCTTTTGATTTCAGACGTTTTTTTTACTCCATATTTAAATGTTTAAACAAAATTCCATATCTTCGTAATTTTTCAATCTGAAAATCACAAATATGAGATTTTTTTGGGTGTATCATCGTTACAAATTTAAAAAAAGATGTCAAACATAACAATACTGCTTCATCATTCAAGTGAGTGGACTTCGGATAATATTTATAAAGATGATGTTATAGATGAAATAATCATCAATGAATATGTTTCGTATGAAAAACTTATTAGAGAAATTGTAAAGCAGTTGGGGATTGATGATACAGCTAAAAAATTCAAATAAGATACATTATTGAAGGTAATTCCATGCTAATGGAGATATAAAACAATATGGGAATGAGATTGTATGTTGAATTATAGAAATTCAACATATTTTAGATTGTATCCATATGTATCGACGTTCAGATAAGTTGTCAGAGCACGGTGACATCATGAATGTTAATTTTCTGGTTGATATTGTGTCGGTTGGTTGTTTGGAACAAGTGGTTCATTCGAATTCAATGGATACATTAGCCATTAATTCGTCCGAATCAAATGAATCATTATTGATATACAACAATCAATTTAATTTTATAATTCTGGACCATAAACAAAAAGATGTAAGAAAAGTTTACACTTATAAGGATAGGGTAACTGTGGTTACGGTGATAAGGCGATATGCAATTGATCAAAGATTTCAATACAGAGTTGCTAGATCTAATTCTAAAAGGTTAGTTTCCTATCATTGTATCTGTATAAATGTATGTATTCATTGTGATAATATGTGTTGATGCATCAAATACAGACTAAATTGATATTGCATCTGTTATTTTCAAATATTACACTATTTGATGATGTAAAATATCTTCTTATGAATGTTTCTATTTATAACAATAATGTGTATCTATATCATTATTTAATGTGATATATTGACATTGAGATATAAATTCAGTTTGTATATGTATTTATTGTGACAAAAATTAAAAATAGTTTCTTCTAATCTATATATAATTATAATATAAATCTGTTTCATTATTTAATTTGATACACTGTCGGTAAGATAATAATTCAGTTTGTTCCTAATATGTAATTATTTTAGATACAATGACCAAAAAATATTAAAATAGTTTCATATAAGTGTATCTATATTTACCTATACTTTAAATATGTATCATTAATTTAGAGTGATACATTGACGTTAAGATATTAATTTAATTTATAGCAGTATTTATTTTATTTTTTATATACATTGACAAAGAGTGTAAACAATATCTTCTACATCATTTATATGATGTTTAATTATTGTATCAGTAATTAACTAAAATTTATTTTTTGCATCAAAATTTAACATGAAGACAATTACACCATTCAGTGTCTATCTAAGAAATGTGGATAGTTTTTGAAGGCATCGAGTTTGAATGACTCTCCGTTGTTTAATATTAGAGAGTTTCAAAATGGGCATACATGTCCATTGAAGGATAAGGTATTTACCAATGCCAAGCAAGTAGTGCGTTTGTGGGTGGTATAATTGCATTAAAGTATAAAATCACAAGAGGAAGTACACGCCAAAGGACATAATAGATGACGTGAAACTAGATCTTGGTGTTGATATTTCATAATGAAGGCATAGTGTACTAAGGAGAAAGCTATGAATATGTTGAGGGGTGACCCATCAAATTCATATAGTAAATTATCAAGTTATTTGTACATGTTAAATTAGGTGTATCCTAATTCGCATATTAGGATGCATAAGTCTTCTAATAATGAATTCATGTATCTGTTTGTATCTCTACATGCATTCATTGTAGTATTTCAGCATTGTTGGCCAATTATGATTGTGGATGACAGTCACCTTAAGTCGAAACATGAGGGTACTTTTGTTTCTGCAAGCACACTTAATGGAGAAGGTATCAGAAAAAATATGTTTAATTATTAATACATAATGTTTGAATGAATATATATTAACAATTTTTGTAAGCTCATTCAAAATATATATTTTTTAATTTGTTTTTGCAGGCAGCATACTACCGCTAGCTTATGGAGCAGTTGACACTGAAAATGATGCTTCTTGAAAATGGTCTTTTGAGAATTTTAAGGCTATTTTTGGTGAATGGGATTGTATGCATATTATTTTAGATAAGAATGAAAGCATCATCAAATCTGTTTTAAGGGGTGTATCCATTAGTACGACACAACTCTTGTATATGGAATCTTTGGAACAACGTATATAAGAAATACCAAAAAAATCATGAGAGCTTGGGGAATGTATTTTACGCTGTGGAAAAAGCGTACAAACAAGAAGATTTTGATGAGTTAATGGAAAAAGTAGAGAAAATGGATGTTAGAGTAAAAGAGTATTTGGTATCTGCCGGATATGAAAAGTGGGTAAGATTATATGTTCTGGTTTACAGAGGGTGGACAATGACGTCCAACATTGAGAATCTATTAATTCTAGTTTAGGAGAGGCCCGTGAACTCTCAATATATGATTTTCTAGAAAAGATTAGAGTTGTTTTTTGTAATACCCCAAAAATACCTAATATTGGACCTGGGATCAAAATGAAAGCGGAAACTGGGGAAAAGGTCACAGGACGAGTGGCGTAACAACTCGTGGTTGGAAACCATGAGTCGTTTTTAGCAGTCGTGGTTTTGGGAGTCCTGGTGGCAGTGGATACAACAGGTGATGTAACGACTCGTTGCTTGTAACAAAAGGTTGTTGTTGGTGATCACGGGTGAGTACTGGACCTAAGCATGGGGGATATAACGAGTCATTCAATGACTCATTATGATCTATAACGATCCGTTGTCACCAATCGTTGTCTAGGTGGTCAGATTTCCAGTGCACTTAACGGATGGTTACCATGACTCGTTAGAAGCAACCACGAGTCGTGGCAAGGCTCATAGTAAGAGATGTTCAGGTTTGTGAAGGGGTTGGCAAAGATCGATCTAACGACTCGTCGTTTGTATCAATGACTCGTCCTGTCGAGTCGTGGGAAGAATCTAAAGGTATGGCTTTAGACAGTGGATCCAACGACTGGATACCACGAGTCGTGGTTTCATGCAACAACTCGTGGGATCAGTCATTGGTTTGCCTAGGTCAGTTTTTCAGAAAAATTTCATCAAGGATATTTTTGACCTTTATATGTTATAGGGACCTAAACTACGTCGTTTTATGTATTTTTCTGGGCATAATGAGACATGTTAAGTCCCTCTTGAATAGGTCATTCTCATGCATGCAAATTAAGAGAATTTTGGAGAGACCAAGCATAGTTTCAAGATTTTTCCCTATCAAATTCATCCTTGGGCATTAAAGAACTTTGAATTCTGATCTTACCTAGGTATGTAGGGTTACGAATGGGTGTTTCCATTCACACTCATGCCCATTCTCTGTTTTATGAAAATCTATCAAAAATCTCATGGGGTTTTAATTCAATTTTTGAGAAAATCTAATAATTTGTTAATGGGCTACTATGATTTGTGATTTACATCATATTTTATAGATTTTGATCAGATTTTACAAATATTTTACTTATAGAATTATTGATTTTGATTTCTACCAAATTAAGCCTAATTATGCATGATCTATGATGAATCGATTTATGATCTACGCTTCAATTGTTGATATTTACAAACCCAACATGATTTATGATTTGAAATATGGATTTATTAAAATACCTATTATGTTTTGATGATTTTCAAGTTATATGTATGAATTACAAGTATGCATGAAATCTATGATTCATGAATTATGTTTTAGGCCGACTCACGGGCCTTGTTTCATGGCTAGTCCACGTATTTACAAGCATGTTTATGATTATCATGATTTAAGTAGCCCATGAAATCATGCATATGATACTATGAGCGCTATATATGTTTTGGGAGCAGTATCGAACACCGAGTAGGTTCGGGGCCCAGGTTCTACTCCGGATCTCATAAACTACATGTCAACCTAGGTATGTTGGGACCTCCCTTGTGACTGTCCCTGGCCCAAATGGCCCTTTTCATGTGATCACTCCCTTCATGGTTCTACCCTTGGCAACGTACGAACGGTCTCCCGACTAGATTTACAAGTCGGGCTCCATGTGTGCTCATATGGGGTATGTCTAGAGAATCTCCCACTGTTCCTCATGATTTATGCATGTTTATGATTATGTATATTGGCTCAAGTTATGTTCAATATTAATCTCATGCTTATGATTATGAAAGCATTATGAATGTTTCAAAAACTTTGAGCCTTATGTTATGTTATGTCACGATATTTACAATATGAGCATGATATTCTACTCTTATGATGTTTATTAAGTTTTATGTATTTTAAATGTCTGTTTTACTTAACTTTCATACTCGGTACATTCCACATACTGACCGCATACTTTCTATGTTGTATCATTTCATGATACAGAACCCGACTCTCAAGCTCATCCTCATCCTTAGACCATCTCAGAGTTCACTTTCAGCTTTGTTGGTGAGTCCTCATGTTCCGAGGGCCATTTGACTAGACACTTATGTTAATTTATGTTTCAGTATTTGGTCGAGTTAGTTAGGGGTGTTGTCCCATCAACCCATCTTATGCAGTGGAGGCTTTCAGACAATAAGTAGTACTCAGCTCATGTATATGTTTGGTGATTCCTTATGTTATGATATGTTATATCATGTTTACGTTTCCGTTATGCCTTATGTTTAGTCTTCCGCTTAAAGTGAATGAAGTTAGATGTATGCTTATGTCATAGGTCGACCTGGGGCCTCTCGGGGTTCCTTGTCCTGTGTTACAATTTGGGTCTACGTTCGGGTCGTGATATTTTTGTAGGATAGAACTGCACAAATAGGAAAAATGCTATGTATATATTTACGACATTCGAAAAAAATTCAAGAGTTGCTTCTTCTAAATGAGTCAAAATGTACTCGTATGACGGTATGCATATGATATATCTTCTGTCTATAGTGCCGTTAAATATCTATCAATGTTATTTGTTGATATCTTGTATCTTTTTTTTTTTCATTTCTTCTACATAAGATTTATTTAGTAAATAATGTATCTAAATTCTAAATTGTTATTGATATGAAGGTGGTGTCCTCAACTGAATACTTATACACTGTAAATGAAGATGACAGGCATTTTATTTGTCTTGAGAGTAAAATATGTAATTAAGGGAGGTTCCAGATTGATAAGATTCCGTGTTTGCATGCATGTGTTGTTATAAAAAGTAAGAATACTACAAGAAAGTGTGTTTTGCTCAATCTACTATAAACCAGCAATGTTGCTAAAAACGTATAAAGTCCAGCTATTTTCATTACCAGATGAAAGAGATTGGGATATCCCAAAACACGTCTTAGAAGAAGTTGTTTTTCCATCCATTTACAAAAGATCTCCTGGAAGACCAAAAAAGATAAGGCACAAATCATTTTGAAGAAACACTTCCCGAAGAGCACCATTACATGTAGACTATGTGGTCATATTGGGAATAATAGATGTACTTATAACCACATTCCTGTTAGGAAATGATATAAAGTGTTTTTGTTATTCATTTAATGTTGACATTTTTTTGATACATTGATTGACGTGATTTAAGAAGACAATTTATATGTGAGACATTGGGTCAAATAAAGCAAATAGAATTTTTCTCTTGGCTTATCATATTCACTCAATAATGTCGATTACATTAACTAATTGTTTTCCAGATATATATTCAACCATAATATATATGTATCAAAAAAATAGTTTAAGTATTTTAATTTGTAGGTGTGCAAGTGTAAAAGATATTTTCATTTGTAGATTCGGACATACAAATTTTATCTTCAAGAAATGAAATAAACTATTACTTTGAAGATACAGTGATACCTTATATTATTGTATCAATATCTTCATAAATCACAAGGATGTGATAGAAAAATTACACGTATAATTGAATTGAAATAATGTATCATAAAAGCATTATAACTATTATAATAGTAACAGATTGGAGCAATTATATTTTAAAGGTGACATATGTATGACTGTAATAGACGAAATTAAATACCTCTATGCAGATACATTGATACATTATATCACTGTATCGGTATCTTCAAAATCACAGCCATGTGCTATAAAAATCACATGTAAAATTAAAAAAGAAATAAATGTAATATAAAAAGTATTATAATAATAACTGATACAGTGATACAGTATATCACTGTATCAGTATCTCATATATAGAATAAGCTTGTTCGTGTAAAAATACAAAAAGTTCAAACAAATAACTGAAAGATATATAAAATAATTTAGATTTAAAAACTACTTGATAACAATGTCTGATTGAGATATAGTCTCGATTAATTGGCATGTTATGCTTTGCCATCGCTTCATTATCACTAATTGCATCGCCCTTAATTTCACGAGATCTATAATCCCACAAAAGTGCATTGTATCTAGATCAATGCAAATTAGCTTCAAAATCAACAATAGGTATATCAACTTCTTTGCTTAAGTATTTCACATTTGTTGCTACATAAACACCACATTCCCTATGTAAAAAATAGACGTTAATAAAAATTCAAATGAAAATCACCTGATGATGTGTATAATAAATAAATAAATTTTAATAAATGTACATGCTACCATGAGCTTGTTGAGGCAGATTGTCGACAAACTGAACCTCTAAAAGTTTAGATTATGCTTTATCCATATAAACTTCATCCCTTAACCAGTCAATATCTTTTCTGTGATGGTAGAATCCACTAAGCGTCAGATAAAGTGGTAAAAGCTTTGCTAGTTTGTTAAATTTAGCCAGACAGAAGTATCGTGACCTGTCAATCACTATGAAATTATAATACACCTGTATCTGAAATGCACAACAACCAAAATTCAGTGATGTCTATCTTTGCAGTTGAATGGAAACAAAACTGCATCAACTGTGTGCATGTGACATTAGCGATTAGCCTATACCCCTGGACATAATCGCATATCACATCTTCCTCCCTTGCTAAACTAATGTCCCCATATTGTTGTGCATACTTGTCATGTATCTCTTCAATTCTTGTCTTGAAAATGCAGTTAACTGTGGTATATCTGGAACCTTCATTTACATCATACTTGCCTTTTTTCCTCAAGTAGTACAAAATGACATCCATATGCTGAAAGATGAGATCATATTAGTTTTGATGTACGTGTAATATTGTTACACCCTAAAAACTTTCCTAGACCAAAATCAAACCTTGCAAGAAAAATTCAAAAGAAACCAGAAAAGTTACCTTAGAACGACCGAGACAATGAGTCGTGTTTAGCTCCAATGACTCGTTGTGTCAGTCGTGGTCAGCCCTGTTTGGTCTTCGGAAACCAACGAGATATGGAACGACCCATTGTGAAAAACAATGAGTCGTTATGTCACTCGCTGGTCCCTAGCTCAGAAATCCCTCTTACAGGACCCCACGACTCAACCAACGAGTCGTAGTGTGACACAATGACTCGTGGTGTGAGTCATTGGTTGAGAGTCCCAGAAACTTCCTTCAGTGACAACAAATGGAAAAAATGACCCGCTGTGTCACACAACGAGTCATTATGACCACCCGTCATGTCAAGTCAGGGATTTTAATAATTTCTCCAGTGAAGGTAATGAATCGGCATAGTGACCCATTGGGTCTACCAACGAGTCATTGTGTTTCCCGTTGTTAGGCCTCCAAGAATTTTATCCAGTGACCACGAGAGGAACAAACAACCCATTGGTTCATCAAAAATTCATGGTACCTCTCATTGCTAGTTCTAGTGAGCCCAGATTCCAGGCCTCAAGAGCAACGACTGGTCCCAACTAGTCGTCGTCCCAACCAACGACTCGTTGAGTGACCCGTTAGTCCCCTGTCGGCAGTTTTTCCAGATTTTTCTCCAGGGTTATTTTTATAATTTCCCACCTTTGTAATCCCTAAGCTATGTTATTTTGGGTTATTTTAAGGGAATTTATAGGGGTAATCGATGATTACTTCACCCCTCTCATCCCCTCAGAAAATCATTCCGTAAAACTTCTCTCAGAAACACTCAGAACAAGAACTAGGGCAGTCAGCTCCTTCTCAAATTCTCAAGGGATTCTCTCTAGAAATTCTTCACCAGGTATATGGGAATTCAACAAGGGAATTGTTCTTCCCTTGTGTCCCCAAAACCTTCTCTAAATTTTTATCAGTTATAGCCCTGTGGTTTCAAAATATAGAAGGTTTTCAAACAGAATTCTATAAACTTTATGTGGAATATTATTCATGATATTAGCTACTGTATTTTTTCAAATTCCTAGAAATTTTGTGGAAGTTAGCATCTTGTAGAATGATGTAGCCCTAGCTTCTCAGTTCAGTAAATTAAAATCTTGCATATTGGACTGGTTGTTCCTGTGCTTTTATATCAGTGTTGGGATTCCCATATCGTGAAAACTAATTCAAATCTTAGTAAATTGCATGCTAGTCTAGCTTTAGTCAGAATACCGGTGTACTCAAAATTATTCAGAATTATCAGCTAATCAGTTTGACTACAGTCTTTCTCTTGAGGTGTTAGTGGTGCCTCCCAATTATCAGATATTAGACCCAGATATCATATATAAGATTTTACTGGTATTTTAGATGGTTATGACACTTCTAGATAAGAAGCTCTGACCAATCTTAGAACCCCCAGCTTTATATTTTAGTTTGGCGTTTAGACGGTTACGACGCTTCCAGATAAGCAACCCTGATCAGTCTTAGAACACCAGTTACAGAATCCGGTCCAATAAGACTCTTAGGGTACTTCTAGATAGGTATTACTGACTTAGTCTTGGACTCCACTTTCGAGTTATCAGCTTATAGCCAGTTTAGGACTATCCAGTAGAAGTAGGACTAGCACCGAGTGGATCGAGGTTCCAGCGCACCCAGGTATCCAGAACTACATTGCCACCGTAGGTTATTGTATTGTACATATGGCCCCAGACTTGTGATCACCCAGTTCATGCTTTTATACCCTGGCAAGTATATTGGGTCATACCGATAAGGTGTATACATCGGACTCCACATCTAGATCACGTTGTTATATGTCAGTTATATCCTTTCCCACTAGTCAGTATAGTTTTAGTTTAGCTCAACTCAGAACAATTTCAGTTTACTCAGTTCAGTTCAGCTTAGTACAATTAGCTCAGATCAGTATCTCAAATTCAAGGCATGTCTATGACCATTAAACAAGGTCACTTTGACCACTTTAGTTATTCAGTTTCAGTATTTTAGTTGGTCATTGCATATCATTACAGTTCAGTTATTTATTCCTTTATGTTATATTTTCTCCCACTTACTTAGTACATTCAAAGTACTGACGCATACCTTCTATGTTGTATCATATTATGATACAAGCGTAGGTTCTCGGTCTCAGCACCACTAGTAGATCTTCTTCAGATGATATCAGCTGTATAAGTGGTGAATCCTCATCTTTTGAGGATGATATTTATTTTCCTCAGTTATTTCATACAGTTAGACTTTGGAGTTAGCTGGGGGCTTGTCCCAGCAACTCATAAGATATAGATAGCTTTCAAATATAGACTCAGACTTTTAGTTTTTTTTAGATGTGTAAACTTTTATTATTCAGCTTTCCTTAAATGGTTTCGTTACTTAAGCTTCAGCTATGATTACTTAGATTACCAGTGTTATGATAGACATGGGTTGGCTTGGGGTTACTTGTGACTCCAAGTACCGTGTCTCATCCAGGGTATAGACTCGGGTTGTGACAAACTTGGTCTCAGAGCACTAGGTTTAGAGTATCCTAGGTTGTTTGAAAGTCGGGTCAAGTAGAGTCCTTTTCATGGGTGTGAAGTCTATTAGGAAAACTCCCTTTTGTTCATACTCTTTATCGTGTATTAAAGTCAATTCTAGAAATGTTCTCCTACCTCATTCTCTATTTTGTTTCAGTGAAATCATGCCTTCAAGATGCGAAAATGGAAGAAGGGTCGGCAACGCTAATCGACCTGCCCCACCAGCTCCAGCAGCCCCTCAGGATGACCAAATGTCCTCAGCGGAGTTCAGAGCAGCAATCCAGCTGCTGGCACAGACTGTCACTAACCAGGTGAACTAGCAGGTGGTTTCGATTAACACAAATGGGTCCGCAGCAGTTGCTCGAGTTCGGGACTTCACCGGGATGAACCTTCCAGCCTTTCATAGATCTAAGTGGGAGAGGACCCACAGGAGTTCATGGATGAAGTATGAAATATCGCCCGAATTATGGGCATTAGCTCCACTTAGAGTGCTGACCTGGCTGCCTACCAGTTGAAAGGGGTAGCCCAGATCTGGTACGATCAGTGGAAAGAAGGGAGACCAAAAGGAGCGAAACCGGTTGAATGGAAGGAGTTTACAACAACCTTCCTAGATAGATTCTTCCCCGGGGAGCTAAGGGAGGCTAAGGTGGAAAAATTCATGAATTTAAATAGGGCAACAGGACAGTGAAAAAGTATGCACTGGAGTTCACACAGTTGTCAAGATATGCTCCAGATATGGTAGCCGAGCCAAGGACTCGCATGCTTAAGTTCGTCAACAGAGTATCGAACTTGGTCCTTGAGGAGTGCAGGACTACAATGCTCATCAAGGATATTGATCACTCCAGCCTCATCGTGCATGCCCAAATTGAGGTAGAAAAGCTGAAAGACATGGAGTGGAAGAATAAGCGGGCTAGGACTGGCCAATCAGATTATGGCCACCAGAGGTCTAGTGGTAATAGCCGCCCATAGCAATAGCAGCAGAGGGATCGAAGACCCACTTCAGCCTGCGCCCCTACTTTTCGAACCCGTAAGGATCGGAAGGGTGAAACATCTGGGTCATAGTCCTAGAGTCACAATGCCAGCAACCGCTATCCAGCTTGCCCCAAGTATGGCAAGAACCATTTAGGGGAATGCCTTCAAGGCCAAGAAGGTTGCTTTGGGTGTGGACAACTAGTTCATCGGCTTAGAGAATTTCCGTCAACAGGATGGGGGAAATCACATTCTACCACTTCAGCAGCTCCAGCAGGCCGACCAGCTCAGCAGGCCAACACTTCAGGTACGGACATCGATCAGTGCCAAAACTATTTTTATTCTTTGTCCTCTTGTCAGGATTAGGAGAGATCACCTAACGGGTCACGAGTATTCTACGTCTTTTCCATCTAGATGTGTACGCTGTTGACACCCAATTTTGACCGACCTGCGCTAAATATGCTGCTTATATATGTATATATTTATTTATTTATTTTACGCAAAATTTTGGCTTATTTTTGTATTTATAAAATAATTTATTATCATGATATTGCGAAAATAATTTCAAATTATATATATTTGACCTATTTTAATTTTACGTTTTGATATTAAATAATTACGATGTATATAATATATTTCGTATCAATATGCACCCTTATTTTAAAATATATCCTTTACTTAATAAATTATTTACCTAGTTTTGCTAATTTTATAAATTTATTTGAATAATAAAATTACTTGAATTTATAAATTATTTAAATTAATAATATGATTTTTATGATATTTGACGACTTGACTTTATATTCTAGTCATTAATTTATTCGTAAACATAATAATTTAATTATATGATATTTACATAAGTATATTTAAATTTAGAATTTATTTATTAATAATAATATTTATATGATTTTCTTATAATTTAAATTATTTTATATCCATTTTTAAAGTGTAGTATATTTATTAACTTGATAGCAGCTAAATCCAATTTCAATCAATTCATTTAAATTCTAGCCATCTTCCCATTCAATTCATTCAATTTCATTTCAAGTCTGGCCACTTTCCATTAAATTCATTTCAATTCCAGCCACTTTTAATTCATTTGGCTATTATTTAAATCCAATGCTAATTGAATCTACCCAATTGACCGACCCGCGACTCGCTCCATAACCCATCAACCCGGCCCAAACATACTAATTAAATCCTAGCCGTTCATTTTCTTTAATCCTACGGTCTAGATTTAACCCTACCCACTTCCCATATTTATCCATCACCCCAAAACCCTAATCATTTTCCCACATTCCCTCTTTCTCACCTACCCTAGCAACCTTCTCTCTCCCTTTCCCCTCTCCTTCACCTACCTCCTTTCTCTCTCTTCTCTTTCTTCTCCTCTCCCTTTCCACCATTAACGCCGACCTTCCCTTCCCCAAATCCGCCGGCGTCGCATCATCTTCTCCCCTTCTTTTCCATCTTCCTCTCTTTCTCCCTCTCATCTTCGGCCGACCGGACAACTACCGCCGGAAAAACACCAAACCGCCATA